>OY804258.1:60318026-62718026 GCA_963680825.1 Meiosimyza decipiens | reverse complement strand
ATTTGTTTTTTTTGCTCCGTCGTCAATGAGGTTCGGAAATGTAACACGGCCAATGAAGTAGGTTGTGAAATATTAGGGGAAGGTGGGCAATCGTGGGCCACGTTTTTATTTTGTTAAATATCTTAAAAAAGAAAAAAAAATTTTGCAAATTGTAATATGGTATGTTCTTCTACATGAAATTAGGTAACTTTTGACTATTACACTCTCTTACAATTCTTTTGTTTTTTCCAACTTTTCGTGGTTTGAAAAAAATTAGTGTTTTTGCGATTTTCAAAAATGGTGGGGAATCGTGGGCCACCGCCGTAATTAAGTAAAAATCAAACAATTATGGTGCAAAACTTTATTCAATTAGTAAAAATGACAAGTACAGTTATTTTAATCGAAAAAATGAAGAAGGATTATGCACGATCAATCAGATACGCAATTTGGGCACGTGAATGTGTTGGCGGAGGTAGCACATTTTGCATGGACATCTCGACCACATTCCATGCATGCAACTGAATTGTTTTTGGTCAGTTTCTTTGGCATTGACTCCAAACAAAGTATGCAGAAGTCAACATCTTCATCGTCGGAAGAATCACGTCGCGCTGGTTGTGATCTAGTTCTGCGCTTCTTGGGTGCAGGTGTCTCCTTTGCTTTCTTTTCTTTATTGCGTTTGACTTCAGCCTTCTCACGCGATTCAGTGACAAATTCAGGCGATGTTAAAATGGCACTCCTCATCGGTTTGCGACCACGATTGGACTTTTCAGCTGGTGTTCCTTGTTTCAGTGGGCCAGATTGTCGCAATTTTTGTGAAAGTGAAGCAGAAGAGCTGGTACCTGATGTGCTAGCCACTGCCGAAGACTCAGAAGTTGTGACTTTTTCATGTACATCACGATTTGTGACAATAATATCCCTATTCTCTTCACCACTGCCATCGCATTGATCCTCACCACTCAGTTCTGAAGAAATGAAATCAACTTCAGTGAATCTGTTTGCATTGAATTGGAAAATGCCGCATGATTTAAAACCACTCTTTATGTTTTTTGGTGTGACGGCAATGTCAAGACATTGGTCAACAATTAGTGGAACGTGGTGAAGATCGTAAAGTACACCGACGTTGGCTCGCTTCCAATCATTCGCCACGCTTTCATGTTTTTGCGTGGAAAAATTAAAAACGGTGGAATCGACAAACCACTCGCACTAACTGACAACGCCATCGTCACATTTGTTCCTCTCTCGGCTGATGTAGACGTGCCTATCCTTTTTTTGCCTTTTTGTGCAATAACTTTTACGACTTTGTTGCGAACAGTGGGCAATCCTGTCTCGTCCATATTCCAAATTCGATGGACCTCATATTTTGCTGCATTGAGCACAGAATGAAAATTGTCAAAGAAGGCATCGACTTTCTCTTTGGTAAATGCTTTCACACGATTTTGGCTGACCTGCTCCGGCTTGCGCAACGACAAATTTGAATGTCAATTCATGAACGTGTAGTACCAGTCCTTACTTGCTTCCTTATTCTCATTCCACGATTCAGGATAATTGCATTTTATGGACACTGCGTATTGGAATGCCAAAGTCCGTAGTTCCGAAATACTTAGGCCATAGTAAATGTCACTTGCGTGGAGGAGACATTTCAGTAAAGCTTGTTCTTCTTCATCACTGAAAATCTGAAACAAAAAAAGTTAATTATCAGTTTCTAATAAAAAAAGTTATAGAAAAATTAAAAATTAAAAATATTCATGTTGGAATTTTATAAAATTTTACAAGCTACTTTCATCATAAAAAAAATTGTATATTCATTTTCTATTTTCTATATTTTATATCATTTTTATTTATTTCTTTATTCAACATTCATTTTTTATTGAAAAAAAATACATTTTTATTAATTTAAATTAAGATTATTAGTAAAAAGGGAAAACTCACCGGTCTTGCACCTGTCATAGTGATTCCTTTCAGGAATGTGATCATCGTATCATGGGAAGCAGTGGAAACATCAATATTTGCGTCTTTCAACTTTCCCATATAACGGCTCAATGTAGCTCGTAGTACATTAAAGGTTTTGGCGATAACACGTATGGACTTTTCATTATTTTCCATCTGTTTGATAGCCTCCACAACAGCTGGGAAGTCAATTTTTTTATCATATTTTCCATAATATCGTGGCATGATAGCTGAAAATTAACAAAGAAATAGGAAAATTCGATTCAAAATATTTATTTATTGTTTTATTTATTGATTCACAGCCTCCATTTTGCACAAAACATCATAAACACAACATACCAATGTGATTGATATGAAAACTGTAAAAACACGGGTGGCCCACGATTCCCCACAAGCTACTTTTTGCAAAACAACGGCGTGTAATTGACTCGTTGAAGTGTCATGCAAAATTACTTTTTTATGTTGAAAGGCAAAGGTCTAACGATAATAAAAAACATATTTACCTGTGTTTTGTCGTAGCAATTCGTCCAAGAATGATGGAAATCAAACACGCAAAAAAAGTTTTGCAGATACTTTTTTTTGGGCGAGTTTTGTGCAAAGCAAATAAAACGCGTACGTTTGTCAACAACCAATGTAAAAATGATTTTAGGTTAAGAGAAAACGATAACTATTTATCTCGACATACTGCCGAAAGGTAGCGGTGTCTCACGATTCCCCATGGCCCACGATTCCCCACTTTCCCCTACTAAAATATTTAACTATGTTATGTCATAAATGTATGTACATTAAAGTTTTTTAAAGTTTTTTTGAAGTTTTATATTATGTACTCAACTAATTGAAATAAATAACCATATATTTTACCTGTATATTTTTCCGCCAATGTGTTACTCATCACTAGGCGTGCTTGCTGTGCCAGTTATAGTTTGTCTGATCTTCAACTACTAAGGGCACGGCGGCAGCCATTTGTGTGAGGAGAAAATTGCCTCTGTTTGTAACCACGTGGGGTTTGTCACACCCACCATCACTGCAAATGCAGATAGTAACTAAAAATCTTTTGATTTTCTAATATTTTCTTTAAAAAAATAACATCCTTAGATTAATCAAATAATTACTTGAAAGCTATTCAAAGAAATTGTTTGCCGTTATTTCAACAACCAAAATAAAGTTTTACTTCAAACATTTAATCTACGCTAAAGGAAAAGCTTCAGATCATCTAAATGGAACAAAAGCTCATTGTAAAGAACTTAATGATATAGTACTTAGAAGGAACAATTATTTGTATTTAGTCCGGCAATGTATGACTTGGAAAGCTTGGCACCGCAATAAAATATTTAGCCACTGGAAATTTACAAAAATTTCATTTTAAATTGACATGATTTTTTTAAATAGTGATATCAATTAGCTTTAAGATCGTCTTTGTTTTGACGACTACGGACAATTTTCTTTAAAGCAACATTGATATGAGACCATTTAAAATCCTATTCTCGACATATTATTTCTAATTTCGAATTTCGAGTTTCTCGAAAAAGTTTTTGCAAATTTAATATTCAGATTGCCATTTATTTGCAGTAGAACATCTGGTAAACATTTGACAAATGTATTCCAGTGTATCAAGTTTTTCTCTTTTATTTATTTTCTTTCAAATTCTTGTACCTTTTATTCTCAGCACCAATTTGAAAAAAAAGAAAGATTGGTACGAAAGAGATTCATTTTACAAAACCGAAAGTTTCAACATATTTTTGCAATTTATTTCAAGCCTGTCACTGAGAACAGTGAAAACTTTTTAACTTCTTTTTGAGAAGAAAATGCAACAAATATAAAATACGAAAAAAGAAAATTGTACAAATTTGGTTAGCCACAATATAAAAAAAAAATTTTTTTCGAAAACTTTAAAAGCCACGTTGAGTAAGCACCTTGGCTTTAGTATTCAACCTCAATTTTGGTTACGGATTCAGTTTCAATTTAGTTTTCATTGTTTAGCGGTTTTCTTGTGACTTTCTTACTTTTCTATTATTTTTTCCGATACCATTGTTGCATTGCTATGTTAAGTATGGCATTACGAGGAAATGTGTAGGAAAATTCCATTTTGTGTATCGTGTTCACGTTTGTTATATGAGATGCATCTTGGAAAATAAGCTAAGAAATTCTTAATGAAACCTTAGGTTATGGTATAATTTTGATTGGTTTTTAGTCGGACAACTTGGAATACAGCAAATTTCATCAGTATTACCATTGCAGTTGTTTGTGAGCTATTTAAAAACTCCAATAAATTGGCTTTATATTGACCACGGCCATGCTCTGCTTATGTTTATAGATGAATTTAAACCTCCAGTACTAACGCATGGTAGAATCCACCTACACGTTCTAAAATCGGGCAAAATTTTTATAGTGCCTAAGTGCAATAAACTTCTTTTATTCTAAATTTGTATAATTCCACATATTTTAAGAAAAGTAATAGTAGCATAAAACTGATTAAAATGCAAAAACTACTTATTTAAAATATTATCAGGGTGATTAACACCCACAAGTGTAATCGCGTGAAACATATTTTGGGGGTGTACTACACCCACGTCAGCATACGGTTATTAAATGAAATTGTGTTTTAGTAAAAAATATTTGCTCAATATATAAAGTTTTTGGCTACAACAGAATGTCCAGCTACGAAAGAGAGGGTTTTATCCACCCATTCTTTAAAATAAGCAAACTTATAAAATTAGCTCCTTTAATCGTGTAATCTTATTTTTTATAAATAAAATACGTATGTTACTATGTAATTCAAAAGTTTATTTTTTTATTTAGATCATTTCAGTTTAAAATACAATTAAAGTATATGATGGAATGTTTCAAGTTTAATAGTGCGAGAAGCTTGAATCGATTTGACTTAAAAAATTTGCACCAAAAGTGAAAAAAAATATTACAAAATTTATTTCTACTTGTTATTTTAGCTTTAATAATTTACTACTTTCGAGACGTTGGAGTATCAAATAGAATTTTGCATACTTTCATATGAAACCCTAACTTTTTTTTTTTTTTAAACGTGAAAAAAGTAATGAGTCATTTTAATTTTTTTTTCAACTAAAATTTAGAAATCAAAACAGTAAACTTTTGAAATTCACAATAAAAAAATTGTGTTTACTTATGAAAATAAAATTTTGTGATTTAAGGAACAACTTTTAGAAATAAACTCATTTTAAAGTATGTGTGGATTGCACCCACGTCAGTAATGGAGGGTTAATATACACAGTTGCCATCAGTACACTAAATCATAATCCTAGCAATATGAAACTATTCATCGTTTTCTGAGAAACCAATCAGAAACAGCGCAATAGAAAAATCAAGTGATGCAATTTAAAAGCCGTCGGTGAAAATATCACGCAAATTTAGATTTAATCTCATACGAAAAATCATTCAGTTTATCAAACACTTATTTAAATATATACATATATATTTTTGGAAATTTAAAATTTTCAAAAAACAAACCAAAAATAAAATACCCAATGACAAAAAAAAATATGTATCAAACAAAGTTTCTCTAAATGCAAGTTGTTGAATATAATTTCATTTTTTTAGCGACCTAAATTGCTTCTGAGTCTCTTAACTCTTAGCGCTTCTCTATACATTGCATAAAACGAAAACACAAAATAAAATTGAAAACTTAAAAAAAATCAACAATAAAAACAATGCAACTGAAGTGATACAACCCAAGCGGTGCATAGAAACAGCGCCACTCAGCGGCAAATAGCTAAGGCACAAACATCGCTGTAGACGCCCGCAAAAACTTTTGAAAAACAGCAAACAATGCGCTATTGACGAATTTTAAAGTTGCTATGCCATGCATTTTGTATGTGTGCGTGTCCGTGTGGATGTGATCAGAGATTCTCAAACTTGTGGACTCATACAACCATATAAGGAAGTTTTGACTGAAATTGCCATTCCGCTAAGAAATCAACATAAAAAAATGATATACGTAAAATATCTCTCAATTTTAGATGATCGTCCAAGTTCGATTAAATCTATAGCAAATGGAAGAAAGTATTACTAGTGCAATCGAAGAAGAGTTTCTGAAATATTAAGACGCTACCGGACAGCTCTTTTCTACATTCCTTTGTGTTATATTGTTGTTTCTTTAACGTTACTGTACTAAACTTCAATATTTCAGTTGAAAAATTGTCTTGAAACGAAAAACATAATGAGAGATGATATGTCTGGTTGTCATATCTTATCCTGTTCATATAACATTTAAAGCGGGTTCTTATAGTCAATGTGTAACTACTTATACTATTTCTGGGTTATGACTCCACGTTAATCAGTCCGGAATATATTGGTTTTGCATAGAATATCTGCAACTTTTTTTTTGGAATATCAAAATATTTCAACTTATTTCAAAACATTGAATGGAGCATATTATTCCAATTATATGCTTATAGCATTTTGTAGAAGAAAGGGTACGGAAAGCATGTGTTGCTCTTTATGCTTACTACTTATTTTATTTATTACGGATAGAATAAGCCTAGCTTCAAGTAACTAAACTTTATGTCACAATCATTTATAAGTATAGAAATCAACATTGCATATAACTTAAAAATATAGTAAAATTACAGTAAAGTGTCTTGTGTCTACTTAACGTTTGAAACATGTAACACAATGTGATTTATCTAATCTGCACAGTTTTAACGTAATTATATTGTTTAGTTTTGATATCTTCAGGTAAATCATTGTAGTATTTTAACACTTTATAATACAGACTATTTTTCTCCGACTCTGTTTTGTAACTTAAAATTATTGCTATTTCTTGTATTTCTAATATGCACTTCATAGTTTAATTTAACATTATTTCGAAAATATTCAGGTAAATTTTTTTTTTGAATATTGTGTACAAATTTGATGCTGAGCCAATTCAAGATGCACAACATTACCTTTATTGACGTATCATATAGTTTCTTGAGAATAAAGCGAATAGCTTTATTTTGTATTTTTTAAAGTTTCTCTATTTGGGTATTTTTCATAATAAAGAAAATGGTGGGACAATATATAAAGTATGGCTCAACAGTAGACCTGCATACCATTATTTTGTAAGGTTTACTTTCGCTATTTTGCTAATGGTATAATTAATATGTTCATCAAATTTATCATTTACTTGAAGTCCTTCGTACATAATGACATGAACCTTATCAATATTTTTCAGATTAATTTTAATATTTCTAAAGTTAATGTTGATTCTTCTTGAAATAGTCATGTATTTAGTTTTATCAATATTTACTTTTAACCTATTAGCAAACAACTATATAAAGTTCCTTAAAGTTCCCTTAAAGCATCATCGGAAAATAGTTATATAGAACTTAAGAATTATTACATTGAACTTGCAGTCATTTTGCAAAGACCAATATGATCGTAAAATTTTACTTAATTGATCAATGCTTATTATTCAACAAACATGACAAAGATAACAAATGGAACAATTTAACCTGGTAATTGTTATATAGAACTATTATATTATATTAATGTAAATATTAAATAGAATTGGAGCCAAAGCTGAACCTTATGGGAGGCCAATTTTAGTATCCATCACTTCAAAGATAGCAGAACTAATAGCTGTTCTTTGCTTGCAATTAGATAAGATATTTTCAAACTACCCCAATTTTGCATTACTAATACCAAACTGATAGCTTTTCAAGTGATATTTTTCTATCTTTGGTCGCGAAGGCTCTCCCAAGGTCAATGAAAACTGCTATTATAGTTTTTTTACTATTTAGTTCTTTTCTCCACTCAGCTAAAACCATATTTAACGCTTAGATGTATTTCTTTCTAAAAACGCACCGTTGGGGTGTAATTATCCTATTGTACTTTAGATATTGTACTAATTGGTTTTTAGCTACAGTTTCCAAGATCTTTTAAACACATGGCAACGTGTTTATTGGTCGCATTTCATTAGCTTTTAAAGCATTCTTGACTTTCTCAATTGGGATTATAATTGAAGATTTCCGCTTGTTTGGAACTCTACCTTTACTTAAACTTTCATTTATGATTTGTGGATTAGAAAAAAACTATGTATGACATTAAATCTATTAGATCACCTTAAGACAATCACCCTTATTTTGTAAGTCGTCTTCGCTTTTTGTCGTCTGTAATAAGTTGGCATCAACTAAGTGGACTTTCGATAGCTATCAAAATCTTCGTATATTTTTGTTACTTATAAAGTAGCCTTTTGACGAAAGCGACTCTGGTGATGAAAAGTGGAGAACTTACTACAACGTCAAGCGAAAACGGTTGTGGTCGAATAGCAGTGAACAGGCGCAAACGGTGGCCAACCCAGGATTGACGACCAGGAATGTTTTGCTGTGTGTTTTGTAGGAATGGCAGGGAATCATCTACAAATCTCTTAATCAATCTCTTTATTCGGCACTGTACTGTCAACAATTAGACCGTCTGAAGGAAGCATTCGTCCAAAAGCGGGCAGCTTTAGCCAATGGAAGAGGAATTGTGCTCCATAAGGACAACGCTAGGACCCATACATCGATAGTGACTCGCCAAAAGCTACGGGAGTTTGGTTGTGAGGATCTTATGCATCCACCTTATAGTCCCGACCTAGCACCAAGTGATTACAACCTGTTACCTGACCATGGCGAACGATTTTGCTGGTAAAAAATTTGCCTCAAGAGAAGCTTGTGAAAATCGACTCTTCCAGTTTTTGCCAATAGAAAGGAGGGTTTCTATCAGAGAGACAAAATGAAATTATGCAAAAATGGTAGCAAGTTATAAATCAAAATTGTAACTATGCTAAATGAAGTAAAAATAATGAATTTCTCTTTACTGCACCTTTAAAACTGACAATATTTGCTGGATACTGCGATTTATGTCCCTATTTGACCTTTTGTCATCACCAGAACCAAACTTCAAATTGAAACATTTTTTGTTTTTTATTTAATTAATTTAATTATTTCAATTATTTGACATGAATAAAATTAAAAATGATACTTTTCGCACTTTAAGTTTTTGATTATCTCCTGTGTCGTCTCGCTTTTGTTACACGATACCCAAACTGAAAAGAAGCTACGTCGAAGCGAAGCAAATCGAGACGAGAGCCTTCGAAAACTTATAAAATATGGGCAAATAACTTTTTCCCACGTCTTTTTGCTTTGAATAAATCGTACAATGAGATGAGACTCACGATTTTTTGGCTTAGTTTTTACTTTAAGTTAAAAATAATACTGAGAAGTCTTTTGCAAAAGTAATATCAAGCTTTTATAGAGTTTTTGATGGCTTGCAGAAGATTATGGGATCATTTTCTTCTTAATCTTGAGCAAAATTACCTCTTCATTTCAGAATAATTCTTCCACTACGATTTTTGCATTAAAAAAAATGTTGTTTTCCAAGAGTTGTGCAGCACTGACCAATTGATTCACGACTCGCATGCATCGATTCAATTCGTTTGCTTTTTCATCGAATTTTCATCTGCGGTTGATTTTGATTGTGAAAGGATTTTACAAATTGCTGCTACTGATGCTTTTTGCTGCTCCAAGCGCTGCTATGAAAGCCACATCAATAACAACAACAGCTAGAGCAACAATAGCCAGCAATCCAGAGGAGTTTTATTGGGTTTGAAATTCGTTCTGCCGTTCGTTTCGTCGTTTATTTTAACTTTGGCTTAACGCCGTTCATACAACTGTTGAGTGCGTTGGCTGAATTTTTGAAAGCCACTTGGTATGTTGTTTTTATTCAGGCCTACGTAATCAGGCATGAGCAATTATTGTTAAGCAGTAAATAACGAGCAGATTGATTGCCAAGCTTCAAAAAGATCGACCCTTGTTTTCTGGTTAAAGTAAAATGCATGCGTTTGAGAAAGTTCGCACAATTCGTTCCTATAAAATAAATATATATATATGAATTTCAAATAGTTTCGCAACTATTTTGCGAAATAATTTAACACACACAAAGACTGACGATTCATGCTTCCGCATTTCTGCAGCTCGAAATTTTAAAAGTTCAATACAGTACAACACTGCGAACAATTCGCTTGGCGCTTATTTTCTCCCACCGCTTGTTTTCTCCATTCGCTTGTTTAAACAATTTCCACATCAAAGCGAAAATTTTAACTGATAACTAAAAAAAAAAAAATGGTTGCTGCAATTGTCTGATTTTTTTTAGTTTGAAACTAAAAATAACATGAAATTAAATAAAGGCAATTTCAAGCATGCTGTAACATAAAATATGTTAGACAGTATGAATGTGTTTTGCTGCGATATCCTAGTTTTCTAGGACCTTAAAGCTTAAATGGAAAAGGCTTAAACTTTTGATATTGTTCTTGAAATATCTTTATTTTCACATTCCTTATCACAGTCCTTATATAAATTATTATTAATAAATTCAAGTATGTACTTCTAGTTTTACTAACTGATCAAAGATTTATTCAAGCAAGTAGGTATAGACTAGAAAAACCCCTAAAAAAAGTTTTATTTTCAAATCTTTTTCAGCACATCCAAATTATGCCGAAAAAGTCAAAAAATCAAGAAAAGTTATGAATTTTCTTACTGAATTACGCTTAAATCAGTGATGCCATTTTCGGTACATTTGTACTTTTTCGAGTACATTACATCGTGAAAATACGGCATCGTAACATTCGACAAGTTTTAGATACATTGGATACAATGGACGAATTTTCAGTACAATTTACGCAATTCCAATACATTTTAATTATTTCTTAAAATTAAATTTTTTTTTACTAAACTTACCGCAAAATATGCCAGGATCTATAAACTTTAAATTTTTTATTCATGTTCATGTCGAGAATTTACATTCAGCATATATATGTAGTGTATATTTCAAAAAACCGTCCTTGGACACGCCAAACTCCCATACAAAAATGTTACAAAATGTGCTATATCTCTGATAGTTTTCAAGTTAGTAGAGAAAAATCGTTTGCAAAACTATTCACTTGTGTTTTTGAAAAGCATTCAATTTAATGCCATATATCCCAAGGAAGGTAAAAAGTGTAAAAATACCCCTTACCTATTCCCCTCTTTTTAATAAAATTATTGTAAAGCGTTGCAAAATGAGATAGAAACAAAAATTTTTTTCTTCATATATTGCAATAGAAAAAATTCACATGAAATAAATTTGTCAGAAACTGCAGCTGAATCATTGGATTTTGGATTACATACTTTCCCATATTATTATAAGGAAATCTGGGGATATACGAGGGCGGATCAGTAATGAAAAATCCAAAAACAAATCTTTTAAAGTACTATAATGATTCTGCACCATCAATATCAATGGCAAAAAAGTGGTTTACTGAGCTACATTGTCGTCGCACAAGCACTAGTGACGCTGGACGGCACATTGAGGTCAATACGCACGAAAATGTTGAAAAAATTCACGATATGCTGTTGACCGAACGATAAAATCATTGCTCAAACGAATAAAAGAATTGGAGAAACTTTGGACTAAGTGTATTAGCTAAAAGGAGAATATGTTGAAAAATTAAAGCTTTTATTGCTAAAAAAGCTGTGTTTAACTCAAAAAGGCACGGACTTATTAATCCACCCTGCGGACTACACCAACTGACGCTTTAGAGGTCCTCTTTCATCTCGTTCCTCTTGACCTGTTAGGTAAACAGATGGCAGCTTGTTCTGCCATTAGACTCAGGGAAACTATTTGCTGGTCCGAGGGTAGAATAGGGCACTCAACTATTCTTCATAGCTTGAGGTCTGTGCCCTCCAAGTTGGACTATGCTGTTCCAGGAATCTCATTTAACAGAAATTACGTAACTTATATTCCATCTAGGGATGACTGGAAGGGAGGATTCCCGGGGAGAAGGGGTCATATTAATTTCTATACTGATGGCTCCAATCTAAATAACCAAGTGGGTTATGGTATCTACTCCAAGGAACTGAAGTTAAGAATTGCTGCGAGGTTACCAGATCATTGCAGCGTTTTTCAGGCGGAGGTTATAGCAATAGAGGGAGTAACATCCTGGCTAAGGAGGAATGTTTTATCCAAAAAGGATATAAATATTTTCTCAGATAGTCAGGCAGCTATCAAATCTCTAGAATCAGTCTTCCTAAACTCACTAGTGGCCCAACAATGTCGGTCGTCTCTAAACGAGATGGCTCAACATTTTCATATTCACCTCATCTGGGTGCCTGGGCATAGGAACATTGACGGCAATTGCAAAGCGGATGAACTTGCTAGGCAGGGGACTACTGCACAAATTCTTCAGGACAAGGAAGGTGTTGGCATGCCACTTGCTACCTGCAAGTTTCTGCTTAAAGAAGAAATGGTTAAAAATGCTAATAAAAGATGGACTGAAGGGTCAACTTGTAATATAACTAGGCAAATCTGGTCGAAATGGGATGCTAAGCGTTCGTCAGAACTAATTTCTCGCACTAGACATAGTGTCTCGTCAGTTGTCGCAGTCATAACTGGCCACTGCCTCATCGGCAGACATGCGGAGAGATTAGGTGTTAGGTCCTTTGACTTCTGTAGAAGTTGTGGAGATGTGGAGGAAGAGGAAAATATTAAACATCTTCTCTGCTCCTCTCCCGCACTTGCTAGAAAACGGCACAAAGCACTTGGGTCGTTTTTATTTGATGACCTGGATGACCTTAGACATGTCAGTATAGGTCAGCTATTTAGTTTCATAACGAACTCTGGCTGGTTCAACGAGAGGGTACAGTAAAACACCCTGTGGTATCACAACGGATCATGTTTGGTCTAAGTGAGTCAGTCTTTTGTAACTGACTCCCACTCTTACCTAACCTAACCTAACCTATTAATCCACCCTCGTATGTATACTTTTTTTACTGTTCAAGTTGGCAAAATTTCTCAATTATGACTTTTTAAGCTTTGGTCCACAAAAAATTACTATAATTTACACATAAAATACAAAAAGTCAAGCAACCTTTTTTAGAAGAGTATAACGCACATACGTTTTGCGGATATTCTATTTTAGTAAATTTTGACACGAAATTTATATAGTAATAGGTAAAAATTGATAAAAAATGTCGTGAAAACCTTATGCTGAATTTTTGGATTACATTTCCTTTGCTTTGTTAGCATTTTTTAATTGACAGCAAATATCAAGAAAAGCATTTTATCCAACAGTTGCTAATATTGAACTTTCCATAGAACATTTTTGCGTTCCAATATCATCTTTGAGTCCACTGTAGTACTAAACCTACATAAATACAATTTAGAGTTTTTTATAGTTTTTTTCCTTCCCTAATTATACGGTCCGACAAAGGCTTGCACCCATGAGAAATTTCAATAGATTCTGAAAATAGACACTAAAAAAAAAATAAACGTTTCTCGTGGATTTGCCCCAACACGTCAGATTTTTTTTAATCGATGCCACACCCCCCGCATGTGAACGAATTTTAAAATTCATCATATCTTATCAACTATTTGACGCAAATGAACAAAACTTGGTATATGTAGGTAGAGCCAAAAGTAAGATTCAATGAAAAAATGGGATGTGCCACTCCTTCATTGGATAAGATTTGTTGCTTATAGTATCTATATTCAGAATATATTGAAATTTCTCATGGATGCAGCAAAACGTTTGATTTTGTCGGACCGTGTTATCTGACAAAAGAGTAAGGGATTCGATGTCATGCGTCATATTTGTCATACTCGGAAAAACGACAGTATTCCGACCACTTTTCAAGCGATTGATGTTTTGTTCATTTTCGTAGCGTCAATTGTTTCTGACTTACCAGCATAAGCCAGAAGGTTTACACATCCTCACAAGACAAGTCCTCTCAACAAACTCTGTTTCGTTGTAAGCGTTTGTTTTGTTTAGGTCATATCTCAGCGGATTATTATCCATGAAAAACTACCAAATTCCGTAGCTTATCTATGCTAAGATGTGAAGCGTACCCATTTTTTTTAAAGGTTTAATGAGTCTCTTGACCGAATTCACTATTTCAGTGAGAAACGTACAATTTCTTTTGCCAATTAATGAGAGTCGTGGCACTTGACGACCCTTTTAGTTGGTCCCAAATAAGCAGGGCCAGAAACGTTTGCAATCTATTTGCTCTCAACAGCTCTATGCGCAGTCAACTACCATAGTGTTGCCTTGTTTAATCTTGTCAATGAATTAGTAGAGTCCGTGCAATAATTACCGATTATTGGTTCTTTTTTTTTGGAGAACCTGAGCGCATTAACGGTCGCCTGGCTATCCGATTAATAGAGATGAAGGATCTGTGTCTGTAAAAAGTCCAACATCAGTTTCAATGGCGTAAAGGTTGCCTTACAAGGTGCTGTAAGCGGATCTGAAATTCTGGAGTTGATTCCAACTACACTATCTTTGGGCAATAATTAAAGGCCCACCGTTACTTCTAAGCTCCCTACTCCCTAAAAAAAAATTTTTTTTCATCCCAGCAACCCGTGTCACTCCGATAAGAAGTTCTTAGTTAAACAATGCTGGTAGGGAGTTTAGAAGTGACGGTGGGCCTTTAATTATTGCCCAAAGATAGTGTAGTTGGAATCAACTCCAAAATATTTTTTTTCCATCCAAATAAAGTTGTCATATATTTCAAAAAAAAAAATTAAAAAAATATCAAAAATCCTTATTTGAAATGCATACAGCTCCAAATGCAAGGACAGATGTCAGTTATTTCAACCAATTTCAATTTAAATTTGAAATTGACTTTTTTTTTAGTCAGATGCATTTACTACAAAAGCGTTTTAATTACATTTTCTCAACATTTAAACGAACGAATGACTTTAACAAATGGTACAACATTGGGGGAAAAAAATGCAAACATTTCACTAAAATCAGAACTTGCCAAATCGGATCTGTTAAAATGTTGTTTCAAAACTAACAATTTAAGCGACATTTATGCGCATTGAGAAAAAAAAACGACCAAGGGAATTTCATAAAAAGCATGAAATTGTTTTCATGGATATAACCAAAAAAAAAAAACAGAATTTGCCAAATATTTTTGAAATACCTAACAGAAAAAACAAAGAGATTGGTCAATTTTAATAAAACTCTACAATTTTCCATCAGTTCCGATGCAGTTCGCTGTTTGCATGGAACAACACAGCTGCCATGTTTGCATGGCATTTTCGTTTAAGTACACTTATGCAATCTATTAAATTGGAAAAGTTTTATTTCGGATTGCACGACACAAAACTTGTGAATATTTTTCAGGTTTTATTTCTTATGTTTTACATTGTGATTGTGATGTACATTTTGCGCAATTTTTAATGGTAGTTGAGAAAAAGACTTTATTATTCCTGTAAATGATTTGAAATTTGATTATCACAATCAAGGACTCATGAAACGTTACGTATGTTATTTAACTGCACTTTTCTAAATCACTTAAGTAAAGAAAACAAAATTAACTGGTATGGAAGGTATAATGCCTAATTACACCATCTATTTGACTTTTGGTTCAGATTATTTTTATTAAAACCATGGCCCTTATACAGCATAGAAGAAGTGGATCACACTACTTACTTAGGCAGTGTAAAAACTTCTGATGGCCTTATCCATAAGGAGTATCCTTGCAATTCTAAAAAATAGGTGGCCCACGACCATTCTAATGTCAAATTGCACGCCAGATGCTGCCATAATCCGAATTCTATTCAAATCCAGGGGCAAAACAGGAAATGGATTAGACATTTTTCTACTGTCAATATTCATTGTACATTGAGATGACTGTAATAGGAGATTATATAATGCTAGCTGTACCTTCAGCTTTGCAAGGACTCTCAAAGTTATACAACCCCGCCTACGATTTACGCAGTCCTTAATGCACCAAATTTCACTATATACTATATACCAAGAAAAGAAATTTAAGCGGTTTTATTCTATTAGAGCAGCCACGTCCACTTGTCCATTTGTTCACATCGAGAAGCTATAAGTATAATAGGGTGGCCGTTATTTTTAAAATTGTTGATATCACCCTCTAAAAATGTGCGGTTACACAAGAAACCAACATCTACCAAATTTCAAGCCTATCGGGGTAGATTTAGAGGTTCCGACTTGAAGTTCGCAAAGTAGGCATTTTTCTGCAAGTAAAATCATTTAATGTTAAATAAAATTTGTTACGATTTTTTTAATATTCCAAACATTATTGTAATCAATGGACTTGATTTTTACGTTTCAAAACTTATTTGGTGATCTGGATCGCTAACAGTATGTGAAGAATAGAGTTTACGTGACATTTGCATGTTTATAGTACGATTCTACGTTTAGGTGTGACTTGGTATATCTACAAGAGATGTATAATTACCAAAAAAATTATCAGCTGCAGTTGTTGGCAAAATATGTAATCATCTTTAGTACTTATCGGCTGACACCATTGCGTTGCCATTCTTTGACGAAAATGTTTAGAGTACAGAAAAAAGAAAAATGATAGAACAGCTTAATGTATCTGTGGATTGCGATGTCGGGCTATGCAAGCGTGTACAATTGAAAGTGACTGACGTAGGGACATTTGTAAGCAAAAAATTGTCAGATTTCATTACGCCTCATACTTGGACCTGTTTTGAACGTTTCGCCAATTTCAAAGAATTTTTAAAGAGTAATTTCGATATTTGGGAACTGAATGAAGATTTTAAGAATGGAATGGAAATTGTTTGCAAATGAAAGTCGTTAACGATACTGCTGAGCGCTGAGTTAAGCTTATGCAATCGTACAGTAAAAAATTGACGGAAAATGAAGACGATATGCAAAACTTACTGCAAGTCGTGAAAGAATATACTTCAAAATCACCATTACATTCAAAGAAATCTATCAGCGCTCCAAAGTTACTTTAAACCCATAAGCGTACACCAAGTATCGAACTCAGTTCTTTATTTTTAATACAATTTCTTTCAGTTAAAGTAAAAGCCCTCATTAAAGTATCTAAGTATCGTACTTGAAATCTTTATTTTGTAATATTTATAATTCCTAAAGATTATATAGCAAGATCTAATTTCATTAAATTTTTTACTCTATGTTGTTTATATAACACTTATAAAATATATAATAATCTTTAAATTTTTTTAATTTTTGTGTTAAAGTTTTTCCAAAATTTAAAAAGTTTTGTGAATCTAAATTAACTCTTTCTTTTATTGTAACTTACTTTTTTGTAATTTAAACCGGAAGACGTCAGATTTTATACAATCCTTGTAAATCTTTATACGAAAGACTTTGTTAGTATTGATTTATTTAAACTAAAAATAAAGAAAATAATAATAACAATAAAAATATTAAAATAATTTCTTTGAAAAATAAATTTTTGTTTGATTTTGCAAAATTAAATATATAAAATTATTATTAGCGAGACACTAATGTAGTTTCTAAAACGTAAAACTGTAATCTATCAGTTATTATGATATTTCAAATATAAAAAATACATAAGCTATTTTAATTTTACCTCACAGGATCTTAGCTTGGGAAAAATACCGATTTTTCTGCATTTTGAACTTCAGGCCCAAGTCGGAACCTCCAAATCTACTCCGATTGGTTTGATATTTGATATGCGTTTGTTTATTGGGTAACCTCACGTTTTAAGAGGGTGTCCTGCAAAAAATTAATAAGTTTTTTTTTTCATACAAACTACGGCCACCTTAATGTAAATCCATGTATCAAATTACACAACTTTAGCTGCCATTGATGCCAAGATATAGCTTTTGGAGTGATTATTTATGAGAGCTACCACGCCTTCTTATCTTATTTGGTTCACCTTTGGTAAGGTGCTTAGTAAAGACAGTTTTAAAATTTAAAACTCAAGCTTTCATTGGCGCCAAGATACATATAGTTTTAAGTGCTTTTATTGTTTGGAAGAGGCAACGATCTTCTCTCAAAGAAAATAACTTATGGCCTATGTTTCTCATAGATAGTGGAGCTTTCTATTAGTGGAACAGTTCTTATAATTGGCTCAGTAGTTCCAGAGACTACTTTCTATACACAAACAAACAAATATTTCTTCTCTATAAGGTAAATGTACAGAATAATGGCGTGGTATGACATTCACTGCTTTCAGAATAATTCCAAGTTTTTCAAAGAAGTTGACAAAAAATAATATTTTGGTATGAAAATGTGTCCTTTCAGAGGCTATTGCCATATTATTTCCGTAGTTTTAAGTTAATTTTATAATAATTTTTAAAATTTTTAGCAACATTGTCAGTCTCATATTCGATTTTAAGATTCTTTATTAAACCTTGTTCCGTACTATGTTATGAAAATAGCTTATTTCCTATGGATAGCAATTAAAGCTTCAAGTGTGTTATTTTAATACATTTTTTAATATATTTACTTTTAATTATACATAGTGGAATTTGGAATTGGATTTTGCTCTAAACAAAAAACGAATAGTTTTTTTCATTGAGTGTTTTTTTACGAGAGTAGAATCTTTCCCGTTGATTATGAAACACTTTTTCGTTCAAATGACTTCCTCGGCTGGTTTGGCAGTAGCCTAACGAATCCAATCCTTCAGTACTCTTTCGACAGTAAAGAGCTGAATTTGACCGATGTCTGGCTGCACCTATTTCGTCCTAAATGGCCTTTATTACTGCTGCATGGTTATTTCGCTAACTTATTTGTACTTATCTGATAGTCTATCGCAGCAGCGATTTCATTCCTTTCAAACTTCCCACGCTAAAGGTCGATTGTTGCATGGTTTGTGTAAAACGGTGCGTCATACTGTTGAATGCAAATGTTGTCCAAGGCCATATCTTCAAAAGTAGGTCAGAAATATTCTGACAACTGATTCCGTGGTAGTGCTCACCATTCACTTAAAAAAAAAAAGTTACCGAATGGTCGCCGAGTTACGCGTTGAGGGTGCGTTGGCTTCACTGGTTAATAATAATAATAATAATTAATTACGTGTGGATTTTCTGTGAAAAAATTTTGCTAATTTACGAAACCACTGAGGTTGATATAAGCTTACAGAATCTGGAAAGTAATTTTCTTACAGTTTCGCTAGAAGATTCAGAACTTTGCAAGAAAATTTTTAAAATATCTCAACGTAGCTCTGTCATAATAGACCCATTTCCGTAACCGGAGATATATGACTAACTTTCTGTCAATGTGTGATATTATAGTTGCCATACTCAACAGTAGATGAAACTGCAAACGCCATATGGACCACCCTGTATAAACCATTTTATGTTATTTTAAGAAAATTTATTCAAGAAGTAGTATAAAAGTTAATGTGTTGAGCTGTAGGGGGGTCATGGTTTCAAAATCAAGCCACATTAAAATGGCTATAACTCAAGCAAGGAAATATCATAGATGACCATTTGAAAGTTTATTTTATAGAACAAAGATGATACTGAAGGATGTTTTTATTTAAGATATTTTTCAATAAAAAAATTAAATAAAAAAATTAAGTAATCGTTGAGATGGATGGATTTAACTGCAAGAACTTTCTTTTGCTCAAACAATAAAATATACCAAGATTCCCAATTTAAGAAACTAGGGATATTTCGCGCACCCTATTAAGGCATACAATCCCAGTAAATCAACAAAAACTGAAGAAAATGTAGAAAAACATTTTTTTGATGAATAGCAAATGCAAATCGCTACCGGTAATATAAAAATCTCTTTATTAAACTGCAAATTTCAATTTCTATTTTAATAAGTTCATATAACTTTTAATATTTCCAAACTATTTGTGCCCTCAAAAATTAATAACAAATTGTTGCCTCCGGTTGACTTATTAAAACAATATTGCAAGTAGATAAGTTAATCATTTCTATTACCCCGCCACCCCAACTACATTAAAATCTCATATAATAAATTTTTTATAGCGTAAAACCACTCGCGGCATTAACTTCCACTTTATTAAAATTGTACTCTGTGTGTTCCAATGACGCAGAAGTTTCCATGCAAAACTTGCGAATTTATTAAAATTCCTTACAACGGCTGAAGGCAATATTTTGCAAGAGAACACAAAAATGTATTAAAATTTATATCCAAAATTGTATTTAAAAGGCAATAAAAGAAAGCAAGAAATATTACAGCACAATGCCCCAAGAAAAATTAGACGAAAGCTGATGAAGTGGGGGGAAAAAAGTCGAAGACTTGAGTTCGCTTGTTCTTTACAGATTTACAGAATAAAACAATTTTAATTTTGACCAGCATCGAACTCTAAGCAATTAATGGAGAATCTTTTATTTGGAGAGAAAAAAAATAGATGTCCTATGGCATAAGCAACTTGTCGCTCGATGGTTTGGAAGGAAGTTTAAGCACAGCAAAAGAGCATATGGCAAGAAAGTAACAAACTGTTGCCTTACACAGCAGAGCTACTTTTTATGTTTCATCAATGCGTTTTACATAAAAGTCAGAATTAACTACATTTTTTCTACAACAATTCAGGTTTTTTGTACAAAAATATTGTGTTGCCTTATTCTATTTCCCATGTAAGCAAGTGTTTTTTTGTTTTTCTTGTCCAGCTTTTTTTCTTTTTGAATTGCCTTTAGGACTTTTTGAAACAAAAGTTAACAATTTGATATTTTTTTTACATTCTACTGCTTGATTTTGTATATTGCAAATTTTCTCATGCAAGAGAATGAAAAAGAAAATATTTCGTTTTCACAAAAGTCGAACAAAACAAACGCTAAAGTCCAATTGAAAATTTTTAAAATGGCCAGAGGACAGAAAGCGTACAGTAGTAAAAGACTATAAAGTGTGTTAGGAGTCCTCCACATCATACGTACAGAGGAGGCGTTAGCATGTATGTTGCGTCATACTTTTTATATATATATAAATAATTTAATTTTGATATGATATATACAACGAAATTTTTCGAGGCTCATTACGATCATGGATAGTTTCTGAAAGCCAAAACAAATCTTTAAGACAATAATCCTAGAGATTATTGCAAAATATATGACTTCGAAATCCATTCTTTTCAAAGCAGAAGTTTTTAGTTATTGTACCTTTTCTACTGCTGAAAAGTATTTGATGCTTCTTGAGAAATAGTAAAGCAGGCTAAAAGTGAATGTCAGGATCTCGAGTTCAAAACTGTTTCGATCTCACTCACCAAATTATGTAAGGCACGTGACTTCTTTCAAATGAAGGCTACAAATTAAATTTCACGTAGATCTAATCAAATAAATTCTGTTTCTTAGATATGCACCAAAGATCATATGTGCGCCACTCTGCATCTGAGCCATTCATGAGTTCATGAAACTTTCAGTACACTCACATGGATTCACAGTCACAGAAAATTTTGTGAAAATCGTCTCATGGCGAAATCTGTGAATGCAAGTGTGTTTCCGAATTATTTCTTGTCAATGCCATTGCATCCTTTCCAAGCTATGATACTGCATATGTCAAAAATAGATCAACGAATCTGAAATGCTGCATAAAATAGCACAGTAATATTGAAAATGCTTATATTTAGTATCATAGCTTGAAATACTTTATTTTTTCCTTTTTTCAGACCAAAGAGAATTTTTGAATTTTTTGAGGACTCGGACTTTGACAAATGAATGACATTACAAGGTAATCTCATTATCCAACTTTTATAATTCTGGCACATATTATTTGGAAGAAGAAAGTCTGAAAAGCAACCAAACAAAAATAATGTACATGCGTCCAAACAGCAGCAGCAGCAATAGGCGAATATAATAGAAGAAGTGAATCACTTTAGTTACTAAGGCAGTACCAATATAGACATCCATGCTACAATAAACAAAGCGATCTATACCTTTGCTCAACTTCGTAATATATGACAATTTTTGTTCCTCTCAACGATAACAATAAAATGTTTGAGGCAATCGTAACTCCTGCAATTTCAGCGACTATCCTGTAAAAGAATTATTCCTGTGTTTTGTGAAAAATCCTGAAACTCCTGTTTTATTTCTATTGTTTTTAAATTTTGAATTTCTCTTGAAAGTAAACAATCATTATTTCAAGCAGTTTGTTCTTGTAAGTTTGTGGTGGTCAACCTTTACGTTGATAACGTGATCAAAACTGTTCTACAAGGTACCGTGCGATTATTATAGACTTTCTTTGGCAAGTTTGGTGCGCAATTAATCTCACGTTTTGAAACAGTCCATTGGCTACCAAGATCGAGCGCTTTGACCCCAGTAGGATACTTCTAATGGGGCCACGTAAAGTCTCTCGTATGGACAATCCAACCACAAGTGCAGTCCTAGAAGACAACCTTGCAGTTTCCATTGGTGAGATAACGGCCGAAATGCTGAAAAAAGAATGCCAAATTTGAAACTTACGGATGAATCGCTTCAGGAAAAGCCTAGGACAACTTTTAAATGAAATAATCTAAGTGTAAGGAGTTGACGTATCGCTCTAAATAAACATTTCATTCGCTGTCCCAAGTTTTTTGTTCTTTTTTTGATATACAAAAACCAAACGCTTAAAAAATCGCCTGTTACAAATAGTGCGGGGTCTTTTGGTGGTCTTGGAAATCTTCAGGGTAGCAGAAAACGCGGTGGTCTTAAATCGTTGTGGCAACATTCGCTAGAGCAGCAAATACGATATTTGGAGACATGTGTGTGAGCACAGGAGATAAAGGACACAATAGAATTAAGTGTTTTCAGATAAGTCTATCAGTCGCAGTCGCCTTCTTTTACCAAAATCATGACATCTTATTATAACGATTGCATCGCTTGTATAAAATAAGATGCATGTCGAGCTCTAGCACTTTTAAGCAGCATGCGAGGCCAAACCTTCTTTGAAGAACGCCTTGCAATTAGAAGTTCGACTAAAAAAACTTATGTAATCAGCTTTCCAACTTACAGCCATACATAACATGTCTGAAACAAATATTACAGAATAATATATCTGTTTTGCTATTGTACATTTTTTTTCAAAGTTTTTTATTTAAGGAAAATAAAAAAAACAGCTTCAACTCAAATTTCTAAAAATAACAAAAAAAAAATTTCTACACTTTCAATAGAATTTAAGTTCTGTCATATGTGAACTTGCAAAAAGTCTACATACACCATGAATGCGGTTGTCACATGCAACAAAAACCAAATGTGGAAAGAGTATATTGCGAAAAAAAAGAGAAGGAAAATAAAAATTGAAACCCGACAAAAGCAGTGGACAAACACCAAATCCGAAACAGTTTTGCGGTTGCACTGCAGTCGCTGGCTAAGAAAAGTTTCCAAATTAAAAACAACAACAAAACTAAATGTAAAATTTGTAATTTGTTTTATTATTTTTCTTGCATTTTTTTCGTACTAGAGGCGCCGCAACACCACATGGTGCTGGCAGAACGAGACATTTCGCCTTGGAGTAAAATCAGCAGGAGGCCAAACGAAATTGCATTGAAAGAAAATCACTTTGTCAAATTCTTTTTTTAAATATTTATGTGAAAAAATATACATCTAATGGTACTTTATTTCAAATCCATAGAATATATTGTAAGTTGAGTGTACTCATATTTATTTCCAGCTGATATTAAAAAATCATGCTCATGCTTTATTTCAATTTTGAGTCAATCGAAGAAGTTGTTAAGAATTATAAATAACATCTGTGCAAATTAATGAAAGCAATTTCAGGCCATGTGTAACCGAAAATCCCGCAAGCATTCGCTTATTGCACCTCAATCCACAGATTTTTACTCATAACCTAATCCCAGTTTGTTCTAAATTTAATTTTTCTCTGTGTTTTTTTTTCCAAAAGATTTCTACTTAATATACTGCCAGCCATCTTTTGTCAAATGTGATGGCACTGTCGCATTGTATCCCACACTATCGCCCCACTGCTGAGCAACGCCTGGCAGCATTTTCATTTATCACTTCACAGTATGTGGTGGACAACGGCGGCGCTAAAGTAATTTCATTCCCTTTATCTCACATTTTTCGGTTATTTCATGAATGTGGTGAGATGCTAAAATAATGCACCTCGTCGGCGTGAAAGTTCTGCAAGGTCAATGCTATTCAAAGGCAGCAGTTTTTCATTCATATTTTTGGTCTGTTTTTGCTATTTTGTGGCATTGTGGTTTGCATTTTTTTTGTTGTTTTTTAATGTAATGACGACGTGCAATAAAAAGTGGCGACAAAGGAATTTTAATTATTTTCTAAAAAAATTCTGGGTGTAGGCATGCAGACAGCAATTCATGAATATTTTGAATAGGAAAACTTTTAAAGTTTAGTTAAAAAACTTTGTATATAGCTCAATCGTAGGATATTTAAATAATGTGATTTTGGCGCATTACAAAACTTGAATCAATTAAAAAAAGATCTTTAAATTGTTCTTAGCATATGTTTCAAAAATTTTAAATATCAAGCTACAAACATTTTCAAAATAGTTCAAATGTACTACAAATGCGCCAGAGGTACCATATGAACTGAAAATTTCACGAAGGTACGAACGCGTATTTTTACAACGCATATATACTAAAAAATGTGGAAATTTCGCATAGCACCTAATTTACAAAAACAAGTGAACTTAAATTGGGTTCAAAGTTTCTAAAATAGGATGGAATGTTTTTTTTTTTATTTTGATAAGCCCAAAAGAGTATGTCCTCAACATCTGAAATTTGGAAATGTAGAGTGTGAGAGTTCTTTTATTTCCTTTCGAAATCCAGTCGATAAAACAGGCCGATGAAGATATTCGTAGAAAACGAATAAATAAAATAAAGCAAAATTTTAAACTTGGACAAACCAAATCTATTCGGGACAGCGGTGATCTTACCATTTAAAAATGTTGCTGCAAAGTGAACTAAAGGACATTCAACAAACGTTCAAAAGGGTAAAAATATTACAATATATATATAATTATTTTAATATCTATATCGCATGGTCTGAGTGGGTATGTTGAGAAAGTGTGTTAAAGCTAAGAAAGAATTATAAAAAAAAATTACAAATTAATTGCATGTATAATTTTTTCTATCTTCATTATTTATTTAAAAGCTTTTTACTTGATTTAAAGCTTCAAGCTAAATAGCTAAGAAGGCTAATAGCTGTAGTAGCTAAACTCTATTAAAAAAAAAAAAAAAAAAAACAATTAATATAACAATTACACAATGTAGATGTTTTATTACAAAAAGTCGAGAAAGAAAAACGTTAATTGTTATACAAAACGGCTATAGAGTCTTCGGAATAAAATGTTACAATCTGGCCTAAACTACTAACAATAGTAACTTTCCACACGTTGAATTCAATAATGATTTAAATTATTAAACCTATTAGATGGTCTCTCAATTTAAGTTAAATTTATGTGTGTATGTATTGTGAAATATTTTATTTTGTAATTTCGTTTAAAATGGAATGATTGTACTTAAAATACCTCTGAAAAAGCCAGAAAAACGTAGGATTGTAACTACTTATTCATCACTGAGTAGCACCCTAGCAAAATTCATTGAAAATGCTTTAGAGTCTAGTCTAGTCTAGGCATTCTGCTACCGGCGGGCAGCTGCTGCAGAACTCAAGCAGAGGCTGCGTTTTTGTGAACTCGTTGTATACTCTGTATACTTGGGTAACATGCATCTGTGTAGGTTTGCCTGACACCGGCCTAAAGTCACAACATCAATGGTTGCCCATAAAGAGAGTGACTTCGTTTTCAATTAAAGATTTCGGTCATAGAGAGCTCTTAGAAGAGTTCAATATTTGGGCAGCGGATGATGTAGTCACACACTTTATCGACCAGTATTAGCAACGTATTTTAAAGTGAATGCAAAAAACTTTAAGCTTAACTCAGAGATGGTACTAAAGTAAGTGATGAACACTGTAAAAAATGAATATTAAAAAGAATCTAGTAATAACAGAAGCTACTCCCTTCCCGGATGGTACTACATTTTAACATATAATATCCTTTAGAAAAATATCCATCCTCTAGTAAACGGTCAAATTATTGACTCAGTTTTTAATAAAAATCAAAAGTAATGACAGCAAAAATTGAAAAACCTCTGTTACCTAAAATTGAAAACCAGTAGAAAATAAAATATACAGAATCCCAATAAGACCATAAGAAAATTTAAGTAACGTAAGATAAATACAAGAATAGATAAATAGAAGCAACAGCAAATAAAATCAAGAATCTATCGAGAAGGATAAAATTACAAATTTCATTAAAGCAAAACCAGCAGAACCGAACCAAAAGCTGTAACCTTAGAGCTCTGAGTACTGAAATGGAAAGAAACCTCAAGTAATGAACTTGAGCTGCGGTGATGGTGCGCGCCTTAATTTAAGATGTTTACCGTTTACCAATGTCATGGATGCCCTACCTGCTTGCGCTGAAACTTGCTTACCATCAAGTGATACAACTAAAGACAGCATAACCGCAAACGGAAGCATAGACAGGAAGTCCCGTAATTACCACCTTCAACAAATACAAAATGGCGTAAAAATGAGAAATAAATTAAAAAACAAAAGAAGAAGAAGTTAAGGGAATAGTACGCGGAAGTGGAATTAGAAATGGAGTAGTAAGTTAAACAAAGCAAATAAACTAAAGAACTAAATGAAGAACACGTTACGCATCACATGAAGTGGATGCTGCTGTAACTCTGTCAGTTGACAGCGGTAGGGGTACGAAATGCCTCCTTCTGCAACCAACAGTTTCCTTATTAAGTTTCCGTTAGCGGCGAGTTAAGTGGAGTTGAGTTGAAACTTGTACCAAAAGGGGAAAAGTTTTTGATGCGATTTCTTCGCATTACTGGGACTTAATGCGATTTGTAGCGGTTTTCGCGTTGAGGTTCAACTTGTGGGCAGACCAGCCTAACCACTAGGTAGCTTAAGGATTAGCTTTGGCGAGTGGAGGCTAAGAAAGTTGTTTCTTCTGCACGAATCAAATAAATTAAAAATGTTATGATTGAGTCAAGAAAATAAATTGTGGGAAGATTAAAAAGATTTCAATTCTGAGATTTTTAGGGAAGAAACTTTTTCATAAATTACATATTCACTATTCTAAAAAAATGTAATATTGCATTTAATCAGGATTAAAATAGAAATTTCGTTAATGTTCGGTTGCTTAACAATAAAATACAATAATCTATCCTGCCTGCGGAATTATAATGTCAGAGTACAGAAATGAAAAAAATTATGTTTCGCTTTTTCAATAATACGCTAACTTCTTTAACTCGGATTTTTATGTTATGATGTATATAATTGTCTTTATTTTTTATCAAAATTTGCATAGGGTACCAGAAGATGTATGCAATGCATTTAATTGCATTGAAAAAATTCCAATGGGCATTGAGTCAATAGAAGCTAGATATGGTGTATTTAGTTAGGAATAAAAAGTTACTTACCACCTCAGCAGAAAAATTACATGTTCTCAGCAGTTTAGCGACCTTTTTGTATTGCTCTGAAAAGACGGCAAATCTGAAAGGATTTCTTGTAACCATGTGCAGCACTAATGATGTTAAACAACTCAAAAATGCCTTTGATATTTCTTGATACCTAGGATAATATGAGTATTTGAATTTGGTTTTATATCTTTCTGCGCTCTGAGGCATCATAAAATCGTTTATACGGAAAAAAATATGAAGGCTTATTATCTTGTACTAACGCCCCTGGAACGATAATTCTTAGTTTTATATAAAAATAGCCATAAATTCTGTTACTCTCTTGCAAAAGCAGTTGTCTGGCAATGATCAATACCCTTTTCATATTCTTTTTTTTTTGTTTGATGTTGATTTAGGACTCTGGATCAAAAAAAAAATTAGTTTTCAATCTCTGATTATCTGGTTAATCTCTGGTTACGAACGACTGATATGACTGGCTGCGGTTTAATAAAAATTAATAGAATCAAGAGCAGTGTTGACATTTTCGGTACGTTCACACTTTTTTTGGTACATTTGCGTCATGAAAAATCGTCAAACATATGACAAGTTTTCACCACACTCGGTACTTTGGCCGCATTTTAAGTATAAATTGCGAATTCAGCACATTTTCAGTACATTTTCGGTACATTTGGATAACTTATAATAATCACTTTCATTTTTTTTTAAGTGTATGAAAGTAATCGTGTGACTTATAATATGTAATTACCTTTTGTGCCAAGTATCACAAATCATAGATTTTGTAATTAAATGTGAAATACATACTTCATTTTGCTAGGGATTTTGAGATGGCAAAAGTGAGTACCTTTTTTATCGCTTAGATATTTTTTTCGTACATTTAAGTAAAATTGGGTGTTCAAAAAGTACATTCGGCTTCTAAAATGTATATTTCAAGATATTTTATTTATATAGATGTGGTTTAGTGGTTTAGTTATGTTTTATTTTCACCCAGTTATTTTGGCTTTGTGTCTCCCTATCTTTGGGGAATTTTTCCGTTACAACAAGTGGTCATAACCCCCCAAAAAATAGATATTATGACGGAAAAAATACCGGATATAAGGCTTAAAATTGTTTAAGGGGCTGTGAACGTGGGGGTTATGGCCAGGTACCGATCGGATCAGTACACCTCGATATAATAAATTTCAATGATGAAAATATTGTAGAAAGTTCAGTAAGTATCCGAAAATTCATTTTTGGGAATAAAAGTTTTTTTATACCAAAAACTTTGGTGGAAGATTCGAAGACATCAAGTTTAAACTCATAAGCGGTTTGTAAAAGAATGGCCGATTTTGAACTTCACTATAAATCTGACATTTTTAAGATTTGGCACAAACAATTTTTCGTTTTTTCTCGAAAAATAATGGGCCCTACCCTGCCCCCTTCGCAATTTCCTACTCACAATGAACCAGTGAATCAAATTTTTTCCGGTGATGCTTTTAAACTGGACCACCTTGTATATCGATTCTCTAGCGAAACGAATGCAATCAATACATTCATGCACGGGCATATTAAAACTCACTTCAAGAAAGTCATTAGGGTGATTTAAATTTTTATTTTTGTGTCCTCAAACAGTTTTAGGAGTTGCAGGTAAGATTGAAAGATAAGTTCAGGTGAAAGTAGAGCCAACAATATTAATATTTACTGGTAGTACATCAAGCTATTCAGTTTTCATAAGAATTACATTGGAAAAGATGCATTATTAGACAGTTTCGTCTATATCTTGTGAAAGAAAATTCTTGCTCGAACGGGGCCAAGGGCATTGTAAAGAACATAGAAAAAAACCAAAATAAATTGATTTTTTCCTCAATCTTCGAAGTGGTCCTAAACACAACAGCTAATAAACTGACGATGTATTACCTTCAGAAAAAAAATTATTGCGTACTTTTGTTTGGAAAATTTTATGTCCTTTCTAATGGGCTTGAACCCGTTTGTGTAAGACTGTTGTTTTGACTATCAAAAAACGACAGCTATGACAGCACAGCACAAACTGCTTCGTGCAACTGCTGCAGTTACTGCTCGTAGGACAACGTTAACTCTGAAAAAGCTGTTTAGCTAGAAACTGATTGAAATGAAAAATATACGGAGCATAGAACTTTAACAAGTGATAGTTACTGGTTGCGTTTGGATACTATTTTGTTTCACTTATTTTGACCATGCCTCCGCGCAACAATATTTCAAACACCGTTTTGTACGAAACCAAAACAATAGTCAAACTTCGGCTTTTTTCGTTGGCAGCGATCGAGGTGCGCCATTGTGTTGCTACAATTTTCACAGCAAAGCAATAGGGGCCATCCATAAATTACGTGACCGATTTGGGGGAATGGGGGGTTCATGAAAAATACTACGAAAAGTAACGACGGTGGGCGGGGGGTTTCGCGAAATACTACGTGACTTCAAATTGTAAAAATATAAATTAGTTTTCAAATTCAACGTCCAGATTAAGTAGTATATTTAGAAGCTCCACGTATCATTCAAGCGTATAGAGGATTTTCACAGCAATATATATTTAATGTATACAAACAAATAATTGAACCACAGGAATATATTTACAATGACATGGTATGATAATCATGTGCGGACAAGTCAATATTGCTTGCAGGTGAATTTGTGTTCCACTTTATTTAACTTCTGCATATAACCATTCAAGCTACCATATAATATCATTAATAATATTTTTAAATTTTTTTTTAAATTTGTAGATAGTTAAATGTGATGACTTAAATTGTTGCTCTCCTCTTAGAAGCAATTTACGCAGTATTTTGTATCAAAGATTTTTCCCAGCACCATCTCCACTTTCTCAGGAATCTTTTACGATTCCACCTTTAGATTTCAAGAAGAAACAAAATTTTCCATCATTTGTTTTACGACAAGCACGTTAACGTTACGCCCTGATTATTCTCGATATAAGGAAATACCAAATGACTTATACTGCCCTTCTATACAAAATAAGATTGATAAAAGAATTTGCAGTAATTGTGGGTTATATTTTGCTTCATTTACACTTTTGAAAGAGCATATGTAAATAGATATTTTATTACCAAAAAAAAGAATACATTTAATGTCATGTCAAAACTTATTACAACCATTTAAACATAATTTTAGAAAAGAAATACATAAATCTGAAGATAGCATTTCTCAGGAGAACGTTTATGTATCATTTCGAATGACGATCCACCAGAGTGGATCGATGTAGAAGATATAGAAGATATAGAAGCTGTTGAACTGGAAGACGAATAATTAAATATAGAGAAAAATATCACTTAAATTGAGGATATACCTTCTTGGGTAGATAAGGGAATTCCTTTCTTGGAAGAAATTTAAATATTGGAAATTTTTTATTCATTTCTATTAAAATATAAAATGTAAGGTTTTATGTTTAATATTGTCAATAAACCAGGTATTTTATTTTAAAATTCATTAGTAGAAAATATTTTTAAAAATCATGCTGCAACGTAATCAAAAAGGGGGAGGGGGGGGTTAATAGAGTAAAGTCACAAATCGTCACTATAGGGGGGGGGGGGTAGAGGTTAAAAAAAAGGTTTTTTCGGTCACGTAGTTTATGGATGGCCCCATAGTCCAACTACGACTTTTTTGTTTTTGCTATGACTTTGCTGTCAAAGCATAGTCGAAGCAAATGAAAGCCTGTTCAAACGCTGCAAAATATCCATAATCAACGCTGTTGAAAAAAAAAAAATTCGGTAGAAATTGTTTTCAAAATTGGTGTCAAACGGTGCCAAGCTAAAATTGAACTAAATAGTTAAAATCTCTATCATCAAAATATGGGTTGGGCAGAATAATTGGGTGTGACCATTAAGGATCTCTCAAGTTTTTAATATGGAAAGTGTTGATCTATTTACACATACTATCAAAAATGTCTGAAAGATACATTTTATTTTTACAAAACTCGGTCGGGTGTTACCCCTAAAACGTACAGCCTACAGTTTTCGCCACAGACTCGGTACTCTACTTGTCAAAATGAATACTGCGTCACATTTTGTTATATTACAGTTAAGTTTCAATCTTTGGAAGGATACCAGTCACATAAGAAATAGTTGTGTACAATTTCTTTTGCTATTAATAAAGTAATTTGGTTTCAATTTCAATAGCATCTAGTATTAGCAAAAATCTTTTTTGGTGGATAACACTCATTTCATCACAAATATTTGGAAATCAACTGACCCTTCCAGGCTCTGAGTATTTTATTTTAGAAGTTCAGTTAAAATTTCATCCGCAAAGTCAAATCGTTTTGAAAATGCAAAATTATCTTTTTTAATATCACAATCGTTTAGATTATTTTAGTCAATAAATTCTTTTTTAACAAAATCGTGCATTACGAGTAAATATTATTTAATAACTTTTGACGGCAAACAGGCGTTTGTAAACTTTGGGATTTTCACTGTGATGTTCTTTGTACAAATAATATGTATGATAGCAAGTGAAAATATACTTAATTAGTCAAATTTAAGTTTTTGGAAATATTAATCGCCAAATCGGAACTAGCACCAAGCTTACTGAGAAGAAAGTAATGCTGAAGTTCTTCCTAAGGTTCTGAAACTCGAAAAAAAGGATGCCAAAATAAATTTTTTTAAGTGCCAAAAAGTGCCAAGGTGACAAAAAAGTTCTGAAAATGCCCACTTGGTGCCAAAGTGCCCGTTTAGGAAACGCTGACCATCGTGCGGCAATTCTACATAATTCCTTTAGTCTGCTCCAGGCAATATTAATAGAGTCAAGTGAAAACAGAGTTTACATAAACATGCAAATACCATATAAAACTTTCTCAAATCATGTTTGCAATTGCAAATAATTGATGCCTTAACTAAGTTTTTACAGCAAAATTTCCTACCTTTTTAACATTCAGCACACAAAGCCTATAGTGTTTATTTATATGACTGTTTGGTTTGGTTAATTTTCTATTTGCTTAGTTGATTACAGAAAATTTGTAATTCTGCTGGTCAAAATTAATTACCCTTACAAAAATAAGCAAGCAATTATCAACTACTTTGTTAAGTAAACAGATTTACGCAATCCTGGCCAGCTGATGCGCAGTTAATTAGAATAATGTTGATGAAATTAATTTGTAATTTATTGATTTATTTAGCAAATTTTGATTAATTGATAATACTTGCTACCATTACTTTTATTGTCAGACTTTAGAATGTTTAAATAAGTATCCTGTAAATTACTAAGTTTTAATTTCCATTTTAGACATCCTGTCCGACGCAATACGCTTTCGCCACTCACAAAGAAAAAAAAATATAAAAATTTCGTCTGACTTTGTAATTTCTTTTCTTTGCTAAAAGTTAAATAATTTATGTATGTATTTAAGCAGCAACTTCCAACAACATCCGGCCTCATTTTCAATACCCGCCACATTTACGCTCACAAATTTTTACTTGACTCATTTTATATTTAACTTTTTATGCTACACCGCTGCTTTCTCACGCTTATGATGAATGACCACTCAGCACTTTGGTGAGAATTACATGGTCGCATTCGGATGCCCAGTGAAAGTTTATGAATTCTTTTATAAATATTTGAAGTGAGCTGAAAAGCTGGTGCTGTTTGTTCGTCGACGGCTACTTCTTTGCTCAGTTTTGTGAGTTCGTACTTTTTGTTTTTCCATCTTCCGCACTTTTTCTGTTTTTAACGGTTTCTTTAAACATGGCGAATGGACTCTATTTACTTCCGGTTGTTTGTTCAAAGGCGGAAAATTAATTCCATCTTGGTTTGTTTCCGTTTATCTTTTGCCTCCTTTTTCTTGTCTTGCTGCTAGCTCATTGCCTTTTTCTTCTCACTTTGATTCGTATTTCTTTCTAGAGTTTCTACAGCCGCAACCTTCTGAATTTCATACTTTACAACTGTTGAGGTAATGTATTTTAAATTTTAATCTCATACGGTTGTATGGAAAAGTATTTGAAAATGCTTTTATGCAGACCAATTATCTGTTTCATCCAGCTCTTGCGAGAAATCGATATTTGATGCACTACATATATATATATATATATATAGTTGCTTGCATACTTCATCTTAATTAACATAATCTTTGAGATAATCTTAAACTTTCCTTTCTGGAAGAATTTTTCGTATACACCTCGATTTGTGTCGCTAATTGAGACCAAAGACAGACGAAGCATTTCAAAAACGTCGCAAAGTGATATAAATGTTTCCATGCAAAATATATGTATCTTACTGGCCGAACTAAATTTTAGGGCAAACTAGCTACGGCTAAGCCTAAAGATGAGCAATGAAATTTTAATCCAAATGCACTGTGGTTAGTGAAGACTACGACAGTAGCAAAGTAAGACAACAACATTTGTCAATTTCATCACCTATCCCTCGTTTTACATGGTAGATACGTTCCTGACAAAACCGTGTAATTCGAAATAATAATTTTTGTATGGAAAATGCGTGTAAAACGAAAACGACTATAAATAAGCTTTTTTAGACATTTATTCAACACAAAATATAAAAATATCAATAAGTCATGGAAAACATAAAAATAGTTAAATTTATCTGTAAAATGAAAACAAAAACATAAAAAATTTATGTCATAAAAAAAATATTGTTCTTTATATATGTACATATATTTATTAAAATAAAATTTGGTAAAATAATAACAAGACTTATCTTCCTAATTTCATTCAAACTTAATTGCTATCACTTTAAACGATGAGTCTTCTTTTAAGAATTTGTATGTCAGTAGCAGATTCATTACTGGATAACAAAATCTCATTAGATTCATCTTCTACAGGTATTTTAGTCGTAGTTTGCTGAGACTTTTTAGGAACAAAGTCTGAAACAAGCGTTTGTGTTTTATTTTTAGTCATATCTTTGTTTACTTCTTCATACTGACTTAAAAGTTTACTAACATCTCGTTCAAATTTGAGAGCTCGTTCAAGATTCGGATCATGTTTCCTAATTTTCTTCCCAACACAAGTCTCTTGTGAACGACTTTTTGCTGTGAATGTGCAGGGTTCACAGTCTTAAACGTCAGATTCAAGATCATTTTCGTTTTCACCAATATTTTTGACCAATTCAATAAGTCATCTTCATGTAATTCGTGCTCTTCCATTATTGCAGCAATATCTACTTCAGCTCTATCGTCGAAGCCTTCTGCGCCCAATTCTTGATCCAACTCAATTATCTGAGAATACGCTTGCTCCAAAGATGTTCTATAATTCTCACCTTCAAATATATCAGGCCATATTGCTTTCCAACACGCATGGAGCGTTGATATGAATCTCGTGATATGAAATTTGTATATATTTGACGCATTCTAACATTTATAATTAAGTAGAGGCAAAATTTGTTATTTTTAATTTTGATTTTAAGAACCGTGTAAAACGAGGGATAGGTGTTTACTTGGCAAGTGGTAAGTGAGGGTTATTGGACCGCAGCTTTGTACTAACATCCTCTTGTATGTCCAATACCGCCTTCATAGTCGCCTTCGGCAACGGATCAGTCTATATCGAATATGTGCAACACTGGCTTCGCTATTCATAGAGCTTTTGCATTAAGATTAAATTGCATACTTTCAGGCCTTCAAACTAACTAGTCTGGCCTAATAAAAACTAGTTTATACTAAAAACTAGTTTGGCCGGTGACATACATATATATCAACAATATGTTATGATGTAAAGACTTTTGCTATGTGCTTCTTGCGGTAACTTAGTCACCAGGATGGCTAACACTCTAATTACCGATTTAAGATACTTCACTAAGCACAAGGTTAAACCAAGAAAAATCTGAGCTGTGTTGAATTTTCAAATGAAGCGCTGCTGTTGATGTCATTGCTAAGAAAATTTATTCTTTTTGAATTATAATCAACAGAGGATTTGTTTTGCTCAGTTTTGCTCACTTGTGAGTACTTAAACTTTAATCTGTCAGTAAAACGTCTAATGAACACAATTAGAATGAACAAAACTTTGCAGAGTCTTTTCAGGGTTAGTTCTAGATGTTTTCATTTCTAACCATGCATTACATTAAGATCAACTTGGTCATCATTTGATGCCATACTATACGAACATATATTACGATTTTACTAGACAAAATTAATCTGAGACTCTTAACAGGCATATTAACTGGACACTTTTTAAATTAGCAAAATGTGAAAACCTCAATCAGCTAAACATCGGAGACCTATGCAGGGGCTGTTGCGATCCAGATGTTGAAGAAAGTGTTTTTCATTTTCCCCACTAATGCCTTTTGTTAGCGCAACGACGCGTTAATGCTTTCGACAGTTACTTCCTCAACTCTTCTGAAGTTATAGTTTCAAAAGATCTTAAGTCTATTTTTAAATGTATAAAATAATCGAAATGGTTCCATGAGGTTGAATAACTATATGTAAATCGGGTAAGCAGTGGGTCCACACGTGACCTCTGTTATGAAAACACTTCATCTACCGGAAATACCCTACTCATTTTAAACAAAAGTCGTGATGCCCCACACATTTTTGTAGGATATTTTTTCAAAAGATATACACCCTAATGTACTTACTGAAAAATTATTATCCAGTCATTTGTTGCATATCCCAACCACTTCACAAAAAAATAATTTTGGTAAAATATTTGAAATTTTGCAATTTGAACAAAAATTGTTGTAACGGATCACTAAAATGTCCGATTTGGTCTTAATCGGCGATTAGTCCAAAACATCGATATCTTATGTCGAATAATCGGCTATTAACGTGCAAATCGTTGATTAAACTTAATATGAGAATTTTCTCCGATTAACGAAGTAAATTCGACTAATTTTGACGTTTGATTTATTGAAATAATTATATTTGTAAGAAAAATATTTTCTCGCAAATGGATCTCTATGGAAACATTTATGAAGTCCAAATTACAAAATCGCGAAAGGCAGCGGAATGGATATTTTCGCGATGCAATAACGGGACGAAATGGGCTGAAAAAATGTCTTCCATGATTTCACATATCAAGGCACACAGTCAGAGGGGAGGTAAATAATGCTAACTTTCTTGCATTTATTAGCCTCTATGCAAATTTAAGGGTCCACGATTTATCAGCTCGGGAAAAGCTGCTTATGATATTGTGATTTTATGGAATGGGTACCACTTTCCCAAGCCACTGGTGACTTTGTTGGCGTTTCTTCCATATCTGCATCTCTCTGTTTTGAAATATGTTTGTCATTTGTCAAATGTACTATTCTCAATTAACTTCAATTATATTTATATGTGAACAATTCACAATTGACTTTATATGTTGCATTTTTTGTTAAACTAAGATTTCTTAATAAATTCAGAGATAAGTTACCAAATTTAATTCGAGATATAATAGGAGCTTAAGAAATCTCCGATTAAAGTGGTATTAAGAAAATACATAAGTCAACCGGCCTTAAATATTTTATTTTGATTTCATTACACAAAGTCTTCTTTGTAGACCATTTTTGGGAACATTTCGCCCCATTCTTAGATAATTTTTAATCTTGGTTGTCAAACCGGAGCTCTCTTTATTCAAATAGAAATAAATTCCTTGCATTTGGAAATTAAGAATGTGATACCCAAGACTACATTTTACAACTGAACAAACTCTCGCGTAGGGTATTACATTATCAGACTTGACTGACTGTTTTTTAGCTACTAATTTTTTCATTTATAATTTACTTCTAAGAGATATAGACTGTTTTTCCTTCATGTCTGTTGCCTTCGTTGTTGAAATGTGTTGTTGAGGTTGTAGTTGTTATTTGTATTTACCATGTTCCTTGAAGATTTTGCTTTTTTTGCCCATGTGTCCTTTTTTTTTCTTTTGCAGGCTATTGAAGTTGAAGTTTGTTCGTTTCATGTTGTTTGCTGTTTTGTTTACAATTTTTTTTTATTTTGTTTGTTATTGTTGCTGTTACTGCGTTTCCATTACAGCGCTCGGAAGGAAGTACGCTGGTGTAGCAAATAACTTATGCATTTAAAGGACAAGCGTTGAAGTCCATGAAGATGCTTTTGATTTCTTTTCTTTTATTTGTGTTTTGTTAAGACTCTTTGGTGTCTTCCAAGTGGCTGACCGGATGTTGGTCATCATATTTTCGAGACTCGTAGTTATTTGTCTTTCTTAAAAAGTTGTATGTTTAGCGCTTTTATTTTGTATTTCTTTATTTTTACATAAACTCTTTTGACATTTCCGTGCGTTAAAGTGCAAATATTTGCGACAATGAAGAACAAAGGATATTTGTAGATTTAGCATGGACTGTTGTTTAGTTAATTTTAAGAAATTCTTAGCTGCGCCTCATAGATTTCTTGGATTATTTCTAATAACTTTAATTTGACCCTCCAATCAAATACTACCAAGTACATTAACTGCTGCAACACTAAAGTATCTTACCACATGTTTTATTAGCATTAAATTACTTGTGTACTGATTTATATACCATACAAGTCGTAGTGTAGTGAAGGGGAGCATCTAAGCTGATACGTAGCTGATAAGGTTGCTGACTCAATTGCACTGTCAGTTTCAGCAAGAAAGCGATTAAATTGCCATGTGACACGTGCGTGCGTGTGATTGAAGAAAGGGACATGTCGTTGTTGTCGTAGCTGATACCTGTGATAAAATTACTATTGAATCAGCAGTATTTTAGTTGGGAAAAGAAGAAATAAGTTAAGAAGCAGCAAATCTTAACTCATTTCTTTTTATTATTTCACATAAGATTGAGAACCTGTTTGGTTAAATATAATTAAAGGCAGTGGCGCTTTGTATCTTTTTTTTTTTAGAAAGGAGGATGCATTTCTTATGTCAGGAAAAAATTGAATGTTTTTGTTGAGAACTGCTTTACAATATGATTCAAGAGTTTGAAGTCAAAATAATGTACTCTTCGAAAAAAAATTAAATATACCGTACTTGAAGTACGAATATTAACTAAGGATTAGTATTATTCGAACAAGCTATGATATTCAAGAAGTAAGCGGTACCAGAAGAAGTAACGCATGGTCTCAGAACTGCTTTAAATGAAGGAATTTCAAATTATTGTTGAAAACTGATCTAGGAAAATCTCTCTAGGAAGTAATTTCAACGATGGTAACTTATACAGATTAGGAAATTATCTTTTAAATAGGGTTATATAAGAAGTATGACTGCTGAAAACATTTCCGAAAAACTTATTACTGACTGCAAAAATTCTATTTTTAACCTACTAGAGGAAAAATAGCAACTTAAAAAGTAAACGCTCAAATAAATGGAAACCATCAGAATAATAATCCAAGTAAATATTAAGGATGGTTATTCGAGAACCTTTACTATTTTAGTGATCTGCTTTTTAGGATGAGATTTGCTATCGGAACTGTCCTTAGCTGGAGTAAACTAGTAGCAGAAACTAAAAACTAGAATATGTTCTCTCAAACTATGATTATAAGCTTACGTATACGACTTATCTGAAGAGGTTTATAAATATAAATTTATGGATAAAAAAATTCACTGTTGGAAGGCCGCTTATTGATTGATTTAACTGGCAACTCTGGTTCCGATTAAGCCATTCACGAATTATGACACAAAGTAATCTTTCCTGAATGAAATATTTTAAAAAAGAATAACAAATTGTTTTTTTATATAGAAAATTTTTGCTTTGGACATTGACTTCTTAAACATATAAAATTGTTTCTCAAAATAGCCTCGGCATAACACATACTTTAAAAAAATATTTATTAAATATAATATGTAAATCGATCATTCTTTTAATAACTGCACACTTGGTTTTTTTCTTACCTTTTTGAGCATATTTTTCAACGAAATTTCTCAAAAACTGTAGAAGATAGGATAAAAAATTCGTTAATCTTTTTTATAAAGAAATAATATTACTTTATGAAAAAAAAATAAAAAGATTTAAATAAAAGATAAAATAAATTAAGATTAATTTTTTTATTTAAAAATATTCTTCTTTTTTATATGAGTTTTTTATGTTATTCTTCAATCAATCCTTAGAATGCTTGTGCTTCCATATCGAAATTTCCGGCATATCTTTAAAACCTACAAAGTTTTTACTGATAAAGCGCACCATGTTTTTCAAAATAACTTTGACACAAAGTTTTTTTGTGCTTTTTTTTTTGTAATGTTATTTTCGATCAATCCTAATTAATCTGCATTCAGATCGAAATTCCCGACATACATTTGATAAGTAACTACCCTACAATTCTTACAATAAAACTGGTGAGCGCCTTCATAAAAAATTCATATGACAGGAATATCGACCTGAAAGCAGATACATTAGCCGTGTTAAATCTAAAAGTGAACAAAACGCAGAAGTTTAACTTTTTATAATTCTATCACTGACCACTTGGAGGCGTGACAGTGTTTGACAAAACTTCCATTTAAAATCAAAGCCGGCTTTATGTTTATCAAACACGTATGGTTAACAGGTGCCCAGCGCGGTAAAAGGCGTCAATAAATAACTTTTTTTTTTATTTTTTCAAAAAATTGCAATCAAACGCTTTGAACTGTTTTTATAGCGTCATAGACTCTAATACCAATGATTTTCTTCGTTTTCTGAGCATAATATAAGAATCGACTAAAGAACGTGAAGAATAAAACTATTTGACGTTGTGTTAAAAAGGAAAACTGAAGGCAGAACCATATCAGGGATCATTGTCTGTAGTTTCGTAAATATTTTTGTTTTCATCATGTGACTGTATTTTAAAATTTAAGCTCAGAATCTATGTGTGCATAGGGCCTCGCGTGACCTACAAACGCTTATGCAAATTCAAAGCTGATTATTTTAGGTTTGTGCCTAGAACTACTTGCGTTGTGCGACATCTATTTTTCAAATTTAGCAAAGACAAAAAAAGTTCACTCAATTGAACTAAAAAATGGAACTGGTATGGAATTTTGGTTTAACCAAAGCGAATAGAACACGGCTATACTCAGGATTGATTGAAGAATAATATAAAAAATAAGGAAAATACATTTCATTTTTTTTTGCATAAAAACAAAACGTTTTTAAGCAGAAAAGGTCACTGGTTTTTTATTCTATTCCCCATAGTTTTTGAGATATTTCGTTTAAAAAAATGTTCGAAAACGTCAAAAACACAAAGTGTGCAGTTATTAAAAGAATGACATATTTTTATTCTAAAGAGAACACGAAGAAAAAAAAAATAAAAGCAGAATTTTTAAGCAAATGAACAATCACACTTATTACGCCATTGCTTCTTATTAATCATTAAAGAGTCAAGCGATAATATCAATCTTCCAAGTGAATGGAAACTGACTTTAAATTATATAAGGTACAATAAACCGGGTATTAGAACTCATTTAGCAACCCCTGTTCTACGCCACACCCACGTCTTATTTCATTCAACGGACAAACTGACGCTTTCTTGACACTCTTGTCGCCATAAACGAATTAGTTCAGATTTTTAATTCCTGCGAGGTTTTGTGATGAAATAACCAATTTATTGAGTTTATTATTTTTGGGGTTGATTTTACCGTCTGTCATGTTACGATTAAGTAGCTCGTGCTTGTCCCTTATAGTGTGCCGGCAGTGGGTGGATACTTTGTGGCGCTGCTTTTATGTTTCAAGATTTTATGGTCGCTACTTTATTACGCCACTATATGCTGCCTTCAGCTTGTCTTGTGTGTGGAAAGGGGGGTGGTTGAAAACTCGAATTATCTTGATTTCTTCAGTAAAATTTGACAAGCGGCTATATACTTTATAATTTAGTTTATAATTAATAGTATGGCTGCTTCTTGATACATTAAAAATATTTTTTTTGTTATTTTTTCTATTTTTGGCTATAACATATAATTTGTTTTTGCATTAAAATTTTACATTTAATGCAAGCTGTCTTTAAAAAATTTATTTTAATTGTATTTACTTAGCGTCCAGCAGATATTTCAAAAAGAAATGCTTGCAATTTTAGTAACTTTCTTCACGCTAACAGCTAGATTATCAATACTAAAAATAAAATGTAAAGTACCTTTGAATGTATAAAATCGTTTTTAACGTATAAAAAAATATTTATAAGCAAAAACAACCATTCGTCAAAATGACGACCAAGAAGTCTAACTATCAGGTCTGAAAATATTCACCGACTGTGCACTACCACTGTAAGTAAGCTTTCGACGAGGACTGAGTGTTGATGTCATAGTGCATGTACCCAGTAGGCATGGCAGGAGCTAGCAGTGCTTCTAGAAGGCCTTCCTTGGCAAGTATCAGACCTTCCCACCTCTTTTCAACGTCCTTTCGCTTTTATATGAAATGTTCCCATAAAACAGAACTTCCTAAGCAGGCCTCCTCCTAACACTGCTTTTCGTCGCAGTGCTCACAGAAGTACTTGGAAAAAGTTCAATTTTATTTATGTTTCGTCGTCGTGATGACTCTGAGTGTGAATTGTTTTTTTTTTATTCGCGTCATCTCACTTGCGCACGTGGATATTATTTAATGATTATTTTTTGTGACATTTTCTTAATATATAATTTGACATTGAATACACATCACTATTCACTCACCACCATTATCATAGCATGAAACAGAAGACCACCGTAACAATGTGCACTTCGTTCTTTACTTCTAACTATTTATTTACTTTTGATATCGTATAGTTATGTACGTAGATATGCAGATTGCAAAAAAGTAATGTCGAATCACAAAACATTGCAAAATATGATATGAAAAAAAGCCTTAAAATAAATAGAGTCCTTCTTCTTTGCCTTCTGATATCAAGCCTGATAACAAGTTTTCTGTGGGAAGGCATAACAGCATTTCATGAATTGACATATTTTTTTTAGCATGAAAATCTAGTTTTGAGAAGGCCTTACACAATCGAAACAGTGCCAGCAGGCCTTCTCCGAGGCAGGCCGTGATCAGTTGCTTGCTGGGTAATTAGGCGGTATAGTAAGAGTGAGAGAGATGAATATCTAGCTCATGTTCGTCAAAATTACAGAGGTTAGGTGTCTAGGTGCTAAAAATTGTTTTGCAAAAAGACGGAATTTCAACATAACAAAGTTGAGAGGCGTTCGTTTTAGCGGAAAACGTATATATAAAAAACTTTACCTCCATATGTCGAAGAAGCTCTTGCAAAACAATAATTATAATCTATGGATTTCTTACAACATTGAGCATCATCTAAAGAAATAAGAAACATCTTCGCTTTGATATATATATAGACAGGCAATTCCCGGCCTTCTTAAAAAAAACATTTCGTAAAACGGTAAGAAGCTAAACTTTCTTTTGGGAAAAAGTTGATATTATTTTTTTTTTCAGCAGTGCTTATAAATTAAATCATAAAATAAAAAAAGCTTAATTTTTTATGTGGGAAAAACACGATGATGAATTTATTGTTCGTTAAAAAGAATGATTAAGTTCACAAAAGTCGTCCAGTTCCCGACTATTTCAGAAATTTGTGAATACCATTACGATACAGCCCTTTTAATATTATTTTATTTAAATGCAAAAATTTGCATTTCCATGTAAGAAATAATATTTGTTATATAAAAGTAAACCTATACATCTTTCACTTAAAGGATTTCTTAGCTAATTTTTACGACTCTACTATGATTTTCTTCATAAATGAGCTAATATTCGTTTCGACATCCTGTAAATCGTTCTGTTTTTCACATGTAGATACATAAATTTCGAGTAAAAATAAAATGTACTTGAATACCAGAACTTATCGCCTTTAACTGCGGTCACTCAATTAAAAATTTGCTCTCTCTTTGCCATATCTATTCAGTTGATGTATGTGTGTGCGTACATTTGTCATTATTCATAGGAATGTTTATTTGTTTGTCATCGTCATGTGACCTCATGTGTTAATTGAAAAAAAAAAAAAAAAATTAATTACATGCGTGTGCTCAGTTGGTTTTGTACAACAATTTATTGCTTTATTTTTTTGTTGCTGTCATCGTATTATGCAGTCTACGTTCGCCAACTCGCAAGCCCCTATTAAAAGCCAGCGACTACCTCTATGCTGCTCTAAAATGACAAACGACGCATCTGTCAATTGCATGCAATTTGCTGCCACTTATTTTACATTCATTTTACATGCAAATTTACACTTTTTGTGGTTTAACTACAATGAGTGACCGCAATTTAAATGTCCGTGCTCCAAAAAGTATGCTTTAACAATATACCAAATGCTTTTTGCGCATATGTGTGAGTGTGTGTGTGCGCATTTTTAATGTGGTGCTCTTTCTTGTACACTTTTAATTGTTTTTAATTTGTTGTTACATTTTTTAAAATTTTTAGTGGCTTTTGATGCAATTTGTGTCACATGAACGTATGTAACCTGTAACAAAGTTCACAAAAATAACACCGTAGTGTTGTAATATCTCCTACAAAGTTGGCTGAATTTGGTTTAAGGTACAAAATATTGTTACTTTTTCAAAAACTATTTAAAAACAATGTGACGCATATAGAGTTGTGGCAAAAGCAAAAGCTATACCACCTGCATGCTTGTAAGAATGTAGCAAAAAAAAAATTGATATTCACATGCTCATCAGATATACTGATATGTATACAGGTCCGTGCCTAGTTTTTTGTCTAGTGAGTTTTTTTATATATAAATTACAGGTACCGTGAATAATCGTTATTTTAAATAATTGAGGTCAAAAATCACAACGAAAAGACGAAATCTCAGTTTAAATATAGGGGAAGGCGGAGCAAAGCGGTATACGGAGCAAAGCAATACAAAGGGTATATTTATCCCCACATTACAACGCCATCTAATGTAATTATAAGGAATTTGTGTTTGAGTAGTTCTCATTTAACTGCCAGGTTGTAGCGACATTTCGACCTTCCAGAACCTCAAGAACCACGAGGCTCATCAAAAAAAGTGCGGTTCGGATTTTCGACTTAAAAAAAATTCATTTTATACGGATCATGTAAAAAAGGCATAGTGTTATATGTATAAGTTTTTGTTTCACGCGTCTGTATCTTTATATAGTTCATTGTGGCAGAGTGGTAAGGGCAATGCGGAAATGTTCATCATTTGATTCCTTCATTTTATTCAGTATTCAGAAACTTTTTAAATATCATTTTTTATGTATTGCACTTCGTATTTTGCTTTACCCCACCCCAAGGGCAAAGCGGTAGAAACGTTCTATTTTTTGCATTGCAATAATAAACATCTTCTCTTGAGAAAACAGTGAGCCTTATTTACTTAATAGTTTCAATATAGCTCGAACTAGTAATCTACATATTTAATTGTGCGAAATTTTTTTTTTTCGGTGAAAACTTGGCTAACCCGTTAGATATACCACTTTGCCCCACCTGCTCGTACAGATGAGTTCTCTAAACGAGAGGCGTGCTTATATGAAATAATTTTTAATTTTGTGATTTTTATTTTAAAATTTAATCTTAGTATATAGTATGACTTATATTTTCTTTGTCAAAAATAATAGTAGTTTTGAATTTTATTTTATTCGATCAGAAATAATCGTGATTTCGGATTTCTGTTTTTTTAGACTGTGACGATGTTTTCTGCCGAGTTATACACCAGTCGATGTCCAGGATCATTGTACCGGTTGTTACAAAAAATAATTACACGTGTGTTTAGATGTAAGTATGCCATTTTATTATTATTTTCTTCTTAATTCAAAAAACTTATATATAAACTTAAGTATACATTATATTTTCTTATTTGTATTAATCATACATGTGTTCTGCTCAACAAGTTTGACCTTTAGTCTTGATCTCGAAAAGTTTGAGAATCAAGTTGGGGTTGGAAGGCGCGTAACCTGTATTAACGTAGAGGACCTAAGTCGGCACAACGAGTTGATATAGGCGAAAATACGTTGATTACGCGAGGCTTATATTACCGTGGAGGACCTAAATCGATACCAGGCGTTAATATAGCCAAAAAACTATGTGAACGCTTTGAGCTTACCGCACAGACTGTCCGGTCCCTGATTTTCACTGTCTCTTAATACCTTCAGCTGGTCGAAAGGCTTGGTTGTTGCTTGATTTAAGGCTTAGCTTAAAATAATAGCTTAGACTAGACTACACAAATAAGTTAAAATATCCATTTTTATGAGAAATCGTCGTCGCACGATATAAAGTCTTCGTACATAATAATAAATTTTTATATATATTGATCTTAAAAAATTTTTTATTTTGGGTTTTTAATTTTTTTAGTTCAAAAACAAATGTCAAAGTATACGTCATTTTCTATATCTATCAGTGGGGGGGGGGATCTTTTTGGTTCTATTGATGTTTGCTATTGATTTGCACCTATCTATGGAATTCGCAATTAAATTAAATAGAGAGTTGAAAAAAAAAACGTAAAATAAATATTTTTGGGGTCAAAAATCAATGCTCAGATATTATTGATTAAATAATCTTGGGAATCTGTCAACAGTCTGGCGCTCATGTTGTTTGCCTATGTGCGCTTCATTTGTTTGTCTGCATACTTGTTTGAGTAATGCTACATCTTGCCATCTTCTTGGAGGTTGTGATATAGTGCTCATTTATGGTACATTGAGCGTACTAAGAATGTGCGATAATTTCTCATGAGCTTAAATTTGATATCAAGTTGAGTTGACAGTAGAACGGAAGTAATTAGTTTAGCATACGAAATCGAATATTTTTCGTCAATCGCTTGCAACAAAATTGGAAAACCAACCTTTTAAAATTATAAGTTTTTGATTTAAATCGTATGGAGATCTAAAAAGCTTCTATTTTAAAAATATATTGAACATAATCTAAATCGGGACAATGGGCCTTATAATATTTTCTTCCATTTTCATTAAAAATACTTGCTCGAATGTAGCTCTCCACAAGCAGATCAACTCCAACAACAACAATCTGAAAGCCAACGCAATCCAAACGGGGGAAAAACTGTGAAGGGTGTGTGATGCAACCTACTGGTTCTATCAAAAAACGCAAAAATAAATTAAAAATACAAAAGCAACATACAAAATTGGTATTTTGATTTTTCGTGAACATTTCGCACTACAAAATTTCGGATACCTCGGTACTCGCGTCCGTTGAGAGTCTCGGTTTAATTTTTCAGAGGCCTACTTGTTGAAACTGGAAGTACATGCAAGGTTTCAAGCACGTTTTATACACACTTAAGTATTCGAGATGCATGATTTGAAGCTTCAGTGCCTTATAAGTACAACTTAAGGATATGTGCGCATTGATTCAAAATTGCAGTGGGTAGTCAGGTTCATACGGTAAGGGTTAACAAGGGGTCAATCTGAGGTGCCCTGCAACCTGTAAACATATCGTCGATCACTATGTTTTTTTTTAATGTTTATCTTGATATGCTGCTTTTCTGTGATTTTTATGAGAGCATTTTAAGGCATCACTTTTGGAAATGCAAAAGTTTCCAGCTGGACTTCTATAGATGGTACAGCAAGTGGAATAGTTTGCACAGCGGTAAGGGTAAAAGGAAGCATAATGCTGTCTTTGCAAACTGGAAGAGCTAGTTGGACGAAAAAAATATTTATTGACTTATGCTTTTCTAAAAAAAAAACATCGCTGATGCTTTACATCGACTTAAGAAAAGTTAATTTTGAAACAAAATTTATTAAAAAAATGAATATGATTCCATTCTAAAGTCACGAATTTGTCCCGAGTTCATCTTCTAGAATTAATATCTAAATTTTCGCTAGAAAACTCAATCTCTGCAGTTAGCCTGACAATGATGCTTCGATATGCTCAAGTTCAAAAATAAATCAGACAAGATTTTATAAGAACCGCGTTAGGCAATTTGACTTCATATATCGTGTGAACTCTGGTTGATATAAAGTTTTCAACCACAAAAATTGGTGAAATCGAACTTTCATTTTGTTTTTAGATACGGCAAAATGGTGTGGAGTTGATATATACATACGAAAGTATGTATACACCAGAGCGCTTCACGATGTGTCAGCGGGTTAGAACAGCGTTATATGTCTAGGCTAAGCTCCATAAAAGGATTTTCATTCGTGTGTGCCTTTTATAAAAAATATTGATTTTAAAAATGTCGCAAGTCAAAGAGGCTATCAATTTTTCAAATCGAACGATAGTCCTCGTACGGCTGAGGACGAGGACGAGAACGAGAAGGTCCTGGCCGATATCTTAACCTTAAAGTGGCGAAACCCCCCTCGTATTATTTTACCGCCGATGTCGTCGTAGAATTTTAATGCATTGTATATATGATATCGGGACCGAGAACGATAACAATATTTATCGGTTCTCGGTAAAGCGCTATGTTAAGCACATTAAAATTGTACGACGAGATTGGTGGTAAAATAATACGGGGCGTTCTTGCAACTTTAAAATAGAAAATCGGTATTATATCATAGTTTTCCGGTCAATTTTCAATTTTTTTTATAAAAAACAGAAAATGAAGAAAAACTAACACCGATTTGAATTTCTCGATCGATAATAGCCCGAAAACCACCCCTCACTTTGTTGGAAAATTCGATATCCTTTTTCACTTGCAACATTTTTAACATCAATATTTTTTAAAAAAGTTACACAAGTTAAATCAGTTCCAGTTTTTAATATAAATAAAAATTCTTTTGAGGACTTCGTCTTAGCAAATATCGCTATTGTAATCCACTGACACATCGTAAAAAAAAACAAAAAGTTTTCTTTTTAAACTGCTTTAGTTTACAGATGATGTTGACTTCGGATGCTATTGAAATTACTTCACTAATCTATACTGCACTATTTGGATCCAAATCGCTAGTAACAGTGCTCATAGCGTTTACGGATAAAAAGGGCATATTTTTTGCTTTTTCTTCATTTAGTAAATATGGTCATAATTTAGAGTTATGATGCTAAAGGTTGATCTATATTGATTTCCAAAAACACAACCAATCAGGTATTCTAGTACTTTTCCCTTTGCTTTCTATCTATTGTGTTCAGTAGATAGGTTGGGCGATAAACTGTAGGGTTTCCAAACGTTTTATTTCCTTTGAAAACATTACCAAGCGTTGCAACGTGCAACTATCGTTGAAAACTCATTTACGTAAGCAAATTCGTCAGATCTAGGTGATTTATAATTGATGATCCTTCTCTGCACACTTACATGTTCCTCTACTGTTAATCGCTTAACTTTTGTTTTTCTTACATCTATACCCAAAAAAATGGACGGCATTTTTCCAGGAAAAACAAAATGCCATATAATTTTATGATAACTTCTTATAGTGCTTCTCCTTCTGCTTGAAATACGTTGCATTGTAAAATTTCTGAAATGGCTCACAAATTTTTCTTGTGAATTTTGCAGTTTTAGGTTCAAAGTGACCATTTTACTTATCATAAGTTGTGGATGTAGTTGTCAAAAATGTTCCTCTTTGTAAGAAGCTACTGTATTAGCAATATTCCCAATAGGTTGACATAATACTTTTTCATCTTAACTTCGCCATTCAAAAAGTTTCTTTCAAATCTATTTAAAGTCACCGATTTTAATGCCCATGTACACTCCACTATGCATTATTCTCCTGGATTTCGTAGCTTTGCACTAAAACCCCCAGGTAATAACTCTAAAGAATACTTGCATTAACTTTTAATATTCTAATGGGTTTCATCCCAAATGGGTTGAAGGTAGTAAATTTTACAACTTTGCTTTTGCTGGCGCACTAAAACATAATTACTTGATGGTATTTTCCAATTTTATTACATAGTTACGAGTAGATTTTATTATTTCAACTTTTCATTGCTGCTGCTGCCCATATGATGCTTTTCGTTTCCTACTGCTGACTGTGACTAATTAATATGCATAATGTATGATAAATTTGTCTAGGACATTTGTGTTTGTTTTGTGCTACCAGACTTAGGTCATTACAATATTTTATGTATAGTGCTTCGTGTTTATGTTAGGATGACATGAAAACGCCCATGTAAAGAGCCTGAAGCAAAAAAAGCATATTTAGCAACTATTGTACTGGGTTGATGGAAAACGTGCTACGAATTTCAAATGAGAAATGATACTTAATATTTTATTTCAAATAGTTTACATAGTTTTACTAAAGGCACAAACGTAAATTTAGGCGACACATCATGGCTATCATATTGGGTCAAGGTTCAGTAGAGTTGTTATTTTTGTTTATGCTATTTTTGGAAGGAAGGCTCTTTTTAAAGAACATGTATTCGATTGAAAACTTTGTGTGAAGAGATAGATAAAATTTAAAGTTAACTTCACTTTAGTTTTATTTTATAATTATTGTGTGTGTGACAAAGCTTGGGCTTTCATTTTAAAAAAAAAAAAGCTTATTTCATATAATATAGCGCCACCTAAGCATCAGCTCAAAAAATAGTGAACTATTCTGGGAAGTAGCTAATAGCAGCTTAAAATTAAAAATATAGTCCACCTTATCTAAAGGCTCAAGGAGCAAAGTTTTTGTATTTTAAATTGAAAATTAAGTTTTAAATGAAAAATCCTAAATGCAAAAATTGTATTTCGAGAAAAATAACTCCGTAAGATTAGATTTGACCAATAATGCCAGTTTATTTAGCTTTTCAGGAATATAAAGCACTGCAAGTGTGTAAAATGTTCAATTAAAAACCATTTAAATTTTAGCAGTGGTTGGGTGCAGTAGCTTAAAAGAACCAAAATGCCGATGGCTTGTGTTTTTTTTTTTAATCTTCAGCTTGACTTCAGTATCATTACTGACTTTAAAATTATTTAAACTTCACTTTAGTTTTATTAAATTCTGATATTCGTTTATTTCTAGCTAAAGAGGATGTATTTCTGTTCAGACTATGTTTGAACTTTCCTCCACCTTATCTCACAAATCCCCACCTCACCACATTTCATTTCGCCACACCTTAACTTATCTCACCTCAACTCATCTCATCTGGCAACACTTCTTCTCATCAAAATCAGCTTTCCTCATAACAGATCCCCTCATCTCATTTTACCTTGAAACAAAACTTGAAACATACTGCAGGATATACAGATTCTTTACATCTCGAGTAGGGGTTCCTATCAGACATGCCCTACCAAACTCATATCTGGATTTGGCTAGGAATAGCGAACCCTAGTAAGGACAGTTATATGTGAATCTTATTGGTATCTAAAATGGGAAAACATATAAAAGAATTCCAGATCAGGTATGAGAAGATATGCTATATTGCAGCAGTATCAGGGAGAACCTTAAAAAACTTCGTTTAGTCCTGAACAGATTTGCCAAATCATTAACGGATATGGACTATTTTGATAAAGGCTAGGGTTGGCCAACCTCGTTTATGTCCATTTCTAAAAGCCCTATAAAAACCAATTCAAATCAAGAACCATGCAAGCTAATCAGATCAGGTGAAGATAATCTAGAACTTCATTTCGCCTTAATGGTGTAGATGACCGAAGGGGGTGTAGATGACCGAAGGGCGCGTAGTGCCCTCGGCTGTTTCCACCCTCATTGTACGCACCTTTATTCGACGCACAAACAGGCAACTAACAATTCGCACTCCTTTAAGTTGAGTTCAAATGAAACCAAAACCAACACACAAAGGGATTAGCGACGGCGGCGCATTGTGTCTCGACGAATGTAGCAATTGTTTTTGTTTGTAGTGCGACTTGGCTTTTTTTTTGTTCTGTTGACGAATATGGAAATAAAAGCTTGCTTGAATTTGTTGTTGCGACCTTTTGCTAGATTTCCATGCCCACCGTTGGTGTAGACCCTGTAAGAACTGATAAGGCTCTGCTCATCTTATTTGATAAAATCAGTGCCAAATATTAGGATTATTATATTTTTGTCTAACCTACGTCCTGTGGCCTGTTCCCTGTTAACACAATTGTTACATGCGCAGTTTAGCGACGTCAGCCTACCTATTGATATTTTTAAAATTACGGATAACAAATGTCAACTATATATAATGAAAATTTAATTTTGCATTTCGATAGAAAAGTACTATAGCTTTAGTCTCTCGGAAAAATAATGAGAGTAGCTCAGTTTAATAAAATGAGCATATTTGAACAATAGCATGCCGCAGGGCGATCTAGGTTTATTTCTGATCGGTGACAGGTAAAAAATTTAAGTTCTCTTTTGGAGTTTTAAGAACGGCACACAAATAAATTGAGAATAAGTTCCAATTAATAATTAGCAATAGAGAAAATATGGTAAGAAAATAAAATTTTTTCCTTAGGCCGGGTTCACAGTGGGCGCTATAAGCGAAGATTGGCGAGAAGCGAAGCTAGTCAATGCTATAAGATGCTAGTTCTGTTCAGAGTGGAAGCGATAAGCAAAGCGAGTTGCGATCTTCTTTCTCTTTTCTTCCTTCACATTCTTTGTTTACTATTCTTCGTTTTTGTTCCTTTTTTGCATTAGCAAGTGAAACGAAAATAAAAAACGGTGATGAGAAACAACAAACATTGAGCGCTGCTTAGCCTCTGCTTCATTTATCTTTACATCAATGTGATCCTTTGATCACATGTGCATTGATTTCTTTCACTCTTTGTTCCCCTTTCGTTTATTTTTTTGCAAATGAAATAAACAAAAACGATAATGAAATCAACATCAGACACTGACCGCTGCTTTGGCTCTGCTTCCATTTTTCCTATTTAAAACAACGGCAAATAGTTTTGTCCTTTACCTCTTATCAAATTTGTTTTATGCACGAAAAACGAAAAAAACTCTGGTGTTAGCGTCTACGACGCTATAAAAACAGTTCAAACTCGCTTTATCGCTGAAGTTCTAGCATCGCTTCGCTCCCACTCTGAACACTTCGCGCTATTTGCATACAAATACCCATACACTGTTTCTTCGCTTCTCGCCAATCTTCGCTTCTAGCGCCCACTGTGAACCCGGCCTTAGTGTGTCGCATCAGACCCACAGGTCAACGTCATGGTAGGTTTGCCTGGTCCGGTTAGCCGTTAGTACCATATTTCTAATAGGGTCAACCGTAAGTGATCGGACAAAAATTTCTGCACCGGTGGCATAGTGAAAGATCGTGACAATATTGAAAACTATGGCACTGTGTGGTTTTTGGCGTGATAAGCTCCGTATATTGTTGGTTAGGGCTGCGTATAATTTTTAAAATGATAAAAAATTTCATTGAAGTCTGAGTATTTCACTGCAAGCATATACATACACCATATATTCTATACCATATTGGCTCGAATTCATCCACCGATTTTTCATTTAATATTTAATGTTATAAAACATAAGTTTTGTAATGTCGTTAAAATCTGAAGTCCTTGTATATGATCATATGTTACAAAATGAGCGGCATATTTCTTATGGCCTATGTAAAACGTCTTAGTATTTTCCTTATTTATTTTGATTTATAGCAGACATTGTAATGTATCCTTCAAATTTTTCAATGCACAGAACCCACAAGCATTATCATATTTTACAATAATAAATCGTTGCAATAGCAAACTAATTGTAAGAAATTTGATATGCCAAGGCACATTTGTTATGGTTAAGCAACTGCTATGTAACTCACTTTTCTTATTATATATAGTATATAGCAAACACTACCGCACACGCAGACTTTCATGTATGGCATCTGTAGCTTTCGCAAGAAAGTCACTTTTTCTCTTTGTGAATCCAATGAATTCTTAATTTTATGCGTCTTACTTTGCATAGCAATGGCCTTACAAAGTAATTTAACAATGGTCATTTATGGTGGTACGAAAACCAAACCATGCGATAGTTGGTCCAGAGGCTACAGGTTAACCTTTACATGATACTGCCTATGTCTTGCCCTTTCCACTACCATCAACATCATCGTCATCATCCACTTTCCTCTATATGTATCGATAACAAATTACATGGCAGCATGTAAACAAAATGAAATCCAACCCAACCTTTCTGTATTTAGGCTCTGTAGCTTTCAGCCTTTTCGACTTTCTGCTTCAGTCGTGGTCTACTTTGTTCTACGGAATATGAGGCAGGTTTTAGTTTTGTAAAATGCATAAATTATTGTTGTACTTTTAATTAATCTTCATGTGATGATGTTGCTAACTTTGTTGCTTGCTTCTGCTACTGTTGCTTCCCTTGCTGTTGTTACTACTGCTGCTATTAAGCAAACCAACCCGATGATGCTAATAAGAAAATATTGCAGCACTTTGACTAAAGGCTATGAGTTAAAGGTAAAGGTAGCTAACATAGAAATTGAGTTGCAAAGAAGTATATTACTTAAATATAAAACCGAATACTTTGTATATTTATAAGAAGATGTACTACTTAGTTAAACTATGTCCCGGACTTCGATCTGAGAGTGGCTCCTAAAAGAAATTTTTGTGTGTAACGCATTGTTATTTTGTTAAGCTTGATGTGCAAAAAATCAAAACAAAGCCACATGGAATTTTGATTCCATGGGCAAGGTGCATGCCCATAGCTGCATATATTTTTACTCAGCGAACACTCTCGTGCATTTTTCCCCTCTTTATCCGTTTTAATCGGCCAAATTGATCGATATCTGTGCGAAATGGGTAAGACAAACCATATAATATTTCATGAAGTGTAACAAAATCTAAACCATTTCTAAAAATAGCATCAAGTTATGTGAAGGTAAAATGATGATTACTAAACAAATTTATTAAACATTTTTTTGACTGACCATCATTTTTGTAATTTTCATGTATTAATACAACTCTATCGAATCGGGTATGAAAGAAAATCTATGTAGGGCATTTTTATTGTCTATTCATGAAAAAACCAATCGTTCTGATAAAGATCAAATATACTTTATTTGAAAAGAAAGGGGACCCCACCACATGCTTGCTTTGATCACAAACCCCCAGCTACACTTTTTCTGAGTAATATAAACCTTATATTATTCTGATAAAAATAAGGGGCGTGGCACCTTCCATGCAACAAAAACACTAAAAACGCTGTTTTGATGCTTATAGGTTATGCTCAGTACCACATGAAATATACGCAACGGGACGTGAGACTCTAAACACGAGAAAACACTAAAAACGCTATTTCTTCGCCCCTATTATAGCAAGAGTATTATAATTTCGTATTAGGATGCATATTAGGGTGGTACATTTTTTTTATGCTTAGAATTTATATTCTCCACAAGTCTGCCCATATATCAACCATGATATTTAATATCTATATAAAATTTGAGCTGACTTGGACGGTATTCAGAGGTCGCTACGATTTGCCGGTCTTGCAATTAAACTAAAATTTTTTTTCATAAGCAAATATTTTATTGTTAAAAGACATAAGATTTAAACCTTTTGGTACATTATTTACATGGATACTTGTTATGCTCATATTTTTATTATGTACACATATGTACATATATATGTACAAATATTATATAATTTTTTTTTTGATGTCTTAGTGTCGTTATTGTAACATTGTATTTGGAAGTAATGGGAAACGTATTTCTATGTAAATCAACTACCCGAAGCAGATACTGTTTCTGTCCTTAAATTTTTGTAAAAGAAGTGTTGAATTGGCCAGCCAAAGCTACCCGTTGCTCTGCAAAATCGCTTACAACTTTTAAAAGTCTTGCTTTTTCTTCCATCTCAATGTAAACCTTATCACCATACCCTTACCACGCCATCATCACCCTTGTAGACCTTGATGTTGGGAGGTTATCATCCTTGACAATAGCAATTGAGTTGGGCTGGATATCACTTACTGGACCCTTCTATTTGCGTAGTTGCTGCAGTTAATTGAGGTACTCCCTTGACCATCGTTGCCAAAAATGTTGTTTGATGTCTGATACGATCTGCCATCGATCAATCAAAAATCAGTTTTCGTTTTGGATCTGCTGCATGTATATCAACGCTGGAAGTGAGTTCCTCACCGATTAGGAAGTGACCAGTAGTGATTGCATTTAAGTCATCTGTATTTGAAGAACTAGGAAAGTGTGGTCAGGAATTCAAAATTGCTTCAATTTCAAAAAAGAAAGTTTGAAGCTCTTCATACGTGAGAGATGCTGTCGATACATTTCTTACTAATAGGTGTTTTGCAGATTTTACTGCTGCTTCCCATAATACACCAAAGTATGGTGACCTGAGTGGTACAAATATGTAATTTAATATCAAAAATTTAAATAAAGTACGAATGTCTTTTTCGGAGAAGAGTCTTCTTAAAATGGCATATAAGACATTTTCAAAAACCGGCCTACTATGTGCTACAAATAAAATCGTTTGCAATTGACATTTGAATTTTAAATGAAGCTTACTACACATATACATAGGTTTTCCCTGTAATAACTGGAAGCTAAATATATGAAAAGGGCTACACATAAGAGTCGCAAATCGTAGCGACCTCTAAATGTTAAGCACTTCGATGGAAGTAGACGATAGAGCATGGCACTTTCCTAGCGATAAATACAATTGAAACGCTACATCTGGTAAATTATGGTAGAAAGAGTCTTAAGATTTGGAACAGGGGTGTATATTGTCTATTTTAAGAACCACATGTAATGTAGAAGCAAAAAAACAATGAGGCGTGGAGCCCACTTTAAATGCTGTATTTTGGCATCTATAACAGCTACAGTTGTGAAACTTGATACATGGATGTACACTGATTCTGTCCAGCTACTCGGAAAATGTGAACGGTATTGTGTATTGGGGCGCGGCACCTTCTTAAATTGGCATTATTTGTACTTATACAGCTAGTCTTCTATTATATAAAAAAACTTTGTTCAAGAATTCTCAAACAACTAAAAGTATGCAATGGCATTTCAGCCATCTTTTATAACTAAAAGTATGCAATAGCACTTTTGGTTCCTTCTTATATTAATTTTGTTTTGTTCTTAGTAGCCGATAACATATCTGGACATGATCAGGGTCACCCATCAGCTTCTTAGCAAATTTTTTTCCTTAATCAGAACAGTGAAGTAAGTTAAATATAGACTGTGCTGAATTTAGGATCTTACATGGTTTGTGACTTATCTCTCCAAGTAGTAGATTTTTCGAAAAGTTTGTCGCATTATTTGCTATGAAAATGATACATTGAATTTCATTGTTATATTTTCTGTCCTTATTCTGTAGCTTTTCTCAGACTTTGCAATTTTGTGCTACAGTTTCTAAGAACTCCTTGTCAACTTTTCTTGGTCAGTTTTCGTAAAACTTTTACTTTACGCTTTCTTTAGAATTACAGTGGAAATAACTATAAGTAATCGGCTTAAAGTCACTCGTTTATCTCACACTGCTACACAAACTCAAGGCAATTGCTAATAACTTTTAACGCTACGCTCACAAGCCAGTGTTGCCTAATTTATTTGTTTATTATTGCAGCCAGTCTGCCAGTAGATGAATAAGTTAGCGTGTTTTCTGTGCGTATCCTAGTATATGTATATACATATGTATGTATGTATGTGAGTGTAAGTGCATGTTCAGTATGTTTGCTTGTATATGTATTAACTGTTTGTTGATATTTGTTAATAACATTTGTTTGAGTTGTTGCTACTGCTGTTTTATAGTTTGTTACAAAAAACAAACTCGGCTTGTACGTTCCATCTATCTCTTCTCCGCACTCTTGTGGACCTTTTCGCCATCTTTCCCCATCATCGTGCTTTTTCTTTATTTTCCTTCATTGCATTCATTCATTTTTAGTTATTGTTTATCTTTTCGTTATTGTTTGTAGCTGTTGTTGTTGTGCTATTGTTCCTTATTGCTGCAACAACAACAATAATAAGAGCAACAACTGTTTTAATTTCACATATAAATTCATTAGTAACTGAAACTGCAAACGAAGCCATTGTATTTGATCCTTTGGGAAATTTCCTTCACTAGAAGTGTATGTGTGCGTCTGTGTGCGGCTGTGTGCGTCTGTGTATGCCTATATTTGTATGTGTCTGCTAGTGCTGGTTAGTTGTCGGTTGTTTTAATTAATTGCCGCAGTAGTGGACGCATTTTTGTTGCCATTTTAATTTGCTATTGTAACCTTTTTTTGTTTGTTATTTAAGTTCATCCGAACTCAAAGTCAATTTAATATAAATTTCGAACTAATTAGTTGCAGTAGCATGTCATATAACTTTCAAGGTACTTATGTAGTAACTTAAAAATATAACGTGGAGCTTTAGACAGAAACGTGCTGAAAAATCTTAAGCAAGAAGACTTCTTTGGTTTTCAGTTCTGTTACTTCCACACAGCACTTTCTCGAAGACGTTTACATCAGTCAAAAACTATTGCTCAGATTAAACATTCATTACAGTAGGCATTCTGCAACGCTTTGTACGTTTTTTAGCACTTAGCCCTGAATTAACTTTGGAATTTTTTAATAGCGCTTGGCTTCATTTTGATATGCCGACACAATTTTTTTTTATGCTGTTTCGTGGACCCTTTGGCAAGCTAGCGTGGCCAACTTAAGCGTGCAAAAAAAAAAAATGGTACTTTTTAAGAATATATAATGTGAGTTAATATCGATACCCGTTCAGGTTGGAGAAAATTGTCACATTGACAGCATGTCATGGCATAATAGTCATAAAAAAGGCATTTGCCCGCTCTGTAGGAAGAAAGGAATATACTACTGCGTCCAAAATATAAGGTGAATTTGTCTTAAAATTAAAAAGCTTTAATTTATTTTTCCAAGCCAATTTGGTTGCCTTCAAAGTAGTCCCCATCCGATAAAATGCCTTCATGCCAACGTTTTTTACAACTCTCGAAACAATCTGAAAAGTCATTTTTCGGTATGGCCTTCAATGCTTTCGTTGATTCGGCCTTTATTTCCTCGTTCTAGTCGAAACAGTGTCCGTAAAGTGGTATTTTTAGTGAAGGGAATACCTGATCTTTCATAATGGTATTTACCAAAGCTTTTGAAATGCCAACAGTATCAGCAAGGTCTAGTAACAACAAATAACAGCAAAATTCGATCTGTGCTCTCAATATCCGGATAAAATTTCAATGCAAGGTAGCAATTTATCAATTGTAACTATTTACGTATCAGAAAATGAAAGAAATCCATCAAGACGAACTTTGATCTCAATATGACACTAAGGTTTATTGGCTATCCTCGATATCGGTGTATATTTTGAAATTTGTTGCCCCAAAACCATATATATCTAAGTTTTTTCTTTCAATGACGTCCTGTGATATTTGTGTGACTTTTATTGAATTTCGAAAAATAGTCTTTATGGCTAAATTTCAGTTTTTGAGCCTCGATATCTCGTGAATTAACAGTTATTAAACAAAATCGTTACATGGTTTTCTAAATCTTATTACAAGGTATGCTTATGAAAAATTTTACTCAAGTCCGTGAAATTCGGGTACCGAAAATTTTGGATTCCATTAAAAAAATGTTGGAATATCTCACTGTCTGTGCACTCTGTCTGTGCACTCTGTCTAGGAATAAAATAATTTGCTGTCTCACTGTTCACAGCCCCACATTGCTTCAAATAGGAATCAATTAAAAAGCGTACAGCTGCTTCGATTCGATTTTTGTGGTTCACTTTTAATCACTTTTTTCTTAGAAAACACTATTTCTTAGGTTGATAGTCATTATTAAATATCACTGTTGGACAAACCTCAGTATTAAAAATCCAAATATACTTTTACGAAGGTTTTCGATCCGTTGAATCCAAGGTCATAATTTCTCTGATGGTTTCGGGTTTCGAGATATTCTAATCTAAATGTGCGAAAATCATTGTTTTTCAAGGTATTTGAGTTTATAATGCATCGAAAGGTGCTTTTTATTTATGGAACTATTAATTGGATTCAAAAGAACTACTTTTCCTCTTCAAAATACCATTTATATTATATCAATATCTCTCTTTTTCTCCGAAAAATCGTAAATTGAAATTTATTATGCAGGTCTCCGTATAAATCTAATTAATAGAGAATATGTAATGTCTGTGGAAAAGTATATGTGGGTTTCAGATACTGCAAATTGACGAAATTTCGTCGAACTGTATAATTTTGTATTTTCACTAAAATAGGGTGTGATCTACTTTTTCAAATTTTGTTTGGACACTAGTAGTTGTCACTGAACTTAATATAAAAATAAATAAATAGATCTCTGAAGTCAATTCACCCATAACGTTGTTTGACGTAAAAGTGCACGTTATATCAACTTTGCAACTTGAGTAGAAACAGAAAACTTTAAAAACAAAAATTTTCGCTTTTGCACTCATATTCACAAATCGTAAATAAAAACTTCATGCCAGCGCGCAATCCTGGCGGGATATGAAGTGTTCCAATGAGAATGACATTTTATTAACTTCATAATGCGAACGTGCAAATGTGAGAAAATGTTTGTCATTTGCTTTTAGTCCTTTGCACTTTTTGCTATGTTTTAACTTCTCTACTTCTGGCTGTGTCTTTTGTACGCGTATGTGTAAGTGAATGCTTAATTTGCAGCTCAGTTTAATGTGTTCTTAATTTTCAAGTGCACGTAGCAGGTCTCCAGTTGCTGCATGCAGCAATGCAGTCTACGTTTCTTTGTGTTAGTTTCTTCTTCTATGTGTGCATGTAGTCATAGTACTTAATTGTAGTAAATTATAATGGATTTGCATGTTACAGCAAATATGGCAAAGGCAAAAATAAATTAGAAAGCGCTGAGTGTATCGAGAGGCGGGGGAAATGGAGAGCGTTCATCTTTTAAATAATAAATTACTTTCTCTGGGATATAAATTTAATATTTGATGGAATTTCTTAGTTTTCTGCAGTAAAATTTAATTAAGACTTTATGACCGCTGTTGAAGTTTTATTACATGCTGTGGGATTTCAGAAATTTATGCACAAACGACTGTAATTAATTAAAGCGTAGTGGACCTTAAAAATACGCTACAGTTTTACTGCGCCACTGAAAACATAAAATGGACATATTCCTATTGGCTTGGGATGGAATAGTTTAATCTGAAATTTTTATTACTCCTATTATATAAATTTCACCACAGGAAATATAAATAACTATAAAGTTGCTACGCTGATTTTAATAAAAAAAATTGCTATTGAAACAAAAAAAGCAAAAGGTTACAAATTTTTTCATCCCATAACTCATACATAAAGAGCATTTTTGGTTCCAAGATTTCGCGTTTATATTGCTGAGTAATATTTTAAAAATAATAAAAGTTGCGCTACATTTCGCAATTTTGTTTCTGTCCTCTAGGTTACTTGTAGGGGAACGCGGGGTTTGTTTTAACAGGGGTAAGTTCTAACGCTCCAATTCTGAGAATACCAAGTATCTCATAAAGTATTATTTAAGCTTCTACGCTCTCTGTCTCCAGTGGGCATTTTCTGAGCTTATTAAATTTTTCCTCTGGCGTTGCGAAATAAAGTTATGAGTGAGTGACAAAAAATTGAGCCAAATTACTAATTTTTTGTGTGCTTAAATTTTGATTATTGTGTATAGTTTTCGTGTTTCTGTACAGAATATATTTTTAATGTAAGCTTAAGGACGGACTCAGTTTAAAGATTTGATTGATACTTTGTTGACGAATATAGTACTTTTACTGAGTTTCTTATGAAATTATTTTGTTCATAAGAAACGGAGATGCAGCAAGTAATAACAAAGCTATGGGGTAAGTTTTAGCACTAATCATCTTCAACGAGTTTAAATTTATCCGTTTATAAGCTTGTTACATTTATGGGTGTTCCCTCTGTGACTTGCAAAAATCTTTTGAATTAAGCCTAGTTTTAAACCTTCTACCGAGAAATATTTTAGTTATTTGGAAAACTGTGGTAATACTCTGAACATTTATCATAATGCTGTGTTTGTATGGGCAGATTAATTAGACTTTATCATGTAGTTTGAATCATCTTTTTGCAAAAAGATAAAACAAAACTTTGTACGGTACCAAAAATACTTTGTCATTGAACAATTTATAAAAATAGAAAATTTTATTGGAAGACGATGACCATTGTTGAAATATTGCATACCGTATCGCTTTTTATACAATCCCTGGTGTATTTGATGAACTTCTTTCCGGTGCTGTTGTTATAAAATCCATTTTGTTTTGTATGCGGTCTAGGGTTATTTTATTTTCTATTTCAATTCTGTCGGGAAAGTCGAACTTTCAAATTCCCCAACAGAATGAATCTGTTCTCCAATCAACTCTAACAAATGTTGCCAGATAAAAAATCCGGAGGGAGTTTAATTGGAAAAGGCACTTTCAACCTAAATGTTGATATCACAACGTCCACCGATAGGTCTAAAAGCGACTGTGCAGCAGGCTCAAAAGTCTGTTAAAAAGGCTCAGCAATCCCTCAGTCACAAAACGTTGTACCTTTCTTAAAGCTTGCATGTCAGTGAATCATCAGTTCTGAACGCAGAGAAGAGAGCCGTTTATAGCTTGGCACGATTAACATTGAAGCTAAGGGGAACCCCTCTTGATGTTGAGTTATGAAATTTATTTTCTCGTGTTTTTCATCTGAAGCCTTAAAATAATGGAAATCCTTAAAATGCATTAAAAGTGGCAGTACAATCTGGTCCTTGTATTATAAATTGAGAGAACTTACTTACTGCCCAGAAGTCAGTTAGACATGGTAATAATCACTTCGCGACCAGCACCGGATACTGGGTAGTCAGCATATATGCTAGAAGATTTGGCATTCATCAATTCTTCCTGTCGCATCTGCTTGAATGCCAACGAGAATGAAACGCTCATGGTCTTAATTTTGAGTTGTCCAGCCTAAGCTAGAACCAGAATTATATGTCTAGGAAAACCTTTCTTCGACGATTCGGAATTAGCCTGCTGCTGAACATAATTGTTTAACGGCAGTTTTATCACCAATTCGTCGGGTCACGTTGTGTGGTGTAAAAACGATACAGATAATGCTACTAAGAGCTTCTAGCTTATTTGCTGACATCACCCTAGCCTAACCTAGAAAAATCTAATCCCAGACTACAAAATAAGATTAAATTCAGATATAATGCTATTCTTAATCAAACTACGAAACTATTTTATTCTAACGTCTCAGCAAGATAACTTACCCTTTATAGAGTTTCAAGAGTGAAGTTTGATAAGAAGGACGACATCTCAACTATCAGCTGTCACGCTATGAAATTTTTTTGTTATTGTTGCTATCATTTTCTTAATTTATTTTTAAACTAGAAGCTTGCCACTTCCTCAACATACTTTAAAAAAAAAAGTCTGACATGTGTATTGAAGAAAAAATATATTTTCATAAAACTTTCACATCATAAAACCAAAATTACAAAGTTGCCTTGTTTGCAGATTTTTCTACTTTTTTCACCTCAACGTGAGACTTAAATTGTTGCATGCAACAAATACGCCTTATTAAACGCCATGATACCGACATCCATGCACAAGCTGTAACAAAATCTATAAAAAAAACTCCATGGAAAACTTTAAAAGCAAATTTTCTCAACAGGCTATACAAAAAAAAAACCCGCGGTAGAACGAAAAATAACGATAGTCTCGAACAGCAGAAGAAAGACAAAAAAATCGCTATAAAAAACCGTCATGAAAACCGCAAAATAAAATATTTTTCCTACTACCAAAATCAACGTCTTAACTTTTTTCCGGGAGGACAATTTTGCGACTGTTGTTATTGTCGCCTTTGTTGCTGCACTTGGCGTTTTAACTGCTCGTTAGATGAACTTAATGGTCCTGGTTGGGGTGCTCTTGAATGGGAAAGTTGAGACCAAAAACCATTGCTTGTATCGGTACCAGGCGTTGCATTTTGTTTATCACATAATTGTGCCGTCAACGTTTGCTGTGGTCTAACTTGTGGTATCGAACTAGCGCACGAGCCATCTCAAATGCACCACCTTTTCCCTAAAAGACGAAGTTTATTAACAATTTTGGTTTCTTTAATGGATGTCGCCAGCATTTTATGTTGCACCTTAAAATGAGGCAAACAAATTGTTATTGTTGTTCAGTTCTGCTGTTGGTAATGAAGCCATGGATATGAGCAGATACCTCAAAAGGGAGAAAAATAAAAACGTAAGTTACTTTTATGAAGTTTAATATTCTACATAAGGCAAAAGCTTTTGTTATATCCATCAGAAAGACTTTATTATGTACGAACGATTTAGTTGTTAAAACTATTTGTGTGGACAAAATATACAGACTTTAAAACAAAACAAGATATTACCATGAAAAATTATCTTACAGGCGATTACTGGAATGCAGGCAAGATCACACTATGTACGTACTATGTGATATAATTTTCTCCAAGTTGCTTCAAGTTTTATAGTCACTATACAAATCCAGTAACATTTTACCTGATTACATGTCATTGCTCCCAAAAATTATAATCATGGCCGACTCTCTCTCTCTGTCTCTTCCATATAAATCAATTTATTTTCACACCAAATTTTATCAAAATCATTTTTTATTGTTATTGAGTTTTACACTGCCCCTCTTACCAACCTTTCCAGCAAAAAAAATCAATGTGTAATGGCAGGCCATTTGCCAAAAAGTTGCAGGAAATTTCACCCAGAGAGCGCAAGTCTGCAATGTTGTCATCTATTACCGTTTTTAATATTTATATTAAAATAAAAATATCAACATATTATTAAAATACAGCATAATCATTTCACTTTAAATTTTGACGTATTATCTGTTCGAATTGTATGATATATCATTTTCGTCATTAAACAATTTTTAATTTTATTTTTAGGACGATTGTACGTTAGGCAACTTAACTTGGAGCACAAAAAAAACAACCAAATAAAAACTGAAAAATTTGTTTGCAATAGTTACGCCATTTATATGTTTGTTAAAAAAATATTTTAAATTGCAAAGGCAATTGCGCTCAAAAGTATGCAACAATAATTTTTAAATTTCGATTCATAGTTGGTTATGGCAATTTGAATTTCTTTGACTTTGTTTGTAATGCAGATTTAATTCAATATTTACATACTCACACACCTTCAATTGTAAAATTGTTTGTGCTTTTGTGCATAACAGCTTAACTACAGAAACTTTGAATGCAAAAAGTGGTCTGATTAAAATGGCCTAGATGTATTTTTTTTGTATAAACATAGGAGTATGTGCTGTTGTAATGTGTGCATTGTGATTGCTTTGAACGGATTTCACCTTTGCTCATTAATTTAACACTAGAGCGGATTTCATTTCAAGCATTATTTGCAACACAAATCGATTATGTGTGTCAGTGAGTAAGATTATATGCTTATGTTTATTTGCATGTGCGTCAAAATATGAAATTTGCTTATTGCGATGAAGAATAATAATAAATGGTTACTCGACTTTCAGTTTTTGATCAAACTCGGTTATTTTTTATAGCGAAGTTTAAAAAAAAATAGTAAAGGTGTTATCTTCGGGCAGGCCGAAACTCACATACCCTACGCTGCGCTGAAATAACTTTTCAAATGAATGTTAAGAAGACGTTGAAAAAGTTAAAAATAATGTTATAAGGTGCAAAGAGGTTGAAAAATGTTGAAACAATTCAAAATTCATGAGAGAGTCGAAAAATCAAGATAATGTCGAATCAAGTTGAAAGAGGTTGAAAAAGTGCATAAAAATACATATGAAATATATTGGGAAAAGTTAAAAAATTGAAAATTCAAAAAAATTTGTAAGATGTTGAATAACATCGAAAAGAAGTGATAAAGGTGAAATATGCCACGCCCACTTCTCCAATTCCACCTTCTTTTGGTTCAATAAACTATAATTAAGATTGATATCCACATACCAAATTTTAGCAAAATAGCTTGCATAGTTTGCGATATACGCTTTAATTAACCTTAAAATTTAGGACAGTGACACACCCACTGGTACAATCGAGTCCGATTTTGACACAGAAATAGCTTTCTATAAACAAACCTCTTTCACCAAATTTCAGTATGATTGCTCATACATTTTTATAGATATGCCGCTTAAAGTATTTCACTTGTATGAGAGGTGTCACGCCCAGTGGTGCTATTTCGCCAGCTTTTGATTCACATCAAATTTCAGATCAATTGCTCCAATAGTTCACTTAAAAGAGCACTTACAACAATACAGCCAAAATTCAGCATTAAACGTATTTTACTTATGTGGGAGGAGCCACACCCACCGGCACTATAGTGCCAAACTTTTGCAATAAGACACCTTTTAGCAAGTATATCTGCCATAGTAAATTTCATAACGTTTGCGTTGTTAGTTCTCTTTTAATAACGTTTATAAATATTGTAGGATGTGCCACGCCTTTCAGCGAAATTTTTCAGTACATTGACGTAGCTTGTATTGTTGACTACTTTTATTGGTATCATTTTTAAATATTTTTGTGAAAATCGTGTGTGCCAATTTGGAGATATGCGAAATCCAAATTTTCAATAGTTAAAAAGTGACACGCTCACTTTTACAATTCCGCCCACTTTATGCACAATTCAAGATATATAAGATCTGTATCCGTCTGCCAAATTTCATCACAATATCTTGCACGGCTTACGAGCTATGACGTTATAAAGGTTAAAATTTAGGGCTGTGCCACGCCTCTTTAAGTACTTTTGTAAACTTAGAACCTAGCTTAATCTTAATTTCGTTCTCATCTTCACCAAATCACCAAGTTTCATCAAAATCGCAGCAACTTTTTTTCAAAATAGACTTGGGTATATTTACATAGAGTATGGGCGGAAGGCGTGGCCGTGAACCGATTTCACCCGTTTTTATATGCTAGCAGCTCTCAAGAAAGTGTGAACTGTGTGCTAAATTTTATTGAATTAGCTTACTTAGTTTTCCCGTAAACTTGATTTCAACAGACAGTCAGACAGACATGTGCACACACACACAGACAGACGGACGGACATAGCTATATCGACTCGACAGACAGACAGACATACAGACAGACAGATAGACAGACAGACAGACAGACATAGCTATATCGACTCAAGTGGTGACGCTGATCAAGAATATATATACTTTCCAAACGGAATGACAAAGTGAATATATATTTGGTAGGGTATAAAAAAATAGCATGAACTGTTCAGAAGCAGTTACTGCATGGAAAAGTTGACATCTGCTTCTTCACCTTTTTTAAATATTTCATTCATTGAATTATGTGTTCAGTATGTTGTCATTTTAAAATGTGATTGGCGCAAAAGCAGATGATATGAAAAGTGCGAATTGTTCTGAATTGAATAGGAGCATAGCCGCATCTGTGGCTTACGAATCATATCATCGAACATAAACTTATTAGCAAAGTTTTATGAATTTACTTCTACATTTCAAGCTAATTTAATTTCTTCGTACTTATAATAGGAAACTGATTACTTCGTGGGCATAACTGCTTTCAAAATCCATTATTGAACTGAAACCTCAGCCATATCAAATATATTCTGACATTATGTACACTACCGGACCAGAAGCACCAAATCAGTACAAGTTGTTATGGCTTCCAGAACAAATCATTCCAATATTTCAAAAGGAAGACATTACTATGGAATTCAAAACATATCCTAATGAAATGCTCAATGTTCTGCTGCATTAGATGATAAAAGTTGCAATCACACCCTTGAAAATTTTACAGCATAAACAATAGAAATACAATATTTTTTGAAAGTAAGAGTCTAATCGATCTAAATATTTATGACTATGTCCATTTCTTAAAAATAAATATGCAAACGATATCCGCTTATCATCACTAGTTTATTAAGCAGATCTCTTACCTCAGACCTTACCATACCATTTATTTTGCTGATTCGTTTGTAATACTTTTGCAATAATCTGTGCTTACTACTCAATTAGCTACTGGTGTATCTCAGAATTTGCTTTATTTGGTAATACGAATAGTCCTTACGTTGCAATTGGTGTACGAGCATCAATGTACCAACATACGTAAATGCATAGTTTTGTGTAATTTAACGGAGAACATTCTGTAAAATCATTCAAGTGAAAAAGTCTGCATTGTTTGCCTACAAGTAGTTGCTATTTTTTCAGCAGAGTTTTTTAACTGTTACCGGCTTTCGTAATTGCTGTTGTAGTCACTGTTTGTTTTTAAAAGCAAGACCTTAAGACAGTTAAAACCTTTTCAATATTTAAAAAATTCCATTTGGAACCATAAGGATGTTTCGAGCTTAAGTGATACTGGTTATTTAACCGCAATAATTGAATAATTCATTTCGATAAAGGGTCTTCATCAAGTTTTTCATAAAACACATTTTAGGTAATTTGAAGCTCTCAAAACCCCATGTCAAATATCTTACAATCAAATGGATTTCCCCTTTTGTCTGATAAATTGAATGTGGCACTTTAGGATATTTATTTCATTAGGAAAGTTTCAAATTGAAAAAAAGAAAGCTGAAAAAGTTATACGATTCACGTTTTTGATTACTTTTTGAGATACAGACTTAAAAACGGTTTCAGAAACTGACTCGAGTTAAGGTACGTTTAGTCGCCATTCAATTTTTTTGACAGAAATTAACATAACGATGTGAGAATTACTAATACTTATAATTATATTATATACACTAATAATTATAATAAAAGAACATAAGTTGAATTATTTTTTTGCATTTCAAAACAGTTATCAGGTCGAAACAATCATTACTTACATTTCATAGGCTTTTAATAAAATGCCACATAAAATCTTGACCCTCGTGTCCACATTAGGGTAAAACGTACCTAGCCGGACTTATGGTGCAGTGGTATTGTTCTTGCGACCCAGAGGTTCGATTCCCATTTTAGGCATGGTAATACCCTATGCATATTTCCTAATTTTACTTTCTTTCTAATTATTTCCTTCTCCTCTCCTTCATTTTCTGAAGATTTTTTCAGCTAGTACAAAATTAGCACAATATAACTTTTCCGATGTGTAGAGAGTTTGTGCCTCTGAACATCCAAAGGAGTGTGCTCTACACTTACTCCAAAGCATTATTAACTCTTTTTCAAAACAAACTCAATTAACGTGCGAAGAATTTAATAAACGAATATGAATTTTAAAACTGCCACAGCTCTTTGCGAAAAATTTAACTAAGGACCGAGAAATTCAAAATTATTGCAGTATTATGGGAAAATTTGAGTTGCGATTCTATAGGTTTGGTAGCCACTCACATGGAGAGAATTCAATAGCTATATCGACTTGCTAGTTGTGGCTAGTGTTATGCAGTCTAGTTCTCATGTAGCGTAGGAATTAAGGCAGCCAGACGCTTTGTCCATTCTCAAGCAACAATCTCCTTGCTACGACTTTTTTGTGGTGTGTATGATTTTGTAAAATTTCCCGTTTCATAAGATCTTATAACAGTGCCACATAAGCCACTTATGTGAGGACCAAGACAAAGTCAAACGGATTACTCGGCATAACTGTTTTCATTGCTGTAGACCAATATGTGGGTAGCATAGACAAAATCAATACACAGCAGCATTAATGATGTATATTTTTACTTTTGTTTTACTTCCGATTTTAAATTAAAATTAATTTCAAATTTCGCCATAATTTATAATAATTTTTTTTTATCCATTTAAAATAATAAATATGAATTGGATTCAGATAAAATAAAATTTTTAAATATATGCTAAGAATCTCGACCTATCTCATATAAGTGTACTAGGGTAAAAAAGCACCAAAGTGTAGACTGAAAGGTGTAAGAAATTAATAGTGACACAAGAGCTAATGATTAAACTTATTTCACTCGAATTTCATTCAGTTTTTCAACAGATATTGCTATGTTGGTATTGATAGTTGTGAATCCCAACTTCATAATCTTCTCTGGTGTTCTTGAATGGAGCATTTCGGGGCTCTTTCTTCTTACCTTTTGAAAAATTATATTAATAATTTGTTTCTTAGTTCAAAATATTTTTCTTTATTTCCTTAAAAATTTATTTAGGCTAATATTCAATTCTGTATATTATATGAATTTTTATTTATTGTTACTAATTATGACATAAATTTGAAATTAAAAAGAACTGTGCTCAGTATTAAAATGAGTCATCTTTTAAACAGAAAAACTTTTTTCTGGGCCTTTTTATTATTCAATAACAATAACAATAAGTATCATTTAATGAGGTTGCATCTATATTATGGAGAAAAAATGCCTTCACCCAAAATTAATGTAATAGATATTTTGCAATTCCAGTTAATAGTGAAACATTTAAGAATGGACACTTTTCAAAAGAACTGAATCAATTAGACAAAATAAATTATCTATGTAAATTTAACTTTTACTTTAACTACTACTATAAATAAACTAATTCGTATATATTGCAGTTATTGTGCTTTTTATGGACATTAATCGCCAGCATGGCAAAACAATACGCTAAACGAGTCGAAGGTGAATGGGTTTTTCATAACGATAAACGGATTATTGAACAAGTAGAAGTTAAGTAACCGTCAGTAATGCTTTCAAGGTTAATGACATTGAATTTCATTAATCCTACTTTGCTTTGATTTGAGTACAATCCGTAGATGCGTGCCATGTGTGTCTTAAATGACAGAAAACTGCTTGCAGCATCACAGTCTCAAATTTCAAGGAACGTTTTAGGAATATGAAAAATTACTACATTTCTGATGACATTGAAGTAGATATAGACAGGTTATTGCTTTATGCAATGCACAGATTTTATGATGGTTCATTTAGGATTCAAATCTATTAAAGGTTTTTTACATATTCGGGAAGGTTGAAATTAATATATCCTACAATACATTGAGAGTAACTTTTAAATTTATAGGGTCAATGTGGGTATAGTTTTTAACATTTTTAATTTATTTATTTAAAGGGTGTTTTTTTTAGAGGTATAGAGCTTCGAATTGAAATAAAACACAAGAAAATCGTTTTAATGTCCATCAATTTGGCTTTATTGGAAGGATAATTTTATGCCATTAATGTTTAAATATGATTTCGGGCATGTGGCCGCGGCGACTGGCTCGAATAAAGCCGATTCTACAGGTCCAATTTTGAACCACTTTTTCGAGCATATGGGGCCGTATGTCGGCAATAACGCCACGAATGTTGGCTTCCAAGTCCCCTAACGTTTCTGGTTTGTTGGCATAGACGAGCGACTTCACATATCCCCAAAGAAAATAATCCAATGGTGTCAAATCACACGATCTTGGTGGCCAATTGACTGGTCCATTCCGCGAAATTATGCGCTCATCGAATGTTTCCTTCAATAAATCGATTGTGACGTGCGCTGTGTGGCATGTAGCGCCGGCTTGTTGGAACCACAACTCATCCACATTCATGCCATCCAATTCGGGAACAAAATAGTCGGTTATCATGGCTCTATACCGGTCTCCTTTAACGGTAACTGACTCTCCAGCATTATTTCGGAAGAAGTATGGCCCAATGACTCCACCAGCCCATAGAGCACACCAAACAGTCAGTTTTTGTGGATGTAATGGCGTCTCAAGGGTCTCATGTGGATTCTCTTCACTCCAAATGCGGCAATTTTGCTTGTTGACGTAGCCATTCAACCAAAAATGAGCCTCATCACTGAACAAAATTTTGCGATGAAAATCAGCATCGAGATCAATCTCATTTTCGGCCCATACACCAAAATCACGACGCATTGCATGGTCTCGCGGCTTTAATTCTTGCACAAGCTGGATCTTGTAAGGTCGCAAGCCAAGATCTTTGCGCAAAATCTTCCATAAAGTTGATGGACAAAGCTCCAATTGCTGTGCACGGTGGCGAATCGATTCATTCGGGTCCTCTTCAACATTTTGCTCTACAGCGGCAATTGTTTCTTCGGTGCGCACTGTTCGACGTCTCTGCGGATGCGTATTATCACATAGAGTAAACGTAGTGCGAAAACGATCCATGGTTAACCGAATTAATTGCTCTGACGGACGATTATGTCGACCATAAAATGGACGGAGCTTGCGGTAAACTTCGCGAACTGAACCATTATTTTCGAAATAAATTTGCACGATTAGCAAGCGTTGTTCTTTTATCAACCTGTTCATGATGAAATGGCAAACCAAACTGAACATAAATGATATTAGAGTTGCCAGATTTGACCATGAAATGCCAGTTTTATCTCTATTCGAAAAACAAACCTCTAACAAAAACACCCTGTAGTTCAGAGCTTTTCCGAATTATTCGATCTGTTTGTATGAAATTCGGTTTCATTACCTTAAATATTACTCTCTGTATAGCGTTTTCAAGTTTTTGTTTGTGTGGTGGGCGCCATGCTTTAGTTTCAAAATTTGTAATTTTTTTATACAGTGCTTGTCTAAGTTATTCCTAGTACTTATAAGAAATTTTGTTTCATTTTTATGGGTGGTAGGCGTATCTCTGAACCGACTTTGCAACTTTACGTTTCGATTTGTTGACAGTGTAGTGTGTGTAGGTTTAAAAATGTTCAAAGACCGAACCAGATATTCATGGCTGCTTTTCATCAACGTATACAATGCACACGCAGCTGGCGAGATGTTCATTAGACCGAAGTAGTCGGGGGCGGGAGCCATTGATGATGCTAGCTTTCGTCGTTGGGGTGGGTAATTAACTACGCCTTCCTACCAGAGGACCTTCACTACAAAATTTTTTATTATAGACTCCCTCAAAACTAAATTTACTATAATGTGGGCCAAGAAACCATGCGTAAAACCCCTTCATGGTTCTGTATGAGAAATCATAAAAATAAAAAAATGCTGGTATCAATCCTAATCTCAGGTATTTTCAAGATGATATGCTGATTCTTATAAGACCCCTATAGCTAAAATCGGTCCCAGTCCTCTACATCACCTTAAGAAAAATAATATTTTAATTCCGCATAACTTTTAAATTATTTATTTACATATAACAAAAAAAAAATAGTGTTTGAGTTTTAAACAAATCTTAATTTTCAAACTAATATAAATTTAGTTATACTTCTACAGTATAATTTTCGAAATAAAATCAAATCAAATATCGTTCATTTAATATTTACTTAAATAGTAGTTTTTAACATTCGCCAATTAAATTAAGTATCAATAACAATATTCTTTCAAATCCTAATACACATGAAAAGTTTCATTTTAATATTATTTAGTAAATATTTATAATAGAGAACATCCAGCATAAATTAATGAAATCATCGTTAAAAAAAACCAAATTTCATAAAAGCAAAGAAATCGCAAGCTTAAAAAAGGTTCGCTACATAACTCCGATAGAGCAACATAAATATGTGAAATATCAATAACCACAACAAATCAAGCAATAAGCAAAAGTCTCCAATTCTAAATTTCAAGAAAAGGAACTTGCATTATCTGGCTTATGTTTATTGTTGTTGTAATTTTTGCATTCTTTGACTTTCGCTCTTTCAATCTCTGATTTTTTTAGTTAGGCAATGATAATAAAACAAAATTAATATGTACGTATGTACATATGTAGCAAATGTGCATGAAACTATTTTATATGCATATTTTAAATACAGAAATAATTAAATTAAAACAACTCACTTTGAAGCGCAGTACAGTCCATCGATGAAGGCCTTCATAGATATCTCTGCTGAAATGTTGCTAACAAAATGTTGCGATGTAAACCTCATTTAATTCTTCAATATTTAATTGAGAGTATTATTAGTGTGCAACCACTGAAACAATCATTCGATCAATTTACTACTACCAGCATGAATTTTAATCAATAGGACAGACAAAGTGCATTAGTGAATTTAATTTAGAATTTCTTTTAAAATTATTAATCAAAACTCATTTTTTTAGACATTTGTGCATTTAATTTTGTATATATGTAATTATCATATGCATAATTATATTTAAATTCATTTTGATAACCGCGTATGCATACTTGCTGTCCAATCGATTTATTCACCTTTTTATTGCTCGCTGTACTTTTCTTTTTCTTTAACATTTACCAAAGGTTAGATTTGAGTAATTTTAGTATTAACTTATTTTTGTCTACTTTGAAGCGAAATTTACTATTATATTGTTACGAAATTTCTTGTCTCTTTTTAGGATAATTTCGATCTCTTACACTTTTCTGAGTTCGATCACTGGATTGTGTAGCAATTAAAAACACAAACTTTATTTAATTATAAAATGGTTTATTTAAATCAAAAGCGTTAGTTTTTAAACGGTACAATTGTTTATTTCCTTTAATTATCGATATTCAAACTCTAATATTGAACTGGCACTGTATAGACAATTATTTCACTTTAGCGCTTTGAAATCCACTGTATTACTCTATTGCTTAAGAACAACCTTTATTACTCTACTGCTTACGAACAACTGTGTCTCGACTGCTCAAATGACAACCTTTTATAGCAAATTCACTTCCTTCTTGAAAGTTCCACCACTATCCAGAATGTCATTTCCGGTACCTTCTAGATGGCGCTTATCGATTTTGATAATTGTTCAAGAATTATCTAGCATACCGCAGCGACATTCAGTTTATTCGTTACCTTCTAGATGGCGCTTATCGAGTTCAAGAATTGTCTGACATATTGCAGCGACATTCAGTTCATTATTTCTAGTACAGAAACCACATATGACTGCCAGAGGGTGTTCGAGAACTGGCATACTGCAAATTTCGCTACAATATTAACGTTTTTTTAAAACAAATTTTACGAAATTTTAGTTTTACACAGTTACAGCAATTTACACAGTTTCTAGAATTTTATTTATTTGTTTTCTCTTGTTCGCTGTGTTTGCAAGATCAAGAAATAAAACAAAGAACACTTTTTCACAGTAAATTATGTTTTTTTATGCAATTTTGAGGCGGTTTTCTTAAAGAAATAAATTTCACGTATTTCCTATGATATTTTAACAATATCAACGAATTCAAGCAAAAAAAAAAAAGAAATTATATACCGCACGATCTTGTTGATCCCGCTCGACAAACTCAAGCATGGGTTACCGTTTCACCTTTCTGATCTGCTTAACTAATCGTTGGTGTCAAATCCCACATGCTGTTGCTGTGTCTCTAAGACGAATTTTGCGAAAGCACTCGGAGGAAATACAATGAAGCTACGTATGTTGCTTTGTCCAATAGGGTGATGCAATTTTTACCGCCGCCAAAATGTGATGTGTGTAAAATATGATGGCAAATATTTTAGTCAAATTTTTATGTAACAAATTCTGTAAAATTAGAAACCGAATTATATTTTCTTTTTCAAAATTCCTGCAAACTGTCAGAGCATTTAACCTTTAAATATGTTTTTTTTTCTACGAGAATAAATCGTAATGAAACTGTGACCAGTACTTCTCAACAGTATCTCACTACCGATGTTGTACCCAATATGTACTTAAGAAAAAATTTTAATTATCTTTTCCCTTGAGTCAAGCTTGTGCTGTTTTTTAGCAACAATTGCATTCAGCTTTATTTTTGGATAATATGGTGACTTAATTTTGCACGTTTTAGAAAAACGGAAAAATAAATCTATTGAAAGAAAAATGTCGGGAAAACCCAAGAATTGCATTTGAATTAAATTCGCGATTTAGTTGATTATAAAAAAAAAATTTGCGTTAAGCATTTTAACAATTAGAATTAAAGATTTACAGAAGTGAAATTTTTTCTGATGTGTAAAAACTTACCAGATCACTGTTGCTTATTTTTTTTTTAATCAGCCAACACAACCTATTACATTGAAAGATCAACGGAAAAGGAAGAATAAATTCTTCTAGTGAAGTTGCATACTTTAAGAATAAATTCAGGGCTGAACTTTCTGTTTCAAATATACTCGAAAGTTTCGTTAAGCATAACCTAATGGTTAATGGCTCTGTTAAATTTGCAAAAATTTTGACTTAACACATTCGGTACCAATTTCAAAAATTGTTCATTACAACAGTTACTTGATATCGAGTAATTTTACGTTTAAATATTAATGTCAAACTTTTTCTGTATTTGAATTATTTACGAAACCAAATGAAACCATCGTGAAACTTTAACTTTGATAGAAGCCGTCATACAAAATCAAATGCCACGCTGCCGCCTCATTTCAAGTAAACTTCCATGCACTTAAGATTTTGGTCACAACCTTAACAAATCTATAGATGACAGCAGCAACAGACAACAAAGAATGCAACAGTAATACGGGCATGAAGATCCAAAACGACAGCAACTTTTGCAGCAACAACAAAAGGTAAATTTCAGTGGCACTGAATAAAGAAAACGAGATGACGAGAAAAATGCTGCTGCTTCATTATGCAGCCACATGCACGTTAAAAGTTAAGTTCGCATTGGCTAGACGCAACGCTCCTTCTAACCGCGCGCTGCCATAGCTACTAGGTGACCTTTCTGGATGCTCGAAGTTAAGGGTTGCCACTTGTTGATAGAACACCTTCTTTTATTCTTAGAAGAACACGCAGCAGGTACTGCAATTTTAATGATACGATGCAACTCCTAATAGCAAAGAGTAAAAATGGCTTATTCTATTAAATGTTTTAATTTAATTTACTTGTGATTAATCTAGAGCTTGTCTCTTCCCTTTCAAAAAGAAACCAGTTTGGCATCCCTATTTTTGCACCAGTTTATTTATGAAAGAGTCCTTATTGTTGTCTTCTTATTTTTGTCGCGACATGCCACTCGCTCTGTATCGATAACGCAGTGAAATTCTGTGCTGCGCTGTTCATTGTAGCCCATGGCATCATCTTCAGCATCAGCAACAGCCGCATTACTGAAACACTGTGTAGCGCTTGGAATCTGCAATATCCGTATTAATACAATATCTTTGTTTGTGTATTGCTGCTGCTATAGCAGCTACTACATTGCTCCTTTTGTGTAACTTATATTTAAAATTGTATAATTTTTTGCTTTTTGCTTGTGATGGTTCTGTTTGATTCTATAGTCATGGTATTACGTACGCATGAAGAGCGCTTTGTTTAACGAATTCAACTGTAAGAACGTCTATGTGCAGGTTTGTGTTTACAACTTATGGTTACTAACGTAACTGCAAGTTTTTGCATTATCTAAAAGAACAACTAGCTCTTCAGATAACCATTAAATAGCACACTGTGAGAGAAACTATTCTAAGAAATCGTTCAAAATGATGCCAACATTAATAGAAGTCAACAAGTATTGAACTATTATTAATAATAAACCACAATGAAAGTTCAATTAACTCAGGATATGAATTATATGTTATGTAGTATCTAAGATACCATTAACCTTACGAGGTCCAGGAATTTTTTGGTGCTTACTAGTTCAACTAGGTTAGCACAAATCTATATGGTATTTGTAATGGCAGGTGTCCTAAAAGTGTGGCTAGATGTGTTAAACGATAGGAAAAAGAGTTGCTCTAGGAAGTCATGCACGGATTCGTCTCTAACACGCAAAACAAAATAGTTATTCACACGTTTATATGCAGAAGGTCTGCATAGACGTGGTTGAACCTCCTAGGGTTAATATCATTAAGCCTAACATGACGTATGATTAACGTTTAATAAGCTTTTGTTCATTTTACAAAATTTAAGAGTTTTAGATCAGTGATGGCATAAAAAATGGTCGTCAGTAAATTAGACAACTTTTTGTGTATTCGGTGCATTTGGCTAATTTTTCTTTCTATTCATTTTTTTAATGAATTTACCACAAAGTAAACTCTGCTGACCTTTCTTTGTGGTTTTTTTTTTGTGGATTTTGTTTTTGTTTTTTTTTTTTTTGAGGTCGCCATAAGCTTACTAAGCATGCCCATTATCTTGGCTGCTTTTGTTGCTGCGTATTGTTTTGGACGCCAAAATGTCAATGTTGGGTCAACCCTTACGTCGTGCTACTTGAAGACTTTCTATATTGTAAGTGTGCTGTCGCATGCTAGCTGCTCCAGGGTGAAAGTGTGGTTGAACTTGTATTGGCCTTAGAAATGTAGACCCTCTAAAAACCTACAAGGCACTGATCATCTTGGCCAGATTTTTATTTTTTGTCTAACCTGCGTCAAGTAACATGTTCACCTGAAATGAAAAAATGAGATTAGCTCAGTTGGCTAAGATGACCAAATTTGAACAGTGGAATGGTACTAGGCGATTCTGATCGGTGACAGGTAAAAAATTTTAGATCATCAGTGATCAGTGTCATTTCTTGAGAGCAACACTTATTTACAGAACTCCACATGTCTTGTATACGATAGAGGTAGTCAGTGACGTATCCAGGATTTTATTTCGGGGGGGGTTGTGGATTTGAGATTTTTTCTACGTAGTGTATATTCTTTGCAAAATCGTTTCTATATGGTGTCCGTCAAAATATTTCGGGGGGAGAGGGTTCTATCCCCTAGCATCCCCCCTAGATACGGCCCTGGAGGTAGTTGTCAACTGGCTTAAATTTTAGAACGAAAATTTCATATCTTCCTCATCAATCGTATACTTGGACAAAAGGCCGTACACTTATTGCCATAGATGTATATAAATGAAAATGTCCTAAGTCTATTCCGCTACGTCAGAAATTATTTTTTGATCTATGTGACATGCATTTAATTTATTAGTGTTGAAAATAAAAAAAGCACAAAAGAAAAAGAAAAAGAAAAGGAAAATATTTAAAAGGATATTCAATGTAAATTTATGTTTGAAAAAAAAAAAGTTGTTGCATCAACTGATAAAGACAGGTCAGAAATAAGTTTTGGACATTCGAAACGTCTTGGCTGGGAAATTTCAAATGGCTTCACATAAGCTCGCTTTAAACACATCTTCCGACAAAACTTTTTAACGCTCTTCGATAAAGGAAGTTAGTGAAAGAGATCAGGGTGGCAAAGAGGTCAAACTTACACCAAAGTTTCGTGGTGCAAAAAAATTTAAAACGAAGCCCAAAATCAATTTTTAACTTTTTCCAAGTAGCTTTTGAAAAAAAATGTATTTCTACAATGAGCTTCAAAAGGGTTTTACTAGGACTAGGACCTTATGTCCAAAATCAATATTGGTCCATAATGGGCCTTTGCATGATTTTGAGCTGCTTTTGTTGACGTCAAAAATACATTTTTGAACATATCAAAAATGAGTCATGAACGGATTTATTTGTGATCGGGAAAAGATCCACTTTCGAACTTTCTTTTTGTTATGTAAAGAAAAAAGTCCCTCTTGATATTATTTAAAAATCCTTTTCGAACTTATTCCATTGATTAATGCACAAGTAATTTTATTAAACGGAACCTCTAGATAAAGGAAGAAAAAAAATTTTACGAAAACAAAACGGGCCTTGCTATTTCTGATATCATTCTTTTCAATTCTATTTATGAAATTTTGAATAAATGCATTCAGATTACAAGCCCTACTAAAATGAGGTATCACATATCAAACTCAAACTCTATCATTTTTTTCACTTAATTACAATTTTTATAACATTTTTTAACACTGCTTAGTTTCGCGCGTGACTTTCAATACAACATGCTACTTTCTTTGTTTAAAATTATTATGCTTTTCCCCCTGTAGCTCCAGTCTTGTCTGCGTCGCAGTTTTAAGACAATGCAGAACAAATGTAATGACTCTGCCAAGAACACTACTGTCAGTGCCGCCTGGTGGTCTGCAGTATAACTTTGAAAATGTAGCTATTGCTGTTGCATGCCTCTGCTGCTAAAGCTTAAATGCTGATGAAACCTTGAGATAATTGTTTCGCATATAATCTGCATTAATATCCTTAAATCCTTTACCCTGTCTCTTACTTGCACTCTCCAATGCTCACAGACTGTTTAGTGCTGAGTAGCAACGGCTGTGTGTGTAACTTTGCTTTGCTGTTGTTGTGTATGTATGTGCACTTGTGTGTATTTAATACATAGTTACAGCTCTTTACATGGTAAATTCTTAAGAATTGCAATATTTACTAGAAAATTGCTACAAAAGCAGTAACAACAATAATAAAATACAATAACAAGCACTCAAAGTTATATGTGATATGTTTAAAGTAAAATGTAACTTTAAGGAAGTGTTTATAGCCATTAAAGTTTTTACTAACCACACAGAAATATGATGAGAAAGGCATAAGCCTCTAACACATGCAAATATATAGACTGCTAGAGATGGTATATATGAACATTTCGCTATACTATATTATATATTGTAGCTCTGTATTAAATATAACAATTTGCAAAACATCGATCAAGACATATGGTGCATCAATTTACCAAAACAATAGGATTATGCGCTTGATTGATCTTATGCCAATTTTATAACTTTTTTTTCAGTTGCGTAGTATTTCACTGGGTGATTATTTATTATAAGCTATTTCAGCTATGATTTTTAAAAATGTATGGAAAATAAAATATTTTTATCTCTGTGAATATCAATACTGCGACAAAAGTTGTTAAGACATATAACGTCAATGACATTTTGAAAAAATTAGTTCAGACTTTCTTAACTCATTTTCAGCCGAGATAAAATTTTTTTTATTGAAAATACAATTCCGTTCGTTGGCAGTCTATTTTATAGCCTTTAAAAGCAAAAAAAAATATAATTATCTTTTGTTCTTTATCTGAAAAATCGACCAATGTCTGTTTCCGGCAACGAAAAAGTAAAAAATTGATTACTTTTTTATCAAACAGGATTCATTCGTTTTAATTTTTAAGGTTTTGTTATAATTCTTCTCGCATTTTCTTTCTGAGGCTGAAAACCTGTAAAATATTTAGAACAATATGGCAATCATATAATACTTCAAAAACCACTGACCTAATGTCCAAGAGCCGCAAAGACATCGCGAGAATCACCGTGACTTGCACTGGTCACTGGACTATCGGCAAGCATGCTGAAAAATTAGGAATCGCATTCAACCTTTTCGACGTAGTTGTTTGAATGCAATCGAGAAGAAATCTGTTGAACACTGTCTCTGCAACTGTCTGATCCTTGCCAAAATTAGGCGCAGATGTCTAAGACAATCTTTCTTTAATAACCTCAGCGAATTGGCCGAAAACGGATCGCTGCATAACTACTTCAACAGGACTAACTGAATATAGCGTTTATCGTTACCAGAGCTCTTATTAAAATCTTAATCTTAAATTTTAAATTTCGAATGCCACTACAAGTTAATGTGAATTTCCAACTTTTTGAATAGAAAAATTTATGGCATACTAAGACTTGTTGTTTTAAGTTTCCGAATCGTCTAGTTTTGTTCTGAAATTTGCGTTTAACCTCACTTGAAAAAAAAATACATGATATTCCGAATCTTGCTATTTTAATGTTGATAACAGCCATTGTTCGAATATTCAACCACTTAATTTCTCATTAAAAGTTCAAACAAATGAGTGGATTGAAACTGATTTATTGAGAAAGAGCTTTTGTGAAGAGAACTGTTTTGAAATTTTTACATTTTATATATATGTTACCGTCCAAACTAGTCTTTAGGGCAAACTAGTTTTTCCTAGACCAAACTAGTTCATCCGAAGCGTGTTACGATGAACCAGGGATAAAATTTATTTTAATGGCCTTACTCCCGATGTTCTTGAAATTTTAGTATGTTAAGGTAAGTGGGAGGCTTTGGGCTGCGGCTCAGGGTTTGCATCCTCCCATATGTTCAATGACGGCTTCACGGCGGCTTTCGGCTATGTCCAGCAAGGGTTTCGCTAACACACCGGGGTTGGATATTGAACTGCGACCGGTGGACTATCTATTTGCTTAGCAGTTCCAGAACTTGGCTTTTTTATAAATTTTAAATATTTCGTACTCTAATTTTTCATCACACGATGTTAGCTTGAACTTTTCAAAAATATCTCCATTTCCAAAATTGTAGTCTAATTTTAAATTCGTAACCAAACATAAACCGATTAAGATAAACTTTGAAATGTCTCAACATCACTAGAACCTACAATTACAATTTGTATCTGCGTTAAGTTATTTTCCGCTTAAGAAGTCATCAAAAACGTATTAAGCATAAATGAAGAATTTGCTCTCTTCATGCAACTGCTGCAAAGGCAAAATTTAATGAGAATAAATGACTTTCAATGTTGTTATGGTGATGTTTTTGTTTTCATTGTTGTTGCTTTAAATAAGCTTTGTGTCTTATACGTTTGCGCCGAAAATTAACGCGGCACCAAATGTGATAATACAAAAAATAGCAGCAACATAAAATCACTGCAAATAGAATTAAAATCTAGTGAACGTACAGCATAACTAAGATGATAATGCTAAGGAATGTGTAGCGGGAGCTTTAAGTGCAGATATTTTTTTATGATAGCAATAAAATATATAAAAGCTTACAATAAATTTCTTCATTGAGCAACTAAAAACTTGAAAAGATTTTCTGATAGTTTCCAAAATTAAAGTAATATTCAGATTTAGATTTAGCGCAGCTAAAACCATTACAAAGTTGAGCTGTCACGCACTACACTTCTTTATTATTGATAGGTTGACATAGCCAGTTGTGGAAATCAGAAATACACTCGAAATATGAGGAAACTTAATATTTTAAAAATATAAAAATTGTGCGAAAAATATTTTTACCCTGCACCGCTTTCACTTCTACGATTGCAAATTCATGCGTATTTTAAACGATTAAATTAAAGGCTTTTCTTATTCAATTTTCTAAATCTTTATGTGCCACTTACCAACTTTCACCTGATTCATGCTCATTTAAACCGAATATATTCGATCAAGAAATATTTTCCACTTCATCACTGTTGTCTCCTAAAATTCTACATTATAAAGTTTCAAATATACATATGAGTATCACAGCAACATATTTTTATATCACTGTGATACATTTCATACCACAAAATTTCACAAAACTATGTCTATGGGTAAGAATTTTTCAAATGAGCCACTTCAAAATTCCAAATTCAAATTTTTTAATAAAATTTTGTTTTATAGTGATTGAAATTCAGGCCCCTTCTAGAGCTTATAACTTCTGAATGGATAAGACGATTTTTATAAAGTTAACGGTGTTCGATTTGTATTAAAATAGAAAATAAGCATAATTTTTTTCAATTTTATGTAATGTATTTTTCAATGTTTATTTATTAAATGTCAATGAAAAACGGCCTTCCCTGTCCGATCGAAAAACGAAAAAAATTATGTTAATGTTAAATATATTAAAGTACAATATTCCGTTGAGAAAAAAAAAAGGATCAATATTGACGTAATTTTTATTGATATGTATATTTGTAACTCTGAACAACGCGCTCACAGTGGATTCTGTGAGTCGGAAAAAACCTTGCAGAATACAAATATTTTAAGCAGCAACCAGATCGCCTTCACCCCCCTCTTTCGAGAATGCTGAACACGATGGCGGTGTTCGAATTTATTTTTGGAGCTGGGCCCATCTCCAACATTTCCAAAAACAGCTTCCAAAAGGAGAATCACATACTCCGCGTCTAACATCGGTAAAATATTTATCATTCCCGCTTTCGAGGATGTTGAATTCGATGGCTGTGTCTCAAGCTCCTTCAAAATTTGCTCCATGGACAGGGAAGGCCGTTTTCATTGACATAAACAAACATATTTTAAACATTGAAAAATGCATTATATAAAATTAATAAATATTTTGCTTGAACTCTATTTTAATATGAATCAAACACCGTTAATTTTATAAAAATCGTCGCATTCATTCAAAAGTTATAAGCTTTTAACAAAATTTGGGGCCCGAATTTCATTTTCCTATAACAACAACAAAAAACAAATCGTTTCACATTTTAATTTCTAGCACATACCACTAACCAAATAACAAAATTTAATTAAAAAACTAGCATTTCGGGTTTAGAAGTGGGCTACTTGAGAAATTCTGACCCCTATGCAACATTTTCGCGGTAAACTTAATCTATTTTGTAAAAAATTTTACAACAATGCAACAAAGTTTCCTGCTATGCATGAGCTTTAGCAATTACAACTTAACATTTCATGAAGCTTTGACATATCTGCGAATCCACTTGAGAAATGAAGATGCGCTTTATGACAATTCAACTTAACTTTGATGCTGCTTTTGTCAAATATTCCAGGAGAAATTACTGTAAGCATTTTCGCTTTTGATTAGCAAATTTTTGAGATTCTCGTTGTCATAAAGATGTTCACGTTTCAAACATTTGCGTATGATAAAAACAAATAAAATGGAGGCAAAGAGGATTAGCATTGATATTAGAAATATTTATTTAGGTTATAGCATTGACTATACTTTAATGCACTGGATGAAATCGGTCTCTATACTGGTCAACTTTCCATATTACCATAAAGTTAAGTACTGCTATTATGAATTTTAGCACAGAAAAATATGTATTTTCCTACAACTCATAGAAACTTGTCTTTGATTTTAAGGTGATATTTTTCTATAAATCGGAGTGAAAAACACACATACTTATATAACCTTGCATATATGTCATAAACAGGAAACAAAACCCAGAGAAAAAACTTTAGGCCGGTGCTCTTAGATAACTGTTACGGTCTGTGGTAACCGGATCTGAGATATATCAGAAAGTTTTGGTTTCCAAATAACACAAATTTGGTATTTTTCGATAGCTAATAATGATATTAAATTAAATCCACAATCCAAAAATTACAAGTGTACGCAAGGGATCATGTCAAAATTGACTTATTTTTTCAGGAATTTCAAAAGCGGTGTTGGAGTTTTTTTGAGACTCAGAGGTAATGCCTCAAATAACCTTCCGTAAGGTTTAATCTATAAATATACCAAATATCATTAAAATTGGTTTATTAGGTTGCCTTTTAGGCGCGTAGCAGCGCCTACTATTGCAAAGAAAATTTGAAAATTGTGCACAGCCGCTCTTCACAACTTTCCAACATAAAACTAGTAAAGGTGTTATCTTCGGCCAGGCCGAAACTCACATACCCTACACTGCATTGAAAGAACTTTTTAAATGAGTGTTAAAAAAATGTTGAAGAGGTTGAATAAGTCGAAAATAATGTAAAAAGGTTCAAAAATGTTTTAAAAAACTGAAAATGTCAAAAAATATGGGAAATGTTAAAAAAAATAGAATAGAAATAAAAAACACGAAATAAGTCACGCCCACTTCACCAATTCCGCCCACTTTTGATATGACGTTCGTGATGGACATGCACAAACCAAATTTTGGCACAATAGCTTGTATAGTTTGCGATATGTGCTGTAATTATTCTTAAAATTTAGGGCGGTGACACACTCACTGGTACAATCCAGTCAGATTTTGATCCACAAATAGCCTTCCATAAACAAACCTCTTACACCAAATTTCAGTATGATTGCTCATTTATTTCGATAGTTATGCCACTTAAGGTATTTAAATTGTATGGGAGGTGCCACGCCCACTGTTGCTATTTCAAAAGCTTTTGATTCATATGTAAACCACTTACATCACATTTCAGATCAATTTCACCAATAGTTCACTTAAAATAGCACTTACAACTTTATGTGAATGAGGGAGGTGCCACGCCCACTGCTTGAATCTTGTCAATTTTCATTGAATTTCAAAGCTTATAGTAACCGGCACCTCTACACAAAATTTTATGAAGATTACTCTCATAGCACACTATCTATAGCATTTAACGTATTTTGCTTATATGGGAGGTGCCACACCCACCGGCAACATTGCACCAAAATTTTGCATGAAGACACCTTTTAGCGAGTATATCTGCCATATTAAATTTCAAAGCGATTGCGTTGTTAGTTCTCTTTTTATAACGTTTATAAGTATTGTAGGCTGTGCCACGCCCCTCAACAAAATTTTTTAGAATATTTAATAAACTTGTATTGATGACTACTTTCAGTGGTATCATCCCTTAAATTTTAATGAAAATCGTATGTGCCAATTTAAAGTTATACGAAATCCAAATTTTCAATTGCAAAAAAGTGACACACCCACTTTTACAATTACGCCCACTTTATGCGCAATTTAAGATTTATAAGATTTGTATTCGTGTACCAAATTTCATCACAATATCTTGCACGGTTTACGAGCTATGGCGTTATAAAAGTTAAAATTTAGGGCTGTACCACGTCCTTTTAAGAGTCTTTGCAAACTTCAAACCTAGCCTAATCTTAATTTTGTTCTCATCTTCACCAAATCACCAAATTTCATCAAAATCGCAGCATCTTTTTTTCAAAATGGACTTGGGTGTATTTACATAGAGTATGGGCAGAAGGCGTGGCCGTAAACCAATTTCGCCAATTTTCATATGCTAGCAGTTTGCAAGAACGTTAGACCTGTGTGCCAAATTTCATTGAGTTAGCTTGCTTAGTTTCCACGTAAACCTGATTTCAACAGACAGACAGACAGACAGACAGACAGACAGACAGACAGACAGACAGACAGACAGACAGACAGACAGACAGACAGACAGACAGACAGACAGACAGACAGACAGACAGACAGACAGACAGACAGACAGACAGACAGACAGACAGACAGACAGACAGACAGACAGACAGACAGACAGACAGACAGACAGACAGACAGACAGACAGACAGACAGACAGACAGACAGACAGACAGACAGACAGACAGACAGACAGACAGACAGACAGACAGACAGACAGACAGACAGACAGACAGACAGACAGACAGACAGACAGACAGACAGACAGACAGACAGACAGACAGACAGACAGACAGACAGACAGACAGACAGACAGACAGACAGACAGACAGACAGACAGACAGACAGACAGACAGACAGACAGACAGACAGACAGACAGACAGACAGACAGACAGACAGACAGACAGACAGACAGACAGACAGACAGACAGACAGACAGACAGACAGACAGACAGACAGACAGACAGACAGACAGACAGACAGACAGACAGACAGACAGACAGACAGACAGACAGACAGACAGACAGACAGACAGACAGACAGACAGACAGACAGACAGACAGACAGACAGACAGACAGACAGACAGACAGACAGACAGACAGACAGACAGACAGACAGACAGACAGACAGACAGACAGACAGACAGACAGACAGACAGACAGACAGACAGACAGACAGACAGACAGACAGACAGACAGACAGACAGACAGACAGACAGACAGACAGACAGACAGACAGACAGACAGACAGACAGACAGACAGACAGACAGACAGACAGACAGACAGACAGACAGACAGACAGACAGACAGACAGACAGACAGACAGACAGACAGACAGACAGACAGACAGACAGACAGACAGACAGACAGACAGACAGACAGACAGACAGACAGACAGACAGACAGACAGACAGACAGACAGACAGACAGACAGACAGACAGACAGACAGACAGACAGACAGACAGACAGACAGACAGACAGACAGACAGACAGACAGACAGACAGACAGACAGACAGACAGACAGACAGACAGACAGACAGACAGACAGACAGACAGACAGACAGACAGACAGACAGACAGACAGACAGACAGACAGACAGACAGACAGACAGACAGACAGACAGACAGACAGACAGACAGACAGACAGACAGACAGACAGACAGACAGACAGACAGACAGACAGACAGACAGACAGACAGACAGACAGACAGACAGACAGACAGACAGACAGACAGACAGACAGACAGACAGACAGACAGACAGACAGACAGACAGACAGACAGACAGACAGACAGTCGGACAGAGCTATATCGACTCAGGTGGTGACGTTGATCAAGAATATATATACTTTTCCATACCTGCCACGCCCCCTTCTATGCGTTACAAACGGAATGACAAAGTGAATATACCCTCTGTGTAGGGTATAAAAATCAAGCGATTAAGTTGTGTTACGGCAGTTGAAATCCACTTTTGTGGATTACAAAAGTCTTACAGTTACGATTGCGCACGTGACCAGCTTCAAACAGCTCTAAATTTTTTTTTTTTTTGCACTCGCTGTTTTTTGTTTTAATTATATGCATAAAACTCTATTTAAAGAAAAATTTTGAAAAAAACTTGCTGCTGTTATCAACCACGAAACAAGAACAATTGATATTTTTCAATCGCACACGTGACATTATGACAATAACTACAGCAGATTAGAAACTTACAGTTAATAAAGATTAAAACATCAACTTTGTATTTTTTTTAGCTAATCGTTGTTGGAAGAGAGATTATTAATAACAGATAAGAACTTGTTTTGAATAATCATTCAATTACGTACGTAATTCGTAATGTGTTGAAATCGTAGAATTAGTTGAAGATTGTTGAAAGTGTGGAAAAATTCGAAACATAATTTCAAAAAAACTTTACAAACTTTAACGCTATTTGCTATGAGAGGATGAAGCTGTATATTATTTAAACTGCATTTTATGCCATAGCAAATTGAACGTAAAAAATTACAGGTAGTCCCCGACTTACGACCGTTCGACTTACGACCAATTTTTTTTAAATTTTTTTCATAGAAAATGCTTAAAATAGTTTCGGGGAATCCCTAAAATATGTATATGAGAAAAAATTAAAAAAAAAAACAGTATTATGTACAAGGATTCGATTTATTTCAGTACAAATAATACGTTTGTTTAAGTGAATAATTTTATATCATCCCAAAAATGGCTGGAACTAGTAGTACAGTATGTATGTAATATTTTTCTTTAGTTATTTTTATGAAACTCGACTTACGACTTAATTGACTTACGACCGATGACTAGGAACCTATCTCGGTCGTAAGTCGGGGACTACCTGTATTGAATTGCAGAAATCTTTTGATTTTTTTTTTTCAGTATAAAAAATAAAGGACTTTGGGTTTTTGTTATTAAGATATATAGTGATCTTCAAATTAACTAAGCTATTGTGATGATTCTGGATTAAATAAATTAAACACGCTATTTTAGACGCTGACGGTGCTAAGGACAACCAATCGTTCAAAAATTTTTTAAGTATTTAGAAATTAAGAAGTCGGAACTCTGTTTGAATTCCATTTCAACAAAATTTTTTTAAAAACTGGCATACATAGGATTTTAACTGTATCTGATCCTGGCTCTGCACGTGTCTACTATTAATTTCCAACAACACAAATTATGTTGCAGAACTTTTCATTTTACTCTTCCTTCCATTTTGATTCCATCTTAGTAACAAAAATTTGGAATCAAAAAATATTAATTTTATTTCAACGTACATATAAGGATACAAAATCGAGTTTATTAATTCTGTTCATTCCGTTCATGTACCGCAAAGTGAAACCAAATAAGCTCTTTCAGATGTCTTAAACTCGTTTTCGGCCTTTCTTCATTGATTGGTGCAAGTATTTTTTTAAGAAAATTTTTCCAAAAGAAATAAAATTTATAATAACTTAAGAAATCAAATTCCCTTAAATTGGAATCAAAATTTTTGAATTTCAAATTTCGATTCCTTGAATGATATCGACAAAACTGTCATTCATTTTGCCATGGAGCTTGCAAAGAGTCCATTCCGAATTCCATTTTCGTAAAAGGGATCAACATTTTTCAAAGTTTAAGCTTTGATTTCTGCAATGAAATCGACAAAAGAATCAAAAATTATTTAATGGATTACAAGGAACTAGAATTTGATAAACTCTTGAAATCGTCAATTCCGAATTTCAATTTCTTGGAATCGGAACTGAAGTTAAGAAGTTCACTTTGTTGCCCACCTCTGGATGCAATACACATTCAATAGGAAATAACTTTGTCTTACTAATCCTCATTAAAATCTTAAAACTCACTACTTAAATCATTTAAATTTTAATCTTAAGCACATTGAAGTCATTTCAGTTTCAAAATCAATGGAGTGAGTTTTATATGCTTTGAGTATCACTTGTCTAAACATTTAATTTACTTAATTGCAACTTGTGCTTCTCGTTCGTAGTTGAACCTATAGTTTAAGATTTTTTTTCTCTTTGCTAATGAGTTCTTCTTCTCAGTTTGTAACAGCGACAACAACAGCAACAGCAAACATTCTCAATCAATTATAATTGATTAAATTGAACACCAGACTTTGTGGTCACCGTTTGCACCCTCTATCGCCCCGACTTGCTGGATGTTGCCACAAAGGAGTAAAACTATTTATTTGTTGGTCAGCTTTAGTCACGTGTCTTTGTAAGCAAACACACACACACACACACACACATTTGCAAGCACAAACTGTGGTCAACAGCATCGAACATCCTCACTCCCAGTCTCCTGTTGCCCATCTTAATCACATTAATGTGCCTTAAAATAAACTCATACCCAGACAGGGGCAGGATTGTACTTCAAACTACATGTGTCTTTTTATTGCAGACTTACAAGAGCAAAAATTGCAAAAGTAAAGTAGAGTTGCTGTTAAAGGATTCAACCAAAAACACACAGACAGGAAGTGGCATTTAATAAAATGCAAATTTATTGCATTTCGTTGCACTTGAGCTATGCGTTTGTGAGCCTGTGTTTCGGTAATGCAATATTAATGGGTTATTTCAAAAATAACTGAAAATATTTCCTATAATGCTCTCAGATAGCAAGAATATTGTGTGCCATTGAGTTACGCAAACATAATTTTGACTATAATTTTATTTGATTTTAATTTTTTTAAATTTCTGACAGTATATTTGAAACAGAGAAGTTGAAAAGATTGCTTACTAAGTACAGGTTGCAGGTAGCAAAAAGACAAATTAAAAATAGCTAGAAAACTTCGATTGAATTGGGTCCAATCTAAAACCCCTGCTGATTTATGCATAATGGCACTTGTTAGTCAATAATCTCTAATATTCTCTGTAACTTCTGTCGAATCCAAGGAAAGCGTTTTCAGTTCAAAGAGGATGTTAAGAAATCGGTGAAGGATAAAGATAGGATTTGGTTTGCCCAAACGCAGGCACTATAGTTCAACAATATTTTTTTAGGATATAGTTCAAAGTATGCACAGAAACGAATGCAGATCCGTTTCGAACCCGTTATGAGTACTTGAGCACTGATTTCGCATTTTTATGCTTCAACGATCCGTTTCGAGCCCGTTGAGAATCTGTCAAAACAATGCACAGATCATTAACGCAAAGCTGAAACTATCATCGAAACTTTTATTTTATTTTCAATGTATCAGGGATACGAAATACAGTGCTGTAATTATTTTCAATGTCAATACTTTTATGATATCACCAGACACGTGTTTCTGACTCTGATCTTCAATCCGAACAGAATTAGTCGTTAAAGTTTTCAAATAATCTTGATGAGTGATCAAGTTACTTGTGACTAAAAGATATCCGTACCGAAGGTTTTTTCCAGAAATTTTCGAACAGAATAAGAAATATCACCCATTAATTTAATTGCTCATATTACAAACTCAGGAATTGGCTATTAAATTTTACATTACTAAGAGGTTTTACTGTAAATAATTATATGATAACTCATTATGTTGTGATAGTTAAAATTAATATTTAAATTGCAAATCCAGCATAAGCCGTATTATTTATTCGAAAAGTCTGATTTATTTAAAGAAACGAGTTCGCCTCGAATCAGTTTTACTTAAGAAAAAAATTCTTTTCGAATCCATATTACCTTAAAAAAACGAGTCTGTCTCGAATCCATATTATTATACTATTGAGAAGCGAGTTTGGTGGGCAATTAATCTCACGCTTTGGAGCCGTCCATTGCCCGCCACGATCCTGCGATTTGAGTTTTGTAGGGCACGCACTTAAGTGACGATGAAGTCGACCTAATGACAATATTATCTGCTGATATGATTATAGATGATGAGAATCCCGAAATTCGTAAAGAAAAATAATTAGAAATGAGATAAGCTGAAGATGAGAACGAAGAAGAAGAAGAAAAATACCTATTACACTTTTCAACAGTAGTTTTGATGCCCTAGATGTCTCTGCAGATTTCTATAACTCCAGGCTCCCACTTTACGAATATATTCATGAAAGTACTGAATTGGCTATAGATTTTATGATATTGAAGTATTCAACTATATACAATAAAATAAAGTCGGTTTAGTTACTCTCTTCATAGCTCAAGAACAGCTGGACCGATTTTAATAATCTCTGATTTTTTGGATTTGTAAATCGATTACGTGGTCTTTGTAAATATGTTATTTTAAAAATATTTTTGTACAAGGGCAACCCTAAATATGCACCCTAAATAAAATGTTTTAGCCTTTGATATTTTCGGCGTGAATACAAATACAACAAATCAAAGATCATTAATTTAAAAAAAGTTTGGTATGAGGGCCATCCTAAATATTCACCCTAAATATAAGTTTTGTAGCTTATGTCATTTTTGTGGTGGAGAAAAATCCAAAAAAATCAGAGATCATAAAAATCGGTCTAGCCGGTCCCATTCAGTTGTTTTATGAATATATTCGTAAGCTGGGTACCTGGAATCATAGAAATCCGTAGAGACATCCAGGTCAAGAAAAAAAAAAGTAATTTTGGTGAGCTGTGATATCTTTAGTAATAAAACAGAGAATGTTGTTATAATAAAATAAATACTTAATACATTAAATATTGGTATTGACCATAATCCATGAATTAAGTCTACAGAGTAACCATATCGCATTGTATTATAAGAGTGGTGGAAAATCAAATGTGCCACAACATATGAAATTTTGATTTTAACCTTTTTTGTGTAAAATTAGATAAAGAGCAATTATAATAACAGTTCACAGGGTAGGACCGCGACATTTTACCTTGAGCACTTAAATTTCTCTTGCAAAACGGTTGGTTTTTCGCACAACAGCTGTTCATTTTTCTTATTTTTCTGTGTTAAAGTGGCTTCAACATATCAAGCTTTTACCCTCAAATTCAGTTTTATTTAGTAAATATGACACCACTTCAGTCCTGGCAATCCTCCCTTTATTTTACGGCGCACATATGAAATAGCGGCCGCATATAGTAATAATTGCGCTAGACCCTTGAAATCTGGTGCAGATATTTTTGAGGTGAAAGCAACAAAAATTTTTCCTATGAAAAAAATCGGTTCAAGGATAGTTTGGATGTGGTTCAGACCTTTTTTTCAGAATGGATATTATATTCCATTAACTTAGGGATACTGATTTCAAAGATGTTATAAATCTTGCGAATATCTTTTATAGTTTTCAAGTTATTAGAGAAAAACCATAAGCGGTGGCCATTAACAGTAGTAATACCGCTATTGTCTTGAAATTTGACATACACATTTTTGGTTTAAAACATGAAAAATCTGTGAATATGAAAAAAATCGGTCAACGGACACGCCTGCCTCCCATACAAAGTTGGGATGTGGTTGAGAGTTTTTTTTTTAATTTCCACAAAATTTGTCAATGCTGATTTCAAAAATGTTTTTGCGAAATCGTTAGTAGTTTACAAGTAATTGGAGAAAAACATTTTCAAAAGCTAATCTGATTTGTTTTTGAAAAGCATTGCAGTTTATATCTTCAACTCCAAGGGGGGAAAAAAAGAGAAAACAGAGCCTTTACCAGTTCCACTCTACTTAAGGGAACTTTTTTCCAAACTTAAAAATTATCGTTTAGTGTTGCAAAATGTGAAAAAAAAGATGTTTTCTCCCTAAAATGTTGTAATAGAATAAAAATCAGAAAAAAATTTCTGAAAAAAGCAGCTGCAACTTTGGATTTTAGCTGACCATACTTTTTCACATTATAAATATGATAATTTCCGAAAACCGGAGTATTTTTTTTTTCTGTCAATGTTTGCAAAATTTCTCAATTATGGCGTTTTAAGCATTACTTTTGAAAAAATCAGCATAATTCACATATCAAATAAAAAACCAACAAAAGCAAACATTTTTTGAAAAGCATAATCTATGAACTTTCCGCCAATATGCAATTTTTGTAAATTTCGATACACATAAATTATTAAGAGCATTTCGTAAAATGCAATATACTTTGTTCATTCTAAAACTACATTAGAAAAAATTTGATATAAATAAAATTTGTTAAAAAAAAAACCAAAACTTTGGCTTTTAGCTAACCACACCTTCTCACATTATATAAAAAAAAAATTCCGAAATCCGGACATAAGTATTTCGATTTTTCTGTTAAGGTTGGCAACTTTTCCACTCGAAACATTTTTCATTCTAATATTTGAAAAATCCGTTCAATTCATATAAAGGCGTTAAGAGAAAAATAAATTGATTTTTATGAATTGGAAACAACAATATGCAACATTATCGCATTTTGTTTCAAATCAGTTAACTAGAGCGGACTATCTAACAATTGCTTTTATAGAAAGTTTCATGGAACATTTTTGATTTACAAAGTTCAACTTTGAGCCCACTTAGTCACTAAACTCAATACAAACTTTAATAATTTATATTTTTTTTTCATTCCCTAAGTATTTTCTGAGGATTGTCTTAAAAAAGTTTCAAGTTTCAAAGCGGCTATTAATTGCCTCTTCATCTCTTTCTTGAACGATGCAGCGTTGCCATATAAAAACTTTACCAAAAAGGGAGTTTTAGAACTTGATGCGTTAAAAATCACGATTTAGCAATCGCTTAAAAGTTTTTTAACAAAATTAACGACAATGCAATATGATTCTATATTACTTTTCGTCATCTGCATTGTACTATTTAAAATAATTCAGAATCCAAATGATGTACAATAATACAAATTTTTATTCTCCTTCACAAGCGCTAACTTCAGACCATTTTCTTCAGATCAAAATATCACCAGGCATCGCAATATGAGCCCAACGTGCTATCAAAACCATCACTTTGGCAATTGAAAATTTGTTTTTCCGCGATTAAATATATTTACTGTGGTGTGAGGTATAAAAGAGAATTTCTTCTTGTTTCTATTGGTCTCTGCCATGCGATAATGTTTAGATGTTAACCCAATGTGCCAAACGGATCCGTTTCGGATCCGTTACGGATCCGCATCCGTTTTTGTGCACATTGGGAAGAAATGAAAAAGTGTGCGTTAGAAACAGAATAGTAGGTGAAATTGGGCTTAGGTTCTAAATTGTATTTCCTCCACCATCTACTCATCGTCTCCATTTAAATAATAAAATTTTTCAAATTTTTTTTACGTTGAACTATTTATGGAATTACTTTTTGTATACAAAATTGGAATTGTTTTCTATATTCTTCTTCTTAGGGCGTAGTTACTACAACTTTATTCGACATTTTCTAAGTCACCCATACAGACATATCAAACAAGAATTACTTAAAGTGCAAATCTACGCATGTGCTCCTGCTGGTGAACATATTTTTAGATGTAAAAGATGTTGCAATGTTCACACAGTGGCTACAATTTTAAAACTGTTATGAGGGTGGGCTTGTGGTGGTTGTTTTTAGACTGCAAGGGTATTGCACTTCATTGATACAAGTGTAATTTAATTAGCCAAATCAATTTGAAAGGGCTGTATTTTAATGCAGATTGGGGAGGAAGAATGCAGTGTGGTCAAAGAGGCACAAATCAAATGTCTAGTAGACCCCTAGTCATTGACCATCGTCATGTACTTTGTTGTGACCAAATAAAGGCGTGGTTTAATTACAAATACTTGCAAGATTTATATATTTTATTAAATGCTGTGGCATTTGAATTTTCACCAAGCCAAAATGTATGCATGTTAGAAATTGTTTAAGTTTTAAGAAAATACGCAAATTAAATTTAAGCTGTTAAGGGAATAGCAATGATATTTAATCCCATAGTTATAGATACTATTTTAAACTTACAAATTCAAAATGTATATCTTTTAATTGGAGCAAAAGTTGCTGTCTGATCATGCTACGTAGCTATTGTCTAATAAGTTAGAATAGATTTGGTTTCTAAGGACTGGTCCAGAAGCTGTCACCAGCTCAATGACAGACAGCCTTATCTAGTTAGCTAAGTTTTACTGTGAAAATACTAGAATCTACTACAAGAGAGAGCTTGTGGAAGTAAGGACTGTCCCAGAAAAAAGTTAGGTTTTGCTTTTTAGTTATAAAAAAATACCCAGTAATTTTTTTGGACTTTTTTCGTTTTTTATTAATAATGACTTGTGTTCAGAATATAAATAACTAAAAACTAAGTAACAATTTTTGTTTTTATAAAAATTTCTTACGTTTTTTGTATGACCCTTCATTAAATTTTGTCCAATCGTTTCATCGACAGTATGGTACGATTTTTTCCACTTAAGTCTGAAGTCTTGTAAATTTTTTGCATTCTTACCACTCCTTCGAAAATCTCTTTTCATTAGAGCCCAATATCTTTCAATTGGTCGAAGCTCTGGGCAGTTGGACGGATTAGCTATTTTTGGTACGAAATTGATATTTTTACTTGTATACCATTCCATCGTATCTTAAGAGTAATGAGTCGTTGCTAAATCTGGCCAGAACATCACGGTACCCTCATGTGCACGAATAAATGGTAGAAGACGTTTTTCGAGGCACTCGTCTATATAAACTTTGGAATTGATTGTGCCTTGCATAACAAAAAATCTGCTTCTGAGACCACAAGTGCATATGGCCTGCTAAATTATAAATTGCTTTGGAAATTTCGAAATTTTTTTTTTCTTTGAATTTACTAGACACATGGCCCTTCTTCGGTGATGTATAATATTCGTGCCGAAGTAGCTGCTTAAAATCTGCTTTGACTTAAGTTTCGTCGTTCATAACACAGCAATCAAATTTGGTCAGGTACCTTTCATACAATTTTCGGGCTCGCACCTGAGCCATCAACTACTTTACATCAGAACGGTTTGGTACTTTTTGAACTCTTTATGTCTTTAGCTTACTTTTCTTCTTGATCTTTTCTACAGTAGATTTTGAAGTACCTGTTCTAGCCGCCATATCTCGTACTGAGGTGTTGGGATTTTGCTTAAAAAGGCGCTTCACCTTCGTCGCTACCTTTGGGTTAAAAAATTCTGGTTTTCTGCCTGAACCTTTTTCGTGAAACAGGTAGACCCTTCTTATAATTAAAAATTACCGCAAAGACAGATTTATCTGATGCACCAACTATTTTTTCTATAGCTGAATATTTTAATTCTGAATTTTGCAGGTATGTGGACAAAATCAGTTTGCGGACTTTATGTTGCTTGCTAGACATCTTTGTCGTTAGAAGTGCTATCTTCAAGTGTTCTACATCATATTAAACGTCACTTTATATAGAACAAACATTGTGTCTTTTTAGATCTATAAGATTAACAGGTAGAGCATAATACAAAAAATAAAAAGCGTAAGTTTTTTCTGGGACAGACCTTACTATGCTCCTCAACGGCTTATGTGAAGCGATGTGTCTACTACTCAAACTTAACTTATGTATATGGGTACTATGGCTGAACTTGACATTTGACACACGTCGATTACATTATTTTATTTTATATTTATTGTTTTCAAAGTAGCAATTCGGTATCATATACATAGCACCCCTGTCTTGGAAAACTCAACCAACTACTGAAATAATGGATTTATTGTCATGTAAATGCCACCTATCTATAACTGGTTGAAAAGTCATGCATCTGTAGTCAGTAATACACCCTGAAGTGTATGTGGTATAATTTCGAGCTTACACTTTTTTGTTCTTGTTTTTTAAATAGACATTTCTTTATGACTTAAGTGCAATAAAAACACAACAAAACCGAAAACAAGAAAAAATGTGTGCAAGCAAATTTCATAGATTTTATAGGTAAAGTATAAGCCGAGATTTATAAAAATTATTGTTTTCAATAATACCTAACTTGTAACGTTTTGTAGGCAATTTGAGTTTCCTTATCCGAAATGTAAATGGGCTAGGATTTCATGACTTCAGAGCGTACTCAGCACGTCTAGCTATGCTTCGGTCTTATCTCAGCGAAAATGGGGGTGGGGTTGCTCATGGCCATGATGTGGTTTTACATATCCAGAAATATGTGAGATAGTTAAAAAAAAAGTCCAAAAAAGAAAAAAAATATTGTATCTACTTATAGAAAAAAAATCAAGTAATTTATAACACAAAAAGAAATACAAAAATATTGCGGTTCTCCTCGTCTCTACCCACCCAGCCTGTTATCAAACTAAAATTATTGCTTCCGATAACCCACGTGAAACCATATGGCCTACCTTTCAATTTTCTTATTGCCTCATAATAATTAAAGATATATTTTATGTATTCCATTTTAAAAATTACAAACCTTAAACTTAATATTCACAATTCATATTATACAATAATTTTTATATGCATAAGGTATACGATTATACAGTACACGCTATTCAAAAAACATTCAAATGTGACTTAATTAAACGGTATGCTTGCTAGACACTAGGCAAAAGGCCTTTGGACGGCAATGCTGGCCCAAATGACCCCTTTTGCAATGTTTCTTTTTGTTTACTTTTTGACAATACTAAATATTATTATAAAAAAAGTCCATCTCGAATCCATATTATTTTTAAAAAACCCGTCCGAAACGGTTTCGTATCTGAAGTCGAAACGTTCTGAGTTCGAGTCGAATGCGAAAAAGTAAAAAAATTGTGTGATTGGGATAAAATATAATACAAACTCATGTTAAAACATAATCCAAAATCAGTATAATCTTAATAAAAACTAAGTATTAAATTTTCATAAAAATTTTTACAAAAAATTTATTTAATACATATTTGGGCTGCATTATATTTTAATACAATTCTGGTGTGGTCATATATATAAGCCGTGGAGACAGATTAAAAAGCATTATTTTTCATTCATTTTAATGTCCCCCCTAGATCCCTTAGATTTTGTGCACCATTTCATTTGAATACCGTGCGCACTAATTACGCTTTAATGCCCCTATCTTTTGTGCATTAAAAATATTTAATAGAATAAATTTTAGTTGTAACTTGGATTTTGCAATTTCTAAAAATGCCATGAAGGCTTTATTAAATAATTACTTTTAAGTTATATTAAATGGTTTATATATGTAGGCATTTTGTTTTTCTAGTCTGTAAGAATTTTTGTTCATAGACTGAAATAAATAAATAAATGGGGAAAGGGATAGGGATGGGGATTGGGATAGAGATACGGATGAGGAGGAATATAGTTATGGGGTAGGGATTGGGATAGAGATAGGGATGGCAATAGGGATGAGGATGGGGATAGCTATGAAGATAAGGTTAGAGTTGAGGTAACGATGGGGAGGGGTGTGTAGATAGGGATGGAGATTGGGACATGAACAGAAAGGGCAGAACAACGTCTGCTGGGTACACTAGTATTATATAGGTACATAAGAAAAAATATTTCGAACAATTGTCTTAGACATGACTAAGGTCAGCACGGTCCCATTGTTCTATGGTATGGGGTCCGAAGAATCATTTTCGGGTCATACACGGTTCCTTTCAGGGTCCCGAGCCTATCTTAGTAATGTCCAAAACTATTTTTGAGCTATCTTTCGTTTGAAAAAAAATTGATTTCGATTGATTCAGGATCCGGAGCCACCCTTAATGATGTCCAAAATCTTTTTTCAACCATTCTCCATCGATTGGAGAAAAAAACAGATTTTCTTTTCTACACTTCAACACAAGTGGCTCAAGTCATTCACTGCTTCATGAATGCTGAATGTATGTGAGTGTGAGCTTTAACGCATTCACATTCATGAGACCAGAGCTAATTACACGCTGACCATTGATGAGCAGCATGCCATCAACGCATTCACTATTAGTGAGCGCAATTCAGATTCACATCTAATATTGCACGCGATGTACAAAGTCACGTCTCAATTTTTGGAAGTGGCTCAAAACCCTCAGTGAGCCACTCAATGTCGATCTCTGGTATGTACCTGTTGAACTTCTAAGTGTTTGGCTCAAAACTGAACTTATATTGAGAGCTCCAACAAAGTGAGCAAAAGCTTCAAATTGTTAAAATTATGAATTTAAAATGTTGAAGACTTACCCATTTTAGTTTTCAATTAAAAAAAATACGATGACCTCATTTTATGCAAAATCGACCTACAATTAAAACTGTAATTGAGGCATGGCAAAATTTTTCTAATTAACATTTTTCAACTTAAAACTCATAGTTGGATATCTAGAACTACTTACTTACGTTTTCAATGCTCGTACCTACTTATGTATTTATTTTTATCAGTTTTGGTTTTCATTTTGCTCATGTAAACTTTTAATTAGATTTGAGTAAAAAGAATGCTACGGAAATAAAGAAATTGGAGTAAAAACTTTTCTTTAGTTTCTATATAAATGTAATTTCTCCTTTTGAAAAGGCAGGCGACTGCAGCTGAAACAACAGCAACAAATTGCAATTGCTGCACCAGTAATTTTAGCCTTAGCTTGAGCTACTAAAACATTGCCCTAATTAAGAATGGAGTGAAAAGTGAACAGTGTTGCTAACGCAATGTTTCGTTTGCAATTGTGCTGCTACATTTGACCCTAAGGGTTCAATGAGTTTTATGCCCAGAAGCAGCAACACAAAAGCAGTAGTTGATGCAACAACGAGAAGTCTGCTTGTAACAAGCGAGTAGACATTCTTGAATGGTTGCATTTTTATACCCTACATACAGGTTGTATTCATTATGTCATAACATTTGAAGAATGTGTGACAGGTATAGAAAAGTATATTCCTGACCAACATCAACTGAGTTCGTCTATTTCTGTCTGGCCGTGGAAATTACTATTACTGATATATGATAACAAAAAAGTTTCTTGATAATCGGTATACTGGTAACATCTATAATTATAGCCTAGGATATTTAGAAAGACTGGCTTCAGTTCCGGTGCATGCCTATCACTCTTTTAAATTAAAAGTTTGACACTATGTTGAGGAAGTTACCAAAGGTAACACAACCACTTAGCAACCTTTGCTTTAGCCCTAGATGTAAAATATGCATATTTGAGCAAAGGCGTTTGGCACCTCCCATGCAGGCAAAAACTTAAAAAGCTTCACTGTGTGAACTATTTAAGGTGATGTAATTAAATTTCACAAAAATGAAGGGAACGGTTTGGATGAATTTTGTTCATAATCCAGTAAAAACTTATAAAAAGTTTTACTGAGAGAGTTTTTGAGGTATTGTAACCGAATTGCAAACGACCGAGTTAGCATTTAACAATGCCAAGATGAGTTCTTGAGATTTTTGATTTGGCATTAGTGGTATACATTTGTCACATTGACCGACCATATATTTCTTTGTTATTCCAATTTATTTTCTTTGATAAAAGTTCTGGTTTCTACACTACGATTTTGTGACCTACTGCCTGAAATGCCTCATTTGTTAATGACGTTATTAGTCGTAAACGTGCAAAAGTACATGCTCTCTATTACTACATAGAAATGCTTTGTTAAATGCGCATTATTTTTCAACTACTTTTTTCTTACTGTGTTGCAAATAAATACATACAGACAAAAAAAAAGGCAACAACTTTAAAGCAACAAGTAATTATTAAGGTTACAAGTTTGCGTGTAAGAATTCATTTCAACCCTACGACATAGTGACTTCGTTAATACCAGTGATTGTTTTAGTGCCGGAGTTGTTAGTTGAAGCAGAATGAGTTTCAGGTATTTAAGAGAGTTTTAAATTAAAGCTAAATATTTTTTATTTGTGTGTGTATTTGTACTATTTTCTTTGTAGGCAGAAGACTTTGAGGCCTGTCGCGAATTTCACTTACACGACAAAGTGAAATTGAGGTGGATTTGAACCATTTTAAAAAGTTGGCGTCGATTGCGCAACTTTTGTTTGACATTTATGTTATACTTAATTACTATAGGCCTTAACTCCAAATAAAATTATCAAGATAAAATCTTTGCAGTATTTTCTGTTTTAAAACACTAATATTCTAAAGAACTCTAAAGAAAACATTTAATCTATTGAGAAAACAAATACATGATATCTGTTCAGAATTTTTATTCTCAGCCAAGCAAAAGTCGTCAATTTTGCATTTTCGAAGTCAGTTAAGCTGTATGCGTGGAGTCAGGGACGTTATATTTTGTTGTCTCTGGTGAAGTAGAAGTAGTTCGAAAACGAGCTGACATCCTATTTTAACGAAAATCTTTTAAGTTTCAGTGCGATTTTTTGTAGAAATGTGTTGAAAATCAATTAAAATGTAAAATTTAAAATACTATACAATAATAATAAGTGTGTTTCAATTTCAAGATGCACCTGAAATGCATTTTATGCGAACTAAAAAAGTTTAATGAAAGTTTTTTTAAATGAAGTGGCATCTTTATACATTGTTGTTATTCTGTATTTTTATTTAATAAGGAAAAGCGCAAAGCACCGATGCAAGTATATGTTTAGATTATTTCCCCAAATTAATTATAGTTTTGCATCCTAAATTAGGGGTAAACATAAAAACATAGCGCAGGACGCAGTTTTAATCCAATTCATGGAGACCCATCCCGATTTTGCGAGGGGATACGTTGAATTGCATTGCAATTGCAGCGGTAAATGCAATGCTCATTTTGAATATAATTTTTTTTGATGCACTCCTTTTTTTGCTATCCTTAATATGATCAGCTGATTCAATTTAAAAAGTTCTCACTTAGATATTGAAATGCAAACTACATCAAAAACACTGCAAATCCACTTTTATTTGACTTCGAAGACAAATTACTTCTAAAAGTTTTCGAAATGAAAACGTACCGTTTTTCGCGACAGGCCTGTTTGTATTGAATTCAGACATAAATCAATGTAACTTGAGAAAGCTGTCGAAAATCATAAGTTCCATAAAAAGATATTATTAGCACAGACTTTGGCTGTTATGAACTTTACAGACTGTATTTTGATAGCAAATACATCAAGCATTTTCTTGATGGTGTTTGGCTTTTCAAATCTTTTTTTGGCGCATTCATAACATTTACCTCTTATTTTGAATTGATCGACACAGCTCGGTGGATGATGGATTGTGATGGTTCCGCTTCAGGAAAACTACTTTTGAATTAATTATTAATTTAGGATTAAAACTATGCGAGTACTATGACAAGTTTGCGTAAAGATAATTGGCGTTTTGATTTTTGTTTATATTTTTTAACCAATTATGACATACGTGTACCAAATTATTCACGTATGTAGCTACAGAATGTGCGAATTTTGTCAAACCTTTTTCTTCTATTCCTTACAATATCTTGTATGGAAGTGTACATTTGTCTCTTTTGTATTCAAACTGTTTTCCCTGCAGACCGAAATTTTCAATTAATGACTCTCTTTAAGCTTGATTTTTTTTACATGAAATACTTGATTGAGTTTCACAAAACTATCTGTAAATTTAGGGTGGAATCCCTAATAAGTATGAGTCTTTAATGCTGAACACGCTAGACATGGAGACGTTATATTCTGGTCTCATCTTCAAAATCGAGCACTAATCCGTCTAACAGGTGATTAAATGAGAAATAAATAGTGCTTCACCGAGGCCGAAGCGAGGTTCTAGTTGTTCTCGGTCTCCCCTCGTTTTATAAATTTGAGTCTCGCCTCGCCTCGTTCTGGGACGAGAACTTGCCATCACATAGCTCGTCTCGCCTCGCCGAAACCTCGGTAAAAAACGAGAATTTTATTAAAATGCAAAAAAAAGGTTATCAGTCTTGCTTTTTGTCGGCATAGTAGCAAAATTGACTATCTGCAAACAAATAATTACTGTATGACGCTAATAAATCTTTTAATTATGTTTACATCCTCTTAACTTTGTGATATATTATTTTCGGTTGTTCAAAAAAATGTATACAGTACCTGATAAGGTGTTTTTTATAAGAGTATATTCTTACATTAGTAACTTAAATTTGTGTACTTAACATCATAAAACACAAAATTTTATTTTTTTAATATGGTCAATTTTGCTTGTATGCTAACGATATATTCAACTAGCAAAGCCGGCACGCTTGCCACGCCTCAAGAAGTAAAATAAAAAATATGTTTTTATTTTTGGTGGATTGAATCATGTATGATGAATGATGAGATATAATGAATTTAATTATTTTTTATATGGGACGGCGTGGCATTGTCCATTTTTATTGAAATCAAGCTAAGCTACGAACCATTTACAAATTATAAGAATTATATGTACCAAGTCCTACCCATTTACTATATATAATTGCTGCGAACTTTTAGAGTTCGTTAAGAGCAAAGTTTTTTACCGAACGTAGGGGACCCCTTATTAAATCTTTCGTCATATAATGATAACAAAAGAGAGCAGAAACGGTATTATTCTAACTCTCTTTCGATTAGAGATCATTTTAGTACTGCTGACTCTAAAGACCGATGATATGACGAAATATATGGACCCTAAATAAAAGTAGCATAAGCTGAGCTTCTTAATGTGAAAGCAACGTGGTGTAAGTTAGGTGTGAATTGATTAACTGGTCTTCGTGAAAATAATATTTAAAAAATATTTTTGTATGAGGGACACCCTAAATATGCACTCAAAAAAAAAGTTTTATAGCCTTATGTATGCTTCTTAACATAAAAGACAGTGGAGTATATTCCATGTGAATCGATTAAGGGTCTTTGTGAAAATGTTAATTTAAAAATATTTTTGTATGAGGGCCACCCTAAATATGTATTTAATCGAAATAAAAACTTTCCTATCTCTTAAGAAAATAGTTTACGTATAGTACTCTCCGACCTACTGAATATACACACAAAATATCATAAGAATCGGTCAAGCCGTCTCGGAGGAGTTATGTTACAACGAGAATTTTATATATGTATTAGATATACATGTCCAGATCGAAGTCAAATTTTAGAAGTAAAATTGGCTTTTCAAATAAATAAATATTGAGTTAAGTTTCAAAAAATAGTATCAAAACAAAAAATACTTCACTTACTTCCGATACGAGCTAGTGTTAAAGCGAGGCTGCGAGGCAACCTCGTTCTCAGAACCGAGAACCAGAAAGTTTGACTACATCACTGTATACCATATGCAACAAACGAAAGGTACATTGTCTACATCATCGCTGGAGTAGAGGGTGTCTAGTTTGGCGAGTTATAGTACCTACAGCGCTGTGTATTAAGTTAACAGATAGCGGTCTGACTGCTTAAGTTTCTTCATAAAAAATTTAAGCATAATTTATGAGAATTTAATTTTGACGATAAAGAAACAAATACTCCTTTTGTTCCGGCTCAGGGCGCAGTAAGCACAGGTTCAAATCCTGGAGCAGATATTATTTTTTTTTATTTCTTAATTTAATATTACCTACAATTTTTACTTACTTATTGATTTGAATAAAATAAATTGTTTCGACGGAGGAACTTTAAGACGCTTATTCATTTAAAGTACGTAAATAAAAAAACTACAGAGAAAAAGGAATCGTGGTGTAAATTTTGGTGAACACTTCATTCCTTGAGATTACATGAAATGGAAGCTTTCATCGCAATACAACAGTTGTTTACCGCACAGTTGTGCGTTGCCCAGTTCTGCTCGAACCACTTTAAGATCAAATTTTATAAATGTCGGCCAGAAAAGCCGCATTTTCAAAGGAAACGCATCAATCACTCTTACAGCCCAAAAATGACATGTTAGATGCATTAGGTACTTTTTCACATACAATTAATTAAAAATGTGCCACATCACTGGAGATGAATGTCAAAATTGTCACTTGCTAGCTGCTGTTTCATCAACCAGTTACAAAATTCTCTTCAGAATGATAATGCGAATTTGGCGAGGATTTCAAATCTGATAGACTTTTTGGGACAACTTTTCCAACTGAGTACTGGGTTTGGAGCTTAGGTTTTAGCTTGGAAAGGCTCTATTAACAAGCATTATCTTATGATCTTAAAATATTTGCAGAAACTCTAAGCTATCAATGAAAAAAATATCATATAGAGTGGCACACAGTTCCATAAAAGAATATAAAAGGTGATTAACACACAAAATATTAATAAAAAAGCCGAATCTCTTAAAATGTTGCCAATGCCAGTGCAACAAAAGAGCAGCAAGCAAAAAAAAAAAAATGTATAAGCGGCACATTTGTGCATATTCACACAAATACAACAGCAACATTAAAAACAGATAAACAAAATAAAGTGACGCCTGCTCAGAGCGCACTTCCGGTTAATGGCGTTTTCCGGTGTAAAAAAATGGCACATTTTTTCTCAACACTATGTCAAGTTGCGATACGATGCTGCGATACATAAAAAAAGGTGCAAAATACTACAAATTATGCAAATAAGTGTTGCAAAGCGAAAGCATTTAAAATTTACGCTCATTAATCTTGGCGGCGAATGGAGCAGGGATGAGTTGACAGGAACAGCAGCAGTAACAGCAACAGCAAAAGCAGCAACTGTTGCTGTTGTTATGTTACTATGACAATGATGATGGCGATGCTGATGCGAATATGCGAATGTCCTTTAAGTGCGTCCTGTGCCATTATGTAAAGTACCAGGTTTTTGTGTTTTTGCTGTGCATATTCGCTTAAATGTCTATTTGTGCGGAAGTGAAAATGCGCGAAGAGGCCACTGCAAATTATCAACAAAATGCTTTCAGCAGCAACCAAAGCAACAGCAGGACATTTGTAAAACAACAATAGAAAAAGCTTTGGATAAAATGTGCTGGATGTTATACTTTTTTGTATGTATTAGCTAAGGTAGGCCGTAGTAACGCCAACGGAAATGGTCATTAAGCGAAAAAAATATACAAAATTATGGTTAAATAGTTGGAAGAAAAATGTGTTGGCTTTTTTGCAATGTGGTAACAAAAACTCAACTTCCGTTAGCAGTTTAAAATAAATGTTTAAATTTACAGGGACTTTTTTTGCCTGGCTTTGCTTAATTTCAACAACTCCCGATAGTGTCCTTTAAATTAAGTGTTCGTTGCCATGACTGTCAACTCATCAGCATGGGGCTGCACAATTTCCGTTGTCGCTGCAAAGTATTGCGCCAGACAAAAAACAGACTCAATTGCTAAAGTTTCTGCTTCTACATTGGCAAAATAATTTTGGAATATCAATGCAAAAATTTATCTTACAAATCATATTACTAAGAACGTAACTTATGAATCTGATTTCTAAAAATATAATGGCTCAGAAAATGTTTGTTGCGAAATTCAAGGTGAAACAGTTAGTTTGATAAAAAGCGATAGTACGTCCTAGAATGGAAAACGTTTCAAAAGAATTTCTATATTGAAATTGAAGTTAAAACATGTATGAGAAAATATATAGTTGTAATACATAAAAAAAATCTTCTTGAAAATTTAGTTGAAATAGATATAAAGAAACTTGACACAAACTTATTTTAAAAGTGGCCTTAGATTAATTAAAAATATACGTAAATAGATTCCTGAATATGAGCGATATTCTTAAGAATGATTCAAAACCATACTGTTCAAATTCAAAATACTAAAAAATTTCTGAGGCTAAGTCGCCTAAAAAACTGCCACCAGCAAAACACAAGTAAAATAAACACTATAATAAGAATGAAATCGCCGAAAAAAACAAAATAATATTAACTGTCTATCAAAATTTTTGCAAAAACTGCTCATAAATCAAAAGAGAAAAGGCTGCAAAGCACTGGACACAATTTGTTGATATTGAATCATATTTTAACATACAAAATTTGTATATTTCTAAAGTTGTTTGACAATCCCTTTAATTTCCAAAAGTTTGATTTTATCACCAACTCTCAAGACAAAATAGGATACTTAAGTTACACAAAAATCATATTATTGGCATTATTTCCTTAAGAAACAAAACAACCATATAAAAGCGAAATTAGCCAAAGCACTATCGTCTAAAAAAGAGACGAAAAATTGGTTATTGTTATATAACCAACAAAAAACAATCTCTCACATAAAATTAAAAAATTACCCAAATAAAGTTAAAATTGGCGAAAAAAAGTTTTCTGTGACAGTGAATTGAACCTTAGGAATTAATTTCTTATTAATAATAACCGAAATTGAATGTAAATTTTTTTGGGTCGATTATATATTTTAATTTTTCAGCGATCACATAATTTTGATTACCAGCAGACAGTGGTGTACCGTCGGGGCATCGGGGCAAAGAACTTAATTGCCGCCTCTACCGAAAGAAATTTTTGTGTTTTTTTCCGAAAATTTGTATTTTCCTTACCAATAAAAAAGGGTTCTTGCTTTTGACAGTCATAACTCTAGCAAATTGAGATATATTTCACTTTAAGTTCGAAAATCTCCACCTACAAAAATCTTCACCTACCAAAAGGAGATATATTTCACGACCATTTTGTCGCCCTCTAGGCACACTACTGCTTACAGATAAACAGTTCTAAAGAAATGTACAAGTTTTTTTGGAAATTTTTTCATTTTGACTTTTTCAGCCACTTCGTCTCAGTAAAATGGTAACAGAACCAGTAAAGGAGCGGCCAAGTGTTCCTCGAAATATGAAATATTGGAGAACGAAATGATGGGAGATAGGTGTAGATGTAGCTGGAAAACTTATCTGCTAGGGTTTTCCACTTGTCAAAAGTGATGACTTGAGGAAGACTTAAAAGAAAATATTCTAAAAAGATCCATACACTTTCAAAGTACAGTACATTCTCGGTAACCACAACGCCTCTATACACGCAATACCTAAATTTCGGCAACTGTCTTATTTTCTACAAAAATACACTGAAGCCTTGATAAGCGCAACTTTCCAAAAAAAAAAAAATCAACTTTAAAACCGCAACTTTCGCTATCTTAACATCAATGTGTGTACTTTTTGTGTTCCCCCGAATTTTGTATTGCTTTTTTTTTGCATGTTGTGGAATTCTTTTTTGATTTTTCATGAGAAATTGTACGCACATAAAAAATCATTCAGTTAATTATTTATTAAGTGCCTATCGTGTTTATTTCTAATGCCATTTCAGAAAAAATCTACTAAATTTGACATTAAATCAAAAAGGAAAAATTACAGATAAATTAAAAAGTGTTGTTCATGTTAAAGTGATTTGTGATGAATATAAACCAGAATCAAGATAAAATTTGAGAAAATCTGGAAAACTTGGAAGCTGGGCCAGGAAAACGGCGAGCCTCAAAACAGAGTGAACACCCAAAAATGGGAAATGCTTTTATGCTAAATGATTGTGTGAACAAAGGGAGCAACATGTGCCTATTTCTGTTGAAATACTGAATACAAAAGCAAGAAAGTTGCATGCAAAAATGAAGGTAAATGATAAATGTTTTCAAGCAAGCAACGGCTGGTGACAAATCTTAAAATGCGTTATATCATTCATGTTTTTAAACTCGGTAAGTGCAATAACTTAGTAAAAACATAAGCACTGGTTTCTATTAGTTGCGGTTACCGAGAATGTACTGTATGTACTTATCTATGGAAAATGTAATGACATTTGAATGGGGAATATATATTATATATTATTGACATCATTATAATTACATGGGGATGACAAAATGGTCCTTGGCGTTCTTTGAAATTTACATTAAAAATTTTCGTTGGTCAGAAGTTCAAATTTTTAGTGTTTCTTTTTTCACACCACTGATGACACTGGAAAGCACCAAATGCATGCTTCAGTAAGGACTCGGAAAGTGAGATTGTTTTGCATATCAAAAGTGCCCACAATTATGACTCCTTGGGCATTTAAAAAATAAATCAACTTCAGCTGAAGCACACAAATTTTGGAATTCCTTTCAGTCTTTCTTTTAAAAAAAATTAAAAATACAATCATTCAAATGGCCACCACTAGCAGTTTATTCTTTTAAGCTAATTTTGATGAGTTTCAAACTTCTCGGGTCACTCCGGCACACAGCATGAGAGATGTTTATTTTTAAATGCTCCAATCCTACTGGATTGTCGGCTTGGCCTGACCCTTAGCGCGACCAAAACGTGAAATAATCTGACTAGTGAAGTTTTTACGCAAAACAGCAAATCCATTTGCATAAGCTTAAAGAGGGAGGGGGCGAAGGATATAAAATGGACCTCGTAATATGTTTTAGCGTGCCCACGGTACGCCATTGGACACTCGGTGTGTGGCAAGTTGCGGAGTCGTGCTGAAGTGACTTTTACAACAAAATTTCCCATTGCGTACAGCTAACTCGGTAATCATGCGCCTATAGTGTGATTCCCATCCAATGTTATAGTACGGCCGTTATCGCACGAAAAAAATAGTGCTTTATGATCTCGTCTTCATCATAAATTTCTTCAAGGGGTCAGCAAAAATCGGTTTTTTTTTTCATTTCACCTTAATGCACATATGAAAAGACCCAATAATGTTAATGTTATTTATTAAAAACTATATTTTATCAAAACTATTTGCTTAACTTATTTCGAAAGCACTTTTTGTCTTCAATCAAAAAAAGGAAGCGTGACCAGAAAAATATCTGTGATGTGTTTATTTTTTTGGAATTTTTTTTCTTTTACTTTAAAATTGGTAAGGATAAAAATACCGTCCTCCTTTTGTAAATGAAAACATTTTAAGGCCTCTGAATCCTTAGAATACTCATTTTATTCCTTGTAATTCAAAATATTTTGTGGTTGGTCCAGACCCCCTACATACGGCCTTCGTCCCAAAAACATTTTGTTAAAAGAATATTTTAAGGAGCCCGTATAACTTTTAATTCGATTATTTGCTTAATTGAGCGTAACCTGAAATTCAGATCAATTTAAAGTGCAGTATTTAACATCATATCACTACAAATTTTCTTTTTGTGTAACAAAAGAAACTTAACTCCGTGTAAACAATTCCCTCTTAACATTTAGTGCCTTTTGTTTGTATAAGTAACTACACTTTTTTTGGCAGCAATGCATGAAATGTACTAAACAGTAAGATAAGAGGTCCTACCGTTGGTCCTTTTTTTGAAATTATCATAAAAATGTTTTAAAAGTAAAGACGATGAGGTGTCGAAATAACAGAAATAGCAAAAAGCAGCATCAGTGGCATCAGAGTAAATAACACGGGTTTGGTGGGTGGCAAAGGGGGTGTTGTAGCGTTCTTGCGACAATGGAGCATAACACTGCGCAGGAAAAACTCACTAAAATATTTTAAAAGGTGCATAAAATAAGTAAACAAATGACAATGCGGAAGTGGAAAATTGAGTAAAAAGTCAGCAAGAAATAAATGACAAACAATGTCGTCAGTTGTTGTCGTTGTCATTGTCGTTGCTGCGCTGAAATAAAAAACGGAAGAAAATTAAAAATGGCGCATTAAAAAAGTGATGCTCCATAAAAACTTAGTCCTTAAATGACTTCAATAAAGTTAGCACAAATGTGCTAACAGTTTTTTTTGTGACATTTTAAAGGAATATAGAGATTGTACTTAAAGAGTCTTTCGAAATTAATAGGATAATTAGTGAGCTCGATATCTTAATTGAAGACTATAATAATATTTACATAATGGGACGTGGTTCTCTTTTATGCAGTAAAATTCCACTACACTTTATACCTATGTGAATGCAGCTGTTCTTTCTACTTTGTAAAGGTCTTGACCAGAGATTTTTTCGGAGGGCTTGTGGTTTCATATTGACTCCATGGAATCTTATTTCGTTACAAATAAAAAATGTAATCTTCGAGTTTTGTTCTCTGTAAAAAAGTCTAAACCTTCTCCTATATTGATGTGACGATGAATTGAAATTCATGACAATCAATATGAAATCTTTCCTTACTGAAAGAGCTTTTGCTAGAGTTCTCATAAGTCCTTACATGGATATTTGGATGAATATCTCTAATTCATAGTCTGTGGAATTCACTTATAGGATCTTATTGAGCCTACGGTTGCAAGTAGGTAACATGTCATGGTTCCAGTAAAGTACTTTTATGTTTATGAAAGAAAGAAATTCGGAATTTTTTATTTAAAAAAAAAAGTTAAATATACCGAAAGAATTATTTCTCTGTACGTTAGCAACACTATATTGAGTTACCATGCGGAATTTGACGACCATTTGTCACTCAGTGTGTCTACTACTGCTGTTTTTGTTCCTCATACTGTTAAGGCTCTACGAATTTAAAAATGGAAGAGTCTGATGAAAAAGATCTGCCTAAGGTCTCATGTTGCAAATATAATTTCGCATGCCACGTCCAAAAAATATTATCAATACCAAGTTGCATTCTGTACCCAATGTTTTCAAAAGAAATCTTTAATGGCACCGTCACACATTGGATAAGGAATTGTATGGTAATAATAATAAGTAATAACTGCGCTAGAATGTTGACATTTGGCACATATATTTTTAAGGTTAAAACAAAAGAAATCGGTCAACGGACACGCCTACTTCCCATACAAAGGCGGGATGTTCTTGAGACTTTTTTTCACAGCATGCACCAGTTTCCATTAATTTGGCAATGCGGATTTCAAAAATGTTACAAATTTTGCGATATCTCTTACATTCTACAAGTAATTGGAGAAAAACTCTTTCAACAGCATATCTGTTCTGCATATATAACAAAAAAGTCCGAAATTCGGTGAAAGAAATTTTTTTCTGTCAAAGTTTGCAACTTTTTCACTTTTACTAATTTTTGAAAAATCCGTACAGTTCATATAGAGGCGATAAAGGAAATATAAAGCGATTTTTATAAAGTGGAGACTTTCCGCCAATATGCGCAATTCACATAAAAGTTTTTGTGTACAAATTTCAACTTTGAGCCCACTGTGTCATTTAACTAAAAAAAAAAACTTAAAATTTTTATAGCTATTTTTTTCATTCTCGAAGTATTTTCTGATGATTTTCTTTCACTTTCGATTTCATCCTAATTATGGCCACAATATTTCATTAGGAGCAAAAATGTTATTTTTCTTAAAGATAAGTAATGCAGTACATTTGTTATGTGCAATGGTAGGTAAGCCGCATTTTATTCTTTGCTTATATTTACCACAAAACGACCCGCGAACTTTACGGAACACGCAAAATCATTTGCAATGAAAACAACAACTAAAACAAAAACATATCAGTAGAATCAACAAAATAATTAGATAATATTAAGATAAAAACACATTTGATTAATTTAATTAACATATTATGGGAAAACTTAGGGTGGGGTGGCCCGAAGAACGCAGGCAGAAAATAATGCGCCTCATTAGTGAGTGACAGAATGACTTAATAAAATGTAGTTACGGAGATCAACACGCAGGAAGGAAAAGAAGGTACACTACAGACACCAAATTAAATTACTTTAAGGGTATGTGCACACATTATCGTCAGTTATGTATAAAATAAATGCTTTCTTATGGTAGTCAATTCCGCACCAAACTCAGAGTCAGAGTTAAGCCATAGAGGAGACGACATTTTTTTTATTCGACTCATCAATTAAATACTGCGAAAAAATAACTGGATGTTGCGAAAAATTAGGATCTTTTTCAAACTCATCAACTTCAACAACACGTACAAAACAAGTCGTTGCAACAACGGATTCAGTTCGATATTTGAATTACATTGCAGTGGTATAATAAATGACTTAAAAAGAAATCACTGATAGAGATTCCTCAATTTCGACTAGAGACATTTTTGAAGGTTAATGTTAATAAAATACTAGAAAGCTTGAAATGAAGAAGTCAAATATCATTAAATTTCAGTTAAAAAGTTGTACGAGATTGTGCAAGAGTACAATGCAAATAAAAAAAACGAAAGGCATAAAATACACACAACATCGATTTATTAATAAAAAAATGGCATAAGGTAGTCATTCTAATTTTATCCATTGCTAAGCAGAATCATCAGTGGCTAAACAGATAGTTATAATAATAATTTTCGGATTTAATACTCCCAAAATCACAAAAGACGTATCACTTTCGTCCAAATAGTAACTCCAAAGTTTACATTGTTTCAACATCTTCCGTTGATATTTTATCTATCCAAGAATGTGAAAATAGTTCCCTTTACCTTAATTAATTAATACATTCTGTTTGCATATTTTTCAGCGCGTTTGTGTATTTGTTATTCGTTCAGTATGCGGTGTTAATAAGGTGTACCAAATCTACGAGTTAGTGTTGTTGTTGTCGTGTTGTTATGAAACTAGCTATATTTGCTGATTTCATAGAAGGCGTTTAATAGGCGTAACACTTTTGTGGTGTTGGTTACAAATGACGTTTAGTTTGGTTTTCGTGGCAATCAGTAGTTAATCAAGCGACAGCAAATAACTAACACCCACATTTGTAGACACATACATGCACAAATACCTACAGACTAATAAGCAAAAATTCACCCAGCAAATATTTTAAGTCGATGTTTGTTGCCAAGCCGATATTTTCTTTGTGGCTCGCGAATGTTTCAAACAGATGTTTGTAATTGCTGAGGACTGTCGCCATCGGAGCTATGTTTCATCATTTTAACATATTAAACTAAGAGTTATAAATTCATCGACGTAATAGTTAAAGAAGTAAAGATTTCTCAAATGCTTGCTGGGCAAATAATCATAAACGCACTCATGAATATACACATATGATAATTTTGTAAAGGTGAATAAGCGTGAGTACCTCTGTACGTGCGTGCATTTGTAAGTACCTCATTTGTTGATGTTCATGATTATGATGATGATGATGATAATGTCTATATGAAGTCAAAGTAAATAATGCATAATTTATATGTACAAATAAACTTTATGTTCAATAAAAAAAAACAACAACAATAGCAATAATTACAATATTACCAACAACAATAATGAGGGCATAAACAAATGATACAACGAATTAATTAGAGGTTATGAGGACATATGTCTGCATGTTTCAATTGTGACATATAAAATGCTGGTTGTGTTAAAGAGACATCGAAGGAATCAGTTGTAGGATATTGTAATTTTTCGTTTGAAGTTTTTAAAAATATTAGTTATTTTTATAATAAAATGAATTTTTTTTTTTGAGTTAAAAAATCTATATATTGGTTGTCGAAAAAGTCTTTTCGTATTTCTAATCAAACTATTACTCATTTTTTTTTTATATTTATAGTGAATTTTATTGAAGCAAATATGTACCATTTTGGTCAACCACCTTTTGCCATTTTTCCGCTCTCTAGCGGTCTCTACATTATTCCATCAGTGTAAAACTTTTGTGGTTTCTCTGCGACAAGTAATTTTCACAGGCTTATCTTGAAGCCAACTTTACTCCATTAAGGGAGTTCTGCATTGACCGAAACAAATGGTAGTCCGATGGTGCAAGGTCAGGCCTATAGGGTGGATGCATCAAAAGTTCCCAGCCAAGTTTTTGCCGAGTCATCAAAGATGTGTGTGGTCTAGCGTTATCGTGATGGAAGACGATGCCCTATCTGTCGATCAGTTCGGGCAGTTTTTTTTTCGATTGCTTGCTTCAATCATCAGTTGTTGACAGTAAAGTGTAGAATCAATCGTTCGACCAGGCTGGAGCAGCTCATAGTGGATGACTCCTTTCCAATCCCACCAAACACTCAGCATAACCTTTCGAGGCGTCATTCCTGGCTGTGCGACCATTTGTTGAGCTTCACCATGATCTTTTTCGCACATTATTGTCGTATTTGATCCACTTTTCGTCTCCTGTTACCATTCGCTTCAGAAATGGTTCGATTTCATTTCGTTTCAGCAAAGAATCGCAGATGTTAATTCGGTCCATTAAATTTTTCACAGACAATTCATGTGGTACCGAAACATCGAGCTTCTTTTTGTAGTCAGCCTTTTTTAAATTGTTCAAAACCGTTTGATGATGAATGTTTAGTTGCTTGGCAATGTCATGGCTGCTTATGTGACGGTCCTGGTCAATCTTTTCCATAATTTCATCGACTTTTTCAACGATAGGTCGACCAGAGCGAGATGCATCTTTCACATCGAAATTTCCAGAACGGAAGCGAGCGAACCATTGTTGTGCTACGCGAACTGATACAGCATCGTCTTCGTAAACTTCACAAATTTCATTGGTGGCTTGCGTGGCATTCTTCCCTTTTTTATACAAAAATTTCAAAACATAGCGAATTTCTTCATTCTTTTCACTCATTTTTGAACAGCTGTAACTTTTTTTTGAACTTCTCCGAATTTAATTTTGTTTGCTTAAATGAATCTTAAAATGTCACCTTTCCAACACCATATGGCATGACACAATGTGATTGGTAGCACTGGAGATAGACGACTCCAACGACATCTATTGACAAAATACGAAAAGACTTTTTCGACAACCAATATTACTGCGTGAACATCTAAACTTACTGATCGTACACTTTTTTAGTATTTCATATAAAGCGAGGAAAGAGAGGAATGAAACTTATATCATTGGAGACGTACTGTTAAAATTGGCAAAATAAAGATTCCACAATACAAAACGCTTTAACCAATTAAATGAAAGCATTTTGATCGCGTCTAAGTTCAAGTGCATGGCATATAAGTGCAATTTTTTTTGAAAAACTTAATATTTGACCTTTATTTTTCAAAATCAACTTTTTTTTTTTAAGATAGATACTTCTGATTTGATCCTGAAATATTAAATACGATGGAAGAAGTCTTTAAAAATTCTCCAAAGTTCAATTCTTAAGAGACTTGATACTTTGAGTTCGAGTCTAGCAACAGGTTCTTTCTGTTATTTTTAGTACCGTGATAGAGTCATTATACTCGCATTGCTTGGGATAGTTTATCAGTAAAAAATTTATTTTCTAAAAATATATATTTTATCTCTATCATTTTTTTTTTGTCATGCTGTGTAAAAAGCCGTATTTGAATTCCTCGTCCACAACATCATTTTAAGACCACGCTTGCATTACAAATGTCACGATTCCAACTGAAGCACAATTGGCGAAGATAGTAGTCTGCTGAATTGCATCTAACAATACCGGCTTGATTTCCCGTAATTAAGATTTCGGTTAAGTGCATCGCTGTTCAGGAATACATATATTTGGATACCTCAATCCACACTTCCTTCTATGCGTAACGAACGGAAGGATAAATCGAATATTCACCAAGTGTAGGGAATTATGACAGCTCTGACAGAAGAGCTCCTTGAGTCACATGAATAGAAAAGGACATATACTTAAAAGTATATAATGATGGATCTTGTTACATCCCCGACAGAGCTCTTTTCCATAAGATTCAGCATGAATTTTCGTTTGGAGCTGTAAGTGAGGATGAAGTAATTAAAGCTATAAATTCAGTAAAATCTAACGCTATAGGCGATGACCAAATAAGCTTCAAATTTATCAAAATAATCTTACCATTTGTAATCCCTTCTATAACACATATTCTCAATTATTCAATAACAACTTCTATTTTTCGGGAATGTTGGAAAGTAGCTAATGTCACGCCAATATCAAAGAAAAATAACCCTACTATGCCAGAAGATTTTCGTCCGATCAGTATTTTATCAGCCTTATCGAAGGCCTCTTGGCTGCCCAGATTGTTAATCATCTCACTGTCAATAAGTTACTGTCAGAAAATCAATCAGGCTATAAATCACTGCACAGCTGCTCTGCTGCAATGTTAAAAATACTTGAGGATATTCGTCCAGCTTATGATAGAGATGAGGTGACAGCCTTGGTACTGTTGGACTTCTTAAAGGCCTTTGACACAGTAAATCACGATATTCTATTAACGAAATCTAAATACTATTTCGGATTCAGTAACTCTGCGTTAAATTTTCTTAAAACATATCTGATTAATCGTCAGCAAACAAAACAAAAAGCTCATCGTCCCAATTAAAATATAACAAATCTGGTGTGCCGCAGGGTTCAATACTGGGGCCGATACTTTTTAGTATATTCATCAATGATATAACCTATTGCTGTAAAAATTCTTCAATACACCTTTATGCTGATGATACTCAGATTAATTTATTCCGTCCAGTTGGCCTTAAAACAGAAGCGCTGGTTATTTCTCATCGTATGTATGATGTTAAAAATTTTTCGCCATTGACATTAGCTGGCGTAGTCATAAATTATGTAAAGACAGTTAAGAACCTAGGATTCTTAATAAACTTCAGTTGCGTTGATCACATCAATGCGACAATCAGCAAAATATACTACGTTCTGCACAAGTTATGGCTAACAGCATCAATCATTCGACAAGAAACTAAATTAAAATTGGTTAAAACCTTTATTGTTCCTCTTTTGTCATACAGTGCACTAGTTTATGGCAATATTGATGCGGTACCCAGGCAGAAATTACACCTAGCACTTAATAATTGTGCAAGATAGATATTCAATAAAAGAAAATATGACCATATATCGGACTATGTAAAAAAGATACTGAACTATGACATTACTACTTACTTAAATATTTGTAATCTCTTATCAATACACGCTTTCCTGTGTACTTATATAGAAAATTGTGTTTTACACAGTCTTCTCGCACCCATAATCTATTAGTTCCTCGCTTTAATTTCTTGAAGTCATCAAGACTATTTTTTGTTAGTGCCGTGAAATTATGGAATATGTTACCAATTGAATTAAAAGTCGAAAATCGTAAACAGTGTTTTAAAAAGGCAGTTTTTAGATTTTACAGTAGTAATTCAAATTAAACATTTTATTTCTATTTCAATTTTATTCATCTTTAGCTTCCGCATTGCTATCTACAAATATTTCCTTTTAATGCAAAGTTGTTTTCTAAGGTATTAAGTTAAAAAAATCTTTAATTTTATATACCATTGATTGTATCAAAAAGAAAATGTACTTTATGAGACTTATGTCTTACGGTACTGCCAAATTTTACGAATAAATACAAAATACATCAGGAAAATACAAATACATCAAGTAACGGAATGAAGTTTTATATACTACTGGGTACCTCCCAAGTAGGAGCTATTCTTTCTACAGTTTAAGAATCAATGACCGAAATTTAGCTTTTGTGCCACCACATACTTTGCAAATTTTTTTTAATTTCTACTGTACAGTAGCTCCCAGGTTATTCAATAAACTTCCAGGCAATATTAGATGCATTCGCAACATAAATATTTTCCACAACAAAGTTAAATCGTGGATTTTTGATAAAGAATATAATGAAATAAATTCTTTACTTGCCGTTCAAAGCTAACCCTTGAGTTACTCGTTAATAATTAATAAAAATTAAAAAAAAAAAATTAAAAATACATTCTACATACTATCAAAAAATAACAAGTAATATTTTTGTGAAAATAAACTTATATTGTTCAATTTTAATTATATTTATTTCGTGGTTTGACCCCATAAATCTATTAATCGATATTTACCTAAGTACATACTTATGCTATTTAAAAACTTAGTCTGTATTCGGCTCTAGTTCATTTTGAACTATAGAATATAGTTATTATTAAATATTTGTAATCATGAATTATATTTTATAACTGTAATTATAAATTATTTAATAATAAAATTTAATATAATATTTAATAGAGTAAAGCATATGTTATTGTCAATTCAACAAATGGTAATAAGTACAGCTCTTTTAATCGACCCAATTTTTCAGGCACTATAATTTGAATAATTATTGAGATTTTTCATTTAATCTCAACGCATCCTTACACGTTGCTCATGCCGCGATTATCTTTTCCGCGAACCTGAAATTTTCCTTGACCACACTGCATCAGCAGTGTGCGCGATCACTTATATAACAACTTTCGCTAATATTAAAGAGCTAAACATTCGAACCTTTAACTTTGTAAAAAGACCTGTTCTCTTAATGTCCCTGGTGTTCTATTAGAAAAGATTTTTGACTGTGCCAACAAAATTACACCCTTTTTTCTTTCAATTACACGTGTTTATGCAATTAGGCGAGTATCTCGAAGATGCCTGCCACGCCCAATTAAATAAACAAGTAAGATTTTTTTCTTTTAATTTTGCTTGTTGTCAGAAGAAAAGATGTTGCATGTAAAGGCAAACAAACTAGATAACAAAAATAGGATGTCAAACGATGTACATCTTTAGAGTTTAATGAATAAAAAAAGAAAATTCTATAGACAGACAACGAGCTAACAAACTCGCAGACGGGCAAAGAGTGCGAAATGAAAAGACCGACTGAAGTTAACAACGTAAACTAAATAGTAGCGCACGGCGGAACAAACAAAAATTGATAAAACTTATGAGCATTCCAAGAAAATTGGATATCTTATTCTTGGTTAAGAGAGCCTTATCATTACTGAGACTTGAACTATCACAAAGCGAACAATAAAACATTTATAATTTGATTTGTTACAACCAGTGGTTTGAACGATTAAACCGACAACATTTGTCCACAAACATGTAGAGACATCTCCAGAAATGATCAGACATCTATTACATTGGGTAAGAACCGATGATCCGCACCGATTTTCCGAGATCCAGTTGATCTGAACGGATCTGCGGAATAAAACTCTCAAAGCGGCAACGTTAATGCCACTGTAGACCTGCAAAATTTGACTGTGACGAAACTAAACTGCGACATAGAGACGTACTCAAAACTATGAAGGAATGGGTCAGTGGTGAAAAACCCCTTGTAAAATACCTATAACTTTTTGAGTGCTATCCTCTGAGGTAAATTTTGCAAGTTTTTGTAACTCATTTCTTTCAACTTATTACCTAATTTTTCCCACTGTACAACACAAAATGCAGCTGTGTAGCCGACTGGTAGTGTTTTCTTCAAGCTTAATGAATAAAATGGCAAGCAAAAGGCAAAGAATTTCGTCTACTTTGGCGAGAAATTAAATTCAATAGCAACATGCAGCAGCAAAACCTACCGAAAGGAAGAGCAAAGTCAACAGACATGTTTTGCCGTTGTATCCTTTTCATACATACAAAGTGCTGCATCCATCCTTGTGCGGAGCAGCGAGAGTGTTGAGTTTGGTTCATTGCATGCGTTTGCTGCTGTTGTGTATTGCATTCTTTAGATGTATATGTGTGTCTATATAATACATACATACAGCAGGCATTTAAAGTCATTGGTAAGCTTTTGGTGTTGTTGCATCGGAATTTTTCATCAAAGGATTTCATGTTTTACAGGCTGTTGCTGTTTCATGATAGTCCTGTTTGTTTGTTGTTAAATTTATAAGTTTGCTCGTTTGTTTGTCTGTTTGTTTATTATTTGTTGATCTGTGTGTATTTTTGTTGTTTTGTGGCAACTTTTACAAATGTCTGCCTTCAAATTGTCGGTTCTTCTCAAAAGATGTCTGGTATACCCTTTCGAAGTAAATAGAAGACGCTTTCTTATTTTTTTATAAATTTTATTTTATCCAGTAAGTTCTTCACTTATGCTGCTTGATATTTTCTGCATTGTTAATGTCAGACGACTAGACAGACAATTTAAATGCGCAACAAATAATTGACTGACCAATTCATGGTGAAGACAGGAAATACTTGTGATATTACTGTTTTGTATTTCGGTTTTGAAAGAAGAAGTTCTCTTTGAAAGATACAGCAAACTTTTCCAATTTGCTTCCTGAAAATTGAAAAATAGTGAGGTGAGTGACGACATTTTTAGAAGATTTAATATAAGCGTGTCAGAGCGCTACACTCCTTATTTACGTGTGTTTTTATTTCAAAATATGTTTATTTTGGAAATGGCACGCAGCAATCCCCGATTTTATTCAATTTCTGTTAAACTTTAATTTCACAATCTTTCAAAAGAAGTCAAAGTTCAACTTATTTTCAAATTGTCGCCATTTCCAAAAAAAATTGGATTTTTAAAATTTCTTTAGGCATTTACCAGGTAAACTCATCTTGATTCAACGTGTTTTTTTTTTAAATTAAAAACACTCAGTAGTGTTATTATCTGCAGACTATGCATTGAAGATGTTGGAAACTCTGTGCGAATACTTCTCTTCTATAGTCCTACTGCATTAAATTTTTTGTCTAGATATTGAAAACTTGTCATTTTGAGAGGTTGACGTCAGAGCAGTTGTTACTAAGTTCCAATGAAATTTGTATTCGTATCATCAAAGGTTGCTTCACTGAATACATCGTAGCTAAAAAATACCTCACCGACATTAGAATACTACACTGAGAAAATAGAAGCAAATTCTATTAAATTTATTTGCACTATGCACTTAATTGGATTTTAAAGTGCTGCTTATTGGAGCAAACATAATATTAGATTGAGTCATTTGAACTGATTTAGTTGGGCCGAATATATTTTTATTTAATTTCACTTTACATTTGTACGAAAACAATACAATTCTCAACATATTTAAGTAAAACACTGCTTAATTACCTTATGATCGGTATGCGATTTAGGAATTTATGATTGTGTAAATACCCACTCCGCCCAATATAAGATATTTAAAAACAACGATTTATTGATGAATTGATATTTTAAAATATTTTATTTCGTTTATTTCGTTTATTTCAAAAATTTCAGTCTATGAAAACAAGTTCTTACAGACTACAGATACTTAACAGAAACTTAACGATAGATTTCCATAAAACAATAACATAGGAAACTATGTAATATTATGAATATAAATCAATTAAATATCTTTTAAAAATATTTCTTGACATTGAAAAATCAATAGCATAAGTCACACTAAGGTTATTGAATTCAATAAAAGCTCTAGTTAAAGGTGAATTCAAAGCATAATTTGTCCTACAGATAGGAACTGCGAACAAATTGCAGTGGCGTAGATTTCTACTGGGTACTTTAAATTTTACTAGTTCCAGTAAGCAAGTGCAATCAATTTGACCGACTATTATATCATATAAAAACATTAAAGTGGCGATAATTCTTCTTGAATGCAGTGACTTAAGCTGTATTAATAAGCAGCGAGAACTATATGAGGGGATAGGTTCCTCAAAGATGATAGAACTAAGAGCAAATTTGACAAACCGTTTTTGAACTCTCTCTAGTCTATTTGAGTGGACAAAGTAAGCAGGAAACCAAATCACCGAAGCATATTCTAGTTTAGATCGGACAAAAGAAGTATATAAAATTTTACGCGTGAATGGATCATCGAATTCATAACTATTTCGTCGGACAAAAGAAAGCATAGAATAACATTTTGGAATTATATAGTCGAGATGGCATACAAATGTAAATTTGGAATCGAATAGAATGCCAAGATCTAATGCTTCAGTAACTGATTTCAGAGTAGTATTATTCACATGATAAGATGATGTATATAATATTGAAGATTTGGAAAACGAAATATGGAAGCATTTGGAAATATTTAAAGGTAAATGATTTTTTGAACACCAGACGAACAGATTATTTATATCATTCTGAAGGGCCAACATATCTACAGGGCTTGGAATAGTATAGAAAAGTTTCAAGTCATCAGCATAGAGAAGAAAACTTGCATTTTCAAAACAGGTACTGATGTCATTAATAAAAATGATGAAAAGAAGGGAACCTAAAATACTACCTTGTGGAACGCCAGAGGTAGCAACAAAAGGTTTAGATTTTACCCCATCAATTACTACAAAGTTTATTCTAACCTCTAAATATGAGCTAATCCATTTTAAAAATGTAGAATGGAATCCAAGCTTTGATAGCTTAGCAATTAAATTTGCATGTGGTATTTTATCAAAAGCCTTTGAAAAGTCGGTATAAATCGTATCAACTTGTAAGCCTTTTGAAAAAGCAATGATACAAAAATCCGAAAAAACCGCCAGATTTGTTACAGTAGAGCGACCAGGAAAAAAACCATGTTGCATTGGACTTATAAAATTTTTAACGGAAAAGAATACTTTATCCTTAACAATGCTTTCAAATAATTTCGAAACTGTAGAAAGCTTTGAAATGGGCCTGTAGTTAGCTATACTGTTTTTATTACCATTTTTATACACGGGATTAATAAACGCAATTTTCCAGTCGTTTATAAAATGACCTAGAGAGAGGGATAAATTGAACAAGGAGCATAAAGGCTCAGATAATGTAAAAATACATTTTTTCAAGAGAAATGAAGAAATGCCATCAATGTCAGATTTAGTGGAATTTTTTAAATTGCGAATTCCATTAATCACATCATCTACATTTAGCTGTAGAGAGCCAAAGTCAACTACAGAGACAACTTTGTCTAACGCTTCAGAATAATTATATGCAACACTCCGTTCAAAGTTAGACTGAAAAAAGTCTGCAAAAAAATTTACTGAATCATTCAGGGAATTTGACGAAATTCCATTAAATGTCATATTAGTTGGAATTGATGAATTCGTCTTTTTGGAATTAATGAAGTTCCAAAATGACTTTGGATTTTTTTTTAATCTTTTTTCAAAACGTAAAATAAACTGTTTATAAAGAAATTTATTGAGGAAATTAAATTCTCTCATAAATTGTATATACTTAGCCTTATGGGCTTCCTCTTTCGTGGTTTTGTAAAGATTATAAAATTTGTTTCTTAGATTTTTTAGTTTTTTTAGACCTTTTGTATACCACGGCAATTTGTAGGCAGATTCCCGCACAAGAGAAATATTTTGCAAACAAATTTTTTAAAGATTTTCTTTAAAATTAGCATAACCTAAATTTACATCTTTACATTGCAATAAGAATGACCAATCCATTTCTGCAATTTTATTGTTCAAAATCGCATGAAGAGTAATTAAAGTTTATTGTTTCAGTATCACGAGCAAAATTATAAAAGCTATAAAACTCAAATTTAATTACAAGAGCAACATGATGCTCATGATACTCATCGGTTTTTATCGAAATCGATAAACAATAAATGTACATATACATTAGCGACAAAACAATATTTCCTCTGCCAAATAAGTATATATATAATTATAATTATTATAATAATTAATAATTACCTCAGCCAAAACATTATTTGGTATTTATTACCAAATATATGATTAATTCAATAGTATTATTCCATTCTACGGAGTTGGTTACATTTTAACTTATGTCAATTATTTATTTTACCTATCTCAAATATATAATTTATTAATAAACTTGGTTTTAGCGACGGAGTATTTATTATATTAAACATTATTATATTGAACTTACAGTCATCCAGCAAAGACCAATATGATCGTAAAATTTTTACTAATTGATCAATGTTTTCATGTTATCATTTCAAAGATAACAAAAAAATGGATTGAGTTCGAGCCCAAGTACCACATTAATCATAAACTGGTCTGACAAGGCTATGTATATGAATATGTATATATGTGGTAATAGTCGAAAGATATGTCAGCGGATTAAATTGTTCCTTCTGCTCCACCTTTACTACAATTTGAAGAAAAATTAAGCTTTTAACCTGGTACGGCTGGCAAATTTACCCACTAAGCTGGTCTAGCATGGGCTAAAATTTCTCAGTTAGGGCGTTAATTCTTATCTTTTACAAAAAGCCTAGCTTTCTTCGTATGCAGCTCTTTATGTTAAAGAAGTCCTCTCGTAGCCACAGTGACGTGAAACTGGCTATTGATAGCTGTATCTCAATAACAGCGACTTAACGCTAAATTTCAGATAACTTATAGCATCTATAGATATTTGCTGCGATTACAAGCCAATGAAATATGAAAACATTAAATCTTCGTAACATTAAAGTATTTCGAAGAAAATTGGAATTAACTTTTATGGCCATGTCGGAGGATAGGAGAATCTTTTAAGTTCTCAACCGACACGAACTATGTTATGCTAAAAATTTTGTTGAATAATTTGTATTCAATATGCTCATAGATTATATATATTATTTTTAAGTCATTAATTCATTGTGATATCTTGCAATAACGGTCAATGTATTTTTTTTATGCCAGCAAATGATGTATACTCACAATTTGACATGACTGTTTTAGCTCGTCCATAAAACATTTTCACTTCATTAAGCAGTCATTTACAGCTGTTTGCCAGTCAAAACAAAATAATATGACCATACGATATTCATTTCAAAATGTACACGCAACTATGCCTTCCAGGCTGGCTGGCAAGGAGTCTGATCGAATCAGGTCAGTCGCTTGGCTGCAGACGACTTTTTCGATTCGACGAAAGCCAATCATGTCAATCTTATTGTGTATTGCTGCTAACCATTATTTATTTTACAGTTAGTTAATCAAATCACTGTATGTGTAATTGACATTGTAACTGTTATTTGTTGTTGTTGTTATGTTCTCAATGTAGTCATCACTTTCGTCCTTTGTATTATCCTGCCAGCGCTGCGTTATAAATGTAAAACAAAACTCAAAAGATATAAAAACACATCATAATAACAAAATTATACGCACAGTGTGCTAAAAAGCATTTAGAGTAGAACAAAAATTCAATAAATAAAATTGAAAGCAGGTAAATAAAAAGTACGCACACGCCAGCGTTAAAATGGGTATTGGTTATCTCTTCCTTAAATGAAATGAAATGAAATGAAATGAAATGATATGAAATGAAATGAAATGAAATGAAATGAAATGAAATGAAATGAAATGAAATGAAATGAAATGAAATGAAATGCAATGAAATTAAATTAAATTAAATTAAATATAATAACATATGGGTCATTCCATCTATAATGGGCCTATCATTACCCTCATGTTTTCTAATTAGGCTGAAACTTTTTTCAGTGATTGGTCTATCATGTAGAAGATATAAAAAAGTTAAATAAAATTTTTTTAACCAATATTATTGCGTAATAAAAAAGTTTCAAATTGTGTTAAAAAAAACTCATAAGTAAAACAAAAAAATTCATTGATGAATATAAGCAAACCAACAGAATCCAAATTAGCTTTTATATTATTTTTAGGTAGATGTGTAGTACACTGAAACTGCAAAACTGAATAAATTAAGGCCTGAACGGTTTCTATGTGGTAAAAAATAAAAAAATTGACTTTTTTAATAAACCTCAATTTCCCAAATACTCCAACACCGATTTCAGTTTTTATAGGCTCAAAATCTTAAAAACTTACAGGAGTACCATCCCTGAAAATTTTATTCATGTTTTTCACCCTATTTGATTTTACAAGCATTTAAAGTTGAGATTTATGATTTGCAATGTAAATTGAAACATTGAGAATGAAAGCGAGAGAATAGAATTTGAATTGATTTCAACTTTTTTAGGTTCAAAATTTTCAGAACATTCAGGAGTATCATCTCTGAAAATTTCATTCATTTTTGTTCACCTTATTTCATAAGTTTCAGCATAATTAGAAAACATTATTACTAAATAATAAAAAAGATATTGCTTACTAAAATATGGATTGTTTATTTGCGCCAGTCTATTGTATGTACATATATATTACCATATGTGTGTGTGAGCTTGTGCCGTTGTTCGTGTGATTCTGTTGAAGTCCTGCAAGTCGATGTCAATTATCTTTCATTTTCAATGACGCTCAACATCAAACGTTGCTTTCTAATTCGCTTTATAGCAATCTGTTATTCTTATTGTTTTTTTTTTTTTTTTTCATTGTGTCTATTCAATAAAAATAAAACAAGAAATGCCAGTATATGTAATTTCAGTGCGTTAAATATAATATTAACAAGATTTGTTTTATTTGTTTCTGTTTTACATGGGGTATTTTTATGCAAATATAGCGCGGAGAAATGAAAAATTTTAAAGGTTTTTTTGAACAGTCTTTTGCAGTTTGCATTTCGGCGCTAAAATAGGTTAGAAATATCATAAGTTTCAGTGAAGAGCTACTAACTTTTGATTTTTTGTCTTCAATAAAGGCCCAACTCCAAATTTTCTACTTTTTCACTGTTGATTCAACCCGGCGAGAGTGTGGTAACAAAATGTTACAGACATTATGTCACAGGGTATGACATACCCAAGTACAAAATTGCTCTAAAACTTAGTTATCAAATAGATAGCATTAAAGTAAATGTGTTTTATTGTAATGGGCAATATGATAATTTCATTTAAATGAAACATCTGGGGTAGTTTAATAGTTTTTATTTCGACTATGGAGAAAAATATAATTTTTGAGGTGTACTACGTTCAGGCAGGTCATCTGGTAATTTTTGTTATGAATTTTACGAAATTTACTACATTAGATTTTTTCATAATATGTATACGTAAACTATAAACTATGTGGCATGGTTTTAAGTACCCGAGCGTTGTTTGCACGCGTGTGACTTAAGCGCAGACTGACGCGTCACTGTGATCACGTCACTATCCCCTGCATCCTTTTTTTTTGGGTATGTCACACCCGACCACACTCTCACCGTGTTAAGTCGTCAAAACAATTATTTAATGTAACTCTACAATGTGACCACAAAGTGGTAATTTAAATTGGGTCCTAAAGCAAGTCACAATGTTATATCTAGCGAATATGACACATGGCAGGCGATATTTTTAAGGGTTTGACCACAAATTAGCGAGCAACGATCAATTCTTTCAAAGAAAACTTAGGCTTTCTGGATCAAAATGCGTCGCATGCCCACAACTTCGAATTAAGTGATACGAACTGTTTCCTCTGCAATCTCTACGAAGATGGTTGGTATGATGGTTTTAATGCACCATTTTCCTGATGTTGTGGTATATTGAATTAACATTAAAATACAGCAACACAGAAGTAAAAATTATCAATCGTTTTCACATTTTTCACATGATTCAGAATTTTAACATAGAATCTCAGACTAAAAATGCACCTTAGGGGAGTTAATGATTGGTGGTGAATAGATAATGCGAATGGAAAAAAAATTTTCTTTTGAGGAACAGTTTCGCCTTGCACCAAGCTTTTCACACTGGAAACTAAAACAAGTTGTGGAAGAGCTTTTGTAACCGTGTCGAAGTCAGGTCAATATAGTACTATAATGGAACGTGTTGCCCAAAATTTGATGGCAGGTTCCAGCTCAGCGACCCCAAAATACACTAAATTGATATCAGTTGATGTTCCTCCAGCATTTAGGTCTCATTTTTGTACACAGTTTAATCAATCCATAAAATAAAATTATGTATCAAAAATCACAAGAAATCGTTCATTTTAAGAATATTACTAACAAGTTATAATTTGAGCACATGTCCTTAGGCCAAAGATTAAACCGTTATGGTACCATACGACAAATGATAATTAGATGGCACCTGGTGCGTAATGAACAGTACATGTTGAACAGCTGAAGATCCTGAACCCAATAGTTCAAGTACTAGGGCGGCTTTCATAAAGTAATGCATTGAGTATTCGGGATTAAAATCTTGCTCTTGCAGCGTAAAGCGATCAAGACGAAAATCCAGCTTGCAAAACAGTGACGTCTTAAAATTACTTGATATCATAATTAAAAAGATATATTGCGTTTGTAGCAGAAGTTTGGTTTTATAATATATTTAATATTGCAAGATATAAGACCATAATAAACAGAGTCCCAAAGATATATAATTAAATGCTATTTTTTTTTTGAATATTCTTAATAAGAAATGGTTATCAATGAACGTTAGCTGTGCGCGGTGAGCTTTAACAAAGTTTAAATAACAAGTTACTAGAGAAACTTGAATGGGGAATTATTTGGGCTAGAGCTTTATTTTTAATTCCACATAAGCTATTTTTTAACATTACTTACATATCAAATAAAAAAACATTCGAGTTTGCTCAACTTTTGAAATTTCAAAGAACTTTGAAAGACAACTCTACAGCACAAATTTTAGCTCACTAGGTAGTCCGATTCCTGAGTACTGTTAGTTCAATGTTGGGAAAAAACGCTATTTTTGCGAAAACAGCCGAATTCAATGTGTAATATGTCTGAACCTGAACAACCATTTTCACGGTATGATTTATCATTTTAAAGGCTAAAAAAATTTCAATAATATGAAGTATAATTTAAGTATTATGAGTAAATCCTCGATTTGGAGCACCATTTTTAAATTTGTCATTTTTTACTAAGGCCTTTTTCACTGAATCAGAACAAGCAAAAAAGTATTATCCATGACTTTAAGCTTAGATTTGTTGGATTAAAGAACTAAAATTCTGATCACGGATTATTTTCAGGCCAAAATATGGCTCCCCCTCAGGACCTCGTGTTGAAGTACTTTAATTTGTCAAAATTTGAATTAAATTGGAAAATCGTATTTTACAGATGTAATATTATTGAAAATCAGTATATATGGAAAAAAAAATGCTCTAAGGATTTCTTTTGTTTATAATATATCAACTCTAAATTATATCCCAAATAATCCAAGCTTTGAGTCTTTGTAGTAACTCACACTTTTATTTAAAGTCGTTTACAGCCCACCGTGTGTGATCATAAGATACTTCAATCATAAAAAACTTCAAAAAATCTGACGTATTAGAGAAAAACGACGAGAGACGTCTATTTTTTGTTAATGTCTATTTTCAGGAAATATTTCAATTTCTCATGGGTGCACCAAATACATGAATTTTGTCAAAATGCATTATAAAGGTCTAAAATTTCAATATAATGTCTCAAATGCATCTGCAAAGTCTCAAAGCTAAAAACTTTTTACGCATTTCTTTTTAAGGTGTTAGTGAGGCTCTTCGCATATTGCAAAGTGGGGAGCATGTTCCCATAAAAAATTTATAAACATAACATGTTTTAACTTGTCTTTAGAAAGCCTTTAAAAGAAACTATACGATTAGTACTAATTAACCAAAACTGGACTGAGATGGCTAAGTACATAACCTAACATGTACACATATACAGGGTGTTTTTTTTAGAGGTTTGTTTTTCGAATAGAGATAAAACTGGCATTTTATGGTCAAATCTAGCAACTCTAATGTCATTTATGTTCAGTTTGGTTTGCCATTTCATCATAAACAGGTTGACAAAAGAACAACGCTTGCAAATCGTGCAAATTTATTTCGAAAATAATGGTTCATTTCGCGAAGTTTACCGCAAGCTCCGTCCATTTTATGGACGACATAATCGTCCATCAGAGCAATTAATTCGGTTAACCATGGATCGTTTTCGCACTACGTTTACTCTATGTGATAATACGCATCCGCAGAGACGTCGAACAGTGCGCACCGAAGAAACAATTGCCGCTGTAGAGCAAAATGTTGAAGAGGACCCGAATGAATCGATTCGCCACCGTGCACAGCAATTGGAGCTTTGTCCATCAACTTTATGGAAGATTTTGCGCAAAGATCTTGGCTTGCGACCTTACAAGATCCAGCTTGTGCAAGAATTAAAGCCGCGAGACCATGCAATGCGTCGTGATTTTGGTGTATGGGCCGAAAATGAGATTGATCTCGATGCTGATTTTCATCGCAAAATTTTGTTCAGTGATGAGGCTCATTTTTGGTTGAATGGCTACGTCAACAAGCAAAATTGCCGCATTTGGAGTGAAGAGAATCCACATGAGACCCTTGAGACGCCATTACATCCACAAAAACTGACTGTTTGGTGTGCTCTATGGGCTGGTGGAGTCATTGGGCCATACTTCTTCCGAAATAATGCTGGAGAGTCAGTTACCATGCCATGATAACCGACTATTTTGTTCCCGAATTGGATGGCATGAATGTGGATGAGTTGTGGTTCCAACAAGACGGCGCTACATGCCACACAGCGCACGTCACAATCGATTTATTGAAGGAAACATTCGATGAGCGCATAATTTCGCGGAATGGACCTGTCAATTGGCCACCAAGATCGTGTGATTTGACACCATTGGATTATTTTCTTTGGGGATATGTGAAGTCGCTCGTCTACGCCAACAAACCAGAAACGTTAGGGGACTTGGAAGCCAACATTCGTGGCGTTATTGCCGACATACGGCCCCATATGCTCGAAAAAGTGGTTCAAAATTGGACCTGTAGAATTGGCTTTATTCGAGCCAGCCGCGGCGGCCACATGCCCGAAATCATATTTAAACATTAATGGCATAAAATTATCCTTCCAATAAAGCCAAATTGATGGACATTAAAACGATTTTCTAGTGTTTTATTTCAATTCGAAGCTCTATACCTCTAAAAAAAACACCCTTCACATATTCGTAAATAGCCGAAACTTTATTTCCAGGTTGAATTAATGATCATGATGTCTCGTCATGTTTATTTAAAAAAATCAGTACCGATCAGTGATGGGATATTTGGTACATTTCTACGTTTTTTGGTATATTTGCGTCCTTAAAAACCGTTGTCAGTAGATTCGACAAGTTCTCAGTACATTTGGGCAATTGATAGTAATTATACTTTTTTTTTTAAGTGAATGAAAAAATTAAAATAATCGCAATGTATAGATTTACTAATTTAGTTAATCAAAATGAGTCGCACTGTGTAAATTTTGCAATTCAATATGAAATGTTCCTTATTTTGTTAGGGTTTTTGTGACGGCAAAAGTAGGGATCTATTTTTATTTCTTTTGTATTTCTTAGAACATTTTCTTCCTACATTCTGGTAAAATTGGGTGTTTGAGACAAAAAAAAAGTACACTCGGCCTCTAAAAAGAACTTTGAAGTTACAATTCAGTATATTTTCACAAAACCCAAATGCCATCACTGTTACCGATTAGTAAATTTGTATGAATAATAGATCAATATCTTTGCAATGACGAAAATTTTCAATAACTAATGATCAAGACTATTGAACTCAATGGTTTCTCCCCTGAAAGGTCTGTTTGACCCTTCGTTTGAAATATTCTATAAAACTCTTCTTAAAATAATGCTTAAGGGTTAACAGATCATTGGCATATATTCTTTGGTTTTATTTAGAAGTCACTTTCTACTCATTACAGTATAGAACCTATATTCTATTGATGATTGTTAGTTTTATGCCTTTGTTATTAAAATTCGATATCCTGTTCGAAAATTTTACAATTTTGTGAATATAATTCTTTACGTGCATAAGTTTTTTTTTTCTGTTATTTTTGGGTGTTAAAACAACAATTGCTGTTGTTGCACATGAATATCTAATACCTAATGAAGCATAAGAGTCCACTTTTATTTTATTGATTTTGTTATTATGTTTATTGTTTTGAATTTCTTGTTGTTTCATTTCAGTTAGGTATGAGTATAATTTTTGTTACTGCTGTTTTATTTAGCATATAAAACACAAATTCACACTTATAAATAATGTCCTTTTTTAGTGGATTTCGTGTAGCAATAACATAAAATTTTAGTTAACTTAATGTGTTTTGCATATTATTGGTCATTTATTTCTATTTTTATTTTTGGTATCTTTTTCTGAGAACTCTAATTCTGGCACTGATTTAGACATTGATTTTGTGATGTTATTTTTTATGTTTTAAAATAGGTGGTATGTTTGCTTAATAAATGCAAAGGGCAGGCAATTTATATATGTATGTTGTTCTTGAAATTATTTAAGTTGATAAGCCTGTTCTGCAAAATAAAGAGAAAGTTTTTTCTTTTAAAACTCTGAAATCGAATTTTCTCTTCTTATTAATCTTTGCACCATATAATATTTATCATTTGTAAGTTTAAAATCTTGAAAGTTAATTTAACTGGTAATGAATTAAGATATTTTAGTTTACACATTTTATATAAACCACAAATTTTTGGAATCAAAATTCTCAAAATGCAACATTTTTGTTTAGTGATTGAGGACATTTTAAGCTATATAGTGTTTTACCGTCATATAAATAAAATTTTTTTTAACGAAAGATGACATTAGCACGTTGTATTCATCATCCACTATTAGCCATCTATTGCTATCAAATATATTTGTATGGATAAGCGCATGCAAAATCGCAAACTTAACCCGTAAGATTATTGTTTCTATGTGTACATAGCAAATTGATTGAGTGTCACCATCGTCTATGGTGAATGTCCGGCGGTAAAAAGAAGCAATTTCATTTTTAAAAAATTAAATTGATAACAACGAGTACTCGTATATACAACGAGTAGGAAACTTGTTCGTTTAATTCGCATATAGTTAGCAACTTATCTAATAAAACATAGATATTCAGATCTGTTCTACATTTCACTTCCAAGTGCATTACTTGTGATTTCGTTTCATTTGCAGTCGGAAGTGAAATGTGGAACATGCTTGAATCATAAAAAAATAAATTTAGGGGAGTTTGCTTTGAAATTATGTTTTTGAATTGAATTGAATTTGCTCTTTAGCAAATGATACGAACACAAATAAAACTAAACCGTTCAAAAAGCATATAAAAGATTTGCTTGCATTCAGGTGTGAATCTTACTAGAAAATGTTAACTCTATCTGCTTCTTATTCATTGTACTCGCGCTTGCTCCCAGTTTATGTATCTCGTGCGAAAGATATTTTTAGCATAATTTTTATAGATACTTTTTATCTGCCAATACATCCTAAAGATCTTAAGTGAACGAGTTGGCAGATTAAATGTAACAAAATTTTAAATATTTCCGATGCCATTAATTAATTATAAAGTGGATCGAAAGCTGTGGCCAGGACTTTAGGACTTGCTGCGGTGTTTGCCAAGAGAATTGCGATCAATATGATTTCATCAATCTTCCTGGAATTAAAAGGCGCAGACTGATGCCAACTTCAACAGTAGGGTGATGTAGACAGAAGTGTGCCATGTTTTTATTTTCGGTTGTACAATGGTGAAAATTCAAATTTTTCAAAAATTTTTCTTTTAATCGCAAGTGTATTCCAAGACGCAACTTTCCATCATAGCAGATTTCTTAAATTCAGTTGTAAAGAGTTTTCCTTTTTTATGTAAAAGAAAAGGGTTTTTTTCGAGTTTTCTGAAATTGTAGGGAGAAGTGGGCCACCAAAATTTTTATCTGAAAAATGATGCTGATCACAAATCTGTTGTCAAATTCGCAAAATTTAAAATACTTGACGCGAAATGAGGGTGAAAAATTAAAACAAAACATGGACTTTATTAATGTTTATTTAATGTCTGGAAAAAGGAGTGATAAGGTAGAAATTACAAAGTTGTCGTGAAAAAAACATTTCGCAGTGATAATGCACAGATCCTACTCGCAATTGACGCACGTGAAGTCAGTGCGGTTGGTCATATCGACGCACTGTAAATGGAAGGGTCGGTCTTAGATGTCGCACTCGATGGAATTTTTTTTTGTGAGCTTTGTCGGCATCAATTTAGTGCAAATCATACAAAAATCAATGTTTTCATCTGAAGAAACCGAGGACTTTCTTCTTTTGCCTTTTTTCACAGGTGGTTGTGAACAATTGACCTCTTTTGAATCTTTTGTTGGTTTCCTTCTTTTCTTTTGGAGGCATAATGGCTAAAATGATAAAAATGAGTAAATAAGAGCTTTGTATAATTAATAAAAACACTTTACTGTGCAAAGAACGGCATTACTCAAGTGGCCCATGTCTGTCCACAAATAGTGGCCCACTTATACCTACAAGCCCCTTTTTTTGCATATGCATTCCACAAAAACACAACGTAAATAATGGACAAAAATCACTTTGCATTCCAAGGGTAACATGTTTAACTAACATATTGCATATTTACCTGAGTATTTCTCGTAAAAATTCGATCAAAAATCGTATGAGGGTAAAAACTTTCTCGCCAAAATCTACAGCACGTTTCTCTGGACAGTGCGAAAGCAGGTTTATAACCCCCAAATGCTTATAAAAAGTGACCTCGTGTCAAAATACGATGATTAAAGTGCGCGGTTTGACATAGATGTCACTAATCTTAAAATTACTTGGATGGCCCACTCCAACCTGTGGCCCACGTCTGTCTACATCGCCCTACTATTTACCCGCTGTAGCACGGAATGCGTTTTCTTTAAAAAATTTTTAAAATTTGCTTTTATATCTTAATAAATGGATTTTTTCTGCAATATGTGAAAGCATTTGCTAAACTTTTGTTGTTGTGATTATGATTTTGACTTTTGCTGTGGACTTTCTCCGTTTCACATTTTCAAACTTTGACAATTTGCTTTTACCTTATATAATTCTACCATGGTAAGCACTGAATGAAATTAAACTTGTGAGGCCTTTCTTATAAGACCCATTACATAAATTGAAAGGTAAGAAATATAGCGTTTGAATCAATTTTCAGACTAGATGCGACGTATTGAGCTTCAAGAGAAAATAAGCTCTTTTATGATGAGAGTGTGTCTCGAAGTTTTGCTGAAGCGAATCTTAGAGGTTTTTCAACAAATTGACACATCAATTTTCTCGAAACGCATTTTTTGAGATAAAGCTTTTGTGATACTGAGGGCAATATATATATAATGATATTTTCAGGCAACTAATTGTAAGTTTTATTGTGTAAAAACTGACTTAGGTGCAAAATTGAGTACACTCATTTATCTCTATATTTTTGTGTTTTTATGACATTAATAAAAATATTAGGAACTACAGCTCATATAGCAAATAATAGATAAACAATAAACTAATCTTAAATCGGAGCACTAATTCACTCAGTTAAGACCAAAAACTGATTTTGCCTTGCAAAAAGGTGGAGTGTAGCTTACTTTATAATTATTGTGCAGAGCAGACTTTGAAGTAAGTCATCAGTTTTGGCCATCAATTTCAACCAGTCGTCAATGAGGTTCAGAAAAGTAACACTGCTAGTGACGTGTGAAGTGGAAAACCACAACAATTTTCTAAAATATTTTATCAAACATAGCAATTAAAATTTTTTTTTCTGTTATTTTATATAATTTACTGAACTTATTTAAGCAAACAACTAACAAAAAATAATTTAATATATTGATGTTAATCAAAAAGATCTTAGCGCACTAATTAAGGCAAATATAGTAACAAGATCGGCAAAATTAAAATTTCTGACCACAATTAAACATATTTATAAATAAAAAACTTACAAAATAATAATTTTATAAGAATACTAATAAGTTAACATATGTATGAAAGTGAACTGAGCCTCTCCAAATATGCCCATTTTTTGCAGTATAAATTTGCATGTTCCATGCAAATTGAGCAGTCAGCGCAGGTATTAGTGTTATGTTAAATCTTTGTTCCGTAGACACTCTCATAACCTATTCTCCTGTATTGTGATTGCCTTATTTTGTAGCCTTTTGCATGAGGTTGGGTGTGACATATCTCAGCTGTGTTTGCCTGCGTGTTACTCCTGCAATGTGTCAAGCTTGACGGACCGTGCTTGCGAGTCGGGTTTTCAATGTTTTCTCTTCAGCTGCTGAAACCACGATCGCTGATATTTTTGTGAAAAGAAAGTTGTCGATATTTGTAATAGCGTGGGGTATATGATACCCCACTTCACTAAGGACAGGTTACAGGTTTAAGATTTTCAACTTTCTTCTGTGTAAATGTAGACCAGCAATCTAGCGTATTTGCGTTGGATATATAATAAATGATGAAATATGCAGGTGTTTTTGGCCTACTTAGTTCAAATATGTCCACAGCTGATCTTTCAATAATCGGACGATCCTACAACAAAATGATTTTATCAACCTGGAGGTAGCTTCCTATACTTATTTAGACACTATTAATAAGTCTGATGGGTAACGAAGCAGGAAAGGGTAAAGGAAAGGGCAAAGATTCCACAACATTACGGGAACTTTTTCACTTCTGTTAAATTTTGCCAATCTGCATAAATACTTGACTATTAAAAATTTCGTTCACGTTTCTCAAATTATTTCTATGAGTGTGGAGTTAAATTTTGTTAGTATTTAAAAAAAGAAGACTTCCTCTTCTATAATTTGTTATGCATGAGACTTACAAGCGAAGTGTTGAAACGAATAATATGATAACTCCCCTTTTCTTTAAGTTTGATCGTCGGGAATGAATCAGTTTTGAAAACCTTTGAACAGAGGTGAACTAAAATGCAGACTTAAAACAAGATCAAACAATGGGGTTTTAACAGGTTTTCTAGCTGTCCCAGCTTTTGGAAGGCAAAAATCTTTGAGACTCTTACGTGTACTATGTGCACTCGTCAGATACTCATATTTGTGACTAATTTAGGACTCATATTGAGGAACTCATAAAGTATATATTGGATTGACTATCATTTATTTCATAAAAATTTTAAGCTTTAAATTCACTTTTAACTTCAAGTATCCAATGCTGCTTAAAAGCCAATTGCTGACTTAGTTCGAATATAAGCGTAATTTTACTGCTACGTTTAATTTACTAGGAATATGTGAACCCATCATAAACCCATGTCAGTTTCTGCAATCAAATAAAATACTGAGACAGGTTGGTAAACCTTACCATGCACATACCTTACACAAAGCACAAAGTTAATTTGGCATAACCATTATCAACCCTCAGTGATTTGTCTTCATTAGCGAACTCATTATGTCAACAAATGAAATGACAAAATTGCATGAAATATTAAAATCATTTTGTTTTCATATTTATCCTGTCAACGCCGTTCGTTATTTAGAACATTAAGCTGATATAAAATTATACCTCATATGTGGTTATAGACTGTCTGTGTTTTGTTAATGTGGTAAGGTCTGTAAGTTGGGAACAACATATGGGAATGGCACAGTATAATAACAAAAATTCAGGTTCAAGACTTTAAAGACCTGTTTAAGGGTGCTTTTGGCTGTGCACAATAAGCTAAATGGTGTTTTTTTTAGAGGTTTGTTTTTCGAATAGAGATAAAACTGGCATTTTATGGTCAACTCTGGCAACTCTAATGTTATTTATGTTCAGTTTGGTTTGCCATTTCATCATAAATAGGTTGACAAAAGAACAACGCTTGCAAATCGTGCAAATTTATTTCGAAAATAATGGTTCAGTTCGCGAAGTTTACCGCAAGCTCCGTCCATTTTATGGTCGACATAATCGTCCATCAGAGCAATTAATTCGGTTAGCCATGGATCGGTTTCGCACTGCGTTTACTCTATGTGATAATACGCATCCGCAGAGACGTCGAACAGTGCGCACCGAAGAAACAATTGCCGCTGTAGAGCAAAATGTTGAAGAGGACCCGAATGAATCGATTCGCCACCGTGCACAGCAATTGGAGCTTTGTCCATCAACTTTATGGAAGATTTTGCGCAAAGATCTTGGCTTGCGACCTTACAAGATCCAGCTTGTGCAAGAATTAAAGCCGCGAGACCATGCAATGCGTCGTGATTTTGGTGTATGGGCCGAAAATGAGATTGATCTCGATGCTGATTTTCATCGCAAAATTTTGTTCAGTGATGAGGCTCATTTTTGGTTGAATGGCTACGTCAACAAGCAAAATTGCCGCATTTGGAGTGAAGAGAATCCACATGAGACCCTTGAGACGCCATTACATCCACAAAAACTGACTGTTTGGTGTGCTCTATGGGCTGGTGGAGTCATTGGGCCATACTTCTTCCGAAATAATGCTGGAGAGTCAGTTACCGTTAATGGAGACCGGTATAGAGCCATGATAACCGACTATTTTGTTCCCGAATTGGATGGCATGAATGTGGATGAGTTGTGGTTCCAACAAGACGGCGCTACATGCCACACAGCGCACGTTACAATCGATTTATTGAAGGAAACATTCGATGAGCGCATAATTTCGCGGAATGGACCAGTCAATTGGCCACCAAGATCGTGTGATTTGACACCATTGGATTATTTTCTTTGGGGATATGTGAAGTCGCTCGTCTACGCCAAAAAACCAGAAACGTTAGGGGACTTGGAAGCCAACATTCGTGGCGTTATTGCCGACATACGGCCCCATATGCTCGAAAAAGTGGTTCAAAATTGGACCTGTAGAATTGGCTTTATTCGAGCCAGCCGCGGCGGCCACATGCCCAAAATCATATTTTAACATTAATGGCATAAAATTATCCTTCCAATAAAGCCAAATTGATGGACATTAAAACGATTTTCTTGTGTTTTATTTCAATTCGAAGCTCTATACCTCTAAAAAAAACACCCTTTATATGTTAGTTTTTGAGAGTTGGGTAGGAGACATAACTTTAGAGAGTGAAAAGTTTCATTGAAAATTAATAGATTAATTGTTGAATTTATTGGAAAAGTCTAGAAATTAATATATATCTCAGAACTAATGGTGAGAGTTTACTTTCCAAAAGACCCTGCTGCTGATTTTACCACCAGCGTATTGACTGAACTCGATAATTTTTGAACTTCTTCACTGCATTACAGTAAATTTTCATTTTCCCTCTCTACAGCGGCTTATTTTATATCAGTGGAAAATTTTTAATAAAACTTTTTCCATCAACAACACAAGCAAAACTGTCGAATTTTTTACTGCCAACACCTTAACATGCGCATATTCATGCACAGGTTTAACATTTGAAAGTATTTAAATACCCCGTAGGAAAAATTAAAAAAACTAAATTCTACTAAGTGTGAAATTAAAATTTAAAGGTGCTGAACTTTTAAGCTCTTCGTAAGTGTTATTACCCTGATAACTTCTTACGAGTATATGCTGGATTCGCCTATCATGAAGCTTTTGCTGACAGTCGTTGGACGAATGTTTATGGTTTTTATTTTACGTATGCTATTCAGACCTACTTCTTCCGAAGAGATCTGACTGACAGCAGTGAGTTTCTTGCTAGTCCTATTGTCAGGTTTCATCGGCATAACGAAGCCTTCCAGATTGAATGACACGATCAATATAATTTTTTAACCATTGTCTGCTTATCTTACAAAAAATTCGCATTTCATTATAAGTAAGTAAGACTATAGATTATAATGGCATGTAAGGCTTGTTCTAATGGGAAGTAACTATGTGTTTTCGTGAGATTTTGCAAAAAATTTCCATCACTTATGGTTTTTGAAAAATGGGGGTTGAAACTCCCAATACTGCTTTTGTGACCATTTTTAATAATCGTGAACCTTAAACCTGGAGTCCTGAAACCTTCCAAAATATCTCAATTTGAAAATTGTGACCTCTCCTTTCGACGCCAATAAACCAAAAAGCTTATGGGAAAACAGGGAATTATCACCTCTGTGGCTGAATGATATTTCGGTTAAGAACTCTGAAGATCACAATTTAAGTTTGTTTGTGTAGGGTGGAATGTAATGGTTGCCATACAAACTAATTCCCATACAGTGTCCAACAAGAAACTCTTCAAAGATTTTAACAGTCAGAAAAAAAAGTTAGAGAACATTCGTCAACATATGGGTTCATTTTAGAAGGTGCGATTTATGTACGTTGCGGAATGTGCAGGATGTCTTTGGTATTGACCAAAATGAAAATCATGATGGATGAATTTCCTGTTCTCTCTCACTCAGAATAAGGGCCACTGACGCGACTACGTTCAAAAGCGCACAGAACTTCAAAATTACATGCAATTAAATTTAAGTTTATTGATTTCAAAAAAGAAAGTAACAAGCTTTTATTTGAGACATCTTGGAAAATTCGAGGACTCCGAGTTAGGTGACCACGGCTATCCGATAATTGCCAAAAATGGATCTTTTTGGGGTTTAAACCGCCATTTTCTCAAAAACTTTACGTAAGGTACATTTTTGAGCCTTGATTTTTCTTGGTCATTTAAATTATCTTAAACATAAAATTCAAATTATGAAATAAATGTTCGGATTTCCAACTTATCGAAGGCAATACCTATTTCTGAAACTTGACACGGGCTCTTAGATCCATAAAATTTTTTCAGGTTGATAGCTTGTCTTAGAATTAGAAAGCATAAAAGAAAAATTAGTTGAAGAAGATGAAAACAATGAGAATCTAAGAAAACAATTGTTTTAGAAAAAAAATCCATATCTTGGTATAATAGAGTTCACCCAATGGTTGAAGGCTAACTTTTATAGTGACAATACAAAACAGTAGAGTACCATTTTACGTGATTAAATATCATTGCTCCCATAAATGAAAATCATAATTACATGCTGCCCTATTTCTATCCTTTCCTTATGGTTGATGACATGTGGGACATTCTATTTATATGCTAAATTTCCAATTATCGTTTTCAAGTAATAAAAATAATCGTCTTTTTCAGTTGCTTTTCAGGTACGACTTTGTGACTACCAGGTTTTTAAACTGGAAAAGTTCGCCTGCAAAAATAAATGCTCCGATTTTGCTGTAATTTAAATAAACTTGATCAGAAATCTGTATAAGCTGCCCAAAAGGTAAGCTAATATTTGACACCATATAATACTCCATTCACCTGGGAGCTAATATATTTGTTTATGATAACTGTAGTTTATAACCAAAGAGTTCGCATATGAGTTCCAAGAACAGGCTACCTAAATATATTATCTCCATTCTTTGCATATTGAAGTTGAAAATGGAAAACCTTAACTGGTAGAATTAGTTATACTCACTTTTCCCTTAGTTTCCTGCTGGGTCTCTACATGTGTTGTCATCTCGAACGAATTTGCAAAAGCTAAACGCTGTAAAAATACGCTCTAAACTCAACAAACTTTTTAATGCTAAAGTCAGCTTTGGAAGTTTGATTTTTAATCGTCTGCTGCTGACACCACATATTTAATATTTACACTGCTCACTAAATTTTGTTCACACACACACATACAAAATAGCACAAGAGTACGCAACATAAACAACAATTTGTGGTGGGGGCGCTTGTGCCGAGAAGAGTCCTTGGTTAAAAGTAGCTTATCTAAGCATTGCTCATCATGTGACGTATAAAGTTCACAAAATTTTGGTTTTTGTTGTCATACTGTAGGACATGCACTGTATGCACGCCTCCGGCCCAATGTAAGTGGGTGTTAGAAAATAATTTGTTTACAGGGAATGTGAAAAATTGCAACAATTTTTGGTATTTTATATACCGAATCTGAAGTGAGCAATCGTAGTAGATCAGCGTTTAGTTACGACTTATCTTTAAAATGATGCGCTAAGGTCAATTGGTGTATGGAATATTCAAAAGCTTGACGAATTGGACAGAAAAAGCTACGACGGCATCTGATATTTTTGACATTAGACAACGAAGTAAAGATGTTAAATGCTGATGCTATTGACTTGCAACTCAAAAAATTACTGCATGAATTTTTATCAAAAGAAAGACAAATGTTACACTAATTTGCATTTTTTCTGCAAATTTGCAAATTTTTTTTTAATAAATTTTTAAATTACATAATAAAAAAAAGCTGCATTAAATTATTTATTGCGTCTGCCTTTCATATATTGTATGGAAAGCTTAAAAGCTTCTGCGCACTGAACGCGTCCGCGTCAGCGTCCCAAAATGACGTTGTATTACACAATGCTGAATCATTCCCTTCACACTGAACGCGATTGAACGCCGGCGTTATTTTTGGGACGCAGCGTGCAGCGTTCAAGTTGTACAAAATTACAGAATTTCGCGTTGACGCTGTGCTATCTAATAAGCAAAATGAGTGAGGAAGTTGAAATTTTAATTGAAAGTGTGCGTAAATATAGATTTTTATTCGACAAATCTGACGAAGATTATAAAAATTTATTAAAAAAGTCGGAGGCATGGAACGAGATTGGGAAAGAAGTCAATATGACAAGTAAGTATAATTTCATTGCAATAAATTCAATAAAAAGCAACAAAATGAAACTACAGTTATGTTTTTTTTTTGCGTGAAGTAACAATATAAAATTTTTTTTTTTCACTTGCGAAAAAACGGCATAAGGTGGCCGTTTATTATGAAATTTTAAAAGGCTTACAAAAAACATATACATAATAACATATGATACATAAGAAGAATTAAGCGAACAGACCGAATCGCTCACACAAAAATATCGCGCCCTGTGTGAAGTATTGGACGCTGACGCTGGACGTGGACGCTGACGCGGACGCGGACGCGATCAGTGTGGAAAGGCTTTAATATCGATAACGAAAATATAAAAATTAGACGTCCATACTGCCGCATTTTAATAACAGAAATATCTATATATTTATTCCTCGAAGGTAAGGCTTAGTTGACGTGATCTACATCAGCTACAGCTACAAATGCCATATCAAATTGAAGTGCTCATCGAGCAGAGTTGCGGAAAATTATTGGATCCAGAATCCGTTAACCAGAAGCTGAGATATAAGCGTCGAAAGATTTCCTTTTTTTTCAACTCTTTCAAGCATTGCACTGATTAACTGCAAAAGCCTTGCCATAGCGAGGAGAAAAAAATTTACATACCTATTACTCTCTCTATCTCTCTAATTGTTATTGTTTTCCAATTAAGCGTTGTTGTTACTAAAATATGAAAAGCAACAATAGCAATGATTAGTGTGTGTGTGCGTAATGTAAGTGGATGTTGATATTTGATGAAAAATTGTAATGAACGTCTTCATTTAGTATTAAAAACAAAAAAATTTTAGCATGATGTAAAATGTATCACACTAAGTGAATACATAAACCAGACTATTTGAAGTTAGTAACAATTTTGCGCTAGAAATTAGTACAAGCAATGTACCAAATTTCATCTCTGGTAAATCAAGGTTAGCCTTATCGTTCTAAACTTCCTTTTCCGACGAACAGCCGCATCGACAAGTTGTATCAAGCTACTTACATTTTCATAAGAGTTGCAGAACCAAAAATATTTTGACTAATCTTGGTAAGTTCTAGCAATCCTTCAATTTTTACAATTTTTTATCGTCAAATTTATACTTAAATTTGACAATCCAAAAGCTTAACGCTTTATTAAGAAAATTTCCTTAAATAAAAATCTATTTTCCTTTAAAAATCTTGCAGACATTATTTCTTTGATTGAAAAAGAAAAACTTAAAGCATCTACAAGTGCAAAAAACAAATTAGATCAAAATTTCACTTCAGGTAAATTTTGTCTCATAAAAGGCAAACAAAATCTTTAATTCATATCATAAAATTTTTCTGCAGAATCTACAAATAACTTGGTCTACGCACAAGTCAGCAAACTTTAGCGTACGCCATAGTTTTTTGTTTAATAATTTTATTGAGAGAGAGAAATCTCCGGATTAATTGCATCAATCACATAATGCTGAATTATAATCATATTGGTACATGCACCATACGATTAACAGGCAATGTTCTGATTCCGAAATCAACACTCTGCAATACTGGTTTTTCAACTTTGGCCTGACAACCCGAAGTATTGGCGTGATCCATCATCAAGTCCATCGGCAACAGTGCAATCAGTGATCGTAGTAGAGGTAGATGTGAAATTCGTGTGCGCGAGGGACTTGGCGTCCAAAAAATTAGTTGAAATTTGTGTCGAAAGAAATCGAAAAAGTTTAAAACTCGCATAAATATTCCTTAAAAGATTAAAATAGAAAGAATTAACTTCAAAAGTGAAACGCTAAAACTTTAAAAAAACAGACAAATTCCAGTGAAAATTACTTGCAAAGACAAACGAAGTTTGCGGTTAAAAAAAAGATTAAAAGAAAGACATGCAAAAACATAAAAACTATATACATATACCTATGCTTAAAATATAAATATTTAAAACTAAAAATACTAATTAAAATTTTCTATATCTACGTAAAAATTTGCATAAAATCATTTCAATCATATTAAGCGTCGTAATCGTTCGTGTTTTTTTTTTTGTGCTAAACATACATAAAAAAATACTACATAACTATAACATTCACATGTAAACAAAATTTACATGGTGTATAGGTAAATTTCATAAATTAAATTAAATCATTGAAATCGAGCACACATGGGTGATTGTAAAAAACTATCGCTTTTTGCGTGCGGGATATTACTTTAAAGCTTAAACTAAATTTGGCCCTACCCTTGAAACCAATCTTCTCATATCTACTCTTGAACATTCTACCCAATTTTTAAAAAATTCTAAGTGCATGTTTTAAGAACCCTTGGGTAGAGGTTTATGGGTAAAATGCCTTCGGCATGTCCCAAGTGACACAATTCAAGGAAAAATCCAAATAAAATTTTCAGAAGGAATACCTTATACAAATATAAGGCTTAGTATAAAACTATAGTACAAATTTATAAAACAACAACAAGATTAAAATTGTCCCATGGACTTATGTAAAAATTGATTTTTCCCATATAATGGTTCACAAATTGTAAGACCGTGTTTGAAAGAGGAAGCTTTGTGAAATATTTATCTTAATTCGGTAAAAAACAACCTGGCTCAAGAAAAAAATTATTTATTTTTGTTAAACGCATATGCTTATCATTTAGAACAGAGAAAAATAAAGGGAAAAATTAGTCAGCCTCTGCCGTGATATATGACAGGCTTAGAACACTAACGTGACTAGACATCTGCCAACAAAACGCGAAGCAGGAAAAATTTGATGAAACATTTTTAAGGATTCGTGTTTTTTGCAAAAAAATTTGATATTTACTAAAAAATAAAAGAAGTCCTTGCTTTTTTAAAATCACTTATAAATTATTTCCAAAATTAAAATTTCTTATTTCCAATGAAAACGCGATGTATTTATTAATACTTTTGTGTTTGTAGAAGAATTAAAGGCCATTTCTAAAATTCAGATCTGGTTAGTGTATACAGAACACTCACCCAATATTCGGGGTTATCACTAGTTGCTCATATGTACAAAAAATTATATCAATCAAGTTTTCTTCCAGAATTTCGTTTTCTTCCGTATTGCCTTTTGAAGCGTAAAATACAATAGGGCATCGTGTAGGCCTCCGTATGCTCGAAATATATGGGGTTAATTATGCGAAAATCGTCGACTTTGGTCAAACGTGTGTATTAATTTTAGGGACACTAGATTTTTCTATGCACATTTAACTGCAAATTTAAAAAGCTTAGTTTTTTTAACTTCAAAATCCACTTTGAATGATATCGATATCTGTTTTCTCTCCAAGATATCGTAAATTTGAATTTTCCAATTATCTTGCAGTACTGAAGCTCATGTAGATATGTATGTAATTTTCAATATATGTACTATATTTCAGACAAAAAAAATCATACGAAAATTATAAAGGCTGATGTTACCAGTACTTAAATAAACAAAAACTTACATTGAAATCAGAACACATCAGTAGTAAAATGGTGTTCGAATCGGCGTGGAAAGCTTCATACACGCAGCCATAAAATTAAAAACAAAAAATATAAATGACCGAAAAAAGGATACTAAATTTTGAATAGATAATTTGCTCGGTATTAGTTTTATGTATATGTATCCTTAACAATATACACCCTAAGTGCGCAAAAACTTCTGTCCATAAAAAATCAGCACTGGAATCGTCTGGATTTTCCTTTTTTTTTCTTTTTTATAAGTAGAAGAACCAGTCAGTCAAGAAGCAGACACGATAAAATGATTTAGTAATAAATTTTTATTTTGAAATATGGAAATTTTTCAATGAAGCCATAACTAAATGACAGAGATTGATTCTCTCGTTTCTTATGACAAATAATTGCTATCTTCGTGACAACAAAATTACTTAAGTTTGAATTTAAAATTTTGAAAAAGAATGACATGCTCTAAACGCAGCAACAAAACGTCTGTTTTTGTGTATAGATCACATATTTTTAAAGTTTCAAAGTCCTCTCAATTAATAACGCACAGACAACGAAATGACAGAGATTATACGTATTACTTACGTTTCTAAGAACTTCATGATATTCAACCTCTGCCACACTATAAAAGCACATAGAAACTTACGCCACCGGCTACCATGAATTTCTTATTTGTATGTGTATGGGTCTTACTCCCATTTAAAGAACTCCGCCAGCTGAAAGAACTGAAGTACTAGAAAATTAGTAGCTCGTTGCTTGTATCCAGTTATGGATTTATAACAAGGCATTGGCCTAGGGCATCACTGCGGAGGGGGCACCACATATTGAAATTCTGATATAAAGTAATATGTTTTATTGAAAAAAATACCATGTTACTAGTCAACTAAAAGAAAATTATATCACTCTCTATTACGAATGCACTAAATGCATTCATATTTGATTTACTGGAAACAATTCAAAATAAAAAAAAATGTGGTCATTTTTTTCAAAATTTAGCGATCCGTAAATTTTGCATGTTGTTTATATTCGTAATTTTTTCCTCATGTCTAACTATCTAAATTGATTGTGGAAAGAAACAGTATTTCAGGTTTTGTATAAGATGCTCAAAATTACGATTAAAAAAGTTGAAATATTTTTGTCAAATATTTTTACAAAATTTTAACAGACTTATAAAAATTACTTAATTAAACTTAACTGATAAGAGACTTTCCAAATCTCGTGAAATACAAAGTCTTATATACTGCGAAGAAAAATTTTAAATCAGTATTTTAATTAGTATTGTCATATATGTAAACCATTGGTCGGCACCCCTATGTTCGCGAGCAAACGAAGAGATGAAGCGAGAGAAAGGAATCTACAATTTTAATTAAAATTCATCCAAAATAAGAAATCCCAAATTGTACGGCAGATAGATCATTCTCACAACTAAAGAGATTAAAATCTCCTTTTCGTGCTATGATGAAGCAGGAAAGATAAGATGCATTATCACTAATTGCATCGAAAGTGATCTAGTGCGTGAAATCAACCTTGAAGATAAAAAAAGCTACGTATGATTTCTAACAAAAAATAAAAAGCGTCAGAGTCAGAGAAAAAGGCGGTAACATCATCAAATATGTACCTCAAAGCAATTGGAACTTAATCCCCCGCTTTGAAGAAGTTTATTTGTCGGCAATCTTCTGGGAAGAGATCATATGTGCACTGGGCGTACTAACATAGTGATGTATGCTGTATAACAGAGTACGATTTATGATCCATATGCTTCAGTTATTCGTCGCTCTGCTTAACTAGGCATACCTTGAACATCGCTTCATATAATTATGAAACTGAACTTAAAAATTTTTCCATAAAAAATCTATACACTCGCAGATTAAGTTTTACTACCCCAAGTTACTCAGAGTTATATAGGCATTCAGTATCAACCCTGCATGAAAGGTATCACGTCATTGTATCGTCAGCTTTGGCAATTTTCTTTTTACGACGAAATTAATTGCTGCAACAGTACTTGCCACGCTTTTCATGTATAAACAATAAGATAAGAGGTAGTTTCTTTATAAAATATAATTTGACTTTTTGGGCGGTTCCACACCCCATATTTTTAACATGGCATGATTTGATTCCCATATTTTTCATGATTTTATCATTAACTTTTCATAAGGTAGTACGATTTATTAAAAATCGCTTGTAAAAAAAATCAAGTTCTTCGTATGCAATCCAAAAATTAAATACAATTGCAAACAACCGCTTGTAACTGATGTTTTATCTCGGCTTATCTACTTTATTTAAATTAACTTTTTCACAAAATATTTTCCTCAAACTCTGGCCACTTCAATCATTAATAAAAAATAGTTTTTATTTCAAGGACGAAAACCTTGTTAACTAGTGCTATCAAAAGTAAAATCGTGCAAAATTGAGGAAATACTCAAATGCAGGCACAAAAAAGTTTATTTATAAAGTTGCACACACACATATACGAGTAAGTGTTTCAATTTACAGCTACAAATTGAAGGCGTATTATGAAAGGTAAACACTTGGTTAGGCCACTCAATACTGCAGTTGGCATAAATACACAGATACGCATACATACATATGTACGAATAGAGCAACATGATGCAACTGCATCTGAAAATGTCACAAGGACTCAGCACTAATTGGAGCAGAATTAGTAAGTCAAACACTTATAAATTTGCATATTGCTTGGAAAAGAGGGTTTTATTCGTTTAGCTTGATATAGCAGGTAACAAAATCGATTTTGTTGATTATGAGAAAATGAATGGTGTTATGGTGTTGCGAGTTTTTCTTAAGCATTTGCACATAATTTACAAACCTTTCTCTGCTTCAAGAATTTAATGACGAAATTAACTTTATTACCAACTTACAGGGATTTGTTTTTGAAATTTATATGGGAAATTTTAAAATGAGACTAAGCAAAAAAAAGAATGCAATAGTCTCAATATTAATATTCAATAATTATACTCTACACAGAGGGTATATTTATAGCTTTGTCATTAGGCATAGGAGTAGGCATGACAGGTATAGAAAACTATATATGTGGATTCTTAATTAGTGTTTTTGCTTTAGTGGACTTGGCCATGTCCGTGTGTCTGTCTGTAATTGTGTCTGTCTGTCGAAATCCCGATTGCGAGAAAGCTAATGGGGTAAAATTTACCTAGCGTACCTGTTGAACTTTTTATATGCTCCGATCTTGGTCAAGTTTTGGTTATTTGCAGTTCTAGTAGAGGTCGCTTAAATTCCAGGAGGATTTTGCTTCAACGTTATTAGTTTTGAAAATATGTATGATGCTTTACCCGAACTTATTTTTTTGAAAATTCAGCTCTTGAATATTTCTTGTAAATAAGGAATTGTAATGAGTGATTCCAATAGATTTTTTGATGTTATTTACTAAAAAAAAAATTTTTTTGCTTAAACATTTCTCAATCTAAAATTATTTTTGGATTTTTTGAAAACTTATTGGTTTTCAAAATATTAAGAATTTTAAATGAAATCGAAATGGGATTTGCGAGTTTTTGAACGTTGATACTGCACTGTTGTATCCGCTAAACGTTGCCTTGTCAGTTTTTTTTTATAACCATTATCCGCCTCTATATGTACTAACATAGAGACCCTAAACCATCTCCCACGAAATGGTTAGGTCGATATATGCAACACTGACGTTGCAGTAGAACAAAACATCTCACTCTCCTCGTAGCCGAATACTAAAATATTTTTTATGTTTCGTTTCAATCAACTTTCAATTTCAAGTAGTACTGAGACAATAAACAAAATGTTTAAATTCAAAATTGCAGTTCTTTAAATTTTTGTTTTGCTTTATATTTTCTTCATATTTTCATCAAGTGTGGTGTTAAAAAATGTATGAGAAACTGGGTTGCAAAATTACTTAAAAACTGCTTCCAACAATGATTTCAAAATGGTAAAAACATGGGCTATAACTTGCATGGTTACAAAGTTATTTCAAACAAAATCAGGTCAATTTCGCATTTTATTAAGAAATAATGCATGCGAACTCTCAATTACGTGATGTTTACAACAACAGCTGCCCTAACCGCAGTTATATAATATAATTTTATGATCTTACGCAATACCTCATTTCAACGTCAACCTTTAGTATTGACACAGCATGTTGCAATCGCCTTAAAAAATGTACGTTTTTGGGCCAAGAAGAGATGATAAGTAAAGGGTGTTTTTTTTAGAGGTTTGTTTTTTGAATAGAGATAAAAGTGGCATTTTATGGTCAAATCTGGCAACTCTAATGTCATTTATGTTCAGTTTGGTTTGCCATTTCATCATGAACAGGTTGACAAAAGAACAACGCTTGCAAATCGTGCAAATTTATTTCGAAAATAATGGTTCAGTTCGCGAAGTTTACCGCAAGCTCCGTCCATTTTATGGTCGACATAATCGTCCATCAGAGCAATTAATTCGGTTAACCATGGATCGTTTTCGCACTACGTTTACTCTATGTGATAATACGCATCCGCAGAGACGTCGAACAGTGCGCACCGAAGAAACAATTGCCGCTGTAGAGCAAAATGTTGAAGAGGACCCGAATGAATCGATTCGCCACCGTGCACAGCAATTGGAGCTTTGTCCATCAACTTTATGGAAGATTTTGCGCAAAGATCTTGGCTTGCGACCTTACCAGATCCAGCTTGTGCAAGAATTAAAGCCGCGAGACCATGCAATGCGTCGTGATTTTGGTGTATGGGCCGAAAATGAGATTGATCTCGATGCTGATTTTCATCGCAAAATTTTGTTCAGTGATGAGGCTCATTTTTGGTTGAATGGCTACGTCAACAAGCAAAATTGATGCATTTGGAGTGAAGAGAATCCACATGAGACCCTTGAGACGCCATTACATCCACAAAAACTGACTGTTTGGTGTGCTCTATGGGCTGGTGGAGTCATTGGGCCATACTTCTTCCGAAATAATGCTGGAGAGTCAGTTACCGTTAATGGAGACCGGTATAGAGCCATGATAACCGACTATTTTGTTCCCGAATTGGATGGCATGAATGTGGATGAGTTGTGGTTCCAACAAGACGGCGCTACATGCCACACAGCGCACGTCACAATCGATTTATTGAAGGAAACATTCGATGAGCGCATAATTTCGCGGAATGGACCTGTCAATTGGCCACCAAGATCGTGTGATTTGACACCATTGGATTATTTTCTTTGGGGATATGTGAAGTCGCTCGTCTACGCCAACAAACCAGAAACGTTAGGGGACTTGGAAGAGAACATTCGTGGCGTTATTGCCGACATACGGCCCCATATGCTCGAAAAAGTGGTTCAAAATTGGACCTGTAGAATTGGCTTTATTCGAGCCAGCCGCGGCATAAAATTATCCTTCCAATAAAGCTAAATTGATGGACATTAAAACGATTTTCTTGTGTTTTATTTCAATTCGAAGCTCAATACCTCTAAAAAAACACCCTTTAGTAGCCATAGGCTTTAAACAAAACGTTGACAAAAAAGAAATAGGAATTACATTTAAAATTAAAAAGAGTCCAGGATCTTTTCAGCTTGTGCTCCTACACACTTAACTTTAATATAATTAAGCAATTACAAAAGAGCACAGAAAGTACTTTCTTTTGGGATAGCCAAATTACACATTTATGTTTAATATTTAAAATTAGAGAAAACAGAAACTCTATTACTTATGTATGTTAATAAATGTAATTAAGTTTAGAAAAATCATTGAAAGGATATGAAAGTAAGTGAGTGTTGCTTCAAAAATGCTTATGCTAATTTATGAGCAGAAGTTAGCTTAGAGCGAAAACTGTACCTGTACTTTAATTCCAATTATATGCTCCTTTTATATAAAGATGAAAAAATGCTCTCCTCTTGTGTTAATCGCCCACGCATAAAAGAAAAACTTTTTCATAAAATATTCCAATTTGTTTTTCTTAACTTGTGTACCCCCACACATATTTTCAGCTTCAGTTGCGTTTAAATATTAACCGTAGTTTTACTGCTGCTTTTATTGTGGGTCTTGTATATAAATGTGCTTACAACTTGGCCAAGTCACAAGTCAAGTTTTATTGCCTAACTCGGTTTTAACTTTAACTTCTACTATGTAGTTTATGCCACAGCATAGGTATAAGTAGCAACCAGCTCCTTCGGTACGTACATATGTCAAAGGCGTCGAGTACTTATTCTTATTATCATATTTTGAGCAGTGGAATGCGTGAGGAGCAGTAAGGGGTTATACAGCTGCATAGAAAGCACGGTAGCCTTAGAGTTTCATGGGATTAAAAGAAGTTAAAAAAATTTGCATTTGTTGTTAACTCAACATGAGAAGGTGGTCCTTTTATAGCGTTGAATGAGAGAAGCGAAAAGCTTCTAACAACTTCGTCATAAAAACTTAGCTTAGGGATACAGCGTTTATTTAACTTTAAGTCAAACGGGGAGGTTATTTTGCTTTTAAATCATTTCAAGCTGGTTCTATATGGATTCACATTAATTCTTTCGAACTTTCTTAAAAAAAATTTTTTTATTTTGATTTTTCCTAAGAAAAGGACATGTGCAGGAATTTAAAGCTGGACGTTGATACTTAGTTTGAAACCCGTACAACTGCAACAACTTCTTACATGGAGTAGTAAATTACTTCTACACGAAAATATTCCAGCGTGACATCTTTTACTAAAAAAACCGCTCGGAATAACTCTTTTATTTTTTTGCCTGGAAAGTATTCAGGAAACTCTACAGGGCATCACAACAGTAAGTCACGCCGGTCATATATTTAAATTTTTTTTATTGTGATATGTTTCACTATGCTATGAATCCTTTAATCATGAGTTTTCGGAGTATATATGTCATTGCTATAGATACCATATATAAATACCACGCAAAACAGAGTTACATAAGATTCACTTACTTTGAATTTAAAAATGTAATTAAAACATTTTTAAAATTTTATAACAGCAATGATCCAGATTCCATATTCATGAAGCAACATTGAATTACGACATTGAGCATATTTTTAAAGCATCGAATCTACAAAAGACAGCTAAAGCAACTGCATTAAATTTGATGAATTTTGTTACACTGAAAGTTATTTTCATAAATAGAGTACTATACAGTATATCGAGGCCATATGAAAAAGCTCATAATGAAATAATGCCAAACTTTTAATAATGTTTTTTAATCCTTTGTAGATTTTGATGCTTAATCTGAATATAGCATAAACTTTATTCTATCATATCCTGCTTTGAGAAAAATGGGGTTGAACGTATCAAAAACATCAATTTCAAATTCTTTCCTTGGTCCAAAGACATTTATTACTTTGGACCATCACTTAATTCAAATTAAAAACTTTTTCTTTAAAACTCAATTGTAACTTTTCTCTAGAATTAGTCAATATGTTAAGTTAGTAACTATTAAAATTGCTTTTTATACTTGAATTCACTCGAATATACTTATTTTAGAAAAGAATTATTTCTTTAAGGAGCACCATTGATTTTACTTTAATTTTACTAGACTTTGATCTAGAAGCCTTTCCTAACATCTTAGAAAAAAAAAGATTTCCTGTTTCTTTCGTTTAAACTCTTCATTGAAACACGATGTAATACAACTATTGACAATTTTTTACAGATTCAAAATATGAGGCCTCTTTTTATTTCTTGTTTTATTGAGGAAAAAAATTAGTAAAAAATACGTTGGAAATTTCGGTATCCACATTTGCACTTTAACTATTTTTACGTAGTATGCCATGGAAGTTAAGTTTTTGCAAAAATAGGATTTATGCCATCGTTTTTCAATTCGCCATCAGCACTGAAATGAAGTAGGATCGTTGTCAAGGGGGCTCCCAAGAAGCGGAATATTAAGCAATTTAATTTAAAGTTATATTAAAAAGATGGTTCGATTTTATTTTCAATTCAAAAATATTTAATTTTGCTAAGGTTTGGCTTAGCAAGACCCATTTTTATTTTTCGCCCTGGACCCTACGAAGTCTTAATACACCACTGCACGTCATGCTTCAAGTTAAAAATTCAGAATATCGATTAATGCATAACGTTTAACAGCTCGACTTAAACGTAACTTCATCTATGTACAAGACACTTGACTATAAATCATAATTTTATAAAGATATAAGTAAATATTGAAGATTTTTCACAAGTCCTCAAAGAAAAATTTTTTTTTATTTTTACTTAAAATCTCAAGACAAAATTTTTATTTCAAAAACTATTACAAACTTCATACACATTTGGAATTCTTTATTGAGAATTCATATGTAATAAAGCTATGATATTGAAAAAGCTGCCAAAATGTAAATATAGGGTGAGCTAAGTCGACAACTACAAATTTACCTTGACTTCTCATTATTGTTCTTTTTCTGAGCCATTAGAATTTGTTTCCAAATTCATGATATATATAAAGGGTGTTTTTTTTAGAGGGTATAGAGCTTCGAATTGAAATAAAACACAAGAAAATCGTTTTAATGTCCATCAATTTGGCTTTATTGGAAGGATAATTTTATACATTAATGTTTAAATATGATTTCGGGCATGTGGCCGCCGCGGCTGGCTCGAATAAAGCCAATTCTACAGGTCCAATTTTGAACCACTTTTTCGAGCATATGGGGCCATATGTCGGCAATAACGCCACGAATGTTGGCTTCCAAGTCCCCTAATGTTTCTGGTTTGTTGGCGTGGACGAGCGACTTCACATATCCCCAAAGAAAATAATCCAATGGTGTCAAATCACTCGATCTTGGTGGCCAATTGACAGGTCCATTCCGCGAAATTATGCGCTCATCGAATGTTTCCTTCAATAAATCGATTGTGACGTGCGCTGTGTGACATGTAGCGCCGTCTTGTTGGAACCACAACTCATCCACATTCATGCCATCCAATTCGGGAACAAAATAGTCGGTTATCATGGCTCTATACCGGTCTCCATTAACGGTAACTGACTCTCCAGCATTATTTCGGAAGAAGTATGGCCCAATGACTCCACCAGCCCATAGAGCACACCAAACAGTCAGTTTTTGTGGATGTAATGGCGTCTGAAGGGTCTTATGTGGATTCTCTTCACTCCAAATGCGGCAATTTTGCTTGTTGACGTAGCCATTCAACCAAAAATGAGCCTCATCACTGAACAAAATTTTGCGATGAAAATCAGCATCGAGATCAATCTCATTTTCGGCCCATACACCAAAATCACGACGCATTGCATGGTCTCGCGTCTTTAATTCTTGCACAAGCTGGATCTTGTAAGGTCGCAAGCCAAGATCTTTGCGCAAAATCTTCCATAAAGTTGATGGACAAAGCTCCAATTGCTGTGCACGGTGGCGAATCGATTCATTCGGGTCCTCTTCAACATTTTGCTCTACAGCGGCAATTGTTTCTTCGGTGCGCACTGTTCGACGTCTCTGCGGATGCGTATTATCACATAGAGTAAACGTAGTGCGAAAACGATCCATGGTTAACCGAATTAATTGCTCTGATGGACGATTATGTCGACCATAAAATGGACGGAGCTTGCGGTAAACTTCGCGAACTGAACCATTATTTTCGAAATAAATTTGCACGATTTGCAAGCGTTGTTCTTTTGTCAACCTGTTCATGATGAAATGGCAAACCAAACTGAACATAAATGACATTAGAGTTGCCAGATTTGACCATAAAATGCCAGTTTTATCTCTATTCGAAAAACAAACCTCTAAAAAAAACACTTTTTATAATAAATTTTTTTAAGTGTTTTGTAGCCGTAGGTCATAATTGCATGTATTAGCATAAAGATTGTAATTTGAGTTACCCTTTTCATTTAAATAATAATTATGAACTAAATTTTCAAAATTTTTATCTAATTTTTAAGATCGTATCTACAAAATAAATTTATCGCCAGTTTGGCTTAAGTTACTGCTGCTTAAAATTATCTTTCATCGGTATCACATGTCGTATACGTAACATTTAATTCAAGTTATTCAATGTCACGCTCAGATCATTGATGACCAGGGCAACATAAAATATCTACTAAATATGTATGTAAATATAGAAGAAGTGAGCAAAATATTGACGATAATATTTACGAAAATAAACAAGATATAAATACATTTTCTTTCATTTATTTTATTAACGCTCCAGAAAGTCATGGAAACGGTTATGATGGATGAGGATGTTTTCTCAAATCTTCAAGCAAAAATTAGCGGTAATCTTCCAAGGCTCTTTTTATGCGCAGCATATTTCTTCCAACATCAAGCGTTCTTAAAGGTACATATTTGAATACTTCAATCTTGCGTCGAGCTCGTTATATTCACCTTTTTTTGGAATGCCTACAATTACTTTGAATTTGACAAGCCTAGTGTTCTAAGCGACAACCTAATTGAATTTCCTGAGGAATTGTGGTTTTCTCGTTATTGCCTCAAGCCTAGGGCAGATTGATGCAAATTTTTCCAAACCATCATTGAGAGATTTGCCATATTTCTTTGTTTTGTGTGTTGTTGTCAAAGATATGATCACGAATTCATTTTTTAGATTCGGTAATTGAATTGTCTTTCGGGATTCGTCAATATATTTAGGTTATTTTTTTATCTAGAGTAACCAGAAAATATTTAATATTTTTGAAATATTGGAGATATGCCCTTTGAGGAAATATCGATTTGAGTTGCTGTCTTCAAAAAGGAGCTTGCAATTACATGAAATTTAATTAATGTAATGTCTCGTATCGTCATCGTTGAAATATTTGGCCGAGAAATAAAGCTGGAAAATATTGATTTTCGTAAAATATTCAAATAAATATATTTTATTTAAATAAATATTTTATGTTGCCCTGTTGAAGACATTTGGATTTTGTTGAAATTTACTGAATCGTGATTTCGAATGTTTTTTTTAAAGGAGGTATATACTTTTCTTATTGTGGACTCCAAATTCACTAAAATTTAGAAAAGCCCTCTAAAACTTCCTTTTTAAATATATGAATATTCGATTTTTTTTTAGCATTATTCGGCACGTTTACAGAAAACAAAACATAAAAAAGCCATTCCATTTTTGTACGCAAAATTCACAAAAAAAATTCTCTAAAATCTACGAAAAAAAGGAAATTATTAGAAAATAGTCCAAATGTACTGAAAGCATGCCAAATGTACTGATAACTCGAGCATTGTACCGAATGTGCTAAAAATTTTTCGAAGGTACTGACGCATATTTTCCACCACGCAAATGTGCTCAAAAAAGTTAAAGCTGAAGAAAATGCCAACACTGATCTGATACCTAAAACAATGGGAAATAATAATTGAAAACTGTCACAGAAGAAAGTCTAATTTTTTATATTCTTAAAGTACTTTGTCAAAAATGTTCTCTGTGTACAAAAGTTTGTGTCCTTTGGCTGCCAAAATCAATAAACAACTTTATGTATTTTGGCCGATTGAGCCATTGATGTATAAACTGTTGGCGCATGTTATGGAAATATTTTTGACATAATTGGAAGCTCACTTACTAATGGCCTGCATAATAAAATAAAATTGTACGAGTTGCCGTTGCCGTTGCCGTTGCCGTTGCCGTAGTCGTTGTTGTGCTGGAAAAATTGTAACGGTCGTTTTATGAAAATCCTTTATTTTATGCAATTTATCAAATATTTGTGTTAAAATTTTTTAAATTAAATTTTTAACACTCAACGTTTATAAATAAAAACTACCATTTTGCAAAAATTCAATAAAAAACAGAACTTTTTTATCTGGGCTATGATGTATACATGACCCTGTTATAAAAATATTAATTTTGACATCAGGCTAAAAGTACATTATGAGATGAAAAAACTCTTTTAAGGAGACGTTTCTAGTGTTTATGGATTATGAAAATGCTTCCGTTGAAATACAATTAGGACTTTTTAAAAAAAAACATACGTGTAATGGGCAACATTTGAAATTATTAAAAATCATAACTAGAAAATTACGCTTGGAGCAAGCTAGGTTTTTTTTTGGGTTTATTTAAGGCTCAAAATGCTTTGGGAATGATGTGCTGAAATTGTGCGTATCGCATCGAATTAAGCTTAAAAATAGAGACGATCCAAAGGCCAATTTAATATGAGTACGCTTTAGTACTTATCCGATAGGTTTTAATTGGGCAGCTAATAACACTGTTCGACAAAATTTGGACAATTCTTAATATCTGAAACCCAAATTTACTTTTTCACAGGTTTTAGACGTGCTGAGCTCGAATCCGAAGTCAGAATTTATCTGGTGGTTTCGGTTTTTGAGATATTCTGGCCTAAAAATTAGTTTTTCAAGGCATTTTAGGTTATATTACATCGAAAAGTAATTTTTATTTTTAAAATCATTAATTGGGTTCAAAAAAATTACCTTTTCTCTTCAAAATACACGATAAATTAATCGATATCTTTTTTCTTTCCTGAAATATTGTAAATTGATATTTATTACACATTCTCTTACTGAAACTTAATTTGATTTGTAAGAGGGGTATGAAAAGAGGCGCACTTAGTTCCTCAGGCACTATGCAAGGAAATGTATAGTTCGGCATCCAATTTTAAATTTAGATGATGAAATCTTATATACAAATTGGATGGGGACAAACTGCATCAGAAATATAATGGATTATTTCTCGTAAATTTTCGATGATTCTGTTTCGAATTATAGCTTTCTGGGAATGAATTTCAAAGTTGTTCTTCTCGATAGATACCAACGTAAGTAAATAACGAACATTGGCTCTGTTTTCATCGCCATATCGCTATCTATGTGCGAAAAAAGACCAAGTTGCTTACTTGTTGCATATAATAGTAACCGTTACTTGTTCGTCTTTCTTTGTTAAAAATTGCATCGTTTTTCCACCTGACATTTTAAACAAATAAGTTTCCGCGAAATACACACAAACATACTTTTCATTTCAAAAAGCGCAATAGACAAAAAACAAATCCGCTGGGTAGTTCTGCCGCTTTAGTAACTTGCTGTGTATACATAGTAACTATAATTTTACTCGTGAAGTTTGCGATTAGTTTCCAAAACTCATATTTCAAATAGCATTATCACCAAGGATAACTCCAAGGTTCATTTAATTCCTTATGAAGAAAATCTTTTCACCGCAGAGTAAAGCTTCACTTGGAGTAAAAATCAATGTTTTTTTATTTGATTTTAGATTTCTCATCAAAGCTGAAAATGGTTTATTTAAAAGAAATTTTTTTGATTCGACTTCAAAAAGAGTCCGCATTATTTTAAAGTGATTGCATATATGACTTAATGTGATAAATTATTAAATTCTAAAATTAAAAAAAAAGACTTTAAATACTTTACGATTTCAAAATGTATTTCGAAATATTTTACGATTGAAGCAATATTAAAAAATTTTATTTACAATACTTTTCAATTTCAAAATAAAGTTTAAGTAATTTGTGTTAGGGGCGTTCACGTATTACGTATCGTAATTTTTTAAAAAGTTTGACCCCCCTCCCTTCCTAGTGCTTCACCCGAGCCGAGGCGAGGCGAGGCGAGGTTCTAGTTGTTCTCGGTCTCGCCTCGTTTTATAAATTTGAGTCTCGCCTCGTTCTCGGACGAGGTCTTGCAAGCACATACCTCGCCTCACCTCGCCTCGCCTCGCTTCGCCGAAACCTCGCCTCGTCTCGCCTCGGTAAGAACCGAGGATTTTATTAAACTGAAAAAAAAATTATCAGGCCTGTATATTGTCGCCATTCAAGCAAAATTGACTATCTGCAAACAAATAATAAGAGGGTGGCGCTTATTAATCGTTTAATTACGTTTACATCCTCTTAAATTTGTGATATATTATTTTCGGTTGTTAAAAAAAAATGGTCAATTTCACTTTTATGCCAACGATATATTCAACTAGCAAAGTCGGCACGCGTTGCTTCGCCTCAAGAAGTAAAATAAAATATATGTTTTTATTTTTGGTGGATTGAATCATATATGATGATTGATGAGCTATGATGAATTTAATTCTTTTATTAAATGGGACGGTGTAGCATTGTCCATTTTTATTCAAATCAAGCTAAGCTACGAACCTTTTACAAACTATAAGAATTATACGTACCAAGTCTTATCCATTTACGTCATATAGTTACTGATATATAAAAAAAAAGTTTATTATTATATATTATTATTAAAGTATGCTACGAACCTTCCCCAAATCATAAGAAAAATAAACACGTGCCAAATCTTCAGGCGATCGGTTGAACGGCTTTGGAGTTCATTAACAACAAAGTTTTTTACCGAACGTAGGGGTCCCCTTATTAAATCTTTCGTCATATAATAATATCAGAAGAGAGTAGTAGCTGTATTATTCTAACTCTCATTCGATTAGAGATCATTTTAGTACTGCTGACTCAAAGGACCGAATATACGACGAAAAATATGGACTCTAAATAAAAGTAGCCTAACCTGAGCTTCTTAATGTGAAAGCAACGTGGTGTGAGTTCGGCGTGAATCGATTAACCGGTCTTCGAGAAAATGATATTTAAAAAATATTTTTGTATGAGGGACACCCTAAAGATGCACTCAAAATAAAAGATTTATAGCCTTATCTATGCTTCTTAACATAAAAGACAAGTGGAGTATATTCCATGTGAATGGATTAAAGGTCTTTGTGAAAATGCTAATATAAAAATATTTTTGTATGAGGGCCACCCTAAATATGTACTTAATCGAAATTAAAACTTTCCTATCTCTTAACAAAATAGTTTACGTATAGTACTCTCCGACCTACTGAATATACACACAAAATATCATAAGAATCGGTCAAGCCGTCTCGGAGGAGTTATGTTACAACGAGAATTTTATATATGTATTAGATATACATGTCCAGATCGAAGTCAAATTTTAGAAACAAAATTGGCATTTCAAATAAATAAAAATTGAGTTAAGTTTCAAACAAATAGTATCAAAACAAAAAATACTGCACTTACTTCCGATACGAGCTAGTGTTAAAGCGAGGCACCTCGTTCTCGGTTCTGAGAACAGGGCGAGGCGAGGCGAGGTGCCGGTGTGATCTCGTCTCGCCTCGGTCGAGCGAGGCAAATTTATTTTTCCACCTCGCCTCATTCTCGCCTCGTTGAACGAGGATGCCTCGCAGGATCGGTGAAGCACTATTCCTTCCCCTTATGTAACACAGTGTAACGTTTTTCTGCACCCCCCACCCCTCCTCACACTACTAAACGTTACGTAACACCCTAGTGGCCATACTTACCTAAATCTCACAACTATCTAACTCAAAGAACCGGAAGGTACTGTTTTATATTAATAAACTCTTAAAATAAACTTAAATATTTATTTAGCAAAAACTTAACTGAAATAAACAAACTAAAATCGTATTCTTAACAAAAAATTTAAAATAAAATCAGCTATATTTCAAATAAGTAGATATGTAAAAAAAAAACAATTCAATTGGAATTACTACTCTTCTGTCCACGGGATTCCCAGCCACTCAGACTCTTTCATTGCTGGCATCCGGAGAGCAGACGAAGAGGGTTCCGGAATTACTAAGCCATTTGCATCAACTTCGTCTTCGTCGAGCCAATTGGCATCCTCAGACAATGTTTCACAGTGACGCACAATGCAGAGAAGCTCATTTGCCCTTCTGGCAGCAAGTCGCTGTGGCCGTACTTTACTTTAACAACTGCAATTGCGTTGAAGTTTCACTTCAAAAACAATGTTACGTAACGCGTCGTTCGAACCTTCACTGTAACGCATCCTAACGTCTTACAAGACCCCCCTACCCAAATTGTGTTACGCAATACTTGAACGATCCCTTAAAAATATAGGGAAAAATATTATTTCTACTATTTATTTTCAACATAAAAATTTTCTACTTTATATCAAAAATAAAATTTTCAAATTTTTAGTGGCATTTTTCCCCGATTCCCTTCTTTGTGACGATAATGATTGTTAGTCCGTTTGAAATATATGTTTAACTTGCTTTCTGACAACAAAGACATAAGTGCTAGTACTTCTGAAGGTAATCTGATACTGAGATAATACAATTTCTAGTTCGACAAAACTTTTAATATGAAGGCGTTTTGAAATTTCACTTATCGAAAGCACATTCTATGTCTAAGAAATATCCATTAGGTAACTATCTCTCCTGGGAATGTTTCTATGCGAACTTCCCATGTGGTAAGGTGGTAATTGGATCTAATATACAGGCATAGTAATGTGCACGATAGAGTCCCTACCCGAGATTTTCTTCTCTGAAAGATATATTCACTTATGCAAATGGTTCTGTCCGATCTATGCAGTTTGTGAGGTTTTGGATTTTGTGTCTATCTATGGTCTAATTCTCTTTCGTCTTTTGTAATAAGACTGCAATTTAAATCACTGGAGTCAGCTTCCTAAATGTCAAAACATCAGAGTTGAACTGAGTTTTGGAATAACATATATTTTTCATAGTATTAACATTACTCTGTTGAAATATTCCAAATTTAAAAATAAATAACAATAGCTTTTCAATGGCAAAAAAAATCGCAAAGTTGGCCAAACAAGCAACATTTTATTTGCACGACATTGGCGCATATCCTCGCACAAATACAATAACAATAAGACTAGAATATAAAAAAATACTGTAGAGCTACAGAGGGCTGCCAATAACATTTATAAGTGCAAAGGGACAAAAGTCAAATGAATGAAGCAATTTTACTTATAATTTACTTGCTGCCATAGAAATTTTTTCCTTTGTTACTTCGCTTTATATGCATTCGTACTTGAATTGTCCTTTTTGTCCTTTGCAGTAGCAGCAGTGAGCGCATTTTAATAAAAGCTAGAGTGTCCTTTTTTGTGCTGCAATTATATCTATTGTTGTTGCACTTTAAGAATTCATGGGTCTATTGACATTGTAAATTATTCAACGTTACTGCCGACTTTATTGTTGCTCCTTGTAACTTGCATCATTTGCTGCCAATTTTTGTTATCGCTGTTGTTGTGTGTCCTCGACCTGTATTCGTTGGCGTTTAATCCAGCAAAGAATGTTGACCCACAGGAATCCACAGGCGCCCATGTAGATTACACGTAACCTTGGTGCAATAAATAAAAAGTTCAATGACTGCGCCGGCAACCAAAAGATGCAGGATCTATACAAGGTTGGCACGAATTTTTCGCGTAATTCAAGCAGTGGATCCTTAGCGCCTTCCATTAAGGACATGCCTAAACGATAAGAATGAAAAAAAAAAAATAAATTGAAGGTGAAAATTAAGACAGCGAAACAATGAAAAGCATTTGGAATGGGTTCAAAAATGTTACCTGCATAGAAAACTATTAGCAAATATGGCGTCAAGACAAACTGGTCCAGGACAAGCTTCTTTAACACAATGTTTCGTGCTGTGCCGGGGAAGTTTCGATCAAGCCATTTGTACCTTTTTGTTCAGTTCATTAAATTGAAACAGAAGAAAATAAAATAAAGTAATAAATAATGTTGCTCAAAGCTTAATTAGCCATTAAAATTTATTAAGTTGGCTTAATCTAGGTGTGAATAGCTTAACTTGATTTTGCATCTGGTGTTGGCTAAATAACATTAGTGTTTGTGCTTTTGTGTGCGAAATCATTATAATATTAAATTTATTAAGTATTTATTTAAGAACTCAAAAAGAAAGAATGCATATAAAATGAAAAATTAAAGCAACTCGCTGAATGGCACCTTATACTGACAGTTAACAGTTCAGACGATATATCCTTCTGGTGCAAATATTGTACAATACTTAGATATGACCGCTTATAGTGGCCGAAAAATGGTTCCCACTGTATAACATGGGAATTGAGCCTCAAATAAAAAAATATACCGAGCCTTAAGTTGTAAAGTAAATGAATCACGTTGATTCAAGGCCGCATCCAGGATTTTATTTCGGGGGGGGTTTGTGGATTTAAGATTTTTTTCTACGAAGTGTTTATTCTTTGCAAAATCGTTTCTATATAGTGTCCGTCAAAATATTTCGTGGGGGAGAGGTTCTATCCCCTAGCATCCCCCCTAGATACGGCCCTGCGTTGATTTCATGCACGGAAAACCACTGCAGGAAAAGATTTGAGCTACTTAAAAGAAACAATAAAAACATGGCATTTTTTGACAAATTTTTACTAAAAATTTTCATCCATCGACTGACTTCTAGGCTAACAGAGCCCTTTCCAATGAGAGTGTTAAAGGCCATCTTAACATTTATGGGGAATAAAATCAACTTTGGAAGTAACTGAAAAAATTGATCCAGATTTGTCAAATAAATCCTGCCACATGAAAATTAAAAAAAAAAACTTCAAATAAAAACGATTGAAAGAATATTTAAAGTTAATACAGCACCTTGCACGACCTCATTCTCTTGAAATTTTTAATTTTAAACTTTTTTTTGAAAAGTATAGTAACGGCTTGGAAAACAAGCTACAAATCCTTTATATCACTAATTTCCATTTGCAATAATAGTTGACGTTACCCGCAGTACAAGATAGCGGTCTGGCTGTCAGAGATGATTGCAGCCTTTCAAGTTGGGAAGGATAAATGCCTCTGCCAGGAAATCATTCGCTGAATTGAAGAAGCAAAATAATTGAGATTTAGAGGTTGCCTCTCCAACCAACAAACAATTTATTTGCGTCAAAATGCATTACGTGAAACAGCTATCTACCTTAATGATTACCCATGGCTCTCGATTACTTTTCTGGTTCTTATCCTAGCAAGTGATGAATCATAAACTAAGCAGCCGTTCTTGGAGCTTGGCCATATTGTGGCTGCGTTGCTATTTTTGGTTAAAGTCACCCATATTTTACTAAAAGCCTTTTTGTAGGCATGGAAAGTTATACAAATTTCTTTAGCTTAGATAAAACCAAGCTAGCTTATTGAATGAAAATGGGCTCAAAACGGCGATATCAGTTCACGAACACACCTATCGCCTATAGATATAAAATATTAAAAACGTTTTTTTGAATGAGTTATTTGATGTAGTGTAAGCAAATCCTAAGAGAATTTCTTACGAGCTTAGACAAAAAGTTAATGAGGAATTGCAAGCGGGTGTGGCACCGCCTATACAAACACTAAGCCGACAAAATTATCTAAGATAATGAATCCAAACTTCACACAATCACTAGCAATGATTCTTTTAAAACGACGTGGCACCTCCCACACAAGCAATAACTTCAAAATTGTGTACTGATAAATTTCATGCTAAAGAAAGATATAAGTATCTTGTACATGTGTAGTTTAGCCTAGCACCAGACTAACAATGGGCGTATTTTGACAAGAGGGTGCTGAATTTCGCAAGCAAGCAAAAACATAAAATCGCTATTCTTTTAATGAAAATTTAAGTTATCCGCAGGCTTTTACTATAAACGTGGTGTAGGGCACTTTATTTTTTGGCGAGGTCAAAACGAGTTTTCATTAATTTTGGCGAGTATTTATTTTATTTCTAGGCGATGTTGAAAATTAAATTTTTTTGACTATTATGGCTATTTTATTTCAAATCTTTTGGTTGCATTTGCTTAAAACTTTTCCATTTTAATTAAAAAAATTATTTTCGCCTTGAGGTGTTGTTTCATCTCTTAAGCCCGAATTGGGTCAGCGGCTATTATTTGTTTTCGATTATAATCAAAGCTTCAAATAAAATTTTAATTTTTTTTTTTAAGGTGAAAGTTTAATTTTAATTTCAATGGAGGACTATTCATAACAAAATCCAAAGGAAAATACTTAGCCATGAATTAAGTACCTAATGGAAAAAATTTATGATTAATACAGACTTATATATGGGTCATTCCATCTATAATGGGCCTATCATTACCCTCATTTTTTTTTAAATAGGCTGAAACTTTTTTCAGTGATTGGTCTATCATGTAGAAGATATAAAAAAATTCGATAAAATTTTTTTGACCAGTATTATTGCTTAAAAAAAAAGTTTCAAATTGTGTTAAAAAAAATTCGTAAGTAAAACGAAAAAATTCATTGATGAATACAAACAAACCAAGACAATCCAAATTAGCTTTTATATTATTTTTAGGAAGTTGTGTACTAGTAGATGACGAAAAAACCGCAAATCTGAATAAATGAAGGCCTGAACGGTTTCTATGTGGTAAAAAATAAAAAAATTGACTTTCCAAGAAAACATCAATTTCCCAAATACTCAATCATCGATTTCAGATTTTTTAGGCTCAAAATTTTCAAAACATATAGGAGTATCATCCCTGAGAATTTTTTCCATGTTTTTTCACCCTATTTCATTTTACAAGCGTCTAAAGCGAGTGTATACAGTGGAATATTTATGAAAGAAATATAACGGAATATTCAAATTTTCTCGCTCTCATTCTCAATGTTTCAACTTACATTGCAAATCCTAAATCTTAACTTAAGATACCTGTAAAATGAAATAAGGTGAACGAAAATGAATGAAATTTTCAGAAATGGCACTCCTGAATGTTCTAAAAATGTTTGACCTTAAAAAGGCTGAAATCAATTCAGATTTTATTGTCTCGCTTTCATTCTCAATGTTTCAATTTACATTGCCAATCATAAGTCTTAACTTTAAATGCTTGTAAAATCAAATAGGGTAAAGAAACATGAATAAACTTTTCAGGGACGATACTCCTCTATATTCTAAAAATTTTGAGCTTATAAAAACTGAAATCGGTGATGGAGTATTTGGGAAATTGATGTTTTTTGAAAAAGTCAATTTTTTTATCTTTTACCACATAGTAGAAACCGTTGAGGCCTTAATTTATTCAGATTTGCAGTTTTTTTGCCATCTACAAGTATTGGATTGTTTTTGTTTGTTTATATTCATCAATGAATTTTTTCGTTTTACTTACGAATCTTTTTTAACACAATTTGAAACTTTTTTTTTGAGCAATAATACTGGTCAAAAAAATTTTATCGAATTTTTTTATATCTTCTACATGATAGACCAATCACTGAAAAAGTTTCAGCCTATTTAAAAAACATGAAGGTAATGATAGGCCCATTATAGATGGAATGACCCATATTTAAAAAAAGTTTTCCGCGTATCCGTGGGAAAGGCCGAAAATGGATTTTAAAAGTGACAGAGGAGGATCCCGACCCTTCTAAAAGGCTGTTTTAAACCCATTTTTCGAAAAAATTTATTGCACGAATCCATGGGCAGAGGCCATTGGATTTTAAAAGTGACATGGTGCACGAGTCGAGACACGAAACAAAAACGGTCCTGGCCCTCTGTGTTGGATCCATTTTTCGCAAAAAGTTTTGTTTCATGAATCGATGTTGGAAGTGCCAGATAAAGCCCGGACATACCTTTAGAAAATATCATATAATTCACACTGATGCTTTTCTTCAATAAAAATTCCATGTTCTTCAGAAAACAAGCATAAGAAGCTCGGAGATCTCACCTGTTACTTCCAAAATGCATTTTTGGACTTATCCCATAGATCCATGGAGCAAAAGTTTTTGTCGGAAAATGAGTTAAAATCACCATTTTAGGAGAGCTGAACTCTTCCCCATTACTTTCAAAATCTGTTATCAGACTTTTCCCATCAAATTGTGAAACAAAATTTTTTTCGAAAAATGGGTTCAAAACAGCCTTTTAGGAGAGTCGGGACGTTTTTTGTGACTTCCAAAATCTATTATCAGCCTTCTCCCATCGATTCATGCAGTAAATTTTTTTTTCAAAAATGGTTACGAAACACCCACTTCGAAGGGTCAAGGACCACCTTTGTCACTTCAAAAATCCATTTTCGGCCTTTTCCCATCGATTCCAGGAATAATTTTTTTTTTTAAAAATGGGTCCAAAACAGCCTTTTAAGAGAGTGGGAGCTTTTCTGTGGCTTCCAAAATCTATTTTCAGCTTTTTCCCATCGATTTGTGCAATAAATTTTTTTTAAAAAATGGGTCCAAAACACCCATTTCAGAGAGTCGGGGACCTCCCCTGTCTCTTCAAGAATCCATGTTCGGTCTTTTCCCATCGATTCATGCAGTAAATTTTTTTTTGAAAAGTGGGTCCAAAACACCCATTTAGGAAGCTTGGGGACCTCCCCTGTCACTTCAAAAATCTATTTTCGGCCTTTTCCTAACGATGCGTGCACCAAAATTGTTTTTAAAAAATAAGTGCGTAATTAAAATAAATTTTTTCTTTTCTAAGTATTTTCCTTTAGATTTGTTATGAATAACTCCAAGTTTTCTCCTTTGAAATCTTTTGTTTAGGGATCCAAGATATTATTTAAAAAAAAAAAAAAAAAAAAAAAATACTTTTTACATGTGACTTTTGAATATAAAAGTCAAAAAAACTTATAAGAAAATCGTTTATTGACAAAGTTTTTCAAAACTTTTATGTATAAAATTTTTTTTTAAATTATGCCATTTAGCTCTCAGATCAATTAGCACCAACTATCGCTAAGTGGTAGTTTGGATATTGAAAGAAAATTCATATCTTATGTTGGTAAATTTAATGCTTGAGTAATAGCAGGTTTTGGTTAGTTGAAAAACCATTCTTTGGCATTCTGTCTCAACTCAGCAAGTTTATATAGTTTTTTCACCATTTGACCGCGGGATCAATTTTTAAAATTTTAAGACCTCAATACTCAAAAAAAAAAACTTTTGTTTTTCAAGCGACTTTCACTTAGGTGTTTCATTTTGTTAAACCCATTTTTCTGAGTTCAAATAAAAACATCGTCTTTGTATTTATGTTTAAAAAATCAAAACTGAAGTTAAGGCTACTTAGCTCAAACCAAATCCCTAACATCTCATCGGCATATGTTGAAGGTTAATGCTCTTGCATTGTAAAAAGCATGGAGGCAGAAATGTTAGCGAAAGCTTGGAATAATAAATGTCAAATGAGAAATTACTGCAGAGCTTTAACTGTGCAGTTGTGACTGAAATAAAAGAGAGTGCACACAATGCATGAATGAAAAGTTATTATGAACAAAAAATGTGAGACGTCAAAAAAAAGACGAAGAAGAACACAACAGAGAGAGTCAAATCAGTTCGTATATTTCTCATGTTAAAAGTGCTGGCTGACAAAAGTACTTGCATTTCAGATGTAAACCGCACGCAGTGCATTCCTGAACATTTTATCTTTTTCAATTAATTTCAATTGAATTCAATTTGGAACTTTTGTTATCTCTTTCTTTTAGCATGCTGGTGCTTGCAAGGTTTATTGACATTTGAATAAAAGCTGACAATACAAAACTTAATATGAACAAATCGTAAATAAAATGAAATTAAAAATTTAAAGGAATTAAATAAAAACAAATAACAAACCATGTGTATAGTGATGGTGCATAAATCATTGTCCCCATTATGGCGTACCGACCTATGTTTGGATAATCGATTTCTTCTTTGTGCGGTAGCTCAGCCTGCATGAGAAGGACATTCAGTAAATTTGTTTATGTGACACAAATTTGCGTATTGGTCTTTTTCTCTCAATGTGATTAATAGTTTTGGCTTATTATAAATTGAAAATAAATTTTATTTGCTAAATTTTTTACCAGTAAACGTTTTGAAACATATTGCTGTGAGAACTCTGCGGCTACATAGAGTGTTCCATAGATGGCACTGTTAGTTAAAAACGGATATTTTTTTAGAAGCCCACGCGTTGTATTTAAAAACTTTGTCATATTTTTTTTTTTGCCTTAGCTTTTATTAGTACTAGAGATTAACACACGTAAGTAAATTTACGTTTATTTAATGTTTGACACTGATTTTCTTTTACATTTGAATAAAATAAACTGAAACTTTACGCTTTTGCTGCAATACTGCAAGCCAAATCAGCTGGAAAACCTTTTGTATCTTGTGTAAAGCTTTCAAAAGAGAGCAATTGTGCAGAAAGAGTGCTACTTAAGCTTTTGCACTTAAGCAAAGCTTTTGCAAAGCAGAACCTCTTTGACACAGCGTCTCTTAAACTGGTGTTCTGTTTTGAAATGTAATGAAAAAACAAAAAATAAGAACCTGCCAGATGTGAAGCTCAATCTAAAAATTTGTACTCGTACTATATTGGACGGACCTCAGGGACGCACAGTGGTCCCAAACAGGTTTTTTGTTTGTATAAATAGGTAGAGAGCGCAATTCTTGTCGGATATGAACAGTTATTTATCTTAAAGTTTATCAAAATACCAAGAAATCCACGTAGCCCGAATTTTCATTTTGTTTTATTTTAAGTTAAGGAAAGGTCAATAAACAAAAAAAAATAAATAAATTTTGTAATATATTGAAAAGAAATTAAAATAATTATGTATGACTTAGAATATTTTCGAACAGTAAAACCTTACTGAAAATTTTTAATTTTTCGGAAGTGTTAAAAACTGCTTTACACAGAATTTCCCCTTGTAGCACTTTATTCTCCTAAACTAACAAATTTCAGTATTAGTAAAAACATTTTTTTAAACGTCAAAATCTTATTTTTCTTTTAAATTTCACAATTAAATAAAAAAAATTTTTTTTTGTGATTTTTAAACATTTTTAAGAACTCCTAGCGATTAATTTCTCTTAACCTAAATAAAAGGGGTGTACGAATTTGAGATATCTTTTTAATTTTAAGTAAGAGACATAAATAGCGTAAACTCATTATTTATTTTTATAGTTTCATATTAACTTACATATTTATAGTAGTTGCGTTTAAAAATTAAAAAATAATGTGGCTTAAGTGACGTCCTCATTTAGCTCCTCGAGTTATCATTCTTTTATTAAAGTTTTTAATAAATTTTCCGCTTACTGATGGTATAATTAGAGATATGTTGTACATTTTGAGGACTATGTTAGTCAAATTAGGGATCGAGGGTCCTGGAAAATAGCATCAAATCTCACCGAGGGGAGGGGGGGTAAATAAAAATCTCACGTCAACTTTTTATGCATTGAGTATACATAGCTATAGCAGATTACATTTTGTATCATATCAATTCGGTATGTTCGGCATCCCGACAGTTCGTGTTGAACACTATAACATCGACTTATGCGTTGGAGATATCACGACTCAGTGAACTCCGTGAGTGATATTTGAAACTTGTGTGGCATTTCAAATCGGGGAGTCCCTGGCACAGAAAATATCGTCGGCATGCAAGCAAAATCGACTATCTGCAAGAAATAATTAGTGGGTGACGCAAATTAATCTTTTAACTATGTTAACATTCTCTTAACTTTGTGATATATTATTTTCGGTTATTAAAATAAAATGTATACAGTACCTGATAAGGTGTGTTATAAGAGTATATTCTTTTATTAAAATTTGTGTACTCAACATCAAAAACACAAAAGTTTATTTTGCTAACGAAACGGATTTTTACAATTAATTAAATTTCTGTAAAGCGTTGCAAAATGTGAAGAAAGAAAAAAAAAATTTCCTTCAAACTTTGAATTTTAGCTAACCATACATTCTCACATTATTTATAAAAGAATTTACGAAATTCGGAGACATGGATTCTTATTATTGTCAAAGTTTGCAAACTTTCCACTTTTTCCATTTTTCATTCTAAGTTTTGTAAAATCTGTACAATTCATATAAAGGCGATAAAAAAAAACAAATAGATTTTTATAAAGTGGAGACAATGTTCTTTCCGCCAATATGCTACATTATTGCATATTGGTTTTAAACAAGTTGACTAGAGTGGACTATCTAACAATTGCTTTTATAGAAAGTTACGTGGAAAATTTTTGATGTACAAAGTTTTACTTAAAGCCCACTGTGTCACTAAACTCAATGCAAATTTTAATAATTTATAGCTTTTTTTCAATTTCCTAAGTATTTTCGGACGATTGTCATAAATTATTTTTCAATCACTGTGCAACGGGCAATATTTTGACGAACGTAGCGACACTTGTCAGGTTTCTAAAACCTTTCAGAAATCGCGAAAAACTGTTTACGTCTCTGAACTGATCTTTTGAAATGTCTGAAATTGAAATTACTTCAAGTTTAGTGTACTGAACATGATTCTGTTTATCTAGGGTACTACTACTCGGCAAAAGGCCATTCCTATTAGAAGAAAAATAACTTAGAAGTTCATTAAGCAGAGAACGACTCATATTTGTCATTCTTTTACAAACCGCACAGATTTCCGGGGAAAAAATCGACTTCTTCAAGTGCGATATAAACTTTTTCTCTGCATCTTTCAACAAATTTAGTTCACACGTATATCAGGATTTTGCTGACAAAATTTTTTTCCCAAATATTCATATCTGGATTTTCATATATCTACATATATACTTTTTCCAATCTTCTCATGCGTAAATTCTGTTAACTCCAGATCGCACAAGAAACACAAATACCTCACGTAATTCATGGACAGCCCCTTATCCGCATAGATTTTACTCTTCGTATGTTCTTGGTGGCCAATTCACGTCTCTTCTTCGAGAAAATATTCGATTTTTAAACTTCTCTTTTAAACGATCGATTTACTCCGTTGCTGTGTGACAACAATGCATAATTTTACTCATATATTAAAAAAGTCAATATATTTGCGTTCGCATCGCATGCAAATTTTCTCTATTATTTTTTTAGCAATTAATTTCTTTCCGGAACAAAGTTAGTGTAAGTTTCGATATATTTCGAAAAATTTAATATTAACTTCTTACTTTTGCATGCAAATATCATGACTTAATAAAATATCTATCACAGCACAGTTAACTAAATAATTTAAATGACTCACCTAAAGGAAAACATATCTGACGAAAATGATTGCTATAAACATACAAACCCTCTTGTAACACCACATTCAAAATTGAGTAACTTCAAATTTTTTGGTAGAAGCCAGGCTGTTTTATTTCTTTATTTTTTGTGTAAATAAATTAAGCCAAAACTTACTCAGTTATTTTTTGCATCATATGTACCATATCACTCTATCATATTTCTAATTTCTCAGGCATAAATCATACTTAAAGTCCCAATGAACGCCGAAGCGTTTCAGGTGGAAATATTACTTTTTAATTGCGCAAATGGTAAACATAAGCGACGTTTTCTAAAACCCCTAGAAAGATATAAAGCAATTCTTGGTGAAGCTATTTCTATTTTAGATAACTAACATATTGAAATATTTCATGCGGAAGACCTTCAAAATTTTAAAAAAATTTTCAAATCTTTTACTAAGTACAAAGCGCAACTGAGGCAAAAATTGATGGAATTTTGCTGTTGAAAAGTTTTGTCAGTGATATGATAACTGATGTTAAAAAACTTGTGAAACCTTTACACAACCTTAAATGGCAATAACATAGTAAAATGTTAAAATTCATAACACATCCCCAGAAGGAAATCATTACGAAAATTTAACAAAACAAATTTAGCTATAAATAACAGTTCGAAGAAAACAGTTTTCGATTGTCGTATGGGAATTTATCTTTCAAAATACCCTCTTAATGAGCTTGAATTTATTTATGAATTTGAATTTATGGTGACCTTACACCATATTCCAGCTATCTTTATTTGAGCGAACTATATTCCTATTTGCATGTTGAAGATGATTTAACTAATTTAAAGGAAATCCCTCAACTTTTTCTCTTCTGTTTAATGTCGCACTCAATAGCAGACTACCTTTGCCCATATAAATTAAATACACGCGCGTCAGTTGTTCATCATGGTAGCATAATTTTAACAAAAAAGTTGCCTTCTTGCCAACCTTAGTAAAATCAAAATGTTTATTCCATATGGACTACGAGTACATTAGCGGAAATTATATTCTATCGATATATGACTGCAAAGATTGGATTGGTGATATAAAATTCGAACTTTCCGCTGGTTTAATGAACAGAACAATGCTGAATTTTACTTAAATGGGTTGATGCAGATACTTTTTTTTGAATCGCTAAGTGAATATATAAAATCTGCTGCTGAAATTATTTTCACTTTTCACCAATTTTATTTTTAGTATTCTTTTCTGAAATTTTTCATTTAATTTTCCTTTAAAAAGCTTACGCTTTGCAAAATATAAGTATGCATCAATATAATTAGATGCTAACATTTATGTTACCCATACTATTGCATAAATATCGCAAAATAATATTTTCAGTCACGTAAATAAGTACATATTTTAAAAACGCAATGAATAAAACATTTGAGTTCCTACTTAAAATGTAATCATGTCATCTGCGTATACTAATCGATGAGAAATTTTACAAATGTGCGTAACATTATTAGTTGTTAAGATAAACTGGTGGCTTCGTTGTGGAACACCTGATTGGAGAGGACAACACTCATAAGGAGGATCAGTGGAAACGTCACTATAGCACATCTTAACTTGATCATATGAAATTTGTTCAGATAGTTTCGGTACTGATCATAGTTAATCCGCGGGCCTGTATGTAATTTGATACATCATTTTTACACACTTTCTTGAAAATAAATTCATCCAAAATTTGAGAAAATAACCAAATTTGCTGCAATGAAGTTTTATACAAATGTCTATATTTATATTTTGCAGCATGAGTCTCAAAACGGTGTAAGTTGGCTCAGTTTAAGATATACATAGCTCCCATATAATCGACTTTTGGCGCCTTGATGTTTTAACGAACTAAATAATAAATGTAAATGACTTTTGTTTTTATAGTAAATATTTACTTCATGGAGTCCAACAAATATTTTGCATATAAAATATATTCATTGGTTAGTTTTCTATAGAACTCTTTTTGGAATTGATAACTGGTTTTTTATATAACTTTTAGCTTGCTTAAAATTCGAAAATACGGCTTAAATAAAAGTTGTAGAATATATAAAAGTGAATATTTGTGTGTATTTTATATATAAATAGCTTAAGTTTTCGAAAAGTTATTTTAGCTAAGACTTTGACGCGAAGTTAGAAAATAATTACAGAATGAATAACATATATTATAGAACATAAATAATGTACTTGAACATAGAAAATTATTTAATTTTTTACAATTTGTATTTGCAATTTCCAGAAATTCTGCTTTCAAATTTTAGATCATTATTTTGTAGGAGTGAGTAGATTTATGATAAGCACGTCTGTAAAATTAATATATAAGCAAATTTAGAAACAAACATAATCATGAAAAGAATAAATATTTAAAATGCCTACATAGAAGTTTTTAAAAATTACTCCATAGACTCATTTAAATCGCTCTAATCAGAAATGGCATCGTTTTCCAATTGAAGCAATGACATCATGTCGGGACTTACCTAGCCATGCTATTTTTTAGGAGTTTTGTGCAAACTTCTGTATGGATCATTCAAGAGTCTACGGATCAAATCAGTACTTGTATTATTCGACAGAAATGTTTTCTGTGGTAGTGTTGGAAAGTCATGAACACCAAGACTTACCAATACTTTCTCAAATTTATTAAAAACAGGAAAAATTAATTCCTTTCTTTAGCGCATACTTCAGCAGAGTTTACTAAATACACAAAAAGTTACTCGAGTTTTTAACGCATATTTCACAAAGTTCATTAAAAAAAAACAAAAGTTCAGTAAAAACTTTTTTAAATGTACTGTCGCGTATTGTTTTTACAACGCAAATGTATTGAATAAAGTACAAATGTCCCGAAATTGCCATCACTGATGTAATGTAATGTAATTGGGGATAACGAATATGGGTGGAGGAGTATTTAAAATGTAGAAAGGGGTTAGAGAGTTGCTTACAGAAATGCTAGCTGAAAAATTAAAAGGACTTTGATAGAATGGTGCTAAAAAGAGGGATTCAAGATAGTTTTGTCACGACAGACGACAAAGTCATTTGCTCTTGCAAAATTTCCAGGACTCTTATATAGCTACCGTTTAGGTTTTATTTTCTTTTCCATGGATAGAGTTTGCTTGGCTGGATTAAAGATCGCAGGAGCGGTATTAAAACCATATGAGCCTTGGTTATAGTTTTATTTGAAGCAAATTCGCATCCAGTTATATATCCTCATTAAATAGTTGAGATCAGCGGTGGGCATGGAAATCTAGCAACAACAAAATCAAGCAACAAAAACGACAATTTTAAAGTTTTTTTGCTTTCATTTCCAAATACGTCAACAGCACAAAAAAAACCAAATTGCACTACAAACAAAAACAATTACTACATTCGTCGAGACACTTAGCGACGCCGTCGCCAATTCCTTTGTGTGTTGTTTTTGGTTTCATTTTAACTCAAGTCAAAGCTGTGCGTCGATTGCGCTGAAATTCTGCGGATTGTTTTTTGGTTGTTTGTGCGTCGGAAAATGGTTCGGATTCTGGCGGAAAGTGCTACTACGTGCCCATATACCTATTCACAGTTTTGGTGAATATGTTAAGATCTGGTTTCTTAAGCACCTTGTGCCATTTCACAAATTAATGGTTTACTCTAGACAAAAAATCCAAAATAGAGACAGGTAAGGGGGTTGGAATTTTTTCCAATGACTTGAACATCAGTAAATACTTTGCTCTACCATGTTACTGCAGTATATTTCAAGCGGAAGATTTAGCTGTCTGGAAGGTAATCCATTGCAATGAAAGGCTCTAAAAATCACATAAATCAGGAAAAACATTATGAAACCACTAGTTAATTCAAAATGTATTTAGTAGTGCATAAGGTGCAGTTGTCCAAATGCAAACTAAATAGTTGTTTTTATTTAATAATGCTATTTGTAATTTCAATTTATTTTTGAGAATATTTTTTCTTATAAAAATTTTTATATAATTTTCTTGAACAATTTTTTGAGTACTGACAAAAAGTTATAAGTCAAAATTCAATAATTTAAAAGCAACAAAGTATTTTATTATTTTGTACAGTATTTCGTTAGTGTGTTGTAGTGAATGTGTATGTGTAACTATGCAGACACTACATTATTCCCCCCCATAGAATTTTATAGTATTTGCAAGTAGATTGAAGTGAACTTTTTTAACAAATTTATGTGTTGGAGAAAATGTCTGTGTGGTGTCTGTGTTAATAAAAACTGGTTTGATTCGGTCTATATTTATATTAGTAGGGATGTTGTTTTTTACAATTGTGAAATACTTTGGTGTTTTATCTAAAACTTTGTAAGGTACATCGTACGGACTTTGAAGTGCACATCGGATGGAATCATTACGAACGAGTACATATTTACAATTCTCCAATGTGTGCGGTATATATAGTTGACTAGAAGTATTATGATGTGAAATTTTGGATTGTGAGTTGTGAACTTTCTCTTTGACTGCTGACAAAATATCTGATTCTGAGGTTGAAGGTCAATTGTGGCGTACTATTAATTGTTGTGGCAATTTCAAGTTTTGTTGATTTGTGTTGTATTGTGTTGTGTTAGTCGTTTGAACATATGCACACGGTTGTTCACATCTACGTGCGTCTTTTCCGAACTTAAAGTGATATCGGCATAGCCAGTTCGGCCTACGTGTACGAGATGACTGCCTAGAGTTCGATCTACGTCGTACTCTGCTAATGTCTGTACCATCTTTATAAGCTCATTGGTACTAGAAAGTTTGGTATTTTGCAAAGTTGAAATTTCGCTCTCATTCATAACTTCCCATAGTTTGTCGGCTAGCTTCAGAAGCTCATCCAGTTCTGTGTGGCTTGAACCTGCTAGTGCTATGTTTAATGTTTTTGGGAGTTTTCTCATCCACAACTTCAATAAAAGGTCTGGTTCTACTGAAGAACCAGCTAGTAGTAATAAGGTTCTATAAGACTGAGATGGCTTACGGTCTCCAATCTCAGAATCGGACAGTATTTTGTCTAGCCTCTTGTTCTCACTGAGAGAATGTCTTTCGATTAAAACCTTTTTTAAATTTTCATATTGATTATTCATCGAGTATCATCATATTTTATGACATCTAGTACTGTCATAATGACTTCTTGTGGGATAGCAAGACACTACATGTATATATCGGGATAATATGAGATGAAATAACATAACCACATATTTCTACGACGAGGTCAATCTGACCATATTATGATGCTTAATGTAATCTAATAAGACAAGCAAATTCTGAGAATCCTTGTTGGAGTTATTACAGGTCACTATTTCATAGGAAGGTTCGCCTCAGACTAGGGCATATAGACGTAAAAGCTCCTTCTAGCAGTTGTAAAGATCTTGACGTCGAAGAGTCTTTGTGAGTGCCCAGCGCTAGCAAATTGGCCTTTGAAGTTATTGGAATGTCACTTATTCGACTCTCTTGAGGATATCGCTGAAAAGTGTGCAAAAATCCATTTTGAAGCTTATAAGAATTCCGAAATGGTTTGCATGAGGTGTCAGTAAAATTATAAACCGAGTATACAATGGGTCCAACTGCGGCCAAAATTAAGATGAAAATTGACATATTCCGCACTAACCTAACTTAGACAAGAACTACGAAGCTTGTCTGCAGTAAGATTGGGTTTCTATTAGGGAGTTATGAAAACCCACAATTGTATGTTAGATAGCAGTCTTAACGATACCACATTACGAATTTTACAGACATGGAACCAGTTCAGATCATTGTACATTGTCACACTAACTGAAAAACTATGTTAAATTCGATAATGAAAGCTCTGTACGTAATGAAAATGGGCACCTGTCAGCCCACAGGATCTAAAATATCGAGACGTGACCAATTAAAGATGCCAAAAATACGGTTTCACTAAATTACCTGGAAAGTAATATTTTTTTTTTAATTTTTAAGTTTTTTGTCTAAAAATTGTTATTTAGATCAGCAACCTTATTATAAAAGTCAATAATTTTCTTTCATTTCGTATACAATTTCTTACCGTAAGCAAACCGATGAAAATTTTAAAAAATGCCGTATTAAATTAAAGTTCGGTTGAAGCATAGGTTATTAAATTATCATTCAAAGCAAAGGCTGTTCTGGTATAGAAAGCACATAAGTCGTCTTTGAACATTACCCTCAACCGCAAATGATTTGTTTATTTTTTGTGTAAAGTAATTTGAGCCAAAACTTACTCAGTTATATACAATGTATATACACATGTATGATACGTATAATATGTATTGTATATATCACAATAACATACATATAAAGTTTAACAGACAAAAATCAGTGCATGATTATTTTCATATTTAAGTCTCAATTGTCTCCAAAGCGTTTCAGTTTAAAGAATAATTTGAAGTGAAAAGGATCGTTAAAAATTTCGTATTTCAAAAACTTTATTGATTAACATAATTAAAATGTTAGCACCAATACTTTTGCTTTTAATAATTAACTACGCAAACGGATACTCAATTCAGATACGTCTTCTAGAACCCCAAGAGAGATATGTAGGAATTCTGGGTGAAGCTGTTTCTATTTTAGATGACTACAATATTGAAATATTTCATGTCGAAGATTTTCAAAAACAAGAAAATTTTTCAAATGTTCTACTAGAGAGCGCGGGTGAGGCAAAAGTAGACAAAAACGACTGGGAACTTGATGGAATTTCGCTATTGAAAGGTTTGGTCAGTGATATGATAACTGATGTTAAAAAACTTGTGAAACCTTTGCACAACCTTAAATGGGAGGAGCAAAATAAATTATTAAAATGCATATCTACAAACAGTTGCCTAGAGGGAAAACGTTACGACATATTTAACAATACGGATTTAGCTATAAGCAAAAGTTCGATGAAAACAATTTCCGATTGTCGAATTGGAATTTACCTGCAAACCGACCGTCTGAATCAGCTACGAAACTTTTTACATAGCGTAATGAATGACCTAACATCATACTCCAGTTATCGTTACTTCAACGAGCACAGCGATATAGCAAAATATAATATATCTTTCAAATTATGGCCAACAGTTAAATTTAGTACGTTCTATCAAGATAACAAATTTATTTGTATAATCTTAATACCTAAACTAAGCGGAACGACGTTTAACAAATATTTTATTGAGCCAATACCAAATGATGACGGTAAGGAATTGGAATTGAGCAAACTGTCGTATCAGTTAAACGATTTGCTTCTTGGATCAGATTATAAGCTATATTCCTACGTTAAAGATGAGTACTTAACTAATCTGAAGGAAATCCCTCAACTTTTTCTTTTCTGTTTACTATCGCAATCAACAACAGACCAATTATGTCCATATAAATTAAGTACACTTCCGTCAGTGGTTCAATATGGGGATATAATTATAACAAAAAACTTGCCTTTAGTTTCATTAACATCAGATTGTGACTATTTCAATCCTGTAAAAATTAGCGGAAATAATATTCTAACGATACGTGGCTGCAACGTTTGGATTACTGATACAAACTTCAAATCTGCAGCTGATTTAATGGAGAGAAAAGAGACCATGCTGAGTTTCACATCAAATTCTCTTAAATGGCTTGAAGCAAATCGTTTGCATAGTTCGCATGATGAAAACGTAAAGTCTGCTGCTGAAATTATAATTATTTCTAAAGTCTGCCTTATTCTTACTATGACTTTTTTAACAGCAATTTTGTTTTAAGATATGCCGTCCAAATGACTTAAAAATATTAATCATTTTTAAATAAATTTCAAAGTTTATTAACTTTAAAAAATTTTTGCAAATATACTTTTCCGCTGAGCTTGCTGTAACTCAAAGAATTAACTGAAACCTAACTCATCTTTCAGATATAACAATAAAGTCTCAGTAAAAATCCAATTTTTTTTTTCTTTTTTGTTAAGATTTTTATTAAACTTTCCTTCGAAAGCTTAATTTTTTCTAAACACAAGCGAGCGTTTGTTTTAATTAGACACTTATAGTACATTTATATATACCTATGAACTTATATTTATACTATCCATTGAATAAATTAAATTTATTGATGCAAAATTATGTATGGTAAAAATTATTTTTAGTCACGTAAAGATATTTTTAAAAAAGCAATTACTAAAAGACATATATTCCAACTTTAACTTAAGTTTAACACATTTTTTTTTATTAACGTTGATGTCCAGATAAGCAATAAGGAGGCCTAGGAGTTGTGACGGCTTTTGCTTAATACCATAAAAATAGGTAAGAAGCTGTTCATATATTACGCAATGCTCTAAGATGCGAAACGTTTAGGAAATGTGACAGGGGAGTGGTATTTTGAAATAATGTTTTTTATCGCTGTGTTCTCTTTCTTCGGTTTCGATTTCCAGTTCAAAAAATTGCGCGTATTAAACGAAGCGGCCTGCAATCTATGTTTTTTTTAATGACTAAACTCGAACAGAGTGTACTCTTTTTTCTAAACAGCTGTTATTAAGCTATCTTTGTTTGTGAATTATAGACACACAGCAATCCACAAGAAAAACCCTGCAGTAAGAAGCGAGTCAGTTCATATGCTCGTTTTAGCCCCATACTAGTTTTAAAGTAATCCTAGTATTCAATTAACCTAAATGATTATTCTTGCGACTACCCCAAGCGAATGCATCGAAATACTAGTTGGTATATTATATTCCCAAACTAATTATGAAGGAACAATTGTTCGTAACTAACCCAAATAAACACACCGCAACTACTTCAAACAAATTTATTGAGAGAACTTATTTATATGTATTACCTCTAAACTCATCGTAAGCTACTCCGATTGACTGACTCGCAACTACTCCAAACGAATGCGGAAGATGACATTCCTAACTACTCCAAGCGAATGTGTGAAGGAATAGTTGCTATAATGAAGGGCTGCAGTTCGTCTAGTCTAATTTTTTTATGAACGCATCCCAAACTAATCCAAAAAATGCTATTCGCAACTACCTCAAGCGAATGTAGAAGAAGACACTCGCCAGTTTTCAAAGAAAAGTTTTTTTTAAAAATTATAATAACAAGCAAGCTGTACATTTTTTGTCTCAGGATAAATTAAAAAAAGTCAAACAGAGTTAAACGTGCGATTAGAAGTGAAAAAAGTGTTAGTAATTGAATTGTGCTTTAAAGCACTGCATGCTATCAACAATATTTAGATGTATTTAATTTTCAAGAAATTAATATTTTATGCCCAGTAAAAATGGAATGATATTATGGATGTATTGACTCCGCATTCAAATCACGTTTTTTTTTATCACAAGAAATTTTGTGACCATATTGAGCGTTAACCTAACTTAACTTAATGCCTTCAGCACTTATTTCATGTGTCTAGCATAATATGCTATTGTTAAACAAGTCAATTAAACAATTTTCGGACATTGTTATCAATTTTGTATGAGCCAAATTACAGGTTTTTGAGATTGTATATTAATAACAAATGTCAACTTATTATCATTTGCCAATTATAATTTTATAATTGCTTTGATTTATTGCACAAAATTCAAAAAGGAAAGGCACGAAATGCAAATATTTATAGAATTGTGACGTGACAGAGGGAGCTCGGGCTTATGTGATAGGTTATGACACAGGGGTGGAGAGGAAGTTAAAAATGTCAAACAACACCGTTACGTGCACATATATGAACAAGCTCGTTAATGTTAAAAAAGTCTACCAAAAATTCAGATAATGGCGAAAAAGAAGAGTTACATCACTTTTCTTGCTATAGCAAAATTTGACAACTGTTGAAAAAGTCAAAAAAATTGGAGGAAACGAACTATGTCCACCAAAAATTTAAAAATTTTTACAACGTCGAAACATATTTCAAAATGCTGAAAAGACGAAAAATATTAAAAAAGTTGGATATACAAAACAACGAGAAAAATTTTAAACAAAATAAAATATATTTAAAAATACATAAAATGTCAAAGATAATTTTGAATTTATCGAGAAATGTTGAAAATATTTCAAGAATTTTAAGCGAAACGTAAAACTCAAAATATAATGAGAGGGTCGAAAAGTTATTCAATAATATTGGATATGTGAAAAAATTTTAGTAACTCAAAAAATGTTCATATATTCAAATATGATAAATTGAAGTTGAAAATTCCGAAACATACCGAGTGGAAACTTCTATCCGAATCGCATGCTGCCAACCCTGTTAAAGATACGGTCCGAACTGGATGGGTCCGGATAGGTTTGGTATCGCATGGATCCTGGCTAACCGGACTAGACAAACCTGATATCATAAATTTTTTTCGTAGTTGAAATCGCCCGGCCCTGTAAGAAATTCGGTACGGACTTGAATAATCAGATCAGGTCTGGATAGGATTTGTTACGTATGCGGCACTGTCCAGTGACTAAAATGCCACTTTCCAGTCTGCCTGATGGGGCTAACTTCAGCCAATTTTTTTAATTTTGGCTTTCTTACCATATCTTCTGCCTATGGATGCTGTTTATTTAATTGGAACTTGGAGATAGGAGAACTTAAATATTTTACCTATCACCGATCAGAATTTAATCTAGGTCGCACTGCGCCATGCCACTGTTCCAAGATGCTCATCTTTATGAATTGAGCTACTATTATTATCCTTCCGAGAGACTAAAACTTAATTACTTTTATGTCAAAATTAAAAATTGAATTTACATTTTATATAGTATCCAGTTGATAATTCATAAAATATTCTTATACCTAGCCAAAACATAACAATAGATTGGCTGATGTCGTAAAATTGCCTGTGTTACAATTCGGTTAGCAGAGAGCGATCACATTCAACCACAGTGAACATGTTACTTGACGCAGATTAGAGAATAGTACCACAGCATCTAATCTGGCTAAGATGATCAAGGCCATATAGGTTGTTACAGGGTTCGAAGCAATAGGATCAGATAAGGCGAAATAGGTTCAACTCCGGTTCGTATCAGAACCGTCTAGGTCCATTTATGATTTAGCAAAACTGATCAAGACTTTCCTTGGTAGGGCTGCAGTATGGTTAGTCATACCTACGCCAGATCCAAAATTCCTTGATACTATACCACCTTTAAGACCCCAATAATACTTACTCATGACCACCCATAATTGGGTGAATAGTATCCTAATCTGATCCGAAGTTTACTATAGTGAGGTATGCCTGATAGGAGTTCCTACTCAGGATATTGAAAAAGTCAAAATATTATAAAAATATTTCTTAAAGTCGAAAAATTACGACAAAATTCTTAAATATAACATGCAAAACTTGCGTTGAGTTATGCGTGAAGAAAGACTTATGTCAAAACTGATTTAATGACTTGTGCAAAAGTAAATAAATTTTGGATCAGATTACATAATTGATTGTGGATCTGGCTTGAGAAAAAAGTTAACTTTGATTTTATGCTTAAACATCACAAAGTTTAAAACAAATAAACCAATATACAAGCCTGGTCCAACAGTATATATTACAAATATTTTTCATAAGTACCGAAGATACTAAATTGTTTAGAATAAAATATTTTGTACCCTACTCAGGAAATACTCAACTTTTGCCTACGCAGAAAGAGAAGTAAATATTACATCGCATGCACCGAATTGGTTCAAGGCAGAGAGGCTACAGGGACCACATCGTTGTGCTGTTAGAAGCAATAATACTACCTCTACAGCGCGAGATTTAATTATTACCATGAGTTTTGTGTTAAGTTTAATAAGCGCCAAAAGTTCGCTGCACTGAACCAAATTATGTAGCCATACTAAATAAAATGTAGGTCAAGTTGACAAAATGGTGATCAAATACCAACCAACAAAACCGGTTGGTTAGAATGACGAAAATTTTGTTAATTTGAGAAAATTTTTTCGTAGGTGTGTTAATTTTCAAAATTTTTATTAAACTAAATAAAGATTATTTAATAATTTAACTCATAGTTTTCATGATTAATTGCAATCTCTCAGGTTGACATATCGTGTCCTATGGATTGGCAAAATATTCTTTAATTTTTCAAATCGTATTCTTCAAATAGGCAATTTAAAATGAAATGCATTTTCAATAATTCAATATTTTACAGAAGAAATAAAATACAAATTTAATTTCAAACACAAATGTTCGCGAATGGCCCAACCTTATTTTGACGAGTCTGTAGCTCACTATGTCTGAGTTTTTAGAGTTAGGTCTGCCAAGTTCCTGAATTCTTAGTTAAGGGAACCCGGGATATCTTAAAATCAAGTCTACTCATCTTTGCACATTCATAACAATCGTCCGGGTGAATCTTATCATAGTCTGCCTGTGGTTAGAGTGGGAGCATTTTTGAGAATTGTGAAAACCACATAGTATATGTTCAATAAGTGTTAAAAAGACAGCCAGATAGAGCTAATAATCAGAGAGCCAGGTCAGGACACTTTCAGTGTCAAATTAACCCAGCGATAAATTGAATTCATTAACAGTGCTGTGCGTAATAAAAATCAACGCCAGCCTGCGTTGTAATATATCGATTAATGACCACTTAAGGGGACAGTACACTTTGAAAATGAAAAAAAAAATTTTTTTTGAAATACTTTATTTTTTATGAAGGAAACTAGATATCTGAATCTGAATCTGGCTGCAGCAGATTTTTCTCATAACAACGTTTTTTGAGTTGGCGGGCGTAATTATAAAAAAACTATTAATCCGATCGTTCTGAAATTTTAGTATGTTATTGTACACATGTAACTCTATAGAATGAACTACAATTAGAATTAGGATTTTTGGCGCCAAAAATATGAATGATGAAGGGTGAGTCAATTATATCCGACCATGAAAGCTATGCGTTTTCATTTCCTCGTCAACTTTGGCTTAACTATATTTTTCTATTTGTGGCACACTTTTTAAGTTATATACTGAAAACAAAAGTTCGGTCTCTTTAACCTATTCCAGACTGCTCATAGAAGAGCCCATACGTTTTTGATTAAATTTAGTGAAGAGCTTATATTAAGCCATAGAAGTTGTCAGGTAAAATTATTAGACTGTACCTTGCCGATGATTTGAGATATATTGTTTGTACTTAAATACCCAACAGCGAGAAATAGGTCCTAAAAATGTTTGTTTTTGCGGAAAATTAAAAATATTTTTTAGATAATTTGAATTCAGTTTTTATTGATATTTATTTTATTGGGCCCCTGAAAACCAAATTTAAGCCTCAAAGTTCTAACGTATACCCAAGAACTAGATCGTACAAATATCTTAACTTTTCCCATTGAAAATTAAAATTGCAAGATATTTCGACCACTGGTTGCACAAGAATTTTTCATTTTCAATACCCGAATGAGTAAAGTCGCCATATCTGTATTATGCTAAGGTACTCATTTTTATTACATACAACAATAACATTGTCGAATGAAATCTGAACCTGTTTACAGCACATTTGAATTTTTTTAAATACATATGGGTCATTCCATCTACAATGGGCCTATCATTACCCTCATGTTTTCTAACTAGGCTGAAACTTTTTTCAGTGATTGATCTATCATGTAGAAGATATAAAAAATTGGATAAAATTTTTTTGACCTATGTTATTGCTTAAAATAAAAAGTTTTGAATTATGTTCAAAAAGGCTCGTAAGTGAAACGAAAAAATTCATTGATGAATATAAACAAACCAACACAATCCAAATTAGCTTTTATATTATTTTTAGGTAGTTGTGTACTAGTAGATGACAAAAAAACTGCAAATCTGAATAAATGAAGGCCTGAACGGTTTCTATGTGGTAAAAGATAAAAAAATTGAGCTTCCAAGAAACATCACATGAGGACATTCAACCAAATTGTATTTTCAAAGAAATTTTTCACTACCCAATCGAATTCTTTCCATTCAGATTTTTCTGCAACAGTCAAATTGCAATTGGTGAAATTTGAATCACTTATTATTTTTCTAATCAGATGACCACAAAAAATTCCAACATTCGTCTTTTCAGTACTCAATTTTGGAAACTTTCTTGAAATGTACTTAAAATATTCCCTATATTTGTTAAGAACTTTTACATACTGTTTCAATAGCATTAATATAATATTCAAAGCATGCAATATTACACGGTCTTTTCACATGAATGGAGAATTTATCACGTGCAAGCTTTTTGAACTAAAGCCTTCCTCAAGGACAAATCTTTATTAGTCCAGTGCTCAGCTTGACGTCTCCTATTCCATAAGCTTTTTTAGACGACCCAACGTCTCTGATTTTGATTGCGTGGTGTAGGTTCTAAATGGCAATAAAATTCACTGTTTCTACCGTCATCACTGTCTTCCGACTCATTACTAGAACTGCGATGAGATCTAATAGCAGATTGCAAGCCATAACTCTACTTGCCCTTTATTCCGGAAATATACCCAGCACAAAAAAAGTAACCATCGTGATGATTCACGGCAGCCCATTGTTGCGCCATGTATTCTATAGTTAGACAAATTTCTCATCAGAAAAAACTTTACATATTTTAGAAAAAGCCAATACTGTGGTTCAATCAAGCAGAGACATTTCTGGTGAAGCAGCTTGCTGAAAACATATAAAACGTATCACTCATCGTAGAGTGACTTGATGTGATATGTTTATTTTTGTGACAAACAAAACTTACCAAGTTCCATACAACCTATGTATGTATGTATTTTGCATTATGTGTGCATATGACTTCGATACATAACATACATATATGATTTCACAGCCATAACTCATTGCATAATTATTTTCATACTTTGAATCTCCATTGTCTCCAAGCTTCTCAGTTTAACAGATCATTTGGAGTCAGAAGGATCGCTAAAAATTTCGTATTTAAAAAAAAAAATTATTAACTAAACTAAAATGTTTGCACCAATATTTTTATATTTCTTAATTAATTCCGCGTACGGTGCTTTCGAGCAACGTCTACTAAAGATCGAAGAGAAATATGTTACAATTCTGGGTGAAGCTGTACCTGTTGTGGATGACTATTCTATTGAAATGTTTCATGTCGAAGACTTTCAAATCTATTTAAATATTGTATTTTTTATGCAACAAAATTGGGTACTCCACGGAATGTTACCAAGTCATATCACTGATATGGTACTTGATGTTATAAGCCATGTGAAACCCTTATACGATCTAAAATGGGAGGAGCAAAATAATTTATTACAGTGCATTTCTACTTACATGTGTGCAAAAGGACAACGTTACGTTCGATTTAACAATACAGATTTAATTGTAAACTACAGTTGGATGAAAACAAACTCCGATTGTCTTACTGGAATTACGTTTTTAAAAGACCAACTTAATCAGCTTAGAATCTTTTTCGATAGAGTGTTTGATGATTTTACATCATATTCAAGTTATATTTACTTCAACGAGTACAGCGACATAGCAAATTACAATTTAACTTTCGAAATGTGGCCTACAGCTAAGCTGAGTACGTTCTTTGTAAATAATAAATTTATATGTATCATTTTAATACCCAAATTAAGTGAAATGACGTTTAACAAATATTTTATTGAGCCCATACCGATTGATGGAGAAAAGGAATTGGAATTGAGGATCTTATCGAATCAAACAAATGATTTGCTTATTGGATCAGATTATAAGCTATATTCCTATATTGAAGAAGCGTACTTGACTTTTGTACAGGAGATCCCTCAAAATGTTATCTTATGTTTGCTGCTGGACTTAACAGGAACGCGCACCTGTGATTACAAATTAAATACACGCCCGTCAGTTGTTCAATATGGTGACGTAATTATAACAAAAAATTTACGTTTAGCTTCATTTAGATCAGATTGTGACACTTTCAATCCTGTAAAAATTAGCGGAAATAATTTTCTAACGCTAAATGGTTGCACGGTTTGGATTAATGATACAAAATTTGAGCCTACTGCTGGTCTAATGAAGAGACAAGAAACGATGCTGGATTTGACAACACATCCTACAGAGATAATGGATCCAACAGATAACATAATATCTGCTGCTGAAATTATTTTCATTTCTAAAATATGCTGTATAGTTATCATAACTTATTCAACAGCTTGAATTATTTAATTTCGTGTTAAAAAATTAAATTTAAAATGTTTTCAAATGGTAGTACTTCGGCTTCAAAATATTATTCTCCTTTCTGAGTTATGCTGTTTAGTTATAATTACTTATTTAACAGCTGAAATCATTTAATTTTGCTGTAAGAAATACTCATCAAAATGATTCCAAATGTTAGTGCTTTGACTTGAAAGTATTATTAACATACTATTGGTGAAAGAAAGTATGAAATGTGACCTAAAGGGTTAATTGAAAAAATCAAATTTTTTTCTCAGCCTTCTTTCCTGAAGTCTCGTCTTAAATTTTCCTTAAAAAATCTCACCCTTTGCAATAAAAAAGTGTGCAATGTTATAATAACACACTTACATCTTTGTATACCTATTCTAATCATTAAATAAATAAAATTTGTTGATGCATAATAATTGTAAAATATTATTTTCAGTCACGTATGGAAGTATATTTTTAAAATAAGCAATGAATAAAATATTTAAGTTCTTACTTAAAATGTAAACTCAACACAGTTTTTCAATGCCGCTGATGTCGAAGATAAAGTTCAACAATAATTGTGCTTAATTGAAAGCCAATTAAGGTAATCTTTGACCTGAAAGTGGTGATGGCTTTTCGTTTTAATCCAAAAGAACAGGTAAGGACAAATTCAATTAAGTGTGAACCTAATGTAGTAGAAAATGTTTCAAAAAAATCAATGAATATTGAATATCCGAGTAATGTTCAATAATACGAAAATCCTTGGAAAAGTTGGAATCAGTTGAATAAGACAGATTATTGTGGAAAAGACGAGTGATGTGGCAAAATTTGACGCCAGTCGTAAAATATTAAAAGGACAATATATGTTGAAGGTCGAAAAGTGTTGAAAACATGTTGAAAAATTCCAAAAATATTTAATAAATTGAGATATGTTAAAAATTTTAAGCAAAACTAAAAATGTTCAAAACGTCGAAAAATATTGAGTGGGTCGAAAAATTTTTTAAAAATGTTGGCTGTGTCAAAAAATTTTTAAGAACTCGAACCATATTTATGTATGTAGTGAATTAAAGTTGAAAATTTCGAATTATATTGAAAAAGTCGCACCAATATAAAAATATGTTAAACATAATGAGCAAAACTTTCGTTGAGTCATCCGGAAAGTAAGGCTTTTGTCGAAACTGATTAAATGACTTTTTAAGCAATAAAGGCCACTTAAAGCACTCTGGCACTAAGAGAGAACTTACGTCATCTAAGGAGACAATGTCTCCTCCTACGTGTCTGTCGAATCTTCGAATATAATCTTTAATTTTGAGTTTTAAGTTTTAAGAGATTAATTGCTCACCAAACACGCCTCTCAATAGGTACATGGTATCGTCTTCTTGAAACCAAATGTCAAGCAAGTCCAATTCTTCCATTTTGGGCAAAAAAAAGTATGTAATCATCGCACGGTACCTTGTTCCATTTACTGTAACATTGCGGTTTTCATTATTTTTGAAATAGTACGGTCCAATGATGCCGCTGGCCCACAAACCGCACCAAACAGTGCATTTTCAGGATGCATTGGCAGCTCCTGAACTGCCTCTGGCTGCTCTTCAGACCAAATTCGGCAATTTTGTTTGTTGACGTACCCATTGAGCCAAAACTGAGCCTTGTCGCTGAAGAAAATTTTTCGATAAAAAATTGCATTTTCCCATTTCTCACAGAGCACGAATTTTGATAATAAAATTCAATGATTTGCAAGCGCTGTTCGTTTGCTAGTCGATTTATGGTAAAATGGCAAACCTTACTTAGCATTTTTGGCGTTAACACATGTTACGAATTATGCGTGAGGTGTCGAAAAACTTACACTAAAAAAACAAATAGCAACATAAAAAACACCCTTTACTCATATTGTTTCGAAACGATAAAAAGAAAAATTCAATAGAACTTCGAAGCGTATTTCTTATACGAGTAAATGAATTTGGGATCTGATTACAAAGTTGATTTTGGCTCTGGCCGGAGAAAAATTGTATTTTTGATATTATGCTTCAGCAAAAAAAATGTTATATAAATAAATAAATAAACATGCAGACGTGGCATTACAAATATTTTGCATAAGTACCGAAGACAATAAATTGTTTAGAATAAAATCTTACATACCTTACTCATAGAACATAAAATATTATATCGAATGCAATGAATCGTTTGAAGTTAAAGAGTGTTTGAATTTTAGGTATATTTTTATATGTATATATCGCCACTTTTTACAAATACTAGATTTTGCTAATATTTTATTTTTGGTAGGAATAAAGTACATTCCGGTTAGTTAAAATGTCTCGTTACACGAGTGAATGACGTGTTTTCATCAGTGATGGCAGTTTTGGTACATTTGTACTTTTTTCGGTACATTTGCATCCTGAAAAATCGTCGTCAATACATACGACCAGTTTTCAGTACATTCGGTGCATTTACTTAATTTTTAATACATTTGGCGAAATTTCATCATATTTTCATTACAATTTCGGTACATGTGGACAGTTTATAATAATTAATTTTTTTTTGGTAAACAAAAATATTAAAATTTCGTGATTTGAAGATTTTGTAATTTAATGTGAAACATATCTCAGTTTGCTAAGGTTTCTGAGATGGCAAAAGTGAGGACCTTTTTTGATAAGTAATAATTTTTAGAAAAATGTTGTACATTTTAGTTAAAAAAGCCTTACCTTTTCGAAAACGAAACATAATCCAGCATATATTCCCATAACACTATAAGGGGATTGGCGGATTTGTTCTCTAAGAATTTTTTTCACAGAATATACAATTTCCTTTAAAATGGTAACTAATATTTACCAATGCTGATTTGTTGTTATAAATTGACATCACAAATTTTCTGAGGAAATTTTTATAGCAATGGTTAAAAATAATACCAACAGTAGACCTATGTATATCTTGAAATTTATTCAAAAATGATTTTACAAGTTCTATTTAAATAACATTGTTTTTTTTTTTTTGTTGTTGCCCTGTAATAGACTCTAGTATTAGCATTAACACATTGTTTCCTTTGTTTGAAAATTTTCTAACTTGCAAGTTATTATTATTATTTTTTTTTTATTTCTTTCATACTGCATTTTTTAGTAAATATGAACTATTTCTCCTCCGATAACCTGCTTGCATGTTCTGTAGGAAATCTATGCAAAAGCTAAAATATTCTAAGCTCAATGGTTCCTCGTTCAGGGCCTTGTGAGCAAATGTTTCATGCATATTGTGCGAACTTGACCAATTCTGTAACAGAATTATTATGTTCTGACCGTTCGGGTCTGCAGTGGTACTGTCCATCGTGCAGAGCCCTCCCTCCTTCGATTTTTTTCGAAAAAATTAAACAATTTGGAGATAGCTTAAATAATCTAAATACTAATTTTAGAGATATTTTAAGAAATTATCTTGACTTAAGTCCCCAAATTGATAACAGTCTTAATGAGACTATGTCCCCAGACGTTAGCTTGCCAGCAAATAATACCATAACTAATGTCCCTACGGCTTTTGCATCCACTCCTTCGGTTTCGAATACTACCAAACATGCTTATTCCATTGGGAAGAAAATTAAATCTAAAAAACAAAAGAAACCAAAAAAGAAGATCAGGCCAACTAAAAAAACAGAAAATGTCCCTAAAATAATTTCTTTAAGTTCAGAATTAGAATCTTCTCCAGAAATATTAAATTCTGTTTCTCCCACTAGTCATGGCCCAGTAGAAAATAGTCCCCTTGTTATTAGCTCTACTGATCCAATTATTTTACAAACGATGGCTAAACCTAGGTCCAATTTTATCTCCCGACTACACCCCGATACAACCGCTGATACTGTTAGAAACTTCTTAAGGCAAAAAAATGTCATTCCTACCGACGCTTTTCTTTCCTGTAGAAAAATCGGTAATAAACCTACTTATTCATCTTTTAAGATTACAGTGGCTTCCTGTCATTTTGCTACTGTCTATAATTCGAATATGTGGATTGATAATATCTTTAAGTCTGAGTTTCAATCGAAAAAAAACAAGACTGTCCAAAATGTTCGCTCTAGTTCAAAAAACTAAATCGTTTATCCCTTTACTGCCAAAATGTAAGGGGTTTGCGTTCAAAAGCGCAAGAAATTTTTCTATCCACTCAGAATTTTTCTGAAGATATTATCGTTTTTACCGAGACTTGGCTAAACAGCTCTTTTCTTAACCAGGAACTGTTTGACAATAGCTTTACTGTCTTTAGAAGAGACAGATATATGGACGACTCGTCTCCTGTTGGAGGGGGTATATTGATAGCCATAAAAAATAATCTCACCAGTTGTTTAATTGAAATTCCCTGTGCATCTAGTATTGAACTTTTATGTGTTAAGGTGATTTTTTGTAATTCCAATCTGTATATCCTTAACGCTTACATTCCTCCAACTAGTAGCACAGAAGTTTACGAGCACCTTTCGCGGGCCGTAGAATTTGTCATAGACAAACTTTTTACTAATGACGATATTTTATTGCTAGGCGACTTTAATCTGCCTGACTTAAAATGGACTATTTCGGACAATGGTACATATTATTATGCATCTAGTCCTAAAACTCGACAACAACAAATTTTTGTTGACGATATCCTATCCAATTTACAACAAGTTAGTTGTATTACAAATTCCCACACTCGGCAACTGGACTTAGTCTTGACTACAGACAGTAGCAATGTTATTGTACAAAATGCTCCTCATACTTTAACTGCGGTTGATGCGTACCATCCACCTCTGAGTGTGTTGTACCAATCAGATAGAGATAACATAATTGCAGCCAATTCTTCTAGCAGATTCTATGAATTCAATTTCAAGAAAGCTGACTTCTTGAAATCGAATAATATCCTAAATGATAGAGTTAACATTTTGTTGGACTTTTTTAATCATATTAATTTAGATGACTGCGTAAAATATTTTTATGAAGAAATTTTTTCGGCTATATCTTTGTCTGTGCCATACACTCTGAGGTATATTAATGACTCCTCGTACCCATGGTACACTAAAGATTTGAAGAGGGTGCGTAACGCCCGCAATAGGGCATGGAATAAATACGTTTGTAGTCAGGACCGCATTGACCTGGAGGCCTATCTGCGGCTTTTTCAAGAATTTAGGCTTAAATCAGCTTCAGCTTATTCAGAATATTTAAATAAAACGAAACTTAATATTCTTCATGACCCCAAAAAATTTTGGGGATTCATTAGTTCTAAAAAAAGGTCGGATGGTTTCCCATCTGAATTCAAAACTGTTGACGGGCTCACCAGTGATCCCCAAATTATAGCTGGGTTATTTGCTAATTTGTTCCAAAAATCTTTTTCAACTGATGTGTTTAGCCCTGATGTCAACTATTTTGAATATATGAATACTGATCCTCAGGTTCCTTTTGGTGCAATATCTTTTACCCCTGAACTCATAGTAAAATATATTGCATCCATTGATGATGACATTGGTTCTGGACCTGATGGCATTCCAGCCACAGTTTTAATTAATTGTAGTCTTATCCTGAGTCAACCACTCAGTTTTCTTTTTAATAAATCTATCAATCATGGCTATTTTCCTAAATTTTGGAAGGAATCTTTTATAAGTCCTATTTTTAAGAAAGGATTGAAAAATGATGTTTCTAATTACAGGCCTATAGCCAAGTTATCATCAATCCCGAAGCTTTTTGAGCGAATTATTTATGATCAAGTTAAGGTTTGCTGTGTTGAAGTCATAACGACTCGTCAGCATGGTTTTGTTAATGGCAGATCTACAGTTTCCAACCTTCTTGATTTCACGTCTTTTGCTTTAAGTTCAATAGTTTCTGGAGCACAAGTAGACTGTATCTACACCGACTTTAGTAAAGCATTTGACAAGTTACCACATAGCTTGATTTTGTTTAAATTAAAGAAACTAGGATTTCCCATAAGTTTTGTCAGATGGATTGAATCTTATTTATTTGATCGTTCTTATCGAATAAGATTTCGAGAGGTGTTGTCTTCTCCTTTTACAGCATTTTCAGGTGTTCCGCAAGGAAGTCACCTGGGGCCGCTCCTGTTTATTTTGGCTATAAATGATGTTACTCATGTAATCAAAAACTCTCATCTGCTTATATGTGCTGATGATATGATACCTTTGCCCTTCAGTCTGACCTGAAATCATTTGAAGTTTGGTGTTTTAAAAATAGCTTACATTTAAATCCTGACAAATGCCAAACTATGATCTTCTCTAGAAAGAAAATTAATGTGGAATTTGATTATATGCTCAATGATAGGAAAATCTGTCGTGTCGATATAGTCAAAGACCTTGGTATACATGTTGATGCTAAATTAACGTTTAATGAACACATTAATACAATCTGTAAGAAGGCCTCGTCATTACTTGATTTTATAAAGCGATGGGCAAAAGAATTTGATAGCCCTTTAGTAACAGTAACTTTATATAATACAATTGTGCGTCCTCACTTAGAGTATGCTAGCCAAGTTTGGTCTCCATATTACAATATACATATAGATAGAGTAGAACGAATTCAAAAAAATTTTGTGCGCTTTGCTCTCAAAGGCTTAAATTGAAATGACGCCTTAAACCTTCCTCCTTATGAGGATCGTTTAAAGTTATTACGTATGCAGTCTTTGAGCACTCGTAGAAATATTGCGGGTATACTTTATTTGCATCAGCTAGTCACTGGGTCGCTTGCTGCACCAGAGCTTCTTAGTTATATTCATTTTAACACCAATCGTAGGAGTAATCGTAACTCATATCAGATATTTTATCAACCAGTCAGTAGAACTAATTATATGGCTACAGCTCCTTTTAATCGCATGACTTCTCTCATTAATAATTGCGATGTATATAATATTAGCTTGTCAAAAGGTCAACTCAAGCTAAGATTGAAAAATAACTATAGTTAATTTTGTAGCATGGTGGTTGTTGGCCTTTATGTTTGTGTTGTCCGAGCCCCACAGCATGATGGATAAATTTTTTTCTAACATTTATTCCTTAGACCATATTAATAAATCTATACAATTGCATTCATGCAGTTGTGTGCTTTTATAAATACATATGTTCTGAGTGGGTATGTTGAGAAAGTGCGATAAAGCTAAGAAAAAATTATAAAAATATAACAAATTAATTGCATGTATAATTTTTTCATTTCCATAATTTATTAATAAGCTTTAACCTTTGATAAAAGCTTCAAGCTAAATTGCTAAGAAGGATAATAGCTGTAGTAGCTAAACTCTATTATTATTATTAAAAATGATGATTATCCCAAATGTTTTATATGAAATAGCTTCATCGACCATGATTGATCTCTAAATATTTCAATTGAAAATTTCTCTAGGTCTGCATTCCCCTTTTTATATGTTAATACAATAAAATTATAACGTGAATTTCAAAAAACGCTCTAAAAAATTCTAGTTCCTATGAGAATAACGAGAATTACATCTTAGTATGTAGGTACTATTCGGAAATCATATTTTTTAAGCACACTATAAGTCAGCGCTTTTTGAAATAAGGAACATTAACAATAAGCCAGAGAATCTGCTGATAAAATATCAGTATCCTTAACTGGACCAGCCTGTATAAATTTGTGTGATTTACCTTAGCGGAATTTATCTCAGCTTTACCTAATTTTTCTTTGTAATATAAACTGCGCTTTATTCGCCAAATCGCCAATCTTAGTGTAAGTAATCCTTGATGCGATGCTAAATGTTTCTTCTGAGCATTGATTTTTATTTGCTCGTCAAAATTAGTTTTGACATTAGCTGGGCTTGACTATCACATTGAGGGATGAATTTGACTACTTGCATAAATCATTATCAGTGAATCAGGATTCATAGATAAACTCTCCCAATACCAATTTTTCTGTTTAGCACTGGCAGTTAAGCAACTTGTTATGTAAACATAGCAACTATTTATAATTATGCTCGCTAAGATTGTCGTTTTTTTGGCTAGCGCCGGATGCAAATAGCTACTATTACTTGATGACATAGCTAGGTAAAATATATTCGTTCTTTGATTGCAGTGACATTAATTAAAAGTTGTTTGGATATATCCTTATGTATATATGTGTAAGCCTCTTGTATTATTTATATTCACCCTTTTAGTCCCAGCGGTTGATTTTTTGTTTTGAGTTGGTTTTTAATGGGTTGTGTTGTTTTTGATATATTTTTCTTTCCCGAGTTCTTGATTTCTTTCTCCACTTCTTGTTTTCCATTTTCAGACATAGTTTCTCAGGACGTATGTTTGAGTAGCTTCGACTTATATTAGCGTGTACTTTTTCTTGAAAACAGTCCTAATTTTCCCCACGTATTCTTGGTTTTGTGTGATTTTGCTTAAAAGCATAGGTGTTTGCGTAGCTGTTCTGCAACCCTTTGCTGAAACCACTTAGGCCCGTCGCACATTGACAACACAGCGTAGGCAGTGCAGGATTTGTGAACCACAATTTTCAAGGGAGGCGCATTCAGACGCAGCACAGTAATGCCTCGAGTGTCGACTGCCACTGTTCGCTTGTGGAGACCGCACAGAAATCGTGTCAAACAGGACGCATTTCAGTATTTGTTTTTGGTGTAATATCAATAAGGTTTCCAGCTCAGTGTCCGAGCCTGACTCGGAATCGTGGTAATCACCATTAAGTTTTAACTTAAAACAAACATGCTTCGGAGCTTCCGTCGACCTGCTGCAGCTCAACCTGCTTGATACAGCTCAATGTGCGCCTTAGCTTATGATATGCGGCGAACCGTCAGAAATAACGTCCAGCTTATGGAATTTTTAAGTCATATGTCTTGAAAAAACCAGAATATTTATATTATTTATTGGTGAGCCAATAAATGATTTACAGTAAGAGTAATTATTTTATTAGAATGATATTGATTTCTATATTGAAAAATGCTGATGGAATGATAACAATTGTGTTTAAGAGATATTGCACCAAAAGTCACGTAATGCGCAATAAGCATTTAATTTTAAGCATCCTGTTTCAAATAAAGTTCCTAATGGGGGACGAGGGGGCGGCCGCACCGAACGCAAGGCTTGTGGGCCGGCAAGATGGTCGTGAAATATATGGTATATCATTTTGGTAGGGTTTTTGAAAGTCAAAAGTAGCGACCTTTTCTTTTTTTAGTAAATGAAAGTAGTTCGAGGTCGTGAATTTTAATGTGTAGGTGGAGATTTTCGCGTCATTTCGCTAGACATTTTGAACTTTTTTTTTTGCTCGTCAAAATTTTTCGATAATGAAAAAATTTTAATTTTATTTTGATACATAGCGGGCAGCATTGCAACTATTAGCCGCGGGTGCCAAATATGCACGGTACACCTCTGGATAATCATCTCATTTCAGTTTTGTTCGAGATATAATTTTTGTTTTTGTTGACGAAATACTTTCGAATTTACAACAAGTAAGTTGTATAACTAATTTTCACCGACGACAACTTGACTTAGTCTTGGCTGCAAATAGTGGTAATGTTGTTGTAAGAAATGCTGTCCATGCTCTTTCTACGGTTGATTCCTATCATCCACCTTTGAGTATTGTGTATCAATCTGATATTGAAAATTTAACTAATGCATGTCCTTCCATTAATGTTTATGAATTCAATTTTAAGAAAGCTGACTTCTTGAAATTGAATGAGAATTTAAGAAATAAGCTACATGAATTTTTTATTTATTTTAATAATAATACATTCGATGACTGCATTAAATTTTTCTATAGTGACCTTTTTTCGGCCATAGCATTGTCGGTGCCATATTCGCGGAGGTACGTTAGTAATTCCTCGTACCCTTGGTACACAAAGGATTTGAAGAAAATTCGTAATGGCCGTAATAGGGCATGGAATAAATACGTTTGTAGCCAGGACTTAAATGACCTAGTTGCTTATCAGCGACTATTTGTTGAATTCAAAGAAATGTCAGCTTTAGTTTATTCTGAATATTTGAATAAAATTAGGCTGACTATTCTTCATGACCCCAAGAATTTTTGGGGATTTATTAATTCTAAAAAAAAATCTGACGGGTTTCCATCTGAGTTTAAAACAGTTGATGGGCTCACTAGCGATCCCCAAATTATAGCCGTGCTATTTGCTAATTTGTTTAAGGAGTCATTTTCTACTGATTTATTTAGCCCTGAGATCAACTATTTTGAATATATGGATACCGACCCTTTAGTTTCGGTTAATGAGATATTTTTCACACCTGACCTCATAGAGAAGTTTTACTCGTCTATTGATGATGACTTCAGCTCCGGGCCTGATGGTATTCCTGCGACAGTTTTAGTTAACTGCAGCTCTGTGCTGAGTCAGCCCCTTAGTTTTTTATTTAATAGATCAGTCATAGAAAGTTATTTTCCTAAAATTTTGGAAAAATGCATACATTAGCCCCATTTTCAAAAATGCAAAATTGATGTTTCAAACTACAGGCCCGTGGCTAAGTTATCATCAATACCGAAAATTTTTGAACACATAATATACGATCAAGTTAAAGTGTGCTGTGGTGAAGTCATAACAACTCGTCAGCATGGTTTTGTTAATGGCAGATCAACAGTTTCTAACCTCCTTGATTTCACTTCTTTTACTTTACGCTCTTTTGACTCTGGTGGGCAAGTTGACTGCATCTACACTGACTTCAGTAAAGCATTTGACAAACTACCACATAATTTGATTTTGTTTAAGTTAAAGAAGCTCGGGTTTCCTTTAAGTTTTGTCAGCTGGATTGAATCTTATTTATCTGATCGCTCATATCAAATAAGATTTCGGAGAGTGTTTTCCTCCCCATTTAGCGCGGCATCAGGTGTTCCACAAAGAAGCCACCTGGGGCCGCTCCTGTTCATTTTAGCAATCAATGATGTAACACATGTTATTAAAAACTCACATCTGTTAGTATATGCAGATGACTTGAAAATTTACAGGAACGTAAAGGGGGTTGACGACACTATTCCACTCCAGTCTGACTTGAAATCCTTCGAGATTTGGTGTTCTAAAAATAACTTACATCTTAATCCTGATAAATGCCAATCTATGATTTTCACCAGGAAGAAAAATATGGTAAAGTTTGATTATCAATTAAAATATAACAAAATATGTCGTGTCGATTTAGTCAAAGACCTAGGTATACATTTTGATGTTAAATTAACTTTTAATGATCATATTGATCTAATTTGTAAAAAATCCTCAACTCTGCTTGGCTTTATTAAGAGGTGGGCAAAAGAATTTAATAGCCCTTTAGTAACGGTGATTTTATATAACACAATAGTGCGTCCTCACTTAGAGTACGGCAGCCAAGTATGGTCACCATTTTATAATATTCATATAAATAGAATTGATCAATGGATTAAATTGGACTGACTTTTTCAACCTTCCTCCTTATGAGGATCGTTTGAAGTTATTACATTTGCAGTCTTTGAAGTCCCGTAGAAATATTGCGGATATACTTTATCTGCATCAACTTGTAACTGGGTCTCTTGCTGCACCAGAGCTTCTTGATTACATACATTTTAATACTAATCGGAGAAGTACTCGTAACTCTAATCAATTATTTTATCAACCGGTTAGTAGAACAAATTATATGGCTACAGCTCCTTTTAATCGCATGACAACCCTTATTAACAGTTGCGATTTTTATAACATTAGCTTGTCAAAAGGTCAACTCAAGCTTAGATTGAAAACTAACTGTAGCTAAATGTGTAGCTTCATGTTGGTCTGTATTTTTATGTTTGTGTTGTCCGAGCCCCACAGCATGAAGGGTAAAGTTTTTCTAACATTTACGCCTTGGACCATGTAAAATTACACACACAATTATATTAATATCTATATCACATGGTCTGAGTGGGTATGTTGAGAAAGTGCGATAAAGCTAAGAAAAAATTATAAAAAAATAAAAAATTAATTGCATGTATAATTTTTTCCATCTCCAGTATTTATTAAAAAGCTTTTTACTTGGTTTAAAGCTTCAAGCTAAATAGCTAAGAAGGCTAATAGCTGTAGTAGCTAAACTCTATTATTATTATTATAATGATACTCTCATGCACGCACATTTCATTTTCCTAGAATTTCCCTATTTCGAAAGCCAAAAATCGTTATCAAGTTTTAATTTTTACTATCAGCCTCTAACTCTTGGACGTAATTCTTTAATTATTTTCTGGCAACTGTGCCAAGTATATATGTAGAATATGTATATGAATATGTATATGTGTGGTAATAGTCGAGACATATGTCACTAATTACAAGGTTAGATTTATCCACTTGTTATTTTTGTCATTGTCAAGAAGAAGGAATGATCAACTTGTAAGAGTTTACAGATTTAATGGTCTTTGCTAACTGACTGAAAAAGTTCAATGAAACATTGTGTAGTTATTGTCAATAATCATCAGTCTCTAAAATAAAAATAAATTATAATAAAAGTTCATAGTGTCTTCATCTTCTTCTCAACCCCTCAACTCAACCAAAAGCTTCGTTCGTTCAGTTGCTTTACAATTTATGTCTCATTGTTTTGATTTGTGACAGCGCTTTGACAGTTACGTTCAAAAAAAATCTATAAAATTAAAGTTTCGAACATAGGCTGTCGAAACACATGCATGGTTACATTTCATTTTGGAATCACCAAATCTTTCATTTTTCTTAGATCACTATAGTTTTAGGGGTCATATGCAAAAGTCTTTTTTCTAACGATCACCCTAGCTTCATACAGTTAATTATCAATGTAATCCTAAACTCTTTATATACACGTGTATATATAATATTTATATGATATTCAGGTGCAATGTGTGTTTCTTGTAGTATTATATTTAGAAATTATATTCATACAAAGCTAATTGTAAGTCAATGGAATATCAGCCTCATATTTAAAGTTGTAATCGTACTGAAAAAGTTTCAGTTCAAAAAGTGACTTTCAATGTTTAAATTGTAAAATAGTACCATAAAAAAAAGAAAATGATTTTTTTTAATATTAACAAAATGTTGAAAATGACATTGCTTGCGATATTAATCGGTTATGCAAATAGTGAAAGCGCTTTTGGTGAAATACAACACGAAGCGGACTTGCGGATCATAGAAAATTTTAAAAATTTCATCCAAATTAACTTGAAGAAATACCAGGATACAGAGAACGTACTCGGTTGGATACGTCACGTGGATCTTGTGCTTGGAATTTTATTGGCATTAAGGGAATATTGGGAAGAAATGATGCCATTATACGATCCTGAGTGTGTGACATGCGGTTATACAAAGGATAAAATTTGTAATAGCGGAGCATACCGCAGTGAAACTTTAAAAATTTTAGCGAGCTTTAAAACTTGGATTCGCAAAAATTTAAAGAAATGCGAGGAATTACAAAAAATAGATGATCGATTTCGACATGCGAAACTGGTTTTTGGAATTCAAGTGGCTTTCAAGAAATACTGGGATGAAGTGGTGCCGTTCTACAAACTTCAATTGCTGGAAAGTGCGAAAGGCGGGGAAGAGAATCTTGAACTGTCAAACAAAGAAGAAATATTTTTTAATCTCGTTAGTCCTAGCTTAACTTCAACGCTGCAGAAACTCAAAAACGAATAGTTTAAAAAAAATAATTATGAAAACTTGCAAAATGTAAACTAAATATAAAACTGTTTTTCGATTCTTGAAGACAATATACTAGCATTCTTAGCCAAAACGAAAGGACTTGTACCTCGAAGTCTACAACTTTGCTGATTTATTTGTTTTTCTGTTTCTTTTGTGGTTAGTATTCAGCTATGAAAATAAGAGAATTATTTCAAAAAAAAGGTTTTACCTCTTAATATCAACATTACAGTACGAAAAGCACTGTAAGGATATAAAAAAAAACTTTATTCATAATTCTATTTCCTATAATTTTAATGATGCTTCAGTTTGGTTTCGATCATTTGAAAATTAATAAATATATTAAAGAAACATGAGATTTGACTACTTTTTAGGCTTGATTAAATACATCATATATCTTTTTCGATATAAAATTTTATATTTTTGTTTTCAAATTAACAAATATCTCGTAATATTTTATTGTAGAATCATATTAGGAGATATGAAAATATTTTAAAAGTTTATTCCTGAATATTTTATAAGTTTTGGCTCAACAATAGGGGTTCGAATTATGCAACACTGACATATACTAAATCAGCAACTAGATCAACCGGAGACCCCACTGCGCCACTTCTTTCGTTTTGGCAAAAAATGCTCCATTCATAGATTATTTTGGAACCCAAATAAATTAAAGTGGATAGGATCTTATTTTAAATAAAAAAAAAATCAGAAATGAAAAAATTTATTTGTATAATTGGGTGTTTTCGTCCGCTCAAAGATCGTTTTCTAATAATAAGTGTCCTAAATTAATTGCATTGAATAATTAAAAACAAAGTTTAAGAAACCGCGACAATTCCCTTAACCCATTGCTAGTTCCGCCCATACGATTCTGACGAATACGACCTGTAATCGGTCCGAAATGATAACAAATAAAATTTCAGCTTTATATATCTGTAGACTACTGAAATATTTTCTGGGTATTTTTTTACTTATTGAGCCGTCGTGGTTACTTTTTTTTTTTTTGTAGTTAATAAGAGTTAGTGAGACTTCCTTCTGTTACAGACACTGCCGATTGTGGTGATGGACACATGGACGTGATTGTAAATCCACTTTCGCTCACCGAAGTAAGTGACACAGAAGACTTTGATGACAATTTCTGAGCTTCAATACAACTATACATAACTATGGAAATGTTCAATGTCTGCTAAATAATGATATGGATAACGCGCATTCGCCTGCTGCACCTAAGCGTGTTCGGCAGAAAACGTTTAGTCCCCTCTCAGTAGTATATGAAGCAGCCAAATTCTGAAAACGAATTATTGATGATGAAGCGCTGAATCATATTACCTTGTTTACCAACCAATGTGTAAATGAATCCAATACTGCATTCTTTGTCAACACATCGGACGAAATACAAAGGTTCATTTGCATATTCTATAATACCGGCGACAATCGTTTTGCAAACTCCCTGAATATTAGGCAACTGGAAAATCTGTTTCGAATATGTGATTCCAAATGATCATTGATCATTTTTTTTCAACAGACGAGCAGATGATCGCCTACTACGACCGTCATCCATGCAAAATATTCATAATCGGTAAGCCAATACGGTTTGGCTGTAAGCATAGGGTAGCCTTCTGTGCAGAAGGATTGTGTTTTTTCAGTATATCCCATGCACTGAGACATCAATCAATAAAATGCGTGATGAATGCGTGAAAATTGTACTGCTTGTACGTAAAATGAGCCAATATGCATTTCATCTTGCCGTCATTCTCCTATGGTCATCCCTATGGTCGAGGCTCTTGGTGATCATGGTTAACCATTACCTAATGTGGTGACCATTTCACTACAAAGTTGCAAAAACGCTGCCAATGTGGCATCAAAACTGAAAGTGGATGCCAAAGATGTAGTGTAAATTAACACTGTAAGAGATTTGTGAAATACCACAATAACTTGCCACGGAATCAAGCTAAGGATTCCTGGGTGAATTAATTAAGTTTTCTTGTTTATCAATTTCAATGCCAATAAAACAGACCATTTTCTCTTTTGTTTTACTTTTTCCGCTATGGCCCAACGGGTAAAAAAGTACCCAAACAGCTAAGTCAGCTATTTCGTATAGAAAAATATTGCAATAGAGAAAATATTGTTATCGATGGAAAGAGAAGACGTGAGGTTAAATATTTTTGTTTATGACTGATCCAATTTATTATTTCCATATTTTCTACGGCACATTTACCACTCACCAAAAATTCGTATTCCTTAGCGTTACGTAACTCGAGGAAAAAGAAGAAATCTTCAGGTCTCTACTTGGCTAAGTTAGCTAACCAACCACGTCAAAAGTTTCACGATGCACAAACTTTATGTCGATTTTTTAAGTAAGACTATTTTCATGGGTAATTTTTTACCCATTGAGCGTTGATGGGTTAAAATGCATTTGAATTAAAATTTCACTATTTTTCTTGCAAACTGTTGCTTGTATGAAAAATTGTTTTGAAGAAATTAAAACTTTTGAGGGCCTATGAAATAAAAGTGTGTGTGATGTGACCTTAAAGAAGGGAAAAATGTCGTTTTGTGTGAAGATTCATTTGACAGCGATCTTTAAAAATCTGTTAAAAATTTTACCAAATCTCAATTTCTTATAACGACAAGATAAGTTCCGTATTTACAGATCGCATCAATTATGTTAATTATTCCAAACGCCACGATTATAACACTCAATACTTGGAAAACCCAGCGTGATTAGTAGGGCTCGGAAGTTGAAGTCCTAAATAAAATTGAATGTTTATTAAAAAAAATCTTAGACTTATTTCTCATTAAAATACATTTCGCAAGAAATGTTCTCATCCACTTTGTTGCGGACTTGGTTTATTATCTTCAAGTTCCTAAAATATTTATTTGTTGAAAACTCACACTTATATCTACTATATCTATTTACATTTAGCTAATTATAAACAATATTTGTATGGGTTGATAAAAATATTTTTAATAAAAAACTTACAGAGATATTTTTTAATTCTTTTTTATAATGAATCACATATCGTTACCTACACTGCCAAAGGAACGAAACACTGATCATAACAAAGTTAATGTTCCTCGATTACAGAAACCTCACACAAAATATCACTCTACAATGGTATATTATTTGACAGAGATAAACGGTTTCCAATTATACTAAATTGGAATTTCTATAGAAACAAGAAAGGTGAAATCCAGAATAAAAATCTTCTAATCAAATAGAATTGACCTAGCTATTTTTTTTTTTTTTTTTTTTGACATTCGGATATTGTGGCAATTTTCTGTCAATTGTATCTCTTGATCACTGTATAGCGTAAATTTATTCGTGTTTCGAAAAGTGCAGTACATACTGTGAATTGGCAGTTTTTAAACGTATACGTTAGAACCTCGATTATTCAGCAGGCATGGAGATAACCGCATGACGGATAACCGAAAAGACGGTTAATAGAAAACACATTAGTTTCAGATCTTATTTCCGAAACTGTAAAATTTTTTTATCATCACATTAAAATTGAGCAGCGAAATAACAAGTAATTTTCGAAATGTCCTCAAATCCAACAGTTGAATTTATTAATTGTGATGAAGAATCTGGACATTGTAATGAAGGCTATGAACGTTCTTTATCTTGCCTTCTTTAAAAAAAATTGGGTGTAAAACATTCTTGCAACATATGTTTAGGAACTGAGGATAATTTATAAATGCTTACTTTTATCTTCCCTAAATATGAGCTAAGAGGAACGAGACACAGACCAAACATACCAGGAAATGAATCGCATTTTATTTATTTCGATAAAACGACAACGAAATTAAAACATGACGATACGGTTAGCGGAGGTGACGGATAGTAGCGAGACGGATAATCGAGGTTCTGCTGTATGTCACATCAGTCAAAATTTATTTGGATAAAGGTTATCCGTTAAACATTATGGATCGAACTACTGAAAAATTGATTAGCTACATATTGGATTTAAGAGGAGGTTGTCATCTTAACAACTGTTTTACTGAGGGAACAATACAGTTCGAAAAAACCTTGGGTGCCATTTTACCGTACGTTCTATTGAAAATATCGAAAATAAGACTTCCAGAGATCCTCAAAATATGCATTTGTTCCAGCACACATCTTGCCAATAGCTTGTAAAACCCAACTGATCATTTAAAATCGAAACCACAATGGCATATTAAATGCGCTCTCATCGGCCAACACTATATCGTGAATTTTTTCGACATTATCGGGTGTAATGACCTCAATTGGCCGTCCTGAACGCTCAGCGTCACTGGTTAGTAAACCACTTTTTTACCATTAAAGTTGATGGTGCAGAGTCCCCATAGAACTAATAAAGCTTTTCTTGGTTTATCTATTAACAGATGGTACTTGACGGGAGCAGTGTTGCATTTCAAGTAACTACAAGAAATGTTTGTAAAAACAAGGACTTATTGATCTGCTCTCGTCGTTAATCTTTTCAATGTTTTACTTTCTACACTGAGAAAACAATATGTTTGAATATAACAGACGCATATTTAAAATAGAGCAATTAAATATTTGATTGAGTCAAACATAAAATACTTTAACCAACACTTGCCACTATTTGATCCAAATGCAATATGTTTGGCTCAAATAAATATTTAAACGCTCTATATGAAATATGCTTTTGTTATATTCAAACATATTGTTTTCTCAGTGTAGTACCGATTCAATCACCTCCATAAAGTTTCATTTTTGGAATTTTGCCGACCTATGGCTAAGACCAGTCTTTATTTTTCATACTAATTAGCTTATGAGAATTTTGTGACTTAATAATTACTGGATACTTCTCATGTTCTTCACCCGAAGAAGAATGTAAGATATTAAAAAATGTGTTAATAATTTTAAAATATCAATTTCTAATGAGTCTATATTTCTACGTATCGATTTATCATGCAAATTAATGATACAATAATTTGTTCTGTTTTTCTTTGAAAATCATCAAAACTTGCCTTTGTTTTCGCCATTCTACTTGGAAGTTAACGTGATAGGCCTACTTTTGAGTACGAATAGCTTTCAGAAGGCAAAAAAGTTTCCCTTGCGCAAAAAAGCCCAACTTTTTTTTTTTTTTTCAATTGATAACCTACTTTTGTCTGCCATTTCATATTAAATAGAAAGTAAGTTTATAATATTGATTCTTCTCAAATACAATTTTCTATTGTCGCTTCTTAACCCTTCTTTCACCTACTGGGTACATCGCTTAGCTCTTGTTCATGTGTTTACTGGTTTATAGCACTGTTGGTGTATTATAAAAGCGTAAAGTGTCACTTTTCATGACAGTTTTCAGCGATTGCTTGATTTTTGACGTTTAGTTGTGATAATATAAGCACATATCACTTCCCAGCAGGATATTTAGAAACACATGCTTCGGAGCAGGCTTACTAGCACTGCTGAGTCATCGTCAATAAATTTACCAGCATTGTTGCATTTGTATGGCGTTCTCAAAACTAATATACTTTTGGAAGGCTATTATGACTTCTTACAACAAGTGTGCTATTAGGCCATTCATATTAAAGCTTATTAGTTTTTTTAAATCCTATATTGCAATATTTTATGATTCGATATGATTTTAGTCATATGCATTGTAGATATACGACACTTAAAGTACTTATATAAATTGTTAGAAGTATAGAAGGGTGTGCAGGTTGCCAGGCTTTGCTTCTGTTTGATGTTGTGCTTAGCGGATTTTTTCATATAAAAAAGAAAGTAAGTTTGGCAGGAGTTGGGAAGAACTGTTTCTGCCAAGGAAAGGAAGACCTTCTAGAAAACTGCCCTTTTGTCTACTGGGTTGTGTCTAAAAAAATGGTACAAACAAGAAAATGTTATTTTCAAAAAAGCAACGGACACAAGCGAATATGAGAAAGATTGATTTTTGTAAAGTTATTTCATCCACTATATAATTTTAATCGAACGTGAAATACTCGTATTGAGCCATATCTTTCATTTAAAACAAGCATCTGGTTATAAAACTACTTGATATAACCTCAACCAATCGGTGGTGTTCCGAAAATGTCAATTTTTGATACTCTTAATAATTTTTGTTCGAGTCGATAAGGTCCAGTTATATTTCCAATGGACAGCCACATAAGTGTAAATTATTTCTTCCATACAGTGATTCTCAAAGTATATACGCACGTACGTATATTAAAACCTGTGTATGTATACACCACACAGATGCAATAGTTCATTCACTGTATTATTATATAAACAAAACTTAGATACTTATAAATCAGTTGAATAATATAAGGCTTACATATAAGCTTACAATCATTTTAAAAAGCTTCAGTTCAGATAGTGACACTAAGTGGGTAAATAGTAAAAAAAGTTGTGCCACATCAAGAAATAATGGTTTTATTCAAAAGTATTGTAATGATATTGATATTACAACTTATTGCTTATGCAATTTACAAAAATAACTTTGAAAAAATGCTGTACGAAGATGTTTTGGAAACAGTCGAAGTTAATCTGGAAGCTGTTGAAGACCTCAAAAACTATATTGGACTTATATTAAGGATTTGTCATGAATTAGAATTAGATGAAGATGAAGTTGTGCTCTTAAGACTACTACATGAAAGTCTATTGGGATTCAACGAACTTGACGAAGAAATGTGTTTGAGGAGCAGCAATGCAAACGATCACGGTTGTTTTATCAAAATGCATTATAAAGATTTCAAAATAATAGAGAGTTTAAAATATTGGTGCCAGCAAAACTTTGAATTAAAAGTAACAAAGGACTGCACGCCCAGGCAAGCAAGACTGATGTATAAAATTATGTTGGTTTTCATCGAATATACTTTATTAGGACTTATGCAATTTCACCATCCGAAGTTGAGGTTAAATGAAGATGAAGATATGGAAAAAGTAGAATACATCATTAATTGGATCCAACAAAACTTAAAGCATCACCATGAATTGAAAGAAAAAAAAGATTGAGCTCGATCCGCGGGACTGATGTATGCAATTATATTGGTTTTGAAAGAATACTGCAATCCGTTTGGCAAACTGCAAATGCAGAGGAGTTTAAGAATCGTGGAACCTGCAAAATATGACAACTTGACGACGCATGCCATAAAGAAGCTCTAATCAATAGCAATTATTTACCTCAAGCATTCCAAAAATTATAAGCATTTGGATTATTGTGTAATAATTTAAAACTTAATGGTATTTTTTAAGATCCAATTAAACCACTAATCTATCAATCTATATATATAAACCAATTACTGAGCATCAGTCTCTTAATAACTTAAGAATGGCTCTACCGATTTGAATACATTTTTTTTTGTTGATTTCATTATTTATCAGGCAAGGCTTATACATAGCAAAAAAGTTTGGAAAAATTTGAAATAAAAATCAGAAAATTTCTAAAACCGAAATAATGTTTTGTATGGATATTTGGTATGGAGAAAGCACGAGAATTTACTTGCCACGGTTGTTCGATTTTCCAAAATTTTTTTTTTTTTTTCGTTTGTAGATATGTTGTCCACTAGGTTCTAGGGTATCTTTTATATCGAAATTCTCGGGACCGAGACTGGTACTGGGATTATGATTTTAACTTTAGAAGAGGGCTCAGAATGCGTGCTTTAGAGTAGCAAAAACTCGAAATACTGTTCGTGTTAGTCTACATAACTCATGAACGGCGCAACGAATTTGCTTGACTATTTATTTATTGTGTTCGTTATTCTGTGTAAAAGGTTTTTAGCGGAACAAAACTTTTCAAAACTTCGGGAGAAAAAGGGGAAAATTGCGAATACGGACATAGTGTTTTGCATGAAGAATGCACACCATAACTTGCGATTGAATTGATATAGATGGATGGAATAGGGAGGATAGAACAGCGTTTGTCGGATTTCATAGTGTTATACAAAAATAGTTCTCGATATGTGTGAGTATGAAAGTAAGAAGTTTTGTTGAATTTTGCTCATACTGCTTGAAAATTAGACAACTAATACTCTTTACAATAAGTTTTTATAATAAAACCCATATGGGAAAATTTTGTTAATTTATTTTGCTGCATGATAGTATGGGAGACAGCGTTGCAAATGACATAATCATTTAATCCCTTTTAACTTTTATTTTAAGTTATTCCATTTAGGTAGTCATATGAAGATATGTCTAAAAGAAGAATTATACTCAATGACTCCCAAATTAAAAGCCAAAAGTAGATAAATATATTGATACCTGGGTTTCCAAGTGGTTGAGTTTGACCCGGACAAAGCCGGAAATCCATGTGAATGCCAGGCGCCCAGTAGAAATAGAAAATTTTCTGAAAAAGAAATGCATTGGAAAATTTTTGTTATAAGTATGTGCTTCATTTTTTTTAAGAAGAAAAAATAAGATCACTAAGCTTTTGCGACACGAAAACTAAGTTTTTTTAATTATACATTAATATTACTGACTAAAACAAACATTTTGTGAAAGCCGAGAACTCCTTATTTTCAACTTGGCAATTCTGATTGAGACGAATGTTGTCGAGGATACAAAAGCACATTGGTTTCACGCCCGTAAAGTCTCGATACGAAAAGATTTCAACCACCTTTCAATGTTTTAAAATTTCGAATAAATACAATAACTTTGGGCGAAAAATGCAGTTTTCAAGTTTGCACAAGTAATGTTACCTTAAACTTTCCAATAAAAACGGTAGTTTTTTGAAAATGGCGATGATTGAAACTGGCGATGATTGAAACTGGCGAATAACCGATGCTTATTTTGATGATTAGCCTTTTTTGAGCTATCTAATAAAAAAATTAAACGGGATGAAATGTCCATGAAAAATGCAAAGCTAACTCACGGGCCATGACTGCATGAAATCTGCCGTGTTTTTTTCCAACGCAATACTTAAAGGGACTTTCGTTTCAAAAAGTTCAAAAGATTTTTTTCTCTACATAGAAGTGTTCCTTAGCATCACAGAAATACTGTCCTGAAACGGTTTTAGCAAATTGGTGTGGAAAAAAAGTTATGCCTATATATAGTAACAATACTTAAAATGCGTTTTTCTCGAAATCACGATTTTTGACTTGACTCCACACATTTCTCGAAAGCTACTCAACGGATTTTAAAAGTTCGAAAACTATTCAATATGTTTTAAAAAATACTAGTAACTTAACCTTTAAAAATGTGATATTAAACAATTCCAATTCTGTACACAGGGGTAGTTTGCCCTCGAAAATATTTTTTTTTTTTGATTTTTCAGAAAAATGTTTATAAAAGGATTAAAATATTAAAAACAAAATGTATTTCAGGTTAAGTTACGAGTACACTATATAGTCTTGTAAGTAGAACTCCGTAGGAGATCTTGCACTTCTATTACAGGAAGCCCAAAAACTGTGGAGCCGTTCAAAAAATATCTTTTGGAAGACGCCCTCTGAAACGATCAAGATGTAACAAAAATGAAAAAAAAAAGCATTTTCTTATCTTAATAATATGCTTGATTAAAAATGTCCGAAAGGAATCAGCTTAGTAAATATAATAGTCTCTTCACAAAAAGAAACTAAAAAGTTTATTATTTTGAACAAAATGGAAAGTACCCTTAAGTAATCTCTTACACATCGAGTAAGATACATACATATTAATTTTGTATTGGTAAAATAATTTTCTACAAAAAACTCAACACGATATTGCTAAACAGACACTGGTCTCTGATATCTTTAAGAAATATATACAAATTTGTGTTGAGTAATCATTTCATATTTACTACTTACATACTCTTCTGTATCAGCAAAAGGAGAAGCAATTTAGATTGTTACATACGAGTACGCATATATCTTCTCATTGTAGGATATACAAAGATAATGCATACTTATAATACGAAAATTGATATTAATATCGGTTATGCATCATTATCAACAATAACATTCTCAAGAAAATTATTTATTTTCAAAACGATAGACTGAAAGCCAATTGGGGACTTAATCAAAACATCTGACGGTACGCCAGAAATATAAATATTAAATTCGCTTTTTTCAGCGCACAAGAAAACTTAAATAGTTGACGGGAAGTTTTTTTTTTTAAATAAATAATTGTTTTAATTGAACATGCTGTTATTAGCAATGACCGATATACATGTAAATTTACAAATCGATCAATGCTTTTATTAAGGCAAATACGATAAGAAAACAGATAAATCAATATGGAAAAGTTGAAAAATGTGAAAAAAATTTAAGAAAATTTGAAAACTTTTGAAGATTTGACATAACGTTGAAAAGTTGAAGAATGTTGTAGAAGTCAAAAAATATTGTTGTTGACGAAAAGTTTAAGAAAAATCATAAAATTAAAAAGTAGTCGAAGTGGTAAAGAAAAAATTTTCGGGAAGATAGAAACACGAAGAAAATTAAAAAAAATGGTTTAAGAAAATGTCTTAGAAATTACGAAAGATATTGGATATATCGAAAATGATTGAATATGTCAAAAATATTATAACACCCTCAGTCGTTACGACTTTTCTTCCGACTTTGACAGGTCAGATATGATTTCGTAGAGTCGTACGGCCAGCTAGTGTAAAAATCAAAATAGTTTGATTTTCTCTCAAATTAAGCGAAAAGTCTGGGCATATGAGCGCAAGTCATACGAGATGTCGCTTGGATCTAGTTTTGGAGATAAAACCGTCGTAAGTTCCGTATGTAGCCTTTATGAAAATCAATCTAAGCTAGTAACCCTTAAATTGATATTCAAATTATGGGTGTCGTATGAAAGATAATTAAATAAGCTGCAATATTAATGAATGATCTTTCAAATGTATCCTATAGTTTGGGAGATGTGATGACTTTTCTGAAATTTTGAAAAATATATTTGAAAATATACTTATGTTTTGAAAAATTGTTTTAATAACATATAATTTTTTGAGTTCTCAAAAACATAATTCTTTTGCTCTATGTTTTCGAGCACTAACCATTTCTTTTCAGAAAAAAAAACACAACAATTTTTTGAACAAATTCTTTTGAAAACTTAACACATAGTGTAACTGGGCGGTTTTAAATTTATTTTGATTACCAAATAGTGCATATAAGTTCTTTTGTGGTTGAAATATATATCGAGGAAGACATCATATAAAAATAATATAAAAAATTTACCACAGTGATTTTGTTTTGCAGTAATAAGGAGTGATTATGAAAATATTTGTACATATGATGCAATATTTTTAATGGAAGTAATTCAGCTCTCTTAAAAGGGCCAATATGGTGGCCTATTAAATTATCTTTTCTACGACATCCATGTTTTTGATATCAAGTCAGGGGTTCTCAAGATATATTGCTTTTAAAACAGCATTGTCCCCAATTTCGGATGGCTACATTTCTAAAACTAGATCCAATCGACACTTTGTTTTACATTTTTTTTTTGTTATTATCGCTGAAAAAAGAGGTTGGGCAATTCAATCCACTTACATTTTGTTCTTTACTTTGTAAAATCTGTGCTTAGACTGAAGTCGTATGAAAAAGTCGTAGCGTATGAAGCGATTGTACAACTCTGTGGTACTGACGGTAGTATTTAAAGTCGTAACGTCTGATGCTGCTATTAAGTAGTCGATAGAATTCTAAGACACAATTCTGCGTAAGTATAGACCAGTATAGACTTTATATCATACTCGCCGTATACATGTTGACATGGTATTTGGGTTATGTGAAAATATACTTGAAATGTACTTTTCAAAGGCCGAATGTCCTTTTTTTGTCTTGAACACCCAATTTTACTAACATAAAGAAAAGTTTTCAAAAAATTACTAAATAAAAGGTCCTCCCTCACTTTTGTCATTTTAAAAACTCTTGAAAGATTAGATTTATTTCACAGTAAATTAGAAAATGTCCACCTACACATAACGATTTTCTATCTCGATTAATTATATATCCTAAAAAAAAGGTTTTTATTATAAATTGCCCAAATGTAACGAAAATTTAATGCAAATGTACCAAATGTACCGAAGGTACTAAAACTTGTCGAATGTACTGACGACGATGTTTCAGGACGCAAATGTCCCGAAAAAAGTCCAAATACAGCGAAAATGCCATCACTGGTTCACATACCAAAAACAGTTCTCATTCATTTTCAGTATTGACTTGCACTTATTAAATTTCTGGCAAACCGTGGTTAGAAATCTTGCATACACATAATGCATGCAAATAATTTTAGTATCAGCCCCATATTTAAGCATGCAGTCGTTTTGACAATCTTTCAGAGTGAACTACTAAATTGTACAAAAATGGTGTACCAAATTGAGAAAATAATTCTATTTCATTTACGAGTTGGGATACTATTTCTTATATTAGTAGCACTATACGAGCAAGGTTCTATAATAAGGACAACGTTATTAATTGAAAATTTTGGAAATTTTCTTGTGCAGAACTTTAATAAACACTATAAATATGAAAATCTTAAGGATTTCCATGTATTGGAATGTGAATCTTGGATGAATTATGAATGCCACAGTTTTGTGAAGACAAATCAAAGCAAGATTTGTAGTGTGAATAAATGCTGAAGTAATAATTTAACTTTAACATTTAAAAATCTCATAAAATAATAATTTGAAAAAAAGGAATGAGGTAAATTTCAGTTATAAATATTTCTAGAGTATTTGATAATATTAAGTTCAATATAAAGTAATACATTCAGGAGAACAATCTGTATTGAAAATCAATTTTAGTGAATGAATTTTCTAAAAAAAGTTTCATTTATCGGAATATTTTAGTACTAAAGATAAAAAACTCATAGAGGTGTGTACCCAATGTGCACAAAAACGGATGCGGATCCGTAACGGATCCGAAACGGACCTCAAAAACGGAAAAAAACCGGAATCCGCTTTATCGTATCCGTAACGGATCCGAAACGAACCTCAAAAACGGAAAAAAACCGGAATCCGCTTTTTCGTATCCGTAACGGATCCGAAACGGACGTCATATACGGATCCGTTTCGGATTCGTTTTTCATGTCCGTAACGGATACGAAACGGACATCATAAACGGAAAAAAACCGGAATCCGCTTTTTCGTATCCGTAACGGATCCGAAACGGACGTCATATACGGATCAGTTGTCGGCTGAAATTCCTCTCAAAAAAACGGAAGGATCGTCCGTTTTGTCGGATCCGAAACGGACGTCATAATCGGAAAAAAAAAGGAATCCGTTTTTTTTTATTATTAAAGCCAGTTTTCAAGATATTTTCAATAAACGAAAACAGTTCTCTACTTCTTTTTTGCTTTTTATGTATCTTTAAATTTAAAAAATAACAAAAAATTAAAAAAAAATGTGCGTCGCCGGGGTTTGAACCTGTATCTTCCCTCTGTTTATCCAATAGCATGCGTAGCTTAACAACATCAGAGACCTCCTTACATAATTACTGCTGGCTAAAAGTATAATACTTGAATTAGCAATCGACAACTGCTCAAAATAAATCTTCACTTTTTCATTTTGATAGAGAAGTAATTAAATTTAAGTACGTCAGAAAAATAATGGAAGTAGCTGAGTTGGTTAAGATGAGCATCTTTGAACAGTGGCATGACGCAGGACGCGCAGGTTCGATTCTATTCGGTGGCAGGTAAAAAAAAATAAGTTTCCTTAATGTGATTTACTAATAAATAAAACTAAGTTGATTAAATAGGCATGCATTAAAAGAATTAGATGAAAAATAAGTAAAAATTTAAAAAAAAAATTAGATTTGGGAAGAATAAAAAAAAAATTTTTTTAATTAATTGCGTTAATTTTTTTGTACAGTAAAATCCGCATTATTAAAGAAAAAGTTCGTCTCGAATCTGTTTTATTTAAAAAAACGAATCCGAAAAAGCGGATTCCGGGTTTTTTCCGTTTTTGAGGTCCGTTTCGGATCAGTTACGGATCCGAAAAAACGGACGATCCTTCCGTTTTTTGAGAGGAATTTCATCCGACAACGGATCCGAATCGGATTCCGTTTCGGATAAATAATCCACAGGAACGGATCCGAAACGGATCCGTTTGGCACATTGGGTAGTTGCACTTGCATATGTGTATGCGTGTAGCTACCGGTGATTCACAATGATAAATTTATCTTTTTTTTTAATCATCAAGAATGTTTTAAAAATTCTGACATGAAAAAATGTAGTTGGCTTTAGTTAGGTCAAACCCTAAATGTTGTAAGAAATTTAAATGGCTGGTTTGAAACCCCAAATTGGTACATAGTCATCGTAAGTCGCTAGACTACTGAATAAATTTTAATAAATTGGCACAGCTTTTTTTGAGTGGTACCCAATAATAAATAATTTTTTGTAATTTCGAAGAAATGTTTTATTGCATCATAATTTTCCTAACAAACCAATGACGGTTTTCTTCAATCCCTTTAACATGATGTGTGGTACGCGCTTCAATGCAAATGGCGGATTGCTGATGTTGTTTCCAGCATGTGAGAACGTTCTCTTACAAACCGAACACTTTCTGTCCGACACATTTTTAAATCACTCCAATTTTTTTTATATATTCTATGCATTATATTAGGGAACACGAACTTCAGGAACATATTTGTTATCGAATGTATCGAGAATTATCGACCTTTGCAGCTCGTGTTCACTAATATAATGCCTACACGGAGAAAAAACTAGCTCAAATTTAAGCAAAAATTAATAGATGAATACAAAAATTAAAAGCTTTGAAGAAATATTACTCTTTTACAGTAATAAATAAGAAATCATTATGAAAAATGCTATTCTAGTTTGTAATTTATTTAATTTTACATTTTTTATTAAGTGGATATTAAAAAATAATTTTCTTCATTTTATTTATCAACTAAAACTTGGAAATCATACAAAGAATTTATTAAATTTTAATAAATTGCGACATAGAATTTTTACTAAAGCGCTCATCAATGTGAGCATATTTCATATTGTAATTTATGATTCCCGCTTTGTAATTTATAAAAAGTAGCTATCGAAAAATTATTTGATAGAAAATAATTTTTACAAACTCTTATGTTACGAGTATAAAGTATGATTGAATTAATTCATATACATGCATATTAATATTTTAAATCAAGATAAGTAATTTTTATTATGTTTGTGTTTTGTTTGCTATGATTCTTAACTGGTTAATGCAAAGAATTAAATATAGTGTGTTTGCAGACTCTTTAACATCGACTAACAAAGCTTACTGAAGATGTGACGTAGCTGTCACTGAAACTAGTATAAGCAGCTGGTTGCCCATTTTTTGTTCTTTTACAATTGTTGGAGTTATTCTCCAACAATTAATGCAATTTGCACTTGTATTTTTTTGTTGTTTTTGCACTAAAAGTACTGAACATAAAATTTCTATAAAGTATATAAAAATTACATAGCTGATGTAATAAATTCTAAAAACCAACTTCAGTTATTAATTATTTCATCATACAAATTTTACAATGTACTTTTTAATAATATTACATCTCTTAACGAAAAAATAGTACAGTCCTTTTAAAATTCAATAAATTATTTCAGTAATTTAGTACGTGAATTTAGTTATATTAGTATCTACTTTGTAAAAATTTAAAACATGCATTCGAAAAATTGATGAGAACGAAGATGCAATTTTTATTTTATGCTTAGCAATTTTTGTTAGAAACTCGAACCGTTTCTAGATTACTAAAAATTCTACTAATATTTCTGTAATTTTGACAAATATTTACAAGAATTTCGAAGACTTGTTTTTTCCGTGTAGAATATGTAAAATTAGAAGCGATTAAAAAAAATATTTTTCTTAAATAAAGATCGTAAAAAAGAGTTCTGTATAAGAGAGAAAAAAATTTTAAGAAACTTGTCATATCTCATATCATATATGAGCAAAATCTGAGGTTCCATCTACAAAAGGTTTTATGGTGAGCAGGTTTTTTCATGAAAGCAGAAAATCTGCTCCTTTACTTTACACAAAGTTTCCTCAAGAATATCACTGTTTAGGTGCTAGGATATTTTTGAGCTCATTGGGGCGCTATCGGTTAGACATTCATAGGGATTTTCAAAAGTACAGAATGTTTTTCCTATGAATACAATGTGCACCCAATGATAATGTCTGACTAAATATTTGTAACTCTAGTTGCAAATTTCTTCATTTCATCAATTAGTACACTCGATCAACTTGAAATAATTTCTGAGTTCTAAATATTTTCGACAACTGCAGGACTCTTAAATAGTCCACGTTCAATGTGATGAGTAAAAAAAGTCGGAACAAAATATAAATCAGTTTTTACATCAGAAAAAGCCTGTTAGAGTTCCAATGGTTCTGCTCTGTTCAATGTCAAAAGCTTAACAAAACAAAGTTAAACAGTTTTTATGTCACATAATTCATTTGAGGGTTCTCGAATTTTAATATGATAAACAAAAGTTTTCTGCAGATAAGTCCATAGGCTTGTTAGTTCCCTGTTCTTCAAAATTTCAGTATGCCGCTGGTCATAAAATTAATTTTATTGATTTTCTCAATATCTTAGTGTTAATCTAGGGTGATTTCCTAAAAAACAATTGCTCAAAATTTTAAGACGTAATAATTATAATGACTTAAAAACTACTGCAGCGATTTTAAAGCATTTTGCAACATTAGCATAGCTTATTAAACTACTTTTCAAAAGAGGTACGTAATATTCAATTTGAGGCAAATTTTTAGGACAAGAGCTATGTGAATCGGGCAAATATTAGAGGGAATTGAAGACACTGGCTACTGATCGTACAAATGGGGTAAGTTTTGTGGAGTCCCTATGCTGCGTTAGAAGATAAAGGACACATGAGAAATAAATGCTTAAGAAACTGCTTCTATACATTTTTATTATAATCGAATAGGTAATTCCTAAGACTTTTTCATCTATAGATTTACTGATTTTTTTTTTGAGGGATTCCTATGAAATAAATTTTTGAAACAATAATATCCCGATATTAATCGTCGTAACAGTGACGACATTATCGCGACACATGACCTTTTTCAGTACCTTTTCGTTGTGAAATAAAGCAGTACATTTGACAAATTCTTAGTACATTTGAACTTTATCTAATAAATACATTTTCTTCGATTTTTTTAATTAAATTTTAAAAATTTTTCGAGAATTTTAGAAAGTTTTAATAAATTTTAGAAAGTTTTAGAAAGTTTTAGAAAATTTTTGTAAGTTGTTTTTAAACGTTGTTGAAGTATGCGTAAAAAACATTAAATGACCTTTTTTTTCTAAATTTTTGTAAGCTTTGGTGTCTGAAGCAAAAAAGTACATTCATCCTCTAAAAAATACATTCAGAGTCTTCGGACCATTTCCACAAAACCCAAATACCATCACTACTTCGTGATATGAAAAATAAAATTACATGTTGTGATGGCTTTATTGTATGCACTTGGACTTTGTTCAGTACTTTAGAGCTCTAAAAAACACGCAAGTACAACGGCGAAATTTTAAGTACATTTGGAACATTTCAGTACGTTACGACTATTTATATATATTTAACATTTTTAACATGATTTTCAAGCTTTTTTATTTGCTAGATAGCTAAGACGGCTAATACGTGTAGTGGCTAATCTCAATTATTATTGTTAACTATTTTGAAATACATTTTTTTGTAGTAAATTTACTTTTTTTATTATTTGAAAATCGAATTAGCTTTTTATTAGTAAGTCTTCTGGATAAATCACAAGAAATATATCTGCCATCCAAAAAATACATTCCGTTTCTAAATTCAGTGCATTCTCAAAATATCGAAGTGAAACATAATAATCTTGTCAGTTTGGTAACATTGACTTGGCCTATTACAAGTAACTGTTTTGCATAGAGATCTTTCCATGCCTATATTTGTGAAATTGTCGCATACTGTTACTAATTTTTTTGGCAACAGCAAAAATATCTATGGAAAGATTTTATAGGATGAGATGTGCTATGTACGATTACTCTTAATATTAGTAGTAAAATTCTTTAAGAGCGTCAGTCAATGTATTAGGGTGTTCTGCTTTTGAGCAATAGTTTACTTTTTTTAAGTCTACTAATCTCAAAAGTTAGGTTTTGAGTTAACGAAATTTTTTCCACCTAGGAGAAATTTTTATCTCAATTATAGAGCTGTTGCATATGAAAATTTAGCAGTTTCAATGTTAATTAAACGGGAAAGGGGAACCCCTCTTGCGCTAGCTCTGTAATTGCCAGAAAAATCTCTCCTAGACGGGAAAAATTTTGTGAACTTAAAAATTAACTTTTATGATTGAAGGACTTTAAAAAAACTATTGGTCAAAAGGTGGCACACCTAGTGTGCATTTTGTGCAAATTTGTGATCTTTCGACCAAAACTAGCCTATCGCTTTAAAATATAAAACTACCATTGGTCTCATCGAACTCATTTAAAAAAAAATTGTATGGATGTTTTTAAGCTGTCTCAAGGTTGTGAATGGTTATTGTGATCTTTATCGACCTTAATTAAGTCACCATTTTTATGGATGAAACCACCACTTGAGGCTCTTAGTAACAAAAAAAAAACGTAGGGTAATAGCTGCAGCTTGGCCGACCTTTTATATCAGACTTTCACTTTCTACTAAGTAGGTAGAAACAAACTTAGTTCAGAAAGAAATTAACAGAATAAGGGCACTAAAGTCTGAGATTTGTAAATATTTCGCTTTTTATTATCGTTCAAGTCTTGAAGAAAAAAACGTATACTATTTTATTTATTCACCCACTACGTTACCGCTATAATGCATTTAAGTCTGCTACGGGCTGCAATCTACATCATGTCTACTGGGTATGATTTCATGTTTGCACGTAAGTTCATAAAAGAGTTGCTAAAACAGCGGCAACCTTATTCAAAGTGCAAATGCTGTTCATGCATTATTGATGACGACGCATGTTACAAGAAATTCAGTGTTTAAAAATGAAGAAACTTAAAATACTTTGGCCGCTGAAAAGAAAATACATATGCAGCTCCTTTCAGCTTGATGTTAAAGCTAAGCGTCAGTGGCATTTTGGATTTTCGGAAACATCTACAAATGGTCCTCTTTTAAATGCGTCAGTGTCGTTGACTATGGCATATCACATGTCTGTGTAAAAGTAAAATGCAGACACAATTCGCAAGCCATGACTAATTTTATTTAAATACCTAAAATCACATTCGTAGTGTATGTACATATATGTATTAGGGTGTGCCATTTTTGAGCAACTTTATTTTTTCAACTAAAAAACAGACTTAAAACTTTCAGAAAGGTGTAAAAAGAAGCCTCTAAAAATTTGAGCTCTTAATATTAACATTTAGAGGTGCCTGTTTCTAACTTTCCATTTTCCATGTAAATTACATGGAAAAAAATTATGCATTGTAAAAATGAACTGAAAGATTATTTTAGTAGGAAATTGAACGCTCTACAAAAGAAAAAAAAAATTTTTGTCTATAATTTTACTGAACCTAATGTATAATTACTTTTGTTTAACAGTTAATCAAATAATAAAATAATATAATTTTTTTTTTCGTGAAAGAAAAATCTTTAAAATTAATTTCGATTCATCTTCTCTACAAATTTGAAATTTGTGTATTTTTCCATTTGAGCTTTACTTTGCCAGTTTTTGAACGAAATTCCACTTTCAGCCTCTAAGCGATCATAACTCGGTAAAACTCCAAAATTAAATAATTCGGGTTTGTTGTTGATGCGGTTAACTTGCAAGGTAATATTTCGCGCTGAATCCGATTTTGGCCTTTCACGTAAGTACTTCAAAAATGGCTTTTTTGACTACAATTGAGATTATGTAAAGGGTTAAAAAACAATTCCAGTTTATTTGAAATCAAAACATATTGAAAACCAATCTACTTCTCGAAAAAATAATTTTTAAATGGTCATTTTAAGCAAGGACCATAACGATTATGAATTTTATGAAAGAAATCTTTATTTTGGATTTTAATTTTTTGTTTTCAATCCGAGATATTTTTATTTTTTTCGATCAAAAATAATCGCAAGTTTAGATTTATATTTTTTTTTCGGTCTAAAGTAATCGTTGTTTTGTAATTTAGTTGATCCAAAATAATTGTTATTTGGGATTTCTATTTTTTTGTGTCAAAATTAAATGTAACTATGGAATTATGTTTTTAGATCGACAGTTGAGTAAATATATGCTGTAATTTGAATTTTTTTTACATAATAAATAATCGTAAGAATGAATTTTTACATTTTTGTATCAAATTTATTCGTCATTTAATTCTTCTATCAGCTGAGGGCGTCCATTGTTTCTTGAAAAAAAAAGAAACGAATTAAAATCAGAAATTATATTTTGAAAAGAAAAATTATAAAATTTAAAATCTTTATATAAATCTACGCATCTGTGTATTTAAACACTCATTTCGTCTTTTAAGTCATCGTGATTTTTTGGCCTCAACTTAAAAGATTCATTTCATTAATATTGGTGGGTTGAAGAGAATCATGGTTTCTCATTAAAATAGCTATAGTTTTTCGACAAATCATCAAAAATTATCATTTGAAAACTTGTCTTAAAGAAGAACAATAATTTCAAATGGTAATATTATTAAAAATAAGCTCAAAAATGTTTTGGATCTTATAGATAGCTTCAAAAGTAGAAAAAAAAACAGTTCTTACACTCAAATATTTTCAAATCCTGACGTGATAGGGCGACTTTGAGGACGAATTTAGTGCAAACATTACTTTCAAAATGAGTCACAGCTGCCCAGAAATATTCTTGGCCTCTAGATTTGCAGACCTGTGTTATCAAACAACTTTGTAATGTTGAAAACTTTTTTAGAACTTTATATATCGATTACTGGAAAGCAACATTTTTTTTAAGAAAGTAACCAGTATTATTATTAAGTAAAATATTCGTTATTAACACTGAAAATTTTGCTATGTCAAGAGCAGATCCACTTAGTCTTAGGTTTTTTTTTACGTATGGTACGATAAGTATTTCAGTAAATTGATAAAAATTGCAAAAATATCGACTTTGTTCCAATTAAACGGCCATATGAAATCGACCGTTCTTTTTTTTTAAGAAAAAACAGTTTGTTATATATTCGTGCTCAACGAACTATAAACCTTAATAAATTTCACTTAGCTACATTTCATATTGAGCTGGAAAGACCATTTTATAATAAAATTAAATCGACGGAAGCACAAATCAATAAAATTTTGTTCATATAAAAATTTTTTTTTTCAAAACTTATTTTGTTTTTCTCAACAATTCTTAGTAGTCATATTTTTACGGCATATTTTTGAAGAAATTTGACAATATCTAAAATAGATTAAGGCCATTATCCATTACTTTGGCCATGATTTTTATTGATTAATAGTTAAAATGTGATGCTATTATTTACAAATTCGCTTTTACATTAAACTAAAACTTACAGGTTCTTTTTAAGTTAATAATTTTTTAATTGTTCCACGAAAAATACCAGTAATTGCAAAGTTTCTAATTAAAAATGTTGAAAAAAGTTTTTTTCAAATAAAAATAATTTTGTGTCAAATTTAATTAAAGAAATTAGTGAAGATTCCCATGACGTTCAACAGCGTCTGGCGTAAAAGTTTTTTTCCTCAGGTTTTGAATTTATTTTGTGTTGTTTTCTTCTCTTTTGGATTTTTGTCTATCTCTCATAACGTCTGACTGCTCATTGAATGTAAAACTACTGAGGAAAAACCTGTGAAAGAAACTTTAACTTTTGTGAAATTGCCGTCAAGGTGCTGCCAATTGGCAGGCAACGGAAGTGCAACATCTTCCGGTGACATTTTAATTTCTCAAACCAATGCGTAAAATGTAATTTAAACTCATAGTAAACAAAGCGAAAAAGTTAAAAAACTAAAAAAAAAATCAGTTACTGAGGACAAAAAAGTTATGAGCTAACCGAAATACCTAAAGCTATTGCGATACTAATTTTGCTCTCACTGTTCAAAATTGTTGTTTTATAAATACAATTTTCTAGAACTATGATTGTAATAGCTTAATGGTAAGCTTATCCTCTTATTACATAGGTGGCCATGGTTTGAATTCCATGACAAAGGAGTGAAGAATGTTCTAGTTACAACTCCCCATCTCAAAAGTCACTGGCAATATTTCGAAGGTACAGTTGAACTGTAGGTCTCCGCCGCTGTGTAAAATCGAAATGGACACAACAGAATAGAATTAGGTCCAGGACCTCGACTATTTGTGCTCCTAAATATTATTTTATTATTGATGCAGTTTTATAGTGAAGGCAATTTTAAGTTTTTAAAAAGAGCTAAGGATTTCTTATGTGTATTTTTGCTAATTTGTAATTAATTAATTGCAATAATTAATTTTTATTATAATCGAAGAAAAGCAAAATTACCTAACTTTTAATAAAAAAAATATAGACTCTTTCAAAAAAGCTACAAATGATATAAAAAACGGTCTTCATGAACTTCATGAAAAATTAGAAAACCTCACAGAATATGAAATTAAGAACTATATCAACTTAAAACGTCCATTCTCAATTGAAATCTAAAAATAAAGCAGAAAATCAGCTAAAATAACGTAACCGAGCGTTGTTACAAATCGTGTAATTTGAGCACAGGCTGTCCCGTCACTGCGATTACACCACTATCCTCTCCCGTATGGCTTTCACTCCAGCTACTCAAAACAACAAAACGTTTGAATATCTAAACAAAAATACACACGCATAAAAGTAACAGGGTGGGTGTGTCACACCCGACCACACTAACGCCGAGTTAAATTTCCGCTGGCACAAAGTCTTTCATTTGATTTGAAAAAAGTTGTTTACTTTAGATCAACATATGAGTTACACAGAGGAATTAACAAGAACTTCATCTTCAAAAATCGCTACCGATTTCTAAATGATGAATTTTTCTAAATAAAAATTATTAAAAAAAATATATAAACATTTTATTTTAAATATTCTATTAAGAAATGATCAAAAGTCAGCACACTCCATAAATTCCAACAAATTCCTAGTAAATATCCTTTTAAAAAATGAAACCTTTTTTTAAAAAAAGGTTATGCAAGTTTTAATATCAGCTGACACGAGACCATTATTAGGAGGAATCTTTCCAAATCACGTGAGCTTTTTTTATGCGACAATATGTTAGTAAGCTGTTAACAAAGTTTCATTTAGAATATTGGTACTACGAATTTAGATAAATATGGAACTAAGAAAGCACATAAATGCTCCGCTAAATTTAAACGAATGTAGTCATGATAAACTCAGTAATATTTTGAGTTCAAAATTAAAAAATCTCTCAAAAATATTTATGATTAAATTGTTATTTACATTTTTCGATTCATTCTAACAAAAAAAACTAGTAGAGGTGTTATCTTCGCCCAGGCCGAAACTCATATACTCTACACTGCACTGAAAGTACTTCTTAAATAAATGCTAAAAACACGTTGAAAAGGTTGATAGTTGAAGAGGTTTAATAAGTCGAAAATAATGTAAACAGGTTCAAAGAGGTTCAAAAGTGTTGAAACAGATGATAAAATCTGAAAAGTCTAAAAAATATTTAAACCATTGAAAAAAGTTGAAACAAATGGAAAAAGTCGAAAACATATGGGAAATGCTGAAAAATTGATAAATAAGAATATGTCGAATAAAGCTGAATGAGGTTTAAAAAAATTGAAAAAATACAAATGGAAAATATTGGCGAAAGTTAAAAGGTTGGAAAAGTCAAAAGAATATAGAAAATACTTAAAAAAATACAATAGAAATGTAAAGACTAAATATAAACCCGCCCACTTCTCTAATTCCACCTACTTTCGTATCAAAAAATTATATTCGTGATTGACATACGCATACAAGCTTGTATAGTTGCGATATATGCCGTAATTAGTCTTAAAAATTAGAGCGGTGACACGCCCACTAGTACAATCCAGTTCAATTTTAATCCAGAAATAGCTTTCTATAAACAAACCTCTTACACCAAATGTCAGTATGACTGCTCACACGTTTCGATAGATATACCACTTAGTGAATTTAAATTGTATGAGAGGTGCCACGCCCACTAATGCTATTTCCTCAGCTTTTGATTCATATATACCTTAAAGCCAGTGAGCCACCTACATTAAATTTTAGATCAATTGCTCCAGAGTTCACTTAAAATAGCACTTACAACTTTATTTTAATGTGAGAGGTGCCACGCTTAGTGATGAAATCCTGTAAAATTTCATATAATTTCAAAGTTTACAGTAGCCGACACCTCTACACAAAATTTTGTGAAGATTACTCTCATAGCATACTATCTATAGCATTAAACGTATTTTGCTTATATGGGAGGTGCCACACCCACCTTCACTATTGTGCCAAATTTTTGCAAGGAGACAAAAATTTCATAACGATTGCGTTGCTAGTTCTCTTTTTATGACGTTTATAAATATTGTAGGCCGTGCCACGCCCTTCAACGCAATTTTCTAGTATATTGACGTAGCTACTATTAGTTTTTTTCATAAAAATGTTAGGGATGACATTTTTATGAAAATCGTAAGTGCCAATTTGGAGTTATACCAACTCCAAGATTTCAATTGTTAAAAAGTACCACGCCCACTTGCAAAATTCCGCCCACTTTATGCACAAGTTCAGATATCTAAGATCTCTATCCTTGTATCAAATTTCATCACAATATCTTGCACGGTTTACGAGCTATGGCATGATAAAAGTGAAAATGTAGGGCTGTGCTGCGCCCCTTTAAGAGCCTTTGAAAATTTAAAGCCCAGCCAATCTTAATTTTATTTTCATATTCACCAATTCACCAAGTTTCATCAAAATCGCAGCAACTTTTTTCAAAATGGACTTGGGTATATTTACATAGAGTATGGAAGGTAGGCGTGAACGTGCTATCAGTTTATTAGAAGGTGTGACCTGTGTACCAAATTTCATTGCATTATCTTACTTAATTCTCCCGTAAACATGATTTCAACAGACAGACAGACAGACAGAAAGAAAGACAGACAGACTGACGGACATAGCTATATCGACTCAAGTAGTGACACTGATCAATAATATGTATATACTTTTCCATACCTGCCATGCCCCTTTCTTTGTGTTGCACACGGAATGACAAAGTGAATATACCCACGGTGGAGGGTATAATTACGGTCATCCAGATTTCTGGTAAATTATACTCTCAAAGTATATACTGATCCTTCTGAACACGACGATTCTTACACAGAAAAATTGTATTATTTTTAATGAAAATGTATTACTTCAAATCGGAAATTTTGTTGTGTTGAAGAGGAAAACGCAAAACAAAACCAATGCGGCATAACACAAAAATGCAAAATTTGTTGTCTTAAATGTACCCTTTCCGCTGAATAATTATCAAATGTGAATCTATTTGGTAATGTGAATTTATTTGTGAATAAATACGTTTTTGAAAATTGTCTCAGGCATATATATAAATATACAGTATGGCTCCATAAAGGATTCATTATGAGAGTAGTCAATATAAAAATATTGCATTAGAATGATTTTGCTTTCTTTATTTAACTAAACGATTACGTGTGAAAGATAATATTGGCCAAATGTTTACTACGGCTTCGAGGGCATGTATCAAACCTTTTAACTAAAAGGGTCCTGGTATATATTGATCTCCTATTCCACCAATATAACTAATCGTTTAGTATTTTAGCTTTTGAAATTATGCTGTCTTATTGGCATAGAACTTACTTCTGAGACATCCATAAAGATAGAAGTCCAAGGATTTTAAATCGCAAGATCTTGGTGCATGTTCTGTATGATATTGCATCTCACTAACTTTACGTGCAATAAAGTTATTGTTGCATTGGCTGTGTGGCATGTGGCACCAACTTGCTGGAGTCACATTTCGTCCACATTCAAATCATTCAATTTGGTCCGTAAAATGTTAATTATCGTGGCGTGTTAGCATGCGCTATTTACAGTAACAGCATTACTTCAAAAAAAATGCTCATATAATTCCTCCAGCTAAAAAACCACACCAAACAGTAACTTTTCGAGATGCATCAGTTTCACCACAATCTCTTTTGGGTTTTCATGGGCACAAATGCGACAATTTTTCAGATTAACGTATTTGCTGAGATAAAAATGGACCTCGATAATTTTCATTGAAAATTTTCATCAAGCTGTGTTTGCTCGGCAAATTTACGATGCTTAAAATGGTCTGGAGGCATCAGGTCCTGTGTTAGTTGAATTTTGTAAGAGTGCATACTCAAACCTTCTGTTAAAATTCAACATAATGTAGTTCTTGGTGGTCCGGTTACACTTTCACTTATAGCACCAATGATTTTGGCTCAACGACCTGCACAAACACGCACTGATAAGTTTACTTTCGACTTCTTAGAATTTGTGCACCAAATTCAAAATTGTACGCTGATCTGGCCAATAATTTACTATGCATTGCATTCCGTAAATAATTTTAGTACGTTGTTCTACCGAGTATCTTTCCATTACTAAAATTGCTAATGATCAAAGATGACAAATCACAATATAAAATATTTTTTAATTTCATCTATTGGCCCAGCTATTATAATTGCTCGTTTCTATTTGAAAAATGCTTAAATTTTTATTAACTTGTGAGTCACTTTACATATGCCCCATGTAGATTACTTGTTGCTTGTAACGGGTGATTCTTTTATAGGTTCTTTCTTCAAAAGTAAAAATAAATAAAATATTCAATTTCGATAATATTTACTATCATGCAAAGAACAATTCTCTACATTTTTTTTAAAAGAACTGCGACTAACATCCTTCTGATTTTCGATGACGCGTTCGAGCATTTCGAATAATATTTGGCGAATAGCGCGAGGAATATTCGTTAGGGTATTTTTATACCCTACAGAGAGGGTATTTTCACTTTGTCATTCCGTTTTTTCGTGTTCAGAAGGATCAGTATATACTTTGAGAGTATAATTTACCAGAAATCTGGATGACCGTAATTATACCCTCGAATGTGGGTATATTCACTTTGTCATTCCGTTTGCAACACAATGAAAAGGGCATGGCAGGTATGGAAAAGTGTATATATTCTTGATCAGAGTCACCAGCTATGCCTGTCTGTTGAAATCAAGTTTACGAGAAAACTAAGCAAGCTAATTCAATGAAATTTGGCACACAGTTCACACCTTCTTGCAAGCTGCTAGCATATAAAAACGGGTGAAATCGGTTAACTGTCACGCCTTCCGCTCATAGTCTATGTAAATATACCCAAGTCCATTTTGAAAAAAAATTGCTGCGATTTTGATGAAAATTGGTGATTTGGTAAAGATGAGAACAAAATTAAGATCAGGCTAAGTTCTAAGTTTGCAAAGGCTCTTAAAATGGCGTGGCACAGCCCCAAATTTTAGCTTTTATATCGCCATAGCTCGTAAACCGTGCAAGATATTGTGATGAAATTTGGTACACGAATACAGATCTTATGATTCTTGAATTGCACATAAAGTGGGCAGAATTGTTAAAGTGGGCGTGACATTTCTTAACAATTAAAAATTTGGATTTCGTATAACTCCAAAATGGCATATACGATTTTCATTAAAATTTTAGGGATGATACGAGTACCACTGAAAGTAGTCAACAATACCAGCTACGTCAATATACTGAAAAATTTCTTTTAAGGGTGTGGCACATCCTACAATATTTATAAACGTTCTAAAAAGAGAACTAACAACGCAATCGTTATGAAATTTAATATGGCAGATATACTCGCTAAAAGGTGTCTTCTTGCAAAATTTTGGCACAATTGTGCAGGTGGGTGTGGCACCTCCCATATAAGCAAAATACGTTTAATGCTACAGATAGTGTGCTATGAAATTCAATGAAACTTGACAAGATTGAATCAGTGGGCGTGGCACCTCCTTCATTAACATAAAGTTGTAAGTGCTATTTTAAGTGAACTATTGGAGCAATTGATCTGAAATTTGATGTAAGTTGTTTACTGGGTATACATAAATCAAAAGCTTTTGAGATAGCAACAGTGGGCGTGGCACCTCCCATACAATTAAAATACTTTAAGTGGCATAGCTATCGAAATATATGAGCAATAATACTGAAATTTGGTGTAAGAGGTTTGTTGTGGATGTGTCACCGCCCTAAATTTTAAGAATAATTACGGCGCATATCGCAAACTATACAAGCTATAGTGCTAAAACTTGGTTTAAGCATGTCAATCACGAATATCATTTATTGAAACAAAAGTGGGTGAAACTGGAGACTTTCAACTTTCTTGAATGGTTTTTATATATTTTCAGCATTTTCACTTTTTTCCAACGCTTTTCAACATTTTTGAACCTTTTTACATTAATTTTCGACTTATTCAACATCTTCAACATTTTTTTAAAATTTATTTAAAAAGTACTTTCAATGCAGTGTAGGGTATGTGAGTTTCGGCCTGGCCGAAGATAACACCTTTTCTAGTTTTTTTTTATTTTAATGTTTTAACATTGAAGTTAAAAATAGTCCTCACAAAATTTCAGAGATTAGTTAAGTGATATTTCGAATAAAAATCAGTCCTGACTAAATCGAATAAAAATCTGCCATAGTTGCCATGCTATAGGATTTTAAAGCATTTTCGTTGTTTTGGAAGTGCCACACCTTGTTGTTAAACAACGCCCATACATTTTGTAGGGTTGAAAATACCAACAATATATACCCAAAGAGGGGTTTTTTCGGTCCTATTAACTTACCATTGCGCGTAAATAAAATTCTCAAAACAGAGTTTTTTCGGCGCAAACAGAGTTTTCCCCATAAAAACAAAAAAACATGGAAAAACGTTTTTTCTATGTTAATTTTTCAAAATTTCAGTTAAACTCTGTTTGTGTCATTCACATGTTTGATCTAGAAAAGTGAGATTTTGTGAAGACTATTTTCGGATCCAGTGCTAAAATATTGTCAAAAAAATTTAAACAAAAGCACCTATGCTTCTGTGTGTTTCACATATTTCTTAAACTTTAGATACTCCTTAAATGAAAAATAATTCCTAAGTCACCTTAATCAGCCAATGAATTAACCTTGGCTCCAACTTAACTACCTGCATAAGAATTTACGATTTCTTTCTGCTTCTAAACTTTGTGTTTTTTTTTACCCGAAAGAATTTACATATTCCATCAGCAATCAACTTTTGCGTAGCTGTTTTATGAAACCAAAGAAAAAAGTAACTTTTTAAATTTTATTCATCGATTTAGTATAAAACAGTAAGAGGCACAAAAACTTTGTGCACCAGGTGTTGCGAAATTACGTGCAAAGTTTTCTTTGACAACGCAATAATCAAAGTATTTGCAAGAAATAAAACGTTTTTTCAAAGGGATAACAAAATTGAAATATTCGCACGAATTGGCAATTATGCAAAGAGTTTATTTGCTATAAAAAAACGCCAAACTGTTAAAAAGCTAGAAGTTACGAGTTTTGTCTCGCACTCAGCTAACGAAATAATGTGCTGTGGATAAGGGCGCCTAAAGATATGCAAAGGTTTTGCATTGAAGTATTTCAACGATATCAGCCAACTATCGTCGGAATGGTCGTTGACTTTACTGGGGTTCATAACACCACAGCACTATTCAAAGCCATAAGAAGATATAGTCAGCCATATTTTGCAGGCTCAATTTCATTATCTGGTAGCTTCAGTTGAGCCAGAACCTACTTTTATATACAAACTTTACAATATTTTCAACTTTGCACGAACAATTGGGTATGTGAATTACTGACAGTGAAGTACAAACACAATCGTATGTTCGGCTCAATCGTCGAACTCCTTCTGAATTTCGAATTACTTCCGCCAGATTTGATCTCAAGCGAAAGGCTCATCGCCGATGCAGATGCCCATTATGTAAGCCTTCCGAAATCGGACTTTTTGGAAGGCTTGAAAAATCAATCCAAACTAATGTATTATTTTTTCTTAAGAATTATTCAGGTAATTCTTAAAAATTTGTAAGCGAATGGATTACTATTCCACAAGTAATACATAAGACTAGTAAAGGTGATATCTTCGGCTATGCCGAAACTCACATACCCTACACTGCATTGAAAGTACTTTTTAAATAAATGTTAAAAAAATTTTGAGGAAGCTGAATAAGTCGAAAATAATGTAGAAAGGTTCAAAAATGTAGAAAAGTGTTGGAATAAACTAAAAATGTTGAAAAATTATGAAAACCATTGAAGAAAGTTGAAAGAAATTGAATAACTCGAAATATATGAAAAATGCTGAAAAATTGATGAAAAAGTCGAAAGAATAAAGAAAATGTCGAATGAAAGTAAAGAAAGAGTATGGGATATGTTGAAAAAAAAATAGAATAGAAATGAAAAACACGAAATATGTCACGCCCACTTCTCCAATTCCACCCACTTTTGTTTCAATAAACAAACCAAATTTTAGCACAATTCTAATTCGACTGTTGCTTTTTCGCTAGTTTTTGATTCATATGTACCTAATACCCAGTAAACAACTTACATCAAATTTCAGATCAATAGTTCCAATAGTTCACTTAAAATAGCACTCACAACTTTCCACCCACTTTATGCGCAATTCAAGATTCATAAGATCTGTATTCGCGTCCCAAATTTCATTACAATATCTTGCACTTTGCAAACTTAAAACCTAGCCTAATCTTAATTTTGCTCTCATCTTCACCAAATCACAAAGTTTCATCAAAATCCCAGCAATTTTTTTCGAAATGGACTTGGGTATATTTATATAGAGTATGAGCGGAAGGCGTGGCCACGAACCGATTTCACCAAATTTTCATATGCTAGCAGCCTACAAGAAGCTTTGACCTGTGTGCCAAATTTCATTCAATTAACTTGCTTAGATTTTCCGTAAACATGATTTCAATAGACAGACACACAGACAGACAGACAGACGGACATAGCTATATCGACTCAGGTGGTGACGCTGATCACGAATATATACACTTTTCCATACCTGCCACGCCCCCTTCTAAGCGTTACAAACGGAATGACAAAGTGAATATACCCTCTGAGTGGGGTATAATAACAAAATATTTAGTTCCGAGATCCATACCAAAATGTTTGCCCATGTTTATTTCGGTAATTTTACAATAGTTTTTCTTGCTGTGTAGTTTGTAATGCTTTGCTTGAATAGAAATACTTTAATTTCTTAATCAAGCACCTTCTCAAATATTAACAAAAAAAGTTTTAACAATTTAATATCTTAATCATCCACAGACGAAACGAATTCAGTTTAGCCCGACCCTTTGTCTGGTAGCCTCTAGCGGAAGCAAAATAACTCAACCATTTCATTTAAAATATAAAAATCCTTATGAATTTTCTGCTATTTTATGAAATGTGTCAACAAAAATATTTTATATTTTAATTAGTATTTTTTTTATTTTTTTCCTAATTAGACGTACTCATTCGTTAATGAACGAATTCGGTAGTGTGCGCGTTTTCAACTTTACTTTGGCTCATTACGAACAAACGGACGACAATTGTCGACAACGACACCACCAATATCCCCAACAACAACAACAACAATAACAACAACGAGAACAACAAGAACGCAAACAACAACGACTTGGACTTAGACAACAGCAACAAGAACGCTAAAGCTGTACAATAAAAACAGTGAAAACCAAAAATTAGATTCAGAGCACTGGAGGCGTTAGAACTCAAATAATGTCATTAGAAGCCACAATCGCCAGAGCAATATCCTTACATAGCATCACAACAATAAACAGCAGCACCAGCAATATCAGCAACAACATTAGTAGTAGCAACAGTAGTTGTAATTATAAGAAAGAAGATATCGTTTGCTTAAAGCAGCAAGAACAACAACATCGGGATAAATCGGAGCATTCAAGTATTCAAAGAGTGCATAAAAAAGCACCCTCAAGCGGTCAACAACAGAATCAGTCGCAGGAGCAGCAGCAGCATAAAACCAAGCGTCGAGCTCCGAAACCTCCACACTCAGGCGGAAAGGAGGTATTCTAAAATTAACATGATTTTGACCTTCACTTAACAAAAAAGAATTTTAATGCAGATTTCATTTAAATAGTATAAATGTGGGGTGGGCTTTTAAATGGGCGTGGTAGCATATATTAATGCGTAAAGCTCGTAATTTTAAAATAAATATAAGCAATATCCTACTAACCAAAAAGTAAGTAATATTGGATAAGTGGGCGTGGGGTTGTGTAGAAAAAAATCACCTTTTGCACATGGTATTAAGCCAAGACATTAACTGACGCAAACAAAAGTGGACTTTTTCAAATAATGGGAAATGTAAAAATGCCTGTATATTTTCCAAAATGTTTGCTCCAGTTTATCTAAAAAGATTGAGGCCCAATACTAAAAAAAGATATTTTACCAAACAGTGGATTGATGCAAAAGATTAGTGCAAAGGATTTAGCACTTTCTAAGCTTCTCATAGATTTTTAATTCTGACATGGATGTCCTTATAGGTACCAACATAAGATGTCATGACGATGGCCGAACAAGTGCAATCGTCCATCTTTTCTATGATGGATTAACCTAACACAAACTTACTGCTGGGACTGGTTAGACATTTCACGTCTCATATTATTAAGGACACTACACTAAAAGCATGCATGTTGAGCCCCAACTAAATAACCTTTGGTGCTGCATAATGTCTATGTGAGGAAACGGTGTATTCGTAAGCGGCGAATTCTATCGGATGCAGGATAGCTAATAATCTCCACAAATTTTTTTCCAACTGATTAGCTTGACATTTTTAGTAATTAATAGATATTTGTTTTACTTTTGATTTGCTGAAACTTCCTGAACCTGTTGCTTATTATCTGCTGAGTTATGTCCTTAACGACATAAAGCAGTCTGTCTTATGCTGATTTTTTGGCGTTGGCTCATAGATTGCTGCCCAGTAATTGTACATGTTTTTTGCACCAATTTTTTATATTTATATTAAGCGTGTTATATACCTGTGGGACATCATAGTGTAATAATAAAGGTGAAGTAATTAAGGAGTGCAATGCGTACTGAAGTGGAAGCCATTTTGAGAGCGCGAGAGTAGATCGCCTATTTGCTTTAACGTTGAAATTCATAACATATCAATTGCCCATTCAGCAAAGTTAAGCGCTTGAGGAATTGCAGCGCTTAAGCATAAAGCTCTTGAAAATTCTCTGAACGTTGTGCTGCAAATGTTGCAAACTACTTTATTTCTGAGAAATTGAGTCGCTGTTGTTGTTATTTAATAACAAAAAACACTAATTGCTGTTGGATAGAAACACGCTGCACTATTTAGCGTAGATTTTGTTCGCATCAGAATTTTGAAACGCTTAACACAAATACCTCTCACTAAAAACTTGCTTAAAGCTCTTCAAAGATGTTGAAGTTGCTGAACGTTCCCAATAATCAGAACAACGAAGTGTCAAAAATGTAACGAAACACAATAAAATCGAATTGATGATAAATGTCAACGTGCGTCTATTAATGGCCAATACCCAGAAAATTATGAGAGAAGTGTCATAATTACTCCACCCTTGTTATTACACCATGTGGGGCATCTTGTTTCTGGTCTCTTGTCCTATGAAATAAACCGTAGCTACATTTCCACAATATGGCTTTATAGAGTTCACACAATTATATATGTAGTCACTTTATCTTTCATTTCTTTTTTAATCAAGACCACTCACTGGTTTCCTCAGATATTTGAGACCTTGGGAATAAAGCGTTATTTAATTTGTCAATGTTTTTCTCTTTTATTTTCTGTGTTTCGCGGTTAACTACTCATAGTTATGAAAAGCAGTGATTCCATGATACCTTCTCTTTGGACTATTTTTATTACATTCATTCCAATTGGTATGGAATAGAAAAATCATTTGTAAATTTTAATGCCTTCGTATGGGATAAAAAGATTTAATTTTCAAATTTTAACTCTTTGGATTTGATGATAGCTCATTCAAATATTAATGCCACATTTATCCGGTGTAGTAACATTATGATTGGAAGTTAGATGCATCCACTAAAACAACATTGTAGTTGGAAGTATCGCATCCCATGCATTAACATTTCAAGTATAAGCAGGATATGTTATCTTGTGTATTTGAAAATTTATCCTGTTTGAAGCTATCCAAGGGTTAGTTCACTGATGATTTAATAACCGTATATGAGATCGGTTCTAAAACAAATGACTCTGGCAGAAAAACGCGTGCAATGTTTTTTAATATTTTGGTAATGCGTTTTCTTTTCAATGCTGCTATGTCAAATTGCCATAGATCAACTGATAAAAGGGGTTAAGACAGTTCTAGAAAATTAATTAATGATGCACTCAGCCTTCAGGATATATGGCATTATTTGTGAGATGTATAAGAAAATCTTTGGTTACTTAAATGATACTCGAATTTCATCAATTTATTATTTGGGCCAAAAACTTTACCATTATTATCCAATCTCCTTATATGAAAATTATTTCTCATCACTATTTTTAACTCGCAAATTCAAAAAAAAACAAAACAGTTAAAACCGTTATCAGCACGAACGACGACGACAACAGCAAGACCCCCATCGTCGTGTCATCTGCTTGTGGAGCAAATTCTCTATACTGTTGGCGAACTCGAGCATACGCTGATTGAGGACCATCAAACTGATTTTGAGCTACGAATGGCACTTGAGCGTCAAACGGAAAAAGTTCATGACTTGCGGTCATCACTAGAGATGGAGAAAAAACGCAACCAACGTTTGGTCCAGCTGATACGTGGCGTTGACTCATCCTCATCTACTGAAGATGAGGAGTTAAATAATATGCGCTATCAAAGTGGTGGCGGTGGTGCTGCCAGTAGGAACAGTGCTTCTGGTGTTACTGGTACCAGACACTTAAATAGCAGCCGCTGGCAATCGAGATCATCGATGGATGCTTTTGAGTCAATAAGCCCATTGCTGATGCAGCAAAGGTTAGTGCACGTTAAGGACAACTAAATACTTTAGTAACTTTCATACTGATTTTCGCAGATACGATGAACTCTCCGTGTCGCACAAGCAATGCCGTCGGCAATTAGTTAAGAAAGAGAAGTTACTCACACGCATCAAATGTGAAAAGGAGGATTTAGAAGGACACTATGATCATTTGTTAGATGAATATCGTAGTGTACAAAAACGTTTTGAGGATTTATGTTGCAAGTATTTGAGACTTCAGGCCAAAAAGAATCAAGAGGTTGTATAAAAGTTAACACCTAAATAATACACACATAAAAATAGCTCCTATATATATCCACCCAAATTAGATACAGAAGTTACGTGAAGCTTTAAGTTATGCCAGCGATTGCGTACTAAGCGCCCAGCAAGTTATGGAATATCATGAAAGCGATGCGAATTGTTGCATAGAATTTAGGCAAAATTTACAGTATTTTATCAAGGCCCTAAGGCTTTGCGAATGGGTGCAACACTGCGAAACGCAACGCTATAAGAAATAGTATTGATGCGTTAGACTTTTAAGAGTTTTTAAACTTTAACTAATATATTAAATACAATACCTGCAATTTAGGGGTACATACATCAATTTTATTGTGATTATGTGTGTTGATCATATAGATATAGATAATCTATTTCTTATCGAACAAAATAAAAATTTTAAAAATAATATTTTGCATTGATAAATTTATTTCAAAAAGTATGGACATGAATTAGGAGAATTATTAATCCTGAATACATTTTATTTTGTTTATTTTTTTTCTTTCAATTCAAATGCATCAACCATATTATCAAAATTTACATATGTCTGGACCTTGAAACAAAGTATTTAAATTAAACCTAATTTTTGATTAAAAGTTACTAAATAGTTTTACCCAAAAGTCAGGACCAAGATGTTGATCATTTTTCTTCGCAAATAAAAAAGTATGCTGTAGCTGTCTTTCGGAACTGAAATCAAATATTAGGAACTCTGTAAATATTTTTGATAACCCCTATATTTGAATCAATAGTCAAAGTATTGGTAGTTATCAACCAAATGTCTAAGATGACCCTTATTCCAAAAAATAAACTTATGTATTTCTTGTAAAAATGAGGTTATGGCCAATATTAAAAGTAGAATAACTTAAAACAAGCATTTTTCTAATAATCTAACGCATTTAAAGCTAACTTCACTAAGCCTCTTTTATAGAGTCCAACATCCCGTTTAACTAAAAAACGCAGTGGTTTGCGGTTGAATTCCAGTTTATTTGGGGGGGCCCATTAATTACGTGAGGTGCTTTTTGAATCTTCGGACCCCCTCCCTTTCTTGATGGAATTTGGTGAAATCTGGCGGGACCCCCTCCCCTCCCTCATTACCCTGATACTTGTCTCGTATTTTTGAAATAATTAAATTTATTTGATGTGTTCATATATTTTGCTTCATTTTACTAAATACCCTTAACCCTTTTGTGTTTTATGTACATCATTTTTTTAGTAAAATAAGAAAAAAACTGAAGCTGATTCTTAGGTGCAGTATATCGAATTTTATTAAATTTAGTTCACGTAACAAGAAAATAGGCTGCAACACTACCTTTCCTTAGTTTTCACTCACTGGACATATGAAATCCATTTCTTTTGGTAAAGTAGGCGGTATATTAGACGTTTCATCATCCTCCCCGTGCAGCCACTTCAGCCTATCGTTCACGGCGTACAGCAGTCCTTCAACCCGACAAATGACAACACTCGTTGGGCGAACCCTGACCAAAGGTGCACGCGGGATTGCATGCAGCACCGACCCTTCATACGACAAGCAAAGTCCATGCCACACGTCTGGCAGCGTCTGCTATGCATAGTTGAATTATTACATTGATATGATACAAAATGGGATTTGCTATAATTCCGTCGGAATATTTAAAATTGAGCTGATGGGGAGAAATTATAGTCGAAAGCAATTATTTGATATACGAATTCGCATCACAAATTATGGTAAGCGCGATCCAGTCTATAATATGATCCGAACATTCAACTCAAAACGTAACTTCAGTTTAATGATAAGTTGACTTTTTTCTGTAGGCTATCATTTTTATAGATATAACAAAATTCCAAGTAGTTGAACAACAAAATAAACAAAATTATTTTTAGTTATTCAAGAATCGCAGGGAGCTCCACATACTGAAAGTGCGCCCAAACAACGAATTATCGCGATAGTGAAGCTCTATGGAGTGCTGATGTGGGCCTAATAGAACACCCGAGAGCTACGAAAGAAAACCAACGCTGATAGAACACGCTCAAATATTTTTCTAGGAGCTGTCCAGAGTATAGTTGTGTCAACTATACACAGCTATGGCTGGTTTCAGTCTAATCGGATCAACGACTAGCCAGTCCTTCGGTTTTTTTGTTACTTCAGATAGCACAGTGCCCTGATACCAAAATTAAACAAAATTACAAGTTTCACTTTTCATAACCTTGAGAATTTTTAAAATTTGATAGAGATTTCAAAGGTCTCCAGCGTAGATCTGTATTATCTGCTAATAACTGAAACTACTGCTGTTAATTTTTGACATATCTATCTTTGCCCAAAGTCAGGTCCATCATGCCCAGTTTCATTTGACCTCACTATGCAAGTTGCTTTTTTGTCAACGACTAAGTCCAGCAACATGTACTGATTGCACAGGTAATGCCCAAGCATTGGCTTCACAATAATTTGCTTAGCAAAGCTCTATTGCCATATATCAAAGTAAGATTCCAGCACACCACAAAGGCATGTGATAATAGATCGGACGAGAGTCTCATATAATTACCGCAGAATTTAAGTGTCGTAGATGACATTGTCAAAATATATAGCTCCAGCTCCATAACTGCAATAATTACGTTGTCATCTCTTATAGTTTTTGATATATTTCGCATAAGGTTCTTTGTATGTAGAAATTCAACCCCAAGACAATTGTTATGAGCCCTGAACCTACAACTGTCTAAGCACGCTGATATCTTGGTTTTATTAAAAAAGTTTTGCATAAAAAACTATCATATATAATACATTTGCAATTGTGGTATAAACGACAAGCTATTACTGAAGAAAGGGTTCTATGTCCAGATTTTTTGTTTTAAATTTTCTTTTATTTGAAGCCAAAGGAACCTTTAAATATGTAGTAGTCATCTCAAGAAATATCTAAACAGATTTCATCAGCCTATCTTATTTTATAAATTTAATTTTTTAATATATGTAAAGGCTAAGGTTGATCTTTTTGACAATATCAGCACAAATTATCTGCTAGCTTTACATTAACTCTTCTTCTTACTTTAGTGATAGCTTTTCTGTTTAAAATACAATTTTAAAAATCTCTCACACTGTTCCAATCTATGTTAACTAAATTTATGTAATATTTATAATTGTTGTATCATTACTTGTAACTATGTTATTATATGTTTTAATGTTCAGTTAATAAATTGACGTCCTGAAGAAGAGGACAAATAATCCTCGAAACGTCGGCGCTGCAAGGGATAATTTTTCAAAAATTTTCTTGTGTTTTAACTCGATTTTAATAAATCGGAAAAGATCGATCTTAGCCTTTACATATATTAAAAAATTAAATTTCTAAAATTAACGCGATCTAAACTAAAATAAAATATCTTATTTTATTTTGGCTCAAACTTGGGCCAAACTTTGGCCTAAACAAAAGTGCATCGATGCTATAAGGGTGAATGCACTAGAAGAAGTTTTTACCTATATTTTTTAGAGCGGAGAACACGATGCGTGTCGTAACAGAGCTCTCAACTTTCTCGAACTAACCCTAAGTATAAAAAAATTTATGCTACGGTTGCGAGGCATTGCTGGAACGAGTTCTTTAGAGTGTATATCAGAAGATTGCACTTGTTCACCGGAGATCGAAACTGTCCTACCAAAGGGGTGAAATAATTTATCTAAAATTTTATTTCACAACTTACCGAGGTTCGGCATTTAGTCAGAGGATTTTCCACTTAGCCATATTCACTCTAAAGCACTACACATTTTTTTTGCACTTAGAGGTAGTTTGAAAACGGTAGGCAATCTGAAATTGCATGCATCGTGCTTGCCGCCTTCGAAAATACGATGAGTATGTCTTACAGTATTTCACAAGCAATCAGCGTTTTATGACTCATTTGCAGAATTTTACTAGCAAGTAACGAAACCCCATATATTGGACACCAAAGACGTCCTTACAGCTAAATTGGCTTAGCATCTAGTTTGGCATAATATGTCATTATTATATTAGCAGTTGGTTTCATGTAATCTTGACCAGCCCACAAATCGTTTTGCGATACACCCATAATTCTTGGATGATTATTTTTCAGTTTCAAAAAGGAACTTTAAGATAACTGTTCACTAAAATAAGGAAATTTCACAAAAATCAAAAATTTAACGAACCATTAGAAGGTTAGTTGAAAAAAAACTTTAAGACTCATTTAAGACCATAAAAATAGATGGAAAGATGAGAAAATTAAAAAATCAAAAGGAAATTCACTAATGTGTTCCCACTATGTATTTTGTTTTGGTTTTTTTTGGTAAAAAGATTTTTGTGTTTTCTTTGTTATAGAAAAAACATTCAACCAGTGTGAGCACTTAAAATGGACAGAAATCTCGTCGTTTTTATGCTGCTTAAGCGCCATCAAATTGTTTGTTAGTTTTTATTAATATTTTTTTTTTGCACTCTTTTTTTCCTTTAGTCATAAAACTTTCAAAAATTACAGTCGGTCAAATGCGATTGTTAGCTATTGCATATACAGATGTTTGATGTTCATGAGAAATATATCGGGATTTATTTTTGACTTTTCAAAATTTTCCATTTAACTGCTTTCTTAAAAATTGAGATAAAGCATGCATCTAAATTAAACAACCTAATTGTTATGGTGTAAGACCTGCTGAGAGCAGAAAATTGTAAAAAGTACCAAACTTCTCTATGGCGGATAGCATCAAAAATACCGCTCAGCCAGGGTTGCCAACTATCTCCCGTCCTACCTACAAAGCTTCAAAGAAGCAAGCGGAAATTGAAGTGTCGACAGCCATAACATAATTGGAGTATCAAAAGAAATATACAACCCCTAGAGAACACGAATCATGAAAACGCAAGATATATCTGTTCATTTGCTCATAAGACCCAGTGAAGTCAGTAATATTTCAAAAAAAGATATCCCGCATGAGTCTTTTGAATGCCTGAGCTAATTTAAAGAGCCAGTGAGCCTGACTATAGGGTTGTCATGCCATTCCGAATTTGTAGCAATATACCCGGAAACGATATTTAGCTCCAAAGGTTTTATACAGTAGTAATCCAAAAACTGTAGAGACGTTGTTGAATTTAGTGTGTCGAGTTTAAAGTTGGCTATAATGAAAAATAAAATAAATTTTCCAAAAAGAAAGTTCCAGTCGAGGTTGGAACTTGTCATACGACCCACGCAACACAAATTTAGCATACCTTAGACCTTAGTATTTGCGTGATATGACGAAAATGTTGAACATCCTTGTAAGTAACGTTAGTGGATCCCTCACTCAAAGTAGCAACCGTACATTTTTCGGATTTTTCTGTTGATTATTTTTTGTTTTTTTTTCTCTCTTTTTACTTTACAATACTGCTGACAGTAAAATGCGAAGTCATAAAAATGATTTTATTCCTTTTTCTACTTTTGTTTTTGCTTTTTGTTTTTTCAGCATCCTTTTAGTTTTCAACCTTCTTCTAACTTTTTTCTATATACCCACATATTTCTCCACACTGTATTTTTCTTTGTTTAATGGAAATGAAATGTAAGAGCGTCGAGTGCGATTTTACATTGGGAAAACTAATTAAAATGACTTTTTGCTCTTTTGCATTTTTTAAATCCTTCATGAAAGGATTTGCTAAAGGAGCGGCAGCAACAAAAACAACAATAATAACAGCTGTGCAAAAAAATTTAAAAAAGCGAAAATGCCAAAGACATGAAAAAAGTTTAATTTTATGAACCTTCGTTTAAGTTCAAAAGCTATAAATATCACATTTTGTACGTTTTAAAACTTTTGTTATTTACCACTTACTTTAAAAATATTACCTTAATAGCATTATTAAAGGATAATTTAAATTTAAATTTAATAGCATTATTAAAGGATAGTATTATCTGAGGTCAGTGCTAGTGTAAACATCTAAATTAAGTGTCCGCACAACTTCTTTGGATGTGGCAAAAGGATTTTATTTGAACATGCCACCAATTTTGCTGTCATCATGCGGTAATTTCTTCCGCGGCCGCTTACTTGAATGTAGCGTTGAGTCTTCCGTGCAATTATACTTTTTTCTTAGCCTACAAGTTATTGATCGGTTAACATTGAACATTTTTGCAAGAGATATTTGCGATTTTCTTTTTTCATATCCGGAAATAATTTGAAATTTTTAAGGATTACAGAATTAATCATGGACCATTGTAAACTGAATAGTAAACGTCACAGCCAACGCAAAAACTAAATTAAACTTAAATTTTTATGACTCGAAAGAACTTTTAAACTACAATATCGGCACTTTTTCCGATAATTTTTGAAACTTCTGTTCTAGTTTTACATTTTTCATGTTTTGTTGCTTTTCATTTGCTCACAGACAAATTGAATATATTAATTAACTTAAAATTCAAAAAAAAAAAATAAATAAACCTAATTTGAATATAATTTTAGTTTTATATGATTAATGAATATATTCTTTGATTCCTTTACAATTTTTTGTGTACCTTTAATATTAAAAGGAATACACGATTTTTTGCAAGGAATTGATTTGTTGCTATTGTTTTGCACAACACTGCACATAAATTACAGAGGGGCAATGTGCAAAGTTTTACTGCAATCCATTGCATAACTTCTGAAAAATGTAAGTTAATCTTTGTGGGAGGTACCATACCCTTAGAAGTCAAATTTTGGGAATTTCTTTCTCAATGGATATAGACATTTAATGGTGATCTCGTAATACACAGTTTATGAAAGAAAAACCTTTCTCGTATGGAAACTTAAATTTTTTCTTTCTTTGGAGGTGTCACTTACGGACTTAAAGATGACAAGAATTTTATAAAATCTCTCCGAAAAAAAAATGTTGTTTTCTGTACTAACAATTAGTGACATTGCGCAAAAATTTTAAAAATTTGAAGCGTCAGTGAGAGATCATGGCCATAAATACAAGAAAAATAAAAGTGGTTAGGATTTCAAAAATTGTGTAAAACAATCTTCACAGAATACTTAGTAAAGCAAAAATAATCTTTAAAAGTTCTAAACATTTTTTGGGCTTAGGGAGACAGTGTGCTCATGGGTGAACTTTGTACATCAAAAATGTTCCATGAAATGTTTTATAGAAAAGTAATTGTTGGATAGTCCGCTCGAGTTAACTTGTTTCAAACACAATGCAGTAATGTAGCATAGTCGCGGGAAGTACATCGTTTCCACTTTATAAAAATCTTTATTTATTTATTTGTTTTTTGAATATATAGTGGAACAAGATATAAAATCTTATAATTACACCACTAGTAACTCACATAGCCAACATTATCATATAAAATCAAAACTTAAACTGTAGTTATTAGTTCTATAAACATAAATTTAAATATAAACATGAAGAGAAAACCACATAACATAAAAAGAAAAAAAAAACATAAAAAATCATTACTCTAACGAGATTTTAATTATAATAATAATAAGTCCATGAAGATTTAAAATATAATTGCAGTCTATAGTAATCGTAATCTATTTATTTTTTTATCGCCTTTAAATGAATTGTGCGGCTTTTTCAAAAATTAGAATGAGAAATGGTATAGTTGGAACTTTGACAGAAAAATAAAACAAATACATATCCCCGGATTTCGGAATTTTTTCTATATAAAATGTGAGAAAATATGACTAGCTAAACGCCATAGTTTCAGCTGCTTTTATTAACATTTTTTTTTTTTCAGGCAATTCCCAATGTAGTCTAAGAAAGAAAAAAATATATTGAATTTTACGAAATGCTCTTATTAATTTATTTGTATCGGAATTTACCAAAATATCAAACTGGCTAAAAGTTCATAAATTATAGTTTTCAAAAAATTGTTGCTTATGGTTTTGTATTTTATTTGTGAATTAAACTGATTTTTTTTTAAATTAAGGCTTAAAAAGTCATAATTGAGAAATTTTGACTTTGATAGAAAGCAAAAAAATATGTATCTACAGATTTCAGAAATTTCTTATAAGTAATGTAAGAATGTATGGTTAGCTAAAATCCAAAGTTTCAGCTACTTTTTTTCACAACTTTTTTTATGAATATTTTTGTACTGAAGCATTTCATGGAAAAAATAATTTTTTTTCCAACGTTTTACAATAATTTTATCATTGTAAACTTAGGAAGTTGCTTGTATTTGGACAGAAGTTCCATTAATTGGAGGCGAACACGTAAAGGCTATTTTAATTCCATTTATTCCCTTTGGGTTAAAAGATATAAGATCCATTGATTTTCAAAAACAGAACAGATTAGCTTTTGAAACTGCTTTTCTTCAATTACTTGTAAGCTATTACAGATATCGCAAAATTTGTAACATTTTTGAAATCAGCATTGCCAAATTAATCGAAATTGATACCTATTTTGAAAAAACGGTCTCAACAACATCCTAACTTTGTTTGGGAAGTAGGCGTGTTCTTGAACTGATTTTTTTCATATTCACAAATTTTTTTTGTTTCAAGACTCTAGCGCGCGCCGTTAAACAGTCGTGTGGCAAGTGGTCCGCGAAGCATGGGCTCCTATTCCAGTGATGAGATTCCAAGTGTTGGTCGATCCATGTAACACAGATGTGCGTCAATACTAAAAAATGGTGGATAATTAAAAAAATTAATGTTTTCATAAATTTTCGTACTTTTTAATCAAAAATTTTAATACAATACTCAGCAGGTGCTTAAATTCAGTTAGGAGTTCCCTTTAAGGGAAGGGAACAGGTAAAATGTAATTTTTTGCCAATTCATCCCCCTTCGGATAAGACATAAATTGGAATGCTATTCATAAACAGAAGAGACAAGCTTTCAAAACGGTTTTACTCTAATAGTTTGAAAACAATAAGAGATATTACCCAAGTTTTGGAATTTTTTAAGTTATCGTTGCAAAGTTAATAGAAATTGATACACATTTCAAAGAAATATGGTTGCAACCACATCCCAGGAAGGCGGGTCAGTCAGCTGTTTTTTTCACGTTCACATCATATTTTCATAAAAATATCTGCACCAAATTTTAAAAGTCTACCGCTATCACTACTATTTATGCCGCCGCTCTATACAAATCTATCCACTATCCCAGTAGGCAAGGGCAGGGGCTTGCAGGCCTTCCAGCCGGCCTTCCTTGGTAAGATTAAGGCCTTGCCACCTCCTTTCAAACTTACTTTCTTTTTTATATGAAACGTCCCGATAAAACAGGCCTTCTTTAGCAGGCCTGTTAGAAATACTCTTCAAGCAGGTCTTCCTACATCGCTTGCGTCAAGAGCCCTTCTAAGAGCGCTTACCGTCACAGAAGTACTTTGAAAAAATTAAATCTTAATACGTCGTGAGACTCTTAGTTAAATGTTTTTGTTATCTGCGTCAACCTCCCTTACGTTGATATTTTTAATGTTTATTTTTTGTGACGATTTCTTAATTTATAATTTCACATTGAATACACAACGCTCTACCGCTTTAACATAACATGAAACAGAAGACCAGCTTAGCAACATGCACACCATTCCTTACTTCTAACCATTTATCTACTTTTGATGTCGTACAATGCAATGACAAAAAAGTAATGTCGAATCATAAAACATTGCAATACATGAAATAAAAAAATACATGAAGTCCTTCTTTTTTGCCTTCTGTTATGAGGCCTTATAGCACTGCTGCTGTGGGAAGGCCTTATAGCACTGCTGCTATGGGAAGGCCTTATAGCACTACTGCTGTGGGAAGGCATAATAGCATTTCATGAGTATACACTCAATGGAGTGTAACTACAAAATTTACTTATTGTTATTATTGACAGATTGTAAATAAAAACAAAAATCATAGTACAAAAAAAAAATTTTTTGTTATTTACATGATAATTTAGTTTTAAGAAGGCCTCTTACAATCGGAGCAGTGCTAGCAGGCCTTCTTCGGGGAAGGCCTTGCTCAATTGCCTGCTGGGATGCTTCGTTTTGGTTAAGGGTCATATATCATAAGTCTTAAGTAGCTATTTCTGTCTCTTGACCATTGGACAATTAGTTATGCCCATATACGCCAAAAAAAAAAAATTAAATTTATAATTTATCGTTAGTATTTATTTTTATTTCAACTTTTCTCATTCGTGATCCTTAAGATAATTTGCAACACTTAAATAATAATTTTTATTCTCTACTTCTCAACTTTACTTCATTAATTTTATTAAGCTGAAGTTATACTCCATTTTGAAAGTCACTTTCTGCTGTTCTTCATTTTGTTTGATTAATTTACAACGGTCATAAAAGCTTTTATTTTAACTTTAAGCTGTAATTCGCAGCTTAATTAATGGCTTAAATTAAGTTAACTGCTTTTGCGTGTGTGTGTGTGTATTTGCAAATTTGCTATAGTATGAGTGTGAGTGCTAACAACAACAAGTGTTTTTCGTTAAAAAGTGTGACATTTTTTTTCGCCAGCAGAAGACCGGAAAGCATTAATTTTTACTTTTAATTTTATTTATTTTTTTTTTTCTTTTTTATAGTCATTTAAAGCGTTTAAAATTTTTTTTTACGACATTACATAAAAAGCAGCAGCAACGGCGCGTGTTATGCGCTGCACAAGGTACAATGCAATAAAAAAATAAAAAAATATCTTTAAATGGCAAGCAATTACGTTCTCACCCTACCACCATCCAATGCGTTTATCACATTGTAATTAACAAGCGGCAATAAAAGCGCTTGTTTTTACAACAACAGCAAAAAGAATAGTACGCGCTTTTAATAAAAGCGGATGTGACGGATACGGAAGTTTAAGTGCGGCAACGCCAATGTTTTTGTTTGTTGCTTGAGCTACCGCGGTGCGAGCTACTGATTTGTTGTTTTGTTCGTCGTCTTGTTGCAGCAACATTTTGCTATCTTGCGCTGCTGTCTTTGTTGTTCTTTTAATTGTTTTGTGTTTGTTAACATTTTTATTAACATTGATCGTTGAGAATTTTTTTTTTAATTATTATTTGTAAGCTGTAAGAATGTTTTTACATATGTCCTTTTGTAGCAGATCGAAGTGTAGCATATTTTCAAACAGTTGCAACGTTATAAAAGTGTTTAAACAACTAACTTGATCGGATTTTTATGCAGCGTGTTGCTGCTAAGAATAAAGTTTTCATTTGGTTCTCTTCTGTTTTCCTACGATTTTCTGATTTGCGTCACTATCTTTTTTCATACGATTGTCTCAGTACAAATGTCGCAAAGCAAAGCTTCAATGAAGTGTTGTACTATTGGAGGGACAGGAATTATTCATATTTTTTATGATGAATGAATTCTTTTAATGATGTGATATGATAACTATGTACTTGGAGTAAATAGACATGACCAATGGATATAATGAAAGATAAACTTCTAAACAATTAAGCTTCTTCTGATATATGGTTAAAGTCGTTCTTGTGGAATCACTTTACAAAAGAGAACAATATTATTAGAGCACAACACATTTATTCATTAGGGACACTGTTAATTTGCGAGAAATCAACATCTCCGTATTATCAATTAAATTAACACTATGGCTGCAGAAATGGGCTCAAAGGCGCTATAGGCAAAAATCAGCATCTTAGATAATATCTCTGGAATTATTAAACATCATAAAGAAGTTTTGTTAAAAGATATTTTATACTTTTTAATAGCATCCGTTTTTTACGACCATTTTGGCATTTTTCAGTACTTTTCAACATTCAGTATCTTCCACAAATTTTTAAGATCTTTCATATCAATCAAATTTATCGACTTTTTCGATAGTTTAAATCAGCGATGGGCAAAATACGAAAAATGAGCCAATTGCAGCTCTTTACCAACAAACACGTGTAATTTTTTGTAAGAAAAATAGCTAAAGACAACAAACAAGCTTTCTGCCCTGCAACGCACTTTTTCTTTGGTTTTTATTTGTACGCGCTATATTCACATTGAATTTGCATTGGAATATGCTTGTGATTGCATCATTGAAAGAAAAAAGAAATGAGTGAACATGCAAACAACAATGCGCACATTGAGGACAGATTCTCTTTCTTGTTTTGTTTGATCAGTGTACTTTAATTTCTTCACTCCTGTTGTTCTTGTTTAATTCTTAAAATCGGCTTTTATTTTACTGCAGAGTTTTCTTTTTGATATCGAGATCAAATTCATGGTGTAGTTCTCATCTGTTGTTGAAATTATGGGCTTTGTTGATTTTGTTGTAAGTGCCTCTTGCTTTCATAATTTTGGCCATCTATGGCTTAGATACAATTTGTAGCACTTTGACTAGTGATCTTTTTCTGAACTATTCGATGTTTTGCTACTTTCGTCGGATTTTTTCCAACACTTTCGATGAGTTATATTCGATATTCGTATATATGTATGTATATTAATGTTATTCAATATTATCGCATAATCGATTTTTTTTTTCGATATCATTCAATACTTTTCTTTTTTCATAATATTTAATACTATTTGCACTTCCGACTGGTTCTACATTTTCAATTTATATTCACAATAGTTATGTATTCATTTTCAATCATAAATTAATACGCCACACAAAAAAAAACAATATCTACGAGTAATAATAATTTCCAGAACAATATATCATATATTTTTATTTCGCCTTCAACGATAATTCCTTGAAACGCTTCCTTATGATTCTTACGCGAGTGGCTATACTTGTATAGTTTTCCCTCAAAAACTATCGCTTTACATAAGAAAATAAATTCTCGTGATATCAAAGCCATCGCCTGGGTTAGGAGTTTTCCACTATGGAAATTATAAGCTGGGACAGGTTGTACTCACCACTGACATAGACTTTATATTAAATGCTTTTTCACTCAAAACTGCAGTTACATATGGATGTTAATGAAGTTTTTGATATTTCAACATTTTGCTTTGTTGCTTCTTAAATACCCTTGTTGGTTAGAGATAAAGAAGTTTAAATGATACTTTCAGTCCTACGTCGCAAAGTGGCATATCTTCCTGATATCCAATCGAGAAGAGTTTTTATGAACATTTTTATTTTATCAAAAAAACATAAGTCGTGTGCATTTTAATCGAATGTTAAAATTTGAGATTCGCCATATATCTTGACCACATCACATTGGTTAGAAATTTCCTCAGTTGCAAAGAAAAAAGCTCAAATTAAAACAATTTTGATTATCAATTTTATTTTGTATAAATAAGGATTATACTTATTGTCAATTGTTTAACTTAAACATTTAGTAAAATAATTTTTTTTTTGCTTTTAGAAATGAAACTATCTTATCAAAACAATAAACACAGAAGTGCTGTATTTAAAATCAGAAGTATTCTTTATGAAATTAGAAGGCAAAACCGATCAGAAACATTGGGTTCGCAAAATATTTTCTTTTTGGGTTTTTATTTGTTGGAAGTAGGTACCTACAGTGTTCAGTGTTTATATATATCTTGATGTTCTTAAAATAATCGTTGCCTTAATGAATTTGTTTTTTAAAAAAAACAAAAAAATAAAATACAAGTGTTCCTAATCAAAACATTGCTTTACATACATGTGTTGTTAGCTATCTTTTTGATTAAGTTAAACTAAATTTCATATTATATTACGGTTAAGTGGCATTTCAAGTACAACATAAGGAAATTTCTTTAAAAATTTTAAGCCGCCTTTCCAATCCTGAAATATGCCAACACAATACTTAACTAAATGGAGCACTTATACTTAGTAGTAACAATCGTAAATTTCATTGAATATTTAGTTAGTTTCCTTTTTGTTTTTCTTTTCCATATTGACAAAATTACAACTTTTACACGATAAACTTATTGAATTTACACTTAATAACAATTTTTTTAATTTAATTTAAGAGTCTTTTAGCGTTTGATTTTTTGTGTTCTCGTTTACAATGTAACAATAGATATAACTTTATCCATATATGTACTTATTTATTTATAACTTTAACTATATGTTTAAATACTTAATATAGTGATTTTAGAGGAACTGAAAATATTTTTTATCCTTGGTTTTGTTATAAAAATAATTTATTTTATGATGGTAAGGAACAAGGCAAGGATTAAAATTTGTGCTGTAATTTGAAACAAAATGTTTAAAGCATTTTTTTTTTTGTGATCACCCTTAACTGTCAAAACATAAATAGGGAATTCACAAGGTGTAAAATGTCGTATAATTTATGAGTGTTATATTCATTTTTATATTTTGAGAAGAGGATCCTATAAAGAAAGATAGTGACAAATAACATTTTGTACACAACAAAAACTTTTTGCTGAGAGAATCTTATCACATAGTCATATTTTCTTCAAAATAGAACTTTCGATTTATGACTCTATGACACCCTGTAAAATCCCTAAATAATAGAGATAATGTCTTGAAATAAGCAGTATAAATCATCAATAATTGTTGCCATGTAAATAAGAAAGTAAAGATCAAATTACGACACATTTTATTTCATAGTTATAAGATTTTCACTATGATCTATTTTTTAAAATTACTTGCTTAGTATGATATATTTTAAGCGCTAGCGATCTATGACAATGACGGTCTGCGATCTTAACTTGCTGGAAAATTCATCCAAATTGTCAATATATATATCAATTCGTCTTTAATTTTGAAGCATCAGAATATAATAGGATATTTTTTATTTTTGAAAACACATGTATATTAAGCACATGCTTTATGCTTTTGCTTATTTGTAATATGCTATAATATGCTTGCAGATTTGAAAATAACAGACTAAAAGAATTTTAAAGCACATCTTAAGGCCTTTAAAAAAATTTTAATATCATTTTTATTCCATGCATATTACTTCAGAAGAAGTGTCAAAATCATGGAGTTAAGAGATTTCGAAGTTAAAATTTTTTTCAAAATATTTTAACTGCAGAATCTCATTTTTTAATTTTGACAATAAAAAATCCATGCCCGGAATAAGCACCGAACCCACCTCGAAATATGTTGTCTTACTCTAGATAAAGCAACTCTGCTGAGAAATCAGTGAAACACTGATGCAGAGTTAGGACTATTTTGTTGTTGTTCATCAATTTGAAAACGTTGTTCACAAAAACAGCACAAAAAGCCTCTCAATAGTCGACCTCATTCGAAATTATTTGATAGTTACAACCTTGAAATAAAAGTAAGGTAAGGTTAGAGTGGCATTATAGTGGGTACATTAAGCATTAAATATCACTAATTGTTCTGTTTTAATACCATACGCAACATGACACATTAATCTATCCAAGGGTAGTTAACAACTATAAAGCAACTCAAGTACTAGCGTCAAAGCCCAGATCAGGACGTCCACGAAAGCTGTCAAGACAAGAAGAGAAACGCGTACCAGTGAAATCTAATTTTCGTGTTACTGCTTTGAATTTAAAAAATAGCATTGAGCAAAAGATCCATAAACTAAATATTAAAAATGGTACCACGACCAAGCTGGACACAAGAAGCCACTTGTCTCCAGAGCGAATAGAATTAAACGATTGGCAAACGCAAGGGAATATGTAAACAAGCCAGCAGAGTTTTGGAAATGGATAATTTTTTTGGACGAAAGCAAGTTCTGCATCTTTGGCATCAATGGACGAAACATTGTTTGGCGAAAACAGGGTACTGCTTTCACCAAAGAGAATCTTTATCCAACTATAAAGCATGGTATTGGTGGAGTAATAGTGTGGAGGTGCATGGCTAGCAATGGAGGGGGCAAACTGGAGTTCATTGAGTCTATAATAAATAAAGTGGACTACATAAATATTTTAAAGAGCAATTTAGAGCCAAGTGCCGAAATTCTGGGACTCATTTGCAGCAAGACAACGACTCGAAACATACGGCAGAAGTTGTGGGATTTGTTGTAGCGTAAAGTCCGGGAACACACCATTGCTTCCATGGAGATGCTAAGAAAATGATAGCCAGAGGATTGGAGAAAATTAGCAGTACACTGCTAAGCTTGTCAACTCTATGCCAAAATGACTTCTGGAGATCATTCAGAAGAAAGGATACCCAACAGGTTACTGAATATCATTAGTTTTAAAAATAATTTTAAGACTTTTCAGCCTTTTATAGCGCTGATTATTTTCCTGAATTTTTATATTATTTTCTGTTGAACTTTTATAAAATATGCTTATATTAAAATAAAGACTTAATGATAATCTTAAGATTAAAAATAATTTTAAATAAAAAAAAACAATTTTTTTAATTATTTTTTATTGGTAGGAAGTTTTTCTTTTTCTACTTTGTACGCAGACTTTTTCTAATGAGTGTATGCTGTACATAGTTTGGTTTAAAAAAAAATAGATGATGCTACGCCCCTTCATATAAGAGATATTTGAACTCATCATGTCTCATCAACTGTTTGACTATTTGAAATAAGTACAATTAAAATATATGAACAAAACTGTTTTACACAGGGACAATTACCAAATCAAACTCACCGCACCACCTACCGCAAAGGACAGAACAACGTCGGCCGGGACAGCTAGTATTTTATATAATTCATCTCCAAATTATATTGGAAAACAGTTAAGTAAAAGATATAATATAAAAAAGTGATTTTGTATTGATTGCACAAGATGTTGCATGCAATATGTTCAGGCGTCAAGATAAAACGTTTCTACACTTATGTTGAAGAACATAATGATAAACGTTACTTAACTTAAAAATAAAAAAAAAACTTTTAATCGGACAACTCAAATCAAATAATATTCATAGCTTAGAACAGGGGTTCATAAATTTTTGTAGTCCAAGGACCTCTTATAGAGCAAAATTATTTTTGCGGACCCCACCCCTACCCTGAACACTTGACGTCGTTCTTAGGCTTAATTTCTGACTCAATAATGACAAAGGCGCGCAGGCTTGCCAACCGTTCGGTTTTCACCTGGACAGTCTGCTTTTTGAAAGCTTTGTCCGGTTGTCGAACTCAACCAGACATAAAATGTCCAGTTATCTGACGAGGTTAAGGAACGAAATGTTTTCATTTTGCTTTAATTTTTCAGGTTTATATAGGGCTTTTCAACACTATGTCCGGTTCTTGAAGGTACAAAAGTTGACAAGCCTGCAGACGCTACTTTCTCATAAGTAGTGATACTTTTATCATATATGATATGCATATATCTCTCTGTATATTAACAAATCTTGCGCATTTATAGATGAAAACATTTTTTATTAGGATTTTTATGTAATCGAAACACAAAATGAATAAAAAAAATTTTCAATAAATGAGTTATTTGAATAAAGCGAATAGTTTGCTGATGTAAAATTATTTGATGTCAAAATTTTTTCGCGGACCCTTGGAATGCTTTCGCGGAGTCAGTCTCAGGAGTCCAAGGACCACAGTTTAAGAATTTTTGGCATAGAATATTCTTCAGATAAAAAATTGACCATTTGCAACAAAAAAAGTTATCCAAATGGAATTGCCTACTTTCATGATTTTGACCAAATTTGTTCCTAATATTTTAAAGTTTTTTGATCACTATGCTTACCATACAAAATAATGCCAAAAATCACCTCGTTTCATCAAAAATTTCCAGAGCAATTTTAATGTATAGATTTCAACACACCAATTAGGCAAGTACATTTTTAGGCTTGCAATTAAAAACAAAAACAGACGATTTGAGATGCTTAAAGTTATGATCAGGTAAAGTGTAAGCTTTTAATTAAACTAAACTTCCGGTTACGTTCATGCTTTTACTACGTACAACTATTTTTGCACAGATTTTAACATAATTCTGAGTTTAGCAATCGCTCAAGACTTTGCAGGAAAAAAAGTTCAGCACAGCATTTAACAGTTTTAGCATAATGGACTATTTTTGAATGCCTAGAAGTATAGCAGTGTGCTTAGGAACAGTTTGTATTTTTCACTATAGTGCTAATTGATTTTTTAATAGATTTTGTTATAATTGTTACTGGCCAAAGTAGTTTTTAGGATAAACTAGTATTTCCTAGGCCAAACTAATTGATTTGTATGCCAGAAAGTATGCAATTCAATATTCTTGCAGAAACACTGTGCATAGCTTAGCTGGTGTTGCACCTATCATAGACTGAAACGCAAAGCTGATATTCGACAAATTGGAGAATGTAAGCCCTAGGCCGCTCCCATTTACCCTTAGTCTTCACTAGCCACAGTGATTTTGCATTTAAATTTTATTGCATATCTTTAGGCTTAATGGTATCTGGTTTGGCGGGTAACATTACTATGCATGCAAAGATAATCCATTTATCGTATAATACCTAGCAGTGGTTTAACTTCCCCAACAAACAAATTTTATTAACTTTGCATACTTAAGATCTTCTAATCTGCACTTACTCACATTATGGGGTTTTCATCTCCTGTTCGAATAGTTGACACAAATTAAAAAAAAATTTTTATCACTTAAAAAACTCTAAAATATTTTTGCAGTCAATATTCAAACAAATTTTTAGCATTTTCTCATCATTAATTTGATTTGTAAAAACTTTTTACATAATTTTTTTTAAATTTATTTTATATAATTTTTAAATTGATTATTTTCTTGCTTAACACTACCAGAATGTTATTTAAATATGTGTTACTATTTTTTATTTATTTTGAATTTAATGTTTTATGATATTTTCTTAAAAAACAATTTTGTTAGTCTATCGTGGTAACTTCTTCATACTGAAAGCTGACTATGTTACTCCCTAGTTTATTTATTCTTTTTTAAATTAACAGCTTTTGCGCTTTTAGACTTAAGCTTTTTATAGTAACCACGCCTACTTTTATTTCTATTGCACTTATCTTTTGAAAAAAAAAATTGTTGTTGCATTTAAAGACTCTTTGTGATATTGTTGAATAGACGACGTCCCCACCATGATTCCAAATCAAAAGGTTTGAAATCACTTAGCACAGGACTGGGCGGCTCAACGCAATAAATGGAAGCGCTTTGGGGTGGTGGCGTTGCAGCTGGTGAAGTGCACGCCGATGAGGAGGCTGATGACGAGGCAGAAGATGTCATGGAGGACGACGCTAGATTGAAAATTATTTTTTTATTAAAAAATTGAAGTATTTAAGTGGTTTTCTGCAAAATACTTTTGCACTGACTCACCTGAATTGTTATTTGTGTCCGTCAATCCATTTGTGTCGTAGGGATTGTGCGCCACAATTATATTCCATGCTGCAACAAAAGAAAAGCATTAAATGGATAAAAGGAAATCTTTCACAGTATTGAAAATAAATTAAATTTTTGATCAACTTTCAAGAAATGATATCGTCATAACGCGAAGAGGAACTTATGAAATCAATTGAATTGTCGGTTTCGAAAAGACATCGAATTTCTCACAAATCAACTTATTGTTTTGTGCAAGAAAGGCACATATCTAACAAAAACACGCAGATTTGTGGAACTATATTTCATTATTTAACTAAGCTTTCTGTTCAGTACAGTGTGTAATAACACCAAAAAAAAAATATAAAAACAAAAAACAGCTAAAGCTTGCCATACTAAGTTCATCCATTGTTAAATGTAATCGTCAGTGACCTCTGAGTCAATGATTGAGAATTTCTAAGCCTGATATATTTCCCAAACAAAACGTGAAAACAAAGTAACTTATCTATTTCTGCTGCGTCTTTGTTACTGTAAGTTATTTAAAATCACACTTTTCGCGTAAGCGCTTCGTTGCAAGCTTTTTTGGTGAGCCAAAACGAAGTAGGAAACGTAAATCTGTGGTATAATAAATCGGTGAACACACCGAAAGTCTATCAATTCTTGACATTATATTATAAAGATCAGCTGTGTTCTTTTTAATTTAAAATCTTTCGACCTACAATCCTTCAAAAATTTTATTTCGTCAAAAATGCAAGGTTGTAATGTTCTTTTAATAAACTTTTCATTGTAGACTTGTTTAATTTTCTATATGTGAATTTATTACACTACATCTTCAACATGTTGTCGTTTTCGTCTACTTCCTCAGATATTATTTCTGTAAGCCGCATGTCATGCGTTTGCATGTGCGGTACGGGTGTTACTCTCATGGGATTATCCTTTGCATGTTTTAAGTTTCTGAAAGGTTGTCACATGAAATAACACCAAAGTTCTTACAACCCAAAGCCATTGGTACTGTTGCGACAGTTTGCAATTCTGACAAATGTTTTTTTAAGTGGATTAGCTAGTTTTTTTTCGGTTTTGGTTTAAGCATTCTGTTGAAGAAAACAATTCACAAATGTTCTTTAGTAAAAAAAACTCCAAAAGTTTAATTGGATATGCATTTAAGACATCGCACTATATTCCATTTTATTCACTGTTTGTGAAATATTTCATATTTTTTGAGTCATTCTTACAAACTCTTATTCAATTTTAGCCCTTCAACTCTGGCCATAAATCCTTTTTTTTTTGCTTTCATTGTTTACCCATACTTAGACATTAAAAGAAATGTTTTTAAGAGTACGAAATAAAAATTCAACGTTCCACATCAAATTGCTGCTAATTTGCAACCGAACACAAAAAAGGACAACGTAGAAAAAAGGAAACTGCACAAAAAGAGCAAAAATTTAATACGATTTTCACACACAACTCATACGTTTTAAAAGGATTTTTGTGAAAAACCGCAGCTGTTTTCTAAGCAAACACAAGTTAACACTAACAAACGCACACACTGATTCACCCATTAGGAAATTGAATTTTTAGTGTCAGTTCAAAGTCGCAGCTTTGACGTTAAAAGCTTAAACTACTACTACTTGTGTGATTTCCTAGGTACAAATGTACCTATAGCGGTATAGACAATTGAATATAAATACTTTCCAGTGTTGCGACTGTCATGAAACTCCACGATATCCTCTAAGTGGGGTCTTATCGATAAAAAACAGAAATGAGAACACAAAAATATTTATATGGTTGGGAGTAGGAGCGACTTAGAAAAAAATTCAAAGACTATGATATCGATGGGTGCAAATGTAGTTATATGGTAATATATGTATGCAGAAACATTTCATATGTACGCTCTTTTCTTTCGCCTGTAGTCGTTTGAAATTTGTAGGCGAGAAAGTTTGAAAACATTATGTTCATTTTTTAGTCGCTTCCTCACTTCACTTAGAGGTTGTTGATTTTTTTTGGAAAGCTAAATGATTTATGGCATTTACTGCTACTTAACACATGTGGATTTTTTTTTTGTTTGGAACTGGTTCTAAGTAGTACCAAATGGTACAAGAACTGAGTTATGGTGGTGATGTAGAAATGATCAGCAGTCATTAAATCATCGGATTTAAGTGAATGACTCCAAACAAACCACTTGATGACCTTGTTTGTTAAGTGTCACGGCGACAGTGAAAATGAAAGAGCAGAACTTGAGGCTGAATAGGAAGAAGTCCATGAACACAACGATCCAAAATTCATACAGCAGCCCAAAATGTGCAAAATTGAGGCTAATTTTTCTTTTCACAATTATAATTGTAATAGCGTCGAAATCGATTCTCCTCCGATTTGGTAATATCACGAAATATTGTTAAACCAAAATATATATATGTGATATAGCAATTTAAATATTTTGCCAGTATATACTCTGGGTTCCACGTCAATATCACCGGTCATATCAAAATTCAAATTTTGGAAGGATTATGGGTGTGCCACTCGGTTATTAATTCTAAGTGGAAATACACGAATCAAAACCAAACTATCTTACTGAAATATTACATTACTTAGCCCTTGAATTTTTTCATTGAAGGTTGCTTTTAAAAGACGGTGTTTCCGATTAATAAATTAAAAGCAAGAGTCTACCACAAAGGTTATTGAAAAGTAATGGAAGGCAACAGGTCCATCAAATAGTAACAAAAAGTGCTTTAAATTTTATATTTATATCGGCAAGCATTAGATGATATTGAAAAGCACCAGGTGAAAACAATGTCTCATGGTATCAAAGGTATCGGAGTTATAAAACGGGTTGCATGGAACGATGTAGGAAGGGAGGTAATAAGCTAAGATCGAATAATATCAGATGGTATCAAAAAATTTAATATTTTTTCAATGTCTTTGAATAGTGTAAAAAGCTAGCAACTAAAGTGTTCCTACTGGGCGCATATACACTTACAGTCACAATTTTAGTCTTTAGTCATGTGAGAGCAAAAATAACAAGCGAATACAAAATAAAAACAAACACAAAACAACCATAAAAAACAAAGGAGAAAAATTTCTGCAAGAAAGAAGACTGGATGAATTGGATGCGAAAAACTACTTAAAATTGTGTTCACAACTGCAAAATTTTTGCTTCTACTGATCCTTTTTGCTCGACATTTGCTGTTGCTTTTGTTTTTGTACACTTTTACTCTAGTGTCAACTTTGCAAACTGATACTGATTGCAGTTAAGTGAAGATGGCATTAAGCTCTATAAAAAAGAGTAGTAGATTGTGTGTATGCTGGAAAGGAAACGTAGTCTAAGCAGTGAATCTAGCGGGTATCATTGGGAACCGAAATCAACTCCCATGTGATAGGGCAATGAAATACTGCACATGAGTCGGCAACACATGTCAGTCGTTGTTAGGGAAATTCAATAAGTTTTTAATGGGGAAAAAATTTCTTACTGCATTTCCTTTTGCAGCGTACATTATTTTCATTTATATAGTAGAGCACAACAAAAAACTTTGGTTCAGTATGAAATTTATTAAATGGAGTGATTTGCTGCCATACAAATGTTTTGCAAAGGTTACTCGTATTAGGGGGTGTGTGAAAAATTCTTACAGAAATTAGAGACTGAGGGGATATGGGAATCTTACAAGTTTATTTCTATGCTGTAATGTCTATTTTATGAAGAACAATTTTGCGTCAGGCACCAAAGCTCTTTAGCTTGAAACAAAAAAGTCAGAGAAGAGCGTTATTTTCTGACAAAAAATGCACATAGTTAGATATATACAAAAAATTAAGGTTTTTTTGGTAACATTTGTGCTAACCATTTTTTCAAAATCTCTTTCTATTCTTTTCTTTTCTTTTCTTTTCTTTTCTTTTCTTTTCTTTTCTTTTCTTTTCTTTTCTTTTCTTTTCCTTTCTTTTCTTTTCTTTTCTTTTCTTTTCTTTTCTTTTCTTATCTCAATCTTTTTCAAAATCAAAGTTATTACTTATGAAAATTTTAGAGCTCTTTATATAGGTACATATATACGAACTCTCTCTAATCCTCAATTTTACTTTATTTTCCAAATGATTTCCATGTAGTGCAAAGTATTGATAAAACAAAAAGTCTCTATACAATAAAAAAGAACACCGCAAAACCATCACTCTTAAAAACATTAATAATTTTTTCTGAATTTTATTTTAATAAGCAAACTAAAACCTAAAATTATAACCCCATGCTGTGGTTTTTTGTTTTGAGACCAACCGTATTATTCTATGAATAGTATTTTCCCTCAGGTTGCCAACAAGTTGTTCTCATTACTTTACTCCACTGTTGGCACAGACGGCACTTTATTTTATTTAATGGTACTATTTTCATAGCAAAAGTAGTTTGGTACGGTTTTTCAGGAACTTGTTTTGATTTCTTCAAAATCTACGTGGAACATAGCAGTAAAAATGAATTCAATATGTGTTACCAATTCTTGAAATTTTGTTACCCAACAAAGAATTTGAACTTGCAGAGCAAATTAACACGGAATTTCGAAATTTATCTTACCACGGTGATACTCGTATAAGATGAAATGCGAAATTTATCAATAACCGATTGCTGGTATAAAATAGGAAGGTTGATGTTGTGTATGCAACCACCAACTTATAGCGCTAACTTGTATTATATAGTAACAGTACAATTATTATATGCTGTAATGCATTAACTCTGTACCTGCTTTGTGTATAATTAGAAATAAATAGTATAAAGAGTCGCGTTTTTAACAGTTGATTAATAGTTTTCATGAGCATTTGTTTCCAAACGCTTCGAGGATTGCTAAGGGGCTTTAATGCATACCCCATTCTTGAGCGAGATTCGAAATAATATTTTCGTCACATAATTTAAAGAAAAAAAAATCTTCGAAATAAACTGAAGCTAGAAATAGTTTTGAAAATTTTGGAGACAAATTTATTTGAAGCAAGTAAAAGTAACTGCTTTAATTACAAATTCTCAATAGAAATAAATTTGAGTAACTTGTAAAATTATTACGAGTAGACACTGATTCAGGCTAAATGTATATAAACAGTATTAGTTTTTGAGGTTATTTTTTTATGCACAAGACTAAATTTGTAAAATATTGTTTTTATTTTCTTTTTTGGTATTTATGCAACTTATTAATTAAAGCATGCTTGCGTTTTTTTTTCAATTTCCGATATTTGGTACTATTTTTATGATTTTGGTACATTTTCTGCCAGACTTTGATAACTTTTTAAAGATGCACATGCCAACACTGCTTTACTCTATATGAATCTTTGTATTAAGAATGTATCTGACATCAGCAATAAAATGTTATCGGAGACATAAAAAATCTAGCACTCAATTCCATGTTATGTATATATTTGCGCTGCAAAAGCTGCTATGAACTTTTCTCATCTTCAAATGCAGGCAGGCAATATATAGAACGTGCTGGCCTATAACTTTATTCAGCAAAAAATACCAGCTTATGTTCTCCTTCATGGTATATACTCAGTTCTACAAACTCTGTTGAACTGTGTATAATTTCACCTTTTCAGTTTTGGCCATTTGGGAAAAATATATCAAAGATCAAGTGGGCATTTGAATCACTATTGTCGCGTTTAGAAAGTGCATTGAAACTGAAGGAGAATGATTTGAATAAAAAAAGAGATGTTTGAAGAAAAGCTTCAGTCCCAGAATACATTTGCCATACTGAAGTTCAGCGGTATCGAGTAAGCCGAAATAAATATAAAATATAAATTTCTTAAAATAAGTAGGGGAGACCAGGGCTGGTTGGCCAAAGGGGCAGGATGGCCGAGTGTCTTTTTTAAAAAGGCTTTTGGGCACAGTGGCGACATCTATAGTGATTTTGGTGGGGTATTAGTTCGCACATGTACCGACGTAATTTTAGATGTTTTCGTGTTGCCGTTTGCACAGGAGCACGTTTGTTCTTCTTTTGACGCTGGTGAGTAAATTTCTGTTATTGTAAAGTAATGTTCGTAACACGAGTCAATTTACATCCGATTTCCAAAAACATGGTACCGCTGTAAAGGGTATTCAAAACCCTACAAAATGGTATATCGGTTTCCAGGGTAACCTTACTTTTGTTTTTGTAAACCATGATTGTTCTCGAAAACATTCATTGGGGTAGGTTGGCCGAGTTTTGTGTGGGGCTGGTTGGCCGAGTTGTAAATTTAGCGCAGAGCAATGTGCACTTCGAAACTCGCGAAATGCACCGGTTCCCCAATAAAAGCAGCATTCGAGAAGGAGAAAAATGAAAGCAAACGTAAGCGTACGCTGGCGGAGGAAAAGAAAGCCGCGAGAGCTATGAAAAAGTTCACTAAAGCTGCCGAAACTAAGTCTAAAAATGTTAAAAAGACTAAAAAGTAAAGAGTGGAGTTTTTTTTATGTACCTACATATTACAAAACTATGTACACTAACTTTTTTTCACTAATAAATATTTTCCATTGATGCATTTGATGTCTTTCACTTATTTTACAAACCTCGGCCAACCTACCCCGGCCCTAGGGTTGGTTGGCCGATTTTTCGCGCTGCATTTGAGTGTTTATAACTTTTTCCCTGATTTTTTTTCATGGATGAAAAAAATCATATATGTGCTCAAGGGTTGTATCGTTATGACAGAGCAAACCGTTTTTCAAAAAGTCAAACCAGAATGAGTACAGAAATTCCGAAAACAAAACTCGGTCAACCAGCCCCGGTCTCCCCTAACAGATGTAGCACACATTAATACAGCTTCAGACAAAAATATTACCTTTTTTGCTTTGTCTACTTCTAGGTGGTATTTAATGGTTTCACGATTTTAATTGAAATAAGTTGTCAAAATTAAAGAAATGCTTTGATTTATCATTCGTTGAAAAACGTAAAGGATTAAATAATCTCTCATTTATCTCATCATTAACTATTAATCCATGATTCATTTCAATGTCTTAAAGTCTGGTGTTCACCACATGCACACAAAGCTTTGATTTATCGTATCTATAGAGCACAGCACATTTTTCAACAGTTTTCCATTAGCTTAAGCAACAACAGCAAAAGCAACAACAACATGAGGAATCAGGAATATAATGAAAATTCACTCACTTGGAAAACTTCGCTAAAGGTTTACAAAATCCGTGCGGATTAAAAAGTTGCTCGTTTATTCATTATTTTCGCGCGCACGATGTTTTGTGCTTTTGGTTCTTGAATTTTTTTTTTTTTGTTTTCAAGTTGCATTGAGCGTAAATTTGCGCTTTGCTTTGTGCGTATGTTTATGGGTTCCCTTAGTGGTACGACATGTCGATAATGCAGTGCGTTTTTTTCGCAGGAACACCAAAAATAGCGGTAGCACTAAAAAGTTTTCACTAAGCTTCAGTTTAGTTGGTGTTTTCCCTTTTTTGGTTAGAATTTTGAATGTATTTTTTTGGCTTCAATATTTCCATCAGAGGGAATTATAAAGTTTTTAATTGTCAGTAAGTGAGAAGTATTTTGGAAATGATTGGGTATCATGAAATAATGCAGTCTTGTCATAAACTCGTCATATAAACGTTATGCCCTTTATTTAATACCTTTAAAAAAATGCTCTAATTTTAAAACAAAAACTACCAAATATATAATTTTTTCTTGAATTCTGTTTAGTCTTTCCTGTTGTTGTAAACATAAAAAAGTAGCGAGAACTATCTTCTCACCTTCGTAAAGGACTATACATTGCTATATGAGGTTTTTTCACCCATCATGTCGAGAAAAAAAAATTTATTTCAATTGAAAGCTTCCGAGTATTATGCATTAGTTTTCCTGGACTTTTGGCATTATACAGAAACTTAAGTAGTGCCAAAATATTTTTTTTGCGGTACATTCTAATGAGCACAACCAGCAAGGCGAACAAAAAAAAACTTTAAAAAATTTAAACATTTGGCATGTAGACTATATTTATTTTTGTAAAAATATCAGAATTTAAAAAAAAATATTAAAACTTTTTTAAAAGCTTAATCCGAGTTTTTGCATTACTTAACCTCTGAATAGATCAAAGTGATTTAGTATTCGTTTTTAGATATAAACAGACCTTGAAACTTTTATATGCAATTTTGTTGAAAAAAATCATGCAAATAAAAGTTTCTAGAAACTTATTCGCTATAAAAGTTAGTAAGTAAGCTTTCTTTAGAAACTTTGATTGATTAAAATATTATTATAAAAACTTTTAAAAACAAAAGTTTGGATTATTCATAACAAAATCTAGTGGAAAATACTTCAAATATTTCTCAAAAAAAAAAATTCATGAAAAATTATGTACTTGTAATTAAAAAAAAATGATTGCAATAATGAATGGTAATGGTCAAAATGGATTTAAGTACTCACAAGGGAAGTCCCGACCCTCCTAAAGGCATGTCTCGGAGCCGTTTTTCAAAAAAACTGTATACATACGATGGGAAAATGCCGAAAATGTTTTTTGAAAGCAACAAGTTAGGTCTTTTATCTTCTAATAAAAAAAATTTCAAGGAAACTTTTATTTCTAAAATGTAAAATTTTAAGGCTAACTTTCACCTAACAGACGAGATAAACGACAGACAGTTTTTTCATACAGTCCTTGGCAAAAGTATTCTCTCTAAAAAATAACAGGGCCCTGCAACAATAAAAGACTTACCTGTGTGGCAGTAAAATTCAAAATTAATATACATATTCAATTCTTGTATCTTTTTTTATAAGTTTAGGTGTATGAAAAATTTTCGATCGGTTTTTTTTTTGTATATTATGTCAGAAAATTTGTACAAGGCTTGAAATAAAAAAAGAATCGTAGTGTAGCGTTTGTAAACGTGTCAATTATAGATTAACTCGTAACCTCGAAATGCTGATTTGTAGGTCAAAATCTGATGGCAGATTCGATTTTAGAACCCCAAATTATCATAGATAGAGCACAGTCGATTTTCCTCATTATTTAAGGTCTAATAACCGTGCACAGTGTTAATAAGGTAATCTACTAAGTCTTCCAGAGCACTTAGTCATTATATTTTTACCACATATCAGGCACAATAATTATTTCAATACGGATTCATACCAGCAGCAAATGCCTTAAATTTTTTCCACCATTTCCCCGATTCACGTACATATTTCCTGCCCCAGCAATCGTTGACGCGATGATTTAGTACGGTTGCGATTTCTAAAGGGCGATCCAATAAGAGCTACCTAATTTGTTTTCTAAATAAAATACATAAAAATCAATGTATTGATGCAAGTCTTTATTTGGAATGATAGTTCGGTTCCTAAAACTCAATGTTTAAAAATGATTTCGTTCAAATGTTGCCCACAACTAGTTCTTAGATGGTCCATTCTGTGGGTCCAATATCGACAACTCTTTCAAGTATTGCTTGAAAAAAACGAGTTATGTTGGTTTCCAAAGCAACAAAAGATTCGGGTTTGTCAACATAAACAAGTGATTTCAGATATCCCCAAAGGAAGTAATTCAATGGAGTCAAATCACATGATATTGGTGGCCAATTAACAGGAACATTTCTTGAGATGATGTTTTCATCGAACGTTTCCCTCAATAAAGCGATTTTGTCTCCAGCTGTATGGCATGTTGTGCCATCCTGTTGAAACCAGAGTTAGACTATACCAATATCCTGAATTTATGATTGATCCTTGCTCTGTAGCGAGCACCATTGGCCGTAACACGGGCTCTATCCGCATTTTTGGAGGAATACGGTCCGATGATGCTTCCTGCCCATAAGCCACACAAAACAGTACATTTATCGGGATACATTGGAAGCTCTACGATTACTTTTGGTTGTTCATTGGCCCAAATACGGCAATTTTGCTTGTCAACGTAGCCGTTTAACCAGAAATGAGCTTCGTCGCTAAACACAATTTTTCGATAAAACAATGGATCAATTTGAAGTTGTTGTTAGGCCCATAAACAGAAATTAAAACGTAAACCAATATCAGCCGGCTTCAATTCTTGTACGAGCTGTATTTTATAGGTTTCAGACCAAGATCACGCCTCAAGATACGCCAAAATGATCCATAAGAGATGCCTAAAGTCTGAGATGGGCCACGAATCGGTTCGCGGTTTTCACGAAGACTCTCTGCTACTGCAGAAATATTCTCAAAATTACGGGCTGTATGCACTCTCGTTGAATGATCAATGCCCAATTGTATAAAATTGGTTCGAAATTCAGAGATGGTGTTACGAATAGTGCGCGCAGTTGGACGCTCATAACGACCTAAATGATTCTGAAGTACTCTATAACATTCTTTAACTGATGACTGATTTTGATAGTAAGTTTCCACAATTAATAAACGTTGTTCAGGAGCAAGTCTATTCATGATTGAGTCGCATTGAATACTGAACACAAACGTCATATGGACAAGCCATTTGACACATGACAGCTGTCAAAACAACCCAGTTGGAAAGGGAACCACTTATTGGATCACCCTTTACTACCCTGAAGATTCCACTATAATGCTTGTCGGCAGACATCAGTAAGTTATTTGTCATTTGATTTCAGAAATCGATGAAGGTAATTTCTTGGTGAGCACTTGTAAATTGTGTTGTAAGAGCTGCCAACATAACTTATTACCAAGGAAGATTTATAAATTAAACATTTTATGATGTTGAGATATAGCACTACTTTTTATTGCAACCTTTTGAGAGCCCAACAATGTAATATTATTATATATTATACATTACTTGCAACCGTTTTGGTTGCAGTGTTTGCTCTACAAATTGCCGAAGGCATTTATGGCCTTTATTTTTTAAATAATCCATTTGTATTCAAATTTTCAAGTTAAATTGTATTTATTTGATTTATTAGTGCTTGAAAACAAACCGGGACAAACAAACACAATTCTTATGACACATTAAAACACAAATAAATTTTTTATTTGTTTGTAATTTTTGTGCAGGATGATGGCGATGATGAAATTCTATAAATTTTTTAAAACGCACATTAGTGGTCGACACTAAAATACTCGACGTAATCGTACACACAAATTGTATTCGTATAATAAAATAAAAATAAAATTACAACAAAAAAGCGAAAAGCACGTGATTTCAGAGTTAAATGAAACAAAAAATAAATATATATTTACGAGCAAATATAAAAACAACAAAACGAAAAACTCGCTCATAGAATTTGTTTTTCAGTTTCCGAGTATTCCACTGAGCAGCCTATTTTTAGTATTTCAGTATTTCGTACAAATATCCACACAGCAACCCTATAAATGACGCAAACATTCGCTTTGTTTACCTAATTTTGACGTTACGTCTGTCTATACGCATTCATTGTTATGTAAACAATATCACAGTGTTGTAATTAAAATCAATGAGAAATAAATTTTAAGTTTGTAAATCAGAATTTAAATTGAAAGTAATCATAATAACAAGAAAACATATTGTACTGATCTTGGAATATATGGGGCAATCCACGTCAAATCGAACACCATTTTGCACTGCATGTAGAATTTTTTTTTTCTTTTAGTACTTGTAAGGCTTTGGAACATTGATTGATCATTGAATGTTCGAAAAAATAGATTCCATCCTTTGCAAATTATTAGACTAGATTTAAATTTTTTTTCCAATGAATCACAGTTTTTTAAGAAAAATGTTCACGAAAATTTAATTTTGAAGTTTGAAAATGAAAATTAAATGAAATAAAATTCATTCGAAAATTTTTTTGATATTTGGCCTTAAATTTAATTAGTTAGTTAATGTTGTATTTTCGTTGTGTCTTTATATGATAAATTTATATCTTATTATTTAAATGTTAAGTTAAATTTCTTGTATTTTCAGAATATAAAAACCCTGAAGAGACCTAAAACCCATTGGCGAAACATTGGGTAGAAAAATGATATAAACTTTTTTTTATTTACATTGAAAATTTATGACCTAAGAGCCAGAAACATTAATTTTCACTTAATACAAGAAAAATATTGGAAATATAACTACAAAATAAATGAGAAAAAGTTTTCAGAGAGATCAGTGATGCAAAAGTAAAATGGTGTCTGATTTGGCATGGAATTTCCCACACATACTTTATGACGTACTAAAAGGGGCTTGTCAAATAGGAAAAAGTGTGAGTTAAGTGAAAAAGAAGTACAAATAAACTTGCTTCAATTATGTTCAATTGATCTATTGTACAATAAGTTTAGATGTTGATGTAGTCATAAGTCGGTCAGTTTCACATAGGGATGATACTTGCTAGAAGTGAAGAAGTAAAACTTAAAAAAAAAGAGTGTGTTTTAGATCACCCGACTGAAATAAAACTTATTTAGCTGATGAGCATAATCTTCCCGTTAATATTAAAAGCTCAGATTTGGTAAGTACTTCCTAGAGGTACCTAGGAACTAGTTTTCGTGTGTCGGATTAAAAAAAAAAACATTTCATTTATTTGACCCACCCTAATGTATATATATATATGTTTATATAAGTATATATGTATGATATGTATATCGGTTTTCATTGATAAATTAATATTTTTGAATAGATTTCTTACTTTTATTCATTGTTTTTATTATTTTCATTATCGGATACAACAGTGATTACTGTGGTTGATTGTAAGACCGAGACAATAGGTCTTACAATCAATGGTATGAGATATAAGATACATATGTTTTCGAATGAAAATTAGAAAGATATCTAGAGAAATCTGCATCGATTGTTGTTCCATGTCTTGTTGAAGCTCTTTTCGGATATTATTCAATTGTAGTTCTAATTTATCTTGTAGAAAGTTTACTAAGAGTTGTCCATCTAGGGATGCGAAATTAACATTGAAATCTCCTGCTAAAATTAGTGGCAACGGATGATAGTTTTCTCCTAATTTTTCAGAGCCTACTCGACCGTAAATAAGTCTTTTATGTACAAACTTTATAAAATTATTAACTGTGTTATTGTGTCAAATGTAAGCAACTACCATTATGATGTTCGTTCCATCGCCGAAAACACAGTGAGCAACACATATATCACCAATTGATGACTGGCCAATATCGATTTCACAAATATGTCGTAATAAAATGTCCATGTTCGAAGTTACTATATTCGAGGTATCATTTGATTTCTGATAAATTGCCACTCCAGCTGATCTAACATTTTTAAAGCACTGACTACCATATGACTGACTACTACTCGTAGATGGCGCTAGTCTCCTTCTCAACTTCTGCTTGCAATTTCCGCAATTCATTTTTCAGCTTACTCTCCGTAAAGAAGTTTTACTTCAAAAAATGCCGTTTGCAACTGGCAGTAGTTATCTATAGCTCTTTTAAGGGATTGAAGAAGAAGATTTTTCTAATTTTCGCAAAAAATGTCTCTAATCGAAAACTATGTATATCAAGCACATAACTATAGAGAATGAGAAAACAAATCCATTCTTAAGCAAAACAATGATGTACGATGACATAAAATCCGTATTTTTTTGCTAACGTTGATTTTCTCAGAAAATAAGCCTTCAATTTAAAATTATATTGCTGTAGGAAAAGTTCAACGGAAATCAAATAACTGCGTCCTAGAAATATGCTGAGCAATAAACGTCACATTTCAAGTTCACCTCCTTCTGAACAGAAATTTTTCTAGCAACTAGTGGACATGGGCAACGCTGATTTTGTTCGTTCTGTAAGCGCTGAAAACGAGCGTGCCTTTGAGCGCATTTATTATGTGGAATTCAATTTCTGAATGCTCAACATTATAAAAAAGGAGAAAGTGAAAATAATAGTTCTTATCTTAACGTATAACCAAGGTAAGTTTCAAGCAAATCAAAGAAGGTCATGTCCGAAAAATGTAGGAATATTAGTCATATACCAATATGTATTTGCATATAACTAATTTTATTTAAGTGGAAAATACTGTTTTTCGTTGTATTATAAGAATCACCAGAAAGAGTTCAACATATTAACGTTTCATAATATTCCACGACTTGTATAGATAATTTCTGAAATCATTCAGAAAACATGCTTGCATTTTCACATCACAAGATCAATTGACGTATGAGTATTTTCCAACACTCTCACATGATCACAGACCGCCCCTGTCGTAAGAAACTACAGATAGAACAGCTGATAGATAAAATGAAAAAAAATAGCCTTCAGTCAACAATTAATGAGAAGAACTATGCTGTTTTTCGAGAAAACCTACACAAGGCGAAGCACAGTGGTGAATTATAAATAAATAGTGTTCAAAAGTTATTTTTAAAAATTCTATACAGAATATTTAGCTGTAAGTATTTGAAAACTACGGCTAATGGCTGCAAACATGAATATGTTGCCTAAAGACTTTGAAACAGTGGAATAAAGTGAAAACAATTATTATTTTACTGTTTTGCTACACTTAATAAGTAAAAGATTCCTCCCAATTTCAGCAAATTATTTGTGTCCACATTTAACTGCTGATAATGGCTCTCCAACTAAAATTTATTTAGCTGCCAATAATTCCACTGTGTGCAGGATTGAGACCCAAATTCGATAAGTAGAAACATCGACTGATATCGACATGGGGTAATTTAGTATCGTTGAAATCGGAACTGTTTCGAGATAAAAGTAAATTAAGTAGTTTATACGGTTACTAGCGCTCTTCTACGACTTTTCGTATTTCAAGTCTGAGGGATTTGGTATCTGAGGCAAAATTGCTGCTGATGATATTCGAAAATGGGATGCATCTGAATGGTTTCGCAAAAATCTTTCAGGATAATTATCATCACATGAATATTCCAACTTCCCATTTGCCATTGTTTTTAAGCCTTGTTAAAAATCTAAATAAGTATACAAGCTATGGCGTTTGGTACTCGTCTTGAAAAGACAAAATTTTTTTTTGATTTACACCCCTCCTCCATTTTCTGTTGGATGTGATTGAGGCCATTGTTTCAAAATGGGTAACAATATTCATTAACTTAGCATTGCTGATTTCAAATATGTTAAAAATGTGCGATATCTTTTACAGCTTTAAGTTATTAGAGAAAAACCAAATACGGTGGCCATTAACAGTAATAATAGCACAGGCATTTTGCTTTCTCACATTATGTATAAAAAATTTCCAAATTCTATTTTTTATTTTCTGTCGAAGTTTGAAAATAATTCCAATTTTACCATTTTTCATTCTAATTTTTGAAAAGTCCGCGCAATTCATATAAAGGAGATAAAAAAGTAAATTGATTTTTAAAAAGTGGAAACAATTTTCTTTCCATCAATATGCTACATTGTGTTTCAAAAAAGTTAACTAGAGCGGACTATCTAACAACTGCTTTTATAGAAAGTTTCGAAGAACATTTTTGATGTATAAAGTTCAACTTTGAGCCCACTGTGTCGCTAAACTCAAAACAAATTTAAAATTTTTATAGTTTTCTTCATTCACTAAGTATTATCTGATGATTGTCTTAAAAAAATTTTCAATGCCTAGCACTTTCATTTTATTCATATTTATGGTCACGAAATTCCACTTTGAAGACACCAAAATATACTTCGATGAATAAAAAATTATGCTTCGTTTGAATAATTCGGGATAATTTACACAGCATGATATGTATCTTAGGTCCGCCCCAAAATAAAGTGTCGACTTTGAGCGGTCAGCTCCAATTCGAACAATATTTATACAATCTTACGAAATTTCATAGAAATAGCTGAAGATTCTGAAATTCAAGTTTTTTGTAGATTTTTTTATTTTCTTGGCTTTTCAGGATTTCATGCAAAAAGTTTTTACGAAGAGTTAAAGATATTTTTAAGTCTTTACATGAACTTAGTGTCCAGTTCTTCAAAATATCTCAAAAACTGGACATACTGGAGAAAAATTAAGGACTAAGAACTCAGTACTTTTTTTGTCGACCAGCGTTTTTGAAATCGAGTTATTATAAAAATTTAATATTTCGCCAAAAATTTGTTTGTTCCAACTTACAGGCCAAGGTTAAAGCATATCGTTAACTTAATATAAAAAGGCATTGACTAACTTTTTTTTTCAAAATCAAGTTTGTAGATTTTGGTAGGTCACCCTCTTCTACTTTGCATTTATAAGCAAATAAAAAGGGCAATGGTTTTTCGTTCTCCTGTAAAGCAACAAAAATGGTCGATTGGGCCTTTCTTAATTAAGGTAACGATATGTAGTTTTGTATGCGTTATATCCCATAAGTGAATGCGAATACAACAACAGCATTAATTGCAACAAATTCATAACAATAAAAAACAATTAATTTGCATTTATCTCGTGCTTTACATTTCTGCCTTTGCGCCTGAACGTTGCTCTGCTCCAATTGTGTGCTCTTGCACTATAAATTTTGTTTTTTTATTTAAAAAAAAATTATTTGATTTGGCGCTTTCAAATTAATGCGCTCTGAATTTTGTTATTTCATTTTGTTTTATAATTCTTTTTCTTTATTTTTTTTTTTATTTTTTTTAGAATGCAAATTGGCGTCGCACGGCGTCATTTTATTTTATTATCAGTGCCATTGCTTGTTGTTGATGATGATTTGTTGTTGATACAAAATTTGTTTACTGCTCGTCGCTGTCACAGTCATATTGTGGGTTGTCGTTGCACTTTGGTCAGTATTATGGTACCGTTGGAATTAATTCATAGCCAGAGGCGCCGCTAGTCACCTAAGTTCGCTCGTGTAAATTTGAGTTTGTTTCACCCCTCTTTTTCCGAACTATTTTCGAAGAAAAATTTTGAAATTTCGAAAATGTTAAAAAAAATGATTTACATATGTACATCGGTAATTCTTTTAATAACTGTACACTTCTTGGTTTTTTACCATTTTGAGCATTTTTTGAAATGAAATATCTCAAAAACTATAGGACATAGGATAATAAGTCATTTAATCATTTTTGCTTAGACATATTATAACTTTGTAAAAAAAAATCTAAAAAGATTTAAATTAATTTGTTTAAATATTAATGTTTTTATATAAAAAAATTTTTCTCAAAATAAATTCAACATTTTCTTTTTTTATGGTTTTTCATATATGTTATTCCACAATCAGTCAATGCATGTACTTTCCATAACTTTGGAAACTACGATTTTTTTACTGATGACGCGCGTCATGTTTTTCAAAATAAGTTCGACATAAAGTTTTTTTTGTCTTTTTATTTCCTTGTAATGATATTTTCAATCTGTCCTAGGAATATATCTTCATTTAAATTGAATTTCCCGAGATAGCTTCGGAAAATATCATACAATTCATAGAATTAAACATTCTTCTTCTATAACTTCTATTCCCCATATTTTTTGAGCTATGTCGTTTCAAAAAATGTTCAAAAATGTAAAAAAAATAAAGTGTGCTGATATTAAAAGCATGAGCGATATTTATACATAAGCGGATATGTTGGAAAATTAATGAATGAAACAGTCAAGTAAATGAAAAAAAATTCGAATAATGTCAATAACTTTGAATAATGTCGAAACAGCCGAAAAATGTTGAATAACTTCGAAATATATGTAAAGCTTGTTGAACCATTGAGATTCGTTTAAAATTTCTTGCATGCACTTTTTGTTTTCTTTAAAAAGCTTTCACACTATCTTCAAAATCAGCCCGTTTTCCATTTATATCATTTTAAATTAAAAATGGCTATCTACTCATACAAATCAAACGTCAATCAGTAATATTTCTTTCCGGAGGTATCTCTTCTCTCTTAATGAAATCAAAAAGAGAAAGAAGTAGTGGCGCCATTAAGGTGGTATTAACACTGAATGCTTCGGCTGGGCTGTTATCGTAACCTGGTACTTCAGGAGAAGGAGTTGCTATGATATCTTGAGCTGTGACATTTTCTTTAATTTCTTCAAGTAATCCTTTAACTGTTAGCAGCGAAACAAAACGAAAACGTTTAAGATTTTTCCATTTTTTTGGTTTTTTATATTTTAATTTCATTATTTATTTTAATTTCTTTGCTTACAATATTTTTTTTAATTTTATTTTTAGCATTTTGATATAAATTGTTATTTTGCTAAGATTTTGTGAAATCATTATTTTCATTTGTGTACAGTTTTAGCTCTGTTTTGTGGAATTTTCCATTTGCTAGTTTTATATCAGAAGTAAACAAAGGTGATATTGCAAATATTTTTTAATTTTTCCTAATAACTTTAATATGCAACAACATGTTTTTTGTTTTAGCTTTCAAATAAGTATATTAAGCAATTCTATCAGACTGTATTGCTTCGGATAAAAGTGAATTTATTTAATGCATAAAAGTTATTTCTGCCTTCGAAACCTATTTGTCGCCTATATCTTGATATGCAATTTCATCGATTAGCGCTCAAGAAATTACATTAAGTAAGTGGAACAAATGATTTTAAATAACGATAAATCGTTTTATGGCAATTTCTTAATAGCGACATGTGCGAAAATCGTTAAACAAATTTTTTGTAATGTTATATAGAAACGGTAAATTATCGGAGCAGAAAATTTCAATTACAAAATAGTCAGGGTTGTCAAGTGGCAGCTTTTGAGTAGGCCAAGCCTGAAATTGCATGTCAAGGCTGGGAATCTTTTAGGAATTGAAAAATCTCGGAAAAGTCGTTAATTGGAGGTTTTTTGTTATATGCACATACAATTTTTTTTAACGAACAAAAGTAAAACAAAGTCCTCAAGTTTTTTCTTTCAGACAAAAATTTTATTTTTCGATAATTCCAGAGTACTTCATCATAAGAAAATTTCAATTCGATCAATATCAATCACCATATAGTTCCTGGTAGAAAGCAGCATAATCTTAAATTGCATGCATGACTTGCAGATTTTTCCTTGAGATTGATGAAATCGAAATCGTACATATTTATTTCAATTGTTTTTCATTAAAGAAAGTCAATTTTGTTGTTGATTATTTGCTGATTTCATTTCCTTAATAAAAGCCCTCTCTGTTGTTATCATTACATTGTCAATACTAAACAAAATTGAAATAATTTATGCCAATTACTAGTGGACAGTGGAACAAATTGAAATTCGTTAGCATTTGCAGTTAAATTGACTCTTATTTTTATTTTTAAATAACTTTTAATTTTCGGAAGTTAAAGAAAGATAATTAAATAGAATATAGGTAGTGGCTGTTAGGCTTTCAAGTAATGGGAGCTAGGCATTGCAGGGCTTATCTTTGTTAAACAGGTGAGCAAACAAACCACAAAATATTATGCTAAGGTGAACATAATGGCAAAGCAAATTATACGTAAAAACGAAGCGTTTAATTGCAAAGCTGCTAAGCATTGTGCACTCGCAAATCAAACCAATATTGGTGCAAACGCTATAGTGAGTTCACACACTCGCGGTGTGTGAACTCAACGATGTTTCGTCAATTTTGTGTAGAAGGTCAAATAATGCAGTTGATATTCAAATACTATGTTGATAAATTCGAATAAAGCATATAATATCAAAAAATCTTGAATAAATCGAAAGTTGACAAATAATTTTGAAATGGATGTCCAATGACATCGAAAGGCTTCTCTAAATATTTCGATGTCATGTGTCGAAAATGTTGAATTATGACATGAAAAATATCGAATAGAGTCGAAACAGCCGGCAATTTTTGAAAAAGTCCGTAATTGTTCTTAAGCGTCGAATCATATCGAAGAAAACGAAAAATTTTGGAAAAGACGATACAGATTTATGTCCGAAATGTAAAAAAAAAAACGCAATGTGTCAAAAATGCCTTAAAATATTGATATACATGTGTTAACAATTAAGGTTTTTATGTTTCGTAACATATCAATATATTGAAAAAAAAGGGAATAATGTCTAAATAATCGATATATTTCGCATCAATTTTGGTGAATGTCAAAAATTTCTATTAAGATTCAATAATCTCGAAAAATGTCAAGTCGTCAATATTGAATAATGTCAACAGAATCAATTAATGTCGAATAGCGTAAAATAATGTCAAATAAGTTGTTTTAATATCAATAAAGAAATAATAGAGTAAAGTTACTACAGCCTTCTTAGGTGTCTATCGAAAAGCTTAATATCATGTTAATTTTTAAAATAATCTAGGCTGACTGGTTATTTTTCTTTTAATATTTTTCTTTAGCCATATCGCACTATCTCAGCATACCCATTTAGGCAATGTGTACGTATACACAGATATATATCTACATATATAATTTGCTTTCCATTTTTGGGCATCTCTGAGAATTTAGTTAGCACTGAGAAATTGTTCAATAACAAAAGAGAGACTTCATTCAAAACTTGAAAAAAATAGCCTTAACTCCGTTTGTTTTAAGTCGACCTAAGTTGTTTTTCCTTTCGCCACGGATGTATCGAACAAGATCGAATAATGTGAAAAAAAAGTTGAATAATTCTAAAATATTGTGGAGTTTGTAAAGTATATAACTCGTGTAAAGTATCTAAGGAATGTTAGATATGTAATGTAAGAAAATATTATTAAAAATACGTATACAGGTAAGTACAGCATACCTTGCAAGTAAGGAATGTTATATGCTTAATAAGTGGAATCAGTTATGGTACATTCGGTACATTTGCCGCATTTTCAATTCATTTGGTGAATTTTCTTCACATTGTAATGTGAAGATTTCTAATAATTGCTTTTTTTTCATAAATAATTGGGAGATGCAGATTTTGTAAATAAATGTTAAATATATCGCGATTTCCTTGGGTTTTTGAGATGCCAAAAGTGAGGACCTTTATCGTTTAGCTATTTAGGAAATTATAGTAAAATTCGTACATTTTAGTAAAATTGGGTGTTCAAGACAAAAAACTACATTTTAAGTCTCGTTTCAGTACATTTTCACACAACCCAAATCCCATCACTGGCTGGAATAAACTTAGAGTAAAGATATGAAACTTAAGCTCTTATATCCAAATTCCACTAGGATTTAACATAGAATGCTGAAATAAGTCCAATTAAATGACGTCATTAAAAAATGTAAACTAAGCCAACGCGTCGTACCAACTTATTGAATTGCAAATTGTGAAGGGCAAATAAAAATTAAGAAACAAAATTCAACATTTGCATACCGCACTTTTAAGTGCTTAGACTCCCCTAGTAACTGCATTCATAACAAGCGAACTAATTGATTAAAAAAAAATAAAATCATTAAGGGTCTGTAGAGTTTCTTGAAAATGCAATAAATTGAAGAAAAAAAGAAACTGCGGTATAAGCGAACAGTAAGAAAGATAGGTATTTGTGAATGTAATAGAGATAAGAAAATGCAAATTACTGCTTGTGGTAAAATAAACCTCCTATACTTAGGAAAATATTCGATGATTTGCCGTTTGATTCAACTAAGGATGCTTTCTATAACTGAACCAAATCTCATTGAAACATTGCTTTTTTATCTTTCGTCGGGAGTTCAAAAGAAATCTTCCATCATATTTATTTTGATTTCATGGTTGATTCAAAGTGTCGCATCTATTGAAAATCGAACCTAGTGCCTCATCTCTAGAAGCGCTAACACAGTCTTGTACTTCAGTTCATGTCATTTTTACTAGTTGTTTGCTGTTAAGATTTTATATATTTTTAATAAATGTGGGTCATCAGTGCCAATTTTCCCTTAATGTAGAACAATAGATTCCCTTTATGACGACTAGTTCAGAAATTCAATTTAAATCATTTTTATTCATAGACACGTGTCGCTTATTAATTTTCAGTGAACAATTGTGTTGTTCTGAAAATATTCCCTAGCTGTATTTTGTTACAACTGTTTTGAAGAATTAGAATTTCTGAATTGAATTCTACTTACAGTCATTTATGTATTTTATGATTTCTTCGTGCTGCGGCGTTATGACTTCCTCTTCTGTTTGTTTTATATGCACTGTGGATTTCTTTATCGTTTGAAAAACGGGACGAGGTACACTGTGAAAAAAAAAGAAATAATACAAAATTAGATAATATTACATCGCTTTATTAGGCTATATCAACATATGTATACACCAGGGATTTAGATATGCGGTCTTAAGGTTTAAAGATGAAAGCATTATTTAAACATATACAATATTCGTTAAGTAATTTGTTTAATACTTTCTTAAAGGAAATATTGAGTTGAAATTATATATTTTAACAGTTTCAGTTCAAGAAGGGTCTTGCAGTTAAGTAAAATAAAAAAAAAGTTGATAAATATTTCAAGAAGTAATCAAAGTCTATTTTTTATTATATAATTTTTCTTTTATTCAGTCGTATTAATGTTTCGATTCTAATCGTAGAGAATTTCAACTTAACAATAGTTTTTTCCATATTATTTTTTTCTGCGGGTGTTTAATATGTGTTAAGATCAGATGGTTCTATTTAAATAAACTCTATCTTCTGACCAGAAAATACACATGCACCTCCAGGCGTATGCAGCGTTCTTTTCATGGCTTCCTCGATTTCTACAGCATTAGCAGAGAAACATCTCGAGACAATAATGAAGCCATGACCATACCTCATTGTGGACAATATAGCGCTTTGGCAGCATTGCACTATGCATTTTTTTGAAGCCTCTGAGCGCTCATAAAAAGATTAAATCAATAAATTCGGGACCGGATTCATAATTTTTTTTTTTTCTCATGGGAAATTCGGTAAGTTTTTAAGACTTGGATTGCTTTATTTCTATCTACTTATAATCCTATTTAGACTAAAGTGTTTATTTTAAAAGTTTTGTAGATTGTATGAGAGGTGCTATACGCTGTTGTCAAACCACACCCACATTTTTCGTTGGGCTGAAAATCCGATCAATATACATCCGAACGGGGTATTTTGTTGCGTCTCATGGGCCAATGTTATAAAATCTGGAAGAAAAGAAGAAAATTCTCACAAAACTTTAGCGCCCTAAATCAACCATGCGAACGACGCCGCTTGGAGTTTTGGGCTAGGAAGCTCAAATTTTGTGAAAATTCGCTAAAACATCAAAAAAATAAAAAAGAATCTACAAAATCTTCAATATAAACACCTACACACATGAACATTTTTTCCTAATTTGCCCCCGGCTTCACTGGCGATTTTAAGTAGCTTTTAATTATTTATAGTAAGATATTAGAATTTTTCATTTTCAAATAATCTTTCAGCTGATACTAACAATGTTAAATTTAATTAAGGGCTCCCTAACGATTTTCGGTCAAAATATATGTGCATCCGCCATTGGCTGAAAAACGCACCTAACTTATGTATTAAAAATTATTCGGCAAAGTATTCCCTTAAAGACTAAAAATGATTTTTGCCATATTTTTCCGCAAATATTTATTTAATAAAGTGCAAATTTTTTCTAAACACCAAAGTTTTTTAAAATTAAATTATTATTAAATAAAATTATTTAAAATAATAAAATTATTAAAAAATATTTTAATAAGAAATGTTTTCAAAACTACAAACAAAAAATTCAGATTTTTATATTTCGAGTCTCGAAGGTCGGTTAAATTTTAAAAACACAAAAAAAATAAAGGGAACTTGTCAAGCCATTCTAAAGTTATAGATTTTTTAACTACTAGAGTTATAACTAAGTGGGTCTTTTCAACCCAAAGACCTCAATTTTCAATTGCTCGGTTTGAAGAACTCTCCCAAATAACGCCTTAAGCCAATATCGATGTTCTTCTATCCAGTTTGTAAGTTACACCGCATAGGTAAGCTAAACCAAAATTATCTCAACTACCACTAAGCAAGTGTTAAAGAAATTTTTGCTTGTATTCAATATTTTTTCTTTTGCTGTATGAGAAAATAAAATTACAAAAAACAGGAGGATCAGATAAATATACAAAGCTTCTTTACGTATTTTTAAACATTTGATTTATATCGTTATAGAATCGTCGTGTAGCCAAAACGATTATTAACAAAAAAACAATACCCATTTTTGATTTATGCTTTTGTGACAGAAAATATTTTTTGTTTAAGTTTTTTTCTATTCCTCTATTAATTTTAAACGAATGTTCACTTCTCGTTTCTTATCGTATCTTCATTATTAAGATCGAATTTTCTAAGGCGCTAATGTGATATTTTCGGCTATAATACACTGTGCAATTTGGCTCATAAAAGATTTTTAGCATGTTTTCTTACTTTTGACAATTCTTTTATTAATTGCGGACAAGAGCTTATTTTCGTTCGATACGAATTTAACAAACAAACAATTCTATGCGCAATTAATTGTTCACATTTTTATTGATATATTTTACTTTTGAAGATTTGGCATTCATCCTTTCAACACTATTAAAGGCTTTTTACTACTTTTTAACACCTCTGGTTTAACAAACCATTTGCAGTTTAAACATTTTTTTTTTGGTGAATCAAACTATTTCTCTATATGGATTCATAGTAATGTCAGTGAGGTTGGCTTTGCTTTTTCTAAGTAATGATTTTTATATTTTTAAGAATGCTGCCATGTGCCATGAAACTTCGAGTAAAAATAAAATTTTTCCTCTAAAGTTAGGGAAGCATTTTTTTTTATCAAGGAATTGAGGTTGAGCTATAATGTGCCCATCTTGTGCCGCATCACAAAAAAAAAGTAATCTAATGGAAACTAGTAAAGGTGTTACATATCTTCGGCCTGGCCGAAACTCACATACCCTACACTGTATTGAAAGTACTTTCTAAATAAATGTTAGAAGTATGTTGAAAATTTATTACCTAAAATTTTCATAAAAATCGTAGGTGCCAATTGTGAGTTATACGAAATCAAAATTTTCAATTTTTGAAAAGTGCCACGATCACTTTTTCAATTCCGTCCACTTCAAGCACAATTCAAGATATTTATGATCTGTATCCGTGTACTTAATTTCATCACAATATCCTGCACGGTAAATGAGCTATGGCGTTATTAAAGTTAAAATTTAGGGCTGTGCCACGGCAAATTTGAAACCTAGCCCAATCTTAATTTTGCTCACATGTTCACCAAATCACCAAGTTTCAATAAAATCGCACCACATCAAAATGTGCAGGGGCATATTTACGTAGAGCATGGGCAGTGGGCGTGGCCGTGAAGCGATTTTGGCATTCTTACATGCTAGCAGCTTTTGAGAAGGTGTGAACTATGTGCCAAATTTCATTGAATTTGCTTGCTTAGTTTTCCCGTAAACGTGATTTCAACAGACTGACAGACAGACAAACAGACGTACTATATCGACTCAGGTGGTGACGCTGATCAATAATATACATACTTTTCTATACCTGCTACGCCCTCTTCTATGCGTTACAACCGGAATGACAAAAAGAATATACCCGCTGTGTAGGGCATAAAAACGTTAGAATATATTTATGAAGTTGGCCCAACAGTTTTCGATTTTCCAATAAAAAAATAATGTTAAAATCTTGGAAAAAACTTGAAATCATCACGTTGTTTTTATTTAAATTTAAACTTAAAGTTTTATGATTTAAATTTTTTGTCTAATAACTTTTTCATATTTGGATATCACATATTTTATAGAAACAACAATTTAACTGCTGTTGTTTCTATGGTGTGATCATTTGAAATTCATATCAAAATGGCACACTTTAAATGATACTGGCATATGCATGTGCACTCGTTTGCAATTAGTAAATTACTAAATGAATGAATATGGAAATAAAATAATAAAAATAAATCTAATTAGCAACAGCACATATGCTTGTCAAATATTCATCTTCAGACTCATACATGTGATGCAACATAAATTTTTATTTACAAACAAATTTTAATCACTAAAATAAATAAATCGTCACTGGAATAACATCATCATAAAATAAAATAAATTACTGCCATCAATCATTCAAATCGATAAGTCAGCTAAACTCAGCGTTGAAACCGATAGCATTCAACAAAAACTGAAAAAAAACGTAAAATGCTTAGAAACAACAATGAAATCAGATCTTGAGAGAAAATGTGTTACATAAAAATAGACAAAACATGGAAGCTAAAGATCACATGGAAGTGTCACTCAAGCAAAACATGAAAATATATAAAAAGATTCATAAATAAGTAAATTTGACAAAATGAATTTCCGTTTACCTAAATATCAACTATTACACGTCAAATGGAAAGTTGACTCGGCTCGGCGATTCTCTTCAAATTTTGCTTTGGAGAAAGAATAGAAAAGATCGTCTTTTGATCAATTTTAAAACATTCATAGCTCAGTAAGTTTTTAACCAATTGTCAAGTAATGGAATTTGTTTTAAAGACAATTTAACGCACTTTTGAGAACTTTATAAACCCTATGTATTACATCAAAATTCGGTCAATTCAGATAACTTTAAGGGTTCTGAAACCTTTATAACGACTATGGCCCTTGCATAGGTTAGCAACAAGGCCGAAGAATATAAATGATTACAACTAACCGTTTTTGGTGTATGGTTTTTTATCAATGTGCAAAATTTGAGATCAATTTTGTACTAGAAATCAAAAAGTACCTTCACATTGGTCGCCATAGCTCAAGCATGGCCTTCGGGTACTGAAAGTATTTTATACCGTTCGATAGGTTTTAAAATAAACTATTTCAGTAAAAATAAAATGAGGAATAATTGTCAATAACACTATGCCCACTTTTATTCAACAGATGCAATATTTAAATATTTTTTTTCCAAACCAAAAATTATGAACTTTAAAACGAGCTACTTAAGTCATAAAACTAAATTGGTGAGATATATACTGAGGGATTAACAAAAGTTCGCTTAGTTGGTGCTAGTTTATTTCTAATGCTTTCGGTTTCAACGCTGAGTTAAGCTGACTTATCGATTTGAATGATTGATGGCTGTACAAATTAAATGCTCTGTTTTTTTTTGTACAACGAGCTGGTCGATCATGTTCGAACTTTTACCATACGCAACGAGTTAAACTCGAACAACTCAATTCGTTCGACTCAACTCATGTTCAATTCGTTCGTTGTCCGTATCATACGAATGCAACTCATGAGTTTCGAACAACTCGTAAGTACCGAACTTTTTTGAATTTTGAGGTGTTCGTTTGATCGTTGCTTGTGGTTTGCTAACGATTTCAGTACAATTCGGTTTTGTTATTCGGGTGTGTACCAGACATCTCCATTGAGTAGCTCACTGAGGATTTTGAGCCACTTCTAAAAAGATGAAATGGCTTTTGGACATCACTCAGGCTCGCTCCTTTCTCTCTAAAGGACAGTTTTTGACCCATTTTCGTTAAATATTTTTTGTTCCAATCGATAGGGAAAGGACGAAAAATACTTTTGAACATCACTTAGGGTGGTTTCCAACCCTGCAAACGACCGTTTATGACCGATTTTCGGGAAAATTTTTTTATCCATTAACTTAACTACAGTGGTGTTGTGTTAATATTGTTGTGGATATTTTAAATACTTGACCACTTAGAGCGTCCTGAGTGATTTGCGGAATTTGTTGCTGTAAGAATATTTTCCTTGTCCTTTGGCGAACCCCAGAGGTAATCACTCCATAAGTAACTACTCATCGAGCTGGTTCACCCCGAGTCACTATGGGTTACTTGGAGTCACTGAGGTGAGTGAAAACCGCGATTTTGTGGTTTGCGAGCGAGATGTGTAGAAACTGCACTATAACATCTATAGGCCACGTTAGTGCAAAAATTTATCGCAGCTAATTACTTTTTGCGATACGTGCAATTTTTTGGAATTTCGCGTACATCGTTGCTGCTTGTCCTCAGAGGATGAGACATACTTAATTTTAAGCGAATCCTGAGCCACGAGAAAATCAGCCAAAATCTTCAACCGACATGAGGGCTCAAAGTTGACGAAGATCCACGGTTGACACAAGAAATGATTGCTGTCGACCTGAGATAAATTGACATGGCTGTCTCGTAAATATTGCATAATGATATGCTGTACAGGGGGAAGTCTTCTCGAAGGGCTCAACGAATTTTGAATGAGGTCCTTAAAGAAGCACGAGTTCGTTTTGTTCGATAGCTCGCCAGCTCGCACTTCTGAAATATCATATAACTTAAGTGTGGTCTCTTTCATCGAAGAAATTCGCCCAGCACCATATTCTCCGGATCTGCCGCCTTGTTATTTATGGTTACTTCAAAAAATTAAAAAAAAAATAAGCGAAAAGCCTTTCGTTGCAAAGCGGAGATAATTTATGATGCTAATGCAGAAATTGAGAAGCTACAAACGCACGATCTACAGGCTAAAAATGCATATGGAAATTAATGGTGATTATGTAGAGAAGATAAAAAAGTAAGAGGGTTAAAAATATAAATATAATTTTGTTAGTCCCTTCGCGAACAAATCTCAAAGTTTCAAAAAAAAGACCAATTTGTCATTAGTATCCAGACTATTCAGAATACCTCTGCGTTCAAGTACATACTTATTTTAATTTCAGCCATGTGGATGTTTTTTTTTTTTTGTTGCGATAATTCTCAAGAACTCTACGGTACAAACTATTTGTAGTATATATTTATAGAAAACATGTTTTTTTATTTAATCTGTTAAAATATTTATTTAGTCACATTTATAAGTTATGGCTTTGACAGGACCAATGCGTAGTTTTTTGAAACATGATATCTACATTTACTTTTTGTTACTGAGATGGTTTGAGTAGATTCAAAAATTTCGAATAACAACATTTAAAAACAAATAAATTGTGAGCATAAATGGATGCAAAGTGGTATGAGACTTAAAATAGAAAAAATTGTTTGTGAAAGTACTTAAAAAGTGCATGTATTCACACATGACATTCGTCGTTAATGTTCAGCATATATTTTGTATTTCCCATTGAAAAGGATTTCTTTGCTAAAAAAAATATCTTACAATCAAGGTATGGGACATTATTTTACAAACCAAATACTTTCTTACCGATCCATTTTTAAATCTTTTTTTACATATTCTAAGCATTATATGAGTGAACATCGAAGATATCGAGTAGTCAAATTTGAACGTTTTAAAGGCATATTCATATTTATTATCACTGATAAATTTTAACGGAAAAATAATTTTTTATATCGTTTCAAAGCTATAAAAATAAGCTTTCTGGTTAAATTTTTGTCCTTGCCATAACATCAAAAGCTAACATTTTTTTTAACAATCAATTGTACAAAACTAAAAAAATATCACTGAACTCATCGTCAAATTTCCTATAATAAACTTATTGTTCCAGAATGGTTGCAAAATAGTTTCAATCCCAAATCGAGTTTTTGGTTCAAAAATCACTAGACAGCGGCGCTAATCTAGTCGGAAATGAAAAAAAATTTTATTCGAATAAAAGTTAACCGGAATGCCAAAGCTTAAAACAAAAGTTTTCGTTTTTTATTATTTTAATTTCAATGCCAAAAAATGTTTGTATTCACACATCATTAGCAATAATGTCCCAAAAAAATTATAGTATTTTTCTCAACTTATTGCAATGGATGATTTTCATTTCTATTTAATAGTTATAATAGAGCTGGTGGCCGAAGCTTTAAGATTTTATCTTGCGGCAAAGATTGAAAGTCATGCAGTTCTAAGTAATATAAATAGAGGAATCAATCTCTGTCATTGCTTTATCTCTGCATATTAACCGAGAGCTCTCTGAGGTACCAATTTATCGCGTCTGCCTTTAAAAACTGTGTCTAAATACGAGTATTAAAACAGTCATATTCAAACACCAGACGTTTTTACTGCTGCGTTTGGGCGTAGTTCAATTTTTTTAAGTTTTTGATTTATATAAATTTAAGTGATTTTATCTTCAAGCAAATTGCGAATTATAAAGATCATATCAAGTAATAGAAACAATATCTGCCACTTAGTTACTCGTATTGCAATATTATTATTATTATATATTATATTATATAGATTATGTATTAACGATTTGTTTGTTGTTATAAAACTTAAAAATATTAAGATTCGATCCAAATACAATTGATGGAGTCGTTGGCGTAAAATTAGAAGGGAACATTTTTTGGGAAACTCAAATCAAATTATGTTGGTTAATTTTAATCTATATATAAATACAAACCAAATCTATCCTTTGTTAACTGTCATAACACAATTTAATCGATTAGTTTTTTTTTGTTTGAAAGGCTGTGTAGTAGGGCAGTGCAGAATTAAATTGTTTTTCCAATAGTAGGCAACGCTTGTAAAATGAAATAAGATCAACAAAAATAAATGAAATTTTCAGAGATGATACTCCTGAATGTTCTAAAAATTTTGACTTTAAAAAAGCTGAAATTTACATTGCCAATCATAAATCTTAACTTTAAATGCTTGTAAAATCAAATAGGGTAAAGAAACATGAATAAACTTTTCAGGGACGATACTCCTCTATATTCTAAAAATTTTGAGCTTATAAAAACTGAAATCGGTGATGGAGTATTTGGGAAATTGATGTTTTTTGAAAAAGTCAATTTTTTTATCTTTTACCACATAGTAGAAACCGTTGAGGCCTTAATTTATTCAGATTTGCAGTTTTTTTGCCATCTACCAGTATTGGATTGTTTTTGTTTGTTTATATTCATCAATGAATTTTTTTTGTTTCACTTGCGAGTTTTTTTTAACACAATTTGAAACTTATTTTTTAAGCAATAATGCTGGTCAAAAAAATTTTATCGATTTTTTTTATATCTTCTACATGATACACCAATCACTAAAAAAAGTTTCAGCCTATTTAAAAAATACGAGAGTAATGATAGGCCCATTATAGATGGAATGACCCACATTTCAAATCTCGATTCTGTACCTTTTCACAAAACCCAAATGCCATCACTGCACTGGTCTACATAGAGATTTATGTACAAAAGTTCCAGTACGGCATGATAACTGAAAATTTATACTTACGATTTTTCGGAGAAAAGGAAGGGATCGATATAATTCAGATGGGTTTTAAATTAATTCGAAGCTATTTTTTTAAATTTATTATGCCACCAATAATACTACTAAAACTAAAATAAAGCTCGTCATGGGCAATTTGACACAGATTTTAAGGATATTTACACCACTGCTACTTACTTAATTATAGTTTCCATCAGTTTGACTTTTCTCATATTTTGTAGTGGGACTTGATTTCAACTTAAGACTTTTTTAGTTTTGTCTGATTAGGAAGACTTCACCGTTTCAATTTATGGAAAATGTTAAGATGAAAGTTTCTTTGTAACGCCACGGAAATTGCTTTTGTTTCGTACATTTTCCGTTTTCAGAAATTTTTGTTTTAAATAATTGTTTTGCAATATGTATATAGTTTCTTTTTACATATTCTATTGTTTGTTTCTTAAAATAAGTAATTAATTAAGTCCTCTAAGGCAAAAGTTTTGTTGTCTTTTGCTATTCGTGTGTTGTAATAGCTCGAACTTTTTATTTTTCAATATAAATAATTACTATTATAGGGTGTTTTTTTTAGAGGTATAGAGCTTCGAATTGAAATAAAACACAAGAAAATCGTTTTAATGTCCATCAATTTGGCTTTATTGGAAGGATAATTTTATGCCATTAATGTTTAAATATGATTTCGGGCATGTGGCCGCCGCGGCTGGCTCGAATAAAGCCAATTCTACAGGTCCAATTTTGAACCACTTTTTCGAGCATATGGGGCCGTATGTCGGCAATAACGCCACGAATGTTGGCTTCCAAGTCCCCTAACGTTTCTGGTTTGTTGGCGTAGACGAGCGACTTCACATATCCCCTAAGAAAATAATCCAATGGTGTCAAATCACACGATCTTGGTGGCCAATTGACAGGTCCATTCCGCGAAATTATGCGCTCATCGAATGTTTCCTTCAATAAATCGATTGTGACGTGCGCTGTGTGGCATGTAGCGCCGTCTTGTTGGAACCACAATTCATCCACATTCATGCCATCCAATTCGGGAACAAAATAGTCGGTTATCATGGCTCTATACCGGTCTCCATTAACGGTAACTGACTCTCCAGCATTATTTCGGAAGAAGTATGGCCCAATGACTCCACCAGCCCATAGAGCACACCAAACAGTCAGTTTTTGTGGATGTAATGGCGTCTCAAGGGTCTCATGTGGATTCTCTTCACTCCAAATGCGGCAATTTTGCTTGTTGACGTAGCCATTCAACCAAAAATGAGCCTCATCACTGAACAAAATTTTGCGATGAAAATCAGCATCGAGATCAATCTCATTTTCGGCCCATACACCAAAATCACGACGCATTGCATGGTCTCGCGGCTTTAATTCTTGCACAAGCTGGATCTTGTAAGGTCGCAAGGCAAGATCTTTGCGCAAAATCTTCCATAAAGTTGATGGACAAAGCTCCAATTGCTGTGCACGGTGGCGAATCGATTCATTCGGGTCCTCTTCAACATTTTGCTCTACAGCGGCAATTGTTTCTTCGGTGCGCACTGTTCGACGTCTCTGCGGATGCGTATTATCACATAGAGTAAACGTAGTGCGAAAACGATCCATGGTTAACCGAATTAATTGCTCTGATGGACGATTATGTCGACCATAAAATGGACGGAGCTTGCGGTAAACTTCGCGAACTGAACCATTATTTTCGAAATAAATTTGCACGATTTGCAAGCGTTGTTCTTTTGTCAACCTGTTCATGATGAAATGGCAAACCAAACTAAACATAAATGACATTAGAGTTGCCAGATTTGACCATAAAATGCCAGTTTTATCTCTATTCGAAAAACAAACCTCTAAAAAAAACACGAGAACGTCCGTTGCTCATATGCAGTGGTGCCCACTACCACAAGCAAACGCGCTCACATGTACACGTGTTGATAAGTTGTTTATCAATTCTGTATACGTGAACGATTTTTTATGCTCTTTAAGTGCTTGCTCGTTCTAATTTTTACGTTTTGAGCGCCTGCTTGTTCTCTGCGCAGCACCGCTCACAAGCCTCAGTACAAAATTATTTTCAGTAACAGCCACCTGCAAATTGGCTAAAATTTTCATCAAAATCACAGTAAGTTAGGAAATACCGTATCGATTTTAACGATACGTGCAACATTTGGTGTAAAATTTTGCTTCATTAAATTATATATTAAATATTGTTAAATTCAAATCCCTTAATTAAATGGGTTACTTGAAATTTCATCCGATCTACAGACGCAAATATGTTCAGCTATTGTAAATCGCTGAAGAACTTGGCGGTGATTCGGATATCTCTTGAGGTTCTCCAAGTTCCTTATTCAGTTTGGTACATTCTTTGAACACCCTATAGCACTTGCCACTACTTAACATTTAACAGAATGTTAACTTTAGTGAATGCTACCAAGCGGTAACAGAGAAAACAGTTTAGTGATGTTAAACTTCCTTGAAGCTTTTCTTTAAGAAAAAGCTTCGTTATGAGCAAAGCTTTTTATTGCATCCTTAATCCTTAATAAGCTTTGAAAACATGAAAAAGTTTAGCCAAATCTATGTTCGAAATGGGCTTTTAGTTGAAATGCTGCCAGCTTTATAAGTTCACACTTTTCAAATATCAAATATAATAATGTGTTATCAAACACACTGTAAATCAATTATGCTTTAAATTTCCACATTTCAACATAATAAAATAATGTTTTTCTTCATATTTAAACTATCCGATTTGATTTCAGAAAGTTAAGTTGAAAACAAAATTAAGTCCGATTTAATCCAGACATCACAACCCACCATAGGTTAAATGTTTCTGTCAGTTTGATTTTAAGAATTTGTTCGTCATTGATGGACATAATTTTGTCAGCTGTCTTTTTAAATCCCTTTCATTCAAATAATTAAGATACCTGTGTATCGCTGACCTACATGAAAACAAATGTTGACTTAATTATATGAAGCTTATCAACACATTTTACCACTATGTACCTGCTTCCAAATTGTTTTATCTATCTGTGTACAATATATTACAAAGCGCAGCACTAAGATACACATTTTAATCATCATAAAATTATTAAAAGTTCTAAGACTTTAGATTACAGGCCTTTCATTGTAACTATGTGAAATAATTATATGGAACTGGAACTAGATAACGAAGTTCTACAAAAACAAACTTATTTCTCAATACATTTTATTGAGATGAGCCTATCTACCTAAATGGAATTAAAAAATACGTGTTGAGAAATAGAATATTATCCAGGTGCATATACAGACTCTTAATTTCACTTATTTTCGGGGAAAGTACGCACATAATTTTTATCTTCTTTATCATACATTTAATAAAACTAGAGTTCGCCGCCTGGTTGAAATTCAAGCATTATAGTGACAATATAAAACAATTCAGTACCACTATACCATGTTGCTCTATCTATTTCCCTACATGTATCCCTTCCTTAAGTTTCAATCTGTTTCCATAACAAACTTCATCAAAATCGGTAAATTAATTAAACCGCCCATTAGGGACACATACTTTTCCTCAGGGTTCATGCAATCTCCATGCCAAGTTTGACTGATATCAGTCCATTAATATTACTGTGATGACATTTTTTTTGCTTATAGACGTAGCGCTGGCCACCAAAAAACGTTACACCAAATTTCATTTAAGTCCGTGACAGGATTTCTTCAATTAAGGTGGAGTCTCGCCCACTTAAAAATCGCTCATCACTGCTTCGAAGCATTATCAGTGACGTGCGAACGGGGGGTGGCATAAAAAAACCTTCTTCACCTGGCAGCTGTTGGATTTGCACTGCGACTACCTGTTAAAAAGGTGAACTCAAAAGCCACTTAGTTACTACTAATATTCTGAGACTCCATTTGGAGTGTAGAGCTTCAATGTATAAATGCATTAAGCAAAAAAAAAACCAAGCTATGGCTACTAAGCTGCTCCAATGCAGGTATGACACATTTTGTCACACTAAAAATTAATGAAAATAAATTTCATTTCGACTGGATCTGGTGGCTGAATAATTTATCGTGCGCGATGGCACTAAAAATTGAATTGGAGTTTTTAGAATTAAGTTTTCAAAAGAAACTAGTCATGAATATTTGGGTGGGTCGAATTTTTTTTTTAATCGGCTCGGTGTTTAAATCGTAGATATTTTTATTTTGAACATCACGGTATGTTTACATTTTTTATAAGCATAGAGGTAGCGAGTGACCCAAAGTTGGTAATTTTCTGACTTTTTTCATATAATCATTGCTGGCACATATCTGTATTGATAAATCTGGCTCATATTTTTATTTTTGACACCTATGTATATGCGCTTTCGATAGATTATATTTATGAAGGTCAACTTTGCACTCTTTATCTGAGTGGTAGAATTAAATTCTGGGCTCTATGAATATAGTGCACTTTTGAGGCATTCGCGCTCCCTCTGTGATCGATTATTACACAGTGATGTTCAGAATAACGATATCAACGATTTACAGACCGGGCCGATTGAAAATAAAAATTCGACCTACCCTAATGAATATAATTATATACATACGCAAGGAATTGGCCCCTTAGATCATCAATTTTGCTGGTTCCTACAGTGGGCTGTACTAGTTGATGATTTACTATCAATCTTTTTGGTATAGGTCGAGTCATTTTTACGTCACATTTTTTTTAAATTTAGGAATAGTAAATGAATTATTTTTAATATATTTTTTTTAAGCATCACGTATTCAAAAAAACAGTATAATAATTTGTTAGGACTTAGTTACTCTTATGAAATATGAATACGTACTTAATTTTTTTATATCTTACTAGCTATCCCAGCAGACGTTGTTCTGCCCTTTCTGGTAGATGGCGCGATGTTGTATGAAATCGTGCGATGGAATTTAAAAGCGAAACTTCCAATTTTTCCAGTGAAACTAATTTCTGTCCCAAGCAGGCCTGACAGAGGTTTTTATGCCCTTACTGGTAGGTGGAGCGATGAGTTTAATTTGTAATAGTCATTGTCATTTATACGTACCAAGTCTCATTCATTTGCATCAAATAGTTACTTATATACACTAAATGTTGTCTTATTCGCACATGGGAAGCGTATTTTCGCCCATTTTTTTCTTTAAAACATACTTTTGTTCGTAGCTTTTATATGCAGATCTATACACCAAGTCCCATTATCTGCGTCCCGTAGTTAATCAGTTATAATGAATTCAATTTTAGAGGGCGTGGCATTGTCCATATTCTTAAACCAAACTTTGAAAAAACTTTCCATCGACTATATTAAGCATTTAAGAAGCAGCTTCGTGAAAGTTCTATTTAAAAATTACTTTTGTATGAGGGCCACCCTAATTATGCATTCTTAATAAAATTTCTATGAACCGTGTTATAAAAAGCCCGTTTATATAAAAGCCAAGTGTTGTAAATTCCATGAGAATCAATTAAGCAGCCTCCGAGAAACTAAAATTTTAAAAAATATTTTTGTATAAGGGCCGCTCTAAATATGGACCCTAAATAAAAGTATGCTTCTTAATATAAAAGCTACGTGGTGAGAATGCGGTGTGAATCGATTAACCGGTCTTCGTGAAAATGATATTTAAGATATATTATGAGGGCCACCCTTAATATGCACTCTAAATAAAAGTTTTATAGCCTTATCTATCTTACATATATAGTAAACACGTGAAAATGCTATTTTAAAAATATTTTTGTATTTGGGCCACCCTAAATATGCACTTAGTCGAAATAATAACTTTCCTATCTTTTATTAAAATAGTTTGCTTCCTATCCTTGCTAAATATCCACACAAAGTTTCATAAGAATCGGTCTAGTCGTTTCGGAGAAGTTTTGTCACAAACATTGTGACACGAGAATTTTATATATTAGATAAGCTAAAGGATATTTTGTGTTAAATAAGACCAAGACTCAAACCGCGATATTTTTAATTTTGAATGTTTAACATTTTTATTAAATTTCAAAATCATCATAAATAATCATCATAGATGAAAGATATTGTTTCAACTACTGTTTGTACCAGCCGATACGTTATTCATTTAATTAGGAACATAAATATCCATAACAACCACGTGTATTGAAATACGAAAGCCCTATTATATAACACAATAAATATTACACTTTTAATAACCAAATTGATGGTATCTAATCAAAATGTCAACAAACGCATAAAATTTGTAGGTAGTCAAAGTCAGTGCGTACCGGAGCACATGTTTTTATGTCTATTCGCTTGTTGTACAAACACCTGATAAGAACATCGATGGGAAACAAGACCAGTGACTAAACCAAAAAAAAAAATTACGGCAAACAATTTGAAGTTATGAAATTTTATTTGGTGCAATTTGATTATTGATGAGAAAAATTGTTTCGAACTGTTGCTACGAGTTTAATGTTTGGAGTTGGGATAACATTTTTCAGTTTTTCATATTGACCACTCGAGAGTCGAATGGATGTGTCAATAATGTTGGTTAAATAATCAGAGTTAATAAATAAAAATTAATAGAATATTATTATATAAAAAGTTAAGTGTTGTTTATCTGATCGAGTTGGTATCTTACGACGAGCAAGGCAGCTCTGTGTAGTGGGTTAAGGTGATTTTATATAAACATAAAATTTCAAAAATTGAGTATAGTAGAGTTTTAAGTATAGAATATTATATCACCGGCTAACAATCTACGAATTAGGTCAATTAATTATAGCATTTTATTTTAAAACACTTAAGCTTTAAATTACACTATTATTGTATTCTACATGGAGAATTATGTGCCGACAATGGGTTGGTATGCTATTTTAGTATTATGACCTCTTCTGTGGACATAACTTTCTTGATAGAAAATATATACTCGTTAGGTAAGCCTATTCATCCAAAACAAAAGCAAATAGCGCAAGCATATATTTATATATATTTAATAATGCATCGTGGTATCAGTAAGCAATATAGTATCAGTGGTATCAAAATGTATCAAATAGTATTGAAACATAGAACAAATATCGAAAAGTATACAAAAAGTCTAGGAGTACAGAAGAATTCATAGAAGTATCGACTACAGTTTTAAAAAACGCAGAAACTAAAGAAGAAGAGTTTGAAAGTATCAAATTGTATCGCAAAAGCCAATGAGATCAAATAAAGCAATTGGTATTGAAAAGTTCCATAAGTCGATAATAGTCAAAACGTACCATAATATATCAATAAAGTCACAAAAATTATATGAGTGCCGATTGGTATCGAAAAATTTGATTAAAGCTCAAAAGTATTGAATGGAAACAAATGTCAAGCAGTATCTAAAAAGTCGATAAAAATTTTAAGGTAAAATGAAAGTATCGAACGGGTCGAAAAATACAAATTCGCTCATTCGAAAATATTATTTCATAAATCTCAATTACGCGAACTCGACCTGCTGGAATATTGTCTTCAGTAGTAATACATTCTATCATGTGCACGAGTAAAAATTTTACAATGAAAGCTGAATGAGGAATCCAAGAAACCTTAAAGGCTTTAAGTTTACTTAGTAAATGCAGTAGCTTCCCTAGTAGCAAAACAAGGTCTCAAAACTTTTTATACAGGCCTTTTAAATACAAGTATTAAAACAACATATTATATTTATAAATACTTTATAGGGGCTTATAAGAGCCATTTAACGTATGAAGTATAAAGACATTTTCCCCTCTTTGTTATTCTTCAAGAGGCTCGGTAAAGTATCTTCCTGAGCTATTTAAAGGACACCTTAATTTCGCGTGTCTTGTAGAACTTATAATTAATTTTATTTTGCTATCAAATTATTTAATATGCAAATCTATATTATATTTCCAATTTTATTTTATTATCAGATTTAATGTTTACGATTTACAAATTTGCAAAGTCAGTTTCGAACCCATGTCCCAGCGATTTATAGTCCTGCGCGCTTCCTACTACTATTTCTATATAATATACTTAAACGAGCTAATATTGTATTTATATATATATATTCAGACTTAATTTCAAAAACGGCTGCAGTGATTTCGATGAAACTTTGGGGTTAGGTGCATATGAGACTAAAATTTAGATTGGGTTGGCTGTAAGTTTTCAAAGACTCATGCAGGGGCGTAGCACAGCCCTAAACTTTTACTTTCATAACGTCATATTTCGCAACCCATTCAAGATATTGTAATGAAATTTAATAGACAGATGCAGATCATAAATGTCTTAAATTTTCCCAAAAGTGGGCGGAATCAAATAAGTAGGCATGTCATTTTTCAATTATTGAAAGTTTTGATTCGATATTGCTCGAAAACGGCACTTAAGATCTTCAAAAAAATTTTAAAGATACTACCACTGAAGGAAATCATCATAACAAGGTATATAGCTATACCAGCAAAATTCGTTGAAGGGCTTGGTACAGCCCACAATATTTATAAACGTTATAATAAGAGAATTAACAACGCAGTCGATACGAAATTTCACTTGCTAGATATACTTGCTATAAGGTATCTCATATGGGAGAAATCTTTTTGAAATTTGGTGCAGAGGTGTCGGTAGCTATGATTTTTAAAATTATATAGATTTTGACAGGATTGCATCAGTGGGCGTGGCACCTCCCATACAAACAAAAAATGTCCAATGTTATATTAGATGTAGTATATGAGTGATCTTAATAAAATGTGGTACGGAGATGGCGGTTACTATAAGTTTTGAAATTAAATGAATTTCGAAGGGATTTCGTTAGTGGGCATGGTACCTGCCATACATACGAAAAACGTTTACTGTTGCATTTAGTGTACTATGGGAATAATTTGCTTTAAATTTGGTGTAGAGGTGTCGGTTACCATAAGCTTTGATATTAAATTGACTTCAACGGAATTGCGTTTATGGGTGTGGCACCTCCCATACATGCGAAAACCGGGAAATGTTATATTTATTAAGTGTAATAAGGGAGTAATTTTTTTTTTTTAATTTCTTGTTCCAATCAACAGAGAAAGCTCGAAAAAAGTTTTCGACATCACTGAGGATGGCTGCGAACCCTCGAAAGGACAATTTTTGGCCCATTTTCACGAACATTTTTTTTTTGGTCTGATAGACTTTTAACTACAGTGATGTAGTGTCAACATGTATCCTGAGCGATCTGCGGAATTTGTTGCTGTAAGGATATTATCCTTGTTCTTTGGAATATTCCGGAACAAGTAACTACATAAGTAACTACTCATCGAGGCGGATCACCCCGAGTCACTTTGGAATCACCAAAGTGAGGGAAAACCTCGATTTTGTGGTTTGCGTGCGATTTTTGTAGAATTGCATTATAACACCCAATAACATTTTGCGGTGCGTGCGATTTTTAGATTTTTGCGGATTTGCTTAAGCTTAAATATTTCGTTTTCCTCTTACGATTGAGCTTAACTCAATCCGCAAAAGTCCAATAAACATTTTTCCGACATTCCAAGATTTTCGGCTTTTTCAACCCATTTCAATATTTTCCATACTCTTCAATCTCTTTTGATGTTTTTCTATATTTTCCATATTTTATCAACCTCTTTCAACAACTTAAATATTTTCCATAATTTTTGGGCATGTTGAACCCTTATTCAACTTTTTTCAATACATTACATATTTTTTGGACTTTTTCAACCTCAAAACCGATTTGGGGTTGGTCTCCTGGTACTATTATAAATATTATATGTCAAAGGCGAATCATATTTTTCTCATATTTGTTTTGGTAAAGCGACAAAAAATGGACAGTAATGTGCCCTATCTCATGTTTCTCTGAAAACATGACACGTCATGTCTTTCAAGTCACTTGTATATCTACAGTACTAAAACATAAGAGACATGCGGTCTCTTTATCATGATCTTATATCTTTTTCTAGCAACATATTATAAATCCAAATTTTGTTACAAAGGCGCAGTTCCTTATTAATTTTGATACATAGCTATTTTAAAAACATCACTGTCTTGTAAGCTGCGTTGTTTTCTTCATAACTTACCCTGATGCTAGGAGGGTTTTAATTAATCCAGAATATTTTAATGAAAACAAATTGATTCCAAATTGTAAGGAATAGAGTAATCACCAAAGAAATTTTTTGGTTTTACTATGATGTGAATTGTAGTGGCCTTGTCCCATTGATTGAAAAAAGATTATGTTCTATATACTTTAAGTACAGCAAATTTAAAAACAAATTTGTGCCTGATATTAAATATATTAGGTGTTTGACAAACTGAAAAAATCTAAGCCGTTTTCAAAGAAAATAGAAGTTTTTTTAGCTTAGGCAGTTGTCCTTAGTACATTTTAATAGAATTTATATAACTTATCCATGTCTTTTAAGTGGTCTCACACCAGCTATCAATCTTGGCCAAAGTTGATAAATTTTAACAACAATAAAAGTTGTTTTTTTTTTCAGTTCTGATTAAAGATTTTTTTATCTTTTCAGTTGTTTCATAACACCTTTATTTTGACCCTTTCAGTATTCACTTTAGAGTTGTGAATCGTTGTGTCACTGTATGAACATAATTAAAACATAAATAGTTCAGTTTTATATGTGTGTTAATTAAAAACAACTTTTATTCCGGTTGTAAAACTTTGGTTGTGTTTGAATTTTTTACTAACACATCAAGGGAAGTTTCAACACACAATTTCTAATCAGTTAAATGTACAAGAAATTAGAGCTTTTAAGTTTCGCAATTTTGACTTCTACTAAAAATTTAATGCAGACATTTTTTTTTTCAAGTTAATGGACATTTTATCAATATCAATCATTGGTTAAGTTTTTGGGAATACGTCGATTATCATTTATACTCCAGAAATATTTAGTTGTAAATCTTACGCATTTTCCAAAAGAAAAAAACCAAGACTTTGTTTAAAGCAAATCCTTTAGTATTAAGAGAAGTAAAATACTTTTTACATAAAAAGTAAAAATTTTGTCGAATTTGCTCTTGTTAAGATGAAGGAAGAATTAGCAAATAGAAACGTTAATCTATGAGACTATGGGAGCTCAAAATGATTTTCATTAATATTGAAAACTGCGCGCCCCTTGTTTGAAGTTGTCCACTTTCTTTTAAAAAAGGTTAATTTCAAAAATGGTTATTGGTCGAGGAATTCGAGTTCATGATTAATATTTCTTCATCTTTTTTTTTCTTATAAAAAATTTTAAAATTGACCGTAAAACAGTAAAAATATCCCGAATTTCTACTTTGAAGTTGAAAAATCGCCACATATTATTTTACTGGCGATCCCGTGGAATATAAATTTTAATTATTGCTTCACCGATACGATAATTCAAAAATTACCCTAGCTTATCGTCTCGTGCTCCCTCTCGTATGAGAATTTTTTATTTGTGTCGCCGATAATTTTCGCTGAGCCAGCGGTCTTCTCGAACAATTTCCGTTGTAAAACCACATCTAAATTTTAAGCAGTCTTTACTCCAGACAATTGGGTTCATGTACGAAATTTCACAGCTTGGTATCAGTTCCAAGAATAGGAACACGTAAGGGTTTTTGTTGAATGGGAAGAGCTATGACCGTTTAGCCAACCCTGTATACTGCTTAGCACAAAAAATTTTCATTTACGCATCAGGTTTCACAGCTGTAACTGCGATAGATTCCAAGATATGGCGTTTTAAGTAGTTTTATAAGGGTGCCACGCCTGTTTGCATAATATCATTAAGATTTCGTGAGGTACTTAGCATAGACAATAGAAGTCCTAGCGCCGAATTCCAAAACGCCTGCTACCATAGGTGACAAGATGTTGTATTTTAAGTGTTTTATATCGTGAAAAGTGTGGCTGAATTTCGTTCTCGGCAACAATTTAGTGCATGTCGTACAATAAACATTACAGTATCGCCGAGAACGAGATATCGACCAGACCCTTCTAGTTCTCGTTCTCAGTCGTTCGAGAAATTGTTTTGATACCGTCTTGTTATCGTTATCGGTCCCTATAACAAGAACGATAACAATATGTATCGTTTTCGGTGAAGCACTAGTTTTAATGTATTTTTAATTGCTTAAAAGAATGCCGTAAACTGCTTACATCAGGGCCGTATTTAGGGGTTGATGCATTTCAAAACCAAATTGCCTGTGTACATATTAAGGAGATTCAAAAATATTTTTTTTTGTTTCAAACAGCTTAAATAGCTGCAGGTATATGAATTATATTCATATTTACTGGTGGCTCAGTTATTGTCTTTTCGACACCTTACAATTCAGAGATTACTAAAAAGTGCAAAAAACGGCTGATTTGATGAATTTTTGAAATTTTCACATAATAATTGGATGGTAGATATTGTCTTCAAAAAATCTTCTACATTGTTAGTAGAATTTTACTTGACAAGATATCCAAGAAAATAGGATTATAATATTCTATTCAAAGGGTCAAGCGGGTATAATTTTTAAAAAAAAATTAATTCCTAATGTCATAAGCACGAATCAGCTTCCTTGAAGTGTGAGATTACTTAAAAGTATGCCGAAAAATAGTACATAGATTTCATCTTTTAAGCAAGAATACCACAGGAATCTGTCATACATTCGGCGCCCGGAGCGAATTGCAACCTACACAACTTTTAAGTTTGTTACCGTAAAAATAAAATTTAATTACCAAAAAACAAAAATTTAATTACCAAGAACAGTTTTTCCGCTAGTCCATCTTTTCAAATAAAAAAAAAACAAATTTTAAGTTCATTCCGCGAACTATGTTTTTTTTTGTGTTGTCTTATTTAAATGCTTATAAATCGGTAATTTAGCAATTTTTTGCTTTTAGGTTTCAAATAATTGTTGTTATTAAATTTAGCTATAAGTTTTGTACATTGTTACGTTCCTTCAACAAAAACGTCAACGAATTTCTTGATTTGAAATTTCACATCGTTGTGATTTTGATCCACATCTACCTACGTATTTGTATATTTAGCAAGTAAAGATTAGCGCTGATAATTTGCGCTACTAAGCAAAGATAGTGAGAGCTTTTAAAAACAAACGCATATCCATACATTCATCAACAAAAATGTCAGGCGTAGATACATCTGATTGGCGTATTTCGAAAAATGAACGAAAGTATGGCTAAAAGTGAAAGTTTTGACGCTGACACACTCTGTGCACAATGTTGTTAGTGGGTTGTTGTGCCCAACAATACTGCTGCTCTCTTGGATGTTCACAAGTGAAATACTTCCGCAATTTTTTGCAGATGTTGTGATTTTTAAGCCAATCAATTAACTCTGTTATTTTCGTAACATATCACAGTGGACTATATTTGCACTGTGAATTTTTGAAAATAGGTGAATTTATGAAGATTATTGTCGTTGGTCTCACCAAAAATTAAATACTCTACGCCAAATTAACAGTAAAAGCGCGCGCAACTTTTAAATTTTTTTTTCAATAGGTTTTTCTCCCACAATTTGGCAAGAATTACTTAAATAGCTCTCAGTACAGCGGTTTGAAATTATGGCAGTATGTGAGATGCAACGTTCTTCATCAAAATGTACCTACTTTTAGTTGGATGCTAGATCGAATGATTTGTATTATTTGTCCAATTCGGTTCTACAAAAAGAGGGACCATGCCCTCTTTTCAAAATTTATTCAATTTTTGACCAGAGATTTTTCTAGACATTTTTAGTATTAGTGTAGAATTTGAGTGCACTTCAGTATAACGTTTTAAAGTGTTAACTTATATGAACCGTCCCACGCCCTCTAGTCAAAATGTATTTTTTGTATTTGTGAAAATTTGGTTATATTTCTATGTGGCTATATGGCATCTTAAAGTCTTTTTTACTAGGGAGAGTATTACGTCCTCTCGTCGAAAGTCGCCAGTTTTTTGTTCAAAGCTTTCCAAGTTATTGCTAGTAATAATGAGAAATTTGGTTATACTACATCAACTAACTATCACAATACCTTTAAATGTTGAATTTGTATGGGTGTTAGGTGTGTTCGTGAATCGATTTATTTCATTTTCAATCCTACGAGCTATATTTAAAGATATATCTTATGCACCAAATTTCATTCAATTATTCAAGTTCCCCGTAATGATGATTTCCATAGACGAACATGACTAAATCGACTAAGATGGTGGAACTGATCAATAATATATACACTTTTTAATACCTGCTCACACGACCTCTTCTATGAGCTACAAACGGAATGAAAAAATTAATGTGTCCAGAGGGTTAAACTTATTTTCACAGTGGCATCGAAATCATTTCATTTATTGACAAAATCGTGATACATATATAAAAATAAAAGTTATAAAAAAATCTTGACTTCTTTAGTATAGATTTTTTGTTGGTGAGCTTGAATTTTTTAAATCTAAAATTAGCTTTGAGACATGTGCTCGCAACATTAGTAAAACTTAAAAAAAAAATCAATGTTTTATAAATGAGTGCTATAAATGTTTAAATTATGTACGTCCCCTCTGCTGATGGCTTAGTTACAAGGGCGGACACAGTAATTGGTTTGGGGTAGGGGGTGGGGCGAAAAAAAATTTTTTATCACACACTTTCAAAATTAACGCATGACATAACTAATAGAAATTAACAAAAACTTGCAGCAGAGTTGGTGTTTCACATTGTATTTCTTATTAAGAAAAAGCCATAAAGTATAGAGAAATAATAAAAAATACAGCAATATGAAAATTGGGCCTCGCAATCAAAACAAGGCATCCCAGAAGACTCCAATGAAACTCTCATTCAAGAAGTCCACACTAGGTGGAACTCATGTCACGATATGAAAGCTTTGAAGTGTCGATTTGGATTTGAATCAAATGCACCCATCCTGATTCCTACTGCTCAGTGGCGGCCCTTAAAGTGTTTCCAATTCAAAAATCATACTCGTATAATTGGAACCAATATAAATCTCAAATATATTCTAAGTAGCTTGCTTAATTCTCTGGCAAAAAGAATAAATAGCTAGTCCTATACTTATACACAGGACTTATGCTGTTTTGTCACAGAGTTTATTAGAAAATTTACCCTTATCAGAGATTACTGTATTATATGCGACTCCGATAGGATTCCGATTTAGGGCGTGCGAGATGTACACTTCCCTGAGAAACACTTTTGCTGTCGCGCTTTATGGGGACAGAATATAGAAAATACCGTTCACAATGCAATTTAGCAATAGCATTCTCTCATACCGGTTTTTAAGTCACGTAAATACATACGTGATATCACGGTATATTTACTGCTCTTTTATGTTCGTAGCAAGCTTGCTATGCCGCGACTCTAATCTAACCTAACTTTAGAGAAGAAATAATGGTTCAATGAGTGTCAAGTTGTAGTAAGACCTGCTTAATTAAAGAAAAAATATTCAAATATAGATTCTTAGACCTGCGCTTAGTTTTTATAATTAGAGTTTATTTAAGGAAAAAATTAAATTAATATTTACTGCAGATTTTCTGGACTATTTTTCTCTGATCTTTTGCCGCTCTCTTTTATTGTTTCAAATTTTTCGTAATTTTGTGTTAAACCTGTAAATGTAAAGAAAATAACATCAGCATTTGGTTAAAAAAAAACTTAAGATATATCAAATTAAAAGCTTAATTATATTAAATTAAATTAATATTTTACGTAACTATAAGTAGACTCAAAATGCAAGCGAAAATAATTGCAATTAATTGTTCGCGTGCGACTAATTTTTCTATTGACTCTAATTTGTTTAGTTATAGTAATGAGAAATTAAATATTTCATTGAAAATCTTAAAAGCCGGTTTATTACTCTCCCACATTAATTCTCTGGCTATGGCACTCATACACTCGAATGTGCAATGCACAAATCTACTACTTTTTGGCTACTACATTTTTGTGCTCTGCTTTTGATAAACATCGCTGCACACTTTTTCCCCCTCATGCCGCCCCCTGACAGCGCTCAGAGAACAACTGCCGCTGTTAGGGCTGAACTGTGACATAACAATTCGAATGTTCGAAATATGTTTTTTTTTCTAGTTTTTTTCGGCGTTTTTGTCTAGTTTTTAAAAGTTTGTTGCACTTTACTCTTTTTACTTAGTTTCCCACCGCACTTTACCCCTTTATTAAAAGAAAAACGAAAAAATAATTTTGCAGTTAAGTTTCACATACCTCGCCTCGTTTTTGCAACAATTTTACTAGGACCCTTTGACACCGTATACATTTCTATATATTTTTCACAACAAATAACAACAATTTTTAAATAAAGGCACTTTTTGCAAGGGTTATTTTCCAAAAAAACACCAACAATTTTTTCCAACGAAAAAATTTCTTCACAGCACAAAATTAAATGAACTTCACACTAAGTAATTTTCCACAATTTCTCGTGTTGTTGTCGTTATGTTGCAAACAACTTTCCTCAATTTTAATTTCACGCTAAGTATGGAATTTTAAAATTTAGTTTAAATATTTTGAAATTTTCTCGTTTATTTATTTTCGTAATTTTATTTTTCTGATTATGACACAAAGTTGTGTTTCATTTATTTTGACTTTTAAAATAGCAAGAAAATATAAAGCGAAGGAGAAAATTCGTCAAAATTCTCGATGACAGCTCGAGCGATAAATTGTCTTGAGCAAATGAACAACGTGCGCGTTGTGTAGGTTGAACCGTATGGGGCTGCACCTCAACCAAACGAACTTTGCAACTGACTGAATGAATGGTGTGCGCTCGCTGAATGATTAAATATATGAGAGGGAGTTTGAGAAAAATCGAACGCTACGCTGCGCGTATCACTTGCCGGCAGAAAGCAGTTGGGGGCCATGGGGTATGTAAAAGCCATGATTTAATAATATTATTGAATCATGTGTAAGAGCGAAGCATCGACAAAAAAAGTGGTAAATTACTGTAAAGCAAACATCATGTGAGAGCATTGTACAAATAGTTTCATAACAACTGATAACACAAATGTAATAGAATTTAACAGCTGTTTTGTTCTCAATGCGGATGTCTTGTCAAAAGTGCAGTCAAACTGATAACAAATGTCAAATTGTGTAAAAGATTTTTGCTTCGTCAAGATTTGACGAATCGGTTTGTGAGTGCGATAAATAAAAGATGTAATAGATTTCACAACGAATGAATCTTATATGAAAATTTTAAGAGAATAGAACTGAGAAAATAAATCGATTAATCGAATATTAAATAAGGCTATACACATAGTTGCCCAAAACACAAATAGTCTAAAATTAAAAATGAGCATATCCCAACAATTTGACTTGGGCATTTATTAATAGTTATCGATTTCTATTTTAGACCAATATTTTTTTAGATTTTCTTACATTTTTTTTTTTGTACTTAACTTCAAATAATAAAAAACAAAATATTTTGTCGTGTTCCGATAATAATAAAATTGTTAATTTCCCACAAGATTTAAAAAACTCGAATTGCGACCACCGTGCGATTTTTCTTGCGGTGTTTTTTCCTTTTACAATGGTTTGGTAGGCGAAGAACTTTTGTTAAAATTAAATTTTGAGTGTTTTGCGCGATAGACGGTTATTTCTATTTCTTTATTAAAATCTGCATATGGAAATTTTAGCGCTGGCGAAAATTTTTTATTAAAACTCGTTCGCACGAATTTAAAAAAAAAATGTTCGTGTACGGTTTTTTTTCCATATTTATTATGAGATAGGGTTGGGCAAAGAAAAACAAACTATCGAAATATCGATGATCGATGCTTCCAAACAGCATCGAAATATATTGAGAAAGAAGTGTGGGATATATCGATAATCGACTTTCGATACTTTTGATGAAAAAATTAAAATGCAAAAAATGGCGTCCCTAAAAATTAAATCGAATTTCGATATATAAAAAAAAAATATCGCCTATAGCTATCGAAAAAAATATCTCGAATATCGATAGTCGATAGTCGATATATTTTGCACAAGCCTATTATGAGAAAATACCCAATTCTTACTGAGTGATTGGTCGTTATAGACAATTTATGAAATGAAGCCCCAAAATAAAAATATTTGTTGTGCGCGGTTGTTTTTTTAAGCCATTGTTTAGTGAAAAATTATTTAAGTGGTTTTCGTTAACGGTGAAAAAATGTTTATTCGAGCGGTAAAAAAAGTCATTTAGCGGGAAAACGACGGTTTTCGGAGCGGCTAAAAATTTGGTTGATTTACTATTTTAAAGCATTATTTTGTGGCAGTTAAAAAAGCTGATATAAATTATCAGTTAAGACATTTGCTGCTATTGGAAACACAATACCTACACTGAGATAACGATTTATTTAAATGTAACCAATGTATATTTCATATAGAGAAATCAAATATTTATTTGAGTCAATCATATTGAATTTGGATATTATGGTTGAAACATTTAATGTTTGATTCAATCAAAGCTTTAATTGCTCTTTATGTAATATACATTTGTTATATTCAAACAAATCGTTTTCTCAGTGTACAGTGGGAGCAGTTTCAGTGTGTTTTGAAATTTTAATTTTTTTCCCCGTTTTTCCCTTGAAAGTTATTCGGGTTTTCGGGTTTTTAAAAATGTGATATTCAATTGATTTTGCTTCAGTTTTTGAAACAAACAAAACAATTGGCAAAACAAAACAACTTCCAACTTTTGTGTGACAATCGATAGCAGTGACAGTGAATTTAAAAATAGAGCTAATCATGGTACAATTAACTTGGTAGAATTGTCTTATCGAATTCAAATTGAACAATAAACTGAACAAAAAAAGACACAAATTCGGTGCCTTACCGTAGCTGATTTTGACACCTCAGTTTTACAGGCATTTTAAGGACAACTAGAAAGAAACAAATTAAGTATATTTATGAATTTTTTATGAGGGGCTTATAAGAGCTATTTGGTCTGTGAAGTAGAAAGACGTTTTTCCCACTTTGGTATTTTTCAAGAAACTCGGTACAGAATTTGTCTAAGGTGTTCAAAAGATACCTTAAAAACACAAACATATTTGTGTGTTTTGCTTAAAGACTTTGGCTCGTAGTTACAGTCGCGAAATTAAGAGTACTCTAAGTTAAAACCCAGGTTTTACTTAAATTAGAACAGTGACCCAATAATAAAAAAAATTCCATTAAATTATGTGAAACCTTTTAAAAATAGATTACGCTGCGTTGTTGACACTAAACATTGTAAACACAGTGAACAAAAGGAATCATAAGAAACTGGAAAACGGCAGGCAGAATGGTACAGTGGTTAGGACTGTGAACTCATACACTGAGAAAACAATTCAATTATACATACCAAAATTTGTTAATAATTAGGAAATGGTATATTTGATATAGGCGAATTATATATTTGAAATATATCAAAATGTCACATATCACAGTGAATTGAATAACATTATGGGATCAATTATATATTTGGTAATAATTAACAAATCATATATTGGCTGAAACAAATATTTTTTCTTGCAGCCATCATTTGATTGTTAATAATCACTAAATCATTTATTTGCAAAAGAATACATTAATTAATATCGATTTGTGCTAAAAACCGATGACCATGACCAAAAACGATTTTTCCAATATCGTTGTATCCATATATTGGATGTCGCTTGTATTTATACAATCATAAATACCGAAATTGCGTACCAAGCAGAATATACTTGAGTAGGTTTTTACTTGAATATGTTGCGAATTGCAAAGTTTTCAGGTTAATGAGAAGTGAAATCACATAAAAATAGGATTAATAAATGTAAAATGCAACCAAACAAATTTTTTCAATCGACTCAAACTAATAGAACGTTTGGCCCGATAAGCAACAATTTAAATTTCAATTAAGGAAATGGTAATAACTACCAAAATTTGTTGGTAGTTAGCAAATATTTTAAAAATCTATAAACCACATACATATATTTAAAGGAACCATACTCTTTTCTCAGTGTAGCACACAGTGCATGGATACGATATTCGTCAGTCCAAAAAATGTGTTTTTTATTGATATCAATGAAAATAAACATCACTTTAATACCTGTTTTTAAATATTTTAAGCCTCCTTGTTCTAATTTTAAATTTAAAACGTGCTTTTAGAAAAAAATTATTTGGACAGACGAGTATCGAACACACGCTACGTATTTCTACAGTATTAAGGCATGAGTGACATGCGGTCTCTTAATCATGATTTTATATCTTGTTCAAGTAAGATATCATAAAACGAAATTTCGCTACAAAGGCAAAGTATCTTATTAATTATGCTACAAAGCTATTTAAAAGACATCACTATTTTGTAATTTAGATTCTTGTCTTCACAGCTTCCACTTATGCTACTCATGATTTAAAATTGCTGATATCATGATGATTGTACTACGGAGCTAACCAGCGCTGTGTTTGAAACTGACACTGCTGCATATTGGGATGGATCCCGAATCTAGAAGGACATTTTTTAGAAATCAAAGCTGTCAAATACACGCAAAATTTATTCACGCGCATTTCTATAAACCTATCGAAGCGCCTTCACGATGGATTATCTGTTGTCATGGTAGCCCCTTCCAAGCATCGCAGCCCCTGATAATTAAGTTTTAAAAGAAAGCACAGTCTTCGGCTTAATTTCATCATTTCATTTGAGGATTTTATAGCTTTTTTAGAAGTTATCTTGATTTTATTTCACTCATTGATCTAACTCGATTTCTCCTTTATACCTTTTTCTGGTAAGTTGGACCTTTATATTTTAAAATCAACATTTAATAAAGCCGCACATAAAAAAAGTCCAGCTTGAATCAGTCAAAGCGACTCAAATTTATCATACCAAAATGTTAATGAATAGGCTTGCAAAATTACAACAATTTATTTTGTTCATTTTCCACGTTACAAACATATAAATAATATATAATTTTATCGTACCAATTGCTTTGCAAAAGTGCATTTTTATTTTTATCCACCTATATTCAACATTCATCCCTTCGCGCACAGCACATCCCTACTCACGCTCCAATTATTTATGAAATAGCACAATTTGCAGCAAAAATGCATTCAGCAACCTCAACATCATATAAAATTATATGTTTTAGGTAAATCTCAGAAATCAACTCCTTGTGTACCAACCCATCCCCTGGCATGCATCTCATAGCAAAAAAATAATGGCAGAAATAGAATCAGTGACTTCAAAAACATAGAAAATGATGTATTTGAAGAAGAACTTGAAAATCCACTCCATTTTTCACCCCCTCCCATTATTCATCCAATAGCAAAAATATCATCAAAAATCTATTCAGTGATTTTTGAGGTTCAGTATTTTTATGTTTTTTCTTTCGTATAGATATCGCATCAGTACATTTGGCCACCTACATTCGTGATCTAATCCACTGTGCGCCGTATTATAATTAACCACATAGCAAGGTGTGTGTTCTAAAAATCCAGCTGCTTTTGAAAGCTGCAACTGCTTACGCCGTATTGTAATTTTAGCTTTGTGATCACAGCTGTTTTAAACCAAAACTTTTTACACTGCTTTATTCAATTACAAATGTTGCAGAGATGCCAGACTTAGCCAATCACTCATTAATTTCCCCCCGATAGAAGTCTTAATGTCAGTTGATGGAAATAAACTTCTAATGACTACACAATTTTTTAGTTTTGAAGTTTTTTAGGTTTTGATTAATTTAAAGCTAAGAGCTTGTGAAAATACTACACGTGGAAGTTGTACTTATTATCTGTTAGTTTGAAACTTCAAGTGCGCTTCTTAGCATTAACGTAACCACGGTGAGGTGCAAGAGGCAGCGGCCTCTTAATTCGAAAAAAGTTTAATATGAAAACAAATAATGCAATAAAAATAGCACGATTTCAAATTGGATACCTAAGGCTTTTCCAAGAAGTGAATAAAAGTAGAGCTAAATGTTACATATTTTTCTATGAATTACAAAAAACTTCTGGTTTCAAACCTTGATGTCCGAATTTTATATAATATTTCATTAAAGATTTTTAAGATTATACCAAAAGTATTGCCAGCTGCATTTTTTGACAGCAAAAAATAAAATAGTCATCAACTTTTAACCAACCAAAAAAAATTTATATTCGAAAGTCCGACAATTCATTGATTTCAAATTGGCAACACTGTGGATATCATTTAAAAAAGTTCGGCACATTTGGCTTTTAGTACGAGGGCAAGAGCCACACTGCCCGTTAGTTATATCATGAGATGGACTTTTCCTGTTAAAAAGTACTATACCAAGCCTAAGTCATTGAGCGGAGAGCAGTCTGTGGCTTTTCAAATGAAAAATTCTGCACTGAATCGAAAAGACACTAATGATTTGAGCACTAGAAAATCATAATTTTATCTACGAAAGAACAATACCATCTATTTTTCTATTCTACACTAGTGAACACACATTTCGTTTATTTTATACACTTTCATTTTCTTTTTTTCAGAAATATTTTAACATCTCATCCATTTTGGCACTATTTCGTCAAAACTATTCACTTGCTTGCACATGTCTTTGTGCACTCTTCCTTGGTTCCAGTTTTACAGGCGCAGTTGCACTGTTTATCACAGGCGCAGTTGTCACCGCATTTGGCTGAGGTGCACTTGCAATCTGCATTGAAAAATTTTCATAAGTTTACGGTAAAAATTATTATTTTAACTCCGAAAATTAACTACTTACTTGTTCCACATCCTTTGCAAACCATTTTGAATTTTTATTTTAAGTTAATTTCTCACTTTGGATACTAAGACTCTTCACTGTTTTGCGATTGTAAATCGTTTAATGATTCTCCATAACGTTTCGCTCTTTTTATAGGCAGCGCCACTGCGTAATACTACGTAAAGTACTCCACCGAGTGCAATTGCACTCGTTCCTTATAAAATTTTAATTTCATTTCGAAACTTCTGCTCCATCGTATGCGAGAAGGTACTAATTCGTGTGCACACTTCGAAGTTACAATTGAAATTGCGTTCGCAGTAGTTTTGCACTCGTTTGAGCTGCATATTCTTTGCTTCGTTATCCGCTTCAGATAAGATGGTATCTTATCAGTTCAATTTAAATGTAAACAGTTAAATACGTGTTAAAAAATACAAAGTCTGCTTCCAGAGAATTCCGCTGTGATGATTGATAGTGGATTGTATTTCTTAACTTTGGAAACAAAGTCGTTAAAGTATTGATAAAGATTTCACAAAGGTTTCATAATAACTTTTGTGCTATATATAATGCCACTTACATCTGCTATAATTGTATATATGTGCGTATGTACTTGCGTTAAGGGGTTATGCCTTTTTTATTGCTGCTTAAAGTTAAGTCGTTATTCAAAAGAAAAATTACTTCATTCGTATTTGTGACGGGTCTTCCGAAAGATTTATTTTTTGATACCTAGCGGTGACAATTGTTGCTAAAGTTTGGCATTTTTAAAATTGTGATTATCAATTGAGTAACTAATGTTTTAATAACCGAAGGATTTTTTGAATAACTGTTTTGCTTAGAGTGCCAGCTGCCTGAAAAGAAGATTTAGTATATATCTTAAAAATCGATTGATTTCGGTTTGTAAGAAAGGGAGGAAAAAAAGCCGTTGAAAAATCTATCAATTATTTTATGATACATAGCATGTATGCATATGTCGCTCTCTAAAACTCAGCGCAATAAGTGTACATATAAATTTTAACACAGGCCGACAAAATTTCAGGTCCGAAAACAAGTGTATACTTTTCCGAAGGTTTTTAATGCGCTGAATCCGAATTCAAACCCGATTCGACACAACGGTGCTTTTTGTAATATTGCAGCTTATGCTTCAGTGTAGGATGCAACTTATCGACATGGTTCAATGTGACATCTCAAAGTACCACTCATTGCCTACAAACCCCATTTGGATTCGTCTCAAAATTTTTATTTCGCTTTGAGATATCTCTTTTGGAGTGACTCTTCATTTATAAAATCGACTTGACCTTTAAACCTCATATTAAGGTCAAAACTGAAGTCATCGGACATTGGCCTATGTCAGTCTGGGCAATTTTTCCTCTAACGTAGTTTTCGAAAAATTAATATTTTATTGAGCATTTCGTAAGTTTTTGTCCCACTTATATGGTGCAAATGGTCAGCAAAACCATAAATTTACACAACCGATATCTCAAAGTAACGGAAACGAATCTCAATGGGGTTTGAAGGCAATGTTTCAAATGTCTATCCTAGTCATTTGAAAAAGTTTCATCCTGCACTGAAACGTAACCTCCAATATGATTAATGATTTTGATTTTTACCCATGGGCCTAACAAACCAATAAATTATTTTAGTTTGGGTCAAAGATGTCACAAATTTTTTCCTACTCATAATTTGTGAAACTCTCTTGAACTAATAAACAGCGTAAGTTAAAGCCTAAACACATATATACATGGGTCACCAAGCAAATATTAGGGTATTGGGAGCAACCAAAGAAGGATATCAATTTTGGTATTTTTTAGTCGTCAATCCTAAATGGATATTCGTTAAAGTCTAGTCTGGACGCAACCTAAGAAAATTCGTTTTAACGTTAATACGTTGATGTTTCGAAAACTATAGTATTATCTAAATTAGTCAATGAAACCGATATTGTGTAACAAAGGTTTTTATTAATGTACACGATAAAAGATCGCAGAGTGAAATTGCACACTGTAACAGATGTCTTAAAGGCGAGAATGGAAAAAATTTAGTCTTTAAATCTGATCAAACTGTGAAGCTTACGAAATTTTAAATAAAGCAAAATTTACAGAAATCTTTAAGTTCACATTAATTTTTATTAAAACAAAGGGGCTCCGGTCGCTGCTGATAAATTTTGAGCAAAATTTATTCTACGTTATTCAACAGCAACAACAAGAAGTTTGGCGCACAGAGAGAAATATTGGTAATTTAGGTGAAAGTGATGATTATTGAGATATTTTTTATGAACTCCCTAGCTTATGGTGCGAAGCCAACCGTTGTACTTCTCAACTAAGGCCCAATGTGGTCCAAAATTGTGGTACAAATCTTATGCTGTTTATAGGAGCTAATCATGGTGGACATATGCCAGGAACTATTTTTAAGCAATAAATGTCATAAAATCATCTTTTGAATAAAGAAAGAAAGTTCACTTAAACATTTCTTTAAAACAAAAACCAGGTTGGCTTAAATAAAAGAAGAAATATAAATTGGACGGAGGCTGGTTTGAGTACTGTCAATGAGTGTTTATTTTTGAATTTATGTGCAGTTCAGCAATTTAATCGTATGGCCAAAGAAGAAATAATTATAATCTGTCTACTTCAAATCTGGTAGAAATAATGTGCACTAAAAGTCAAGAGTTATAGATCATTTGATATCTACGTCAGCCAAATTCAGGAGAAAAAATGAACAACTCATTTACCTTTCAGACCACAGGCAACATAGGTTTGGTGATTTCGTCTTATTTTTTAAGCTGGCTGTACATAAGCAATCTCCAAACATGATGAAAGAGTTCCACTAGAGTAGGATAAGTAAAAACGATAAAGTAATGATCGAAATTGAGTTGAGGAACAAGTTTTAATCACATGAGCTAAAATGCCATCCCACTCTGAAGCATTGTTTATATTGAAGTTTGGAAGTACTCTGTTCACTGCTCTTTTTTGAAAGTAAGTGGACAATTTTGTCGAAGGTTTGTTCCCAACGTTAGCCAATGGCATTACATATTTTGCAAAGATGTGTGCCATTATATACATAAGCCTTATCAGCAGATTCAGTTAGCACTTGGCCCTTCATTAAGCTTTGGATAATTCTCTAAGTCTCACTAAACCAAAGTTATGAAAGATTGCATAACTGACGAAATAATTTCCAAGGTCTCAAATTGTCTTATTATAAAGTCATACAGTCCGCTTCAGGACTTTAGGCGACTAGCCGCGTAAAATATAATATGCCAAATAAATCGTTTCATGGTCCGAGTTAAGAAGAACGAACAGACACATCATATTTATCAGAATGTGACAACAAAAAGAGGTCTTTGTACTCAGACTATGAATCAAACACTTGAAATATATTGAGGGTATTCACTAAATGAGTCAATTTTAGGTCTATATATTCCTCTATACTCTTCAAAAGCTTCGAATTCTTACATACTTTTCAACTTCTTCTGTTTTATACGACTTTCATGAATTTTTTGATGTTTTCGAAAATCATAAGCTTTTACTATCTTCTTCAATGTGTTTCGATACTATTTGACCTTTATCGAGTTTTTGTAATACTATTTGATGTTCAATACTACTCGAATTTTTCCAAGTTTTTCACCTTCTATCGGATTTGTTGATGCTTTTTAATAGTATTCAATTATAATAAAATCGACGCGTCAATACGGATAAACTACTCTAATGCAATTTTATGCCTTTAAATTTTTTGGAGAGCACGTTTTTTGGTATTAAAAATCTATATATCTTCGAAGTATGTTTCCTCAATCCTTTGGCATCTATAGTCTAATACAACAATTCGAAATATTTTTTTCAATTCGTCCGATAAATTCAATATATTTGAACATGACCAGAGACGAAAAGCTTAGAGTTTAGAATATAAAAATTCATTCCGCGGAAACATTAGATGCCGTTTCCTCCATCATATCATATACATTACATCTCTGACATAATTTTAAAGAGGAGAAATTAAACCATAGAAGTGATAATGTTGCAACAAAGTTTTTTTTTGAGAAACAAACAAACAATTAATTTAAGTATTTTCTAAACTTTATATATTTTCAGTAACATCTTCACATTTTGTTCATATTGGCCTTATTTCGTCTAGACTGTTCACTTGGTTGCACATGTCTTTGTGCACTCTTCCTTGGTTCCTGTTTTGCAAGGGCAGTTGCACTGTTGATCACAAGCGCAATTGGGGCCGCATTTAGCTGAGGTGCACTTGCAATCTGCATTAAAAAATATTCATAAGTTTATTGTAAAATTTATTATTTTACCTCCAAAAATTAACTACTCACTTGTTCCACATCCTTTGCAAACCATTTTTGAATTTTTATTTTAAATTAACTTCGCAACTATACTAAGGCTATTCACTGTTTTGCGATTGTAAATCGTTTAATGATTCTCCAGAATTTTTCTCTCTTTTTATAGGCAGAGTCACTGCGAAATGCAACGTAGGGTACTACACTTCACCGAGTGCACTTGCACTCGTTCCTCATAAAATGTTTACTCTCTTCGAAAATTCTGCTTCATCGCATACGAATACTAATATTCTTTCGTGTGCACACTTCCAAGTCACAATTGAAACAGCGTTGCCTACGTTTGAGCTGCATACTCTTTACTTTATTGTCCTCTTCAGATACATAGGTTGATATCTAATCAGTCCAATATAGATATGACCACCTTACTGAGATAATGAATATATCACAGGTTTGTACTAACAAGAGTATGTAATACGTCCTAAGAAATATAAAGCTCGCATACGGAGTGTATATTTTTCCAGCAAGAGTGCTCTAGATGGCTTTATAGCACCTTATTAAATAAAATATGTCGTTTGTTAAACTGAATGAAATACCCAATTTCTTGAATTGAAAAAATACCTAATATCATAGAGGACTCGGTATCATCGATCAACTTCGATGTATGTAACCTCTATGAAACTAAGTAATTAGGGAAATGAAGGGCTATGATGTCAGATAAATAAGTTCTGGAGAAACATTTACGCTTTGATACCAATAAATTTGAATAAATCATTGAACAGCTTAATTTTCTTGATACATCCTTTATATTTTAGGGATTAATATCCAATAACAAAAAGTCGAATTAGCCTTTGAAATCACTGAGGAGGACATATATGTACTTGGAATTTTGAAAAGATTTTATATACTTATAATGTTTCTTTCTTAAAAGTTTTTTTTTTCAATTTCATAACGCGTTTCTCTTGCTTTGAAGTTGAAGCAGTTATATCTGCTATGCAACATACATAGCTCTGCAAACGGCTATATTTATGGTATTCATAGGCTCCGGTCCTAAATATAAGCGCATGCAGCCCACGTGTTGTAATTACATTCTACATACTTACGGAAGAATAATTCGACTTTGAACGATTCATAATTGTGAGCCACATTTCTTTCGATCAAGCACTCTATTTTGTTCTGTGACATACATAGATGGGATTGGTATTCAAACGGATGGCACTGATACTGAGTTGCAAACATTTATTACTTACTTTTACTATTACTGCGGCTTTGAAAAGCAGCGTCTCTTCGGAGCATCCATAACACCAGACACACAAACATAAACTGATTGTCTAAGGAATACAATATTCTGTACACGAGAGCTTGACCCAGTTCCATTTATTTATTATTGAATTCTCGGTTTCTCCTCCAACCCTATTATTTCATCTTTTGATATGAATCGCACTTGTATTCCAATAGCTATACTATGTCATGCAATAAAAAACTTTTCACAATGTCCAAATTGGTTTTGAAGAAAATAGATTTTCGTTTTAGTTTAATCTGGACGCTTCCTAAGACAATTCCTTTTATCATTTTTGCTATAGATAAAACGTTATTAAAACTGACGTTTGTTGTTGTTTTGAAAATATTTGTCTTAATTGGCCAGCAAAATAATATTGAGCAATAAATATATTCATTAATGCACACGGTAAACGAACGCAGAGTAGAATTTTTGATATGAAATTAAAATTTTTAAGGAATGGGGTCAAATTGCACACAGTAACAGATTCTTTTAAGGAGAGTATGACCAAAATTAAGCCTATAAAATTGAGCAAAATGTTTTTAGAAATCATTAACGACAAGTCAGTGTGAAGTTTAAGAAGTTTTAAAGAAAGGAGCAAAGTTTACAGAAAAATGGTTTGCAAAGGATGTGGAACAAGTAAACTCCTATAGTCAATATATAAAATTTTCATAACTTAATTTTGATTTTTTTTTTAGACTGCAAGTGCACCTCAGATAAATGTGGCGGAAACTGCGACTGTTGTCAGAAATGCAACTGCTCGTGCAAAACAGGATCAATGGATGAATGCGCAAGGGAATGTTCTTGTAAATGAGCATGAAGTACTGAATTGAAACAAATTTTAGAATTATTTGTTATATAAAACTTAATTCGTGAATAAATTAATCTTAGAAATTAAACATTTTAATTCAAAAGTAATAATTTTATTTGTATAACTTAAAGGACGGAGAACTTTCGTAAATCTTTATCATTAAATTTGTTATTAGTCGACTGTTATTATTAATTAATTGAACAATATTTTTATCGAATGCCATCTCTTGTTTCTCTTTGACAAGAGATGGCATGTGGCGCATTGTGTGCTTAAAAAACAAATTTGCACTTTGTACACGTCTTGGAGAACTCCCTTCATGGCTCAAGTGTTAAGAGCGGCTGTCCAAACATAATTCATGGAATGGTCGGGGTTCAAATCCGTGTACAAATTAACCAAAACTGGTCTGATGAGGCTATGTATATATGTATGTGAATATGTATATACGTGGTAATAGCCGAAACATATGTCACCAATTACCAGGTTAAATTGTTCCATTTGTAGTCTCTGTCATGTTTGTTAAAAAAAAAAAGCATTGACCGATTTGTGAAATTTCACACAAAAATATCGGTTTCTGCTAAGACTGTACAATTCGATAAAAATATTGTTCAATTCTTTATCATTATATCTATAAGAGTTGATGCGTCTGTAATTAATCATGTGAAGTCATAACTTTTTAAAAAGTGTTTTTTGGTGTGTGGATGGTTCTTCTATTGCAATGGAAACTAAGAGAAACGTGCAGCGCTGACGAGATTCAAATTTGCACGGTTCTACCGCAGCCTCCAGCTCGTGATGTAGACAGTGAAGAATTCTTAGGCGAACTTACAATCACACTGAAATCCAAACTACAGTTAGGATGTGAAGGCATGACAAAATATGAGCTTCTAAGAGAATAGCTTACGCTTACGCACAAATTAACTAGGTAGTAAGAAATACCACCCCAATATAAATTGCAGTTAGTGTTCTTCAAATGAAATCAAATCTTCACATAGTAAAACGGAATAAAAGTTTTAAAGAATAATATAAGCTTGATTTTCAAAAAATATTAATAGAACTGGTGGTAACAAACGCATGCTATTAGAGAAAACCCAAAACTGTGGCTGTGAATAGTAATAATAACGAAGGACACCTAAAATTTTGTACAGATGTTAAGAAAACAAAAATATGTTAATATGGAAAAAATCGAACCACGGACACCCGCCTACCTCTCATACAAAGTTGGGATGTAGTTGAGGTTGACGGAATAAACATTTTTTCCTTCAAATTTTGCAATAGAAAAAGTTAAAAAAAAGTTTTAAGAAGATGGAGATGATACTATGAATTTTGGTCAGCCATACTTTATACATTACACATAAAAAAAAGGGAAATCTGGGATACATATTAAATTTATAAGGTCAACGCATGTAAAATTTCTCTGTTATAACTTTTTAAGCTCTAACTTTCAAAAAATCAGCATATTTTACATATTAAATATAAAAACTGAAGCAAACGTTTTTTTTTAAAGTTCGGTGCTTGCACTTTTTGCCAATATTCAATTTTAGTAAATTTTGATACAAATAAATTTATGAGAGCATTTCATAACAGTTCGTATGTATGAAATTGGAAAAATCTGATAGAAAGAAAATATGCAGCTACAACTTTGGATCTTGGTTAGCTTTCCTTTTTCTAATCAGAGGATATATATATTTTTCCCCCGACAAAGCTTACAAGTTTACAACCTATCCCAATTTTCAAAAATACGTTCCGTCCATGTAGCATACATTAGCGCATTTGTTTTCAAACAAGTTAACTTGAGCGCCTTATCCAATAGTTGCTGATAATAAAATTTCTATAACACATTTTTAATGTTCAAAGTTCAACTAAGAGCCACTGTGTCACTAACCGAATGAAAACTCAGAGTTTTTAGAGTTTTTTTCATTCTCTAAAAGTTATCTGACCATTCTCGAAATAATTGTTTAAGTTACTAGCACTTTTGTTTTGTTTGTAATTATGACCACTATCTCCCACTGTGCATTTGAGGACTTGTTTCCAAAATATCACGAGCTATGGTGTGCAGTTGCGGGCTCATCAGGATAAACCAGCCTCAGAAGTTTTCATTTCTTATTTTTGTTTTTATTCAAATTATCTGAATGAACGGAGACACCATCAAACAATGCAAGGAAGTACTCGTATATCTACAGGTTCATAACAAGTCAATTGTACATTAATGGGAAATTCTATATGCGAAGGCACAAAATGGAGCTAATTAGGGCATGATATTTTTCATGAATAAGTCGTGGCAAATAGTTTTAGTTAAAGTTGACGATTTCAATCTTATACATATTCAGTGACGTATCCAGGATTTTATTTCGGGGGGGGGTCTTGGATATCAGATTTTTTCTACGTAGTGTATATTCTTTGCAAAATCGTTTATATACAGTGTCCGTCAAAATATTTCGGGGGGGGGGGGGGTTCTATCCCCTAGCATCCCCCCCTAGATACGGCCCTGTACATATTACAAATTCTCAGGAGACTAATAATATTTTCAATATTTCTCTAAAAATGGCAAACAAAGTCTAATGAAAAAATTAAAGAGTTCTACGCCACAGGGCAAAATATCAGATTTTGAAAAAATTTATTCATTTTCTATATTAATACATATGTACTTATGTATGTATGTATAAGGAATAAGCCATGTCACAAATTTTCCTGTTTGTAGAAATATCCATATGTGTTTTTTGAAATGGTTACACATAAATTTAAATTTAAAAAATTAGTGTTCCTTAGGTGAAATCCTAACAGCTAACACAAATACAACTTGTTTTTACCTCGTCAAATTGTGTTCTAAGAAATTTTCTGTAGCGTTTGTTTGTTGGTTTCGTTAAGAAAATTTCCTTTACGTTTCCCACAAAGATTTACTGAGGAGTTCTTGAATATTTCAATGAAAGTTTCGATTAAGTTAAAAAATCAATTTAGATTTTATAAAGATTTGACTATGAAAGCCGACTGGGGTGATTTCACATGTTTCCATGGAAAATAATCTAATAATCAAGACTATTGTGAAATGCACTGATAAATCCTTTTCTACGTGTAGCCAGTCCTGCGTCTTGTTGTTGCTGTTCCATAACGTAAAGTAAATTTTGTTAAAATTTATCAATAGCTAATCACAGATAGTCGTGATGAACATATGCCGGTTACTTTTTTTGAACAATTTAAATAAAAGTAAATTGTACTCAAACATAATTTATGTGTTATATTTTAATTTAAAGCTCCATAACTTTAGAAGAAAATCAGCCTTTGTATAAGTACTAGCAGACTTGCTCTAACCGCTAGGTTGGGCGATGAGTTCAATTTGGTTATAGTCTTTGTCTTTTATTTATGTACCTAGTCTCATTCATCGGAGTCAAATAGTTGATGAGATATGATGAATATTTTCTTATATGGGGGGCGTGTCATCACCTAGTTTTTCTATACCAAACTATGCTAAGAACCTTCCGTACACCATAAGACCATTTTAAAAAATATGACACTATCGGTTAAGTCTTTCAGAAGTTACACGATTACTAATAAGCGCACCAACGATTATAGATATAATGATAAAGATTTACGAAAGTTCTCCGTCCTTTAAGTTATACAAATAAAATTATTACTTTTGAATTAAAATGTTTAATTTCTAAGATTAATTTATTCACGAATTAAGTTTTATATAACAAATAATTCTAAAATTTGTTTCAATTCAGTACTTCATGCTCATTTACAAGGACATTCCCTTGCGCATTCATCCTTTGATCCTGTTTTGCACGGGCAGTTGCATTTCTGACAACAGTCGCAGTTTCCGCCACATTTATCTGAGGTGCACTTGCAGTCTAAAAAAAAAAATCAAAATTAAGTTATGAAAATTTTATATATTGACTATAGGAGTTTACTTGTTCCACATCCTTTGCAAACCATTTTTCTGTAAACTTTGCTCCTTTCTTTAAAACTTCTTAAACTTCACACTGACTTGTGGTTAATGATTTCTAAAAACATTTTGCTCAATTTTATAGGCTTAATTTTGGTCATACTCTCCTTAAAAGAATCTGTTACTGTGTGCAATTTCACCCCATTCCTTAAAAATTTTAATTTCATATCAAAAATTCTACTCTGCGTTCGTTTACCGTGTGCATTAATGAATATATTTATTGCTCAATATTATTTTGCTGGCCAATTAAGACAAATATTTTCAAAACAACAACAAACGTCAGTTTTAATAACGTTTTATCTATAGCAAAAATGATAAAAGGAATTGTCTTAGGAAGCGTCCAGGTTAAACTAAAACGAAAATCTATTTTCTTCAAAACCAATTTGGACATTGTGAAAAGTTTTTTATTGCATGACATAGTATAACTATTGGAATACAAGTGCGATTCATATCAAAAGATGAAATAATAGGGTTGGAGGAGAAACCGAGAATTCAATAATAAATAAATGGAACTGAGTCAAGCTCTCGTGTACAGAATATTGTATTCCTTAGACAATCAGTTTATGTTTGTGTGTCTGGTGTTATGGATGCTCCGAAGAGACGCTGCTTTTCAAAGCCGCAGTAATAGTAAAAGTAAGTAATAAATGTTTGCAACTCAGTATCAGTGCCATCCGTTTGAATACCAATCCCATCTATGTATGTCACAGAACAAAATAGAGTGCTTGATCGAAAGAAATGTGGCTCACAATTATGAATCGTTCAAAGTCGAATTATTCTTCCGTAAGTATGTAGAATGTAATTACAACACGTGGGCTGCATGCGCTTATATTTAGGACCGGAGCCTATGAATACCATAAATATAGCCGTTTGCAGAGCTATGTATGTTGCATAGCAGATATAACTGCTTCAACTTCAAAGCAAGAGAAACGCGTTATGAAATTGAAAAAAAAAACTTTTAAGAAAGAAACATTATAAGTATATAAAATCTTTTCAAAATTCCAAGTACATATATGTCCTCCTCAGTGATTTCAAAGGCTAATTCGACTTTTTGTTATTGGATATTAATCCCTAAAATATAAAGGATGTATCAAGAAAATTAAGCTGTTCAATGATTTATTCAAATTTATTGGTATCAAAGCGTAAATGTTTCTCCAGAACTTATTTATCTGACATCATAGCCCTTCATTTCCCTAATTACTTAGTTTCATAGAGGTTACATACATCGAAGTTGATCGATGATACCGAGTCCTCTATGATATTAGGTATTTTTTCAATTCAAGAAATTGGGTATTTCATTCAGTTTAACAAACGACATATTTTATTTAATAAGGTGCTATAAAGCCATCTAGAGCACTCTTGCTGGAAAAATATACACTCCGTATGCGAGCTTTATATTTCTTAGGACGTATTACATACTCTTGTTAGTACAAACCTGTGATATATTCATTATCTCAGTAAGGTGGTCATATCTATATTGGACTGATTAGATATCAACCTATGTATCTGAAGAGGACAATAAAGTAAAGAGTATGCAGCTCAAACGTAGGCAACGCTGTTTCAATTGTGACTTGGAAGTGTGCACACGAAAGAATATTAGTATTCGTATGCGATGAAGCAGAATTTTCGAAGAGAGTAAACATTTTATGAGGAACGAGTGCAAGTGCACTCGGTGAAGTGTAGTACCCTACGTTGCATTTCGCAGTGACTCTGCCTATAAAAAGAGAGAAAAATTCTGGAGAATCATTAAACGATTTACAATCGCAAAACAGTGAATAGCCTTAGTATAGTTGCGAAGTTAATTTAAAATAAAAATTTAAAAATGGTTTGCAAAGGATGTGGAACAAGTGAGTAGTTAATTTTTGGAGGTAAAATAATAAATTTTACAATAAACTTATGAATATTTTTTAATGCAGATTGCAAGTGCACCTCAGCTAAATGCGGCCCCAATTGCGCTTGTGATCAACAGTGCAACTGCCCTTGCAAAACAGGAACCAAGGAAGAGTGCACAAAGACATGTGCAACCAAGTGAACAGTCTAGACGAAATAAGGCCAATATGAACAAAATGTGAAGATGTTACTGAAAATATATAAAGTTTAGAAAATACTTAAATTAATTGTTTGTTTGTTTCTCAAAAAAAAACTTTGTTGCAACATTATCACTTCTATGGTTTAATTTCTCCTCTTTAAAATTATGTCAGAGATGTAATGTATATGATATGATGGAGGAAACGGCATCTAATGTTTCCGCGGAATGAATTTTTATATTCTAAACTCTAAGCTTTTCGTCTCTGGTCATGTTCAAATATATTGAATTTATCGGACGAATTGAAAAAAATATTTCGAATTGTTGTATTAGACTATAGATGCCAAAGGATTGAGGAAACATACTTCGAAGATATATAGATTTTTAATACCAAAAAACGTGCTCTCCAAAAAATTTAAAGGCATAAAATTGCATTAGAGTAGTTTATCCGTATTGACGCGTCGATTTTATTATAATTGAATACTATTAAAAAGCATCAACAAATCCGATAGAAGGTGAAAAACTTGGAAAAATTCGAGTAGTATTGAACATCAAATAGTATTACAAAAACTCGATAAAGGTCAAATAGTATCGAAACACATTGAAGAAGATAGTAAAAGCTTATGATTTTCGAAAACATCAAAAAATTCATGAAAGTCGTATAAAACAGAAGAAGTTGAAAAGTATGTAAGAATTCGAAGCTTTTGAAGAGTATAGAGGAATATATAGACCTAAAATTGACTCATTTAGTGAATACCCTCAATATATTTCAAGTGTTTGATTCATAGTCTGAGTACAAAGACCTCTTTTTGTTGTCACATTCTGATAAATATGATGTGTCTGTTCGTTCTTCTTAACTCGGACCATGAAACGATTTATTTGGCATATTATATTTTACGCGGCTAGTCGCCTAAAGTCCTGAAGCGGACTGTATGACTTTATAATAAGACAATTTGAGACCTTGGAAATTATTTCGTCAGTTATGCAATCTTTCATAACTTTGGTTTAGTGAGACTTAGAGAATTATCCAAAGCTTAATGAAGGGCCAAGTGCTAACTGAATCTGCTGATAAGGCTTATGTATATAATGGCACACATCTTTGCAAAATATGTAATGCCATTGGCTAACGTTGGGAACAAACCTTCGACAAAATTGTCCACTTACTTTCAAAAAAGAGCAGTGAACAGAGTACTTCCAAACTTCAATATAAACAATGCTTCAGAGTGGGATGGCATTTTAGCTCATGTGATTAAAACTTGTTCCTCAACTCAATTTCGATCATTACTTTATCGTTTTTACTTATCCTACTCTAGTGGAACTCTTTCATCATGTTTGGAGATTGCTTATGTACAGCCAGCTTAAAAAATAAGACGAAATCACCAAACCTATGTTGCCTGTGGTCTGAAAGGTAAATGAGTTGTTCATTTTTTCTCCTGAATTTGGCTGACGTAGATATCAAATGATCTATAACTCTTGACTTTTAGTGCACATTATTTCTACCAGATTTGAAGTAGACAGATTATAATTATTTCTTCTTTGGCCATACGATTAAATTGCTGAACTGCACATAAATTCAAAAATAAACACTCATTGACAGTACTCAAACCAGCCTCCGTCCAATTTATATTTCTTCTTTTATTTAAGCCAACCTGGTTTTTGTTTTAAAGAAATGTTTAAGTGAACTTTCTTTCTTTATTCAAAAGATGATTTTATGACATTTATTGCTTAAAAATAGTTCCTGGCATATGTCCACCATGATTAGCTCCTATAAACAGCATAAGATTTGTACCACAATTTTGGACCACATTGGGCCTTAGTTGAGAAGTACAACGGTTGGCTTCGCACCATAAGCTAGGGAGTTCATAAAAAATATCTCAATAATCATCACTTTCACCTAAATTACCAATATTTCTCTCTGTGCGCCAAACTTCTTGTTGTTGCTGTTGAATAACGTAGAATAAATTTTGCTCAAAATTTATCAGCAGCGACCGGAGCCCCTTTGTTTTAATAAAAATTAATGTGAACTTAAAGATTTCTGTAAATTTTGCTTTATTTAAAATTTCGTAAGCTTCACAGTTTGATCAGATTTAAAGACTAAATTTTTTCCATTCTCGCCTTTAAGACATCTGTTACAGTGTGCAATTTCACTCTGCGATCTTTTATCGTGTACATTAATAAAAACCTTTGTTACACAATATCGGTTTCATTGACTAATTTAGATAATACTATAGTTTTCGAAACATCAACGTATTAACGTTAAAACGAATTTTCTTAGGTTGCGTCCAGACTAGACTTTAACGAATATCCATTTAGGATTGACGACTAAAAAATACCAAAATTGATATCCTTCTTTGGTTGCTCCCAATACCCTAATATTTGCTTGGTGACCCATGTATATATGTGTTTAGGCTTTAACTTACGCTGTTTATTAGTTCAAGAGAGTTTCACAAATTATGAGTAGGAAAAAATTTGTGACATCTTTGACCCAAACTAAAATAATTTATTGGTTTGTTAGGCCCATGGGTAAAAATCAAAATCATTAATCATATTGGAGGTTACGTTTCAGTGCAGGATGAAACTTTTTCAAATGACTAGGATAGACATTTGAAACATTGCCTTCAAACCCCATTGAGATTCGTTTCCGTTACTTTGAGATATCGGTTGTGTAAATTTATGGTTTTGCTGACCATTTGCACCATATAAGTGGGACAAAAACTTACGAAATGCTCAATAAAATATTAATTTTTCGAAAACTACGTTAGAGGAAAAATTGCCCAGACTGACATAGGCCAATGTCCGATGACTTCAGTTTTGACCTTAATATGAGGTTTAAAGGTCAAGTCGATTTTATAAATGAAGAGTCACTCCAAAAGAGATATCTCAAAGCGAAATAAAAATTTTGAGACGAATCCAAATGGGGTTTGTAGGCAATGAGTGGTACTTTGAGATGTCACATTGAACCATGTCGATAAGTTGCATCCTACATTGAAGCATAAGCTGCAATATTACAAAAAGCACCGTTGTGTCGAATCGGGTTTGAATTCGGATTCAGCGCGTTAAAAACCTTCGGAAAAGTATACACTTGTTTTCGGACCTGAAATTTTGTCGGCCTGTGTTAAGATTTATATGTACACTTATTGCGCTGAGTTTTAGAGAGCGACATATGCATACATGCTATGTATCATAAAATAATTGATAGATTTTTCAACGGCTTTTTTTCCTCCCTTTCTTACAAACCGAAATCAATCGATTTTTAAGATATATACTAAATCTTCTTTTCAGGCAGCTGGCACTCTAAGCAAAACAGTTATTCAAAAAATCCTTCGGTTATTAAAACATTAGTTACTCAATTGATAATCACAATTTTAAAAATGCCAAACTTTAGCAACAATTGTCACCGCTAGGTATCAAAAAATAAATCTTTCGGAAGACCCGTCACAAATACGAATGAAGTAATTTTTCTTTTGAATAACGAATTAACTTTAAGCAGCAATAAAAAAGGCATAACCCCTTAACGCAAGTACATACGCACATATATACAATTATAGCAGATGTAAGTGGCATTATATATAGCACAAAAGTTATTATGAAACCTTTGTGAAATCTTTATCAATACTTTAACGACTTTGTTTCCAAAGTTAAGAAATACAATCCACTATCAATCATCACAGCGGAATTCTCTGGAAGCAGACTTTGTATTTTTTTAACACGTATTTAACTGTTTACATTTAAATTGAACTGATAAGATACCATCTTATCTGAAGCGGACAACGAAGCAAGGAATATGCAGCTCAAACGAGTGCAAAACTACTGCGAACGCAATTCCAATTGAAACTTCGAAGTGTGCACACGAATTAGTGCCTGGTCGCATACGATGCAGCAGAAGTTTCGAAATGAAATTAATATTTTATAAGGAACGAGTGCAATTGCACTCGGTGGAGTACTTTACGTAGTATTACGCAATGGCGCTGCCTATAAAAAGAGCCAAACGTTATGGCGAATCATTAAACGATTTACAATCGCAAAGCAGTGAAGAGTCTTAGTATCCAAAGTGAGAAATTAACTTAAAATAAAAATTCAAAATGGTTTGCAAAGGATGTGGAACAAGTAAGTAGTTAATTTTAATAATAATTTTTACCGTAAACTTATGAAAATTTTTCAATGTAGATTGCAAGTGCACCTCAGCCAAATGCGGCGACAACTGCGCCTGTGATAAACAGTGCAACTGCGCCTGCAAAACTGGAACAAAGGAAGAGTGCACAAAAACATGTGCAAGCAAGTGAATAGTTTTGACGAAATAGTGCCAAAATGGATGAAATGTTAAAATATTTCTGAAAAATAATTTAAGTTTATAAAATAAATAAAATAGTGTTAAATTGAAAAATAGATGCAGTTGCTCTTTCTTAGATTAAATTATTATTTTGTAGTGCTCAAATCATTGGTGACTTTTCGATTAAGTAACAGAAAAATTTGTCTCATGATGTAACAACCAGACATTGACTCTTGCACTCAAGGCAAAAACCAAATCTGCCGAATTTTTTAAGTGAAATTCATCTTTCGCTTAGTGACTGTTTTTAATTTCGCGTCGCTATTTCTTTTTGGTTGAAAATTAATTTTAGTTTGTTAATTTTTTTAGTGTTTCAGGGTAAGAAAATATTTTAGAGCAAAAATTAAAAATATTAAAAAAAAGTGCTGTTCAATTTGGAAAATCGGACGTTCCCTGGAAAATCGGACGTTATCTTCATTAAAACTTTATAATGTTGGAATACACTTAAATGATTATGGTATAACCTTTGAACTTTGTAATAAAATATTGTACATACAATAGTATGGCATGAAAGTGTAAAATCAGTCCAGTCTCCACTTCCATTAACTTTTTAAAAATAGCTGTTTGTATCTGATTTTAAATCGTGCTATTTGTTCCAATTACCATACTATGCAGTGTAAAACATCGTAATTTGAAACAGCTGTGATTATAAAGCTCTAATTACAATCACGCGTCGCCAATGGCCATGCCAGTGGTGGCATTTGGATTTTGTGGAAATGTACTAAATGGAGACTTGAAATGTACCTTTTCGATGTCAACTGTACTTTTTCGACATGAACATGAAAAAGTTACTCAAAATTAATAAACATTTAGAGAAGTCTTAACTCGCAATTTTTAGAAATTGTTGAAATGTACTGAAAATGCACCGAATATAATGAAGACGATTTTTTACGACGCAAATGTACTGAAGTACTGTACTGAAGTAGAAGTGTACAAAAAATTACATCTCTGCACTGGTTAGCTCTAAAATTTTTGTCTTATTTATTCTTGGAAGCGAGAGAAGTTCCACAACGTACACGGTTTCATCAATTTGAGTTGGACGAAATAATGGGTGATTTCCATAATGCACCCGATGCAGCTTAAAAGCAAAGTCATAAGTTCCAAAATTGAATCAATACAAAGTTGATAATCTAAACTGTTTCAAAACACATCCAAACAGCGCATCCGTATTTTTGTCGATGCATCGTTTTTTGCCGTTTATTTTAGTGCGATGGCGTCTCCAGAGAGGTAAGACATTTTTGGTACATGTCTTTTTTAATTCATTTAAATATAAATAATATTCTATTTATTTATGTTTTCAGAGATAAATATTTGGAGAGAGTAAAACCGTCCCGAAACTTGCTATCTGATATTTTGAAAGTAACCCAATTTTTCCAAGTAAATTTACCACACTCATAACTAAAAGCGCCCATTCTCAGAGTTTTTGTCAAAATTTCTTTTGTTTATTCTTGACATCAGTAGAGTAACTTTTACGGTTGCATTAATTTCAGTTTGACAAGATAGCTCTATCATGCTAATTACACCTTGCAGTTTGGTGCGAAGGTGTAATGAGCAAGAACGTCACATGAAAGAACAAACTGCTCAGGTTTTCATGCTTCAAGCTCTGTTTGTCACTTAATACATTAGGTCTGTTCTTTAACTAGTCAGATTTACAGGATTTAAACGCTAAACACAACTGGGACATGCGATTTAGCTCCTTTGTTAAATCGCACCAAAAAATAGAATTTGTTCAATCGCTCTGCGATAACTTTGTAGTGTCACTTACAAAAGTTTGACGTATCTTGCTCTAACGTAGGAGGAAAAACCAGTTGCCTCGTTTAGTTTTTTGTCAGTATATCGCACGCCACAGTTGTGTTTAGCTTCTTAATCAGAAAAGCCTTCCTATACCAGTGATGAAATTTTCGGTACATTTGTACTTTATTCGGTGCATTTGCGTCCTGAAAAATCGTCGTCAGTACATTCGACAAGGTTTCAGTACATTCGGTACATTTACCGGACTTACAGTACATTTCGAGAATAATCATCACATTTTCAGTATATTATCGGTAAATTTGTAAGAATTACCTTTTTCTGTTAGTAAATGAAAATAATCGCAATGTGTAGGTGAGTAATTAAATTTTAAACATATTACATTTTGGTAGGATTTTTGAGATGGCAAAAGTGGGAAACTTTTTTATCTTAGAAATAATTTTTAGAAAAATTTCGTACATTTTAGTATATTGGGTGTTCAATACAATAAAGTACATTTGAAGTCTCGATTCCTTACACTTTCACAAAATTAAAATGCCATCACTGTCCTATACTCGAAAAACCTGTAAATGAGAGCGAAGATGATAGAAGGCCTCATTTATCCAAAGTTACAGGATTCAGTCAGAAAAATTTTTGCTGGTAAAATCATGAAAAATATTAAACTATCAGCAGCTCTGTGTTGTGGAAATAAATTGTAAGCTAAATTGTAAAAATTAAGCTTACATTGATTATTTTTACGTTCCATGTTTTTCTGTTGCGATTAATGTAATATCTAATTGTTAAAAAAAAACTCAATAAAATTGAATTGAATTGGCTTAGAAGATTAATTTTTTTAAATTATGTACATTGAAAAAATGTTGACGTTCATGGACTACAAAAGTGTTTTTTTTCATAGAATTATTTCCTTATCTCTACAATTTTTTCTTCTTATATTGTTAAAATCGGGAAAACTTAAATTTTTAATTAATTTCAAAAAAAAAAAATATTAAGACTTTGTAAGTTAAAATTTTTAATTTTAATGAACAAAAAACAATATTGTTCGAAAACACTGGTGAGGCGCTGTCAAGGTAGCAGAAAGAAATATAACCGCTTATATGTTGAAAATTTGGAAGATTGTTGATATTTCTTGTTTGCGCCGTGCTAATGCGTGGACCTACTATATAGCGGTTGTTTGAGTCGCGTAAAATTGGTTTGCATATTAATTGATATGAATAGCTTCAAGTGAAGGTACATTGTTTAGCACAATTACAGGCATAATGGGGAGGATATCGAATGATTTCTAGCCTTTGGTTCGATCGGAAGTAAGGTATTGTTATTTTGAATAGCGCGAAATTTAAAACCCTCGTTGTGCTTTGATGTCAATCAGTTTCATAGGAATACGTCTTAGTTTCAGTGCGACCAGGACTGCCAAGTTGAAAAGATAGAATTCCTGGCCTTCACAAAATAAAGATATTTTTTCTTGAAATAGTAGAAAGAAAAATTGTCTTGGGGACAAAGCTGAGTATTCTTTCTGTTTTTGGTCCGCTATTTAAAAAAAAAATTACTTTAATCGTCCAAAATGTAATTCTTCCTCATTTAAAAACAAAGGAAGTTGTGAAATCATCGAATATCAGTGGCGTATCGTGCACATTGGGCGCTCTGGGCAAAAAGGTTATTTGCCGCACCCTACCGGTAGACATCTGGGAAACCATAGCAAAATTAGATTTATTTTCCATAATATTTTAAGTACCGACACACATTTGCAATTACTTTCGTTTACATAAAAAAAATGTATATGTTTACGAGGACCACTTTGACGCCCCCCTAAGTACGCTACGGAATGATTAACAATATAGTGCGTTTGTGAGCGAGTTTGCTGTCTGAGCAACTATCTTATAGCTGCATTAATGACTAAGTTATACCATTTTGGTTTGTTTGAATTTATCTCATAGCATAGCTTTATCATGTTCCTATGAATCCTCTTAGTGTTTATATGACATGCGAGATCATAAAACATCGGACAAAGCATACTTTTTACCTGTTCTGTTAACAGAAAACTGTTGATTTTCAAATCAAATTTAATTAAATCTGGTTGTGCACTTAAACTACTTTTCCAGTAATGCAGCTATAAAATCGCGCCAGCATATTGACAGTCTGGCATAAATTCCTAGAATGAGGACGAAATTTGTAAAATTTCCAAAATCATAATTTCTTTTAAATGTGTTGTGGAAAAAAAACACAATTCAATTTAAAATTTTTCTACGAATAATTCGGAAATTTTCCACATAATTTTTTCATAATGAGCATATAAAAATCCAAATAAACGGATTAATTTTGTGGCAAGTAAATTGCTGAAATACCTGCATATTAATTTCACAGCCTCATAGAGCGATTAGTGTTCAAACGGTTTAATAAAGTTGAAGTAAAGCCGCCGCAAATATCTTAAGCATTTGCTATAAAATGTGCAGATACCTGCTACACTTAGTCAGTTGCAAAACACTGATTTGTGAAATACATCCTGTAGGAAGCTGATGTGCAAAACATCCTGTCTGATAAAAACAATATTGTGCGATTATGGCTGCCTGCAACTGTAAAATGGATATAACTTTTATATCAAAGGAAGTGGAAAAACTGCAGTTGGCTAAAACGGTTAATAATCGAACGCCTACGACACGGATTGAATTGCATGAAATGGAAGAAAGTCGCTTGTGTGGATGTAATATAATGAAATTCCTCGAAACGAATAAAATGGTTGCTTCAACACCTCAATCGACTTCATCATACTTGGCGGAAATGCGACAACGACGGAAAAGAAGCTTAAATCGAACTGCACCGTATTTCGAGACAAATTCAATAAAGGCGCGTAAGTCCTTAGCGTTTTGAGGAAGTACCAATTTAACTTTACCACTTGTGAAGACTTCTAGTATTCTGTGTAATTTGTTTAAGTTGCAGTTTTTCATACTTATACTCGTAAAGTGTGCAACTGCCATTATCCTATTTATATTTTGCTGAATTCATAAGTACGGCAAATGCTACAATGTAAACGAACCATTAGATGTAATAAGTTTCATTATTGAAAATTTAATTTTCTTGTAAACATTAAAAATGCACTGCAATGCAATTGATAGTTAAAAATTTTACATAAATTTAAGAGAAATATAATAAAAAATTCTTCTACATGAATGTACAAAAAATTGTATAAGTTTTTTAATTCTAGTGCCATATATATATATATTTCTTTCAGCCAAAATATGATTTGGTAATTATTACCAAATATATAAATGATCCAATAATATTATTCAATTCACTGTAATATGTGCCATTTTGATATATATCAAATATTTAATTCGCCTATACCAAATATACCATTTTTTAATTATTAACAAATTTTGGTATATGTAATTTAATTGTTTTCTCAGTGTAGAGTCAAAAATCGAACGTTTTTTATGAAGAAAATATGACAAGTTCGATACGTAAATTCTATCAATGAAAAACATGAAACGAAGCTCTTAAAATTTCATAATAAAATTACAAAATTGGCCTCACTGTGACTTATTTTCAGTTTGTTCCTGTTCATTTACTCATGTCACTAGTTTACAGGCATTTTGTTTTGTAGTTGTCACTATTATTTTTCTTATGTAAAATGAACCGCTGAACTCAAAAATCACACTTAATATTTTTTTGAAAAATTTTTGTTTTCTATTTTAAGCGCGGAGCCGGTACCTTATGAAGAAAACAAGCTACTTCTAAAAAACCTATTGACATATCTATGTACATATACAATGTATGTATTATACATGTTCATATATGAAATAGTGCATGTGGCTTCTCTATGTGGTTCCATACATCTGTCTGTAATTTCGGTATTCATTTGTTCAGAAGGAGCTTGATTTTTTCAAAAAGTTCAGAGTCTTCCGTAAATTTTATTTGAATACTCGATTTCAAATTTGGTCGAAAAAAATTACTTTTTTCACACATTTACATCACTTGAATTTGAAACACTACACCGATTTAAAAGTTTTGAGAACAATTTTTTGGTAATTTAACTGTCTATAATTTAATGCAAGATCGGTATACATATATAAAATCGATATTTCCTCGAAAGTAGTATACTACCCATGGAAAAATCGAAAATAAGTCAAAAATTCATGTGACTTCGATTTCGGCGGCGAGATCACTTGTTAAAATTTGTCTTTCAATTACGCAGTGCCAAATTAAATTTTTCGGCTTATGTACGTGGAACTAAATAGAAATAATCAATTAGTTATGAGGAAATAAGTTAGTATTTTGTGACATTTTATGTTCAGGTTCGTTATACGAACTGAAAAATCTCCCAATAACATAAAAGAAACCTCACAGAAGCCTCCACCTTGAATAATTATGTAAAACAAATCAAGAGGCATGTGAAATACATGAAATTAGGTCATAATTTTGCAAGCGGTTCTTACATATGTACATAAATTATATTTTACATGCACCTTCCCATCAAAAAGTAAACTTCGCACTTTCTCAGTTTTCATGGCTAGCAAATAAATAAAAAATGTGTTTTTGCACTGTTGCGAGAAATCTTTAATTGGTCACGTGACCACCAAAAAGTAATTTGTGATCCCAAAATCTTGACAAAACACGGAATCATTTGAAAATTGATCCATTCCTAAGCGAAAATATACAAACTTTAGAAAATTAAGTTCGTTACTTTGGTAATGTTCACTTGCCATGTCTTCTGATGGACCTTTGCAGTTAGTATATGCTATCCGGATTCAGACATAGCTTCAGGAATAAAATTCACTAGGACAAATGCCACTCAGCAGAGTTGTATTGTCTTATTTTATTTTCATATGGAGTAATATCGAAAGCTTCATAAATACAGTCAAACCTTTACTATCCGGTATGGTCGGGACCAAAAACATTTCGTATTATCGAATTTACAGGGTCATTCGGTTAAAATTTTGTGTAGGTTTTTAGATGAATTTTTGTTTTATTCAATGAGCTAAGTAAAAAATATATATACATTGCTAATTACATATGTAATAGCTCAAAGAAAAATCGTATAATGTTGCTTGTTCTTTTTGTTAGCCTTTTCATTTTCTGTCACAATTTATTTTTTTTTTATTTTTGTCTTTTAATTACTTTTACTGATAACGATGCTATTATAAAATCAAACACCAACTGCTCAAATTTCATATGCAACTAAATACCAAAGAAAGAGTATACGATTTCGGGACTCCATCCATTCCTATTTAGACACATATTATTATTTTTATGGCTGCTTAGACGTTCACTAGAATTGCCGGCAGAAAAATGCTTTGCTATAGCGGATAATTAAGGAAATCACGGCTTATAGATCGAGATAAAACAATTTTCATTTCTTCATCGATCCCGGACAATTAATGTTCGCAATTAATCGAATCACGAATAATCAAGGTTTGACTGTATTGTAAAATATTAGCTGTGTTTTATTGGCTTTGGTTAAGCCAAAGTTCCATACAAGTGCGAGAACCAGCTCAATTTTTAGATCATTTGATTGAACTTTTTTTGTGTTTGCTAAATTTGAAGGTAGATGTCGCACATCGCAATTAGTTCTAGACACAAGCCTAAAACAATCAAATATATATGGCAACTTGGTTTGAATTTGCAGAACCAGTTGAAGGTCACGCGAGGCCCTATGCATGTAGAAGATGCCGGGCCGATAAATTTATGCTATGGTTCTGCTTTCAGCGTCAACGTCAGCGTCGTTTTGTTCTTCACTTTCTATCGTCGATTTTTATTTTATGCTTAAAAGCGAAAGAAAAAAAATTGGATTTAGAGTCTACGATGCCATAAAAACAGTTAGTCCCCTTCAACCATACGAGTTTGCCGGACATGAAGCCAGCCTTAATTTTAAAATGGAAGTTTTGTCAAACACTGTCACTTCTCCATGTGGTCGAATAAAACACTGTTAATAAGCAGAACATGTTATGACACCTCGTGAATTACCTAAATATGAATGGAATGTTAATGTCAAAGCAAAGTCATCTAACGTGTACCTTGTATTTTTTTAAACACTGCCGTACAGTTTAAATTCACTTGTGTACGACAGAGACCACTATATAAGAATTTCATAGTATTAAAAAGTAACAATAAAATAATTATTAATACGAAAATGCACATGTGTCCAACAGAGAGCACTATATAAGCATTGCTTATTTTTAAAAAAAGTCTGAATAATTGATTCAATTGATAAACTAAGTTAATTTTATTTTCGCGTTAATGGAAGCAATTTCAACGACAGAAACACAAATTAACATTGACCCTGATGCAGAAGTATCACGAGAATCTGTTAACAATGCTACCTATTCGTCTGTCTCGAATTCTGTTGAGGCGCCGAACAGCTCAACAGCAGCAGCTAGTTTTTTGGCAAATTCATCCAGATTGGAAGACATAACACAGCTATCACCGGAATATCTACAGCGTAAACTTTACTTTCTGGTGGATCAACTGAAAAAAATGCATGCGCAACTATCTGAGTAAGTAAATTTGTATTGCTTAGCTTAGTGTAGGGCACAGGTTTACTTCAGCGACAGTTGTCCAGTTTTATTATTTTTTTTTTGAGAGAAATTATTATTAGGTTAAATTTCAAAACTGTACGTGCCGTTATTGAAGGCCTTTAAATTATCTTTCTTATGACACCCAAAGTTTTGGTATCCATGCAGGAGTTCCCAACTTATGATAATTTTTACAAAAGCTATATCCGGAACTTCCGATGGCTATAATTCCGAATCTAGATCTAAGCGACACCTTTTTTTTCATTATTCTTATTTATTTTATACCGCTTTTACCACTAAAACAATAAAAAAAATTCGAGAATGTCAGCTAAAGTAAACTTAAGCCCAAAAAATTAAAACTCCTGGGCATCATATATAGTATAAATTAATGAGGCATAAAATGGACACATAAATATTTTAGATTTATTGTATACTTTCGAGATATGATGATATTTGTAAAATTTTGACTTTTTTTTTCTTAAAACTGTTAAGCCCTTAGTTTCAAAAAATTTAATAATTATCATTAACTTATAATTACTTAAGTTAATTTGCTTTAAAATGATGTATCATTTGCTCAAAGTTTTTTCATATTGAACCATTTTTTACCAGACAGCAAAATGAATGGCTATATCTCCGAAATTAGATCCGAGCGACACTTTTTGATAACATATTCTTTCTCAGAATTAAAAACCACTGAAGAAAAAACGATTACCGCTAAAGTAACCCTAAGTCATATGTTTTGCATGTGGATAGCGGCATCGCTAATTGTGGTACCTATGTTTTTTTACCTCTGGCACTACCCAGGCAAGCAAAAATTATTGAAAAATTTTAGTGCACAACGCCGAAAAATTTAATTTTCTGTACCGCTAAATTAATTTTGTTTCTTGTAAAGCGTGTGTTCATTTAAAATTTTTTGGTTAAATCTTGTTAAAGAGATCCTATTGCCACCGGATTAAACTCTGTTTTAATAAAAAGCATACATACGTCACGCATAGGCTGACTTGCAAAGATCAGTTTTTTTTTGATTATGCTTGACAATATGGGGAGTCAGGAGGTGTGTCACTTCCCTTGGATGCTAAGCAACAGTTTAGATGAAACAAACTTAGGGCACGGTTACGATATCCGTGGTGCCACGATTCGACGATGTTTTTCGATAAATCACGTTAAAATAAATCGAAATGTCAGAAAAAAATCGATATACCGTTTAGTTTTCAAGTTAAGATTTCAATGGTGCCACAATTTCAGTATGGTTTTCAATAGAACAGCTGGAAATAAGTCGATAATGTTAAGTAAAAAAAATCGATAACTCGTTTGGTTTGTGAAATATCAGTACTTAAAAATGTAAGTACATAGTAAGAGTTTCAAAAATACAACAGGCGTGGTACAGCCTACAATAATTATAACCGATATAATAGAACTGAAAACGCAGTGCTCCATTTAGTGTGCTATGAGAGTAATCTTTTTAAAATTTGGTAAGGAGGTGTCGGTCACTACAAGTTTTGAAAATTAATGGCGTTCAAGGGGATTGCGCCGACGGGCGTGGCACCTCCCATACATGAATAAAACGATAAATCTAAATAAAATTTGGTGCTGATGTCGGTTACTATTAGCTTTGAAATTAAATAGATTTCGACGGGATTGTATCAGTGGTCGTGGCACATCCCATACCAGCAAAAACATTTTTTGTTATATTTGGTGTACAATAAGAGCAATCCTGATAAAATTTGGTATGTAGATCAATTAGATTTAGATGGAATTGTGTCAGTGGGCGTGGCACCTTCCATACAATCAATAAATGATTAAACTGATATTTAATGTACTATCCGAGTTATCCTATTAAAATTTGATTTTGACTATTTCAACATTTTCCTTTCAACTTTTTCAGCCCCTTTCAGCTTAATTGAATTTACCAAGATTTTTTAACTTGACTTTTTCAAACAGTTTCAATTTGTTTCGAAATTTTTCAACTTTTTGATCGATGTTATCACCATTTTTCTACTGTTTCAACCTCTTTCAACTTATTTAAATTTTTTTTTCGTCTCTTTCTACCGTATTCAACTTTTTTTGTCATATTCCATACCATATCGACTTTTTAGTCTTTTCAACAACATTTTAACAGCTTTCCAACTTTTTTCAACATATTTCCTTTTTTCGGCTTTTCAACCCTATTCAATATATTTTAAATATTTGGTGCGCAACTAAGTTCTCGCTGTTTGTCAATAGATAGCGCTAGCGGTAAGAGCTGGTTGATTTGGTTCATATCGAAACGTTATGAACCTAGCCTAAGCATATGGTAAACAAACCGATTTGACAGTTTTAAGATTTTGTGTTTTCATAGTCTGTTTGTGGTTGCTAGAAAATGACTGATTTTGTGCCAAATAGCCGTTATTTGCGGGAGATGTTGATTTTCTTCTTTCAATCGAATAAAACGGCGGCTGACGCGCATCGAGAGCTCCAAAAAGTTTACGGAGATGGTGTTCTGAGCGAAACAACGTGCCGAGATTGGTTTCGTCGCTTTAAAGATTTCGACATCGACGATCGACCACGTGAAGGAAGGCCAAAAACCTTCAATGATACGGAATTGGAGACATTGCTCGATGAGGATTCGGCCCAAACGCAAGAAGAGTTTGCTTCAGTATTGGGAGTTACCCGACAAGCCATTTCCGAGCGTTGGCATGCGTGATAAACGGCCCCAATACGAATCCTATTGCATGACAACGCTAGGCCTCACGTTGCTAAACCAGTGAAAACATACTTGGAAACTCACAAATGGGAAGTCCTACCCTCCCGCCGTATTCCCCAGATATTGCCCCGTCAGACCACTATTTGTTCCGTTCAATGGCACATGGTCTGGCTGATCAGCAGTTCAACTCCTATGTAGACCTCAAAAAATGGCTTGATTCGTGGATAGTCTCAAGAGACGAACACTTCTACCGTGATGGCATTCGAATTCTACCAGAAAGATTGGAAAAGTGGTATCTAGCAATGGGCAATACTTTGGTTGATTCATCTGTAACTGTTTTTTAACAATAATGTTGCATTTTCTAACAAAAAACAGCGATAACTTAATTGCGCACCTAATATTTCCGACTTATTCTATCTCACTAAACTTTTTGCAACCGTTCCAACTTGCTTCATTAGCGATCTTAAACTATTTCAACTTACTTCAACATATTCCATATTTTTTTCGACTCTTTTTTAACTTCTTTCAATTTTTTTTCGGGTTTTTCAACCTTATTTAACTTTTTTCGATTTTTTCAACTTTTTTCAAATATTTTTAACATTTTCCAGATTTTCAACTTTTTGGAGATTTTTTACTTTTTATAAATTTTTCAACACTCTCTCCTGTTTCAACCCCTCTGAACTTTTTTCAAGGATCCCATATTTTATCCAATTTTTCAGCCTCTTTCAATTTATTTCGACGTCAACTTCATTCAACTTGTTTCGAGATTTTCAACCAAATTCAACTGTTTCAACATTTTTCAACCTTTATAAACTTTTTTTCAATAATTTGCCAGTTTTTTTCGACTCTTCGGCCATTTTCACCAGTTTCAAAATTTTCTCAACTTCTTTTCTATCTGTTCCATTTTTTTTTTGACTATTTCAACATTTTTCGGCTTTTTCAACATTTTTTTTGAGGTTTTCAGGTTTTTGAACATTTTCCATATCTTATCAATCTCTTTGAACTTTCTTAATTTTTTTCAGCTTTTTAACCCATTTCAATATTATTTAAATATTTTCGACTTATTCAATCTCATTCAACTTTTTTCAACAAAGTGCATATTCGTTCGACTTTTTCAGCCTCAAAACAAAAAACAATGGTCGCTCTCCTGGTCTAAAGAGGACGTTCTGATTAAATTGCCGAATAAAGGTATAGGCCATCACCTTTTGGTTTATTCATCTGCATAGTTTCAAGCGTATAAACATATGCCAATTTTTTTGTCCTTTTCGCTCAAAAATGTATCTCTTAAATAATGTTTTGCGTCATTTTGAAATCCCTTTTTTTTTTCAAAAGTAGCATGTATGATTTGCAACTACCCTAGAGTTTCCCGTGTAGATTGTTTTATGTTTCCTGTCCAAAATCCAAATAAAGAATGTAAACTTTATCACATAAGAAAAATCTGAACGAAACCTACCTTCATATGCTTTCAAAGCTTTTAACTCCTTACATGATCTGATAATAAAATATCAATCTAACTTAACTCAATGCAACTAATGCAGACACTAAGTTTCCGGGAGATATTAAATACGCTCAGTTACCACATAATAGACGTCAGATATTTTTTCTAATGTTCAATCAATCAAACCAACTATTCTAATGCATGCTTGATATGAACTATGATTATCATAATATTCTTGCATCTATCTCTAAAATAACATTTTTTTTAACTCAAAAGAAACTATCAACTGCGCATTTCCTATGAGTTGCTCACAGAGCTTGCGAACTCCCTGCTTAACGATACAATATTTGAAATAGTCAAGGGCCTTATGGAGATACAGCATGTCACAGAAAAACATCTGCAACAGTTACGCGAACAAGTCGAAAATGAATATCAAATTGAAGTTCAAGAATGGATATCAAAAATTAGCGATCCAGAAGAGTTGGAACACATTTTAGCGCTAATGAAAATCAAACATACAAAAAAGTTGAAAGAAACTGATATGAAATTAATTGCACTGTTGGATCAGAAGGTATGTTTGCAATGATTTAGATATATTTTGAATAACATACAATCAGTGTATTTTTTCATATATCAACTTTTCAGGTTAGAGATCAACAATCGATTTTACAGAAAGCAGGTGTTGCTGGCTTTTATGTTACGGAAAATCCAAAAGAGATAAAAATTCAAATGTTTTTATTGGACTTCATATTGCGTTTGAGTAGGGTTAAATTTGAACCTAATAAATGATGTTTTGAGCATGATGTAGCATTAGAAACTTTTTATACTTATTAGCATTATTATTAGTTAAATTTTTGATATCACACATTTATTTATTTAAATTAAATATGTGTGCTTGGATATTGAATTCAAGCGGGAACTATAGCGAATTTTTACAAATTTTTCTAAATAGTTTTAAGCCCTATTTAATTATCATAGACTAAGTCTGATTTAATAATATGTTTAAGCCGTTTAAGTTTGATGTGGTGCAACTCGAATGTAATATTATTTGATGTTTTTGACTATTACCAAAACTTATCTTTGCATATTTTGCATTAAACTATTCGGTTTACATATTTAAGTCAGGAAAGTAGAAATCCGGCAAATTGTTATATATTTTATGTATATATTTTTAATCCCTTTTAAATTATCTATTGACTTCAAGCCAATACTTTCAATAATTTGTTTGTTCTATTTAATTTTGAATTATTGCAACTCTAACAAGTGCGGCTTAGATAATAAATATAAACCCTACTTTCCATTTTCTTCCATAACAAATTCAAAAATAGACTTTTATTACTTTTGAATTTGACTCGCTAGTACTCATCACTTTTTTCATAATAAATTTGTCTAAAAACTGAAATTGGTGCTAATAGGTCTGAGTACACCGTGTTTTTCGGTATAATTTGGTTTAAAGTAACTTTCACGCAAATGTACCAAAATTTCACTGAAATAAATCGTGCATCTATGAAACTTTATACTGAGCCGACACTACACTCAAAAATTGCACCGTAACTTTTTCATACAGATATTCTGAATAATTAGAGTAATTCCGATACAAAACAAATCGAGAACTTATCGTTTAGTTTTAGTGCAATCCATTGAGTTCAGTTTCGTAAGGGAAATACCAGCCCAATTTTTACTAAAACATTTCGCACAATTTTATTACAATAAGGTCGATCACGGTTAAGGAAAGAGTCTTAATCCATAATATTCTGAAACTTTTGAAATTTAAAAACACTCTTAAATCGAAAATACCATAACAATTGCAATCAAGAATGAGGGAAGTAGTTTAATCTTCAACTAAAATTATTGTAATAAATTTATATTATATTTTTGTCTAAATTTAATTTGTTTTTCTTTCGTTTAAGGTGAAATTGATTCAAATATCAAATGAGAAAGCTTAAAACAAGTTAATATATGTACATAAAAGAAGAAAGTACTATCTTAAGTGTATCAATTAAATATACTGTTACACATCAAATATGTGCTTTAAATATTATATCTATATATTGTAAAAAAAAAGATATAAATTATCGGCATAGAGTCTTAACCTGGGAGTGATATACAGTGTACAATGCTTCGTATTCTGTTTTCAACACTAGCAAATTATCACTTCCAAGGTTTACACCCTAAGTCCGCCAAATAAATTTGCTTTAGCTCATTAAAAATATATAGCTCATATGTAAGGTTTTTGCTAGTTCCAATTTTTGTCGGTTTTACGATCTAAAATATAAATATTTTCCTAATGTTTTAAATAAAACAATTGTATTTCTTACAAATGTGGCTGTTCTAATTTTTGACACAATTCTTTAGTGTTTGTTAATATTTAATTTTAATAGTGTCACTAAGCAATAGTGTTCATGAAGCAGTTGAATTGTTTGTAGGGCTGATTTATCGGTATACAAAAAAAAAGATTGTTCCACCATATGATACTGACAGTGAGGCAAATGTAACGTGTAGCGTCCTACATTTTGTAGGGAGCAGTAGTAGCTGCAACAATGTTAAATAAGTTGATATGTTGAAAAATTATGAAAAAGTTGAACTGTTGAATGAGTCGTGAAATCTTCAAAAAGCAAAATTTCGAAAAAGTAGAAAACAAGTCGCAAAGGTTCAGTCAATGACTCTTCTGGAACGGAAAAATAAACCAATATTTTTACTAAGACATGGATGGTGAGAGCTGTTCGAAACACCTGACACAGACTGTGAGGTTCATCGAAGTAAATGAACTCTGTGAGTAAAGAGAGATAGTCGTCACTACCCGTTAATAATGGGTCGTCCATAAAAGACGTCAGTAAAAAATCTGGATTTGCAGCCCCTCGCTTTTGCCCGATTTCGCTACCCCGTCCCCCCTAAAGGCCGTCCACAAGGATTATGCTACAACTCCTTTAATTTTTTTCCGTTTATTATGAACAACAAAAACAAAGTCTTAAGGAAAATGGATAAAATCGCTAAGAATTGCACACAACTCAGACTACGTTGTTTGTCTTGAACTTTATGGGCGCCATCCAACTGTATTGAAAATTTGGCCCTTATTCAGAGTTATTGCATTTTTACCAACTCTCAGTGCAAGAATCGTATATTTAATGTTTTTTTGATAATATGAGTTTGTTATAACATATCGCTCATTTACTTCAAGACTGGCACAATTCAAACTAGTAAAGGTGCTATCTTCGGCCAGGCCGAAACTCACATACCCTACACTGCATTGAAAGCACTTTTTAAATAAATGTTAAAAAAATTTTGAAGAGGTTGAATAAGTCGAAAATAATGTAAAAAGGTTCAAAAATGTTGAAAAGGGTTGGAAAAAAACTGAAAATGTCAAAAGAGTATGGGAAATGTTACAAAAAATTGAATATGTCACGCCCACTTCTTAAATTCCGCCCACTTTTTTTTCAATAAATGACATTCGTGGTTGACATGCACAAACCAAATTTTAGCACAATAGCTTGTATAGTTTGCGATAAGTGCCGTAATTATTCTTAAAATTTAAGGCGGTGACACACCCACTGGTACAATCCAGTCAGATTTTGGTCGACAAATAGCCTTCCAAAAACAAACCTCTTACACCAAATTTCAGTATGATTGCTCATATATTTCGATAGTTATGCCACTTTTAATTGTATGGGAGGTGCCACGCCCACTGTTGCTATTTCGCCAGCTTTTGATTCATATGTACCTAATACCCGGTAAACCCCTTACATCAAATTTCAGATCAATTGCACCAATAGTTCACTTAAAATAGCACTTACAACTTTATCCTAATGAGGGAGGTGATACGCCCACTGATGTAATCTTGTCAAGATTCATTGAATTTAAAAGCGTATAGTAACCGGCACCTCTACACAAAATTTTATGAAGATTACTCTCATAGCACACTATCTATAGCATTAAACGTATTTTGCTTATATGGGAGGTGCCACACTCACCGGCACCATTGTACCAAAATTTTGCAAGAAGAAACCTTTTGGCGAGTATATCTGCCATATTAAATTTCATAGCGATTGCGTTGTTAGTTCTCTTTTTTTAACGTTTATAAATATTGCAGGCTGTGCCACGCCCTTCAACAAAATTTTCCAGAATATTGAATAATTTTGTATTGATGATTTCTTTTAGTGGTATCATCTCTAAAAATTTAATGAAAATCGTATGTGCCAATTTGGAGTTATACGAAATCCAAATTTTCAATTGCTAAAAAGTGCCACGCCCAGTTTTACAATTACGCCCACTTTATGCTTAATTCAAGATTTATAAGCTCTGTATTCGTGTACCAAATTTCATCACAATATCTTGCACGGTTCACGAGCTATGGCGTTAAAAAGTTTAAATTAAGGGATGTGCCACGCCCCTTTAAGAGCCTTTGCAAACTTCAAACCTAGCCTAATCTTAATTTTGTTCTCATCTTCAACAAATCACCAAATTTTATCAAAATCGCAGCAACTTTTTTCAAAACGGACTTGGTTACATTTACATTGAGTATGGGCGGAAAGCGTGGCCGTAAACCGATTTCGCCAATTTTTATATGCTAGCAGCTTGCAAGAAGGTTTGACCTGTGTGCCAAATTTCATTAAGTTAGCTTGCTTAGGTTTCTCGTAAACCTGATTTCAACAGACAGACAGACGGACACAGCTATATCGACTCAGGTGGTGATGCTGATCAAGAATATATATACTTTTCCATACCTGCCACGCCCCCTTCTATGCGTTAGAAACGGAATGACAAAGTGAATATACCCTCTGTGTAGGGTATAAAAATCTGCAGTGGGAGAAAAACGGATTTAAAGTTTTCAATAAGATACTTTCTATATGAAAACTATGTCGATATAAACCCTTCTCACAAGGCAAGCTTACAAGATACCTTTCTGATTTTTTCACATAAAAAAAAGCATAAAATTGCGGATATTTTTGCTGTCTTGAAGTAAGTGAGCGATATAACCTTATGAAATCAGCTTTAAAGTTGCAACGAAATCTGTTTTTTTAGCGCACAATGGTTATGCCTGGGTTCTTAATAATCATAAAGGAATGTAGTATTTAAATTAAAACACTCACGTAGAAGATATTTTTCTATCAGCATGATTCGACATGAAATTTGAACTTAATATTTGTCATCCTTGTTTCCATATTTACGACTGCGCTTTTTGGGAAACACACTACTTTTAGCTGTATCGTCGAGAGATGTTTTGAGTGAAGACAACATTTTTGTTGGATATACCGTCGTACTTTGACCAGTTAAGGATTTTAAAGGCTTGTTTTTCTTATGTGCCTTACTGTTTGCGGCTATATCTGTTGATTCCATAGCTGATAATAACGAATCCATATCTTTCGCTTTATCATTTTTGACTATTGTATATGAGTTAAAGCTGGGTGAAACTCTCTCCTCACTTGTCTGCGCAACTTTTAATACAGATGGTGCCACAGTCTCAGACTGAGTTGAGCTACAAATTGAATTGAATTCTTTAAGGGATGATTGTTCACTGACATTTTTTTGTTGTCCATTGAATTGTACAGCTTTTTCTACATAAAATTCGATTTGTGAAAAATTCAAAAACAATTTTCCATTTTGGCTTTGAATGATTTCCTTTGAAATCTCATCAATTGAAAGTGTAATACATTGGCGTCCATTTTCAACTTCAAACATCGACAAAACGCGCCATTCATCAGTTGACAAACCTAAGTTCTGTTTGCCCAAACGTGAAAGAAATGTATCCTGCGGCATTGCGTCTTCCGCAGGCAGGTATACAATACTCATATAACGATCATTTACTGGAATTAATTTAATATTCGTATCAAGGTAAGGTTGAATTTTTTTTACACTTAACACAAGCCAATCGGTGGTCTGTTCGTTATGGCAGGTTAACGTGAACCAGCCCTCCCCCACAGTACTTGCAACGAAATTAAGATAGACACATTTGTCCGCAGTCTTGTCAAGTTCCGAGAGCAGTAATATTCGAATTTTTTGTATTTCCTGCAAACTGAGAATTTCCTTTGGATGCAATTCGTGCAATATAGCAACTTTAAATTGAAAACGTCCTCCATCTAATGTACAAGATTGTATTTTTCGTAGTTTAATTTCGGAAAGTTCAGATTCTTTTTTTAAACTTTTTTCATTTTGATTTTTTTGTTTTTGTGTGTCGGTTGAGTCATTTTTATCCAAGGTTTCATTAGCTTTATGTGAACTTTTTCGCATTTCTTGTATATCTTTATACATCTTCGTTTTATGTTCATCATCTTCGATGCTTCTTTTACGGGAGTCAACTTCTGGGGTCTTCTCTGTATCGTTTTTAGACTTCAACTTTGAGTTATTTTGTTCGTAACGCGAAATACTCGATACCTTGTATATTTTTCTATAAGAAGAGTTTTGTGCCTCCATATTTTCTATAGTAGTTGGAATTGCACCAGGCCTAGCTTCCATGGTTTTTATCTTGTGGCCTTTATAGTCTGTCAAAATTTTCACAACTTTCTTTTTAAAATCGTTACCCAAAGTTTTAAGCAGTTCCCTATCATGCTGCGATCTCGCCGTTTTTGGAAGTAATTTTTTTATTCACTAAAATTTTGTTTTATTTTACTAAATTTGTTATGCCAAAAAAGTTTTGTGTTGTAATTTTTTTAATGATTTTTCTATATAAGTGAAATAAGTCAGAATTCAATTCATACAAAAAGGTGTCACATTTAATATTCGTATGGAAAATTATCGAACTTGCTTTTGTAAGTAATATTAAATGGGTGTTCGTAAAATTGTTGAAAATGAACTCTGAACTTATGGAAAATACTTTTCCAATTAAGGAAATATCTTCGATATTGGAAACAATTTTTAAGCTTTCGCCATTAAATAGAGGCAATTGGTTATTGAAAAAAATACTCATTTTCACCATAATTTCTAAAATGATTTAATCAACTTTTCAAACGTGTTCCGATTCATTTGAACCATGGCGAAATTTTTCTCAGAAGTAGAACACAGTAAAAAACTAATTGCTAATAAACAATTAGTGAAATAATTACAAAAAAAAAATTTCTTTTAATTTCCAAACAATGAACCATTTTACTCCTTCTATATGCCAAAGTTTCATTCAAATCGGTTGATTTGTTCAAGCTCAACAAGCTTTTGTTTAAAAAGCTACCGAAAACTTAATTGACAATGACTTTGTTGATAAAGTGTACCACGCCTCGTTGTATTGTTTTCATCATAATTTGTAAAATATTTCCGGCTACAAAATTTTGTCCCCGGACTTTGATTCCTTGGGGCTTTGATGTATACTGATAGTTTTTTCAGATTTTTAGAAGATACAGAAACGAAAAAAATGTACTCTTCTTTGGAGATTTCCAAATATTTAATTAAAGTCCAATTCATACCCTTTAATATGCCACAGTCTCATTCTGATCGTTTCATTTTCTTAAAAGCAATCAGGTTTTGTTTAGAAAGTTACCTCAAATTCAATTTTGCAATACCTTTGTTAAAAAGAACCGTATTTTCTACATTTCGATAAAAATCAGAATGGTCATTTTATTTTAGCTGATTACACGATTTCTGTATTATTCTGTAATTCGGTACAAATTTTTTAGAATAAATCAACAAAAAATTGTGAATATAAAAAAAATCGGCTCAATGAGTACATAAATTGTTTTGTAAACTGCACATGATTGTTGATTAATCTTATGATATGTGGAAGAGCGATCCAAAGGCGCATAAAATAGACAAAAAATTAACGTTTGGAGGTTAAACAAAAATGGCGTAACTGTATGATGGTCTTAGCACGATTTGATCTCGAAAAGGTTGATGTATTAAAAAGATATAAAGGTTGCATTATTGAGATTAGTCTATGCAACAGTAGTGGAGCTAGAAATATTATTAGATTTTCGAATGTCATGTTATAGAGCCGTTTTGCATATTGTGAAACATGGTCAGTACGTTTAGTCCGAAAACATATCTCTCATATTCTGGCGAAATTGGTGCATGAATGCCGACCATAAAAGAAAAGTGGGCTTGACAATTTCCTGCAATCGCAAATCTCTATTCAAAGCATAGTCTCCATAAATTAATTATTATGAAATGTATGTATTTTGGCAGTTCTCTAAGTTATTGCAGTTATTGCAGAAAATTTTAAAATATTTAATACGAAAAGTCAACTTGCCATAAAATATCTCTGGGTCAAAAGTTGAAGGGATTGTAGGAGTAGCCGTGGAACTTTCCATGCAAACATAATGGCTTAAATGCTACATTAAGTGAATTATGATAATATAAAATTTCACAAAACTTTACGGTGTCTAACGTAATTTACAATACCCAAATTAAACAATGGTTGTAGTGAGCTTTTGCAGCAACTTAGTGAAATTTGGCTTAAGATTTATTATAAGACCACAGCTGAATTGAATTGCGTCAGTAGCCGTTGCACCTCCCATAAAAGTAAACACCTTAATCATAATATTTACTGAACTGTGAGCAATTATATTGACATCAAATTTTTCAATGGTTACCACAAGGTTTCACTGGAGCAAATCTGAGCTGGTGTGCACCAGTAAGCGTGGTACCTCTTATTGAAGATTAAAATGTTTTCAGGTTATACATATTAAGGAAAAGATGTGCCAAGGTTATAATAAAAATTTACTAGACCGTAAGGTTAGTTAGTAGTATTAGATAAGGAAGCGAAACATCTAAAAGGGATTCAGAAGGGAATTTACTCAAAGAGAGGGGAACAGGTAAGGGGTTCTTTAATTTTCAAAAACAGGAGAGATAAGCCTTCAAAATAGGTTTTTTCGAAAAGCTGGAAAACTATTAAAGATATCACATAATTTTTAGCCTTTTTGAAAGAGTATGTATTGTCGAATTATCGGAAATTTATAAAAATTTTCAAGAAAATCTTTCAACTACATCTCTCCTTTGTGTGGGAGGTAGGCGTGTCCGTGAGTCGATGTTTTTATACTCTCATGTACTTGTGGTTTTAACTTAAAAACCGTCTTCAACGAATTTCAAGAGTCTAGCGCTAATTTTGATAAAATTTTTAAATGGTATAATAACTTACAAAATTATTGTAAGAAAATTTAAAATCGGTCTGATGTTTTTCAGACTATTACCTAAAATAAGAGTTCCTGGAATAAAAACGGTCAACATTTCAAAAAATTCTTTATAGCTTGGGATAAAGCAAACCGGTTTTAAATTTAATTACAAAATGTTTTTAGCTCATTACATTATCTTTCAAATGATACCCATTACCCATACTCTTCAAATCAGTTTGGAAAATTTGCAAATATCGCTTATTGGCGGTCATTATCAAATTTACAAGTGAAATGGGCAGTAGCTAGGTTATAACATATTGAAATTGCATCAACATCGATATAAATAAATGGAGTAATTAACTTTGGAAATTCCAATTGACTTCATATTTTCTCCCATATGTTGGCTTGTGGAAGTACAACGACGACTTGTGGTTTGTGGTAAGATGTACCACGTTATCTGATTCCTCTGTCCAAATTACATATATATGTACCTACTCATGTACTTACATGTTTTTATTATTTAATTGGCGATAATCACTAAGTCGGTGGGTTATTACTATTTCTGAATTTTAAAAGAAATACGAAACTTGCGACCTCTAACTGTACAAATAAGACTTACGAGCTCTCGGGCGAAAAATCGAGAGGAACAGTTCTTATGGGTATACCAAGGCCGTAATTATTCTTAAATTGAGTTCGACAAAGAAACTTTTAATATTCGTAGAGTAAGTACTGTTCAACTATTTTGGCATAGAACACATACATTTTTTAGAAAATATGACCATATGTGAACATATTTTCTTACATGAAGATATTTTGGGTAAAAAATGCATGTGTTCTCTGCTGTCTACAATTAAGTTTTCCAAGTATTTTTCAGTTAGAGACATGCTTTTCGAGAAAATTACCAAATACTAAAGTATTCCAGATTCCCGGCCTCTTTAAACAGTTAGTTCGCGAGGTATAACCACTCAAAGAGCCCACAAAATACTTTGTCACCCGTAATTTAGTGAGCTCTAAGTAAAAAACCAATTCAATACGTTAAAATTTTCACCTGAATTATTTCTCGTAAGAATTTCAAATTTTAAAAATAATGGCACAAGCTGAATTTTGACCACTTACTCCGTTATCAGAACGTAATATAACCCTACAAAATTTGATATATCAGTTTTCAATGAGCTACATCACATAAATACGCAACTGGTGCTCTTGGACAAAATGTTGTACTATGTGGGCTAAACTTGGAGCGAATGTGTAAATAATTCATTTTTTCGTCAGCAAAATTTAGATTGGCTTGGTCTCAATTTTTTAATGACTTAAATGGGCCCGGCTCAGCGCTAAATTCAACCTCATTCGAATTTTTTCAACATTTTCCATATATTTTTTTTATTTTTTCAGAATTTCTCACACTTTCCAACATTTTTCAACTTTTTAAAGTTGTTCAATCTCTTTCAACTCTTTAATATATTTTTCATTTACAGGTAGTCCCCGACTTACGACCGAGATAGGTTCCTAGTCATCGGTCGTAAGTCGAGTTTCATAAAAAATAACTAAAGAAAAATATTACAAACATACTGTACTACTAGTTCCAGCCATTTTTGGGATGATATAAAAGTATTCACTTAAACAAACGTATTATTTGTACTGAAATAAATCGAATCCTTGTACATACTACTGTTTTTTTTTTTAATTTTTTCTCATATACATATTTTAGGGATTCCCCGAAACTATTTTAAGCATTTTCTATGAAAAAAATTAAAAAAATTGGTCGTAAGTGCGAATAGTCGTAAGTCGAACGGTCGTAAGTCGGGGACTACCTGTATAGTATTAAACATTTTCTTCAAAATGGGTACCAACTTTGATTTATTTGGTAAGGCTGATTTCAAAAATGCTAAAAATTGTGCGATATTTCTTATAGTTTTGAAGTTATTGGAGAAAACTGTAAACGGTAGCCATTATAGTAATAGCTCTAGACTTTTGAAATTTAATGCAGATGTTTTTTAGGCTTAAGCAACAAAAACTTGTGAATATGAAAAAAAAAATGCGTATCAATTTCCATTCCATGCTGATTTCAAAAATGCTAAAAACTGTGCGCTATCTTTTATACTTTTCAAGTTATTAAAGATAACCCGTTTCGAAAAGATGTCTCTTCTGCTTTTGAAAAATATTCGATTTTATACATCTTGTCCCAGGGGATAAAAGACGAATAATATCCTTTACCTATTCCCTCGCGTTAACCCTTTCGCGGACACACGAAATTTAGAAAACGTTAGCAGGATGACACATGCAACTGCACAAAAATACAAACAACTACGTCGGCTATAGTCGACGTGATATTTTTCTCTCACTCACGAAAATTTCCGTTATAGTTAAAGAAAAAAAATCAAAAAAAAATCGAATTGGGGCACTAACTTAAATCTGATTGCTTCTATGGTGGCACATAATATGCTAATACATATAAAACTAATGCAGTTGACGTCGCCTAGATCCGACGTGTTTATATACGATTTTTTTTCTATGTCGGCATATACCGACGTGTCCAATTTAAGCCATTCGTAGTGTCGGCTTATGCCGACGTGTCCGCGAAAGGGTTAAGGGAACTCTTTTCTAAATATAAGCGCCTCCTTTCACACTATAAGCTTTTACAATTGTTGCGATAATTGTAAAGGATTGCAAAATGTTAAGCAATAAAAATATATTTTCCTTCAAGTATTGCATTAGGAAAAAAACTTCATAAAAAAAAAATTCGGAAAAACTACTGGTGGTACTTTGGACTTACGTTATTTTATATACTTTTTTACATAATATATAAAAAATTTTTGAAATCCGGAGATGCATGTATGTGTGTACATACAGATCGGTCATTCTCTTAATAACTGCACACTTGGTAATATTTTACCTTTTTGAGCATTTTCTGAAACGAAATATCTCAAAAACTATAGGAGATAGGATAAAAAATCATTTAATCATTTTTGTTAAGAAATATTACAACATTCAAAAAAAAAAAATTAAAAAGTTTTAAATAAATTTGTTAAATTTTGAATTTTTTATGTTTTCTTTAATCAATCATAACAATACATACGATTTCATATCAAAATCACCGTCATAACTTTGGATGACGCACACCATATTTTTTCAACATAAAATATCATACAATTAGACTGATGCGCGCCTTCATAAAAACTCATATTTTCCAATTTCGATATGAAAGCAGATACATTATTTGGATTGATTGAAAATATCATTCAAAAAAAAACAAAAAAAAAAATTTTGTGTCAAAGTTATTTTGAAAAAACATGAGGCTCGCCATCAGTAAAAATTCGTAGTTTCTAAAGTTATGGCGGGAATTTCGATATGAAAGCAAATGCATTCTTAGGATATATTGAATAATAACTTGAAAAAAAAAACAGAACATGATGTATCAAAAATATTTTGAAAACCATTCTTGTGAATAAAAAAATTAATGATTAAACGCATTTATTTTTGATTTTTTATTTTTTTCCATTAGACTAACGCATTTGTAAGTAAAAACGGTCCTGGGTTTTTTAATTCTATTGCGCATAGCTTTTGAAAAAGTTTAATTTCAAAAAAATGTTCACAAACGTCAAAAATAAAACAAAGCGTGCAGTTAGTAAAAGAATGACCGATATGTATAGAAGAAAAATAGATTGGCTTTTTTAAAGTGAAGTTCTATAGAACACCCTTGGTGTTCAAAGCTCAACTTTGAGCCCACTGTGCAACTAAACCCAAAAAAAATTAGAACTCATTTCTTCCCTAAGTATTATATGACGATTGTCTTAAAAAATTTTTATATCTCTAGCACTTTCAGTTTATTTTTTTTGTATTTATGGCTACGAATCTTAAATTATTGTAAAGAGTGGGTGTCAAGTGCTTCATGTTTTCGGAAGCTCATAACTCCTATAACAAAATTTTTTTTTGGCTTCTAAATGTGGTTGAGAATTATCTTCATATTAAATCTACAGCTTTTCTAAGCAAAACATCGTTCAAAGCGAGCAGTTGATATTGGAATAGCCGATATATCCTTAAATTAAATTTGTAGAAAACAAGCATACAGGTGCTTCAACTAAGATAAAATCACCTTTAAGGATCGTAAGACATCATATGCCACATTGGCAGTGCCCTTAATCGATTGGGAACCACTGGAATTAATTTGTATATTTAAGCAGAAAATCTGTGATATTTTTAAAAGTATCACATATGATATCTTGGAAATAAAGTTGAGCTGTCTACTAAAGTTGCAACTAATATACTTAAGCGTCTGAAGAAACATAATAACAATACGAAAGCTACTTTCACGATTCAAGACAGTGAAAAAGCTCTCACAACCCTTCTCATCTCCACGAGCAAAGTCTTTGTTACTCACTTGCGCTCTCAATACAACATGTGTTGGTAAACTTGATTTACTCTGAGACGAGAGCATATTTTGATAAAATAGAAAAACTAAACAAAATAAACTTTTACGAAACGTAAATAAAAAAATTTGCAAAGAGAAAGAAAGAGACTGACAAAAGTCCATTTTTGAGAAAAACCTAACTACATCTGTTGCTGGAGAAATCGTATAAATTGAACCGGTCTGATGTTTGCTAATTTAGTTCTAATTTGAGTTTGAACTGAAAGTATTCATAAGAATATTTTAGTCGAATTGAAAAATCATTAAAATAACAGTTTATTAATATTTAAAGAAGTAAAAACTTTTCTATTAACCTCAAAGTGAATAACTAAAAGGAAAATTAAAATGTCGATTGCTATCAACCCAACTGACATTGAGAATGCGCCAGAACTAAAGGATACGGTAAGTCATCAGTACTCACACGTTACATTGTTGGATCATTGTAAATATTCTTTACAAAACTTAACAAATAATTATTTTTTCACAAGCCTTGCTTTTAAGGATTCAATAATAACCAAATTTTTAAAAACTAAAGTAAAATTTTAACAAATAATTTCGCACTCCAAAGGAGCTGGTGCCATGAGAGTGAAACGGGTAAATTAAATTAATATTTAAGGTGCCAGCTAATGAAATCTTTCTTAAACTTTTTTGTTTTCTAAAGGCTCACGCGGTTTTTTTTTGTTTTCATAAAATTTTAACTTTCATTAAAATTTAGAATTTTATTTTCTTTCGCTTTTATGCCACACGTTTTACTCGCTAAAAATTGGCAATGCTTTGAAATTATGTATTAACATAGCCTTGAAACAAGCCAAGTTCAAGAATAAAAATTTCTACAAGCAATTTGCTCTACATTTGGTTTTGTTGTTGCTGTCACTCTCGCGCTGTCTTTCTATATTTTCTCATAAGATTTAAAAGCTTTACAGTGCTGCCATATGATCATTTATTGATTCAAAATTGGGTGATTCAGTGGCTCACTATAAATACATATCAGACTTTTCCATTAAGTCAGGATCTAAAACAAAAACTTTCAGGCTTATGAAAAATTCAAAATAAAAATTTTATTCAAGAAACACTGCCATAAGCTAATGATAATCCGCTTTTGATTAAATTGGCGTAATGGATTAAATTTGTTGTAGCTCTTGGCATCCTTAACTAAAGTCCACATGGGCACAAGATCACATTACATATAGGCAGCTTTTGTTGTAAAAAAGTGAACAAAAAGCTCAATAAATTAGTGGCATATTAAATTTCTGATTCTTTAACATATAAACCTGTATTGAAATTTCTCGTTTGAAACTGAAATTTCGCAGGTTTAGCTTAACTAAATTTTTGTGTGTGTTGTAGAATGTGCCTAGTTATAGTATTTTGGACCATAACTCCGTGTGGGAGTGTGAAATTCTACTAAATCGCAGTACATTTGCTTCATAATTTAAAATACAGATTTCAAGTGGCAAGACAAATTATTTTTGCAATCAAACTGCATACAGTTTCATAAAAGATCCAATTAATTTTAAGAACTAAAGAGGATAGGCAAATTGCATCTTATGACTTGGTGGAATTAAGTCTCTGTTTGAATTACTGTTAATAAAACCATTTGTTGTCATTTGTGTGGTTGAATATCAAAACTAACTTATTGTAAATCATGTTTAAATGAATTGTTGAAAAATAACATCTTCAGATTTCAGTTTTATTTGAATTCTTTTTTTTCGTTTTATTGACAAATTGGTTTAGTTGATAACATAACGAAATGAAGTGAATACAAAACAATTCGAAAAATGTCTTCAACTTAAGATGAATTAATTTTTTCGATTGTTCTCTATGTCTGTTTGTTCTGCACTTAGTTGGTTTTGTAACATAAATGTGATGGCTTGAACTGTATTTTTTTAGTTTTTTTAGCAGATTCCTGATATTAAATTGGTTTAATGTCAGTTAGGCTCGATTAATATGAGCAAAAAATTGAACTTAGCCAGTTCTTAAAAAATCTTTACAGAACATTTATAGTGGATTTTATTTACAATGAAAGCTTGTTTAGAAAATATTTATTTGAAGCAAGATTTATGTGCATAAATTCATGTAATCTTATGTACATAAAAAATTTCTGATATTACACATTTGAAATTTATGATCTCATGTATGGATAAAAAAGATATGCAGTGATATAAACGAAATATTTTGTTTCCTATTTTTATGCAAATAATTTTCATCTCCTGAGAGTTACGCCAGAATTGCTTATTTAAATAGATTAAGGCCTACTAAAAACTAATTTCCAGTCAGGGTAGATTAAAGAAAAATTGTATCAAAATAATTGCAATGCTTGCCTAAGCACATTATTAATTAAAGAATTCTTTTATTTTAAATTAATTCTTAACTTAACTTTTTATAAAAGTTCCTCGCATGCTCTTCAGTTTTTATTCTATATATAATAAATTTTGATCCTTTAAAGGGATGCCACTCCCTCATGTTATAAGCCTTATGATGTTAGTTAAGCTCACAAAATTATTTTAATGATTGATATTTGAAAAAAGTTAAAATATTATAAAAAAATCTATTTGGTGAAAAACTGATATTACTTAGATTCAGATCCTACTCGATTCAAAGCTTTTGAGTTATATATTCATATTCTGGATTCTTAAGCCACCGGATAGCTAAAGAAACTCCTCATCTAATTAATTACGCCAAATGCTTCTAAGGGAATTTCCTCTATATCAATTTTATACTTATTTCAACAAATTCATATAAGCAAAACATCAATTATCTCGAAGCGCATTTTTTTGATATACGTCTTTTGAGCCACTGAGGACAGTATAGATGGTACCAATATCTTTCAGAATGTAATGACTGAGTAGGCATATATTTTTTTTTCGATTCATCGGATTAAAACAATACGTTTGAATTCAAATATACCACAAATAACAGAATTATAAATTTTAATGATTAAAAAAGCACAGGCTCTACAAATTTTATAGAAAGTCATTATTATATTAATCAACTTAATCAATTTTTTAAATGTTTTTATTTTTTAGTCCAGCACACTCTCGATTATATGACCTAATTCATGTTTTGCTTGTTCAAAGATCCGAGAGTTATAATACATAAATTAGACAATATAATTTATTTCAAAAAACAAAAAAAAACAATAATAATAATAATCGAGGGTTTATATCAACTTTTAAGGTGTGCTTGTAATCGACGGTAACCAAGTGAAAAATAATCCAGAGTGTACTGTAATTGGAATTAAGGGATTTTGTTCTTCAGAGCACTTAACACATTTTTCGTTGATGGTTTTGAAATAAGTCTGAAACATTATGATAGCTCAAACTAAAAATATCTTGGAAAATATTTAAAATATACCGTTCGAATATATGAATAATTTCAAGAAAAAGTTTGAATAGACTGTTTTCATAAATATCACCATGTTTAACAGAAATTTAATGATTTTGTGAGATTATTTGTTGAAGATTCAATGCCTGATATTTAAATTGGTTTCGATAAAACAATTAAATAAATATTAACTTTAAAATCACAGTAGATCTTGTAAACCTTTAAAGAAAAACTTTTTTAATAATTGGCAGCACTACAGATTTCCACAGATTGGTTCAAAAAACTAAAAGAGAGCGAGAAGGGGAGAGTTCCTCTAACTCTGTTGTCATCGCAAGTTTTTAATGTTGAATGGATTACTAAAAATTCTCAAATCGTACGCTATGTCGTCATATTGCCAAAATTTATCATATAATAATTTGAGTTGCTAATACTTTTAGCATTTAGTAGTTTTTCATTGTTTGATGTGTTTAGTTGTAGTTATATGAATGAGAAAGTTGCAAAAATTTGTTATTAGAAATATTGCGCTATTTACGTTTTTGTCTCTCGTTAGTTATTTTTATACTCGGAAATGTTTGCAAATCGAATTTTAGGCAAATCGTCTAATATGTTTACTCGATTTTTTCGCTCATTAAAGGTAAAATACATCTAACAGATACTAGTACATAGTGTGAAACAGTTGTCATTGAGTTGAAGAGTAACGTTGATTTTTACAGAAAAATGAATTATTGGTTTGAATCTGATAAAGAACAAAATATTTTCGGATGTAAAGTGAATTATTTGCTATTGAAAATGTTAAATTGCAGCGGTGAAGAGTATGAGGTTACCATATAAAATAAGAAATGTGTTTGTGAAAACTTTAATTTCCTTTTTAATTTGATATTTTAAAACTTTACTGCCATTTGTTTATCATCATGTCATCGGCAACACAATTTATCTTTAATAACAAATATGCAAAGTCATTTGTTGTGCCATTTTCATGTTACTTTGGTTATATGTTAAACCTACAGCGCAAATATCGATATTCTGTAACATTTTATTAAGGCTCTACCCCACCGTACATTTTTGGAATTTTTTTTTTCTTTTAGTTAGGACAGCTTTTGTTGAAAAATTTAATTAATAGGTATGGAACACTTTGAAATATAATTTACTGACGCTAGTGAAACATTTTAGGCATTTATATACTATATTGAAGTATTTCGATTTCTATTGAGTTTTTAACAGTTTTCCAACAATTTTTCAATAATTTTCGAATTTTTAAAAATTTTTTGAATCTATCAAAATTTTTTGGCATTTTTAACTTAACCCTTAAGTAGGCGCACAAAGATTTTTACTTAAGTGGACACATGGGGTCAACATGGACCCCAAGTACTTTTTTTTAATTTCCATAGTTAATTATTTATTAAATTATCTCTAATTAATTCAAACAAAACATTTAAATATTCTTTTTAAAAGTGACAAAAATATTCATTCTTCTTATATCTTCTAATAAAAAACAATTGAATCAAGTTTCCACAAAATTTTCTGACCCATGCGACCACTTAAGGGTTAAGTGAACTTTTAATACTTAATGACATTAAACATTTTTCGGCAGACTTGACGAATAGTATTAAATTAACACATTATGCCAAAGTGTTTTTATACCCTACACAGAGGGTATATTCACTTTGTCATTCCGTCTGTAACGCATAGCAGGGGGCGTGGTAGGTATGGAAAAGTATATATATTCTTGATCAGCTTCACCACCTGAGTCGATATAGCTGTGTCCGTCTGTCTGTCTGTCTGTGTGTCTGTCTGTTGAAATCAAGTTTACGGGAAAACTAAGCAAGCTAATTCAATGAAATTTGGCACAAAGGTCACACCTTCTTGCAAGCTGCTAGCATATAAAAATGGGTGAAATCAGTTCACAGCCACGCCTTCCGCCCATGCTTTATGTAAATATACCCAAGTCCATTTTGAAAAAAAGTTGCTGCGATTTTGATGAAAATTGGTGATTTGGTGAATATGAGAACAAAATTAAGATTAGGCTAGGTTCTAAGTTTGCCAAGGCTCTTAAAGGGGCATAGCACAGCCCTAAATTTTAACTTTTATAATGCAATAGCTCGTAAACCGTGCAAGATATTGTGATGAAATTTGGTACACGAATACAGATCTTATGAATCTTGAATTGCCCATAAAGTGGGTGGAATTGTAAAAGTGGGAGTGACACTTCTTAACAATTAAAAATTTTGGATTTCGTGTAACTCCAAAATGGCACATACGATTTTCATTAAAATTTTAGGGATGATACGAGTACCACTGAAAGTAGTCAACAATACAAGCTGCGTCAATATACTGAAAAATATCTTTTAAGGGCGTGGCACCGCCTACAATATTTATAAACTTTATAATGAGAGAACTAACAACGCAATCGCTATGAAATTTAATATGGCAGATATACTCGCTAAAAGGTGTCTTCTTGCAAAATTTTGGCATAACTGTGCAGATGGGTGTGGCACCTCCCATATAAGCAAAATACGTTTAATGCTATAGATAGTGTGCTATGAAATTCAATGAAACTTGACAAGATTGAATCAGTGGGCGTGGCACCTCCTTCATTAACATAAAGTTGTAAGTGCTATTTTAAGTGAACTATTGGAGCAATTGATCTGAAATTTGATGTAAGTGGTTTACTGGGTATTAGGTACATATGAATCAAAAGCTGGCGAAATGGTAACAGTGGGCGTGGCACCCTCCATACAATTGAAATACCTTAAGTGGCATAACTATCGAAATATATGAGCAATCATACTGAAATTTGGTTCAAGAGGTTTGTTTATAAAAAGATTTTTCTGGATCAAAACCGGACTGGATTGCATCAGTGGGTGTGCCACCACCCTAAATTTTAGGAATAATTACGGCACATATCGCAAACTATACAAGCTATTGTGCTAAAAATTGGTTTGTTTATTGAACCAAAAATGGGCGGAGTTGGAGAAGTGGGCGTGGCATATTTCGTGTTTTGTCATTTCTATTCTATTTTTTTCCACATTTCCCAATTTTTTTTGACATTTTCAATCTTTTACCTTTCTCCTTCAATTTCATTCGACATTTTCTTTATTCTTTCGACTTTTTCATCAATTTTTCAGCATTTTTCATATATTTCGATTTATACAATTTCTTTCAACTTTCTTTAATGGTGTTCATGATTTTTCAACATCTTCCAACACTTTTCAACATTTTTGAACCTTTTTACATTATTTTCGACTTATTCAACCTCTTCAACATTTTTTTAAGATTTATTTGAAAAGTACTTTGAATTTAGTGTAGGGTATGTGAGTTTCGGCCTGGCCGAGGATAACACCTTTACTAGTTTTTTTTTCTGTAATATCCAGGGGACTCTATATCTTTATTATATGTGTAGAATTTTATCGCTAACAGCCAACGTGAGCTTTTACTTTTAATTCTTTGAGGTGGCTCATCGATCTCGATGCAGGTGGTCTATGAACGGAAGAGATTGGTACTCTAGAACCCAAATTATTCAGTGTTTTTGGATCCAAATTTTCAATACATTCTGCTAGAATTTTTTTTTTTTGCTTTAAAACTTTCTGTTCAAAATTTTATTCGTTGGAGATGTACTCGTATGTACATATAAAGAAAATAGAGACATTAGCAACAAACCAACATTTTTCGAATATTTTCACCGGGGTATACTCTTAAGCATTTTTACATTTCACAGTGTTCAATTCCCGCTGCTCACTCATCGCAGACGCAGTAGTCACCACGACGTTTGCGAATTTTCGAATTCACCCTTCAATCCCACAGCATAGTTGAATATCAACTTTGGTGAGCGAACATGAAATGACAACAAAAACGACCTTGAGATAAATTGATTGCACGTGTGTATACAGTGTTGCCATTTATATAAGAAATGTTTGTATAATACGTGCATTATGACTCAATTAAACAGTAGATATTAAAGGATTAGAATAGCCAATTATTTTCTATTTTGCTGCAATAATCGTTTTGTACTTTCGTTACGTGTTTGAGATTATTAAATCTGATAAACATTTCTTAGATGTTTATTTTAATCAACTGATTGAAGAAAGAAATATTTTGCATTTCGCTTTGATATTTTTTACAAAAGTTGGGTGGTACACATATTTTTGTGATATATGTATGTCTGCTGTGACCTATTTTAGCTAATTTACAGTCTAAAACATATACATCAAACTTTGACGTTGGATGAGATATGCAAAAATTATATCGAAAGTGTCAATTCTCAGCTCAATAATCTAAAAAGATTGATTTGGATTGAGAAAATCGATCCATTACTTGTGTTTAACTATTTCTCTGCAATTTAGAACCCATTTGTGACAAACAGCCACGAAAACTGAATGCAGTCAGTAATTAAAAATTAATTATGTATGTCCAATTTTTTTGATTTTTCAAGTGTAAGATATTTTATTAGATTTCTTTTATCTTCATTTATTATTATTAAAAGTTTGTTTTTTATTTTTGCTTGCGATATTCATATGTATATGTAGGTATGTAGTTTTAATTATATATTTTTTTGCTACTATATACGTTTTAGATTTTCTGGTCCATACATTGCTCATGCCGTGAAAATAAAAAAGAAAATAAAGTGTTTTTGCAAAAATTAAAATTTGAATAACTTGGACATATATTTCATTTGAGAAACATTTCTTCAAATACTGTGGTGAATATTCATAGAATTTTACTAACAGCTTTTAGCTGTTTTTGACATATAAAATCCATTCAGCACATGCACATGTTAAACACATCCAAAGTCTGTTGTTAATTAAAGAACTTAGCAAAATTCTATGAATATGCGACTAAATCTGTAAGTATGTTCGGATATGATAAAAATCACCTGATTTTTTAAATACATTGTATTTCAAATGTTTTTGTATTGTCGAACACATGCTTTTTTCGATAACATTGATTGTTAAGATAACGTGCATTGCTAAATTTAGCAATCATTGCAAATTTTTGTGTTTAATCTAAATAATAACTTTTTTTTGGCTCACTTTTTTCATTAACTGCACTCTTTCTTAAAACATTGTTTATTATTATCAGCTCTGAAGCTTAACATTTTTATGTTACCTTGCTCCATTTACACAAGGACATTGCGAAAAATATGACACTCAGGAAGTAAAAACTAAATTTGCAGTGATTGAAAATCCTTTGAATATAAAGCAAATCAAAGGTTACACAGTTGACGAAAGTATACATAAGTCATTTAAAAAATAAATCTCTATTTTTCGAAAAATAGAAAGTGTGGACGTAGAAAAAAAATGTATGCATTGCTTGTAGCTATCCAGCTTTACAAATAGGAATATATAAAAAATATTAATCAGATATTGAATGTCAGTCTTTTTTATTTATTTTTTTTTTTTTGCTTTGTATTTTACTGTAAAATTAATACAATGTCACCCCCGCTACATTTGGATGTCACACCATTTACATTTTTGGAGCTACTTTGTATACATTATTTAAAAGTTTATGTTTAAAGTTACTCATGAATCTACGAAAGAACATATCAAATATTTCTAAAATGATATCAATTTATCACTCATTTCTGCAAAATTTATTCAATTTGAGTTCAAAATCAAAATATTGAATAAAGTGCTGTTTTCAACGTCACACCCGTTACGAAGTTTAAAACAATTTTCTGAATTAATTATACATAGTTGTCCAATTTTATATTTTGAATAAATATCGGAAGGTACCAAAGTACTTGTTGCAAGAGATGAAATTGCATTCTCACACTTGTCTGAAAATATATGAATGGAAATAAGTCTTAACATGTCACACATTGTGGATATATATGTAAATAAAGTATATGTAACATAAATATTTATACATAGTGTTTTATTCCATGATATCATTTCTGTCCCCTCTACCGCTGCCATCTTGGCAGCATACCAACTTTTATTAAAATCGTCATAGAAATTTTTTAATATTATAATACGGACTTCATTATTTGCCGATATATTCAGATTCAAAAAGGCTAATTCCTTTTCGACTACATACTACTTCAATATTTGCAATTTACTCAACACTATTTGACCTTTTCAAATTTGTTTCGACCTTTTTAGCATCACATATGATATGATTCTCTCATTATTTATCAACGTTTTTTGATTCTTTTAAGATTTTTTTTTTTTGACTTTTTAATATTTATTTGAATTTATCAATATGTTTCGACAGTTTCAACATTGATTCAGCTTTTCAAAACTTTTCTACTTTTCAACTTTTTTGGGCCTTTTTAATACTATTCAACTTTTTCACCATATATCGTTCAATAATTTTCGTCAATTTGACTTTTTTCGAAATAACAATTAGTTTTTTCCAAAATATATAAGATTTTATAAATTAATAAATTTTTTATATGTGGTTGAGCTTGATAAGCAATCCCCCTGTATATAACTTTGTTCTGACTGTTGTTTTTGTGAGCCCAAACGATCTTAGCTTGCACATTTACAAAAATGATGAGAGTACGCTTGTACCAAAGTGATGACATATCGTAAGCACGTCATAGTAAATTGCAAACATTGAAACCGGTACGAGTCGATAGCCAAGTAGAGAAAAACGTGCAAAAGTGCATGTAGCCGGCTATATTCCGATGTTGCCATATTTTTCTACTTGGCGGTATCTTCCATTTAGCCCAAGAGAAGGCTGTAGAAAATTCGAGTATAAGCAAGGCGGGCTTTGTCAAGGCAACTCTCGTTGGTTAGTTTCATCAAAACGTATCACTATCTTTCCTTTACATCCCAACCTGCAATGTTATACACTCAACTTTTCTACAGAGGGCTCTCCGCTTAATTCTTTGGTAAACAAAATCTACTTAATGGCTGAAAGTCATGCTTAACTTAACATTTCACTTTAAGCCCCGTTACAACAGTATTTTGAAAAAGTGGAGCCAACCTTGTAAATTGAATCGATCCTCTGCAAATGAAGGTTGATAAAATAATTTGGATGTAGCAATTACATTTTTTTTTTAAAACAGTACTTCATATTAATTTAAATAAAAAAAATTAGCGTTTCCATTGTTTGACAAAAATCTTCAAAAAAGTTTGCAAAATAATCTGTTAATTGGTGAACTTTCAGCCTATAAAGTTCATAATAGCGAAAGAATGATGAAAAGGTATTTTTATGCCACCTGAGTTTGAAACTAAGTAACCGTTTGTAAAGTCAAACATTGCTTTCTATTTTGAAAAATATTTCTTCTTGATTTTGCTGTAAATGATCGAAATATTAAGCTTTCATACAATTAAAACACTGCAAGGCTCTTAAGAGTCAGACAAAACTATGCTATTAGTAGAAAAGAATAAGTTTTCTGTCAGGAAAATGACAATGGGCTTGATATCCTGTTTGAATTGAAAAGAAAAAACCTGCAATTTAAAGGCATCATACAATAAGGTGGCACCTTCAATGTTGCGATCGTCCAACAAATACTTCATATTGTCGTCAGAGCCAATTGTTCTTTCTCACAGTGAAGTTCATAGCAGTTTAGTTTAATTTTTAAATTTTGGACGCTCTGAAAAATGTCATATAAAATAAATAAAGTTATTATTAAAATAACTATATTTATAATAACCTTAACTAATCTGACATATTCAAGTGAACTCAAATTATGTCAAAGTAAATACGAAGCTTTTCTGAGAGCGGTAGAAAATAGCACACTATCCGCAGTAAAGAATACACAAACAAAACCAAAAATAATGGGAAAACTCAATTTTTGTTCTTTTTACTCCGTCTTGCAGAGTATCGTACGCAATGAACAAAAGGAACTGAACATTAAGCCGGTGCATCAATTAGACATTCCCTACAAAACGGCAACCTTTGGCATGGGTTGTTTCTGGGGCGCAGAGTCGCTGTACGGAGGTACTCGCGGCATAGTACGCACTACAGTCGGTTATGCTGGCGGCACTAAGGATTTGCCAACGTACCGTAACCTGTAAGTTTTAATGAACTGCAAGTCTTTATTAATTTTTTGCTTTTCTCTTTCTATCCATTTTCTTGCGCTACTTTTCACTCACAACCTTCTAATATCTCTATAACTGCAAAATTGTCTTCGTTAATATGACTAACTATTTCGATTTCATACTAACTCTTTAATTGTTCTCTTGCTTGCACACTTTAGCGGTGATCACACTGAGGTGCTTGAGATCGATTTTGATCCCAGTGTCATCTCCTACAAACAGCTGTTACATCTCTTCTGGAATAACCATGAATATGGCTTGACAACGCCGATTAAACGACAATATATGTCGTTGATTCTCTTTCATGATGATGAGCAGAAGCAAATTGCCGAAGATTCTAAGGCTGAAGAGCAGAAACGCCGTGCGCCGGAAGTGATTACTACAGATATTGCACCAAAAGTTAATTTCTTTGCAGCTGAAGAGTAAGTATGGAGGCTTAAAGAAAAATTTAGTGTCTTGAAAAGACATAGTTTCTAATTTGCATATTAAAAAGTACTAGGTTATTATCATTATACTATATATATACTTGCAATAGATCTAATTATCTAACATTGATTTCCGTTTATACCAAATTATAGCTATCATCAGAAATATCGTCTTCAGGGGCATCGTGATCTTTGCGATACACTCAATCTCAGTCCAAAATTATTGCAGTCCTCTTACGTTGCTACTAAATTGAATGGTTATCTAGTTGGTGTAGGTGGCATAGAACAATTCAAAACAGAAGTTGACTCCATGGGATTAACACCGTCTCAAAAGGAATATTGCAATTACTACGTTGAGAAGAACGAAGGTCAGGGTCTCTACTGCTGACAAGATGGTTCATGTGGTTACAAAATTGACATCAAAAAGAAAAAGTATACTTTTTGATTTTGTATTGTGTGTTTTTCTCTATTTAAATATCTTTCTAAGTCTGGTATTATTTTAATTTAGTTTATTTAAAATAAATTGTGTATATAGTTGTAAGCTGGAATGTTGTGCTTGTTGAGATTTTAAATGCTTGTTAGCTTCAAGACATTGGCATGCCTTTGAAATGTATTTTTCTAGATCAATAAAATATAAATTGTCTTAAAAATTTACTTTATGCTTTTTTTTTTTTGTTTTAGCCATTATCAAAATTGCAGTTTAAATATGGCAACGTTAATATTGTTATCTTAAATATTCACATGAAAATAGAATGCTATGAAAAGAATATATGTAACTAGTTCATTACAAAATAATTAAGTTATGGGTGTTTTGAAACAAAGAAAAGCGAAAAAGTTGCAGTGCACAAAGGAGCACTAAATTGGTGAATGAAAAATGTGTCCACTAGTAGTGGTCTCAAGTTTATTGAAATTATGATGAGAAAAACATTTTAAAACGAATAGTATAATGTGTGAACATTTGAAAATTAATTTTAAATATATTCAGCAATAACACCGCCCATTTTAAGGGGCTTCTGATTAATTTCAACAAAGTTTGTTTCGTATAAAGAAATGACGGTTTTTGGAATATCTGTTAATTAACATATCATATGAAGCTTGGAATGCTCTCTACATAAAACAGTTGGCATTTCTAGCGCTGAAAAACATTAACTTGCAAACATTTTCATACATATTTGTGATCGTACCTTGAAAATTTATTTTATTTTCTTCATCAGATTTTCTCAAAAAGCCAAACGTTCTTCGGGTTACTAAAGGTTAGCTCATGTGTGTGAAATATCTGTCAGCTTAGCAAAAAAAGTGATCTGAAAACCTTACCCCACCCATCAGTAAAATTTATCATTTCTTATAGATTTTTTATTGTTCAATTTTTATTCGATTGCGAAATCTCTGCATTGAGTTTGTGAATTTTACATTTAGTGAAAAAAAAAATTCCAAAAAATCAGCTTTTGTCATGCACGAGCTAAATATCATAAAACTGTGACGGGCTTGAGAGATATTCGATCAAATTTAGATTCAGTATCAAAAATCAATAAGAAATGACAGGCGATATTTACATTGTGGGAAAGTTAAGGTTTATAAGGGTATAAATGGTATTTCAACATATAGGTGATAAATATCTCAAAACTTAGAGCCAATTCGAAGAAGTTTTTGCATTATCGGATTGAAGGACCTTGAAAACTTACAAATGAATTTTTTGTTGGGTTGCGTTATCGAAAAAAATTCGAAAGTTTCACTAAAACTCCGATTTATCAAAAAATAGAATGAGCTCTAAACGATAGAGCTTACATCGAACTATGCCAAAAATGTTCGGAGAACATCATTACTTTTTGATAAGTGATATAAAAATTTGTCAAAATACCTACTTGGTAGAGTCGTGGTATTCAAATTCCATTTAAGGCATTTTCACATATATCGGAGAATATATACATATTTTATTTAAAAATTGGGTATAAGGCATGCCTGACAGGGTTACCAAGTTGAAAAAAGCAAATCTCGGTATTTTCCAAAATAAATCATTCTTCCCTTCTAATGGTAAATTTCAATTATTTTTTGGGAAAAGTTGAGAACTTTTTTTGTTGCTCGTTCACAAAACTTTGAAGTCTAAGTTCGTTTCACAAAAATTGTCTAATTCCCGGATATTTCAGACATCTTTGAATTCCTGCAAAGCTCCCGGCTTTGATATTAAATTCCGGGCTTTACCGGCTTAATACCAGCAAATTGGCAACCCTGATGACTGAAAAATCAATTTCTTGAGTTTTCCTGATCGACGGCCAAAATATTATACCTTCGTATTAAAACACGTTGACTTTTGGATTAAAACACGTTGAAACTAATTTCTAATTTTTCCACATTTCTAAAATTGACACTTTTCGAGGTCTAACGCTATATTTGACAATATTGACACTTTACGACACATATCACATATTTTCAATGCCTTTAAACCTACGTGGATACGAATTTTTTTACGTTTTTTGTAAAATTTCAACTTCTTCAACTGATGGAATTTTCGGCATTTTTAGACGTTTATCAAATTTTTCGTAAATCATTCGTCGATTTTCGACCTTTCGCACTTTTCGAGATATCATTTAAACACTTTTCAACAAAATATTTTGATTTACTCGACTCATTTCACAATAATCGGCTTGAAGAATATTTTTCAAACTCCAACGACATTTTCGACATTATTTTATAGTTTTTGACGTGTTTACGTTTACATTTTCCGATACAAGTAATTTATAGTTTTCGACATTTTTCGATAGTATTCGACATTACTGAACATAAATCTACTAAACCACTTTCTATAAAATATGTGACAAAATAACCATTTGTGTATTTTACAGCAAGATTTTATGTTTCAGAGTCCCAATAGTTCGGAAGGCAGCATTGCGATTTTCAAGGTCATTTCCCCTTGCTTAATTTTCCTAAGAATTTATAGCTTTAACAAGGCTGATAATGGTTACAAGCGTCAGTCGACATAATCGTGGTGGGTCTGGTTGGGAGAGGCCTACGAAAAAAGTTTCGCTCAATAACTTAGAAAGCAAGCCACAAGTAGAAAATTATGTTGGGACCAATGTTGAAGAGCAGATGAAAACACATCGATTTCATGCCCGAAAAATTTCTTTATGACAAAATTTGACCCACTTTTCATAATTCTAAAATTTTCAATGACCATTTTCGATAATATAAGGTTTTTATTGAAAGTCTAAAATTAACATTGCTCGTTCAAAACTGAAAACCATATTTTTCGCTCACAGCAACTATTTTAACTCAAAATTATAGTATTTATTGGAAACTTTAAAACGGTGAAAGGTGCGTCAAATCTTATCGTATGGAGATTTTTTGGACATGAAACCAATGTATTTTCATCTGATCTACAACAACGAACTATCACGTAATGGTAAAGAAGTAAAAATTGCGTCAGGTTTAGCCAAGTCATGATCGAATGAAATTCATTAAAATGAATGATTTTGTAAAGTTTTGGCCATTTGGTCGCCTAGATCATGTTATGCTGTGATGGGATTGATCTCTTTATTTTGTAGTAACATAAACGATAGAGCCTATGCCAAGACTCAAGTGCAGCCACGCATATTCGATAACGTCATGGAAACTTTTCTTAAAAGAATGACCAGTTGCAATAACTGCCAGGGTGACCACTTGCTCTATAACGTTGTGCTTTTTCAGTGAAAAATAGTTTTTAACAATTTACAGTGAAACGTTTGAACCTATAAAATAATAGCAATAATTTGATTTAAATTTATAGCCAGTCACGTGTTAAGTTGACCTGAAATATATAGGTGGCAATGCAAAACAGAACTTGACAATTACTATTTTATTTGCGATGAATAATAATGAATGGCCTTACCGAAAAATCATTAATTTTGTTAGATTTTTTTTTAAATAATTGCAGATCAATATATATTTTATTACAATAATGACATGATAATTGGTAGTTTCATTAAAGAATGATCTAATACTTATCAGGTTCAATTTCAAGCGATCGTATTCATAGTTGCTCTGATAAATTTTTTCATATAACTCAGAACCAAGGCAATTGAAAATATTCTTAAACTGCACATAAGCTAAAAGTCTACCATGGTGACTGTTGTTGCCAGAACTACGAATTAAGTATGGGAGAAGTGGGGGTTGTGGGCATGGGTCGGTTGTGGGCACCCCTACGTATATTTTCACAAAATGAAGATTGAGTTTCGTTGGTAATGTCATTCGCAAGCAATTACCCTATGTATGATTCATGCCAAATATCAAAGTAAACGGACGCGTTTGCTTTTGGAAATGAACGAATTGGTTTTTTTTGGGCTTGGAAAAGGTGGTGAAACTTCATTAAAACATTTTCAATAGTGTATCAATCAAAGTGGATCGATTGGAAAGGTAAGTGTAATGTATTTTCATTTAGTCGAAGTATTATGCTGAATGGAACAATATCGATTTGAACCAAAAAATTTATGCATAAACATTTTTTCATTACTTTTTAAAATGTCTGCTAAAGTTGGTTGTGGGCACAAAAATTGGGTGGGTTGTGGGCACCCCTTTTTTTAGTCAAATTTTTTATATACCTACAATTTCTCAACAGAGCCATCAACTTCAGAGCCATCCACTTCGGTTCCACTCGCCACATCAATGGGCAGTCATTCGATTTTGGATGAAATTGGTCCAGTGCGCAGTGTAACACCAAAGCAACCCTCAAATCGCGGTCGCAAACCAATGAAGAGCTCAACACTGACATCCCCGGAAGTTCTTGCTAATTTGAAGGAAAAGGCAGCTGAACGGGATGCTTACATAGCGGCCAAGGCAACTAAAAAAGCATTTTTTCATATTTTTCCATTCGTAGCATTTTTTCCAAGGGTGCCCACAACCCCCCCTAAAAAAAATTTTAGCTGAAAATTACGATTTTAAGAAAGTCTATGTAAAATTTTTTTGCATGACGGAATCGGGTATGTTTATAATTTTATAATTAGTTAGCTTAGATCTCCATATGTCCAAATAATATGCACTAGGTCGGTAATTATAAGCTGAAAACAAAACTATGCCCACAACCCCCACTTTTACCCTACTATTTTTTCATGTATGCGTTTGCACTTCTTTTAGGGATAATTCTATGGTTTTCTCAGTTGAAAACAGCTTCGGACTAACGACAAACTTTTGAAGTGAAATTTCTCGAATACAAGTGAATCTTTAATTTCAGAAACAACGAAAATCCACATTTTTTCCAAGTGTTGTTTTACGCAAGTTTGGTATGTTCTTAGGTAGCACAAGCATTAGGGCTCAATATGTTGTGGCGAATTGAAAAATGTCATTTCCCTGAATGGGAAAATAAAAAAAGTATATTAATTAAATATGATAGCGGCAATATTAATAGCTCAATGGGATACAAATGACATTTTACATATTCGTGCATTTTCTTACACATTTTCTACGACAAAATTTCAGGTGTTATGGCAGAGACTTCATTGCTAATTTTGTTTTTCAGTTGGATAGTGGTAAATGGCTCATAGACATTCACTAATTTTATAGAACATGTTCAAAGAAAGCAATCAGGATCGGTTAATTCAGGCAAACGTAGCGAGCCATTAAAGTTCTTACTGCCAAAAATAATGCGCTCACAGAAGATGTCCCGTAACAGATCCATTGCAACCTTTGTAGTATGCGCTCGATGGTGGCTTTGAAAATTATAAAAAAGCATGAAATATTGGTACATTGAACAGAATTTCACAGAGAGAGTTTTCGGTATAGTTTTTTCTTCTTTACTAAACTTGAATTCTTAATTTTGTAACATTGGTAATCAAACTTTGCACCTTTTAGTTTTTGATACATTCAACAAAGAACTGTAGCATCTCTTTCGGCTACGATCTTTTCTTTGCTCTGCTACTGCGTTGAGCACCTTTCTGAGGTATAAATTTTAAGGAATAAGTTTAAGCCTAACTCACTAGTCTGAAGTTTATACTCCTAATACTTTTTAATGGTATCTCAAAATGCAATTAAGTTACGTACACTCATTTCTAGCGTCTTAAAAATTATGATATCAAATTGCGAATACGCGTAAACAAATTTTCTGGGTCTGTTCCTGTCCTTGAAGTATTATATAAGTATATTTACTCGTATATTGAAAATTTTGGCACACATATACTTAGTATTTTTATAAACAAAACGGAATAACATAGAGCTAAGATTATTTTTATCTACTAATATTTCCAAAATTCTATAAATATGCAATATCTCAATCGTATAAGCTATCATTATTGTGTTAGTAATTTAGACTTACTACCTGGTTATACCCATAACTACAAAAAATTTTTGCAATAAGTGAATTCTTTTTGTTTTCCGTTTATTCAGATAAGAAATTGTGAATTTTTGCGGAGTCATTTATTTACGACATTGCTTTCACCAAAATTAGATTTTCCCCATTCCCTTCCATCGCATCACCTACATTTGTTGAATGAAATTTTGAGTGTGGCCTAATGCTTCCACGGTATGAAAATTTTTGTTGAGATTACGAAGTTTTCTTTGCTTTTACAAAGTGGTGATGATTCTTTTAACTCAATTAAAATTAATTTAATTATCAGTTTCGATTAGGGCTGGAAGAAATCGATAAAAAAACATCGATAACACCGATGTTTTTGATGTCAAAATCGATAGTCATCGATAACATCGGTATTACCTTCCCCCCCATTATTGAGCAATTTATAACATTAATTTTGATAATAATAGTAAAGCATTTAGGGCTTAAGCTACTTTAGCTGACATTCTCCAATTTTATTTCTTTAGGGGTAGAAATAAACAAAAAGTATGGAAAAAAGTTTCGCTTGGATTTAGTTTCGGAAATATAGCCATCGGAATTTGCGAATATAGCTTTTGTAAAAATAATTACAAGTTGAGAACACCTTTATTGATATCAAAAATATGGGCGTAATAAGAAATATAATTTGGAGATGTGGCGATTTTTCTGAAATTATGAGCGAATTTTTATAAAATCCCGGTATTTAATCCAAAAACTGTGTTGTTAGCTTATATTTTTTGTAACATCTAAGAAAGAAAGCTTTAAAAGGAATCAAATTAACTTGGACGGATTGTCAACCTTTTCAGCGGGGTAATTTTCACTGTGAAGCTTTCCACTATAATTTTTCCTGCGACAACACCATGCTCGGCTGGATGGTGCCTTTTGAGGTGATCTCTCAAATTGGTGGTATTCCCTTGGCTAGCAACGTTTTCTTTACAACCGTTTGTCTCGGGATTGCTTGAAATATTTCCAAACGGTCGATCGTTTGGCACGAGCTCAATATCTGCTACAAAGTTAATAGATATTTTGTTGCATGAACAACTTGATATATTATTACTTTCGATCCTGACACGAAATCTCGCCTGATGCACGACCACGACTTTTCATAGCAATTAGCAGCAGCAGAAAACAAAATAAAGTATGCAACTGAAGAACAGCGAAATAGATTTCGATATTCATCGTTAGCGCTCCGAACTATCGATCGTAAACGATGTTAAAAAACTTCGATGAACATCGCTAATAGTCGATATTCCCCTACCCTTAGTTTCAATGTCTAAGGGTCTCCTAAGAAATAAACTTAGCTTATGATTCTATTCTTAAAAGCAGCGCTATACTTCAAAGAAACTCAATGTATAGCCTTCGAATTGATAAAAGTAATAGCAACTTGGAGAGTTATATTATTTCCAATAAAAAATATAATAAGTGTCTAAAGTCCTTCACTGGATGCTTAAATTTTGAAATATATAACCTAAAATACTATAGCAACAAACAAACCACACCTAATTTTATGCAAACTTGCATGTTTTAATCGAATGAATGCTAATTTTCGCTAGCACATCTTATCAAGTCATTGTCGGCATCTCAGAGATAAAGCCTACTTGCGATTTAATTTCTCTTTGTATTCACAACACTAAGTCCGATTTTGTTTCTCTGAAAGACTTAAAACAGTTTTGGAAAAAATATAGCGTCGAAAGTAATGCTCAAAATTAAATTAATTTTCTGCTATCTGCTATCCTTGCATCTATCAAATGGTTAAGGAATTTTTGCAAATCCCTCTATTCGTTCTGCTCTAAATTTGACTTTTTTGTAACCGCCATTAAAACCAACCAATTTTGCTGATTCTTCAAGAATTTGATTCCGCAACATTTATATGACCTTGTTCTAAAAATTCAAGAAGTATCCATAATGATTTCTTAAAAAAATCATTTTTTAAAAATTATTTCAAATAGTTCAAAAATTGTTAATATTTTTGTTGCCTTCTGAATTTCGCATTTGTTGTTCAAACTTTAGTATTCATTATCAGCATTTCTGGCACATAATTAATAGCGAAAAAAACTTTTGGAGCATTCTATCTCTAATATTCACACTTTTGTTCTTTTTTGTCTGCCAAAAAAATACTAAATTCTTACGTCTACAGTCAACAAAGTATGCGAGAAACCTTACCACTACCTAAAATTCATTAAGCTAATGATAAGCAAAAAGCAAGAGAGTTTACTTCTCAAATAATTACCACCCGTAGCAGTTCATATTCTGACCGATAAGCCAAGTCATAAAACTTTCTGATATCAGACAACTAATTAATTAATAAAACTTTAAATATCACAAGATTGTGGTGCAGGTCTGCAAACTATCACGAAAGTATGGTTATTGTGTACTTTAGCGTAATAATCCCAGATTTTCATGAACATTTAGTAGGTTGTAAGGCTCGGCGTTCTTTTAAATTGTATTCATAGGTATATAACATGTGTATGTATATTAGAAAGCGGACTGAAAATTAATCGGCGCAAAACTTTTTCAGCCAAAACTCATTTATTTCTCAACAAAGTCTCCTTTTAGTTCAATAGACTTCTTCGAACGATTCTTCATTTTTTTATGCTTTTCGCATAATGCGATTTGTTGAGATTTTAGGAATAGGTCTTGTTTTCAGCGATGGCTACCTCATTCAACCCAACCCTCTTTCTATCGAGCGACTTCTTCAAACTTAGAAACAGATAATAGTCTCCAGGAGCAAATTCTGGAGAATATGATGGATCAGGGTCTGATTCGTAGCGCAATTGGAAAAACTTTAATACATTCGTGCAACGGTCTGTCGTCCTTTCTCTGTTCATTTTTGTTTCAATTCAGCGTTAAATCGCTCGTTGAGCAATATTGGCCGGCGGTCATTCTGCCTTTTTCAAAGTAATCTATGTGAAGAAAAGTCATCATCTCCTTATTGGCTGACAAACCCATCTTGACCTTCTTCTGCTCTGAGTCAATAGAATAGGTCTACTTCATAGACTGTTCCTTGATCTCTGGTTTGTCGTGATGGATCCACGATTGCGAAACCACGCAAAAATTCGCTATCATGGTTGAGCATTGCCAAGCACTTCTTCACATTTGGTCACATTTTTATATATGTTTAAATGCGGCACACATCTGGCAATGAACTTTTGCGAACCTGCACTCATTGTTTGTCAATTATCATGCCATAGATTTAATTGACCATCTCTGGTGTGATGACGTTTTTTAGAAGCTCAGGATGCTGATTATCGAAAATGCTCGTACATTTAATTCTTGATATCGGAGGCACAGAGCCTCATTGTTCGTTTTCTTTTTCAAAAAAAAAAAATATTTAGCCACTACTCGATTTTATTAATTTTTCTTAAAATGCAAACGCGGTTCGCTTTTAATGCCTTTTAAGCTTAGACTGAAGGACATATTTAGCTAAATATTTGGCGGTTGTCATTTGAAGGTTAGTAATCACAAAGAACAATATTTATATAATCAATATGAGTGCAACTTTATAGAGATATTTGTATCGGAAGGTGCGAATATATCTATTGCATTATGTCAGAGTCGCCTAAGTCGGTCTGTGATAACATCGCAAAACAGCATAAGTTATATGATTATACACAAGATTGATGTTATATTGCCGTGTGATCACAGACCGACTTAAGCTACTCTGATAAATGGTCACAGATATGTATATCTATGTACATATATTCTTCAGAAATGTCCTATAATTTGAGAGTCCCAGGGTGTACAACTGTAGTACTAAACTTTACATCCCCCACTCGGCATGTAACATTTAGGAAACTTTTCAGAAATCTTTCACATGAAATCTTTCATAGTTTCAGTAACGTTTCAAAATGCTTTCATTTCCACTTCAGAAAGTACTACGCAATGTCTGCCTTTTGATTTAATTTGAAACTTTTCTGAAACCTTACAGAAACATTGCAGCCGCTGCTGTGGATTTTTTTTTGACGTATCCAATTTCACGTAATTTCGATCAATTTGGCATCAAAAATCTTCTTATAAACAAATTATAAAAATGCAATTTATTTCCTTAAAAATAATATGTCGTAGATAAACATATTTTTGTTTATTTTCATTTGATTTTAGATAGTAAGAGGTTATAGCAATAGAGGGAGTAACATCCTGGCTAAGGAGGAATGTTGTATCCAAAAAGGATATAAATATTTTCTCAGATAGGCAGGCAGCTATCAAATCTCTAGAATCAGTCTTCCTAAACTCACTAGTGGCCCAACAATGTCGCTCGTCTCTAAACGAGATGGCTCAACATTTTCATATTCACCTCATCTGGGTGCCTGGGCATAGGAACATTGACGGTAATTGCAAAGCGGATGAACTTGCTAGGCAGGGTACTACTGCACAAATTCCTCAGGACAAGGAAGGTGTTGGCATGCCACTTGCTACCTGCAAGTTTCTGCTTAAAGAAGAAATGGTTAAAAATGCTAATAAAAGATGGACTGAAGGGTCAACTTGTAATAGAACTAGGCAAATCTGGCCGAAATGGGATGCTAAGCGTTCGTCAGAACTAATTTCTCGCACTAGACATAGTGTCTCGTCAGTTGTCGCAGTCATAACTGGCCACTGCCTCATCGGCAGACATGCGGAGAGATTAGGTGTTAGGTCCTTTGACTTCTGTAGAAGTTGTGGAGATGTGGTGGAAGAGGAAAATATTAAACATCTTCTCTGCTCCTGTTCCGCACTTACTAGAAAACGCCACAAAGCACTTGGGTCGTTTTTATTTGATGACCTGGATGATCTTAGACATGTCAGTATAGGTCAGCTATTTAGTTTTATAACGAATTCTGGCTGGTTTAACGAGAGGGTATAGTAAAACACCCTGTGGTATCACAACGGATCATGTTTGGTCTAAGTGAGTCAGTCTTTCGTAACTGACTGCCACTCCTACCTAACCTAACCTAACCTAGATTGTAAGAAACCTAACCTTTTATATTTTATATATTACTCAGAGATATCAAGATTTCTTATAAGTAAAGTAAGCTTCGCACAAAAGGAGATCGTAATCTCCGTTTTAAGGACCAAGTTGACAAGAACCTGAACGGTTGTAGCGCCAGCTAAGTAAGTAAATAAAGTAATTTGAAAGAAAAAAAAAAAAGGTCCCTATTTTTAAATAAAAGTTCGACAAGTAAAAATTTTCAATATCGCATGCATTAGAATTTTACGAATCATTGCGTGATGAGAGAAATCGGTAAGTAGTAAAATTTCCCGCACATAGCTTTATCACCAAACTATGAGCATCAGTTGGTTAACCGGACAAGAGCAACAACAAAAGCGATGATATTGTTGATAAAATGCTCGTGCCCGCGAAGCTTTTATCGCTCTCAGACAAACAGCAGAGACGCTGGCAATGAATGCAAACGATCAACAAATTGCGAATTTTAACAACAAAATGCTGTCAACAATTTTTGAGTTTTTGAAATGATTTTGAGCCATTGATTTTTTAAAGAAAGCATTACTGAAACTGCATGAAATTTCAAAACTGAAATGCATTTTTGTTGTACTATCAATTTCTTCAAAAATAATTGAAATCGGCTGATTGGAACAGGCGGTATAAAGAAGTCCCGTTTATAGGAGAACCAATGGTGGTATTTAAAAATTTCTTTTTTCACATGAAGGATGGAACTGATATGTACCTAGGTTCGAAATATGATTTAATTCTGAGCATTCGTTAGGACGCTACAATTTTTCTTACACTTTTTGAAATTCAGCAATGAAACACATTCAAATTCGCTGTTATTATAATACGAAGAAATAAAATTACAGATTTGTTTTATCTCTGAGATGTCGACACTGACTTGACAAGGTGCTGTGCGCGGGGAAATAGCACTCATTCAATGTTTTTGTTGAAATAGTTAGCACTTGCTGCTTACATATAACGTGTTAGGGTTCAAAATTTAATGACACAAAGAAAGTTCAAACTGAATTTGAAGTCGGTGATGCGATAAAGATCAGCGCTTTTTAGAGACCCATTCACATGTTATGTGAACATGATTAGATTTCAGAGGGGGAAGGGAGTCTAACTTTTGATGTTGGGTAACATGCTGGTACAGAACGAGCCATTCGCATCTGTGAGTGTGTTTGCGAGGCAACTTTACATAAAAAACTTTAAGAAATAGTGGCCTCACAAAAAAGCCACATAGATTGATGAAAATAAGAAAGTGTCAATCATTCCAGACGGACTCAAATAATACTAAGCTATAATGTTATATCGACTCCTTTGCACAAAATTATCGTGTGTGCCAAAAACCAAATTTTTCATGAGTGCGTTTTTATAATTTTCTGTGTTTTAGCTTGCAATGTCTAAACCAAATTTTATATGCAATTTTTGGCGTAACTAAAGGGATTTCAGCTACAATACTTTACAGGGTGATGCATTGTGTGGTGTAGAAGAAATTTGCATCTATATTAATTTCGATAAAATGGCACATACAATAATATCTCGCACAGGGGTCGTCGATATGTCGACCTAATCGATCTTTTTGAAATTGTTTTTGTTTGGAGTCAGATAAGAGATCATAGATCGTTCGTTTCCGTTTTGGCTTGTCCTATCTGGTTTTGGGGATATAGCTATCGGAAACCCGGATACATCTTTTTCAAAAATCACAATAACTCTCTCACTAATGCACCAAATTAAGCAAATTTTCTCAGAACCTATTCCGAAACACTTTATCCCCCTTCTCACTACCCAGTGAAAAACACCGAGTGAGTTGTGAGTGAGACCGAACGAGTGAGCCCTGAAACCCCAAGATTTTTAGATATAACTATAGAAGTAGTGTTACAAAGCTCGGTGCAACATTTGATGAATCAAATTATCATCAAAGAAAAAATGAAGTGGGCGTGTAAATTTTTATACAAATAAAGTTTTAAGTTATTTATTTTGGGTAAACTGAAATACGGTTAATTATATGTATATATTATATGTAATGTAATGTAAAAGTGATTACCCTCATTTCGGCTCATCACATTGAGCTTTGAAGATTCATCCGAAAGAGTTTTGAGACATATAAACGGATATCTTGTTTTTATAATTACATTAAACATGACGGAATTAAACAAACTCCAAGTGACTTTATGCTTATAGGATTAAACATGGTACGTTCATTTAAAGGAACTCTAGGGTATCTAAATTATTTTGAACCCAAAAAATATTTCATGTTGCTCGTCTTGGAAATGAAAGATTTTATGAAACTTACAAAAGTTATTACAACGCCATAGTATCTTGAGCTACTTTATACTGGAAGACTTAGAGCCAACATGTGAAAACTTGATGACTCACAAAACGGCCACTTTCGAAAAACCATTGGGTGAGGTCTTACTGATATGGCCCCCTTAAGCTCGGGACTACAGCTCACCCTAGCCACTAAATTAATCTGACACGTATGCGTCGGACAGAACTTTTAAACATATCGTTTGCTGCTAGACCATCATAGCTCAAAAAAAAAAATTTTTTTTCGAATTAATTCAACAGATATATCCCCTATTTCATGTTTTATTTTGCGTGAATAAATGAGAAGGTATCTAATGAACTTGCTTTTTTGAATTTTCATATAAAAAATAGTTTATAGAAAACTTTAAATGCGTTTTTCTCCAACTTAAGTTTTTTTGAGCTAAGACGATCTTGCAGCAAAAGAGCGATACGTATACACATAAGATTCAGAAATTATCGATCATCAAAATAAATAAATTTTTTGAGTCATTTTTCAGAATCGAAATAAATGTTCCACTTTTCACTTAATGAGAGCTAAGCCTTCTATGCTAAGTAGTTGCTAGTTCCCAGGCCGTTCCATTTTCGGATAAAACGGTAAGACTTATAAACTAACAACTTTAAAAATTTCAAATCTAGTGTGAAAAGATTGCATTTTAAAGTGCATTTTAAGATTTGTACGGCTACAAACCAAGCCGCTTTATATTTTTTTCATTGCAGGATAGAAAATATCATTAAAATCAAACCTTACTCGGTAACACCCATCTGATTACCATTTGATTACAGATCTTGATAAATTATTAAAAGTACGATTGTGTACCTTTGATATAAATTAATAAAATTAAAATTAACTTTAAACTGAATGACCGATTGGTTATCCTTTAAAAAGAACACAATGTGAGAAGTCGGACTTTCAAACAGACTACCAATTTTAATTAATTTTAGGCTAAAAATTATATGCAAAGCATATTCTATACATATGTATAGAATGCCGGAAACTGCAGCCGAAGTTTTATTTATTTAGAGTATGAATCAAGATATTTACTTTTATTTATATTTTTTCGATGTAAAATATCCTTTTTCCAGTTTATGACCACAAAACCTTATTCAACCGAATCAGTTGTCCACACGTGGGAACTTTGGTCAGAGGAAACATCACATATTAATTTGTAAACAGGATCGAACAACGCATAGAAGAAAAATTCAAGATCATAATAGTTGTTGCTAACGAAAATTAATGGTTAAACCTCTTCTGAACACCATAATTTCGCGTTCTAGTGCCAAGTTTTCACTTGGACAGATTTTTTCTTACTTATGGCTCACTTTTGCACAAAATGCAAAAAAGTATTGCCTGCTCACAGGCGTTGCAAAATTAAGTAAGAACAGTAACCTTTAATGATAAATACAGTTCAATATTAACTCCAACTTTTTTATCAACAGTCTGGAAGCAACTGCAATATTTACCTTCGTTGGCTGTGTCGGCCATTTTCAACAAGAATTTTGACTGTGTGTGGAGAAAATTTTGTACAAAATGAAAAACTTACCGACGATTAAACATTTATGATTAACTTCTTATTTTCAATTATTTTAGCTCAACACTCACGATTGTTTTAACTCAAAATATCTAAAAATTCATTAGCAATTTAAGTTTAATTCACAGAAACAGAATCGACAAAATCACCGTGGACACAGCCGAACTTCACAAATTAAATGACTGACAAGTGTTGTCACTTTTCTTGGTCAAGGCGGAAAATAACATTTAATAATTTTTTAAATTGCATGTGATATGAAAATTCGTAAAAGGGGAAATAAACTGCTATTAGCTCTAGGAATTCTTTTTAAAAACATCTTATCATCTTATTTATTTCAATCTTGACACTTTATAGTGTTTTCGTGTTCGTATCAAACTCAAATTTCGCAATCACAAGATAATCGCAACAACACTATAAAGAGTAAATGCTGATCATACAAAATTTTATCAATCACTCGTCCTGCTAAGAATTATACCGCTATTGGCAATAAGACAATTATGTTATTTTAGGAATGCAGCACCATTTTTGATGCAGTTTCTATTGGTTGTCTCACAAAATAATTTTGATCACGAATAGAAAATATCTCCAATACAAGTGTCCCTTGAGACTGTACGTAATTTTGGAATAATGATTCTGCCATTTACGAGAATAAGTGGAAAGAAAGTAAGCCTCATTGAAAAGATCAAGTTAAATTATTGATCATATCAGTTTCAATCATATTCTACTCAAAGCTTTAAACAAAACAATTGAAAATAATTTCATAAAATAAATGACCATATAAAATGTTCTCTATAAAAAAATAGAGCATATTTAGAAATTTGTTTAAGACTTCTGATCGAAAATACCTACGGCTTAACGTATTTCCTAATTTTCCTATTATTAATTACCTAGGGTTGCCAACTGGCGGTTTTAAGTGAAATAGGTCTTAGTAAAATATGGCAACATTGAAGTTGATGCCCTAAATCGACGTCTTATTCATAATGCTTGAGACAGGTTTAATTTTGTTTGTCTGCCTCTAGTCTTTTAACCCTTTCGCGGACTCGTCGGCATAAGCCGACACTACTAATGGCGTAAATTGGACACGTCGGTACATGCCAACATAGAAAAAAAATCGTATATAAACACGTCGGACATAGGCGATGTGAACTGGATTGATTTTATATGTGTGCCACTGCAGAAGCAATCAGATTTAAGTTAGTGTCCCAAGTTTTTGTTTATAGTAAAAATTTAATATTCAATAAACCACAAACTGAATTCAATTATCTGTTTTATAAGCCGAATAAATTGCATGTGTCATACTGCTAACATTTTCTAAATTTCGTGTGTCCGCGAAAGGGTTAAATAAGATACTACGTAGTAAAAATGGTTGAGCAGGTCCAGGGCTATAAGGCATTGAACTCGGCTGTTTTCGCAAAAATATCGATTTTGTTTTAAGTTTGACCTAACAGTTCTAAGGACCCCGACAACCTATTAAACTGAAATTTGGGCTGTGAGGCTATCTTTTAAGGTTCTTTGACGTGTCAAAAATTGAGCAAAATCATTTGTTTTTTAAATTTCATGCGCACGCTGTACATATTATGTAATAGTACTAAAAAACAGTAAATACGTAACTAAAAAAAAGCCTTGTGGATTTTTTCCTTTTTATATCGACTTTAACTAAAATCCCAAATAATTCTCCATTCAAATTTTTATTGTTACTCTACTTGTCATTTAAACTTGATTAAGGCAAACTGCGCGAATATGTATATAAAAATCTGTGGCATAAAAGGAAAATTAGTCTTAGTCGATTTAAAAAAAATTGAACTAAAATTAATTTTCTGTGCGTTCGGAAAGAGGTTTCATTTCCTTTTTTCTTGGGAGTTTTTTTATGTTCTTTGAGGCATATGTACATATGAATATAAGGACTCCAAAAATTGAGGCAATTTCACTCAACACTATTGAAAAATGTTTTCGCACCTACACTAATGGTGTGGTTTTTCTTTGAACACATTTTGGCCAGTCTAATTTATTATATTTTGGTTTATGGATCTCACTACAGTGGACCCTCGGTTAACGAACACTTCGAATAACGAACACATTTTTTTGGGAAAAAAAGTTTCGCTTAACGAACGAATTTTCGCATAACGACCAACGAAAAAGGGGGAAACCTTAATTGCATGTAAAATTTCTGTCTGTGTTTAGCATTCTGCAGACTCAACAGTTCCGCAATATTTGAGATAAAATACAATACTTAGTTTGCTACACGAACTGCTCTATCTACATTCACAATACACATTATAGTGCTCTCTGTGTTTAGCTTTTGTTTCATAATTGTGAATTTTGTTTTATTTTTGTGCATAATTGCATCAGCTGTGTTCGTAAAATTAACAAGACGTGTTGAAACATACAAATGTTCTATTTTTAATTTTTTTTTTATAAAAATTGCAAAATAACATACGAAATGCCTTCAAAAACGCTGTGTCTCATTTTCAACAAATTTTGAAGCAACGTCAGAAACAAACGACTCTAGACAGTTTTTTGTTTAAAAAAACTAGGAATGCATTTAAACATTATAAAAATATTTTATTTTCCAAACTCTTTCTTTTTTCCATTTCAGATTGTCTCCTACCGTTCAATACATATTCAGTTCCTTAAAAAATTTTATACGTTTCATTTAACTTTCTTTCAATAAAAGCTGAACTTAAAATATTTTGGTGTATTTTTCCAGTTCTTTAAAAGTTTTGATGCATTTTATGTTACTTTCTTTCAATAAAAGTTCAAATTGAAACATATTGGAGTGTATTTTTTTCGGCCTGGAACGCATTATGTTATTTTACATTGGTTTATATGGGAATAATGGTTTGGCTTAATGAACATTTCGCATAACGAACAAGATGCTGGAACCAATTGTGTACGTTAACCGAGGGTCCACTGTATTTAAAAATTAAGACTGAAAGCAAAAGTTTAATTTGTGCACAAAATCTTTTTTTACCCCGAGAAAAGCGACAACACTTGCCAGTCAAAAAATTCGTCAAGTTTTGGTGTTTAAGCGCAAAGGTTTTGTCGTTTCCGTTGGTGTGAATTAAAGTTAAATTGTTAATGAATTCTAAATTATTTATAATAAATACAATCGGGAGTGCAAAGTTACAATTTTTATACATTTAATTGATCGAAATATTTAATCTCTGGTAAGTTATACACAAAGTTTCATTGGAAAATAAAAACGTACAGAAAAAAAAATCATAGAAAAGAGCCGACGCAGTCAACGAAAGAAAAAGTTCAGTTCCCCCCAAACTGTAGTCAGAGGACTTTAACAAAGAAGAAGGATTTTTTCAACTGAATTTTTTTAAAGGAAAAAAGCAACAACAACAACGAAAATGACGCGGAATCGGTTGCAAATTTGTTGGTTTGGAGAAGTCAAAATAAAAATCTTGCTTCTGCATTTGCTGGTTGTTTGGTAGCAATAAAAATGAATTTTCTCAAATGCAGCTAAAAGAGAGAATTTATTATTTGTAAAGTACTAAAAACGGCGGAAGGAATTCAATTATTGAATGATTCTCATCAGGGTTTTCCTCTTTTTTCTAATTACAGCTAATATTGAATTTATTGAATAATAAGCGAAAGGCTTTCCACCTTTTTTATACCCTACACAGAGGGTATATTCACTTTGTCATTCCGTTTGTAACGCATAGAAGGGGGCGTGGCAGGTATTGATCAGCGTCACCACCTGAGTCGATGTAGCTGTGTCCGTCTGTCTGTCTGTCTGTCTGTTTGTCTGTCTGTCTGTTTGTCTGTCTGTCTGTCTGTTTGTCTGTCTGTCTGTCTGTCTGTCTGTCTGTCTGTCTGTCTGTCTGTCTGTCTGTCTGTCTGTCTGTCTGTCTGTCTGTGTGTCAGTCTGTTGAAATCAGGTTTACGCAAAAACTAAGCAAGCAAATTCAATGAAATTTTGCACACAGCTCACATCTTCTTGCAAGCTGCTAGCATATAAAAATGGATGAAATCGGTTCACAGCCACGCCTTCCGCCCATACTCTATGTAAATATACCCAAGTCCATTTTGAAAAAAAGTTGCTGCGATTTTGATCAAAATTGGTGATTTGGTGAATATGAGAACAACATTAAGATTAGGCTAAGTCTTAAGTTTGCAAAGGCTCTTAAGGAGGCGTGGCACAGACCTAAATTTTAAGTTTTATGACGCCATTGCTCGTAAACTGTGCAAGATATTGTGATGAAATTTGGTACACGGATACAGATCTTGTGAATTTTAAATTGTGCATAAAGTGGGTGGAATTGTAAAAGTGGGCGTGGTTTTTCTTAACAATTAAAAAAATGGATTTCGTATAACTCCAAATTGGCACATACGATTTTCATTAAAACTTTAGGGATGATACCCCTGAAACTAGTCAACAATACAAGCCACGTCAATATACTGAAAAATTTATTTTAAGGGCGTGGCATAGCCTACAATATTTATAAACGTTATAAAAAGAGAACTAACAACGCAATCGTTATGAAATTTAATATGGCGGATACACTTGTTAAAAGGTGTCTTCTTGCAAAATTTTGGGACAATTGCGCTGGTGGGTGTGGCACCTCCCATATAAGCGAAATACGTTTAATGCTATAGATAGTGTACTATGAGAGTAATCTTCATAAAATTTTGTGTAGAGGTGTCGGTTACTATAAGCTTCAGAATTAAATGAAACTTGACAAGATTGCATCAGTGGGCGTGGCACCTCCCTCATTCACATAAAGTTGTAAGTGCTGTTTTAAGTGAACTATTTTAGCAATCGATCTGGAATTTAATGTAAGTGGTTTACTGGGTAATAGGTACATATGAATCAAAAGCTGGCGAAATAGCAACAGTGGGCGTGGCACCTCAAATACAATTCAAATACCTTAAGTGGCATAACTATCGAAATATAAATATGAGCAATCATAGTGAAATTTGGTGTAAGAAGTTTGTTTATAAAAAGCTATTTCTGGATAAAAATCGGAGTGGATTGCACCAGTGGGTCTGTCACCGCCCTAAATTTTAGGAATAATTACGGCACATATGGCAAACTATACAAGCTATTGTGCTAAAATTTGGTTTGATCATGTTAATCACGAATATCATTTATTGAAACAAAAGTGGGCGGAATTGTAGGAGTGGGTGTGACATATATCGTGTTTTTCATTTCTATTCTATTCTTTTCAACATTTCCCATATTCTATTGACATTTTCAGCTTTTTTCAACACTTTCCAACATTTTTGAACCTTTTTACATTATTTTGGACTTATTCAACTTCCTCAACATTTTTTTAACATTTATTTAAAAAGTACTTTTAATGTAGTGTAGGGTATGTGAGTTTCGGCCTGGCCTAAGATGACACCTTTACTAGTTTAATTTTCAATTTGTTAGCATTCACTTTCATTTTATTATATTCAAAAAATACTTCATATAAATTTAAATAAATCAAATAGAAAATCCTAATGAAACACAAAATGGCAGAGCAGAGGGAATTTGACGTCATTGTTAAAAACCCAATGCGCAACATAAGCCAAAATCGCATTTCCCCTTATTTTAAGGTTTTACTTTGCGTTTAACTACGGTATTTTCCAATTACCGACAAATGTCGGAGTAAAGTTCTTTATATATATTTCTTTAACCTCAATTTAAGTTATTAACATTGAACTGTATGTAATCACATATCACGTGAATCTGCTTAGCACATGAACCACTTTACTTTCAGTTGCTTAACATTGCAACACCTCTGCATAGGCAATAGATTTCATACTCTTTGGCATAATAGTGCCATTAAATGGAGTATTTAGTCAGTAGATGATCAAAGCTGCACCAGAAGAAATATTTATGATTTCTCTTTTGTAATGTCTTGTTCAATTCGGGTTACATATACATATTGAAACAAAAAATTTTGTGGTGCCAACCACACGTAAATAACTTTTAGAGATACACTTTTCGGAGCTTTAAAAATAAAAAGAAACGCCTAAGATCGATGAGAATAAGAGAAGGTGTCTCATTCCAGACGGACTCAAATAACATTTAGGCGAACAGCCAACTTAATCGAATTTCTTGAAAAGCTGAAAGCTATAATTTTTGAGGAAAATACGATTTTCGTGATCCAAAGCACACTTTGTTCAAGAACTAACTCATTAGCAATAAATATTAAATGCATGTTTTTTTATATTAAAACATATTTGTAAGATAGAATTGGCTGAGATATTCGTATGAAGCATTAAATTTGTATGTTTTAACAATTTCATTATAGAAGAACAGTAAATTATTGTAAAGCCAAAAGAACCTGTCAAAATAGACTTAAACGAATTAGTCCAAAAGCCCGCAGCAGAAAAGTCAAGTGACTAAGATTACAGAATAAGATACACGGGAAAGATAGCAATGCATTTTGATGAAATCAACCAACCAGGGTTGCACTACCAAAGCCCATCCCGATGCCCGACAATGATCAAACTTTTCCCAATTTGTTGTTTTAATTAAGACTGTATTATATTTAAGCTCGAAATGTAAGCCAAAAGATATAACTCGAAATAGCCTTAATATAATATCCAAGGTTGCATTGTCTAAACTTGGGTTTGATGCCGGTTTTTTTGGTTCATTTCTTATTAATATATATTGATGCTTGAAATGTGTGCCAAACGATAGAGCTCGAAAGGCCTGAAAACAAAATATAGGATCGCCTTGCCGAATCCTATTTTAAACATAGGTTGCAACCCGTTTTTAGGGCCAACTTTTCTTAAATGAGTGACAACCCATGTTAGGGACAGAATTCAACAATGCAACCGCATATATTATGTTTGGTCCTCTTCGAGCTCTATCATTTGGCATACATTTCAAGCTGTAATATTTTACAATTTTAAATAAAACAACAAAATTGGAGTGGCTTTCTAGCTATTTTCAAACGACAAATTCGAAACCTTAATTGTTTTTTCCTCATCTTCTTTTTTCTTATAAAAATTTTAGAAATCGACAAGAAAACAATGGACAAATACTGAGTTTCTATTTGAAAATTGCAAAATCATTCCCAATTTCGTCTATATCTTATGAAAAAATATTGTACACAAGCCAAGCCCAATGGAAAAAGCAAACAATTTTAAACAAAAAAGTATTTGATAATTTTTTCGTGAAGATAATATTTCGTCAGCTTATTCACTTCCAGGGCTTAGGAAAATATCAAAGGTTTGGAAAAAATTCATTTTTTTCAAACAGGTGGCCCTAAGGTATATAGAAGAGAACCTGGTTAACACAACACAATTTTTAGATGTTTTGTTGCTCAATTCGTTTCAAAGTAATGTTTTGAATTTCGACGGTTTCTTTATTATTTTTCGATGAGTCGGAAACTGCACGATTTTTTCATTAGTGTTGAATTATATATAGAATACAAGGTTACTGAATTCATTACAATATTAATTTACGTGATTTAATAAATAGTAATCCAAACTATATATTCTTAACTTTGGCGCGCATAAGAAACCTTTTCTGGGAAGATGTGTACATTAGATCCTTTTTCCATATGAACGTATGAATTTGCGAGACTTTTATCGCTTCATTCAATATATTTCGACTTTTTTAATATTTTCAATATTTTTCGAACTGTTCAACAATTTACGATTTACACAATATGTTTCGGCTTATTCGATTTTTCAATTTTTTCCCCACTTTTTCGATAAACTTTTTCAACATTCTCGAATTTGACTCATTTTGAGCTGTTTTAGCTATACCTTTTCCGGACTTATCACCAAAACAATTTTAATATGATATCGAAACTTCCAGCACGATTGCTACGATTTTATTATATTTTGAAGGGAAGAGGTGTTTGCATCCCCAAAGTCTCTTACTCTTTATAAAATCAGCTTCAGCAATGAAAACCCTTCCCGACAATCAAATAGCATGATTAAGAGAAAAACACCACTTTGCGCTTATCAGTTGCATTGCTGACGATAGGAAATCTTGCTACAACTGTGAGATCTTCTATTGGATGCGAAAGCAATTGTATCTATTGAGATTTGGAAAAACTCTAGCAACTAAACAACTGCTCAGAATTAAATCAAATTCAATTCCAGAGTCTCATGTTACTATATCCTTCAGAAAAAAAAAAAATTTCAAAATCGCTGCACGAGATCCTTGTCAAAAAGGGTATTTTTGTAGCGGCTTTTCTAAACAACCGTTTTTTTATGGTTTTTGAAGAATTTGATATTTTCAAAACAATTCTATGCATTTCTGAATTTTGGTGTAGTTTCAAAAATGATTTCTATGAAAGTTTGACACTGGAAACTTTAAAAAAAAATTATAATTTTGTTGACAACATTTTTCCCATCGTTTTCTACATATTACAGCACATTGCTCATTTAATTGATAACAACAGTGATTTTGTTGTTGTTGTTTTAAGTTGATCTTGATTACGTCGCATTCGGTCTGTTTGATCACTCAGTCAACGATCTTGTGAAAAGTGTGCGTAGTAATCCATAATAATATCAATTCAATGTCTGCTGGTATTTTGAACGATTTCGAGAATTATAATTTTCAGTTCTTCAGTAAAATAGGATTTATAAGTATGTATATATTTTTTTTCTAAAGTTAAAATAACTCAAACAGCGAGTACTAAAACTAGCTGAGTCATATTGTTATAGAATTAATTTATAGCACATTTGACCCATTTACATGATACACTAAATTTTTTGCAATTCATTCTAATTATTTCTTCCTTTGATTCTTCAATAATACGCTATAGATAAAGAAAAATGCAAATCATTTAATATAAGTAATTAAGTTTTTATTTAAATTAAAAATAAGTATCGCCCGGAAAATTAAATGAAAAAATTAAAAACTTTCGGAATTCCAAGCCCATGATGCAATTCAAATGATTCGATGTCACAAAAAGCCACATCTAAAGAGTTCACTTCATTCCCATAAAGACAAATAATGAAACGCCTCAACTCTTCTCACATAGAACGTCTAGTGTTGAAAAAAAGACGACTCAGTCGACAATAGCAAGAGGTTAGGTCACCCACACTTAAATATAAAATAACACTAGCCAAAATGGAATTAAGAAAGACCCTACGAAAAGAGTCTGAAAGATGTTTAAACACATAGATTAAAAGTGCCCTTTACAGTCCTCCAACTGGTCTTTATGGAAGGCCATCAGGGGTATGAAAAACCCCACTGACTTAGATCCCACATAAGACTAAGCAATGGTCACTATGCCAGAAGTAACGAAGAAAATGGTCAAACCAAATCCTTCGGGCAACAGCTTCGAAATGGCGCACGAGACTCAAAATATGAGAGTTGCGGTTAACAATAAAAGACGTTTAATCTTTCATACAAATGCAACTTAACAAAAAGAAAGCACCTGATCACGACCTAATAACTGATAATATGCTTATTGAATGACCTTGTTGTGGAGTCAGACATTTAACCATACTTTTCAATGGTATTACTCGTAGTGTGGGCCACTACTCAGAAGTGTGGGAGATGTCTCAAATTACAATGATTCTTAAGCCTGGGAAAATCCCACACAAGTTTCATCATATCGGCCAATAAGCTTACTGCCCATCACATCAAAACTCTTCGAAAAGCTGTGACTTTTAAAAACTTATGCTACACGTAACCCAAATGAGCATAGTACCTCAGCACCGATTTGGCTTCCGTAGAAAACACGGAACTATAGAGCAAGTTCACAGGATAGTAACACAAATTCGTAAGACATGCGAAGATAAAAAGTACTGCTCTGCTTGATATAGCGCAAGATTTTGATAAGGTGTGGCACGAAAGGATTTTATAAAAAATAAAATAATTGCCTGAAAATACACACGCTGTACTAGGGTCCTACCTTGTAAAGCGAAAGTTCCGTATAAAATGCAAAAATTACATTTCAGATGATGTGGAAATTTTTGCTGGCGTGCCACAAGGTAGTGTTCTTAGCCCAATTCTTAACCTTTTATACACTTATATCTTGCCAACAAACAACTCTATGCTTAAATCTACTTTTGCTGATGACACTGCAGTTTTGTTTTGTCATGCAGACCCTAATAGTGCGTCACATGCCCTCGATGAACATATGCGTCAAGTTGAAACATGGCGTTTAAACTGGCGAATAAATGTAAACGACGAAAAAAGTACTCATGTAACTTTTACACTTAATAAACAGACTTGCCCCACAGTTCACCTAAATAACACCGCAATACCTCAGAGCGATGTACCTCCATAGATGGCTTACATGGAAAGCTCATATTGAAACGAAAAAATACAAAGGAAGTTGAAAGCATCAAGCATTAATTGGTTTCTACATAAACCGTGAATATAATGTACTTACTTTTGTATAAAGCTATTATAATACCTATATGGTCATACCGAATCCAACTGTGAGGTAACGCAAGCTTATCAAATATTGAACGATTGCAGAGATCTCAGTCAAAATTACTTCGAACTATTTCCGGCGCACCATAATATGTCAAGAATATAAGCATACACTAAGACCTTGGTATACCTTTTATTAAGCAGCTACAGGAAATAGAAAAGCGATCATATCAACTAAAGCTGCAGCAACATCCGAACACACTGGCTAGGAACCTACCGCCAACATCGAATACATCTCGACTGAAGATACAAGACTTACCACCTCTGTAGCCACTATGTACACGAATAATGGCAACTCCTTTAAAAACTCAAGATAGAGTTCAAATTGAAAAAGAACAATCTTTCTTAGCAATGGCTTAGGAATGAACAACTCTACATTAGTTTTTTAAGATCTGTATACTTATTGTTAGTCTCCAAGGGAGTTGTTTTAAAAAATAAATAAAAAATATGAAAAAAAATACCCTTCCTCGCTCGTCTAAAAAGTTGAAAGGTCGTCGCCGTTTTTTAACACCTATCATGCAGATAGACTTACCTTGGCTCATTTTGATCGTTAATAATGAAAAAGCCAGATGAGTTTTTTTCCCCCAATTCGTAGTCAAATATTGAAAGCACTTAAAAGAAATCATTACAAAATTAATTAAGAAAAACGATTTCTGAATAGCCCGAATATCGATTTTATTTTCCATTTTTATAGTGCATATACTCGCTTGTTAAAAATACAAACAAAATTTTTAAACTTAATAAATCAGTATAAAAAGAATAATATTTTTCAGCAAAGTAATCATTAATATTTGGATATATTTTCTATATGGCGAAAAAGATTAATTACTTAAATTAAATAAAAGTCGTATAGTTTTGTAAAAAATATTTTTTACAAATTTTTATATATTTGCGCTAATCATCGTTTTACGTTAATAATAATTGTTCTTACTAATAATAATTTTGTGGTAGTGAAAAAGCTACTGATGTAAACTTTGCCAAGTAAGAGCTTTTTAAAGTTAAATTTTGGTTCACAAACTAACTAAGAAGTTCTAGCTATTAGAATGAGTCTCGTTATAAAGCGTATCGTATAATAAAATAATTAATTTGTTTTAAGAAGCACCCTGTACTGCCTTCGTTTCCTTTTCTAAGTTGTAAATAATAAAATTGTAGCTAATTACTTAAGCTTAAGACTTAAAAAAAATTAAAGCGAAAGAATGCACAGAGGCTTCCATAATACAACTGCCTTTTTAGTAAACAACATCAAGTAAAGAAAAAATATCACTAAAAAATGGACCATCTTACGATCTAAGAAAAATATAATTTTTTAAGTTATATCGAACACAATGAGTATTGCGAGGAAAGATTTAAAGCAAAGCACAAATTATTGCACAGCCACTTCACAACCAACAAACTATGGCACTCATTCAAACTCTCAGTGAAAGCCTTTGCGCCTTCTTACTCACTTCAATGCGTTGTTGACGTTTCTGTAGATGATCTTGCCGCAAGATGACATTTTTCAGTCTTTGCGAGAATGGCGATAAGATATATGAACGGCGTTGTTCTCGTATAAGTTGCGATAAGCTGGGCAACTGAGTCAATGTGTCACTCTCCAATTCGTTTGGTAAATTTACAGACACTGGAAGCTGCTGCTCACTGACCACATTTTCTTGTTCGCAAGTTATGGATTTATCATTTTCTATAGATTGTTGATCGTTCCTCTCAAATTTTTCGGATATTTGCTTGAAAGATTTCACATTATTTGGATTTCTTATAAATTGCAGCTTGCGTTTAGGCGTTGAGGAATTCGTTTGTGTAAAACATTTTGCTTGCTTTGGTGCATCGATTAAATTTAGTCCATTTCGCAGCGCTGACGCTAGCTGTGGTGCATCAATATCACCATGATTATCAGCTTCATATTCTAGTGTGGTCACAGCACTATTGATGGTTATTCGTGATATTCCATGAAATTCATCTGTATCCAAAGATAATTCTGTGAATTGTTCTTCAAGTGCAGTGAGAAAAAACTCCTCTTCATCGCATTCAGAGTCGCTTTCGTTGGCAGCCATTTTATGCGGGAGTTTCTGATGTTACTTGAAGATATGGTTTGATATCCTACGACTTGTTCTGTAGAGCCTGATCCGTAATGTTGAAAGTATCGAAATTGGTTTCACTATTAGGTTAAATATGCTTTTACATTTATTTCCACAGGTAATTTTGTGCTCCTAAACATGTTAACTTTCAGTTGCGCAGGTATCGACTGACTGAATTCATTGAGTTGATCGAGAATATGCTGAACCCTTCATAAGTTTAATTATTTTAGATACCTAATTTTTAGGCGGTGTTTGAGCCTCTCACTCTCTTTTTCTCAGTTTCTCTCTCAGTATATACCTAAAATAGGCAGTATCCTCAATCTACAGCTGGTTAACAAAATGAAATGTTGTCACTTACAATAAACGAAATATGTATGTCTTCATTTAGATATTGAAATGTTTTCAAAATCAATGATCTTACAAAAATCATAATTTAGATTAAAAGTGCTTAAAGTTTGTGCCTGTGTTATAACTGGAAGAAAGTAGAAGGTAAAGGTGAAGAGATTGATTTGATAGTTTTGGGCAATTCTAATAGGAAAAGAGTGTTCATTTCACTGAACCAAAACTTCTTGAATATAATATTGGAACTGATCACACTTAAGAACCAAATTGATATGATTTTATTTAAAATGATAAATTTTAGTTCCTAAGGTCAGATTGAATAGAATTATTACGAAATGTTGTTACATTTTCTCATCATGTCAGGTTTTCGAGATATTGTTTTGTAAATTAAAGTAAACGATCAATGGAAATTCTGTAGCTCAATTTAGTTTATGACATCAAACCACTGTTTTCAATTTTAAATTTAATTTCATGAACTTTTCAACGGCATGCTGCCTATCCAAGATATCATTCTATAAAATTTTAGGTAATACTAATATATTCTAACGTCATATTGTCTCGATGTAAGGTTTTTTCGGAAATATTAAAATCCTGTTTTCTAAATTAAGATTTAGCACTTTATTTCGATTTTAAAACGCAGCCACTGACATTACTTTTGTCCAGTAAATGATGTATGAGAAGTTATCACTTTCATTTGAATTAGTCCTTAGCAGATCTACGTAGTAATCCATATTTTTTAAATCCCATTTCCAAGAATTCAATTAAATTTTTTCACAAATTTCAAGAAAGAATATGAAACTTTTCAGAGAAATATTGGATTTCTTGTTACATTTTATATTATGAAGAATCAAAAATTTAATGTTTTTGTTTCAATTCCTTTGAAAATAATTTTTCAATACCGATTATGATCCCCTGAGAGTATTTGCATTATTAAAAATGTAATGTTTCTTTTACAATACAATTCATATGCTTGTTATCAAATGCAAATTACAATTCAATTTTTGCAATTCATTTTTGTTCCTTTGAATGGAAACATTTCATAGCCTAGACTTCAGAAGAATTTGATTCTTACACTGGAAAAAAGATATAACCGAATTTAAGGAAATTACTTATACATATTGTTTTAGTAGAAACACTTGTATTTTTATAAAATTTTCACATATTAAAGAACTTCTCCTAGCATTAAGTTGAGAAGTTCTCCATGTTCATAGCTTAAATGCTGTTAGTAAATTTTTTTCACCTTATACATATATATAGGAATAAAATATTTTTTGAGGAACTTTTCTTAGTTCAAGTAAATATATCTATAAATTAAGGAAATGTTTACAAACTTTGCTTAGAGCGAGTTAGTTGCCTCAGTATGAATTCTAACGAAACTTTTACATCTCCTTCTTTGACATCCTATCTAATTTCTTTAAACGAAATGGAAATACTAGCAGTTGAGAGTAGCTGACCTATACTAACGTGCCTGAGGTCATTCAAGTCATCAAATAACAACAAACCAAGTGTTGTGTATCATTGGTGCGGGACATGAGCAAAGAAAAAGCCTAATGTTTGCCTCCTCCTCCTCCTCCTCCACATCCCCACAACTTCTACAAAAGTCAAAATATCGAACACCTAATCTCTTCGCATGTCTGCCGATGAAGCAGTGGTCAGTTATGACCACGGGATATCAGTTCTAGAAATCGTTATTGAGCTGTTATACTGCTTTTATTTTTATGGTTCTCAAATTGATTATGTAAACTTCTTATCACATAATAATTGCATGCAAGACAAATAATTATTGTTTCATAAGAAAGCGAAACAGTCTAAAGGTAAAGTACCTATGTTTAATTCGCCGGTTGCCAAAGTTGGTTGTGCTAAATTGGTCGAAAACAATTTTGTTTGAAGAGAAAATGCTGTTGATTTTGATATAATTTTATTGCGTACACTGAACGAAAATCGTAGACATTTCCAAAATAAAGCTACATAAATCCTATATATCTTAAGATATAGCTAGTAGATTAAAATACAGCTAGTGTAAAAGTAGATATTACTTACATATGTACAAAAATAACATACATTTAATATATGTGTGTATTTAAAAAAAAATTTTAATGAAAGCCATACAGAGTATTTGTGTTCAGTGTAGAGTACGATTCTAAAATCCTTCATCACATCCCAATATTAAGAAAAATCGGGTCAAAGATTCAAAAAAAAAAGGAGTATGTATGTTGGAAATTTTGCATACAAGCACGTGATAGAAGTCTTTATTAGAGGTTAGATGACAGTTTTGTGTGGTCGTGGGGAATTGTTTCGACTCTCTTGAAAACATCGCTCAAAAAAGTTCAAAATCTGTTTTTATGTTGATCAATATACATGATTTGTTCAGGTTGACTGTGAAATTATTACACAGGTATATAGTTATTACGTTGAGTGTACTTAAAAATACAATTTGAATGTTGTAAATTTAGGGCCTACATTTGTTGGCATACTTTTGTGTACCTGGAAACATAGAAGCATATCCTTAAATTTACTGTGTTAGAATACCTGCTGTTTCTTAGTACAGGGTGAGTTAGTCAGGATACAAACTAAGTTAACCCTTTGTTTTACCTTTGCATTTTACTTAAATTTATTTGGGACTACCTGAATTATAATTTTTCCTATAGTTTTTATTCCTCATTGCAATAAACCCAAATTCTTGAAAACTTCAAGGCTATAATTTTTCCATATAGTATGTACATATACACGTGTGGAATTCCATGCCAAAGCGCACCCCATTTTACTTTTGGATCTTTGATCTGTTTGAAATTATCTGACTAGACTTAAAATTTGGTAAATAAATAACAGTTTTGTACAAACATTTTTTAACAAAATCAATAGTCCGTACAAAAATATGTACATTGTAAAAAATATCAATTTATTTTTAAACCTCAAAATGTCATAGTTAAATATATCGCTTAAAAACAGTTTTATATGAAAAGCACGCTTAAATCAAAAATTTTGAAACATAAAACATGCAATTTCGTTGATTATTAGCGGAGTTTTGAGCAAAGCAAAAATACCAATTCTTAAATAGATTGATTAAAAAAACTTAAAATAATTATGGATAATACTCTCGAGCAGTACAAAAAATCTTTCAAAAAAATCAAAGATGCAAATGCAAAGTGGTATGCGGTATGGCATGGAATGCCCCATATGTAGAAGCAACTTTTTTGAAAGGCAGGTATCTTATTTCTGTGTAGGTACTTCATTTATTAGAAAATAGCAATAAAAAATGAGGACTTGACAATAAAAACGGAGCATTTCTACTTTTTAAAGGTGAAGATAAAACTAAAAAACTTTGACAGTATATGGACCAAAAGTCTGACTGTTACGGATATTTCGAAATAAAATGCTCCGAAAACACATGGAATGGAATAGTTTAAATACATTTTCTACACGCATCTAAAAATGTGCTTCTGTACTACCATTATCCATTGATACAAAATTGTTTGTATCTCTTGTTATTTAGGAGTTATGAACTTGTCAGCATCGACTGATACTTTACATCATTTTGGAAGTTGATTTTAAAGTTGCATTTTATTGTTGAAAAACTCTGCTCTTTTGGTGGACTATTTTCAACGTCAAGTTTTGAATTTCTAAGCTTTAAAATGAAAGCAATAAATTCAATTTTAATTACATTGAAAATATTTTGTTTGTGTTCTGTAAAAACAAAAATGTTCGGACTGTTACGTTACCCTTGCGATCTATGTTCGCATAAAAAGTAATATGTAACATTAAAATGGCTTTAATTGTTTAGTTTTACAATAGATAGCATAAATTCAGTGGTCTTACGATTAGACGTTCAAAAAGTTCCAAGAAACAGACGTTGAATTTGAAGGAACCAACAACACTGTGTGCAAAAATGACTTTTCAAATTTGGATATCCAGGGTAATTTTGGGTCGCTGAGCTCGAATCTGCCATCATATTTTGGTCAAGACGTCTGCGTTTTACAAGCGCTCTCTTACGGCTTTTTTTATTTCAAGTCAGAGAGACTTGGTGTCTGAGAGACTTGTTGTTCCTCATGAACTTTTTTCGGCGTTGCATCTTAGCGCCCAAAATCATACACCCTAATCCCATTAAGACATATCGCCCAAAATGTGGCAAAAAGCCCAAATCTTAGGAAATTTATGAAACAAAACCCAAATAAAAAAAAAAAAATTGAAAAATGACAACGCCCAAATTTCTTGTGAACAAATTTATTGTTGGTGAATTTTGGCATTACGACTTTCAATTTGTGACATATGACTTTTAGTTTGGACGCTATGACGGCGGCGACTTAACGACTTTTCTGTGAAATTACTGTGACCAGCGAAGCCAGTGTTAAATATAATATAGACCGACCCGCGGCCGAAGGCCACCACGACGGCGGTGTTGGACATACTGGAGGATGTAAATCCTGAGCCTCGGCCGCAGGCCTCCCACTTTCCCTAACTTTTATATATATAGACTGACCTGCAGCCCATTTACCTGCTACGCTGGCTAAGCTGGCTTAGGCTTAAGAAACGAATCACAATTCTCGCAGCAAACAACAGATTACGGGTTGACATTTTGTGTTTCTCAATACTGTGGGATATTTATAACCTGCAAATAATGAAGAACCCGCGGAATTTGGGAAAAAAAAGTTTTTTCTGTAGATTACCGATTTTCCGCTTCAATTTTAAGTACATATCTACATACAGAAAACTTTTAGCACAACTCCATTATACTTTAGTGAAATCAATTTTGTTTATATGTACTAATGTTCAACATATATGAACAATGTCTTATGTCTAAATAATTGCATTATATCGTATTATTGACATTGATGAAAGTAACACTTATTTTGATAATTTCTAGAAATATTGAATATTCTCAACCTCCTCTACTGTAAATTCAGTATAATATGTAACATCCTCTTTATATAATATGCTCCATCTTATGCATGATTGTAATTATAAAAAGGAATATCTGTATTTTACTAAAATAAGCTTTATCTCATATATTTTTGTTGAAAAGTAGAACACTTTCACTTTCAATAAAAAGTCAAGTGACATCACTAGTATGCAGTTGTATATACATAGTATAAAATTTTAATATCAGCCGAACAACACACTTGATAATAACAAAAATCCCCTTTGGAATATATATTATAATTTTAGATTATCAGACTAGCTAGAAGATTAGATTACTCAGGTGCAGGTGGGACCTTTAATATATTTATTTTGCTCATTTTTATCAGCTTAACCTTCACACGGTTACCAATGTTTTACTACGGTAACGGTCACTATTTACATATGTTAATATTTTTGTTTTCATACAAAATGTATGCGAATTTACACATTCACTATGAATTTTGAATTTGAATATTGCGTTATAGCAAGCCCTGTAAGAGTTGCTATTGTTACAATATTTTTGGGGGTAACCTAGGATTCAGTTGCTGCGTTTCTTTGTTAGTTTGTTTTGAAATTCCTTAGTAGAAGTGACCTTTGTAATTAAAAAAATATAAATATATATCTCATAAGTGGCAGGTAAAAATAAAAAATTTTAAATTCTGAGCGCTTCTTCTGAGGCTCAGTAAGTACAAGATGAATTATTTTTAAACATTGAAAAACTTAACTATTTATACAATGCTCAGGTTATCGTTTAAAATGCAGGCAAAATACTATGAACATTTAATAGCCAATATGGACTCGGATGAGGACCATACGGAAACAGAGGTAACAGACGCAACAGAAAGACATATGATTAAAGAGGATATGATGGTGTATCAGCCTGAAAGCGATGATGGGGAAGCCTCTGATGCGAAAATTGAATTCCATCTCCTAGAACTAGGGGACGGAGGCGACTCAGAAATGAGTTCGAATTTGAGGATGAAACCGAGGAAGTTGAAATAGCAGGAGCGCCATATTCTGAGAAGGAAGGAGAACATTTTTTTATGGTTAAGGATGGAACAATATGGAGCGAAACTCTGCCCGATTTGCAACGAATGAGGCAGCAAAATATATTTGGTGAAACTCGTTTTATACGGTTTTAGCAACTATTCGCTTGTTGAAAACTGACACTACTGAATATTTTTTCCCGGATGTAGATGATTGTGGTCATTCCAAGGTAAAAATATTTTGCTATATTTGCTACCACGAGGAACACAAACGAAAACCCGCAGCTGGGAAAATTTGTATCCAGTCCAAGAAGCCTGTTTGTGTTGAACATAGCAAAGTTCAAAAAATGTGAAGACTGCTTCAAAAACTTAAAATAACTAAAAATAATAATAAAATAATAAATATTTTTTAAGCTATCGGTTTTTCAATAAGGTATTATTTAAAAATGCCTTCTTATTATTAGCTAACATTATAATAACATAAAATATGCACATAAACAAAAAAATGTCTGATTTAAAAAAAAAATTTACATGTGTAAATACTTAGTACCCATTGAAGGGATAAAAACAACAGTTTTCTAAAATAACGGAAAAAATTAATATTTACTGCGGGTTTTAAGTTTTTCGAAAAGAGGTTAAAATCACTGAGTCGAAGCTTCTTGAGGATCGGACCACGAATAAGCGAGATACAGCAAATTATAAATTGCGATATTAACATATGTTAATAGTGACCGTGTGAAGGTTAAACATATTTTCACGTTATGCCAAAAAAGTTCTTAGAAGCTTAGTAGTGTTATAAAAAATACTAATGGATATGTTTGAAGTGGAATTGAAATAATTCATTAATGCACTTATTTATTTTGTTTGTTTATCAAATAAACTAAGAAGGTTTCACATAGCTTTTTCTTCAAAACTGAGACACTTTGTATCTTTCCATTATATAAACTAGACTTCGTTATTAGAAAATTTGTGTATAATGAAAGAAAAATATAAGAGAACAGGAAAAAAATATACGAAGAAAACGAAAATTCCATTGTTTAAAGAAATTATGCTTTATTTGTTTGACTGTTATTAATTATAATTGAGCACTATTTTATCGAGACAAATCGTTATTTTTCTTAAACAAAAATCACAACGACAAAAGATAAAATAATTTAATCTGTTAGTTGGTGACATTAGCCTTAAAATATGTCATGGTACTCCATCGTCCTGAGTTTCATAAGTATCTATGAATCTGTTTTGAAAATCAAAGTAAGTCAACGTTTACACGAGGAAATTCGGTGAATGTTTGATCGATTCACTTAAGTTTCCATTGGAATTAGATCGGCATCGATGCATAAATACCATACTGCTGGGTTGTTGGAAAAAATAATTAAAAGTTTTGATCACGTATGTTAGATTTTATTAAAATCATGGCTCTCTAGTATAATGTAGACTTGTAAAGATTCACACTGCTTTCATAGAGATTGCTTAAAATTACTATTCAATTGTATGAGAGGTGCAATTTGCAGAATTTACTTTCAAGGATTGTCCTAAAAAACAGTATTCAGAAGTTGTTTCACATCCATTGCCTCCTCAATTGTTGTCGTACAGAGTTTACTTGAAAGATGATGCATTAAATATGATAACAACCCAGCAAAAACTTAAATACAGGTAGTCCCCGACTTACGACCGCTCGACTTACGACTATTCGCACTTACGAGCAATTTTTTTTTCAATTTTTTTCATAGAAAATGCTTAAAATTGTTTCGGGGAATCCCTAAAATATGTATATGAGAAAAAATTTAAAAAAAAACAGTAGTATGTACAAGGATTCGATTTATTTAAGTACAAATAATACGTTTGTTTAAGTGAATACTTTTATATCATCCCAAAAATGGCTGGAACTAGTAGTACAGTATGTATGTAATATTTTTCTTTAGTTATTTTTTATGAAACTCGACTTACGACTTAATCGACTTACGACCGATGACTAGGAACCTATCTCGGTCGTAAGTCGGGGACTACCTGTACCTGTTGATCCAAAGTGATATTTTATGCAGTAGTTCCTCAAAAATCATACCAGCTTGATATTTATTTCTCACTATTCCTGTCACATTAGCGAGCGCAGCAAGATCTTTTTCAAAATTGAAACTGATCAGAAATTTTTTGAGAAATTCCATGGGACAAAAAAAGTTGAGCTCCTTTGCCATTATTTCTATTGAAAACGAAGTTGCAAGAGATCTGGAGGTTTTGGTAATCCATACATTTTGTTTATTAATAAATATTTTTCAGCGCAAAAAATTTTTGTAACTTTTTTCCTTGTTATGCAATTAATGGAGGTGGGGCTAATGGAAAAAATTACACATTTTTATGCAAGGGAACACATCTGAGTCGAAAGTAGTTACACCGCTGTGAGCAATGCCTACTTTCGCTCCATAGATAATTTTAGTATTTCACAATAATTACTAATATACTTAGATAAGAAAGCAAGTATTTTCAGAAATTTGACTAAAATTCTTTACAAGGGGTTAGGGAGTTGTGCTGGAGGAGTATGAAAAAAACAAAGACAACAGACCGGTTTAGTTTACCACTATCTCGAAGTGCTGACGTGTAGGCGAAAGTCTGACGGCAGATTCGAACTTAGTGATCCAAAATTTCTTTTAATTGACATTAGTCGATTTTCCTGGAACTTCAATGCACATAGTGTAATATATATCCTAGTTCCAAAACTTATTTTGATTGTTGAATATATTATTAAAGTCTTTTTATTCCTTTAGGAGCTTTCAGCTGTGTCACCCCCTTTTAGTTCAGCTTAAATTTATAATAAGATAGCCTCCTTAATGGGTTTTTACCAGGTAAAAGCCTACCTTCAATTTATTTCTGTCTTTCAGAGTATCAACAGAATTGAGCGCTATCGTTCGATGTAATGAGTGTTTACAAGAAAAAAGACTGCCTCGAATTTTTTTCTATCTCTAAGCATATCAACTTACATGCTATCTTTCGAAGCAGTTAAAGAGTTTAACTACCTTGGTATAAATATTTACTACAGAAAAGACACTTTGATGACAGTTACCCCACACGGTGGATAATGTTGGGGGACCTTTCTAGTGTCAAAAGCCGTGAACCGCGAAATCGAACGTCCAGCCGTTTTTTTTTTCGACATTTTAATTTTTTTAACGATTTTTTGAGTATATCTCGGTGTTTATTTACATATTATGTACACATATATATGTATATATATATATATATATATTTATATATATAGGTATCGTTTCCGCACCATCCATGAGATAGATGCCAAATCGCATTTTTTTTACGTGGTATCCCCAGTAGGTATAATCCACGATTTATCGTACATTATAAATTATTGTGAACTTTTTTACAAATTATACAATTGTTTTGATATATATTCAACAAAATAAACATAAATATTTCTAAATTTTGGTTATTTAATATATAAATATATAATACATTTGTTTGTATATCATTTAAAATATTTAAGCGAGTCAAACATGAAAGCCATTGTACTCTCTTACAGCACTTAGTAAACGCGTGGAATAATCAGGGTGCGTTCCTTTAACTTTGTACTTTATACATGTAGGTTTAAAGTCTGCATGGACGGACTCCATGGCTTGTTCACTCCAGAAGCCCAAACCTCTATTGTGTTTCAAATAAAAATAAGGAACATGTTCTAAAAGGGCATGAACCTTTGGTGTATAAGCAATGTCTAGAACCTCATAACTAGTACGAAAATCTTCCAAATAACGAGTGAAATTGGGGTCAAACTCACTTGAAAAACACGTTGTTTTAATTTTTGCAAGTCTTCCGCGGAAATTGTTTTTTCCAAAATTTTAGGTTGTAGTTCTATTTTTAGAGGTTTACCATGATTTTGTGATAAATAGACAACATTATTTTCAAAATTTTTTTTTTTGCAGCATGTCTTTTAAGTAGGTCACAGGTTAAATGCTCATTTTTTTTTCAGGTAATTGTTCTTCAACTATTTTTTTAATATTATAGTACTTATTAGAAAATTTACACGAATGTCTAATGCCTTTACCTATATCACTCATACAGTTTGAACATTTTTTTAAGATTTGCACACTTTTTTTGGCCTCTCGACACAATTTTTTTTTCAAAACCAATATCTTTTCGAACTAAATCACATAATGTACACTCACACCGACTTAAATCAACCGTTCTCCTAGTAATTTTATTAGGAAAAGTAAATTGAGAGTAGTTCGGATCCATTTTTTGTAGCCTCATAAACTCGAACTCTGCAAGCGGTACATATTGAAACTAGTAACCTGTCGTCGCTATCATTATAGTTCATCACAGACTTGATTTTACATTTGCATTTCAAAAAGTAGATTATGTGAAATACATACTATAAACTATTTTTTAAATTACAATAGCGATATTTTGATTTCTTTATAATTGTATTATACATAAAATATTCAATATTAAGTAAACTGTAACTGGGTGTAAACTGGGTGTTTTTTTTAGAGGTATAGAGCTTCGAATTGAAATAAAACACAAGAAAATCTTTTTAATGTCCATCAATTTGGCTTTATTGGAAGGATAATTTTATGCCATTAATGTTTAAATATGATTTCGGGCATGTGGCCGCCGCGGCTGGCTCGAATAAAGCCAATTCTACAGGTCCAATTTTGAACCACTTTTTCGAGCATATGGGGCCGTATGTCGGCAATAACGCCACGAATGTTGGCTTCCAAGTCCCCTAACGTTTCTGGTTTGTTGGCGTAGACGAGCGACTTCACATATCCCCAAAGAAAATAATCCAATGGTGTCAAATCGCACGATCTTGGTGGCCAATTGACAGGTCCATTCCGCGAAATTATGCGCTCATCGAATGTTTCCTGCAATAAATCGATTGTGACGTGCGCTGTGTGGCATGTAGCGCCGTCTTGTTGGAACCACAACTCATCCACATTCATGCCATCCAATTCGGGAACAAAATAGTCGGTTATCATGGCTCTATACCGGTCTCCATTAACGGTAACTGACTCTCCAGCATTATTTCGGAAGAAGTATGGCCCAATGACTCCACCAGCCCATAGAGCACACCAAACAGTCAGTTTTTGTGGATGTAATGGCGTCTCAAGGGTCTCATGTGGATTCTCTTCACTCCAAATGCGGCAATTTTGCTTGTTGACGTAGCCATTCAACCAAAAATGAGCCTCATCACTGAACAAAATTTTGCGATGAAAATCAGCATCGAGATCAATCTCATTTTCGGCCCATACACCAAAATCACGACGCATTGCATGGTCTCGCGGCTTTAATTCTTGCACAAGCTGGATCTTGTAAGGTCGCAAGCCAAGATCTTTGCGCAAAATCTTCCATAAAGTTGATGGACAAAGCTCCAATTGCTGTGCACGGTGGCGAATCGATTCATTCAGGTCCTCTTCAACATTTTGCTCTACAGCGGCAATTCTTTCTTCGGTGCGCACTGTTCGACGTCTCTGCGGATGCGTATTATCACATAGAGTAAACGTAGTGCGAAAACGATCCATGGTTAACCGAATTAATTGCTCTGATGGACGATTATGTCGACCATAAAATGGACGGAGCTTGCGGTAAACTTCGCGAACTGAACCATTATTTTCGAAATAAATTTGCACGATTTGCAAGCGTTGTTCTTTTGTCAACCTGTTTATGATGAAATGGCAAACCAAACTGAACATAAATGACATTAGAATTGCCAGATTTGACCATAAAATGCCAGTTTTATCTCTATTTGAAAAACAAACCTCTAAAAAAAACACCCTTTATATATATTTGGGTTATTGACTTATATAGAGTATTTAGACTTATATATGTATGTATTACAGACTTTTATGTGTATATATGTGTGATATATATATATAGCCTCATATATATATATATATATATATCTATATATACTACGCATATATACATATATTACACATATATACATATATAAGTATATATATACATGTATATACATATATATGTGTACATAATATGCAAAGAAATACCGAGACATACTCAAAAAATCGTTAAAAAAAATAAAATGTCGAAAAAAACAGCTGGACGTTCGATTTCGCGGTTCACGGCGTTTGACACTAGAAAGGTCCCCCAACATTATCCCTGCAAAAAATCGCGGGTGGTATTTCGAAAAATTAAAATTTTTTAAAAACCACCGTGCCCAGACAATCAATGTAGTTTTAGACTTCCAAGACAGCTGGGCTCAAAGTTCCTTTCTCTCTTTTTCATCAGGAAAACTCTGCGTCGAATATTTTGTTCTGTAGCGTGCGAAATGATAATATCCGGCAGAGGAAACACATTTTTCTGAGAGCAGATTGTGCCGACTCAGGCACAAGTAGTCTGAGTTGGAAGAGGAATTGCTCGTTGTGTTCATTAGGTGATGACAAGAAAATTTGTATAATATATAGTTTGGGATAGATCACTAGGAGAGGGAGGAGCTGTCACCCCGGGTATTCATTGAGATTTCCAAATGCATAGAATTAAAAATTTGTATCGGTCAAAACTTCTTACATGACTTAAACGCAATGGGACTTCTGGAATCATGTTAAATACGACTTCCAGCGGGCTTACCATAAATCAAGCGAATATGTCAACAAGCTTAGTATGTTCATGAAAATTTATTAAATTGCTCGACAGATGGTTACTGACGCAGATCGCTGCAGTTCAAGTCTATTGACTGCACTGGCTCTGACAACTTGAGTAAATATAAGAACACGCTTCAGAACAGTGCAAACTTTTACCTCAGAGGCGAAGTGGTCGGCAGCATCATATCCATTGGCTTCAAAACCAAAATAATCGTGATTATTAATAAATTTAATAGTCTTAGAAGTAATCAATTCAGCACTTTTTTTTGTTCACTCATATATATTAGTGGTCGCCATTTTTTACAAGTCGATTTTCGTCGAAATTAAATCGCTTTTAGCTTAAGAACTTACATATAGCCTGCATATTTTATACAATGCCGCTGAAAGTTATTCTTCTATTGGACGCCTAAGCATGTAACGATAAAATAATTCACAAATTGAAAGGTTATGTCACTATTTAGTTTATTTTTTCGTCATTCTCTTAAATATACAATTAAATAAAAAATAACTTAAATTAAATTTAGTCTTAAAAAACTGATTTTTTCACTTTATTGCTTAATTGATTTAAATAACTCCCTAAATGTTGTTGGCGCCTCTTCAACCATCTTTACTGCTTGATCTCCATTTCCGTTGTCTTTGTGATAGTACACCGTAAAGTACACAATCAGACCGATGATGACAAGTACCACGATCGCGGAAAAGATAAAGCCACACAGCACATGAAACGCACACTTACAGCAGCTAAAAGTTTGAAAATAAAAAAAGAAAGTATTTGGAATTATAATACAATTATTACAATGAAACACCCTGTTGTGCTGAAGTTGGCTAATGAAAATGAGTGCTTTTAAATGAATGAACTTCATATCAAGTAAATCACCGAATCTTTCGGTGAGACTCAAAAGTGTCAAAGCTTTAATTATCATATGACGAGTATTTTTTTTTGCATTGCATTGTTTGGTTCCTCGCCTCAAATTTGTTTACGCCAAAATTTCATGTAAACTTGAAGCACCTGTTTAAATAGTAAGTTATTTTTAAATATTTTGCACTGCACGGGTTATTTCATTACTTTATATATTTTGCGACAATATGACATAACCAATGATGCTATTAAAACATGTGGAAATTTTATTTGTAAACAGATAATGTGGCGCAACAATGGAGAATGACCCCGCAGACAATTCGAAAGTAGACTACTTACTTTTATATAGAATTGAACTTTGTGAAACTGAATTTAGTATCGGGAATTGATTTGGATTCCAGGGATATACATTATCTAATAATAAGACTTGTATATACAAAATATTGAAAGATATACGTGCTAAATCAAAAGTTGAACCGAATTCGATAATATCATCCATAACAAAATCATAATTTGGAACGCTGTCATATGCACTTTTTGATTTTTGCCTTATTTTCCAATAATTACCTTACTTATATAACGCAATCTATCATCTGGTCATAGAATTATACAGATTAATAAAAAAAAAACTTTTCCATAACAATAAATATTATAATTTGATTATCAGCACAATGTATATAGGAAACGATTTTTGATAAGGGTGTATTACATTTTGCAACAATTAAACATGGCTAACAAAATTTGCTATGTGAAGTACCACTCTGTTTGCGTATGTTTTATTAAAAGTCTAATGACTCACAATAGTTCACTTAAATAAGTAAGATAAGATAAAGAAGTTACCCGTTGGTAGCAGTGCTCTGCACCTTAAAAACATTATTTGTGGCTATATGAATTCATAGCATATATGTATGTATGGCAAGCAAGTACATACATATATAGTACATATAAATATATATATGTATGTATATATATATATGTACGTATTAACGCTTCATAAATTGAAGCAATATTAACAATGTCGTCCCCAACTTTTTAACCTACATACAGTAGCGTACCTAGGGGAGCCCGAGCGCAAGGCTTGGGGTGTGGCAAAATGGTCGTGATATATATCTGATTTTGTTACGATTTTTGGAAAGTCAAAAATCAGGACCTTTCTTTTTAGGGAATGAAACTAAATCGATGTAGGATATTTGAATGTGTAGATGGAAATTTTCGAAGTTTTAGTGAAATATATCTCATTTTGCTAGAGTTTTTGAATGTGAAAAGTGAGGAGCTTTGTTTTTTGATGAGGCAAATGAAATTTTTGTTGATAACACGAAAATTTTTTCGGTATGGGTGGCAAATAAGTTTACATAATAGGAGCATAAAAACATTGTGCTCTTATTTTGTAAAGTACTTACTACCAAGGGCGGCTCTACGGAAAATATACCGGCAAGAATCAACAAAGGAAGAAATATATTTGTACAACTCCATTAAATATGGAAATCAGATACTCAACAAATTAAGAATATTTAAATAAAATTTTTTTTTTGTTCTCTCATGAACGTTCTCTTACGAATAATACAAACTTTTGTAAACTTCTGGATTTGGATGCCCTGCATGATCTTGAATCACAAATTTGGATTCCAATCTCAAAATTCTGACTTGATACAGAAATTTTAACTTCTGACTCGGTTTCTACAGCTCGAAATCCATAAGTTTGGTCGCAGTGAAAAGATTCCAGCTTTGTAAATATCTGGTAGAAGATGCATTAATGCGTACATCCATATTTCAATAAAAGTAGGTGCATATTGATTTCGGTTTTTGGCAAATGATTTGAAAAGTTAGCGTAGAATTGATATTAATGTAGTCCAGCGAAAAACACAACGATTTGCCTCCTTTCGAATTTGAAATTGGCCATTTCTGCCGGAAGTACCTACTATGCACAATTTATATCGGGAACAGCTTAAAGTGCTGCAACTGTTAAATTGGCTGAAGTTTTGGTATAATGTAGCTAATGTCTTCGTAATGAAAACTGTCAATGAGTACAAGACCATTTTGTGAGCTGTTTGAGTTTTTGATGGTCAAAACTAAAAAATCATTTTACATTAGCCGTAGACTTTTAATACTCCATACCTTTCAAATCGTTCATAGCTTAGACTTATAGACTACGTCTTACTAAAATTTCAGTCAATTTGGCTTAGAGCAATAATAAATAATAAAAACCGAAAAATGTTTTTCAAAATGCGAGTTCCGACTATTTGTTGGCATTTCGGTCAGCTTTAATTAAAAAAAAAGTTAATTTCCGAACATTTTCGAAAAAGCGTTCTCAAGCGATTTTTGATGCAACAACACTCGATTTGGGACCACTGTGCTTTGTGGGCAAACCAAAACAAAAAACGCAAGTACTTGTTGTGCTCTTTGATTTGTGCAATTGTGTTTAACTTCAATGCAACGCTTTAGAGTTATTAAGACGCCCAAAGGGAGTTATGGCGATATTTTTTTCCTGATACTAATTTCCTAGCATTAAGTAAGGTTGTACGAATTCATGTATATAATGGCCAATATAGAATCTATTTCAACTGCATTATAAATGCTAAAATTAAATTCAAATCGCGTGCATTGATTGCGTGACACAAAAACTGTAATGATTCACATTGTCTTGTGCAGGAAATCGGCCATATTCATTTTGCAGACTTTTAAAATTATTTAACTCACTACATAGATATGACATTACTACTAAGGCCAATTAATGAAAATAATTCAACCGATAACTCTATCGTTTTCAACACAATCACTCTCTTTATAATTATTTTTCAATAATCCAAACAGAACCGGTATCATTTTTTATGGTTTTTTACGACTTTTAATAAAAATTATGATACTTATGACGATGATATATATTCCCACATGATTGTTATTTAATGAATCTGTATGATAAGTACCATATTGCTTCACACTGCAACTTTTGAGAATATAATTAGCAACAATATTTCTGAAATATGTCATTTAAAATTACGAAAAAAGTTGCAATGCTATGAAACTATGAAAACTGCTTTTTTTGAAACACTTTTGCTGTAAAAACTCACCAGCAAACTACCTTTCCTGGGCATTTTAGACATTCACAGAGAGCATGGCACATTTTTGATTAATAATTTATTAAATTCCTTGTTGTTCGTTATGGATGTTATATTGTTCGAAAAAATTAACAGTTTTATATTTTCAATGTCAATATGTTTAGTAAGATATATTATAAAATAAAATTACAAAACACGTTCGTTCGGATTCGTGTACAAATAATAACTGAATTTAGAGCAAACGTTCAAATGTGCTCTATAGGTGGGAAAAAAAGCTTTTTTTTTGCCAATCGAAAGCAATAAAATGAGGCACATTTCGAACGGTATGATAAGTGGCTGCTGATAACAAATGATAACAGGTACAAGAAAAACAATAAAAAAGAACAGAAATCTAAGAAATATATAGCCAGCTTATGCTATTGAAAACATAGTATCTTTGGTATGGATGTATTCATTTTTAGCGATTTACACCGGATGCGTCGAAATTGTGCTTTATTTACATATACTCTCTGTGTTTTACTACAATTAACATTTCCATTTAAGTTTTCAATACATAGTTCTATATATTTATGGACATTAGACATGTTCAAAACAATTTCATGTTCTAGAATTCTTCGAAAACGCTTTAAAGTCCGATAATTTACTCATTTTTTAGAATACCCTCAATTAAAAAATAATCTTCTAGGGTTGCTACCAAATTTGAGTAAAAAAATTAAAAAAAGCTTTTGTTTTCTTATATAAAATATAATTAAATTTTTATTTATTTTCCTGTTCTACACATTAGGAAGTACCGAAATGATGTTACCGCTTCTTTCACTATAATTAAACGAGCTATATATATTTATATGTATTAGGGTGGGTCAAATAAATCAAATGTTTTTTTTTTGAATCCGACACACGGAAACTAGTTCCTAGGTACCTCTAGGAAGTAGTTACCAAACCTGAGCTTTTAATATTAACGGGAAGATTGTGCTCATCATAGTTTTCCATTTTTAATTTACTCTCATATAAAAATGGGCACATCTTATCACCAATAGATTGTTAAACCAGTTGCATTATCAATATTAATAGGAAATTAAATGCTCTACAAAAATGATCTCAAAGACTTTTTTCATTTATCTTACCATTTGAAAAATATTCAAGGTCAAAGATTGAAGTATTTTAAGGAAAATTATTTTTTTGTTTTGAATCTTGTAACTTACTAAAAAATAATTATTGTCAAATGAGTTTCAATTATTTCTATAGGAAATTGAACGCTCTACAAAAAAGGTCTCGTGTGGTTAATCGATTACTCTAACAATTTAGAAGTTTTATGCAGTAGAATCCCAATGCCTATTGATTTTAATATTTATTGAAAAACTCTGTCGGATTCAAAAAAAAAACATTTGATTTATTTGACCCACCCTAATATGTATATACATACATATATATATATATTTTCAGACTTTTTTCGAAAACGGCTGCAGCGATTTTGATGAAAGTTGATGATCAGGTGCATGTGAGAACAAAATTAAGATTGGGCTTTGTTTCCAAAGACTCTTTCAGTGGCGTGGCACAGCCCTAAACTTTTATTTTCAAAAAGTCACATTACGCAATTCATTCAAGATATTGTAATGAAATTTGATAGACAGATGCAGATTATAAATATCTTCAATTTTGCCCAAAGTAGGCGGAATCAAAAAAGTGGGCGTGTAATTTTTCAATAATTGAAAATTTTGATTCAATATTACTCGAAAACGGCACTGACGATTTTTAAAATAATTTTAACGATAGTACACCACTGAAGAAAGTCATCATAACAAGCCATATCACTATACTGGCAAAACTCGTTGAAGGCAGTGGCACAGCCCACACTATTTATAAACGTTATACTAAGAGAATTAACAACGAAGTCGTAATGAAATTTCGCATGGTGGATATACTTGCCATAAGCTATCTTATGACTGAAAATTAGTGCAATAGTACCAGTGGGCGTGGCACCTCCAATACAAGCAAAAAACATTAAATGCTATTATATATTTAGTGTGCTATGGGAGTTATATTTTTTTTTTAAATTTAGCGCAGAGGTGTCGGTAGCTATAAACTTTGAAATTATATGGTTTTTGACAGGATTGCATCAGTGGGCGTGGCACCTTCCATACAAACACAAAACCTTAAACGTTATATTAAGTGTACTATATGAGTTATCTTAATAACATTTGGTATAGAGATGCCGGTTACTATAAGTTTTGAAGTTAAATGGATTTCGATGGGATTGCGTCAGTAGGCGTGACACCTCCTATCTATACGAAAAACGGTTTTCATTTCATTTTATTTCAATTACTATGGGAGTAACTAACTTTAAATTTGGTGTAAAGGTGTTGGTTATTAAAAGCTTTTAAATTAAATGGATGTCAACGGGAATGCGGTACGAAAAACGTTAAGTGTTATATGTATTTAGTGTACTATGCGAGAAATTTTTTTTAACTTTTGTTTCAATCGATAGAGAAAGCGCGAAAAATAGTTTAGGACATCTTTAAGGGTGACTCCGGATAGTCACTCCATAAGTGACTACTTGTCGAGGCGGTTTAACCCCAGTCCCTTTGGGTCACTTGGAGTCACCAATGTGAGTGAAAAAAGCGATTTTGTGGTTTGCGCCACGTTGTTGCAAAATCTTATCGCACATTTTGCGGTGAATGCGATTTTTGGATTTTTCCAGATTTGCTTGAATTAAGTATGTCATCGTCCTCCGACGACAGGAAGCAGTTTAAGGAAATCCGCAAAAATTCAAAAATTGTCGCACGCACCGCAAAACGATAAGTTTTTGCACCAACGTGGCCTATAGGTGTTATAGTGCAATTCTACAAAAATCGCACGCAAACCACATAATCCATTCAACTTTTGTCGAGTTTTTCTATCTCTTTCAACAGTTTCAACATTTTTCAACCTCTTTCAGCATTTTCACCTGTTTCAGAATTTTTTCAACTTCTTTCATCTGTTTGCAATCTTTTCCATTTTTTTCCGACATTCCAACATTTATCGGCATTTCAACATTTTCCATACTTTTCAACCTCGTTTGATGTTTTTCAATATATTTGATACTTTATCAACATTTTTCAACAATTTTAATATTTTCCATATTTTTTCGCCATGTTTAAACCGCATAATTTGAAACTGTCAACATAAATATCGCTTTAAAAAAAAAAAGGTAAAAAGTTTTATTTGTGGTCCAAAACTTAATTTTTTTTTGTAAGTACGAGTGATATATAATACGATGCAGCCAACTTCCTGTAAGTAGAAATACAAGTGCTACTCCAAAAAACTTATTTCTTGCGATACTCGTAAGTTAGAAGAGAGCACGTTTTTAGAATAAGAGGTACTCGTAGTGTCTTAATTGATTTTTATGAATAGTTCCTTGCAGTATAATGAAGTAATTGTCGCGTGTGTGGATAATCTTGAGTATGTGGCAATATCAGAACTTTCCAATCATTTTCTTTTTCCCACACGCACTTACCTCTTAACACCTTTTTGATGTGCTTGGTTATTTTAGCCTTTCAAACTTAACCTGGTCTTGCGTAAAAATACTTTACATTTCATATGACGTCCAGCACAAATGCATCATCAACTGAGCTTTTTGATATTCTTACCGAGCTTTGCTTGAATCAAACGCAAATAAAAGAATAATTGACCTCACATTTGTCGATAACTTAACAAGTTTCCCTGTTTGGCGCTGTGACCGTTTAGTTACTCCGGAACATTAACATCATTCTGCAGTTCAAATTTAAAGAAAACTAGTAAAGGTGTTATCTTCGGCCAGGCCGAAACTCACATACCCTACACTACATTAAAAGCACTTTTTAAATAAATGTTAAAAAAATGTTGAGGAGGTTGAATAAGTCGAAAATAATGTAAAAAGGTTCAAAATGTTGGAAAATGTTGGAAAAAACTGAAAATGTCAAAAGAATATGGGACATGTTGAAAATAAAAGAATAGAAATGAAAAACATGAAATATGTCACGCCCAGTTCTACAATTCCGCCCACTTTTGTTTTGTGTTGAAAAAAACTGAAAATGTTGAAAATATATGAAAACCATTAAAGAAAGTTGAAAGAAATTGTATAAGTCGAAATATATGAAAATGCTGAAAAATTAATGAAAAAGTCGAAAGAATAAAGAAAATGTCGAATGAAATTGAAGGAGAAAGGTAAAAGATTGAAAATGTCAAAAAAATTGGGAAATGTGGAAAAAAATAGAATAGAAATGAAAAACACGAAATATGCCACGCCCACTTCTCCAACTCTGCCCATTTTTTGTTCAATAAACAAACCAATTTTTAGCACAATAGCTTGTATAGTTTGCGATATGTGCCGTAATTATTCCTAAAATTTAGGGCGGTGACAGACCCACTGGTGAAATTCACTCCGATTTTGATCCAGAAATAGCTTTTTATAAAAAAACTTCTTACACCAAATTTCACTATGATTGCTCATATATTTCGATAGTTATGCCACTTTAGGTATTTTAATTGTATGGGAGGTGCCACGCCCACTGCTGTTATTTCGCCAGCTTTTGATTCATATATACCTATTACCCAGTAAACCACTTACATCAAATTTCAGATCGATTGCTCCAATAGTTCACTTAAAATAGCACTTACAACTTTATGTTAATATGAATGAGGGAGGTGCCACGCCCACTGATGCAATCTTGTCAAGTTTCATTTAATTCTGAAGCTTATAGTAACCGGCACCTCTCATAGCACACTATCTATAGCATTAAACGTATTTCGCTTATATGGGAGGTGTCACACCCACCGGCGCAATTGTGCCAAAATTTTGCAAGAAGACACCTTTTAGCAAGTGTATCCGCCATATTAAGTTTCGTAACGATTGCGTTGTTAGCTCTCTTTTTATAACGTTTATAAATATTGTAGGCTATGCCACGCCCTTAAAATAAATTTTTCAGTATATTGACGTAGCTTGTATTGTTGACTACTTTCAGTGGTATCATCCCTAAAATTTTAATGAAATCGTGCCAATTTGGAGTTATACGAAATCCAATTTTTTAATTGTCAAGCAATGCCACGCCCAATTTTACAATTCCGGCCACTTAATGCGCAATTCAAGATTTAAAAGATCTGTATTCGTGTACCAAATTTCATCACAATATCTTGCGCGGTTTACGAGCTATGCCGTTATAAAAGTTAAAATTTAGGGCTGTGCCACGCCCGTTTTAAAGTCCTGGCAAACTTAAAACCTACCCTAATCTTAATTTTGTTCTCATCTTCACTAAATTATTAAGTTTCATCAAAATCGCAGCAACTTTTTTTCAAAATGGACTTGGGTATATTTACATAGAGTATGGGCGGAAGGCGTGGCCCATTTTTAAATGCTAGGAGCTTGCGAGAAGATGTGAGCTGTGTGCCAAATTTCATTGAATTAACTCGCTTAGTTTTTGCGTAAACCTGATTTCAACAGACAGACACACAGACAGACAGACAGGCAGACAGGCAGACGGACAGACGGACACAGCTATATCGACTCAGGTGGTGACGCTGATCAAGAACATATATACTTTTCCATACCTGCCACGCCCCCTTATATGCGTTACAAATGGAATGATAAACTGAATATACCCTCTGTGTAGAGTATAAAAATCGGCAACGAATTTTCATGCAAAAAAGATTCGTCGCAAAAATTTTTTACACGACCGACTTTGCTTTGTGATTCGAATCAACTCACTATAGCCAGACTAGACAATGAATGGATTCGCCATCGATCACTGCTAGAAATTTGATGGACTCAAGTCCCATAAATACTATGTGTTTTTGGAAGTCATTTTAATTGGGGTCTTCGAAAGTAGTCATATTTTGTGTTAAAGTGCTGCAACAGCATATCGGTAGTTCTATGTGCAACATGCTGTGTTCAAATTTAACACAAAATCAAGACTACATGTGGAGAACTCTAGTAAATTGTTACAATAAAAAATAAAAATTACTATAGTTTCCTTTTAGCGTAGTGTAGTCGCCGACACGTCTAGGTAACCGCATACAAGTAGAGAAGGCTACCACCGTACAAGCTATGCGTGTGTTCCAATGTGTCAATAAAAGATAATTTTTAAAATGTTGACAATAACAAAAGTTCATGCTGCAATAGCATTTCCACGTGAATTGAAAAAACAAAAATTGGAAAAGTCTTACAATTCAGGTCATATACTATCTAGCCAATCTTCATTTCAACCCAATCAGCCGATAAGGCGTGATTGAAATGGATATTCATACTTTCACATTTATAATCACTCCCGGATTTACAAATCAAAGGGCCCATGGGCACAAGAGTGGTGGGGGCCTATCCGGACTGAAAAAACGAAACCGAAGTAACAGAATCGACCCTATCGAAGACTTGTTTAAGAGCTTTAACTTTTCAAAAATAATAGAATTTTTGTTAATAAAAAATTAGGTTATTAAAAAAGATGAATCTTAAAAGTTTAAATATATATTTAAAATTAAAAAACATTTACATAAAAATATAAATATAAAAACACTTTTGTTGCTTCCTTCTCAGCAAATTGTTAGATGATATTGTCTATATTTGATTTTTCCACAATAACAATATTTGTGCTTAATATCGTTAAATAATTCAAGCGATCTTGAGTCATTGAAGTTCTTAGAGGATTTTTTATCAACTTTAATCGAGCTGGGTCGATTCGATTACTTGTGTTTGCATATTTAGTTATTTAAAAAATTGTACCTGCTGGGTCGAGTCGGTTACTTCGTACCCTGGGACTTTTCTTTCATTCGCAGCATGCATCATTCCTTCAATAAATTATTTTTACTAGCGTCATACCTCGCTCGCTAACGCTCGCTCGTTATTTTTATAGTGGTGGGGGCACAGAGGCACGTGTCCGTAGTGCCCTTATGTAAATCCGGCACTGTTTATAATATCAGTAAGATTACACGCATCCTCGAAAACTTCACAGACCCTCCTGCGAGCTCGATAAAAAATCCTTTCAATTTTCCAATCGTTGTTCTCGGCTTGTGCCGTTCACACATTTGATCTAAGAGTGGGAAATTGATATATATATATATATATATATATATAAATGTGAAAATATGGATATCCATCTCAATCAAGCCTTAACGCAAAAAAAAACCTAGTTGGATGTATATTGCTTGGTTTAACAGTAGCGTGAGGCAGCTCTCATGCAATTAAAATACCTAAAACCCTATCATTTGGTACCCAAAGCAGATTTTCTGCGTTTTAGGTAGTCCATGTTTTTTGTTAAATTATAATATATGTTAATGGGACACAAACTGTTTGATCTAGGAAGCTGAAATTTTGTGAGGATTATATTTAATCCCAATTCTAAAACTTAAGTCAAATAAAAAAAATTTACAAAATTCTCAGAATAGACACACTAATGTACATATATATATGCATAGCACTCACACTCTTAGCAAGAGCATGTTATGTTATGTACAAAAAATGATAACACGAAAATAATGTCAACAGTGAAAAAGCTTGATATCGTCTGATTGTGATTATAATAACGATAACAGTTATAAGTCAGTTGTCAACAAAACAACCGTCGAAGTTTAATTTATTTAATATCTTAATTCTTTGGTAGTTTTAATACAAAGATCTGTCAATAGTTAATGAAGTTGAGGATAATTTTCTTTTTGGGACACTTTTTGACTCATATTCAAAAAGGTTTTACTTTAAGGCACATGAAGCTTTACGATCTAATCCGTTTTAGGCCAGGAATATCGCTCTTTAATATCAAATTTTTTGACACATTTTGTCAAAAAGTAATTTTCAAATCTCATGCATTACAAATCTCTATACATAAACTTTATATCTGGTTTTATACCTCAAACGATTCTCTGCAAGAGCTTAAGTGTGGGACAGGCTTAACAGAAATTTGTGACAGATGGGACGAATAAGATTACTTTTACAAAAATAACCGATATTGGGGACTGTACATTGAAGACATTAAGCTGTTGGGAGGAGGTGAGAATCAACCATTTTCTCACGAATTTTATGCAGGGATGGGGAGTGTGCTGAAATCACATATTGCTTTTATAGAGAATCATACTTTCCAAAATACATATGTACATGTATAAAAAAGCTCATAAAATTAAGTTTCATAATGGAAGCGTTGACACCGCAACATTTGTAAATTGCAAAAATTTACTGAATTCACAACAACTCAACTTTAAATTCTTTTAGAATTAACGCATGATTTATTAAAATGCAGATATTAATTGGCCTTCAAGAACGTGTGATTCGACGTCTCTTGATTATTTTCTTTGGAACTACTATATCAAGCATATAGTGGAAGATTATGCAGATAAGTCAATGATGATAAACCATTTGGAGACCAATGCCTTCTTATTGTTTAGTATGGCTCTAGATTCACAAAAAAATTGAGAGACAATTGTACTTGTCTGCACTATATTCAGATCAGTCGCGGTGAAATTATATTCAAATGTTAAATAAAGTAAAATTTTCTACAGCATAAAGTCTAATTTCAGTTCATTCGGGTAACTTTTTGTGTTTTATTTTAATTCCAAATAACGACACTCTAAAGTTTAGAGTCTAAACAAACATCCGATATATAATCAATTACACTCCTGCAGCAAACAGACATCCACAATTTTGATAAGCCAAAAAATATTTTGGTCAAGATTATTTCGGGGGAGTATGCACAAACCACGTTTCCTTTTTAAGGGGAGAGAGGGGTTCGGAAAATGCTATATTAAGTTACTTGGGGTGGGAGAGCAGTCTAGGCTAGTGCAATGTGCTTTTCATTTATTCTGTTTTTTTTTATAGTTTCAGGTCACAGAAATAAAACATTTTGAATATAAAGGGTATATTTATGTCTATGATACATTACCCAATAGTTTCAACAAGTTTTCAAACGAAAAATGGTAAAACAAACTTCTAGAATTATTAAAAACAAAAATCCGTGCAGATGAATGTGGCTCAATGGACTCAGTTGTTGACGCTGATCAAGAATATATACACTTTTCTATGTCTGTCACGCCCCCTTCTATGCGCTACAAGGAGAAATATAAAGTGAATACACCCAGAGTGTATGATAGAAAGCAGATATTGCCAGTTAAATTGAGTAAGGGAGCAGGAAATCGCTAGTCACTTTATTAAAAGAACCAATGCGTAAATTTGCAACATCAAATTCCAAGAATTTAAAAAAATCAAATAAACGAAATGCGATCGTATTTTTTACCTTTGGTGGAATCTACAACTTGCATTTATCATCAAATTTATATGAGAATTCATTATGTATGGGAATAATTAAATTTTGTTCGACTTGGCCATCTCTGGTATAAATAGTGAAATAAAGTGTAATTTAGGATTCACATGAGGCAATAATTGACATCGCCGATAAATTATGAGTCTATGTACGCCTCTGCCGTAGATTTAGCCTGAACTGAAACAAACTTCACCTGTCCTTCACACTCGCCATAGTTTTAACTTTTTTATTTTAATATTTGTTTTTATTTCATTCTATTTTATGACTTTGTGTTTTATGATAAATATTTAATGGATAGTAAAAATATTGTTTAATATGAGATAGAACATTTTCGATTATTTTTATAAAAATAATAACTTATCGGAAATTTGATAATTTTTTTTCAAGTGATTCTTATCCTCATGCACACTGTCAAAAATATACGATATCAAGTGCGATAATAAAGCAATTTTATGGCAAACAAATTTCTTACGAGCGATATCAAAATACAAAGTAAAAAATATCAAAATCTGGAGAAAAAAAAACTTCAATATTAATTTATTATAATCGCAATTTGGAGATATCAATGGTTCGGTGAGAAATGAAATTCGGAAATGACGCAGACCGATGGTACATTTAGTCATAATATGACAGGTTATCGATACCCGCACAACCAATAAAGCTGACTTACCTACGATGATTACTCATGCAGGTGCTTATTTTTCATTAAAAGAAAATGTTATCTATTATCTATATCTACATAAATACTTCTTACTTATACTCTTTTGAGTGTAGAAATTAAATATATGTCTAATTGTAAGGCCAGAGGCAGCCCTAAGGTATATTTGGCACCCAGGCGAACTGAATTTTGGCGCCCTTCCAGCTAACGACTAACGAATTTGATTAGACCAAAAATAAATTAAGACATCACATTTTTAGAACTTCAGGCATTGTTCTTAGTCACCGATTTGAGATATAGTAGACGTCCAATATATCGTAAAACGATATAGCATGTAACGAGGTTCCATTTTAACAAACAGTTTTTCCAATTGCACTTTTTTCTATTTATGTCTCTAAATTTTGAACGTTAAAAATACGAAGAAGAATAAGAACAAATGTTCCGATTTTTTTCCTGGGAATGACTGCTTTTACCGTCAGCTTTTCGACTCTTTTATGTCGTAATTTTTGTTTACTTTGACAATTTCAACGCAAGCGTCTTTCATTAAGTGATAAAGCTTAAATAATTGAAGATGGTCAGAAAGAAATACCAGTAAATGTAATCGGAAATAAATGTGGCCGTCCAAAATGTAACTTAACTTTTATACGAGGATATGTGTTAATTAAAGCCAGTTTCTTTAGTAAAAACACTTCGATACAACGAATCTTTCGATATTACGACTGATCTGTGCATTAATTAGTTTGGTATATTGGACGCCTACTGCAGTCACTTTTTTGCAGTCATTAACTGAGTCAGAATTTTGATTTTTGTTTGCTGGCCGGGCAGACGTTTTTCTGCACTTTTCGGTAGGTGGCACGATAAGTTTGGTTAAGCTTAAGTCTCTGTGTAAGAATGTCTGGGTCAGGGGCGTCGCATCGAAATTCATCATGGGGTCAAACTCAAATAAAAAAGTTCGAGAAATTTTACTGAAAAAAAAGGATTAAGTCTATACTTTAGAACGGGACCTAAAGAGAATTTTGTTTTTTTATTCGTTGCAACTTCCATTAATTAAAGATGAAGTAAGTTTTGTTCAAATGTTTCCAAAAGTGGCATTTCAAATCTAAGGATCCAGTTCTTTTCTTATAAACATCAAGGAGCGTTGTATGGGTAAGAAGTTTTTATGTCGTTTATAAACGAAGATAAGTCTTTAAGCGTCGCAAAGCGCTAAATGACCTTTCACAAGAAGCTGCTGAACCTGGCGCTGTCATTATTAAATTTATCAATCGATAAACTTGATCTAGGTGTTTCGTTGTGTCAGATGATTTCCGAAGTTGGTCAGCGATTTCAGTGCAGCACGTTGGCTTGTTGCCAGGCAGGTTTTTCAATATTTACAGTTGAGGACGGAGGTTTGAAACGGTTGATACTATTGATATCGATATTTTTCAACTCGATATAGCTATTAACATCTGCTGAGTCGATTTAACCTTATGCGTTGTTTGTGACTATAACTAACACTCACAAATCAATGGAAAGATTGCTGGAAGCTCAGTTTTTTTTAAATGTCCATTTTGCCACATTTCGATAGACTCAAGATGTGAGATAATCACATTAATAAAAAGATTTGCTGAGTCCTAAAAATGTTGATTGAACTATGATATAATTTATTTCCAAATAGTGAGGCGGAATAAATACACTGCACCTCTGTCAAAATTTGTGGTGGCAGCTGTCCCTCCTCCCCCGGTTAGGACGCCCCTGGTCTGGGTAGAAGACGTCGTTCGTTGATGCGGTTGGAGAATAGGCAATGGGACCAAAACATTGCAGCGCCAATGATCAAGCGCAGAAATTTGCCGTTTACATATTTGAATGTAGAAAAATAAACAGCAGTACGGCATATGAAATTATGCTATTCCTCAATATTGGTATGTTTTTCTGTGAATTAAATAGTTATTTTCATATATTTTTTTTGAGTGTTACTTTTATTTCTGCTCAATATCTAACTGAATAAGTAAATTTGAGGTTGTTTTTGTTTAGCACGGTTTTTCATACCAAAATTTTCAATTCGATTTACAAAGTTTTCTGAAGAACCTATCTTGCATGTAAGTCAGGAGTTAGATTGTGTACATTGAAGTCTGATAGTTTATGAGATTGGTGCATAAAAGTTTGAGATCAGTTCCATACATTTCGAGATATGGAAGTTTTTGAAAAGTTTGCACCACTTTTTTTTAAACAATCGGTATTTTCTCTAACTATTAAACTCATAATCTGCAATTTTATTAACATATTAAGAAGGCCCAAATAATTTCGATTCGATATGTTGTTACTAATTTTTCTTTTCTAAGCATATATTATACAAAAATAATAAACAAACTTGTGTCCTTTTTTAAAGTACTTATTTATTTCCATTAACTATTAAATGTAAGATCTTATAACATAAAGAGATCAAGCACTATATTTATTTAATTTAAACCATTTCCATTCGTTGCTTGCATTTATAAATTTTTCGCGTTGTTCGTCAGTATCTAAAACTGGTGGCTAAGCCAAATTTCACATTGAAATAAGGTCGGTAAGGGCTTAAGATAAAAACTAGAAAAAATTGCTGAAATTTTTTTATCCTATTTGGCAAAAATTCAGGAGGCCACTTAAGGGAATGTTCATTAATTACGTGAGTCAAATTAGGGGGGCGGTGTATATTATTGTTCAACACAATAACATCGACTTATGCGTTGCAGATATCATGGCTCCCCAAAGTTCAGTCCCTGAATGATATTTGAAAATTCTACGGTACTTGTTCCAAATCGGGGAATCCCTGGCACAGAATATATCGTCGGCATACAAGCAAAATTAACTATCTGCAAAAAAATAATAAGTGGATGACGCTAATTAATCTTTTAATTATATTTACATCCGCTTAGCATTCTGATATATAATTGCCGGTTATTAAAATAAAATATATACAGTACCTGATAAGGTGTGTTATAAGAGTATGTTCTTACATTAGTAACTAAAGTTTGTGTGCTTAACAGCAAAAACACAAAATTTTATTTGTAAGCCGACGATATATGATATTTAATATGCCTGTGTGTCAGTCAGAGTTAGCGACAAGAAAAATTCAAGAAAAATATTGATTTTATTTTAAAATTTTGAATATTCTGAAAGAATATTAAAAAAGCTTTAAGATCCCTTATTTTACAAGTTTTTTAGTTTAAACGTACACTTAGTTTCCGCAATTTAAACACAACTCTAACGAAACAGTTCCTAAGGCTCCTGTATATAGAAAGCAGCGCATTCTTTGAACTGATCACCGGAAATCCTTTATTTTACTATCAAAAAGGTATGAGATTTACGTAGTATCTTTTTGAAACATCTGAGATTGAAATTACTTGAAGTTTAGTGTATTGAACATGATTCCAAGAAAAAAACTTAAAACGACCTACCGTGGACATGTGCCGTTCATCTAAGGTAGTAGTACTATTCGGCAAAGATTTTTTTACCAATATTGTAGCTCATTAAATTATATTTCATACGACACCCATGATTTGGATATAAGTCTAGGGGTTTTCAAGTTATATTAATTTTTAGAAAAGCTGTATCCGCAACTTTCTACAGTCCTATCCCCGAAGTTACAGTTTTGTATCATATTATTAGACCCATTGCGGCAAATACCCTATAATGACAATTATGTTGCTAAAAATGGAGCTATTTATCTGAAACATACAGGTTGCTTTCGCTCGCACAGATCGTAAATTGATCAAATTCTTTAATCCTTCGTAATATTATAGATTAGTTAAATAAGTAAACGGCCGAGTTCGTGACAGTTTATCTTCATCGACCACAATATCGTTTTTGATAGCATATACTACAATTGAATCTGGGATGCCTTGAACTGACGAGGTGCAGCACCCAAGATCATTAACCTCATCGATGCACAGTACAAAGGCTTAAAATTTAGTGTCTTGCATAACGAGAAACTTTCAAATCCTCTTAAATCCATATTGGGTGTGCTGCTTTCACGATTCATGTACAAAGAGTATTGAACAATATCCTTAGCAGAGGTCTAGACTTTACTAATCGTGGCATTCAATGGACCTGCAGCAAGCAGATGCAGATCACTTCTGCCTCCTTGACAGTAAGCAGTCCAACGAGTAAGTCAAATCGTAAAAATTAACATTAACTAGTAAAGGTGTTATCTTCGGCCAGGCCGAAACTCACATTCCCTACACTACATTAAAAGTACTTTTTAAATAAATGTTAAAAAAATGTTGAGGAGGTTGAATAAGTCGAAAATAATGTAAAAAGGTTCAAAAATGTTGGAAAGTGTTGGAAAAAACTGAAAATGTCAAAATATGGGAAATATTGAAAAAAATAGAATAGAAATGAAAAACAAGAATATTGTCACGCCCACTTCTCCAATTCCGCCAATTTTGGTTTCAATAAATGATATTCGTGATCGACATGCACAAACCAAATTTTACAACAATAGCTTGTATAGATTGCGATATGTGGCGTAATTATTCCTAAAATTTAGACCCACTGGTGCAATCCACTCCGATTTTGATCCAGAAATAGCTTTTTATAAAAAAACTTCTTATACCAAATTTCTCTATGATTGCTCATATATTTCGATAGTTATGCCATTTAAGGTATTTTAATTGTATGGGAGGTGCCACGCCCACTGTTGCTATTTCGCTAGCTTTTGATTCATATATACCTATTACCCAGTAAACCACTTACATCAAATTCCAGATCGATTGCTCCAATAGTTCACTTAAAATAGCACTTACAACTTAATGTGAATGAGGGAGGTGCCACGCCCACTGATGCAATATTGTCAAGTTTCATTTAATTCTGAAGCTTATAGCAACCGACACCTCTACACAAAATTTTATGAAGATTACTCTCATAGCACACTATCTATAGCATTAAACGTATTTCGCTTATATGGGAGGTGCCACACCTTTTAGCAAGTGTATCCGCCATATTTAATTTCATAACGATTGCGTTGTTAGTTCTCTTTTTATAACGTTAATAAATATTGTAGGCTGTGCCACGCCCTTAAAAGCAGTTTTTCAGTATATTGACGTGGCTTGTATTGTTGACTACTTTCAGTGGTATCATCTCTAAAATTTTAATGAAAATTTATAAAATTTATACGAAATCCAATTTTTTAATTGTTAAGAAATGCCACACCCACTTTTACAATTCCGCCCACTTTATGCGCAATTCAAAATTCACAAGATCTGTATCCGTATACCAAATTTCATCACAATATCTTGCACAGTTTACGAGCAATGGCGTCATAAAACTTAAAATTTAGGTCTGTGCCACGCCTCTTTAAGAGCCTTTGCAAACCTAAGACCTAGCCTAATCTTAATGTTGTTCTCATATTCACCAAATCACCAATTTTGATTAAAATCGCAGCAACTTTTTTTCAAAATGGACTTGGGTATATTTACATAGAGTATGGACGGAAGGCGTGGCTGTTAACCGATTTTGCCCATTTTTATATGCTAGCAGCTTGCAAGAAGATGTGAGCTGTGTGCCAAATTTCATTGAATTGGCTTGCTCAGTTTTTGCGTAAACCTGATTTCAACAGACAGACACACACACACACAGACAGACAGACAGATAGACAGACAGACAGACAGACAGACAGACAGACAGACAGACAGACAGACAGACAGACAGACAGACAGACAGACAGACAGACAGACAGACAGACAGACAGACAGACAGACAGACAGACAGACAGACAGACGGACACAGCTATATCGACTCAGGTCGTGACGCTGATCAAAAATATATATACTTTTCCATACCTGCCACGCCTCCTTCTATGCGTTACAAACGGAATGACAAAGTGAATATACCCTCTGTGTAGGGTATAAAAACACAAAAAACCATGTCCATCTGTCTAACCATTACCAACAACAGTTTCAAGATGGGTCAATCCATGAGAGAAATAACCTTGCTCAGGCTCGTAGTATCTGTCACTTTTCGACTCTGTCAACAACAATAACGAAACTTAACATTTTCGTGCCGAATGTAACCAACAGCACTTTGCTACATAATTTAGAACATTGAAAAGTTTTTTATTCATCAATTTTATTGTTTTGTGAACCTAAAGACTTTCCTACGCCATTTTCTGGAGAATCTACTAAGCTCATAATACTTAAATACGTCAACACCATCAGCAACAATACAAATGCCATCGTAATAGCCATTGAAATGAGGCAGCTTTTTAGATCTTTAATGAACTCGCTGAAAAATAGCCACATTAGTTATTTTTCATTGGTCACGTAACTATTAAATCACCGTACTCTTTAGATAGACCCAAGTGAGTATCTGTTACAAATGTCTCCTTGAAGTTGAACGGCATGTTGATACAATTCCAAACTTATTTTTTGAAGTTAGAATTCTTGAAAAAAAAAACTAATTGACATCAAAGACAAAATCAAAAAAAAAAAATTTATGGAAGTCGTTACTGAAATTATTCCTTAAAATATATATATGTATGTGTATATGTATATGTATATATTTTGTAATCCATCCGAATCGCCAGTCTTTTGAATTGAGGCTTGGTTCGGGATAACTTAACTTACCCAATGAATGTCTGACGAGCGCGATTAAACTTATCTCCCCATTTTTAACCCATCCATATGGCTGCCCCCACCATCCAAATCGGCAGATTAATGTACGGTAGAGCCTCGATTATCTGTCCCTCTATTATCCGTCACCTCCATTTATCGTCACGGTCCATTTCATTTCATGTTTTAATTTCGTTGTCGTCTTATCAAAATATATAAAATGCGACTCATATCCTGGTACTTTTTCGTTTCGCTTGGGTTTCGTTCCTCTTAACTCATATTTAGGGAAGATAAAAATAATGAAATTTATTACACCCAGTGTGTTTTAAAGACGGTAAGATAAATATCTTTCATCGCCTTCATCACAATGTCCAGATTCCTCATCACAATTAACAAATTCAACTGTTGGATTTGAGGACATCTAGAAAGATCGGCGTTCAATTTTAGTCTGACATTCTTTTGTGTATTTGTATACATATTGACAACGAAAAAATTCTCAGAATTTAGAATATAAGATCTGAATATTGTGTGCTTTCTATTAGCCGTCTTTTCGGTCATTCGTCATGCGGACATCTTCGTGCCTGACGGATAATCGAGGTTCTGTTGTATCTCCGTCATCAAAGACACGTGTGGCATATACAGTATCAATATCTGACGCGCTCGAGTATTTCCATGCGAATGTTTTCTTTACATTTTTGAGAGTCTGTAGTCACTCCCTCCCACCAGTGAAATGGTACACATGATATAACCTTGTTTTGCTTATACCATGTTATCTTCAAAATCCAACGACTCTCGAGTAAATCCCCATTTAGCATTGTGGCATTGTATCGTATAAAAATCTTTGTTTGTTCGGCTAGTGTAAGCGCACGTACTTTTCTACTCTTATGAAGATTTAAACACTACTTGTGTAAATAATGAAGCTTTCACACTAGCATCAAAACAAGAGTCCGTTTTCATTTTTCACGCTTTTACGCGTTTTGGACATCTCTCATGAATGTTTATCAGGTTTTTTCAATTTTTTACTTACTCCTATTATGATTTTGTAGTGCAAAAATAGGTTGATTTCAGTGTAATAGCTATTTTTAAAAACACTGTACATAATTAAAAAATGGGCTGTTTTTGACGCCGGTTTTCTCGTAAAATTTCAACGAAATCGGACACAAACTCTGTCCGCGTCGAGTACAGGTTTGAGTTAGGAAGCTCAAATTTCAAAATTAACACCCTAGTGTACATACATACATATGTAGATATTTAAAATTGAAATGTTAGTCTTTAAAATATGTAGTGCAGTAAAAATGAAATTGCACTTGCACATTTGAACTTTTATGAATGGTAGGTGTGTTAATATCGGGAAAGAATCGTGGAACATTGAAAAGTTCCCTTGTTTATTGCAAAACATTTCCCTATTTTTTTTGTATGATAACTCTAGTTTACACTCAAAATGTTCCATGGATATGAGGATACTTTTCTTATGTAGTTTTTCCTGCTGAATTCAAAAATGAAAATGTTTTGAATGGTACAGTTTTCGAGATATTGTGGTTTGTTCATTTTTTCGACCTCCGTTCGCTTTAAAATGTATATCTTGAGCTAGATACCAAATAGTAGTGAAATCGAACAAAAGTGCACAACCAGGTGGGAGGTGTTTAAGTTAAAGAAAATTTGCAAACACCTCCTCCTCCTCCTAGATCGCATGTCCGGCCTGCAAGAGTTAAACTAAAAAAGCAACAAGTTACGACATCTCTGATGCTGAAACGTTACTTAATCTTACTGGTGCCACTAGGTTTCCTCTTGTTGAAGCATTTGTCGAGAACACCTCCTGACAAGTGGCTTAAGCGATTACCTATTAAAATTACTAAAAAGCTATTTAAGATTAACTTACACAACGCTCTTAAAACTCAGCATAACTGAAAATCAGATAAGGACAGCCGGTTCAGTTTTTGAGCAAAACTTTATACAGTACCTACTGTGTGTCTTTTTTATTGTTAAATTTGATTCGGAATGTATGTAATATGTTTCAAGATTGTAAATGTTTTTTGTGGATTATACTTACATATATTCTTTATAACGGGTGATTTTTTGCTATTTGTTTTTTCAGTGTGAAGTTTTTGACACCTCACGCATGATTTGTAACATGTGTCAACGCCAAAAATGCTGAATAAGATTTGCCATTATCAAAATTTGTGCTCTGTAAGGAATGTGAAATTTGGAGAAATTTGTTTCAGCAACTAAGCTCGTTTTTAGCTCAATAGGTAGGTCAATAAACAGACTTGCCGAATTTGGTCTGAAGAGCAGCCAGAGGCAGTTCAGGAGCTGCCAATGCATCCTGAAAAATGCACTGTTTGGTGCAGTCTGTAAGCCGGCGGCATCATTGGACAGTACTTTTTCAAAAATAATGAAAATCGCAACGTTACAATCAATGGAGCAAGGTACTGTGCGATGATTAGATTTTACGCAAAATTAAAGAATTGGACTTGGTTGACATGTGGTTTCAACAAGACGGTGCCGCATGTTACATGGCATGCGATACCATGGACCTATTGAGACGCGAGTTTGGTGAGCAATTAACTTCAAATTTTGGAGCAGTCCATTGGCTGCCAAGATCATGCCATTTGACCCCACTAGACTATCTTTTGTGGGGCTATATGAAGCCTTTCGTGTACAAGGACAAGCTAGCCACAATCGCAGCTCTGGAAGACAACATTGCTGCTGCCATTGGTGAGATACTGGCCGAAGTGCTGGAAAAAGTATTGGTGCCTTCAAGTGAACCACCTCAGGCGTAGCCGCGGGCAACATTTACATGAAATATTCTTTAAAATGTAAATGAAAAAGATTGATGCATCGATCCAAATAAATGTTTCATTCACTATTGCAAATTTTTTGTTTTTATCCAATTTTCAAAAACCAAACGCTTAAAAATCCCCCGTTATATCATTCCTTATTAAACTGTACAAAGTACTATATATGTAGATACATTTTCGCATATGGTGAGTAAACCGATTCTCCAGAAATACTTTGAGCTCTGCACAGTAATGTGCAAAATATTCACTCATATCACTAGTAAAACTCTACACAATACAGGATGACTCCTTTTTACTAACGCACACTGTACACAATTTAATTTAGAGTATGCAACAATGCACCCATTAGTGTGGAACTCAAGATGCGTTCCTCTCTTGTCGTTGTTTTGTCTATTGACCACTAAATTATGAATAAATCACGAAAGAAGTATCAGAACATTTTTAGTTTATTTTTTGCAATTCTCTTAGGCTTACAAGCAACTAAAATAGGCAAAATAACTTTAATTTAATTTGACTTAAAAATTTTAAAATTTGCATTAAACTTAATTAAATAAATCCCTAAATGTTGTCGTGATGTTGGAAATTAATCTTTTTTCTTCGTCCTTATTGCCATTGGTTTCATTTTGCGCAGATAGCAACACAAAGTACACAATCACAATGATGATAATCAATGTTATGAATGAGAAAACGACAAAGTTCAATACCAGATAACACGCACATTTACAGCAGCTAAAAATTTGTTGAAAAAAAAAATTAATTAATCAGACTAATTAAAAAAATTTGATGTTTAATGAAAGAACTTCAAATCAATTGAATCAGAGAATCTATTGCAACGGCTTATTAGTGTAAATTGTTTTAAGCCCTGCCCTGGATTAGGTCAGATATGTTCGACCTCATTTTCAGATTATTTACTACTCGCGAAGATTATGATATATCGCACACATTTAACTAAGAAGTCACAGCTCAAAATTTTTGAATTTTCAGAAAACGCACAAAACTGTTTTGGAAGTTTAGAACTATTTTTCAGATACAAAGTGTAGATTATTTAGAAGAAGGTACTAACCGAATAAGGTTTGAAAGCACTCGTAAAGGTTTACTTTTGAAATTCAGTGGAAAACTCAAAATTTTTAGTTGTGACTATTTTGATGATCTAACTGCACATTTTTTAGTGACATGTGTTTAGTTGTGACACTTTTGTTGAAATAAAAATCAGTTTTCTAGAAGTAAATTGATAAAACAAAATTTTATGAAATAACAACTAAAATATTTACTAAAGGAAACAAACGAAACATGAAATCCATTTAATATTTTAAGAAAAGTCAGGCTCACAAATTTATGTACATATGTAGGTAATGAATAACAGATTTGTTAAATGTTTCGTAATAGTTTTTTGGAATTACATTTTTTTTAACAAGTTGTATTATGTCCCTTTTTCTCTTGTTTCATTGCTATAAATTCGTGTTGCCTTTGTAAGTCACCAATATTCCTAATATTCCAATAAGCATCAAACAATTTCTGTCGATCTGTTTCGCTTAGTTCGTCACGCACTTTCTTTCTTTAATAGTCTTTTTTGATTTTGAATGCTATATATAAAATTTGCCAGTATTTCTTTGCAATTTTGCTTTCTTTTTACTGCAATTCCTTGGCTTACACGCTCTTTTCTTGGTGATAACACTTTGATTTTCACTGTGCACATTGCTTTCTGATGTATTATCATACAAAAAACTGGAAAAAGAGTCTGAATCGGGTTCTTCACATAATTTATAATCATCTTCAGAAGTTTCTTGGAAAGGGTCTCAAGACTATCGTCAGAGTGTGGAGAGACAGTAGCTCGGCGCTTTAGATTTTTTAAGGCGAACTTTGCCTTCAGAAATCCATTTCGAATTCAGTTCCATTGATTCCTCAGTCTTACCAATCTTCTAAAATGTCACAACTTAAAAATCTTAATTTCCACATTACAGAAATGTTTAACTAACATGGAATGAAGTTCAACGTTTAGAAAATGACTGTTACCATAATTACTTTACAACGGCAAATGTCTTTTCACAAATCTAGAACAAAGTAAATTAACTTTTTTGTTTCTTTCTCAAAAGTGTTACAACTCAAAAGAACGTAAAATGAATTCATCTAAACAGTCGTATATCAAAATAGTATACGAATATGTAACATACCTCAGTCAGCTAAAATGTAACAGTCAAAAATTTTTTTTAATTACCCAGTAGGCAAGAGCAGGACTTTCTTGGTAATATTAAGGCCTTGCCACCTCATTTGAAACTTACTTTCTTTTTTATATGAAAGGGCCCGATAAAACAGGCCTTCTTTAGCAGGCCTGATAGAAATACTCTTCAAGCAGGTCTTCCTACATCGCTTGCGTCAAGAGCACTTCTAAGACCGCTTACCGTAGAAGGGGTCACAGAAGTACTTTGAAAAAATTAAATCTTACTACGTCGTATTAGTTAAATGTTTTTTTTATCTGCGTCAACCTCGCTTGCGTTGATATTTTTAGTGTTTGTTTTTGTGACGTTTTCTCCACTACTTTAACATAACATGAAACAGAAGACCATCCCAGCAACATACACACCTTTCCTTACTTCTTTCTACTTTTGATGTCGCATAAGTACAACGCAATGACAAAAAAGTAATGTCGAATCATAAAACATTGCAATACATGAAATAAAAAAATACATGAAGTCCTTCTTTTTTGCCTCCTAATATGAGGCCTTATAGCACTGCTGCTGTGGGAAGGCCTTATATCATTACTGCTGTGAGAAGGCATAATAGCACGCCTGCTGTGGTAAGGCATAATAGCATTTCATGAGTATACACTCAGTGGAGTGTAACTTTCTGCTAGTTAAAATTTCACTACTTATAAAATTTACTTATTGTTAATATTTACAGATTGTAAATAAAAACAAAAATCATAATAACAAAATAAAAAAAAAAGAATACATGTTTTTATTTGCATGAAAATTTAGTTTTGAAAAGGCCTCTTACAATCGCAGTAGTGCTAGCAGGACTTCTCCGGGGAAGGCCTTGTTCAATTGCCTGCTGAGTAAGAGCCTTTTCTTTCGGAAAATGAGCATGTATTGAATTTATCGCCACAGTTTCATTTGCGTCAAAATCTCAGCTAAATCAGATTGATCAATTTTGCGCCGAAGTCAGTAGCGTACCTAGGCCGCGCGATTGCCCCGGGCGCAAGGTCTTGCGGGGCGGCAAGATCGTCTTTGGTGTTACGAATATTTAATTAATTTTGTGAGTTTTTTTTTAGTAAATGAAAATAATGAATTGCAATGTACAGAGGCCCCATGAAGTTTTATAATGAGGAAAATATAGTTATCTTTTTTAGTTAATTTTCTTTCTGAAAATTTTGTAGGTAGGAGGCGTGGCAAATTGCATTGTCGCCCAAGGCGCCAAATGTGCTCCGTACTCCACTGACCGAAGCTGATCAAAATCGCGTTCCATGTCAGCATGTTTCTAGTAAACATATCTTTCTCAAAAGTCATGTTTCAAAAATCGGTTCCGTGATTTTAACTTTCTTACATGAGTTTCAAGACGATGTGAAAAATGTATATGCACACACAGAGACTGAAGAAAAAACCGCTCCTTATCGTAACGTTCAAATTAGGAATGCAACCGATACCGATACGATTACCGATATATCGGTATATTCCGATATATCGATATCAGTGATATTTATTTACCGATACACCGATATACACAAAAAAAATGTTCCTGTGCCCGAAAGAGCCTTTTTAACCAGGAAAAGGGGAATGATATGATCACCAAAGCAAGGTCTATTATTGGACATTTTAGTCGTTCCACTAGTAGCAATAAGATTTTGAAAGAAATGCAAGCCAAGCATAATGTTCCGATTCATGTTCTAATACAAGACATATCTACTCGTTGGGACTCGACACTGGAAGCATAAAGGCGACTACTAGAGCAACGAGTTGCAGTACAAGCTTGTTTGCCACGCATAAAATACAAAGCAGAACTTTCATCTGACGAATGGATCATGATGGAGAAGGTGGTAAACATCTTGAAATATTTTGAAGAGGTCACAAAATCATTAAGCAATTCCACTGCTGTATCCGACGCTATTCCGTTAGTCAAAAAGTCCTTGAGGACATCAAAGACAAAGGAAACCAGCCGGTACTCCAGCAAGTAGCCGCCTATCTGATATTGGGTTTTTTAAAAAGATTTAATTTGGAAAGTAAAGAATCTTATTATTTAGCAACAGCACTTGAACCAATTGCGGTCTACTATTTCTACGGCAAAAAAGCGCCTCGCAAATTTAATTAATTTAACGCTACATTCCGAAACCTCTTCAGAAACAGATACGTTCCAACCTAGTACGAGCTCTGAGGCAATTACAAGACAGGGGATATGGAGCGTTGATGAAAATATTATTAAGGAATCTGAAGAAGAAGAACCATTGTCCTCTTTGTGCTCCAATGCTTTCAAAGAAGAAATTGAGAGATATTTTCGATATCCCAATATTTCAACAGATGCAGATCCTCTCAGTATCTGGCGTAATGATTTTCTACCCCCAGACTTCAAAAAATTGGCACAAATGTATTTTAGTTTTCAAATCAGTTCTGTCTCATCTGAACGACTGTTTTCAACGACATATCTAATCCAAACAGAGTTGCGAAATCGCATTTTCCCGCATAACTTGAGGATGTTGTGCTTCCTTAAAAAAAAACATAGTGTTAATTTTAATTATTAACTTTTATACTCAAAGAATATATAAAATTAAAAAATAATTAAAAAATTAATTCTTTTATTGTTTATGGCTGTTGATTTATTTATAATGATCTTACAACTTTGCGTCATAATTAATCCTTCTTTTTTATGTAATGTCAGTCTCTGCGATAACTTTTTATAAATATCGATATCGGCGATAATATTTTAATGAATATCGGTATCGGCATCGTATCGGCCAAAACGCGTATCGTTGCATCCCTAGTTCATTCTTTGTTTTGCTCTTTGATTCAAACACCAACCCGTACTATAACAAGCAGAAATAAAAGCGAGGAACAGAATGGTAACATTCTGCCCTACGTCAAAAAAACTTTATTCGCTTTGTTGTGGTTTTGACTCGCGATTGCTATCCGAACCTGTACCAAATGTAGTGATCGTTTTTGTCATTAGATTCGTTTGAGAGTACCTTGGTCTGGGGACCAATTTCCGGGTCAAAAACGGTTCTTTCCAGGGTTCCAAGCCTCCTTTAGTGATGTCGGAAGCTATTTTTCGAGATATCTATTGTTTGAAAAAAAATTGTTTTCCATCATACGAATCTAATGACGAAAACAATCACTACATCTGGTACGGGTTCAGATAGCAGTCGCGAATAAAGATTTTTCTACGTAGAGCAGAACGTTACTCATGTTACATGTGTCATGTCGCTTGCTATGGTTTGTATTAGTGTTTCAATCAATGAGTGAAATACGGAATGCAGAGGGAAAAAATTAACGCTCATAGAACAGAACGAAATCGAACCATACGATAGGGTTTTTTTTTCATTCTCTGCGTACTTATGTATAATTAATCCGACTGTTTTTAAAACATTTGAAAGAGATTGTAATTAAGCAAATTTAAATAATTGTGTGGACCTGAATGTTTTGAATATGTATAAGCCCCATAGGGTTTTTCAAATGCGAAAGCTGATAACCTTTTTACAAAAACTTCCCACGTTGATAATTTAGTAGGTGAGGGCGTGACAAATTGCTTCTTCACCCTGGGCGCCGAATGTGCTGGGTACGCCACTGCCTAGGTCTCACGCTCTCATAATATGTATCAATATCAATTTTTGTGGCTGCAAGGAGCTACATACCAACATACATACATATGGGTCATTCCATCTATAATGGGCCTATCATTACCCTCATGTTTTCTAATAAGGCTGAAACTTTTTTCAGTGTTTGGTCTATCATGTAGAAGACATAAAAAAATTAGATAAAATTTTTTTAGCCAATATTATTGCTTAAAAAAAAAGTTTCAAATTGTGTTAAAAAAAACTCGTAAGTAAAACAAAAAAAATCATTGATGAATATAAACAAACCAACACAATCCAAATTATCTTTTATATTATCTTTAGGTAGTTATGTACTAGTAGAAGACGAAAAAATTGCAAATCTGAACAAATGAAGGTCTGAACGGTTTCTATGTGGTAAAAAAAAAAAATATTGACCTTCCAAGAAAACATCAATTTCCCAAATAATCCATCATCGATTTCAACTTTTTTAGGCTTAAAATTTTCAGAACATATAGGAGTACCATCTCTGAAAATTTTATTCATGTTTTTTCACCCTGTTTGATTTTACAAGCGTTTAAAGTTAAGATTTATGATTTGCAATGAAAATTGAAACATTGAGAATGAGTCCGAGAGAATAAAATTTGAATTGATTTCAGCCTTTTTAGGTTCAAAAATTTCAGAACATTCAGGGTACCATCTCTGAAAATTTCATTCATTTTCGTTCACCTTATTTCCTTTTACAAGCATCTAAAGTGACTGTATACAGTGGAATATTTATGAAAGAAATATAACGGAATATTCAAATTTTCTCGCTATACTTTTCAATGTTTCAATTTACATTGCAAATCCTTAATCTTAACTTTAAATGCCAGTAAAATAAAATAAGGTGAACAAAAATGAATGAAATTTTCAGAGATGATACTCCTGAATAATCTGAAAATTTTGACCTTAAAAGACTCTCTCGCTTTCATTCTCAATGTTTCAATTAGCATTGCAAATCATAAATCTTAAATTTAAATGCTTGTAAAATCAAACAGGGTGAAAAAACATGGATAAAATTTTCAGGGATGGTACTCCTATATGTTCTGAATGTTTTGAGCCTAAAAAAGCTGAAATCGATGATGGATTATTTGGGAAATTGATGTTTTCTTGGAGGTCAATATTTTTATTTTTTACCACATAGAAACCGTTCAGGCCTTAATTTAATCAGATTTGCAGTTTTTTGACATCTACTGGTACACATCTACCTAAAAATAATATAAATGATAATTTGGATTATGTTGGTTTGTTTATATTCATCAATGAATTTTTTTGTTGTACTTACGAGTTTTTTTTATCGCAATTTGAAACTTTTTTTTAAGCAATAATGTTGGTTAAAAAAATTTTATCTAATTTTTTTATATCTCTTACAGGACAGACCAATCACTGAAAAAAGTTTCAGCCTAATTAGAAAACATGAGGGTAATGATAGGCCAATTATAGATGGAATGACCCATATGTAAAGTCAATTTAGGAAAAAGAGGAATTAGTGACAATTTTTTCTTGTAGTACTTCTGTGAAAAATGTTTCTCTCGTATCTGGGTGATTTTTTTTTTATAACAATGTCCAAACATAATACAAAGTTCATCAGCAACTAATGAAAGATTCATGCCACAGACTTGTGGATAAGTTGCCAAACATCGGTTGAGTTACTTTTCTTTCCCATAATCTTTTTTTATATCCAGACCTAATCGCTATCGTAGGCTTTATAGTCTTTTACGGCTTTTCATGAAGAATTTGTTGCATATATGATACATATATCCCTGATTGATTCGTGTGGTAATGTGGTTTTATTTTTTTGTAACTCTGTCGAAACTCACCAGCAAACTATTTCTGCTGGGATTTTAAGTATTTCCCAAATACAATTGCACATTTTTAATAAACAATTTAGTTAAGCCACGATACACTCTCAAAAAAATAATTATTAGTATACTATTTTATTTTCAATGTTAATATTTTGCAAAAATTAAGAAAATTACAAAACACATTCGTTTTAAATCGTATACAAATTATAACTGACTTTAAAACAAATGTTCACTTGAATTCTACAGCTGGAATTTTTTTTTCTCTAATGCGTTAAACAGAATTCGGCCGGGTTACTAGAAATAGTCAACAATCACCCGCTTTTAAAATTATAAGAAACGTATGAAACCGGCTGACGGGTACCCGTCGAAGTAGATTTAATTCTATTCTCATAGACGGCGGAGGACGATCAGTGTTTCATTTCGCATCAGCGTTTGCCATTTTTATACCCTACACAGAGGATATTTTCACTTTGTCATTCCGTTTGTAATGCATAAAAGGGGGCGTGGCAGGTATAGATAAGTAAATATATTCTTGATGAGCGTCACCACCTGAGTCGATATAGCTGTGTCCGTCTGTCTGTCTGTCAATCTGTCTGTATGTCTGTTGAAATCAAGTTTACGGGAAAACTAAGCAAGCTAATTCAATGAAATTTGGCACACAGTTCACACCTTCTTGCAAGCTGCTAGCATATAAAAACGGGTGAAATCGGTTAACTGTCACGCCTTCCGCTCATAGTCTATGTAAATATACCCAAGTCCATTTTGAAAAAAAATTGCTGCGATTTTGATGAAAATTGGTATATGGTGAAGATGAGAACAAAATTAAGATAAGGCTACGTTCTAAGTTTGCGAAGGCTCTTAAAAGAGCGTGGCACAGCACTAAATTTCAACTTTTATAGCTCCATAGCTCGTAAACTGTGCAAGATATTGTGATGAAATTTGGTACACGAATACATAAAGTTGGCGGTATAGTAAAAGTGGGCGTGGCACTTTTTAGCAATTGAAAATTTGGACTTCGTATATCTACTAGGGAAGATACCACTGAAAGTAGTCATCAATACAAAATTCGTCAATATTCTGGAAAATTTCGTTGAAGGGCGTGGCACAGCCTACAGTATTTATAAACGTTATAAAAAGAGAACTAACAACGCAATCGTTATGAAATTTAATATGGCAGATATACTCGCTAAAAGGTGTCTTCTTTCAAAATTTTGGCACAATAGTGCCGGTGGGTGTGGCACCTCCCATATAAGCAAAATACGTTTTATGTTATAGATAGTGTGCTGTGAGAGTAAAATTCATAAAATTTGTGCAGATGTGTCGGTTATTATAAGCTTTGAAGTTCAATGAAACTTGACAAAATTGAATCAGCGGGCTTGGCACCACCCTCATAAAGTTGTAAGTGCTATTTTAAGTGAACTATTGATCTGAAATTTGATGTTAGTGGTTTACTGGGTATTAGGTACATATGAATCAAAAGCTTTTGAAATAGCAACAGTGGGCGTAGCACCTCCCATGCAATTAAAATACCTTAAGTGGCATAACTATCGACATATATTAGCAATCATCCTGAAATTTGGTGTTAGAGGTTTGTTTATGGAAGGCTATTTTTGGATCATAATCAGACTGTATTGTACCAGTGGGTGTGTCACCACCCTAAATTTTAAGAATAATTACGGGGCATATCGCAAACTATACAAGCTATTGTGCTAAAATTTGGTTTGTGCATGTCAATCAAGAATATCATTTAATGAATCAAAAGTGGGCGGAATTGGAGAGTGGACGTGACATATTTCGTGTTTTTCATTTCTATTCTATTTTTGCAACATTTCCCATATTCTTTTGACATTTTCAATCTTTAACCTTTCTCCTTCAATTTCATTAGACATTTTCTTTATTCTTTCGACTTTTTCATCAATTTTTCAACATTTTTCATATATTTCGACTTATTCAATTTCTTTCAACTTTCTTCAATGGTTTTTATATATTTTCAGCATTTTCAGTTTTTTCCAACAATTTTCAACATTTTTGAACCTTTTTACATTATTATCGACTTATTCAACCTCTTGAACATTTTTTTAACATCTATTAAAAAAGTACTTTCAATGCAGTGTAGGGTATGTGAGATTCGGCCCTGCCGAAGATAACACCTTTACTAGTTTTATTTACGTTTGAAATGTCAGTGAAAACAAAATGTTTGCTGAGTTTTCTATTGCCCGTCGTCCGACGCAATTGTATTTACTTCAACGATTTTTCGACTAGGTTTTTTTTAATTGTTGCCGATTTCCTGTCCCCGTCCGTATTCTGTTTAACACATAAAGCAATAAGACTGAGGCAAATTATCATGGAGCAATCATCTATTTATTCGAAATTTATCATGATGACAGAAACAAAAATAAGAGAGAGTATCAAACTGCCCTAACCCGCTTTTAAGCGACTAAGACTTGTGGCTCATTAAATGCCGCTGGACGGGAACAGGTAAACATATCACACGCACTGGAGAAAAATGTATGTTTACTATGGATATGACAATCTACACAGTAAATTTTCAGGATATCTCCAAGCATAACAGTCATTGAGTGGGAGACGGCTTTCTGCGGATCATCATAGTGCAATTCTACTTCAGAGTAAGAAAACTATGAAAAGTACAAGTACATTCTTCGGCAGAAAATGTGGAGCCGAAAAGAACACGAGCTCTACAGCGAATTAGTCTCAGCTTTTGTCTTAATCAGCAGATAATACATAGTTATGGCAATGAGCGATTGTGGAACGCAGATTTCCCAATTTTTTTTTTAGGGAAATAGTGAAACAAAAAAAATTTAAAAACATGGGACGATCGGAAGTTGTGGATATGGTTTTCCAAAAAATTGTTATGTGACGGGAACTCCTATAATAATTTCAAAAATATGGGTATCATATAAAATCTAACTCATACTTTTCGAGACATTGCGACTTTTTGGAAATTTTCACCGCATTTTTATTTTTCAAAAATTCGTTACTTTCTCCAAAAAATACGTTATTGACCTATAATTTTATTAACATAAAGGTCTGTAACATCCGGATTGTGTGGTAAAAAATGAAAAGTGTCAAATCGCGATATTCGAGAGAGTAAAAGCTGAAATTGCTCTAACTAGTCGAATCACCACATTTTTCGGATGATTCGCAAAAATGGGTAGAAAATTAAAACTTTCAAAAAATTTGCGCTTATTTTAGTAAACAATCAATGGCAGGGTTTAGGAGTTAGAACCTGCGTCGTAGTTGCATAAACGTTTGGTTAATACTTTCTGAATGCAAGCCAAGCGAAACCTTTTTAAGAATATTATTGATAAATATGATATAACTCAAAAAGCGAAAGACCGACTTTAAAGCGTTGTACCTGATTTCTATAACTTGAACATAAGTTTACTTTAGAAGCGAATATGGAATCAGAAGTTGGTGACGCGCATCTACTTTCGGAGATATGGACATTTCATATTTAAAAACTGTGCGCATTGAAATATAATATTTCAGAAAGAATTATGTGGTTGATAATTTAGGAGACATTAAACCTTTTCAATCAAAAATCGCTCAACTATTTAATTGAATAAATGAGCATTTAACAAAAACTGTTTCGAGTTCGAGGTTTTTGTTATGCGGTTCCTTCTAAACACAACCATTCAACAAGTGAAAAAAAAATTTTATGAGGCAAGTGCTGAGCCAGGAAATATCCTTTCCCTCCCTTGTCAAAAATGACTCTCGTTGCCTACGATTTTGACAGTCTTCAAGTTTTAGCCCCAAGAAACTTCTCTGGGTTAAACATTTTTTTTTTTTTTGAGATCAGCTGTTTTTTTACACCACCATATTTTTTGTGTTAAAACTTTATAAATATTTACCTATTTTTTTTTTCGTATTATATAGACCTCAAGAAAGCTCAATTTATTGCTTTTGAAATGAAGGTATATTTGTACTAAGATTTATGTATAAATCCTTTTTTTACGTGAACTAAATTTAATAAAATTTTTAAAACTGAAGTCAATTCATTTTCGAAATGACCGATTCAAATAAGGCACGGAAAAAAAGTCCAAATCGCAAATTTCAAAAACTATATAGTTTTCTTTATGATATTTTTTTCAATTCAATAATCCGTGTTCTGGAATAAAATACAAAAGGAATTAACTTTTTTTCAGATGAAATGGAAACATTCAAAATTTAGGTATAAAAGTCCAACTTAAATCTAAACTCTTCAGAAAGATATTTGTCAAATTGTTAAATAGTCTTGAGGAAAAACAAAGTTAAGTTAAAAATTTGATTGTCACATTAAACGATGAAAGTAAATCAGTTTCTGAATTGGCCGATTCTATTGCTGAGACTTCTACAACTTGGGACTGAAGCCCCAGTCGTTCCTAAGGTATGCATAGTACCGTGGTGTGGATAACAGGTGGAGTTCATTTTTCCTGTTCTAAAATGTATTTTAATCCGCTGAAATAAGCAATAACAATGTATGTTTATTATAAAAAGTGTCCGAAAACATTATTTCAACATATTGTCTATATAGAACAAAAAGTCACTATCTACATTTTAATGTCTCCGAGTAATGAGGTTTTTTTATGCGTTTTATAAATCAAAATTTAATATGCCCAAAACACATCTCTTGAATTAGAAGAGTTGTTCATTATTAGCTGACAAACTTTAGATTTTTTATGACTTAATGTATATAAAAAACCCCATAACTCGAAAAGGTGGAAAAGTAGATAGTGAGTTTTTGTTCTGTACCGACGATATTATGATTATTATAACCATAAAGCACAACCTTTATGACCATTTTTCTCATGTTAGTTTGGGTCAAAATCATATTAAGAGAAAAAATCATACTAAAATATTTATTGTAGCCATACCTCCTTACCATAAGTTAGATAATTTTCTTAGTATGAGTAAATATTGCTACCTTAAAATAAAGGGAATTCCCTTTAACCTTAGCCAGGTACTATAACTGAAAAGATTTATTAATTTTATGAGAGTTAACTGTACGAAGCGCGCTTTTTTAAGGCAGAAATTTATTAAAAGCTTCAAAGTTTTAGTATAAAATTTCTTGTTGTCACAGAAATTTGTATTCGGTGTAAGTTAATTTTTTTCACGCCATATGCCGTCTGAGGAGATTTAGAACACAAGAAGAATCTGTAAAGTTATTTTTCAACTAATTTATCTAAAAAAAAAATTATTTTAGATTAGAATGGACTCTCTATTGTCCATTTACTTTTTCTGACTCAAATTAATGTTGAATATACAGTATTTACCATCAAAGTTCCCATTACGTCAATGAAAACAAAAAATTTGCCGAACGTTCCAGACCAAAAAAAAAAGTTGTCCGATAGGGCTCAAAGTTTTACCAATTGTTCTCCTATTGAATGGCACTTCTCATATAAAAATCTATTTATTTAGAAAAATATGGATTGAGGTGGAGGTGATACGAATTTTGAACTTTTCTTGCAAAGCATTGTTTTTAAAGGCTTGTAACTTTTTTCCGGATTTCACCATACGTATTCAATAGGATATTCTACTAAGTTTTAATGAGTTATAACTCTTTAACAAAAAAAAAAAAATGGAAATTGAAATTGAAATCGTATTATTTTAATAATTATCAAAAACAAAATGTTTTAAGTGTGAGTTTCATAAAAATTTATAGTTTTGAAGAGAAAATTTATAGACGTTGAAATTCGACGCGTTGAGCAAATTATGCGCGATATATATTATTACAAAAAACAGTAAAAATGCAATTAAAAAAAAACCTCTGATGATTTTTATCATTTTTACTTCTATCGACTCAAACTACACTCTTAAAAGTTCCCCATTCAAGTTTTTGTTGTAACTCAACCTTGCATTTAAACTTGGATATAGCCCACCTAATTACGAATTTCCAAACTCCGAACATGATTTTCAGATTTGATGTGAATTTCAATTGTAGCTACTTATACTGAATTAAGGTTACAATTGTCCATTTCGCTTTCATTCCAGAGAAAATTATTTGATTCTTGCAAACCTTCTAAAATTGATCACATATAAACTTTTGATATCTTGGACTGTGTTCGCTGCTACCATTTAGAATTTTTTGATTTTTTTTTAACAAAAATCTTTCTTAGAAAAAAAGACACGTTCTGAAATTTTTAATATTCATTTCAATACGAACATTTAACTTTCAGCATATGAAATTTGTGTTTAAAAAATCTGCTGACTTTGCACAACAAACAACTAGTGCACGAGTAATTCACAAAACGCTACAAGAAAGAGGTCATTGCATTCGATTTAAATTTAGTTGATTTTACGAAGCGATGAACCACTGATCGATCTTGCTGAACAAAAAAACAAAAATGCTGGAAAAATGTGCGGTTTATTGTTTATTCTTCAATTTGCTTGCTATATCACGTTGTTGGCATTTGTCACAAGTTGGCCTTAACGAGTCCTACCGGATACTTCATTTATCGACGCATTTTTCGCGAGTTTTCCTTAGTATCACCGTAGAGAGCCAACGTTTTCCAACGCTAATTGAATCCTTATGGCCTGAGTCATATTTGCCAATGACATCAAACATCTTTCCACGTACATCAATACATGCGAATGGTGATCATAAGGATTGTACAAAACTGCAACAGGCGCATTGGTCACAAGTCGATAGCTTAAGTCGTCTATGGGTTATGGACGTTGGTTGGACAGGCGACAATGACAGCGATAATAGACGCGTTTGCCCACCTAAGTTGTTTGTATTCGATTTAATACGTAATAATGTTGAGGTAAGCAATTTAGAAAATGTTGGAGTGCACGAAAACAATGCATTGAGCGTCAATCGACACTTGCAATATGTAGTATCTCGTTGATTAAAATCATTTACAACTTAATGCAATTTCTATTCAAAAGGTACTCATTATTGACTGCAGTAAATATATTGCACCAGGTGGTTCCAAAATATTGACAATTAAGCTTGGACCTCCAAGTGGTCCATGTGGTATTGAAAAGTACATCTACTTCATACTCGCTGACGATTCACATATTCTCGCCTATGATATAATCGAACAAACTTGGCAGAGTCGCAAGCTTTTGAGTCGTAAATACGATAGCATAGAGGAGGCCTTACCCATACAACCTATGGATTTTGCGTTTGGAAAAGATAGTAATATGCTGATTTCCGATGCTGATGGGGTGCTATATAGTACAAATAACGCTTTGCTATTGGACAGCATTAGTGCGATTGCCTTAAATAATACGATTACGAAGAATGGTGGCAAGGATATCGATATTGAATTGGATCTATTGGGAAGTCTTTTAGGACCAAGTAAAGGCATGATGTTTGATATAATACAGGATGCACTTTTTTATGTTGTTCCAAAATTCGGTGCTGTAGTACGTTGTGAACCAAAACCGAATTTAACAGCGGAAGGTAATGAAATTATCTACATGACTTCACGAAATGTGCAGCAATTGTTCTTTGGAGATCATGGCTCAGTTTGGCTGTTGAGTGATCGTTGGTTATCGCCAAAAGATCACTGTTTTCCAGCGTAATATATGTAGTTAGTGTACATGTATTAGAAAAAAACCTTAAGGATATATCAATCAATTTATTTAATTTGAAATTGTTTCGATATTTTTGCTTTGTAAGCAATAGAAAAATGTATACTGCTTAAAGAACAATTGTCGGAAAAAATTACAAAATAGTGAATATAATAAAACGCTATATTCGTGTGCGTCAAAATATATCTGATTTGGGTTTACGTACAAAAAGGAAATTTTTAATCACGTTCGTGTGCTTTTTTTTTGACATATTCTTTTTGCCTTATTCGCGAATAATTTACTTTTTTAAACATGAACACGAATAGTGTACATTTATTTAGTAGAGCAAAAAAAAATGGTCCGAAAGGTTCTATACAAATTAATGATAAATTCCAATTAGAAAGTCCCAAATTTGGAGCAAAAATTACCCACAGTTAACTTTTCTCAAAAAAAAGCATCACCAAAAATTTTGATATAAAACCACTATTAGATGGTTCTATTGAATTGATGTATTGAATAATAGCTAGTATCAGATCCTTGGGGGTGGGGCCAATGCCCTCCCCAGCCCTATCGAATTGGCACTACTGTGTCGAAGAGAAAATATAATCGGCCAAAAAACATCGACGATTTGTGTCAAACGGCGATTTAATGATTTTTCAGATATGTTGCTAAGAATGAAGTTTTACGAATAAGAATTCGTTATTATCTGTATAAATTTTGTGTAAGGGTTTTTAAATTGTTGCCAAAAATGGACCAATCTTTTACTACGCGAATTCGCTATCAGACAAAAAACAATTTTAGCTCTCATCGGCTGATACCCATATGGATACAAAAGTCTTATATTTAATTAACTCATTTTAACACTCTTTTGAGGTCTGAGGGTCTTCACCTATATTTTTGGAGAACTTTACCATTTTTCTATAAAGTTCTATTTAAAACTTTATGCAGTGTGTATAAAACTCCTTTTACTTTTTATGTAAGTTCCAGCAATATATCACTTCTTTTATTCAGGAGTCATTTTTTACAAACTTTTAATATTTGTAAGTTCTCATAACATTCTCTTTGCGAAAAAATTATATGAACTATGCAGAACAGAGATATCACAGCATTCACGAGCTATCCCAAAAAAAAAATAATTTTGTGGTTTCACGATCTGGCTTATCGTTAGTTTCACCCGAACCTTTCATCTTGACTTTTTCGTTCGCCAGAATTCAAAATATGTAAATTCGAAGATAGGTCCGTTCTTTAACTAAGCAGAAGTAGTCAGACTTAAAGGATTTAGTCCAAAACTTTTCAACAACATGGAATTTTAGACGTTTATTTATTGTTTGTGTTTGAAAAAGAAAAATCAATTTTATTTCCCACATTGAAAAGTTTTTCACGTTGATTCTCGGACAAAAAAATAATGGTTTCTGGCGTTCCTATACTTTTAACATTTTTCTCTTTCACAGAACGAACTTCTCGTATGAAATTAAATAAGACAAACGTTTTAATTGTATAAAATGTGCCAAAACTAAATCACTAAACAAACAAATGATGTTTTCCTATTGTAAGTTTTTGATAGTCAGTAACAAATATGTACCTATATGTATGTTTTTAATTTAAATTTCGTTAACAGTGTGATATGAACATTCAATAAAGAATTTTGACATACCCCTGAGGATGCTTAAAACGCATAAGCGAAACGTCGGGTGAACAAATGAATAAAAAAAAATTATTTTCAATTTATAAAAACAAATATATTGGTCAGATATTATTATATAGTGAAGTAAAATTTTTCGCGAAAAGCGCCCATATTTCGCCCAAAGTAGGAAATTTTTTTTTTTTTTGAACATGACAAACTTTTCGCTCATAGCTGAAAATTGGGGAAGAATGAAAAGTGAAATGCTGTTCGGGTTAAACTTACGATAAAGCTGGATATATCAGTTTTGTATAGCTAGCATTTTTTACCTTTATTTATCAGCCTTATAGCACATTCAATTTTCTTTAATAGTAATTATTCATTTCATTAACTACAATATTCAACTTTTTTCTAGTAGTTCAGTGTTATTTTTAAAATAGTGTTTTAGAAAAGAACTTAAAAAGGACAATAAAATTTTTTTTAAAATATGTTTCCAATATGACATACTAGCATTGAATTAATATTAATTCAATTCAATTAAATTAATACATCTTTAAAATAATAAGAATACTAAAATATTTTTTTATCCATATGAGTATGTCAATCGATATGATTTATAATTATCTTCCATTTGATACCAAATTTGTATATTTAATACAAAAAAAATATATTTATGGCTAAGTACCCAAAAACCGGCCCATTTTGATTCTTCTAAAAAATGTGAGCAGGTGCTGAATACATATCCTTAGAATGTAATATCGTTCTTTACAAATTATCCCAAAATTATAATTGTCGTATGACACAAGCCGATATTTCGTGGTAGGTAAAACTAAAGCAAATCGTTCATAAATAAATAGGACAAAAGGAACACATCCTCAAAGCAAAACTTCTATAAAAGTTAAAAATAATTTTGTAAGTAAACTAACCCAACCAGCCACAAAAAAAATTACCAAAATCCATCAATACAAAATTATCAAACATCAACACGGATCGACAAAAAACCGGACCATGATTTGGCGATTTTGAAGCTATTTTGGAACATTTTTTATTTAATAAGGATATCGAAATACATTTTCCTTTTGTAAGATTTAATAAGTGGATTTTACCTTATTTTTCCCTATTTTGCTATTCTTTGTAAACAAAGTTTCGATATTGGGCTTTTTTTAGATATATTTCCACTATGCCTTTGGCCAATTTTTAAGAAAAATGGAGAAAACGCCCATAAACCTTTAACACGTGACTTTTTATACACTACACTCAAGAAATGCATTCAGTGTCACTCCAATTATATCGAATTGGAGGGGGCGTGGCAAGCGTACATAATCCTGACCAGCGTCGCCTCCTGACTCGAAATAGTCCATTTCTGTTCGTCGAAAGTACAATTACGGGAAAAACAATGCAATATTATTCCATGCTATGGATATATGGGGCTATAAATAGATGAAATCACAAAAATGATTCGGGTCAGCTGCACAAAAATTGGGCTTTTGACTTTGATTATAAATGAAAATAATTCCGATATTAATAGACATTTGTACGATTTAATTAAACAAAAAAATTACTTAAAATTAGTTGCCAAAAATATAATACATATGAATACATAAAGGTTATTTGATAATGAAAGTCTACATTTTTTGTTGGTGGCTCATACGAAAAAAGGAACTACTTGAAAACATAAAAGCTTGTTTAGAATTTTAAATAATTATTATTTAGAAAATATTTTTGAGAAAACTGTGCAGTCAAGAGAATTGCCAGTATATACGCACTAGTTTCCGAATTTTCGCAAATAGCGTGGAAATTTAGTTATGTAAGGAAAACGATTTTCTTGAAAATAATTATTCAGACAGGGCTAAATACGAGAAATAAAGCTATATTGGAATTAATTTTATATTTAAAATCAAAAATCTGATCTGGTACATTAACGAATACAATTTTCAATATTAATAGATTTATAATAAAGATTATATTCAGTTTTTCTATCCTTTAATATCTCCCTTAATTTTTGAAGATACTCAATTTCTTCCAGAGGTTAATCAAGTAAACAAAAAATTCTTACTGTACTTTAAAATAAAATCCACGTTAATGTTTAAGACATATTACTAAATTATCTCTGAAAAAAAAATCACATTTTTAATAAACATCATTTAAATCATATTGATCTGCTTTAAAACAATATATAAAAAAAAGGGCGCGTGTCGTAAAGATTAAGCAAAACCTTGTCCGTAATACACTCACACAAGCATATTAATAAAATTAATCTGCGCTAAGAAAAACAATAATCAGAGTTTTTAAAATTTCGAAAAAGTTCATAAAGTGGAATCGCGTCAATTTCTGTTTAATTCGATACCATAAATGATTTTAGTATTTATGTATTTATCGATATTTATTATAGAGGCGATTATAACTTTTGATCACTGAATAATTTAAAAGTTTATGAAAGGGTGATTTTTTTAGAATCGAAATAAAACACATACATTAAGTTTGAGTCCAATTTTTTTTTTATTTAAGAGCTTTTATGACATGCAACATTTATTGCTTAAAAATAATTTCCGCATTCGATTAGTCTAATTTTCGACCACTTGAGGTCTAATTTCTGAAATAACACGAGATGTGTTGATTTAAAAAGTGTCAATTGCTAGTTGCATAAACCAGCCACTTCAGATATCCCCATAAAAAATAATCCAATAATCAACACTCAAGCTTCGAACAACCAAATGTTGTTCATAATTAATTAATAACTTATTAAAATGGGCAATATGCTGGATATTATTTTTAAACAATAAATGTTATAATATAGTTTTATTAACAAAATAATTTGAATTGAAACTTAACTTTTGTGTTTTATTTCAGTTCAAATGCAAATTCGTTTATCCACATATTTCGTTCCAAAGTTTTAAAATAAGAGTTTTTGAAGAGTTTTAATGGCTTATTTATTGCGCACTTGACTAAGAAATTTTTATTTAATGAATTTCAATAAGTTCTTATGATTTAAATATAATTATATAAATAAAGTATAAATATTTTAAGTTTTTTTTTTTTTTGTTATAAGTTGTTTCTTTCATAAATGTATTTATTTATCTTCTTTTTTTCAATTACTTTAAATTTATTCATTTTATACTAAAAAGCATTATCTTTTCTCTTTCAACGAAGAATTTAGATTTTTTTAAATTATTCAATTTTTTGGGGTTTTTCTCTTAAAAGTTAACAATGTTTTTTATAAAAAAAAATCCTAGTCAAACAATGAAAGTTTAAAATAACTTAAGCTATAAAACGCATAAAGAAATAACGAAAGCTTAATGCAATTTATCAAAACTAAAAAATTTCTGCAATTTTTTGCCAAATTGCGGTAGCGAAATATTTGACGCGACATCATTCAATGTACTGGTGGCTGTTGCGGCAGCAGTCGAAGCAGTGGTATTTGATTTATCAGTTTGAATCGGAGTGTTTTCTTTATGAGTTACTGTGGTGGCTTTTGTAGTACTGGCGGCATTTGTTGGGGTTTCGGTTGTGATAAAACTATTTGATGATAACACATTCCTAAAAAATGTCGATGTTGTTTGTGTTGTTGTTTTGGATGATTTATTAAAATAATGTTGCTCTCAATCTCTTATTGTCTGCCTATTTAAGTATCCCATCAAAGCATGCAGCCGCTTTTTAACATTCTTTTGATCGTCTAGCGTGCAACCAAGTAATGTACTTTCAAACTTTTTATCTACTGGACCAGCATCCATATCTAGCGCGCTGGTTTCTGGAAATGATGAGAGATTTCCACCACTAACAACACCGGTTTCAGATGCGCTGCAGCAAGTATTTAGATACTGTTGACAACGCTGGCGCGAAAGTACTGGATCTCCCAAGGTGATCATCATATCAATGAGAGCATTTATTTGTGAGAGTGAGTCTTCTTGTGATTGATCGCGCACAGTGCGAACATTCAGTTCAACAGTAGAGAGACGAGCATTTACACGGTGAATATAACAAGATATTTCTTCGCGTTCAGCTGGAAGAGTATAAAAAGCATCATGTGAGACGGCAAATCTTAACGAATTGTAAATGAAGCACAAATTCATAAGACAATACAATCAAATAGTTAAAATGATAACAAAAGCGTAAAGAATAAGCAAACCACCCACGCCAGTTACGACAGCATATGAATTGTTTAGGTTACTGCGGTTCGTTTCTTCCCACCATTTATGGCTCGAGCGGCTTAGCGGTGTCAAACGTTTGCTAATTCAAAAATGGTTTTGGTTTTGTTGACCATAGTTGGTAGTGGCTCTTAAGGAGTAAATTTTGTGTGGGTGTTGCATAGAAGTTGCTTTGAGTAATTTGAAATTAAGTAGAAATTTTGTTTATAACGTGCTTTTAAAAAGCCATTCATGTTTTCGTCATTATTACTTAAATTTACATTTTAGTAATAATAATTTTTTATTGTAAATAATAAGCACCTAATAAAAATTTCATCAGTTTATCTATAAATTGCTATGTTGAATTAACAATTTATTTCTTTTAAATAGAGCAATTCAACTTGAGTCAAAGAAAATAAAATAAACTATTTCAAGGAAAATTATGAAATTGTAAGCACCTCATCGGAAATAAAAATTAAAATCTTCTCTTTTAGTGAAATTAAGGAAGTAAAATCCGAGGTTACTTTCAAATCTAGTTATAGTACGTGAAGGGGTTTTTGGTCATTTAATATTAAATAGAACAACTATCCAGTTAGAAAATGTTAGAAGAAACATTGATTTTAGGCCAGAAGACCTTCGCATGTTAAGATATGGTTGAGTCGTGATGCTTTGTAGTTAGCTTGTTTTAACTACCTCATAGTAACTCAAACTTTCTGCACAATTTTAAAATCTGTGCCATGATTTTTATCGAAACGTTGACATACTTTTTTTTATTTTATTGGAAAATGGAACTTTAGTTAAATTTACAAACAGAAGCTTACTGCTCTTGAGCAAATGAACCGATCTGAATGAAACTTTGGCACGAATGGAACGAATTAGACTTTAATAAATCGGTTGGAAATTCTCAAATAAATAATTTTTCATACTTGTTTAATAATTTTTTCCTGTACAACTTTGTATTTGTACTTAACATTTTTCCATTTATTGTAGATAACGATTTTTTGGAACGATATATTGCGAAAGTTATTCAACAAAATTTCACACAAATACTAGAAAGCGTTCGGACAATTAATAAACAACAAGTATCATATTTGGAACGGATGCGTGGCGCCCATCATACAAACAAAATCGCTATATTGATAAAGTTATTTAAGTTAATGTTCACACAAATATTAAGAATGATTTGAACGTACTAGACAAAAAAGATAAATTTCGACCGGACGGTGAGGCAGGCCCTGAACAGCAGAACATTTTTGACGCTATACTGTTAAAGGGTATTCCTCTAAACGCGAAAACTCGAAAAACATCAAAACTCGAAAGATTTCCGGGATTATTTACGGGAACACCAATATCTATGCAAACGTGCAAACGAATGAGGAATGGTAATTTCATAATTTGATGTTGTTGTGTTGCCGCAGCCATAAAAAAATGAATCACACCAAAAAGAGAAAATGTATCAAAAAAGTTATAATTAAGTAAATAAATAAACCACAAATAAAAAAAAAATTAAATTCTGAGAATCGGGCTTTTAATATATTTAAAAATCGTTGAGTGAAAGTTATGTGCATATTTCAAAAGAGATTTCAAATTACAAGCAAATTGTTTCCACAAACTCATCATCACTGATTCACTTTTCGACATTTCGAGGCTGCTTCTCATCAAATTTGACTCGAAAGTTTTCGAAGCATACGTAAACTTTGCTCCATACAAATCCGTTTAGACTACTGTGAGAATTATTTAATGCAACTTATTTAACTAAAAATATTTGGAACGGTTCGAAAAAGTACTAGGCGAATTCTGATACCATTCAATCATAAGCTTGAAATCGCTTTGCTTTACTGATAGCGGTTTAAGTAAATGTTTGGTGAACCCAACATGCAATGGACAAGTAATAGGCCAGTTTTTTGCTCCCGACGTTTCGTTAATTTTCTGACACTTCTTCATGGGTATATTTATTTAATTTCATTTTACTAAACAACTGCAGAATGAACATAGTTCTGATTTTTGGGGATGCAAGTTAAAATTTGTTTTAGTTGTAAAATCAAATAAATAAATATACCCATGAAGAATTCGCCAGAAAAGTGACGAAGGTCGGGAGAAAAAATTGACTTGATGAACTTTTAAGGGCAATTACAAATATTGGTCAAAAAACTTCCAATAATATTGAATACTTTGAAAAACTATTGACCCAAAAGAAACATAATAAACTGAAGAAAGTAAATGTTACAAAGCTCGCTATAACTATATTGGGTGGCACAATCTAAAGCTAGGAAATAAAAGATTGATTTTAACCAAGACTTAAAGTCATATGAAAAGTACATGTATTTTCTGTATTAAACCTTACTTTAAAATGGTAGCGTGTGTATTCCTACATTCAGTCTATGTAATAAAAAAATAAATTCGTATGCGCTACATTGTTTTCACGATTCGTAAAAAAATTATATGCACTTCTAAACTGGCTGTATTTTAATGTAAAATACATGTTTTATTTTGGATATGTGTACATTTGTGATTCAGAGTACGCTAATATATTAACTTTCCCAAATTATGAAAATAACCAAACATTTATGACTGAACTTCGATATCTTTTTATATGGAAACTTAAATTTAATTATTAATTTTTAATTTTTAATATTGATGGGAGACAAAACACATACCGTATTCGAATACCATTGGGATCAGATAAACAAAAAATATATTACGCGTCTTTCTAGGGTCCAAAGATTTGTTCACAATATTTTTTTTACTTGAAACTAGTTATGCTTTCCTTATTTAGAGAGCTTGTAAGCTTTTTTAAGGCATTGCAATAAAAATAAAAGTTGTTTAAACTTACACTCCATCATGTTTTGCAACAGATCATTACTCTTGATGAGATCAATTGACATGAGCAGAAAGTCTCGTTTTTCCTGTAATCCGAGTGCATCTTTGCGGAATTTCTCAACACGTGCATCCAGGTGATCCAAAACAGTAACAAATCTGTATAACAAACAGGGAAAACAGTATTTAATTTACGAGACATGGCACATATATATTCGAATTATGTAAATTTTTAATTGAGTAATTTCGAAAAATATATACGTATAATACAAAAAAAAGGAAGTTTCTATAAAGCTTGATTACCTTTCATTTAAATCAAAGGGCCTTTTTGAAGGAATTTGGATTAAATTGTGACCAGGTAGTGGTAGTAGTAAAATGATGTGACGAGTATAGTAGTAGTAGTGTTGAGTTGAGATGATATTTTATAAAAAGACAAAATGGAAATGATGAAAAAAATTAAAATTTCTATCTATGTATATAAAAAAAAAATATTTTACATTAGGGTGTAATACATACATTATGTATAGTGCATTGTTTATAAATGATCTTACAAAATATGAATTTAGCATAACATATTATAAATTCAAATAGTAATTTTCATCTCCTGACTTAAAAGAACAATTAAAACAAACATTTTGCAGCAAACTTAAAAACAGTATAAAGTTAAACAAATTACAAATTAAAGTTTCTTTACGGCACGTGATTTCAAACTATAAACAATTACAACAAAGAAAAAATATGACGGAGTGTGGGCTCGTCCAAAAGCCAACATTACAACAGAAAAAAAACTAACAGTTTATGTTATTTACCTACTACTCGATAAGAATTCAATTTCTACGCGTAGGTTTTAAAATACAAGCGAAATTGAAATGTTTGCGCTGTGGTTTTTATTAATAGCTTGTAGCACAAATTCGCATATTCCTTAAATGGAATAATTAAGCATAGAACTGTTAATGACCCTCAATAAGTTGATGGAAAATTACGTTTTCTTGTCATTACAAAAGTATTTTGCGTGGCACATATGTGTGTGTCAAAATTATTTCCAAGTTCAGCTTTTCAATTGTGCATTTAACTATAAACAAGCCGAATTGTCAATTTGGTTTATCAGAAACTTAGACGATGGCTTAATTTTAGATGCTCATTAAATTTAAGAAAAGTAAAGCTTAATGGTATTAAAATAATTGAGTACCTACTAAGTGAAAATAAAGAATTATTATTATCTTTGGACTAGTTATAATGGAAAAAATTCAAATCAATTGAAATATATGGCAATGAATAAGAGACCTGCATCCAATTAATTGGTAAGATACAAGAAAAAGTTCTTGTTAATATCAAGGAAATTATTTTATTACTAATTTTTGTGAAAACAGATCACTAGAGATGAATTCTAACCAATGTCAAACATTGGTATTACATAATTATAGAAGAAATTCATATTATTTGGGTAAACCATATTAGCCAACAGAAGAAAAATTATTTGGGTACACCATATTAGCAAAAAAAAAAAAGTTTCAACAAAAAATCTGTATAATCGAAGTGGAAGAGATCGAAAAATTTTCTTCATTTGCCATTTATTTTGGGCAAAATTTCCCGGTTATTTTTCGACAATCTTTTAATTTTATTTGAGCTATCAGGTAAGCCGAACACGCTGTTTTAGTGTTCTATGTGATATTTTATATAAAATGACTAGCAAAATGTTCATAGTAACACCGTGCGACAGCAATTATGGGCACGCAGGTTTGATATAGAATAAAAAGTTTTTATTCAGAAACAATACTGACATTTTTTTGGATTGGCGAGAACTAACGCTAACGTTTGGGAATACAAGTCGCAACTTTTAAAACAACCCTACTCATAAAATAAATTTATAGGTAAGTACTTCATTTTTTTATGGAATAAAATCGACTTAAAGTATGAAGTCATTTGTTATATACCAAATATTTTTCAAACTATTACAAAATATAAGTTCAGAAGTATCAATACCAGTAAAGTAGCATATCAGATCATGGTTTCAGTTCGCGCTTCAGATTCATTAGTGACCTCACAGTGAAGAATTTTCAAGCATAACTTAACCTGCCTTTTGCATGAACCTGTAAAAAATCAGCGTTTTCTTTTATATTGTTTTACTTGAAACGCTTCAAATTGCTAACACTTGAAGCTCCCACTCAAGTGTTCTATTTACCCATTAACTACATTAGAATAAATTGCTAATGGCTTAGATCGAATGCCGCTTTAATGCATACATACTTGAATTATTTTATAAAAATAATAGTAATCGGATCCTTTTTACCTTATTAGGAGCAATAATTTTATAAAACGAAAATGACTTAAGTAAACAATTGTAATGTATATGGTTATCATGTACATATACATATTTGTAATTAATTTATATCAAACAATAGTTTTGGCCAAATTCAAATTGTCAACGCCTATAACTGCCATATGAATGTTGCAAGCTTTCGTAAATAACCGACCTTCTGGTGCCGAAAAATTAAATTTTATATTTACAATTTTTAATTTTTATGGTCGAAATTTGACATCACAATTTATATTATGATTAATTTGAAAAAATATATAATCGTAATAACAACTTTGTTAACTCAGAAAATTCTGGTGTAATACATTGATTCTGGAGAAAAACCTTATCCATTTCATATCAGCAACCGCATGCTCACGGCTAAGCGCTCAAAATTGTCGCACAGTGTATTTAATTCTTGATCCCAACATTTGCTGGTAATAAATAAAAGTGTATTGGAAATACTGTATGAATTTAACACCTCAACCTTAACACTATCAATTGGTTATCATAGTAACTAAAACTGAAAATTCTTATACACAATACGAGTACATATATCGTAATTTTCGTGCAAAAATCTAATTGTAAGATAATGTTGTAAAATCTTGCATTCCGAGTACAGATCATATGAAATAAAATTTATGGAATTTATGTTTGGCAATAATAACCTGTCAACAACTTTACTATCATCAACTTGTCCTCCATATGTAGTAACTGCATTACAAGAAGTGCCAGTTCCAGTGCCAGTACCAATGCCACCAAAATGCCTTGGCGAATTATTATAAAAAGACGATGAAGATGATGAATCCATCATTGAATCATTTGTGTTTGGGTTAAGACCATGCAAATAATCAAAATTCATTGAGGACTCTGACTGATATGACGAATTAGGACAATCGGAATACTCTTGTGGTGGTGGCACTGTTGACGAATCAATTTCCATATCTTCACTCTCAATATTTATAAATCTAACTTTAGCAGCGGATTCGGAGACAGAAGTTCTATTTTTTGCAGAGTCTTCAACAAAATCTAGTTTCTGTGGTTGAGGCTGTTCGTATCGCTGTTGCGTTTGGTTATAATTTGGAGAATTTGGATGAAATGGTGATGGTGGTGCAATGAGATGGGATTGTGCTTCGTCAGAAGCTGACCAATGCAGTAGTTGTTGTTTTTCTGAATCTCTCCCGTTGGCAGCAATTGTGGATATTTGTAATGGAGCGGCTTTATTTGTTGTACTAGCAAATGCTCCTTCTTGTGATTGATATTCTTGATGCTGTTGTTTTTGTAGTCTATTCTGTTGTTGTGTTTGTAAATATGTTCTATTTGATGTATTCTGATCCAGGATTGCTTAGTTGTATTACTTTTATTAGAATCGAAATTAGAGGGGTTTCAATAAATTACATGCAATTTTGCAGTTTGTGTTTTTTTTTTTTTGAGTTTACATAACTCTTTTTGATGACAAGTAGCTGTAAAAATAAAATAAAATTTTCATTTATAATTTTTTAATTACCTATGTAACTGCAATTCAGTGCAATTGGACAGCGTTTGGGTCGCGTTTGCTCTTGTGTCGTGTTGCAAATTTTCATTTGAATTATTTGCAAAGAAAAGTGAGTCCCAAAATTTGTTCGCCATTAAATTCGGTGGTTTTTGTGTATCAGAGGTATTCGCTTGATCGTCAACGCGTCGACGCTTGCGCAACATGCCGAGAAAATTTTCAAACATTTTTCTTTTTTATTTTGTACAAACTTGTTACAAGGGCTTTTTGTCAAAACGATTTGCACTAACGGTTACAACACAAAAACTATATGAAATTGAAAATAATTTTATTAGTTATTGTTAAATGTAAGAGTTAAATTGAGAGAAATTTTGTGGTTTGTGAGAAAAAGTAACTCGGAGCCTTTTCTTAAGCCGATGTTTGACACAATTTTTGTGCAAACTTATCATATATTTTTGGCTCGAGTCTACTCCAGCATATATTTGCATGTCTTGTTTGTGACTTTGTACTCAATGGGGAGTGAAAACTTTTTTATGTGTTTTTATTTTGCTACATGGTTATATTCATTCCAGTGGGGTAACTGAAGCTAACAAATGAAAAACAGGGTTTTATCTAGGCATAAATAGTAACAAGCTAAACTTTCTTAAAAGTGATGAAACACAGAAGTTTTTCGTGATTTTGATAAGCAGAATCGTCATTTGGATCCGTTTTCGTAAAAATTTGAGTTTTCTGAAATATTATCTAATTTTTTACTAAGATTTTTAGAGAAGGACAATCATTAGATGCCTAAATCTCATGGAGAACAAACCAATAGCGAACGCGTTCAAATCTTTGTTTTGAAGGCATGGCTTTGTTTTAGAGGTACGGCGTAGCTACCTACCTTTGTTTTACAGGTAGGACAAAATTTTAGTAGATGGAGTTATACTTAGCTTTAAATCATTCTTGTGGATTTGCCTTCGACAAGATGCCAAATTATCAAAAAATAATCGATGCGAAAAAGCACGATATTTTGGCGTTGCGAAGAAAAACTACGGTAAGAGAAATTTCTTTTAGAGTAAAAAAATCCTCAGTAGTCGAGTTCTTGAAAAAGTTTCCTGAAACTGGGCTTCAAGAATGTGATGAAAATAGAGGAACAGAAATTTCTCCAGTGACTGTGTGACGAAGAATTCCAGACACTGGGTTATCATCACAACAATAAGAAGACGTTTTAGCCCACTTAAATGCGTCGAAAACGTTTGGAGTGGTCCAAACAGTACAAAAAATTAATCTAAGTTCATCATATTAGGCTACGATGGAATGCTGAATGTGCGCCCCCGAAGAACCGGAGAGCGTTATAACGACGAGTGTTCCCAAAGAGCATTCAGGCAACCGGTTATTGGAATGGTCTAAGGATACTTTCTTATAACCAAGTTCGACGACTAGCTAAGATTGAAGGAACTATCAAGGCAGCTGGCTACAAAGTCATCATAAAACAAAACTTGGAACCTTCTATTAAAGAGCGTTATTCGCATGTGGACAACTTAATTTTTCAACATGATTCTACGCTATGTCATCCAGCCCAGTTGCTAAGCATTAGTATTTTGTAAATCCTTGTTCTGTACTTAATAATAATACAAAACTTTAAATACTAAAATACTAATTAATTTTAAAATACCTACTGAAAATATTATAGAATCAGTAACTAAAAAATTAACTTTTCTAACATTTTACTAAGGACTGTATTTATCAATAAAGAGCATTTTTCACGTTTTCGATAAAAATAGATGTTTATGATATGGGTTTCCGACCAACAGATAAATATTTTGAAGACAAATTATTTGATTCTTGCACCAGTTTTTTGAATCGGTAATACATGTAGATCATAAAGGTTTTATTCAACTAATTTTGCTTGTCCGTAATGCAATGTTCGCCACTGAATATTGTTTCAAGTCTTGAGCTGATTCAACAATAGTTCATTTTCTATTAAAGTCATACTTATTTTAGTTAGTAAAATAATGGCATGGTTTATAAATTTTTTGTTCTGCTCATGGTTGAATATTCCGGAGAAATTCTAAATGTTGAAAATTGCACTCAAATGCTTATGTGATTTGGGAGTCGGGAAATGTTCTTAAAATTTTGATTCAAACTCCCCAAAGCGGACTTTATTTTAGTTTCAATAATTTTTCGAAAATAGACACTATTCATTCAAATGAAGAAGAGTTTCGGAAGGAAAATATTTCTTTTAAAATTATGCACAGTTTTTGTTTGTTTGTCATTTATGGACAGGAAATTTATAGACTTGAAATTTAGCAAAAAGCTTATAAAAAAATACATGGTAAAATAAAAAAATTAAGCTTTAAATAATTTTTTGCAATTTCTCAACTAAGGCTATATTTTAGGCTTTCCGACGAATAAGAGAAAAAGCGTAGATACGATAGCTATCTTATCAGTCACATAGATCTGAATCCTACTTACTTTCATTACGAAATTTCGTTGGGCCAGCAAGGGGTTTGGTGAAATAACCTGTGGTATCACAATGGATCATGAATTTAATCTAAGTAAGTCAGTTTTTAATTGTTAATAAATGAATTTAATATGTCTTTCCAGATTGCTGATTTTTAATTGTAAAACACAATGCGGTCATCATGCTACTGAAATGCACTCCTCTATTCTACTTGAAATAAATTATATAGTACATACATAGATTCCATACATCATGAAACAATGTCACTATGTCAAAATGTCATAGTTAACATGTCAATACTTTTAGTACAATTTTTTAGTAAATATTTCATTTATTTAAAAAAATGTGTCGTTCGTTTAAAATTGGGATCCTGAATTATTCTATTTTGCTACTGTGCTTCCTTCAGCGCCATGATAACATTCTTATTTATAGTTAAGTAGTTTGTGTGTCTGTTAAGATATCTATCGATTTTCCATAGTAAAATACTCGTACTGTCTAAATTTTTCTTACTATGTTACTGTTGATTGGTGACCATTCGTCCCGTATTTCATTTCCCGGGTCAGTGCTGTATTTCAGTCCCGGCATTTTTTAACGAAATACGGGACGTACCCGTGTCCCGTATTTGGATATTAGCGTTTTGCTGTCAGGTTAAAATGAGTTTTTTCAATAAGAAACAGGTAAACTATTTGCAGCAAAAGAAATTTGGTTTTCACAAACTAAACGGTTTTTTTAGTCACGGGTTTAGCTCCTACTGTTAAGTTATATTGAGTTGTACATATAATGAATTATTGCGATCTATGAGGATTTCATATTCAAATTACTTTTTTTTCCAGTTTTAAAGTTGTAAAAAAAAACGTTTTAGAAAACAAAACAATAGCTATGTATGTCTTGTTCCAACTAAGTACTTATGCATATTAATTTTTAATTCACTTTTTTGTGTATGCACCGTAATAATGAGCGGGCGTGGTTAAAAACCTTTTCATATTTGCATATTGTCTTAAGATTTTGAGATCTTTTAGGTACCTCAAGCTATTTTGAACTTTCTGCATTTTTACCATAAAGGCAGTATAAAAGGTGGGCGTAGGTATGATGATTTTTTTATATTTGTGCTTAGCTACTGATTATGATCCATATAGAATGCAAATTGGACTGTTTTTTTTTTACATATTTTGCATTTATGCCAAACAATGTGAAACATTTCCCACATGGAAGAATCTTGTTAATCAAGTCATCAGTTTCTTTAAGTGCAACGAAACAATTTTTAAAGTAACGTTTGGTTCCTGAGTGTCGACAGTAACGCCCAAACAATGCTAATAGTTCTGGTTTATATATATATATATCTGCCGAAACTGTTCAAGTGTCTGAGCAACAATATTAGGTTAAAGAAGTACCAATTCTTCAGTTAATTTTCTAAAAATAAAATACGTTCTTTTTTATAAAAAATTACAGCACTCGTCCAGACGTCGATTCACGGTTTGTGGAATCAACTTAGTTTGATTCGTGCACAATGTATATTGAGTGACCAGTGGCCAGATGATTTCTGCTGCTTTTTTAATTTGACCAGCTGTTTAGACGAAAAATTAATAAACTAAAAATGCAGATTTGATTCAACATGAGGTGGACATTTTTTGGGCCTTTGAATCATCAAATTGTCATTTCATTCAGATGGAATATTCCTCCTATATGTTATCTTTCTTCCTCAATAGACAAATGTAAACACCAGAGAAATTGTTCCAGATGAATGTAGATTTTTAATGGATAAACAACGCAATTTCATTCAATGCTGTTTGCGTAAAAGAAAACAAATAAAAAATAGAAAAAATGACTAATACACAAAATTCATTGGAGCAGACACTAAACAGAATCTAGAGGGGCTAGTGAAGAGCTGCTTTTAGAAGCATTTCTTTCTTTTGGAATAAATTCTAAATGGACGCATTAAGAATTCAACCTAAACTTTCGAGAATATGTATTAACTTCATTCCAGAAAATTCTAGTAAAATGTATTTTGCAATAATTTCTAAATGGAAGCCTTATTAATTCGACCCAAACGTCAGTTTTAAAAATCTGATGGTAGCTGCCGCAAGTTTCGTTCCGCCTCAGCTGTGGTGGCGGCTCACCAACCAAAATTTGGCTATCTCACTTTTCTTTGCACAGTTGTCACTTTTTTGATTTTTAATTAGTTTTAACAATTATCACTTTTAATATTTTTTTTACAAATTTAAATTTTCAGTATTTTCCGTTTTCAATGAAAAATTTTAGATTGCTAACTAGAGACCGTCCCACATCAGCTGCGATCATTTTGACATTGGAAACGCAACACTTCAAAGTTCTAAAATTCTTTACCTTTCTTCCGTCACTAAAATCGCGAATCACCCAGAAGATTCGTTATTGTTGAACTGCGCTGCTTTTCTCGCAGTTGCTGCACTGTTAACTATTGAAGACTCCGTTGTTTCTGCACTCTTCTACTTATCTTGTTTTTTTTTTATAAAGCCTCAATACTAAAAATTTAACTAATTTCGTTTTGTTTTCTTTTCAACCGGTCAATATTTTTCCTGTCTGCTCGTAGCAGCGTTCACAAATTGAATGATTTTTGTAATAACAAATTTTTTCTCTAAAAGTTGGATTAATTTATTCAAAATTTTATCTCCTCGTCGGGTTCCTAATTTGCGGTTTTTTCTTGCGTCTTCTTTCTATATATCGCTGAATTCAATTGAATTGAATTTTATTCAGATTTTTTTAACACTTAACTATTCGTATATAGCGGTCTCTATCTTACACATGTCAATTTAGAGCTCTCTTATTCCACAAGAACTGTTCACGCGATTCCACGTTTTGTACAATATTGTTAGATCGTGTGAACGACTGATACAAATAATTAAGGCTTCGCTCACACGAGCGTTTGTTAGCAAATGCGCGCTTAAGAATAACACAAAATTATGTGCAATAAGACATACCAACATGTGTGGCTCGGAAGGCTTGCTTCACACGAAAATTTTTCAACGCGCCTAAGCTAAGGCATGGTTCAGACGAACGACTTTTCAGCAGGCGTTAGTTAATAGCGTTTGAGCATAACACAAAATTATGTGCAATGAGCCACAGCATCAACGTACGATATTTAACGCGCGTTGGAACGCACGTTGGCTCTATAGATACTGAAGCTATGCTGAAATAAGCGTTGTAGAAAACGCGCCTAGAAAAAAACCCGTTTGAACTTAACCTAATGCATTAAACAGAATTCCGGCGCTTGACGTAAATACCGTTAGCGTATAATACGTCGAACGGTAAGACTTTCGAAAAATCCGTTGGAATAAACAGAATTGCGACACTTCAAACTTAAGTTAATAAAATGATATAAAATGATTAGAAATGCAGCAATGATAAGTCTGCCGTCGTACGCCGGAGTTCTGTTCAATTTCATTCAGTCAAGTGTGTTGTAATTTTGACAGCGTATTATCACTGGCGGTATTAACGTCTGCAAATTTAAAAATAGATATGTTGGGGGCTTATTCACCCTTGATCCTTTGATCAAGTCCAAGCATTTTTCTAGTCAAACTGTAAAATTAAAATGAAATTCATGATATCGATTTGCTAAACACCTGCTTCAAACAAAAATTCTTTTGTCTTACAGTTTTAATTGAAATTTTTTAACAATAATCAAAATATTTTTCAATTTCTAAATTTTACTTACATATATATAGCTTTTATAGCTTCTTTTACACGCATTTTAATGGCAAGTAAAGAAACAACATATTTTATTTATAAATTCTTCATGGGGTCTTATTAAAGCCATTTTGGCGTATAAAGTATAAATACATTTCCCATCATTGTTGTCTTTAATGGCAAGTAGAAAGACAACATATAAATACATTTTCCCCTCATTGTTATCTTTCAAGAGACTCAGTAAACCATGTTTGTGAGCTGTTTAAAAGACACCTGAAAACACGTAAAAAAGATTTCCGGATTTTCGGTCTAAGAGATTTTTTTGACTTCATATGTTATACAAATTGTAAATTTTTATTATTTAAGTTTTTTATCATATTAAATTTAAGTTTAAGATATACAAAAGTGAGAAGTCAGTCTCGAACCCATGTCGCAGTGAGTGCCACTTGTAGGAGGCACATGAAATTTTCAAACTTTGATCAATTTTATCTCGGAAGCCATAAGAGACCGACTTTTTTGTTTTTCAGATTTGGTTTTAAGGGGTGAAACTGCATGTCTTAAAATAAAAATTTTTTTTTGGAGCATCGCCCCTAAAGTAAAATTATTCCAGATATTGTAAATCCAAATTTCGCTACAAAGGCGAATTTTCATATTAATTTTGATACAAAGCTATTTGAAATGCACCACTGTTTTGTAAGCAGAATTTTTGTCTTCATAATTTCCCCTGATGCTACTTGGGCATTCTCATCATTATATATATCTCTCATATAACCAATTTTTTAATCAATGTTATAGTTTCCGCATGGGCACCCTGGGTTTTGCGTACCAGATTGGTCGTGTGAGCGGCCAACTTTAATTTGATTTTAAGCCACCCTATTTCAAATACTGTCAAATGCACAAACTTCAAGTTTGATTCGTTTGACAGTTCTTGTAGAAGTTCAAAACACGTGTGAGGGCATTGTGGAACAAATGTTGGGAAAATAATTTATTTAAACGCAATAAACTCGAACCTAAATTTCACTGAACTTAAAATCATAAAATTCCAACAAAATGGGTAAAAAGACCAAAGTTGGAAAGACGCGTAAAGATAAGTTTTATCAATTGGCAAAGGAAACCGGTAAGTAATATATTTTTTTAGAAATTTCGCATATGAAGCATTTTCTTTTTAGGTTTTCGTTCACGTGCCGCTTTCAAATTGATACAACTGAATCGAAAATTCGGTTTCTTACAGCAGTCACAAGTATGTATTGATTTATGCGCTGCGCCCGGCGGTTGGATGCAGGTGGCGAAACAGAACATGCCCGTATCCAGCATTGTTGTGGGCGTCGATCTTTTTCCGATACGACCCATACCGGGATGCATAGGATTGGTTGAAGATATTACTACGGACAAATGCAAACAATCCCTCACAAAAGAATTGCAGTCATGGAAGGCTGATGTAGTACTGCACGATGGTGCGCCAAACGTTGGTCGAAATTGGTTATTCGATTCCTATCAACAGATTTGTTTAACTTTGAATGCTCTTAAATTGGGTACTCATTTTCTGCGTAGTAATGGTTGGTTTGTTACCAAAGTCTTTAGATCTAAAGATTATAATGCCTTACTTTGGGTGCTAAAGCAGCTTTTCAAAAAAGTTCATGCAACCAAGCCGAGTGCTTCGCGTAAGGAATCTGCTGAAATTTTCATCGTTTGTCAAAGTTACCTAGCACCGGACCGCATTGATCCACGCTTGTTGGATGCAAAATATGTATTTGAAGAGCTAGATTTAGAAGGAAAGAAGAAAAGCAGTCTGTTACATCCAGATAAGCAAAAGCGCGTCAAAGCAGAAGGTAAGCAAATTTAAACTAACTTTTCGTTTTAACGATGGAAAAAATATGTGGCTATTCTTTTGTAGGTTACAGCGAACAAGATATTGCGTTGCGCAATGATCTTGCAGCCTCTGAATTTATGCAAGCAGACAGTGGTTTGGTTGCACTTCAAGGCATTGGTTCTATACGCATCGATGATAAACGCATTGCAAAACATCCAAAGACAACACAGGAAATACTTGAGTGTTGTAAGGATATAAAAGTTTTGGGACGTAAAGATATTAAAGGGTTGCTGCTCTGGTGGAAAACTATCAAAGATGAGTTATATAAAGAAGAGACAGCTGTTATTGAGGAAGAAGAAGAGGTTCCCGCCAAACCATTGACACAAGAAGAAATAGAAGATTTGGAGGAACAAGAACTACAAAATCAAATTAAAACGCTTGCCGATGAAGAAGATAAAGATCTGAAACGTAAACGCAGAAAGACTCTGAAAGCTAAGGCAAAGCTTAATGAAAGGATGAACCTGAATATGGTTATCAAGGGTGACGAAGGACCACACGAAGAAGCTGAACAGGAAATTTTTGATTTGAAGAGTGTTAAAACACGACGACAGCTCGATGATATGTTAGATGTTTCACCAGATTTTGATATAGAAGCAAGTGAGCATAAAGAAGTGGATAAGTTGCCGAAATATAAAAGGTTCGTAAGGTGTATTAAAGTTGTGTGTATAATATGTAACTTTTATATTGTCCTAATTAACGAATATTCGCTTTAATATTTTTAATTAGTTTACTTTTTCTATTCGGTGTTGCCGAGAAAAAATTCGAGAAATAGAACATAGAGGAAAAAAATAGTTTTACGATTATCTTTGTGAAAAAAGAAAGTTTATGTGTCCTCTAAAACCATTGTGTACCAAAACATTAACGGGTCACGGGATAAAAAAGCCCCTTCGCTCTCTTGCCAACCTTGTTCCTATTAAGATTTAAGGTTTCTTGTTTTCTATGATTCGCATATAATTATTAACATGTGTTGACTTGTTTTATAGGCCCTTTAATTTAAAGAATTGTACTGTTAAAAGATTTCTGCAGAGACCAAAACTAAAACAGTGCTAATGCAAAGTCAGAAATATACCGTGATGGCCTGGCACATATCACATTTTTTTGTCTTCAATTTTTGGTTTTTTTTTTTTTTAGCCTTTCCCGAATTTCATTTCAATTCGGCGAAGATTCTTTCTGCACATAACTTTTGTACGTAATTCAATGTTGTTCTTACTTGGAAAAACAAATCAAAAAAGAGTCATAAACGATTCTAACCAATTCAATAATTCTTCAATTTTGTTGCTTCATCAACGAATCCATGAAAACTAAATTTTTCATTGTCAAATCATATGACACCAGCACAAGATTTCTTTTCTTATTTGTAAGCAGCCTACAATTGGTTTAAAGTTTAGTCCTTTTAATCGAGTTTTTCAGATTGGTCGACCAAGACGACACACATCTTTTTCATTATAATTTCGAAATTAAAACGTGGACCCGTTTAGTGGACCCGTTTACGGTGTTCTAAATAGTGTCGCTATTATAAAACTATAAAACGAGAAAACAGTATTAACCTCATGCCGAACCTAACATGCCTAGAAGTAATGTTAAGTATTATATCTTCTTAGATATGATAAGGACGACAAAAATCTCGATGATGATGCCAACTATGAAAATGATGATGAACCAGAGCTATCCATCGAAGAAGGCTCCGATAGTGACTATGAAAAGGAGGGACTAGGCCTTAGTGATGATGAAGCTACAGCTGTGGGTAGTAAAGCCAGCAAAAAAGCGAATCTTAAGAAAAAGAAACGTGATGAACATCCACTTATAAAATCCGGTGACTTTCGTGATAAAGATACTAAACGTCAACAGCGTGTACAGCTTTGGTTTGAAAAAGATAATCTGCAAAAACTTAATTCAGATGATGATGAGGACTATGATTTGGATCGTTTAGCTGATGAATACAAAAGTAAAGGTGTCTCTGTACTTGGACAGGGAACCGAAGCAAGTGATGAAAATGGTTTGTCATTGGGTAAAAAAGCAAAACGTCGGGCTCGACATGCAGCAGAAAAATCGGAATCGTCAGATTCATCATCGAGTGATAGTGATTCAGAAGAGGAAGTTCATGAAGATGTCGACGTTGGAAAAATTAATAGCAAAACAGCGGGTAGCATGGGAAAAGGTAGCTAAGTTATATTTGAAATTATTTTATAAATGAGTATATGATTATTAACTTTCCGAAAACAGAACCAAAGGCCAAAAAAATACGCCTAACTGAAGAGGAACTTGCCATTGGTGCCATGATGATTAAAGGCAAGAAAACACGTCGAGATCTTGTTGATGGCGCTTGGAATCGTTATGCTTTTAATGATGATAATCTACCCAATTGGTTTACTCAAGATGAGGAAGTGCATATGAAGAAACCAGTTCCAGTGCCGAAAGAACTTGCGGAAGAATACGAACGCAAGGTTCAGGAATTAAACGCGCGTCCAATTAAAAAAGTAATGGAAGCAAAAGCACGTAAAAAGCGTCGTGCTATCAAGCGTTTAGCAAGAGCTAAAAAGCAAGCAGAGAAGGTAATGGAAAACGCTGATGCTACATCACAAGAGAAGGCGAAACAATTGAAGAAAATCTATAAAAAGGCGGAAGAGAAAAAGAAGGAAGTCACATATGTAGTGTCGAAGAGACATCTAAGTGGACGCAGAGCTCGTCGACCACCTGGTGTCAAGGGACGTTATCGTGTGGTTGATGCTAGGGAAAAGAAGGATAAGCGTTCTGTGGTAGCAAAGACGAAACGCGATAAGAGAAAGAAGAAGTAGATCGTTAGATGTACATGCGTTTAAATAAAATTTTAATTTTTTTTTATAAATATTTTGTCAGGCTAACAATAAAGGATTTATTTTTAGAAAATATGTAACACTTTCTTAGCAAAGTGTGTAACTGAATTGAGAAACTATTAAAAATGCCCACTCATACTACGAATAGTGTTAAGATAGAAAATTATATTTTATTACAGGTCTTATAGGATTTAAATGTTTTGTTGGAATTACCTATGTAACAAATATGCAAATATTAGCAAAGTTGGAAATAACGCGGCTTTTATTTTGCATATCCTCCAATTGATTGTTTTGAACAAAGTAACGTAATCTATATGTGAGAACTGAACCATTAGATCAACAAAAGCTCAGTAAATAATTTAATCAAAATTACACCAAGCAATTTCATAGTTGGCCTTAGCCGACTAAGATTGGCGTTATATTAAGTCTTTGAAGAATTCGATCTCAAATGATTTAATTTTTTTTCTTAATGTAGCGTGTTAATGAGGTAATAAGCGAACGCTTCACTCTTGAAACGCCTAAGTACCAAAGCACTATAGATTTTCTTCTGAGTTGCACTAGTGTTTCAAACGCAAAAATCGTGCGGATTGTCAAGAAAGAAATGGCTCGATTATTCATAAATTATTCTGCAACGAGAAAAACATCGACTACTTCTAATGCAAACTGGTCAAGATTATTTGATTAATGAGTTGTAAATGTTACATTCAATTCACTGACACACAACATATAATTGTTATTTCTATATTTTTTTTTTGAGTTAATTTTTCATAGCTAAATGAGACAGAATTGGTGCAGTTGCTTAGAGAGATTATGTTTAGACAGTGTCTGGCGAAGGTCATCATAATTGAATGGCTATTGATTTGTTGTTTAAAATATCGCATGCTCAACTATTTCAAGTTATTTATAGCACAACAAAGTCGCAGAATTCTGAATCGTGGGTCGCATGTCGTTTATCAGGCGCAACCTGCCTGTCTTACATACTCCAAAAAGGCGGAAAGAAGTTTTTGCTATATTATTGTCTGGTCTTTTGCGCATGGAAACGCTTGATATGTACATGTGTTTGTTAAAAAAACGTGTACATGTGTAGTACAGTATTTGAAACTCCCATTATTTTGGAATTTCTGACTTTAGTATTGTTCTATTTAAAGCGAAGAGCATAGAGCTGTCGATTGCCTACCGCGAAAAATGTTCCTGATATTTTTGGCGGCTTTAACTTTTTTTGCATACTTGGCGTCTCCATCCGATGCCTGAAAATGATATCTTAAAAGAAACGTATGTGACAGACTGATACTTTTTTATCTCTAATTTTGTTATTTTGTGTCGAATTAGATCGCTTATAACAATAATTAGCTTTTAAAATTGGATTTGAAAGGTCTTAAAGAGAGACCTTGCAACATATAATAAATTGAAGTTAATTTTGTAGGTAATTAAATACTCCATAGATAATTATTGGGTTATAAGACTTGAAGATTGACATAAAATGCTTAACGCATGAGTATTTCCTTTTAACGTTTTTGCAGGTTTATCTTTTAAGTTCAAGCAGCATTTTTAGCTGTAAATGTGCACTGTCAGCATAAGTTTGAGCTCTTACAACGCTTCGAAAACTGCAATACAGGGCAATACGTAAAGATAAAATTTGTTCTTGGTAAAATATCAATATGTTCCGGCTATCGAAAAAGATTAAAATCAGTCTAATCTGACTCTTCCAGTAAAATTCAACATATGCAAAGCGATATTTTGCAAAATTTTCAAGTCGTTAGTTACCAAAAGATATAGTAAATAATCGGGAAAATAATTCGCTTTAATTGGCCTGTCTACGTGGGTTCATGGCCGTACACTTTAATGTGATAACGTGGTAGGTAAGCCCACTTTTAGTGACAGTAGATCTTATTTAAAGGAATGCGTAAAAACATCTAAGATAATATTCCAACGAAGTCTCTGGTATAGACAATGTTCTTCAGGATTGTACGAACTATTTTGGAATTATATGAGAAATGAACTGTGCATTTCCTGCCCTGAAAACGATATTTGATACCGCCTAATGACAGGCTTATTCGACTAATTGGAAAAGAAAATCGAGTGCTGCTAGCGCACATGTAGTACAGCACTGAGGTATGGAGGAGTCGATGGCCTGTGCTCAATAACTAGAAAAGTAAGCCTGTAATATAAAAATATAATAAATAAGAAGCTGTAGAGAAGATGAAAACACACTCGTACTATAAAAATTTACTCATCTATCATCGTTTTAAGCTTTTCAATAAAACTGAATTTTTTGAGCAAAAATTGTTTATTTTGACAAAAAAATTCGGTCTTACGGTCCAACATAATAAGGTCGCTTAAGGACTTTTAATAGAATCGAGATTTTTCAGTCAGAAAATTTATATATTTTCAAACCTCTACAACTTTGGTCTTATAATATTTTCTTTCTTTGTAGAAAAATTAAAATAAGTTCTGGATGATCATAACTTTTAATACAGAGATCTTCGATTTCAATACTAAGCAGAAGATGTTCACATAAGTAAGTCAAGAAACGCTATTGCACACGCCAAAAGTACAAAGTACACAAAATAAAAGCAGCTCTATAAAGCAATAAAAACTCGATTCAGATTAAAATGAGATACTCATAAATAAATACCTAAGAAATCAGCAAATACAACAAAGTTATTTAAGCGGGATTATCTCTTGTTATGCTACAGACAGACAATCTTTTTATTGGATTTGCATTGCAACAATTACCATATTTCAGTTTCGAAGGTCATTTTGAGTTTAACAATATACCATATATGATAAATTGGAAGTAACTTTAAGAATTCGTCTAAATGAACATTGTTTGCTACAGAGAATTATCGCTGAAATAGGCAAAGTGTGCGATTGCCTATGCCAGTAGTTCTTAAACGTTGTGTCGCTAGTTCCTGGGTGATTCCCGAATAAAGTGTGAATTGATGTTGTGATTTTGTAAAATATAATAGATAAGTTTGATTTTAAGGATATTCAGAAAAAACTTAAGGTCTATATATATTCTGCGTACTGCTACACCCAAGGAGACAGTATAAAAATATATGGGAGTCAGTATCACTATCAACACTTATGAAAATGTGGCTGTTATGTTGGCCCAACTTCAAAAATTCGATATCGAATTTCGAAAGTAGACGACTTCAAAAAAATTGTGTTAAATTTTCATAAGGATCCGAGCTTTCTAAGTATATTTTTCTCAACTTTATTTAAACGCGTATCTCTCGAAATCAATTTTTTCCATACTTCGAAAATTCTGAGACGATATTTATGAAATTTTAATTACATATTCGTCATATGTATGCATTGGAATCTCATAAATCAAAATCTTGTCACATCTTTTATTTTTTGTATTTTTTTTAAGCCAAATCACCCAAAGAATTCTCATTTTTCGAACACTTTATCTTAAACAGCCGCCATTTTGGCAGGTTTGCGCAAAATTCAGACGATAGGCACTGTCGTAGGTTGGGTTAGAGTGGTGGCTTAGCACAGCTGGCTAGAAGCCATAAGTAGCACTGAAAGTGTCATTTTAATACTACATTACGTGACCCGGCGAATTGGTGGGTGTTAAGACAGCTGTATCCAGTTAGCCTTATACAGATAGTGGAGCAAAGATCTGATTTCAATTCGGAAAGTTCGCTGAGGTTGTTGAATAACGGTTTTCTAAGGCATCTTAGTCTGATTCTGGCTAAAGCTGGACAGCTGCAAAGGAAGTGCTCAAGAGATCTCGCTTGCATTGTCATCTGAACCTACATTTTTTTTTAGTTTTTGTGTTTCAAACGATTCCTTGCTATAAAATCACCGGCACCGTTGACACCAATTGTTTTTTATTTTGGCTACGAAGATGACGCTATTTTGTGTATATTTATCATTTAAAATTAATGAAAGTTTGTTTTTCCGTGTATTTCAAGAGTGTATTTAGTTTTCCTAAAAATACCAATATTTAAATCTACTACTGAATTGTGAAAAATTGGTTATTTTTCAGGCTGGAAAACTAGGTTGGTCCCTTAATAATAATATATAATGCTCAATACATCCCATCTTAAAACGAATGACATCGAAATAGGAATATAAGATAAAATCAATTACAGTACAAGTCCGTTTCAAAAAAATTTCAAATTCCAAGATGACATAAGATTCCGTAAATCAGTCGAACTAGGTTATTGATGTGATCAGTCCACAGAGTTAATTTTAGAACTTAAGATAAGCTAAGGTTAACTAGTAAATATGTTTCACAGCTGTACTAATGGACCCATTTTGCTGAAATTTCGTATAGAGATGGATTGGACCCTGAAGAAAGGTATTTGTTTAACGCCCCTAACAGGAAAACTTGTCACAGCTAAACTAATATAACGATTTTGAGTAAACTCGGTATGGCGATAGATTGAACCCTATCAAGGAATAGAGCTGGGGATAAGGCGGCATAATGTCTGTTTAGTATTGTAAGTATAATGATTTAATATCAACCAGTGGGTGAACTCTAATGATAAATAATTTTATGACTATTTTTAGCTAAGATACTTGCAAGAAATTAATCTTTATTGTTTTACCAGAAATCAGGATTTTTTTTTGTCAGAGGGCTTTCAAGATGATCAAAACTGCTCCATTGAATTATGCGCCGATGAAAAATAAAAATTATGCAGATATCGTTTTCAAGAGATGCTGTAACCCCATCAGGCTGAATCTAAATTTTGATGCGGTAATATATCCAGAAGAAACTGACATTAAGTGCAAATCGAATAGTCAGCAGACGAACATTATCTGAACAGTAAAAAGCTCGGAGATTTGGTCCAAGATATAATGTAGCGGCTACTAAAATCGTTCGTTTTATCGATATTTTTAATTTTGAGAAGAAAAATGTTTAAGAAGCACTGGTACATGCAGATAACAATTATTCAATGTTTCTAATCTATTTGATTTAGTTTAATTTTTTGTCAGAGCTGTTTTGAAATCGGAAGGTATTTTTTAAATTAGTTTTATATTTGTATCGTGCAGCCTTAACACCGAACTAAATTGAGTGGGAGACTTTTTATTGGTGAGTAACCGATATAGTTGGTAAATTAAAGATATAAAGCTTTGAGGAAGTAGAAACGCTTGTGAAAACATTAAAGATATCAAACAATAGCTTTTAATAAGTTAAGATTTAACGGTGTTTCTTCACTAACTTTTATTTTGTTTTTGTTTTTTAAGTGTACCACACATATCGAAATAGCCATAAGAGCACCATTAATTTCTTTTCTTCGAACACTAAAAGAAAGGTACAAAAGTTCTTATGCGTTTTGAAAATTATCATTAAAATATTAGGAATTAACACCAGAGTGATGTAAACAGCGTTGTCTGCTTTTGTTTTACCACATCCAAAAATCTTTTTTTGTACTTGGAGAGCAACCCAGTTATCGAACTTTAGCTCGATCTACAATCCAAAAATATTCAGATACGGCCTCGAATGATTTTCCATTCTTATTGCAATAAAATTCGGATAGATGATTTCTCAAAAATGCGTGACTGAGTCTCATGTTTTTTAAATAAATAAATGAAATTTCATTGGTAGCTTAGGTCATTTTTCAATCGCCCTAATAAAAGTTTTAGGCACAAATTAATGCATTTTTTAATCGAACATTGCTAACTATTCTGATTCAATTCACTGATAACATTGCAGCGCAAATAATTTGTGATTTACAATGTCAAAATATATTCTCGGAGGTAATAGAAATTCAATAAAACATGAATTTCCATTTCTAAAATTAAGATTTGACGATTTTTAAAAAACTTTGGCTGAATGTGTTTTTTTTTTTTGTAAATTGAAATAAATAATTAATAAAACTTTTAAAAAAAAAAAGTTTTTTTTTACAATGAGTCCCTCAAATCTTAAAAAATGTCTTGTCCCAATATGTTAGTTATGAAAATTTCATAATGTTTTCAGAAACCAATCTAGCATTAGTAAATAGTACTTTCTGTTTCAGTTTGTGATCAATAAAAAAAATTCGATTTGTATACACTTCGCCGTTTTTCAAAAAAGTAATCTCGGATGCGACCCTCAAATAATAAAACAAAGTAAGATCGTAAAAATTACATTAGCTATGTTATCAGAACTATATTATGCAATAAAAATTTGAAGAAAAATGAATTTCCAAATAAGTAACTGAAGTTGAAACTTTGTCCCCGAATTCTTAGAGAAATTTGTTTTTTTTTCATATTTTTCCCTTGATACCGACGAAGTATGGGAAATATGGCAATGCGCATGCACACGTGCCCCTATGTTTCCATTACAAACAAACATCTCATCAATAATTTGGAGAAATGTGATCGAGCAACGAATCTTATAAAATGGTTTGTCGCAAAAAACGGTTTCCGTAAAGTGGTACTCGATATTTCTAACAAGAAACAATTTCTTTATTAAATCATTTTCGAATGAAGTTTGTTGAGATAAATTTAAATTGTTTTGGAAATCGCATGTAATAAAAACATTTTTTGTAATTGTGTCGTGGCACAAAATTACACTTCAGGCCATTCTCAATCGCTGAGCCATGCTCCTGCAGGAATTTGTGCTCACTTAAAAAAATTTCTGATTTTTATTTGCCACGATGGGCAACAAATATTTTAGTTTAAAATTTTCGTCGAAGACTACTACTACTATTGAAATTCAGTTTTTGTCAGTCTGTCTGCCTTTTATGGACGCGAAAACTATCCGACCGATTTTGATGAAACTTTTACAGTTTGTTAGTATTGATCAGGCGGGTGCTGTAAAACTTTTATTCAGGATGCATAATTAGGGTGACTCTCAAACAAATATATATTTTTTAAATAGCATTTTCATAAAGACCACTTAATCGTATCACATGGTATTTGCACTATTTGCACTACGTGATTTTTATATTAAGAGGTATATCTGCGGTTATAAAACTTTAATTTAGGGTGCATGTATTTCAAAAAAAAAAATCAAATATAATCAACTGTTTGAGGCAATTGAATGAAACTTGACACATGTATGAACGGTACGAGCAAATGAAATTTTCAATAAAAAAATGGGCTGTGCCACGCCTTCCATATGAAAAAATCCAAATTTTTTATGCCAGCAAATATTTGACCGAGTTGAATAGCATTTGGAATATATATTTCTTATAGAAATTTTATTTGTTATTAGTCGACTGTTATTATTAATTAATTGAACAATATTTTTGATCGAATTGTACAGTCTTAGCAGAAACCGATATTTTTGTGTGAAATTTCACAAATTGGTCAATGCTTTTTAACAAACATGACAAAATATCGGTTTCTGCTAAGACTGTACAATTCGATCAAAAATATTGTTCAATTAATTAATAATAACAGTCGACTAATAACAAATAAAATTTCTATACCGGAAGGATCATCCATTTTCATATACATAAGTGGTGCAAATCACAACTATACGAAAAAATCTCATCATAGCAAGTCTTTGAACCGACGGTTCAACAAAGCTATGGCAAACAAGAAATGACAAGAGATGGCATGTGGCGCATTGTGTGCTTAAAAAACAAATTTGCACTTTGTACACGTCTTGGAGAACTCCCTTCATGGCTCAAGTGTTAAGAGCGGCTGTCCAAACATAATTCATGGAATGGTCGGGGTTCAAATCCGTGTACAAATTAACCAAAACTGGTCTGATGAGGCTATGTATATATGTATGTGAATATGTATATACGTGGTAATAGCCGAAACATATGTCACCAATTACCAGGTTAAATTGTTCCATTTGTAGTCTCTGTCATGTTTGTTAAAAAGCATTGACCGATTTGTGAAATTTTACACAAAAATATCGGTTTCTGCTAAGACTGTTATATTTCTTAATCATATTCATCCTATCTTATCAATTATTAGACGCAGATGAATGAGCTTGGTAATGAAAGAAAGGTTGCGGGCAATGAAAAGTAGGCAGTTCCGTGTCTAAGACACGGAAACAGTTCGTCTGTCGCACAAAAACTCGCGAACTACTCAACGGATTTTTACATCTTCTTTCAAGTGTTTCTTATGGTATGTGGAAAGTCCTTTGCATGATTTGGTTTGGGAAGAAATAGGTTCAGTCCAATATTTGTAATAAAATGTTTAATGTAAAATTAATAGAATAGAATATAAAAAATAGGAAAATTAACTACGCAAAAATGTCAAATTGTAAAGTTTATTAAAATTTCATTAAATTATCATGTCAGATTGAGACAAAAGAAAAAAAAACAAAACATCACAAATGGCTTGTCAGTTCAATCTTATTATTAAGCACCCTTGGCTAAGTTAATTTTAACAGTTTAAACATATTGGTAGATTTTCATTAATGACTAGACAATTAACTTTAAATAACTTTTTAATTGATCTATTAAGTTAACCACGAGGTATGTAAGATAGATACCCTATTTTTAAATGTGTGTGATATTATAATTTTAATAAAATAACTGAAACACTTATGTAAATTAAGTTACATAAAATGTTAATTAATGTTGCGTAAAATTTACAACTTTTTTTCCAAAAAAACTACAACAACGAACTATTAACTATCGACTAGGCATGTGCTTTATGTAGATATACGCGATTTCTTCATCAACAACTGGTAGCTTTGATTTAATAAAATGCTGTGTTCACTTTTACAGTCTGGTACTAGTGCTTGTAGTCGAAATATTAAGAACAATTCTAGCAAAAATTTAAAAAAAAATTATTTAAAAACTTGAAATCATTTTTTGCCAATAGCAATTCACACTTAAACAAACCGGCAAGCAAAGCTTTTCGGGAATAAGTTTTCCTTGCCGAGTACTTTAAGTTGAAGCTACTGCACAGTGAGGCAAGAATTATTAAATTTCTGGATTGTACTGAAATTCAATTGAATGAGTCAATATTATGCAGACACTTTTGCATATTGGGAGGTTTGGTCAAATATTTAGAGTGTATAAGAAAAGATGCTGGACTTACGCTAGAAAAACAAAAAATAATGTGGTGATGGATCCACAGTGAGATACATAAAAACTGCTGGGCTCATAGTGTCTCTCGCCATAGACCTGTACATATTGCCGTGTAAGATTTTGACTTGGCTTGTTTTTTTTTTGTTAGAAAAGTTGAGCAAAAAATCTTGTTTTTCTGTTAATTGAGAAACATATGAGTCGTATGACTGAGATGTAAAGCTAAGAAGATTTTAATCCCACAACTTCAAAATTTTTGGAGAACAGGCAAGCCTAACTTTCCTTTGTTGATTTAAATAAGGTGTGCACATAAAAATATGAATTAAAAAAAATGTAAATGAGTTAGTCAAGTTGTAAGCTAGTCGGATAGTACTATCAAAAATTAAAAAAAAAAAACAAAATGTATTAAAATAGTAGCGAAAATCATTCAAACAGTTGAAGAAAATCGAAAAACTTCATAAAGTCGAGAAGCATCGAGTAGTACCGAAAAACTTAAAGAATTGCGGACATTGTAAAACTCGGCATACATAAGTCAAGACATTACGAATAGTACAGAAAGGCCCGGTAGAATTCAGAAAACTTTAGAATAACATGGAAAAAGTTGATAAATGAGGAAAACTTTCGAAGAGTAACAAGAAAAACGATAAATGTCAAAAACATTCGATTAATATCAAAATAACAAAACACTTGACAAAGCTCTCAAGATATATCGAAGAAGTCGATAAAATCAAAAAGTATCAAGAAGTCGATCAGATTCGACAGCGCAGCTTATGTTCAAATTTTGTGGTGCTTACCTTTCAGAATTTATTTGAAAACACGTCGCATGAGTAACGTGTAATTCTGCAAGTGGTAAAGGTTTAAAGCATCTATCACCCCCCTTAACCAGGCATTTTAAACCCGTAACCCGTCATCGGTTTTTTTTAATCCTCAAAGTTAGTCGTTTGTTTCAATTGTTTATAGGGCTTTGGCCTATTCGTCTTACATAAAATTATCGAAAATAAATTTAATAATGAGGTACCATACAGGACAGTCTATAATTTTTCAAATTTCCTCAAAAAGGAAAGGTCCGTTTTTTCATGTTATGTATAATTTGTATTTTTTCAATAATATAAAACATTTTTATCCAGATATTTATTAATCCCTTAGTAATCCAAATCCAAAAATGTTTCATTTGTAAGGATCGTCTCAAAAGCTTAGGAGCTAGCTTGCAAAAATTGTTTAGCTTGCACGTCCCCTTGTGTACTAAGTACTGAACTTTTTTTAATGCAATTCTTTAGAAGTGAATAAAAGCTATTCAAGCAAATTAAAAAAAATTAACAGCCGTCCCATTATGTGACTGATAAGCTGGAGTGCTTATTAAGAAGTTAATTGCCGCTTAACAATTCTGATTAATATAAAAAACCGTACTGTAATAGTTAGTAGACGCTCACTAAAAATCTCAAAGTTTGTTTGTCTTAAGCAAATTAAATTAGAAAATTTTATAATATTTGCTTCTTTAGTCGATTTAGTTAACTTATGATACAAAATAAATACATACTAAATATAAACCGAACATACCAACCAATGGTTGGATGGTTCGATTTGATTACATTTCCTCTGATTTTGTGACTCATGTTGAAATAATCTTAAGCTGTTAAAATATGAGTGGCGGTGTATAAAATATGAAACACATTTTTGTCATGAGTGATATTATATCGTAGGCCTACAGCAAAATTGACCATCTACAAAAAATAGAATTTTGTGTTTTTGATAGTAAGTATAAAAATTAAAATTGCCAATGCGAGAATGTACTCTTATAACACACTTAATCAGGTACTCTATACTTTTTGTTTTAATAACCGAAAAAAATATATCACAAAGTTAAGAGGATTTCAAAATAACTAAAAGATAAATTAGCGATGCACACAAATTAATGCAGATAGTCAATTTTGCTAGTAACCCGACGATATATGTATATATAAAGTACAAGCTAAATTGCTAAGAAGGCTGTAAACTTTATTTTAATATTTATTTTATTTTTTAACCGAACGTTTAGTCACTCGTGAAAGTTGACTTAATATTTGGACACTCGTCAAACGTCACAACAACATTAGACAATGTTTATTTATCGGATATTTGCTTCGAAAGTCTGTAAAACATTAATCGAAGATAGGCTCGCGTATAAAAAACGGCCTTCATTGTTTTGCATGCAGCTCTCCTATGAATGACTTTTTGCATCCTTATTACTCTTCTATAGATCTTCGTGGTAGCGCAACACGCATGACGCTACATTGTGTTTAGATCGGTTATATATTTTAGTGGTAATATAATTTTAACAGTGCGCTTACAATTTTGTCCCATTGTGCGTCGTCGTGCTTAGCTTAAAGCAGCAGAAACCAGTTAAAGAACGGCAAACAAAGCCGAAGCGCAAAAAAAGCTCAAGCAACGCGCGCGCAGAAAAATGAGGTAAGCAACACGAGCCGCAAAAGCTGCAGCCAATCAAACAATCAATGCTGAGCGAGAAGACGTAGTGAACGGTCGTGTAAAGTAACGCAGCGGATGTAAGAAAAAATTTAATCGTTGCCAAAAAAGTAGTGATTGGTCATTAAATTCAATAAAAAAAAGTAAAAATAAATTTAAAATAAACAAAAATGAGACACGAACGGTTTGATTAATAAAATGTTGCAGTAAAATATTACAAAAAAACAAACAGAAATAAAATTAAAACCAAAAATTTAAAAACGAAACGAAAACGACAAAAAATATTTAATAAAATTATTTATTTATTGATTTATAAAAAAAAAACCTAACGACGTTCAGTTTTAGAAACCTTAAGTGTTGCTAACGAGTTCCTCAAGAAATGTTAGGTATTTCGAAAAGAGATAGCAAACTTCAACGAATCCATTTAGAGAGAGATAGCACAAGTAGTCATGTGATGCATAGATTGCTGAAACAGTAAAATATCATAAAAATTAAGCAAAAATTTATAATTTTAATTTAATGTTTATGCATAAATAATCGAGTGAAACTTTATTACATTGCATTTTTCGATTTGTGCATGTGTGAGCGTGTCGTGTTGTTACTACAACAAATTAAAACAACTGCGGCAGCACGGAAAAAGGCTGATATGAATTTGAAAGAAAAGAGAAAAATATTGCGAAAAAGTCACCAACAATGAAATGTTAAGCATTCACCAAAGTCGCCAACACAGAGGAGGCACACAAAACAAAAGAGAGGAAATTATCGAGAGCAGAAATATGCGTCGCGCATGCGCAATAATCTATCGTGCAAATACCAATAACACAAAATTAAAATAAAAAAAAACTTAAAACTTAAAAAGCTTGAAACAAAAAGTTAGTAAACTGCAACATTTTTGACGGGTTCTAGTTTTCTTGCTGCAACAACACTCAACATTGTTATTGTCTGCACTATTTACGCAACATTTACCACTCGTCGCCGCTCTCTTCAATTGTTCCATAGTGGAACCAGTGTCTTCCATATCCATATCTCTACACTCCTCAGCAGCACACAGCATACATTGCTAACACAACGCGTGCAACATTTTACAATTGTTGTTGCGCTAAACTAGCGCACTTTGTTTTTTTGCCTCCTGCAATTCGGTTTTTGTTTTTTTGCTGCATCTTCTACTCAGAGTGTTGTTGTTGCAATTCCATTCTATTGGAATTGTGTTACATCGACATTTAAGGGAAATCATCATCATAGTCATTGTTATCATCAGCAACAGTCGATCAGTTTGATAAAGTGACACGAAGTCAGTCAGTCAGTCAGTCAATCAGTCATCAAGTCAGCAGCAAAAATGATGAACTACGAGAAAATGCTGTTCTTCCCAAAGACAGAGGTGAGAATCTTAATGTTGTTGTAGCTTCGTGTTTTGAATGTCTGTAAAAAAGAGTAAGAGTTTCCTACGCTGAATTGAATGAATTGTGAAGAATGGAATGCAAAGCATTGTAAAGAACTCCTTAATTAGGTCTTTCCCAGTGGTATTATTCTAAATACCAAACTAGAAATTATATGCGCGCATATTCATAGATATTTGTCAAGTTATTACTCGCGTCTAGACTCTTATTATAAATAGAAATAACAAAAATTGGTTCTAACTGCTTTAGTTGCATCTCAGCAAATATCTGTGAATACGCGCCAAGGAACACGCTAAAAAGTAAACACTTTCAAATACTAAAAGTTTTAGACTTGAATACAAAATTTTAGATAACGAGATCAAAGGTTAAAAGTTTTTTGTAGAGAACATTTATCTTATTTGTGGAATGCTCTTAAATCAGCAATTGTTTTCCCTTCCATTGAGCTTAGAAAAATTAAATTCACTTGCAATGAATGTATACTGCAGGTCCATTGCGTTTTAAAATCAATTTAAAATTTTTATGCATTGGTTTTTAAATTATTGAATTATGTTTCAATTACTAGTGGTTCTCCAGAAATAGTGATTATCAGAAAAGCTATGGTCGATATTTCAAAGTAAATTGTTCTCCAAATAGTCAACTTTAGCTCAATAATACTGGATAGTTAGACTTAATCCGGAAAACTTAAACTTTTACCAACTACGCAACTAACGAGACCAGATTCAGTATTCCCCAGGTAGGGGAAGAGGTCAGCGCAAACTTTTTTCTCTGCCTTAATGGACTGGTGTACCAATAAAAGCACCAGATGTGAACTAAGCGTTATTTTCACTAAAAGGTTTTCAGACATATCAATGTTATGCACGACATTTGACAATACTGCGATTAGTAAATGTAAAATATTTCGCGAGAGAGCAACGAACTATTATTGTTAAGGAAACATAAACATATTTGTCTGGTATTTTGTTCAATACTTTATAGCATATTAAATAAAGCGGGGCCTCAATACTGTTCATGCTCCGAAACACACGGAGCCATTAGTTGAGGCTCTGGTACATAGATCCTGAAATGTTTTACATTCCATTCGCGCTCATCTCTTATTTTGCATTCTGCTTCTTACGCGTATTATTTTTTTTAATCTTTTCTCAACGCATTTTATTTTCTATTGTTCAGTCCCTAGTAGCAAAAACAGTTTCATAGCTTCTTTTACATGCCTTTAAAAGACACGTAGAAAGAGAAAATATTTATGAAGTACTTATAGCCATTTGGCGTATGAGATATAAAGACATGTTCCCCTCTGTGAAATCTTTGAAGAGACTCTGTGAAGTATCTTCATAAAGTCTTTAAAAGACACCTTACAAAGATTTTTAAAAAAATGCGTTCCCAGAAAAGCGCGATGTGCAGAGTTCCCTTAAAAGACTTAGAGATTTATTTTAAATATTTTTATAAGAATAAATAATATTTTATTTTATTTGATTATCGAATTTCATTTTAATTACTTACGCTTTGGCAAGATATTATAAAATATAATTTCGCTACAAAGGCAAAGTATCTTTTTAATTACGATACCAAGATATTTTAAAGACATCACTGCTTTGTAAGTTGAATTTTTGTCTTGATAACTTCTCCGTTTGCTACTAGAGGTCTACAAAGATCTTTGATTAGCTAATAGTGGAACTATGTGGGTCCTTACACATACATATTATTCAGGTCAAAACTTGTCTAAAACTGTTTTTTTTTCGATTTAACTCTTAAATGAAAAAGAAGGACAATATAATTAAAGAAGAAAAGTATCTTTACAGTTTTTGGTTGGACACTTTCTTTGCTATTAAAGATATTTATATATGTTGTTATTATAAGTACGTTGCGAGTACGATAAGAATTTGCAAATTATAGCGTTCGGCACTTTTTGTACACATACATTAACGTGAATCACTGAGAAAAATTGCTTGCCGATGCAAATTGTAGCCCTTGAAAGATGCATCTAAATGAGTTGCATAGTGTTGCTGTAATGTTGAAATCACATTGCAATCTCATTTAGAGATTATTGGCATCTGACAGACTGACTGTCTGTGAAAGTACAAGCATTTCTAGAAGAAATACCCTTACAGTTTTGCTATTCTGATGCTGTATGAATTGAAACGACGTAAAATTGAAACGCAGCTGAGCACGCTAGAGAAAATACCGCCGCCCATATTATCGATCATCGTTGCACCATCAGTGTAAATTTGAACAATATCTTCCCTTAAAGTGAGGCATTGATCGCATAGCATCCGAAAGGAAGGAGTAGAAGTCACTTTTAGAAGAATTGATCCGCAACTACTTTAGTATCCGGCTATTATTTGTTCAGTTTTGCTCAAAGCTTTTAATTTGACAGTTGAACTCGCTGCTGTGGTTTTCTGCAGTAAACATTGACTGGTAGCAGGTGGAGTAATACATCTAGGGCAGACACAGTAGTGGGCCTAATTATTCTTGCAATGATCACTTACCTTAAAGAAGATATATTTTGAAAAAAAATATCGATATATCAACTATTTCCCTAGACCAAAGATTCCTAAACTGTGGTTTGCAGACCCCTAGGGGTATATAGTTAAAAAAATATTTTTCTTCATTTTGCGTTTTAATTACATGAAAATCCCAATAAAAAATGTTTGCCTCTATAAATGCGCAAGATTTGTTCAAATACAGAGAAATATATGGTATAAGTATCACTATTTATGAGAAAGTAGTGTCAGTAGGCTAGTCAACTTTTGGACCTTCAAAAACCGGACATAGTGTTGAAAATACCTTTAAATACCGGAAAAATTAAAGCAAAATAAAAATACCTCGTTCCTTAACTTCGTCAGATAACCGGACACTTTATGTCTGGTTGAGTTTGATACACGGACAAAGTTTTCAAAAACCAGACTGTCCGGGTGAAAACCGAACGGTTGGAAAGCCTTAGTGTCTTTTTCATTATTAAGCCAGAAACTATGCTCAAATGTCTAGGGCTGGGATGGGGTCGCAGAAAAAACTTAGCTCGATAAGAGGCTCTTGGACTACATAAGTTTAGGGACCCCTGCCCAAGACTTTATATACCAGCAGTTTTTTTGGTAGGAAAAATTAAGTGCAGCAATGGTTCAGCTTATGACGAAAATATTTATAATGCATCATTTATCAACTGATCAATTACAGCCCACACAAAAAACTAAATTTATCTGGAAGTTTGGGGATCTGAAGTTCCAGCTCTTTTCGTTGTGATTTGTACAGCCCCATAAACATTTATGTATGTTACTCCTATAAGGGTGAATATTACCCGACAGTTTCCCAGGGGCGCAGAAACTATAAAACTGAACCTACTTATTTTGCAATGCTTCGGAAACACTCAACAATCGATGAAACCATTTGTAAGCAGTATAATTTTTGCTCATATTTTCTCCTCCAAAGCAATTTCACTGGCAATAGTTATGAGAAAAAAGTCATCTAATGGTAACATTAATTTTCCTGGAATTACCAACATTTCACATTTCAAACCTACAACGTTTATTTTTAACTCAAATCTATTATAGCTGACATTCTGCATGCCATGTATTGCGGTATGTGACTTTTCTTAAATGTCCATCTTATTTCTTATAACATTTTAATTTTGATCGATTTGCAGCACTTTTTCTTTATCGTATTATTTTACTTTTCTAAAAAAACCTGCCATAAAAGTTGTACCAATGGTGACATTTCTTGTTGTTGCTGCCACTACGGTTGTGATGTTGTTGTTGATTTCGTTTTTTTCTTCCAACATTTCATTCATTTTTTTTCTTCTATTCTGTAAATTTCCTTAAGCGTTTTGCTAAATACCAAGTAGCCCGGTGTCAACTATGCAGTTGCATAGTGACATACAACAGCAGTAAAAAACATACAAAAGCAACAGAAGCTGGCAGCATCAAGTTGGCAACATGTTGACGACTGGCAGTCATTAGTTGCCATCATAAAATAATCATTGACCATAATTGTGCATAGTGTTTGCTATTGTTGTTGTTGTTGTAGGCCACTTTGTAGTTTCTACATTTTTAATTCCATTCCATTAAAAAAAAACTGAGCAGCAGGAGATTCTACTTTTTCTTCTGCTGTTACTTCTTTTTCTAGCATTTCTTCAGATGTTGTTGACAAATGCATTTTGGTCAATTAAAAATAGCTGCAACAGCAATAGCAACAGCAACAGCAACAATTCTATAATTTTCCGTTTTTCACACACAAATGTCCAATAAGTGAAATGTAGTAAATTCATATTATGGTCAAATGAAATCTGTTTCTTTATAATAAATAGAAAGGCTGCATTTAGAATTGTTGCCATTGCTGTTAAGAGAAAACAGCAATTGTTGTCACATGAAATTCTAAGAAAACCATAACACAGCAGCAGCATCAGCAATATTAAAGAAGTTTAAATTTCACTTTATTGCAACAATTGAAAAGTTATGATGAAGAGCAAATTATAAATTGCTAGCAATAATTAAAAGAAAACTTTCTTCTTTTGTCTCATAAGTAGAATTTTCCTTTTCTTGAAAAATCTTGACTTAATGTTTAGACAAAGCTTTATCGCTAATATGACACTCTATTTTTTTATTAAATAAATTGTTGTATGTACTCCTTAATATTTATTTTGTTATGGTTATAATGGGTGATTTCTTAAGCGTTTGATGTTTGAAAATTGAAAAAGAACTGAAAGTTTGCAAGAGTGAATAAAATGTTTATTTGGAGCAATACAACAATTTCATTTACTTTTTAAAGATTATTTCATGTTAATATTGCCTGCGGCTTCGCCTGAGGTGGTTTATCCGTAAGCTTCAATTTTGGCATACTTTTCCAGCATTTCGGCCTGTATATCATCAATGACAGCTGTGATGTTGTCTTCCAGGGCTGCAATTGTGGCTGACTTGTCCTTGCACATGAGAGACTTTACATAGCACCACAAAAGATAGTCTAGTGGGGTTGAACCCCATGATCTTGGCGGCCAGTGAACTGCTACAAAACGTGCGATTAATTGCTCATCAAACTCGCCTCTCAATAGTTTCATGGTATCGCGTGCCGTATGGCTTGTGGGACCTTCTAGTTGAAACCACATGTTAACCAAGTTCAATTCTTTCATTTTGGGTAAAAAATGTCGGTAATCATCGCACGCTACCTTGCTCCATTGCCTGTAACATTGCAATTTTAATTTTGTTTTTTAAATATCGCATTCCAATGAAGCCGCCGACCCACAAACCGCAGCTAACAGTGCATTTTTCAAGGTGCATTTGCAGCTCTTGAAGTGCCTCTGGTTGTTTTTCAAACCGAATTCAGCAATTCTGTTCGTTGACGTACCCATTAAGCAAAAAATGAGCTTCGTCGCTGAAGAAAATTTTTCGATAAAAAAATTGGATCTTCATCCAAATTTGTAAGGCCCATTCACCAAACAAACGACGTTGTGGTAGGTCACCCGGCTTTAGTTTTTGCACCAGCTGTATTTTATGTGGTTTCATACCTAGGTCCTTACGTAAAATCTTCCAGGTGGTCGAATAACACAAGCCCAATTGTTGACAACGGTGACGAATTGACATATCACGATCTCCATTGACACTGGCCGATACAGCAGCAATATTTTTCGAAGGTTTCAATATATGTAATAAGATACATACAGCAAGAGCAATCGCATACAGCAAAGGGTTGTCATTTTAAAGATTAGAGATGTTCCAAAAGTTATTTGGCATTGAATGTAAGACATTAGGACTGAATGAGGTATGAGTGTTGCTACCAACCCTATCTCAGCAAAATTCAGTGCAGTGCAGTTGTTTTGTTTTATAATGTAGGCAAGACTCATATTGGTATTACAGCATTTGAAAATTGAATTTACGGCTTTGCCCGCGAGCAACACTGACATCGGACTAAAATCAAGTGAATTAATTTGACTCTTATTTACTTAAGCCAGTCACTTTGTTAAAACTAGCGAGTGTCGAGTACCTATGCATTCATATATTAGATGCCGCCGTCTTTATTTGCTTGTCATTTGCGCATTCCTTGCAATCACACTCTGAAAATTTATCGATGTGTTGCTACATAGTTCTTCTATCGACTCGTTTAAAATTTATTTTAAAAAATTGTGATGAGTCTCTGAAAAACATTCCGTATTTCAAACTCATTTTTCACCACGGAAAAAATGTTGTGAGCAAAAACTAATGGCACCATCGCTTAGAACGGAACAAACTCTATCGGTTCAAGTGCTTTTTTTCTTGTTATTTTGTAGCCACTTCTCTGTGATTACGAGCGAGTTAAGCTCGTGTGCCAGGTAGCCCGTTATCAGTGGACGGACCCATATATGAGTTCGAAAAGAGTCTGAAACAAAAACAAGTTCAGAACGCCCGTATAGTGCAATGCTATTTGAACTTGATTTTATTGATTATTTTAAATGTAGTACTTACAAGATTGAAATTTTATAGATAAGCACTATTAGTATGATGTATATGTATGCACGCTTAAATGTTTTACTCAAACAAGATTTAGTAAAAAATTTAATTGAAACTAGTTAAACATATAAAAAATAGTACATGAAGGCATTTTAATAGAAAATTTTTAATCAAGCTGATTTGATGAAGTCAGAGTTGAATTTAGAAATTCATAATGACACGAGTTAAAAATGATTGGAAAATATTAAATTTTAAAACTTAAATTGGGTTAATTAAATGTAAAGGCACACACAGAAGAATTTTACTAAAAATAAACATTACAAGTTCAAGAAAAACTAAATACAAAATAAAAATAGTTCACTACCTTAAAAATTAATTTTTCAAGCCAGTTCCAACTACGGCTGGAATGTATATAAACTTGACGCTTGGATGTAAGTTTAGATTAAAAGAGTCGCTTTCATACAGCAAGTTTCACTCAGATTAAGTTCGCCTATTGCAATACCCCATATACTATATATAGTCCCCTCCTTTCTCCTAAGATAATCTCATTTAATGGGCGTGAAGAAGCCTTGGAAAAGTTGAGTTCCAACTCGGCAAGTACCTCAAACCATGCAGAAGCATCTGAAAGTGGCATCATATCCTTCCTAGGTTCAGCTTATGCCACATGTTTTCAGACGTTCTGATCCGGCGGTATGGTTCCACATTCTGTTAGTTTGATATTTAGGTCTACCATATGTTGATTTGCCGGTTGTTCTGATCACATTTTGTCACATTCGTCAGCTTTCTCATACCCTTACAACTGAGTACCCAGCCAGAGGCGTACCGTGCACATCGGGCACCCGGAAAAAATAACTTATTTGCCTCCCCTACCGAAAAAAAGTTTTCATGTTTTTTTGCAAAAAAATTAATTTACCTTATGAAAAAAAAGCATCCTCTCTTTTGATTTTCAAAACCCTATTTCACGAACATTTTAACGCCCACCTCCCTAGGTACGCTACTGCACCCAACTCTTTAGTAAGCTGTCGGAGGGGGAAGAGAATAGGCTCCATGCTCCGTGTCACCTGTATGGCTTGATCTATATCATTGCTTGAAATCTTGCTTGGCGCGATCAGAACGTAACATTTAACATTGTAACTTTCGTCATATTCCCTCAAAATTTTTATACAGAAATGTTAAAAATGAAAAACATTTCAGCTTACATGCAACATTAACTTTCGGTTTTCAGTCAATGATAATTCAACCTTAAACTAGAAAAATTGTGTAGTAAAAAAAAAAAAAAAATTGAAGAAGCTTCAATTTGCTTTCCCCAAATCTGTATATTTTATATGTTATATTCTTGAAAACATGCAATTTAAGTAATTTGGATTACTCACAATAATTAAAAAAAAAACTTATGTAGTGTTTTTGTCAGCTAAGATAATCTTTTTGCTTTTAAAGCATTAAAACCCAGATTTTAGGAAAATCATTAGCTATCCAAGCGAGAAAAGTCTTTTTGTCATTAACATAAAAAACTCTTCCACACACTATGAAATATCATGCATTCGGAAAACATAAAAAACTATTCCACACACTATGAAATATCATGCATTCGGAAAACAATAAAAGGCACATGAATGGCATATCTTTAGAATACAATTTAATACCAGCGTCAGTGTTGCCACCGTGTGTGGCACTAATTATTGCAACGTATTATCTTCACTTTATTTGTGAAAACCTCAACCTAGTTTCGGTGAAAAAAATAATAACTTACAATTTCATTTATGATTCAAACACTACGAGCATTTTGCGCATATTAATTAGCAGCAAGCGAATAACAAGAAAAAGTGTTGCCAATTTTTATATCAATATCATCAAATCAGCTATATGATGTATGTACTACAATATATAAAACATACGACGAGTATATAAATATTTCAATTAATTATAAATTTTATTCGAAAAGAAAGAAAAAGGGGCGCGTGCACGAAACTAATATCATTCTATATACATACATTAATTTATAATATTTTATAATAAAATCTTCATATATACTTAAATAAAAATTCACTGAAACTTCAGCAATCACCATGCTATTTTTCGGCCATAGATTTGTTTTGTACACATACGTTTGAAACGTGTTTCGTTAAACTTGTTTCTTTTGTTAATTAACATATGCGGTTCGTTTCACGTCAAAATCATCGAGTCTCTGCTTAAAATTTAGCGCACTGAGAAATATTGTTTGGGACCCCAAAAGTTTTATAAAACATATATACTTTCGAATGGGAACCGTGCCCTTTTAAAAAATATAATAAGGCTGCCTAAAGGAAACCACAGTTTTTTTTTTCATTTTGTAAAGAACATTTAAACTTCATATGCAATTAAAGGGTGATGTTATTAGGGGTTATATTTTTAGTTGGATTTTGATAAATTATTGATATATTAATTAAAGTGTTATGTTGAAACATTGATATTAAACATGAACAATGGTATTGGCCAAATGAACTCAGATGAAACTTCTTATTACTTTTCAGCAATACTCTTGCGGTAATGCGGCAAATCTCAGTATTTAACACTGAACTCATTGGCATCAACCTATTGCTTGACATAGCACTACGGAAAAAGTCCAACACTTCGGACAATTCAGTTCTATTGTATTTTTTGATTAATTCCTAAACCATTTCAATCATTTTGATACACTCATATTGTCTCCATTTTTCTTCCTTTAAATAAATGTATTTGGTTAATAAATTTTTAAAATATTTTTTATTAATTATCAACAATTTCTGGTAGAAAAGTTAAATGTTGTTTATTTTGCCAAACATAATATTTGTTTGGGTCAATTGAAGAAACTATACATATGAATGACTGTAAATTCCAATAAGATCCAATATATGGATGTGAAAATTTTAAAAACATTGATTTATTTATAAATCGATATATTAAATTGAGATATACATATTGCTTGTGGTAAACGTTTTCGAAAACCAAATATTTTTTCCCACTTATGCATAATTTGCTGATTATAAACAATTAAATGTTTGCAACAAAGAATTATGTGTTTGAATCAAAATACAATTTCATAATTATTACCAAATAAATGATTGATCTAATAATATTATTCAATTCAGTAAAATGTGTCACATGTTAACTTACATCAAATATTTATTTCACTTATATCAAATATGTAATTTGTTAATTATTACCAAATCTCGATATATACAAACGAAATAATTTTCTCTGTTTTGGTTTTTGTAATTAAAGTGCTGCTCCGTTGTCACTACCATAGCTAGTTGAAATTGTAACATTTATTTGTATAACGTTTTGTAATAACTAAAAATTTGAGGAAAAAACTCAAAAATTTTTAAAGGTGTGAATTAAATTCTAGTTATTGAATAACATGAATTTATTGTTGCATATACATCAGCAGATAATTTGTAAAAAGTTCCAGCTACTTCAAAAATTATAAATATATTTTTAATCACCATTTTATACATAAATCTTTGAAATTTAAAATTAAGAAATTAAAAACATACGTTACAGCGGACGAGAAATGTAAGAAGTCATGTAAGACTTTTAGTTTTTCACTTTAAAGTTCACCCTTTTAATAAAGTTTGGTAATTTTCGGGTTACATGTTTTTATATTTCATTTAAGCAATTCAAAATAATAAAAATAAAAAAGTTATTTGAAAAAACAAAATTTCCATTTACCTTTATGGGCTGCCATATTAAGTTTGCTTGAATTGAATTTTTCAAAACCCCACTTTTCTTTGAAAAGTGTGAATGTTTACAATTTATTTGAAATTCCTAATGTTATATTTCATTGTGATAGACTTAAGGCAGATTGGTGATTCGGTTGACGTGAAATGTCCCATATAAGAAAATAAAACATAGCAATGCCGTAGGAATACGTTAAATTATATACACATGTATATATACATATGCAGCTTAAAAGTGTTTGAAATAATCTTACATTCCAACTGATTAAAAGAAAGAAGAGATGAAATGTATAATTAAAGATCGAGTGCAAGGATGAAAAGAATGAGGTGTTGATGTTAATTTTGAACTTCTAGTGATTAAAACTTTGAGGGAATGCTGTTAATGACAAGCTATTCCATATTTTACTCTCGAATACTTAACTCTTTACCGAAGATTAAGCTAAAAAATTAATTTTGATTTCTACAGTAAATGGTTGAATACTGCGACATTTGAACGTTTTTTTTACGCTTTTGACACAATATCAATTACATTAATAATTTTACTCTTTAATTAATGTTGAGAAATATCTGATTTTAGAATTTTCATTGATTTCATTCGATCTGTCAAAGATACTATCAAAAAAATCGAATCTTTCTATACCGTAAATATTAACTCAAGCAAAACCAGCTTGCTGATACTGTTGCTAGCGCTATATATTTATGTATATAAATGAAATATTTAAATGTGTCAAAAATATTTTGTGCCGGCGCTGTTATGTACACATGTTCCTAAGAGATAAGATTTAGTGTTGTAGGTTATCGCTACAACAAGTCGCTTGCCTTGATTTGATTTTAGAATTTTGCATTTGATTCTACATTTTATTCTCAATTATTAATCTAATATTGAATATATTTAGATATGTTAAAACTTACATAAGCGTATGTATGCTAATATTTATGCAAGAAAGTTTGTAAAAATAAAACAAAAATTTTACAAATCAGTAGTTACGTACATTTTCGTATATATGTACATATCAGGGTTGTTAACTTTCGAAGCTTGCACATCTTTACTGGGGGGTGCAAAAGAAAATATACATAAATATATTGAAGTGAACTGCAAGAAACTAATACTCATGCTTATTCGTACGCCACGCTAGTGTTGCCTATTGGACTTTTATTGAATTTTGAAAAAATTTTAAGTATTTTTGATTTATTTAACATTTTTTTTTTGCATTTACAGCCGTCTTTATTTCTTCAAATATTTTGACATTTTGCGACATCTCACTTTTTTCAATATTTCTAAGCTCAGTCAACTCTCTCAACTTTTCAAAATTTTTCGATCTACTTAACACGTTACTCATACAACTTTATCGTAATTTTTTGAATTTTTTAACATTTTAAAGTAATTCATTATTTTCCAAATTTTCATACTTACAATGTATGTTCCAGCAATATCTATTTGACTTTTTTAATGTTTTCCAACCTAACATAACATAACGAAATATCCTTAAATTTACACATCATGCTGCGAGTACTTATACTGACTTGCTTTATCTTTTTCTGTTTAGGCCGAAAAAAAAAATTCCCTGAGCGGTTTTAATAAAAAATTCATACATATATTCCAAATTTATGTCGAAAATTCCGATTGGAAAGCAGAAACATTCTTGGGATTAATTGAAAATAACATACGTAAAAATAAAACTAAAAAAGGATGTTGTGTCGAAGTTGTTTTGAGAAAAATTTTTATAAATAAAAAAAATCAATGGCTAAACAAAGTTATTTAAGGTTTTTTTTTGTTTTAATAAATCTTAAACATTTTGAAAAAAAAAAAATTATATATTCCTTTGTTCTAGTCTCCATAGTTTTTGAGATATATCGTTTCAAGAAATGTTCAAAAAAGTATAATGAAACGAAAGGAATGCAGTAGTTTCAAGAATGACTGTTATGTATAAGGCGAACCAAAAGCTAAAAAAAAATTAAAATATTTGTATCACCCTGCATTTAAGAGCTAATGAAATCCTCATTTTCTTGAATTCTTCGGGAGCGTTTGGATTTGAAAATTTACTTCATTAGAAGATTGTTCCTTAAAGATAGAATACAGCCCCTCACTTTTGGCTCTGTACTGGTTAATCGATTCACACTGAATTTACACCACGTGTCTTGCTTGGGCTAAACTTTTGCTTAGGGTGGCACTGACACAAACAAATTTTAAAATTGATTCACTTGGAATTTACACGACGTGTCTTTTATATCAAGAAGCATAGCGAAGACTATGCAACTTTTGCTTAGGGTGGCCCTAATCTAAGAATATTTTTAAAATATCATTTCGACGGCTAAACGATTCGCAACGAATCTTTTGTTGTGTTATGAGGCACATCTCAGGGTACAAAACTTCCATTTAGAGTGGACTCAAACAAAAATATTTTTAAAATATAATTTTCACAAAGACCACTTAACAAATTAGAACGAAATTTTCGATTTGAAAAAAACTCACTTTAAACTGACAGCAAAACATTAATATCCACATACGGACCATATATGGGACTAAAATTTAAATACGGGGCATCTGTACGTCATGTGTTTCTTAAAAAAACCGGGACAGCATAATGAAACACAGTGCTGTGTACCACAAGCTATCAGCAACGGCTTACATTTTGACCAGTTTTTAAAAGTGTGTAAAATTACATCTTAAATCAGCGCCTACACTTAGACAAATGATAGAGCTGTTGATGCTAGAATTTTCGCGAACAAATACATAGGTTGAAAGAACAAAGAAAAGGGTTTTCTATCTTTCCACAAGACACAAAATTTAACGCAACTCACTCAAGTTGAGCTGGGCCGATCTTTCCTATGACGTGAAATGTGCGACTTTTATTGAATAAATTAGAGCTACTAACAATTAAAGCAACATCTTTTCATATTCTAAAGGACAATTCAGTCAATTCATGCAAAATATCTATTAAATTCGCATTTGAGATTATAATAATTTCCAGCAAATATGGAAAAAAAACTTTTAGTTTCTTAAGAGAACTTATCGATGAAAAATGTAATCAAGTAGGTGAGAACAACAATAAAGATACTTTAAGTTTTAATCAAGATCTTCTTGAAAAAAAAGTCTCGAGCTCTCGGTGTATAGCATAACAATAAAAATTGAAACAAAGGTGAAGACTTTTAAATAATCTTAAGTTTTAAGTCGTATGATAGTCCTTGATATTATGCAAAACTTTAAATTTATAGACTCGTTTTTCCTTACTTAATTTAATTTATGTAACTCGAGCAATGTGAGATTCTATGAGATATTCTATATAGTTCAGTGTCTATAGGGTACAAACTGAAATAATTACCGATTTTTTTTTGCCGTTAATTGTTTTTTCTATTTGTTTCTCAAATCGATTGATTGGATAAATTAATCCATAAAAAAGTTCTAAAGAGTGTATCTCTAGAGCTATCAAAGTTATTGTAATTAAAATTAGTGTTTAGATTCTGACTGTTGCCCGAATCGAATTTTTTGAAGAAATAAATAAAAAACCAGCAGCAGCAGAAAAATCGGTTGCCATTTTAGAGTTTACCTTGTGAAGCATTATTAAGAAGATTATATTCGAACTCATTCATGTTAAAAAAATCTTCCACGGAAAAATCCTACAGACACTGGACTAGTAGCTAAGTGCGTCATTGATATATAGTGCGTGTCAAATTACATTACGTGTATCTAAAATATGCCGACAGTTTATGTGATAGATTTAGTGCAGCGCAATTTACGACTTTTTAATGCATAAGAATGCTGTACGTAGGAAACTGCATGGAGCTTCACTTAAAATTCAACTTCTTGAAATGTGTAAATCAGCTGAATTTATGTGAACTTAAAACTTTGGCAGACAGTTTGGCTGCGTTGCTATAAACTAGCAACTACATGAGTCTGAAATTTATTGAATTCATTAAAATATTTAAAACTTTGATATTCTTATACAGTTCTATCCTGAGATTCGTCAGTACTTTTTCTGATCATATTCTTTTAACTTTTAACGCTTTGTACGTGTAATGTCCGGTGAAAAAAGGAAGAAAATAGCAAAATTAAAAGGAAATTTAAAGGAAATTTTTGAAAAAAAAAAAATCGAATAAAAATTATATCAAGAAAAAATAAAACGAAAATAAAATTAAAACAAATAAAAAGAAGAATCGTGTTAATGCACATAAAAAACAAACAGACACACAGGGGGAGCAAACTATAACTACAAAAATGAAAAATGTGAAGAAATTAATTAAACGCATGCAAAAAGTTGGCCAATTTTCCGTACAAAATCAGCGACTTAGCGGTTTAACTTATTTCCTTTAAAATGCTGCATGACTTCATATATTTTTCTAGAGTATTTTACCATTTCTATTTGATTTATATGCAAATAAAAAAATAGTCCTTAACATTTATTTTTATAAAAAATTATAGAATCTATCACCGGCAGCTTAAGTTAATTAAAAAACATTGTTTGGCTATGTGCATAATATTCGAGCATCACAGAACAATGTATTTTTGGTATGATTTTTCGATCTATATAATCCCACCGATTTATACAAGAAACTAAGTATCACAAAGTTTTGGTTTAGTGTCCGTATAAAGTAAAAAAGAATAAAATTACTGCCACCAATTTTTTGCTAGATACAAGCTAAAAGTTACTTGGGTGCCACAGGCCCCAGATTTACTGACTTTATCTACATAAATAAAATGAAAGCTATGTCCAGCGATTTTTGCGCATCACGCAAAACCTTTCGGACCGTTTTTGAACAAATGTGTTTAGTTTTATCCCTTAGACGCTTGGTCTCAATCTCCAATAAAAATTACCACGATAAAATGGAAAAAAAAAATAATGAACAGTACGAACAGAGGCAATCATTCCATGGTGTAATTAAGCAGAGAAAATTTACTAGGGCAAGCGATGAGTACTTAGATTGAAGCCATTTTGAGAGCGTGAGAGTAAATTGTTTATCAAAACGAACCAGAGAGAGCAGAAGGAAATAGGCTATAGATTTCAATCCCTTCAATGAGCAAATTATTCAAGGTTATTAAACCAAGTTCCTCACGAATATTGGTACAGTTTTCTGGATCTATACTATAATACTAGCTGTTCCCGCAGCCTTGCACGGTCCCTCGTCGTTGTACATATGTACAACCTCGCTAACATTTTACTTAGTCCTTTTGTATATTACCAAGAATAGCAATTTAAGTGTTTTTGTTGGAAGGAAGGTGCCACGCCACAATGTTCAATACCGTTCACATTTTGAGAGTAGCTTGGCACTAGTAATGTAGATTCATGTATCAAATTTCAGAGCTGTAGCGGGCATAGATGCGAGCAAGATAAACGTTTACATTATTTTTGTTTTTGGAAAGTTTCACACGCCGTTTCCTAATCACGTCCACATTTCATGAGATTTTTAGAAGTACCAAATTTTAAAACTCTTGCTATCATAAGTTACCAGATGTAGATTTTTAATTGTTTTTGTTGAATGAAAGATTTCACCCGACGTTGTCAAAACTTGTCCATCGAAACCTATTCATATTTTGTAAAGTGCTTAGCAAAGGCTATGTGCATCCTAACACCGAATTTTAAGGTTCTTGCTATAACAGGAGCGAAGATAAGGTGTTTTTGTCGAATGGAAAGTGCCACGCCTCGTTTCCTAATCCTGTACAAATTCCTTGAGGTGCTTAACATAGACAATATATCACCTTGCACCAAATTCTTAAACTGCTGCTGTCATATGTGCCCAGATCTACAGTTTTAAGTGTGTTTGCTGTATGGAAGGTGCCACGCCCCGTTGTCGAAACCCGTATATATCTTGCAAGATCCTTAACGTTGACCAACTACATGTTAGCATCATAAGAGCCATGATATAGCGTTTTTGTTGTTTGAGAAGTGCCATGCCCCACTATCTAATCCCATAGCAGAGTGAAGTGCTTACAGAATTTTAAGACTCTTGCTATAATAGTATGGAAAATGACACGCCTCGTTGTCCAATCTCACCCAAATTTCGTGAGGCTCTCAACATAGAAATTATACTTCATAGTGCTGAATTTCAAAATATTTACACAGATTTAATAAGGCCAAAGATAAAACAGCCATACTGACTATTTCTCAGATGTTAATTATTAGGATTATTTATATTTTATTTTTTCATGATATAATTAAAATAAAGCATTTAAAAAAAAATATTTTCTTATTTTTTAATTTCAGGTATGTTGGTTCATCATTTAGTTTTATCTAACGCTCAGATAGATGTGGGCAAGTATTTATTTTTAATTTTTCAATACGTTTTAGCTCATTTAACCTTCCAATTGACTTATTACGTTTAATGTAAAAAAATGAAACCTCATTTTTAATTTTGTGTAAAAACTTAAAATCATATTATTTGAAAAACTCGCACATTTTAATTTGATTTTTGATATATGGGTGTTTCCCAATAATAACAATAGCAATAAAAAAAGATTTCGATAGAATTTCCGATACTACGAAAATCAAAAATTAACGTAGACACTTAAATTTGAAAAATAAATAAAATGTTTATGAATGGAAAAATTGCAATATTAACCTATAAAGTACATTAACGTACGTATATTTATGTACATATGTACGTCTATGATTTAATGTTACTGTTTTGTAATATTTAAAAATAATAATTACGCTTGGATGACGCATTTTTTACTACAACTTTTTGTTTTTGCTTACATGGGTAGACAACCCAATATAACGTTTATTGCTTTTAAATTTCAAGTAAAAACTATAAAACACTTGCTATTACTTAGTGTACTGAATGAAGTGTCTGTTTTGCTGTTTGTTATTGCAGTTTTTTTCACATTTATCTGATGAATTCGCTATCATAGTATTTGCTTACAGACATAGCTACAGAACTTTGGAGAAAAAAGCGCAAAAAAACATAGAAAATCAATTTTTTTAATTGATGCATTCTTTGTTTATTTAATATTACAGTTTTTTGTCTGACCATTTGCATTATTAAATTATCTATTTATCTATATTTAGCTGCATATCTCATAGCGCTTTGATAAAGCCATAACTAAATGCAAAGTGTGATTTTATTGTTGAAACTTCTTTGTGACTTAGTCCAAGAAGTACGATATTTTTGGAGTTGGATTTCAAGTCCCATTAAAATTTGTGTTGAAGTTAGCAAATAGTCTAAAGCCCATTTATTAAATACTCCATAGTAACACATTAAAAAAAGTTTTTAACCCAATACATCACCGTCTATGTTGATATATGATATTTTAAAGCCTTAAAATAGCCGCTTCCGCTTCTTCCACATCATATATTGTAAACATAATAGTGGTATTCATCTAAGCGCAAGTTTGCACAAATGTGTAAATAGGCATTTTTGCGCAATGTGTTTCATGAACGCTCCTTCGAATATTTTGTGCAATTTGTGGCAGCTGATGAGCAAGTCATTTTTTGTGAGAGAATCGTATGGGAAAAGAGAGTGAGAATTGTACAATTAGTAGCGCAAACTTGCGCTGTTTGTTCAAAAAATTTTCCATACTATTTTTGACAGTTCGCTTGCACAGGGCTCGAAAGTACACAGCTTGCACAGTTTGCGAGAGTTTTGCGCGCTTAGATGAGTACCATTGATGCTTGGTGCAAAATTATATTTTATAAAAATTTATTTTTTCATTACCCTTAAGACTCAAATACCTATTCAATGACAAATTTAATTTTTCGGCATTAAATAGAAAATGTATTAATTTTATTTTGAAATAGAATTGAAAAAGTCAATATCAAATTTCAATTGCTACTATCGGAGCATACGTGAACACACAGCTTCCAAGCAAAAGCTTTTGTAAGAATTTCGTTCTCATATTTGGGTCCAGTAACAGAATTGTTTAAATGCAGCTTGAACGAATTTTTCAGATTAAAACTGTTTCCTTTTTTGATGTTGTCCGGCAATTTTTCGTTAAAATTAAAGAGCTAAGCAAGAGACGATTTCCGGCGCGAAGTAATTTGTGATCTTTAAGAAAAGTTCTTGGTTCAGAAACGAACCATTTTTGTTTTTAACTTAAAGCTTAAAAATATATCAAACGATTGAAGGAGTCCGAATTAAAAAGAAAATTTTGTTTAATGTTAAAAACCCAAAACAACATAATTACAATATATTTTTTTGTTCAAAAATGTGCAAGTTCCATACTAATAGAGACTTTTTTTTTTTCACTTCACTCAACTTCACTCAAAAACTTCGACTTCAAAAAGGGAGCTTTATACTCGTAAGTAGATAAAAGATTAAAGAAAAGCAGAATATTTTTTTGAATTAACTTCAGTTCGGGGAACAGCATGTTAGAAATATTAAAACAATTAAATTATTATTTTATTATTTCTTCACAAAAAAAATATTTTTTTTTTTAAAATACTTCGAATGCTTGAGATAATAGACTTCAAGCATGAAAAGATTTGGGGAAATCCAGCCCATTATCGAAAATTTAAATGTGGATATATTGGAAAAAAAAGTTTCATCAGTTATTTTATCTATGTAAGCTGTAGGCTAAATCTCCTAAAAAAGCCTGATGGCTCTTGGACAACGGTATAAAAAGGAAGCCTTAGACCCAGACGTTTATTCAAATATCATTGGGGACAATGTTTCGGAAACCAAAATTCGATGGGCGATAAGTAGCTTCAAACTCTATAAATCACCAGAACCTAATGGTGTAACACCAGTTGAACTGCAACGATCTATTCGTTTGACTATACCATGGTTGGCAGCTATTTTCAAAGGCTATCTTAACCTTTTCTATATTCCTCTAGGTTGGAGGATGACCAAAGTCAACTTCTTTCCAAAGGCTGGGAAGAGCTCTTATATAAATCCGAAAGAGTTTAGGCCAATAAGTCTTTCCTCCTTTCTCTTAAAAACATTCGAAATACTCATGTAATTTTATATTCGAAGTAGTATCAAACCTGATTTGCTGTCAATTTCTCAGTATGCTTACACGAAAGGCAGATCTATAGCCAATCAGAACTATTACTTCAAATCTTGGTTAATCCAAGGTAAACAGGTCCCTTTGTAGAGGAACACCGCAGGGGGTATACTAGCTCCTCTATTGTGGAATCTGGCAATTAAGAAGAAGCCTGTTGCCTATGCAGATGATGTAGTATTAATTTTCTGTGGCAAATTCCTAAACACTATGTGTGAAATTCTTTAAGATGTCTTGAAAATACTCGTCTCATGGGGAGATGTGGATGGTTTAGGTGTAAATCCGAACAAAACTGAGCTAGTACTCTTTACTAGTAATCACAAACTTCCAATTATAGAACCAAATTCGCTAAAGACCACTAAACTTGCCTTTAAAGGCAGTGCAAGATATCTTGGTCTGGTATTGGATAGGAAATTAAGTTGGAAAATTAATGTTTAAGAAAGCGATTGTAGCGCTATGCTCTTGTAAAAAAGCTGTAGGTGGAAGATGTGGCCTATCACCTCGTATTATTCAGTGGCACTACGGTCATTTGACCGATTCTATTATGCGGTATTGTGGTATGGTGGCCTGTCTTAGATAAGGTCACCTTTTACAAACGATTACGGAGAGTCCAAAGGCTGCTTCCATGTGCTTCAGTGGTGCTCTGAGGACCACATCTACTAACGCCTTGGAGGTCCTTTTCATCTCGTTCCTCTTGACCTGTTAGGTCAACGGATGGCAGCTTGTGCCACCATTAGACCAAGAGAAACTGTTTGCTGGTCCAAGGGGCGAACAAGACACTCAACTACTTTTCATATTTTGAGTTCGTAGCCTCCAAATCGGACAACAACGGGGAGATAAGCTATATTAATTTCTACAGAGATGGCTTCAAGCTAAATAAGCAAGTGGGTTATGGTATTTACTCTAAGGAACTGAAGATAAGAATTGCTGCGAGGTTATCAGACCATTGTAGCGTTTTTTAGGCAGATGATATAGCGATAGAAGAGGTGCATCCTGGCTGAGGATGAATGTTGTATCCAAAAAGGGCATAAACATTTATAGAGATCGTCAGGCTGCTATCAAATCTCTAGCCGTTTGCCTCTGAATGAGATGGCTCAGCATTTTAACATTCAGCTCATCTGGGTGCCTGGGCATAGGAACATTGACGGTAATTGCAAAGCTGATAAGCTTGCTAGGCAGGGAACTACTGCACAAATTCCTCAGAACAAGGAAGGTGTTGGCATTCCATTTGCTACTGCAAGTTACTGCTTAAAGAAGAAATGGTAAAAAATGCTAATAAAAGATGGACGGCAAATCTGGCCGAAATGGGATGCTAAGCGTTCGTCACAACTAATTTCTCCCTTGACATAGGGTCTCGTCAGTTGTTGCAGTCATAACTGGCCATGCGTAGATATCATGCGTAGATATCATCTACTAGGTCTTTTGACTTCTGTAGAAGTTGCGGAGATGTGGAGGAGGAAGGAAACATCAAACATTTTCTCTGCTCCTGCCCCGCACTTGCTAGAAAACGCCACAAAACCATTGGTTCGTTTTTATTTGGTGACCTGGATGACCTTAGGTCAGGTATTTAGTTTTATTACGAAATCTGGTTGATTGAACGAGAGAGTATAGTCAGACATGTTGTGGTAACACAATGGATCACATTTGATTTAAGTGAGTCGGTTTTCGCTACTGACTGACACTCCTACATAACCTAACCCTAACATAAGCAAAACAAAATTTCATTTTCAATTACATTGATAGCACATAACACTAAAAACTGACGGAGATTTAAGCCATCAACTCTCTTTAAAAATCATTGCTGATGGTGTACTAAATGTCAGACCTGGTCCGGAAAAATACAAATACCTTTTTTCCTATTGAGCAAGGTAATAACTAAGGAAGAAAAGACCTTTGTTTTTAAATTTTTAAGGAGGAATCAAATTTTCTGAGCATTAACCTTATCCAACTTATAAGGGACAAAAGTTAGAATGTCATAAAACTCACCGAGCTTTTGAAAGTCATTATTTGATTAAGATAATGTGTTCACAATCTCACATATCTAAAAATTAACATTAAACCACTGCATAAGTTAATTGCATAAAAATAAACTGTAATAATATAAAAATGCAAAAAACCACTAGACTAATTAAAAATATCGGTACATATAAAAACCTAAACTGCTTTTATTGTTCAGAAACAAGTTTTCAACATACGAGAATATGACTTTTTCGTTATTTGTTTGTTTTTTTTGTGGTAATATGTACGTACGAGGGTAGACTGTACAATATTTTTCGCATTGTAGTTTTTATTTTTCTGCTTGTGAACTTTTATGTAACAAAGCACAGAACTGAATTAAGCTTCCTTTCATAAGAACTTTTTCTTACTGTTGCGCAAAGTCATGAATAACGAACTCGTTATTTTGTAGGCAAACAAAGGAAGTTCGCTGCTTAAGTCTTTTGTTTTGCTGTATAAAAGTAAATGCCATTTAATAGCCGATATAAAATACGAAAGTGAAAATGTAAATTAATGGAAAATTTTAAAGATATTTTTACAATTTTATTTCATACATGCAATATATTGTATTACTTTTTACATTTGCTTTGAAACAATTTTGCTCTTAAAATATCAATAAATAAAAAACATTGCATACAAAAACATACATTTAGTACAATTAGAAAAGTTTTTATGTCGACATGTTGTCAGCCTTGAATGTTGGCAGCAGCTGTCATGAAATATAAATGCAGGCAGAAACAACAAAATTAATTGTTGTAACATTTGTTATTTCTAACTCAGCGAAATCAAAGTAAACTCAATTTAAAGGTGAATATTGCTGTTCTTTTGCACGTAAACGAGGCAAAACACGATTAAATAATAACAATTAAAAGTAATGCAACATTTTAGCAACACAGCGCAAAAACAAAAAAAAAAAATCAGAAAAAACAAAAATATTTGCCGCAGGTGTGCGCAGCGCAGCTGTATAGCTTAAGACTCTTAAAAATCTTTAAGACGCTTAAGACCCGATAGCAAGTTAGCGCGCGCTTTGAGACTTAACAAGCAAATCGCATTACAACAATATTAAGACATTTGTGCTTCGTGTTGTTTATCTTGGAAAAATAAACTCTGAAAGTCGCTTCGTTTCAAATAGCAGCCTCCAATCCAATTGTTAGCTTGTCGCGCAGTCCATATACTTACATACAATTATTATAATTAACCTAAGCAGTTTAAGATAACCAGACGCCAATATGCCAATAAATGCTTAGTTATACAACGTTCAAGACTCAGCCATCATGAAACGCAAAGTTTTCTGTAAACGTTATAGATTGAATAATAAGGGTATTTAAACAAATTTGCAGTTTTATGGCGACGTAAAATTGAACGTTTACCGTACTGATAATTAAAAAGGGACTTATGTATAGCGATTAATGCGTATAATTAGAAAATTTTACAATGTACTAATTTTATTTCAGAAAATCGCTTAATTAAAAACTTTAAAACTAAATTGCAAAATTATTTTTAGCCCAAATGATAATATAATTAAAAGCTTACCGCAGAAAATTGCCCTTTTTGAGTTCAATTTGGGTGTGACATCTTTTAAAGTTTATTTTTACGGCGAAGTTTTCGGAAAACTTTAAGTATGAGATTTTTTTAAAGAAAATTTATTTAAAAAATTGTGGGCGATCTAAAGCAAAATGCATATTCATAACTTTAGATACCATATAAAGCGACTCACTAGAAGGTCTAGATAAAGAAACATAATTCGTCTGTTAATAATGTGTGGTGTGACCAAAAACTAGAAAAGAAGGAGATGGGTCTTAGGAAGACTGTATATCACTTACTTCTCAAAAAGCAATGCCATGATTTTTTATAAAAACTTTTAGCTTATTGCATTTAATTTGGAAAAATAAATGTTTGCTAGTGTAGATTTCTAAAAACTAAAAACTTTACTAACTTAGATGCCACTTCTGCCAAACTGCCGCCTGAGGCAATTGCCTACATTGTCCTTTCTCTATATAGATCCTGCCCTGACTCGGACTTACAAAGCACTTTAATATTCATATCACATCCTCAACTTTATTTTATAATAAATTCTTTAGAAAAACTTTTTATAAATGGAAATGGTTTGTAACGCTTTGGCGCAAAACATAGTAAACCGATTTTTGTTATTTCTTTTTTAAAACAACATATTTGTGCTGACAAAGATTATTGCATACTTATTTTCTTAAAGTTATATAACATTTTTTTATGAATACATTTTTGCAAAACTTCAGACAAAAATTGTCATTTAATTTTATTTTGTTATTGTTGTTTTTTTTCTTCTCATTTGTACCGTTTCTATTTGACTTCGAAGTTCAAAGAGCCAACTCTCTTTCAAATATTTTTCCTTTGTTTTGTGACTTTTGAAGATAGAAAATAGAATGCGATATAAGAGAGTAATAAAAAAAACAACGAGACGTGCGCGTGCGAAGCCGTGGATAGCATTAGCTTAAAAACAAAAAAATTTAAAATTTGAGAGTTAGAACTCACTCCTTGCTCTATGCGACTTGAGAATACATGGACCTACATTTTGCGCTATTGTCTACAGATCAACAAGCTCCAAGTTTCGTAAAGATGTACAAACACATCGTCGCTCTCGCGTAGAAAGGCCCTTACTCATATTTTTGAAATTTCACAGGAGCCGAAAAAGCTTTAAAACCTCAAATAAAAAAGTTTTTTAAATGCGATTCACAAAATTTTGAGTTGGTCAGTTAGGAGATGTTATGACGCTAACTTTAATGGCGAGAAATTCCTCAAATGTCATTTCCAACAATTTTTGACACTTTGACATATATTAAAAATGGAAGCACTTACATTAAGTTTTGGATTACATAATTATAGCCCTTGTGGATATCTATAATGTGACGTCATTATTTTTGAAATCGATACAGTCGTTACAGAATAATGAACATAAATGTAAACATGGATTTGCCCCTTCCATTTTTTTCCTTATATACTCGCCTTCCTGGGGGATTAGGCAGGAGACTTCACATGCGTTTTTTATCTTAGACCTTTACCTAACTAACGATACCAATATCGATAAAATGAATTTCGAGCAAAAAATGAGTTAAGGCCTTTCTACGTGAGAGCGACGATATATACTTGACATATATGTTATGGTAAGTACTATTGAATTTGGTGCACCATTGCCTCTTATAGGAATTATTTCTTGTAATTCTAAGAAATTTCTTGTAATTCTAACAAATTTCTTGTCGAAGTACTGCTGTATATATTGGAAGTATATTTTTAATCAACTTTTCAAGATTATCAACATATTCGTATCATATCTGTAACTCGTATTAGGAAATTATTGATTAAAATTGATTTTATGTGAAGAGCTAAAAGAATTTTATTGCATTCAATTAAACAGTGCTACCACTGTTGTTGCGAACACGCCTAAGTTTTGTATTGAACTTGCCATAATATTGATTGGTAGCGCTGGTAGGTTGATAAGTAGCTGATACTGCTTTGTTATAATGGACACACCTTGACTCACGTTCTTGTCATTGCCGTTGCTAGAGCAACAAGCTTTCAATTTGTTTTCGTATGTACAATCTACGTAACGCTATTATTATTTTTATTTTTGTATTAGTTATTAATATGGATCAAGTTATTCCACGCTAAGTTCATAAATGAAGTTAATGTAGCCGCCTTTATTATGTTTTTCAACTTTGCTAGTCATGATCGTTATTTCAGTTAAAACATTTAATTGATATATTTATTATAACAATAAGAGCTTTAGCGTATTAAATGAAAAAAAAAAGAAATCAGCAAATGAGTCCAAGCGCTTATGGCGTGATGTATAAACTTAATCTTATATTGTTATGATCATAAACAATATAGTTTCAAAAATTAAAAATAAAATTTAAATATGGTGAAAAGAACGACAAACTTTGCATAAGTGGAACAGTTTTGGAAAATTTTCACAATGTTCAAAAATTTGAAAACAAATTTTGGCAAATGTTGAAGTTCGTCGAAAAAGTTGATACAGGGTGTTTTTTTAAAGATTTGTTTTTCAAATAGAGATAAAACTGGCATTTTATGGTCAAATCTGGCAACTCTAATATCATTTATGTTCAGTTTGGTTTGCCATTTTATCATAAACAGGTTGACAAAAGAACAACGCTTGCAAATCGTGCAAATTTATTTCGAAAATAATGGTTCAGTTCGCGAAGTTTACCGCAAGCTCTGTCCATTTTATGGTCGACATAATCGTCCATCAGAGCAATTAATTCGGTTAACCATGGATCGTTTTCGCACTACGTTTACTCTATGTGATAATACGCATCCGCAGAGACGTCGAACAGTGCGCACCGAAGAAACAATTGCCGCTGTAGAGCAAAATGTTGAAGAGGACCCGAATGAATCGATTCGCCACCGTGCACAGCAATTGGAGCTTTGTCCATCAACTTTATGGAAGATTTTGCGCAAAGATCTTGGCTTGCGACCTTACAAGATCCAGCTTGTGCAAGAATTAAAGCCGCGAGACCATGCAATGCGTCGTGATTTTGGTGTATGGGCCGAAAATGAGATTGATCTCGATGCTGATTTTCATCGCAAAATTTTGTTCAGTGATGAGGCTCATTTTTGGTTGAATGGCTACGTCAACAAGCAAAATTGCCGCATTTGGAGTGAACAGAATCCACATGAGACCCTTGAGACGCCATTACATCCACAAAAACTGACTGTTTGGTGTGCTCTATGGGCTGGTGGAGTCATTGGGCCATACTTCTTCCGAAATAATGCTGGAGAGTCAGTTACCGTTAATGGAGACCGGTATAGAGCCATGATAACCGACTATTTTGTTCCCGAATTGGATGGCATGAATGTGGATGAGTTGTGGTTCCAACAAGATGGCGCTACATGCCACACAGCGCACGTCACAATCGATTTATTGAAGGAAACATTCGATGAGCGCATAATTTCGCGGAATGGGCCTGTCAATTGGCCACCAAGATCGTGTGATTTGACACCATTGGATTATTTTCTTTGGGGATATGTGAAGTCGCTCGTCTACGCCAACAAACCAGAAACGTTAGGGGACTTGGAAGCCAACATTCGTGGCGTTATTGCCGACATACGGCCCCATATGCTCGTAAAAGTGGTTCAAAATTGGACCTGTAGAATTGGCTTTATTCGAGCCAGCCGCGGCGGCCACATGCCCGAAATCATATTTAAACATTAATGGCATAAAATTATCCTACCAATAAAGCCAAATTGATGGACATTAAAACGATTTTCTTGTGTTTTATTTCAATTTGAAGCTCTATACCTCTAAAAAAACACCCTTTATATGTAACAAAGTCAAAGGCAAATAATATTAAAAGAAGTAAGTCAATGATAAGTTTTTAAAAATTTGAAGAAATGTTGAAGAATTCGAAAATTTTTAAAAATTGATAGATCGAGACATGTTGAAAAAGTTTCAAAAGTTTTGAAAAAATTAAAATAATTGATAAATGTTAAGAGTTGAAAAATGTTGATAAAGTCAAAAACTTTAAAAAAGTATAAGCGTGTGGAAAAAATGGAAAGTTTTTAATATAAAAAACAGAATAAGTTCGAAAGTAATGGAAATGTCGAAAATATCAAAAACTCGAAAAATGTCGAAAAACGCTGAAATTAAACCATATTGAAAAAATCAAAAAATATTGGAGAATTTTGAAAATGTTGAGCAAGATTTCGAAAAATATTGGACAAGTCGATATATGTTGTCAAGGAAGTAACACATAGTTGTTATTATTCATCGATTTAAAATGGGTGCCTCGAAGTGATAATTTGTAGTGCTTCACCGATTTGAGAACGATACGATAATTCAAAAACTATCGTATCGTCTTCGTAGTAGCGCCAAGCTTATCGTCTCGTACTCGTACGAGAAATTTTTTTTTTAATCTGTATTGATATCGATATGGTCTCAGTTCTTATCTCGTTATCGCCTATAATACCTCAGAGAGGCTTATCGTTTTGTGTTGCTTTGTTGACGGCATTATAAGGAACCAAACTTTTCTAATTTTAAATATTTTATGAACATTATTTTTAATAAGCAACGTGCCTGCAAAAATATATTACAAAAATTTCCGTAACATAACCAGCCACAATCTATTTGCTAACCAAAACATTCTTTGACTTATTTTTATTCGAACTGTAGAGGTATAAATTCAAGAATTTCCGAATCGTAAGGATGTCCGGACAATTGTAAAGTCTAGATTAGCGAGTCTTTGGATAAGCGCGGCTGTACTAAACATGTTTCCCGCCAGGTTGAAGAAAACTACAAGCTCTAGACATTTAACTTTTATTAACAAGATATTTCGTAAAAATTTTAAAGTTCAATCTAAAAGCTATGAAAAATACCCATATGCTATATAAATATTCTTTTTATAAATACTATTTTAAAGACTAAAGTTTTTTATTTAATAAGACTTAGACGCAAGAGTATGGCAAGGAGATCTTAAAAATTTTTTTTGTAAGTTTTTTTAATGAAATGCATTTCTTTTTTCAAAAATTATCGCTTTAAAAACTGTTCAGCTTTTTGTTGCTGACCATTAAAAAAAAAAACTCCGCCCATTGAATAAGGCCTCAAAATTAAAATGCTGCGCACGTTCATCGATTGCGAAAAATTCTTAAATTTGTACACCAGTGGCAGGTCACGTGCTTTTTATTTTTTGCATTTGTGCAAAACTCTATGATTCGCGATTTGCATATTAAAATGTCGCTGCTTTTGTTGTTGTTGTTGTTCTTGTTGTTATTATTTTCATAAATCTAATAACCAATGCGTCTGCTGCATTCGTTTAATGCTTTTAAGCATTGCAACTAATTCAGAGTTAACATTAAGATACCAATCGCCAAACCCTTTTTCAGCTGCAATGCTAAGAAAAACCACAGATCTAAAAAAAAGAACAATAAAAATATAAAAATGCAGATAGCCAGAAATTAATAATGCAGGCAATGCAAAGGTATGTCGTTGCAATTAAATTTTTTTTTATTTCTTTTTTGCCTGGCTGTGCTTGGGAGAATATTGCGATTGCGTCCACGAAGTTGGACTGAAATCATGACCGCAGTTTTTGTTACCAACTGCTGACAGTAAATAAAATTAATGCTATTTATGCTTAAGAATTTGTTCGTTTAATAAATCTAATGAAATGCCGAAGTAGAAGAAATAAAAACCTATTGCAGCGCTCTGCTTAAAAAGTTCGTGGCTTAAGTCTTTAGATTTTATGATAATATCGAATATTTGCTTCGAAAATTAGGATCAGCATAATTTGAAAATACATTTGCTTCTAATAAAAGGAATAGCTTTCAAAATATTCAAAATTAATTAAAGTTTTTTTCGGAAGTAGAGTTAGTTTTTTTCGGCAGTTACAGTAGAAATAACTATTGATCTAGTATCATTGATAATTTGTTGGTGGCATTTTCAATTTACTTATATGAGTGAAGTTTGAGATAAACCGAGATGCACCCACTGTCATCCATAAAGTTTTGAACAGGAGCAGAGCCTCACAGCTGAATTCCGTAAGCTTAAACAGGTTTCAGGATCGTTGTATACATTTCTAACTAACTAAGTAACAACACTTAGTTACTTTTTTAATCGAAGAAACCAATAAAGTCTATGCTATACCTTAAACAATCAGTAATGGTCCCATTAGAAGAAAACTTAGATTCGTGATATCTCGTCAGCTATTTGATACAAATAAGTGAGGCCCCATGACATTTTAATAACAGGCATATCAGATGTATGTATATAACAAGTGTGGCCAAATTTTTAACCAATGCGGGCAACCTGCTTTTGAAATTTTTGGCGACGATTTACTAACCTTAAAATAGTAATTTAAAGTCGAAAATTAGTTAAAATTTAAAATAATCATATATGATTACAATTCTTTAATGGAAGAAACTATTTCAGATTTATTTTTAAAATTTCGAAACAGCAACTCTCCAGCCTTTATAAAACTCTTTTTCCACATTTCGCCGTCTTCAAAGGGCTCTTATGTTATAATGGAATTTCTGCGGCCTTAAATATCTTTCCTGTAGCTGTCTTAGACTTCGTACTCGATCTCGTAAGAAATGATAGTTTCTTGGGTAATTGTGTCATTAATTCTCCGACTTTTCCTTTCCGCGACCCATTTCTAAGTGGATAATTATTTTCATATTATTTTTGGACTATTCTGAAATGTCTTTTAACATCAGCCCTTTTACGATTTGACATACTTGAAAGACAAATAATTCAAACATATTATTTTTAATTACAAAATAAAATTCTCTTTCTCCCAATAGCGTCACTTCATTAAAACCTTGGTGGGAAGGGGTGATAGAGTTATAATTCCACCACTATGAAATGGTTTTATTAAAGTGATGTATTGAATAATAACTATTATTAGATCCTTGGAAAAGGTTAATGACCTCCCCGGTCCTATCCAACTGACGCAACTGCTTTCCATTCATCATGATAGGGAAGATTTTCTGCTTTTTGGAATTTGTGGTCGAATAGCTCATTGTGGGATAAATTATTGAGCTAAAATAAATGGAATTTATGAATAATAAAATTTAATCAAAGTAATTATTGCTGAAACTTGACGATTTGATGAAACGTCAATTAAAAAAGATAATAACTAAAAAAAGAAATTCTTTTCACAAAATTTGTTTAATTTTTGGTAGAACAGCATAAAAATTGAACCGGACATATTTTCATATGGCATCAACTGTGTTAGCGATTTTCTGCGTATTGATTTTTCAGTGGCGGCATTCAAAAATCCTATGCTTTGTCAATATTTTGTAGTGCGCATTGGTGCTTTCGAATTTACATTTCAAGCAATCTATTATGTTAAATGTGAAACATGGATACACTTTTCTAAATTAAACTCGAAAAAAATTTATTTTATGAAATCGAACAAATTTATTGTTGCTTCGACGTATAAGACAGGGGGGCGACTAGTAATTGATACGCAGTCTACCGGTTTGCCACCCCTGGTATATAAGATATACGAAAGAAGACCCAAGACACTGCCTTGAGGAACTCCGGCACTTACCTTATAATATATGATGCGTTCAGTTGCAAGGCCTGCCAAGTCGAAAAAAATCAAATTTTGAGATATTTTCATACATCAAAATCTAGACCATGCTTTATCTTTCTAATATTGAAAAAAAGTTTTTGACAGAGATATTACATTTTTTAAATTTATTTTTAATGCATAGATTTCAAAACCAGCCAAATGCATGAACTTCCTTTCAAAACCGGCTAGTACATAGATATTAAAAGTGGTCATTTCCACTTTTTTTCAAACAAAATTTCTTGATTATTATGTCAAAACCAGCCACTCACATTATTGATTTTGATGTATTTTAGGTTGGTGGGGTAAAATTAATGCAGAAAAAAGCGTGACTTAAATGACTACTGGTCTGTATTTTTAACTATGACTGAGATATATCCATTGGACCTATTTCCCATCTGCAATTGAAAGAATTTCACACAAAACTAATTAAAAATTATAAAAAATAATTAAAAATAATATCGTTGTACTGCTTTAAAACAAGCAATAATTATTGTTACTTGTCAAGTGAATTTTGTTTTGAATTCATAATTTTTTCATCCAGTGAACAAATTTTTACTTTGAAGTGCATAAATTTTGCTAGAGACTTTATTTTCAGAAAACAATAACATGTTAATATTATGAAATTTATATTTAAATAACGCACAGCAATGAAATTTCACAAACGACCTTGAGCTTATCATTATAACCAATTTCATTCCAATCAAAAGCTTTAGTATCAACAAAAACAACAAATAGTAGCGATACACACGGTCGTGTTGTTGTTGTCGCTGTTGTGAATTCAACCTGTTTTGGCCGGCCACTTAAAAAATTCATGTTTCTTACTAAAAAATTTCATTTAATTTTCACAAAAGTTGAACAAAATTTTTTTATCTCTCTTTTGGGTGAAAAAAGAAAAAGAAAGAAAGAAAACAAAATAATTAATTCTGGTTCGTTATCTCTTTGTTTTAGTTTTCTGTGCTTCGTTTGCCTTTTTATTTTAAACATCTTAAACATTTATTTCTTTTCGCTGTTTATAGCGAAAATGCAAATTTTTTTTACAATATATGAAGTAGATTTTTTTCAAGTTTTACAACTTCTTTTATAATCGAAAAAGTTGTTGCTGGAAATGATTTTAGTGTTGTTGGTTTTTGTTGCTTTAGTTGGAATTTTAATAAAAACATTTGTAGTCTTTATTTTTGCATGCAAAGGCTGTAAAATAAATGGATTTTTTGTTTGTTTAGAAATTGCACAAAGCAAATTAAAAAAAAATTGTAAATAAAACACAGAAAATCAAAAATTAGGAACTTATATTTACTTTTACTTAAATAAGTGCTAAGCATCGAAACAAAATCATAAAAATTTTGAAATACTTGATATTTTGCTTAACTCAAGTTCGATGCTTAACTCTTTTGTTTTGAAGTTGAGAAATTACATGAAACATTTAATGTTGGGTTTTGTTTTAAAGTAGATGAGCGTAAATAAAATGTAGGCATAATCACCGCCTTAATATATTCGAAAAAATTGTCGCCAATGAGTCTAATTTCATATGAAAAAAGGTTCAATGTTTCTTGTGACTCTAATGCTTTTTGTTTTATTTTTTTTTTATTTTATGTATTTGGGAAATTTTCCGAAGGAAATGTAAATGGCTACAAATGTAAAGATTCTAAAAAACTATATCCAGGACTAAATATTCTTTGTGGCTCATGCATCTTAAGCTAAGGTCAAGAAAAAAACAAATGCAGCACTTAAATTTTTCTGAAAACATCAAAATTTTCGAAATTATTTTGTTTTACTTGACGCAAGTTCGCTGCTTGAGTCTTTTGTTTCAAAGCTGGTTATTTATGTGAAAAATTCAAAATGTGTTCGTAAGCCAAGGTACCCAAAGTTTAATAGCCAAAGATCTTTTTCACAATGCAAATTTGTTTGCTATTTTAATATAAAAGAAAATTCAGCACTTAAAGTTTCTTCACAATCCATTTATACTTTTGAAAAAACGTTGAAAAAATCTTTTCTCAAATTGGCATGCACTTGTTCAAAATGGAATAGCACCAATTGCATCCAAAATTCAATATTTTCTCCGGTAATTTTGATGTGGGGACTTTTTCGACCTATGATAAAGTACTTTACAATTAATAAAAATGTAAAACTTACTTTTTAATTGATACTAAAAACTTAAGCGCTGATAACTACAAGTTTTTATTGATAAATTTGCATTTTCAATTATCAGCTTGCGGTCAAAGCAGGGTTAATAATTATTAACGCTTGAGGTGTATTAATAGACTGGCCAAATGAGTCAGAATAAATTTTCATTTATTTTTTAAAATTTTTCTTAAAATTCACTTTAAATGAGCCTTGTAGCGACTGTTGTTGAAATCAAAAGTATTTCTTGCATTTTTGTGATTCATTTCTTTTCTACAGCAATGCAAAGCAGAGGTCAACATTTGTGAATCACATTTTTTTTTTTTGAAAAAAAACTTTATAAAACTAAAATTACAAATTTCGTAGGCAAATGTTTATTACCATTTTTTATTTTGTTATTTGGTTTCTAAGCAATTTAAGTTTTGTTATTGCAGTTTTAAGGCTTAGTATTTGCAAATAAAATATAATAAAGAAGATTTTTATAACCACGTGAATATGAATATGTATGCCACAGTCATATCAGCCAACAAGGAAATCATAAACCAACAGTTAAGTAAATCGATTAAAGTTGCTTAAGAGCGGTATTATGAGACTGTAAAGAAAATGTTAATAGTTGGTAGTTATAAAAATGCAATTAAAACCAATGTAAATCATATTTTATAGCTAGTGGTCGGTGGATAAGCTTAGTCATTTCAATAAAATTTAAGAACTTAAAATAAATGATAAATACGAAATTAAAAGAACCAAAAAAAAAACAAAAGTTTATTGAAAGGATATGGAGTATTACCTATGAAAATTTCATGAGACTGTGAACTTTTGAAATAATGTGTGAGAATCAGGAAACTAAAATGCAGCTTATTAATGTCTACTTCAGAAGTATCATCAGCGAAAAAGGGTAGAGTTCACCACGGGTTCAAGCTCTTAAAAATTTAATCTCACAAGTACGGTATAAGATCAAAATTGATCTCCGTTTCTGCTCCGTTCTCAGTTCTTCTGCTGCATTGTATATAAAAAAGAAAAACCTTTATAAGACATTAGTCCTTAATATACCAATAAATACCACCTCTAAGCAATTGTACGAAGGATTAACGCTCATAATGCAAAGCAGTTTTGTTGCCAAAAATGTTGGTAAGCAATGTTACTGGGAGTTGGTAATAAAAATGCTTGTCACACATTGTTGCTAAAAATGTTTTCTAAAAGTATATCTTAATATAAATGTTTGAAATTCTTAGCTTGTTTTATTTAGGAACAACAGGCACTGTTGCTAAACATATTTGGCTGATAAACATTGTTGCTGGAAAATATTGCCTAAGAATGTTGATGAGCATTTATGTTTATGACGTTGTTCCTAGATGTTATTGCTTAAAATTATATTTTATTTTTTTAAGGTTGCACTGCTTGGCAATATCGCTGATATTTGTTGCAAGCGATTAGATTTCACAAATATTGAATAACAGTGTTGCCAAACAGTGCCAGTAATCGTTTAAGATTGCTACTAACCACTAATTATTTATATATTATTGCCAGCTTCAAATTTGTAAATAAAAAATTTAGTTTTCCAGAAAAATAATAAAAAAGGACATTGCGAAACTTTAACATACACATTAGGGTGTGCCATTTTTGAGGAACTTTTGTTTTTCAACTAAAAAACAGGCTTAAAACTTTCAGAAAGGTGAAAAAAGAAGCCTCTAAAAATTTGAGCTCTTAATATTAACTTTAAGAGGTGCCTGTTACTAACTTTCCATTTTCTATATAAATTACAAGAAAAAAAAATAATTTTTTTTTCTTATTTTTGTAGCTTGACATGATAGCATTGTAAAAATGAACTGAAAGATTATTTTAGTAGAAAATTGAACGTTTTACAAAAAAAAAAAAATTGAGAAAGTTAAGTTTTGAAACATGCAATTAATACTCAATAATCTGATCAAAATTTTATACAGTCTTGAAGTTCTGATCAATACAAGTTCTTAATGTTATAATATCTCAACGAATACCAAGAACCATTTTGCTGCCCCACAAGCTTTTGCATCCGGGGCGATGACCTAATCGGATTTTCAAATGTGCTTCTCTTTTAACATTTAAGTACTGAATGAATGATTGATTTTTCTCTGGTAAAATCTACAATATAAAAATTAAATCTAACTCATGTCTGTTGTGGGTATCTCCATAGACCAACATACATTTTTCCACTTTCTGGCACATTGGAACGTATATTCGCAAAGACATTGCGAATTATTGCAGTTGCTTCTAATAGGATACATTTTTATCAAACTTTCACACTAAGAACTTCTGCAATGCACTTTTAGAACTCTCTATTGGAGATTATTTTTGTGGCAATATCTTGGAATGATTTGGAAAAGCTTTGATTGTTAGGAGATTTCGAAAGATTCCAAGGCGCATTTAATTTAGATGGACATTTGATATCAAAAATATTTCTCCTTACGGTAACTTTTATGAGTTTTAACTTTCATAGATTACTGTAATTTGAGACTCTTTAATAGTTCCTAACTGTCTTAAATTTTCTTTTAAGATAATCTTTATAAAAATCATATAAGGAACTCTTAAGCAGGGCTATTTAAGGTCTCACATAGTGCAAGTTTTTAAATTTACAATTAGTAACGTATTTAAGTCGGCTGCAAAACTTTTGCTTTGATGTAGGTAGATATTATATCATACTATAAAGGGACTTAATTGAAAGGTTTTTGTTTTGTGTTGAAGATGGAAGCAGGCCAGTTGTTAATTTATGCTGACATATACAATCTTGAATTTTGACGTAGCCTCTCCCAGGAAAAGTTTAATATGCAAATGACATTAAACTTTTTTTAGCTCACTAGAGAATATTTAAATATGTGAAACATACAAAAGTATGGTCGGCGTTTAGATATGATTTTTGACAAAAGCGCCGCAACTAGCCAATATTTAACGCAGTTTGAAGGTCAAACTTTTGATCAATTTTTTGAGCAATTAAGTTCTCATTTGCGAATAAGGACGGCGGCCGAAAGAATGTTTTATGCAAAAAAATAAGAGTTTTATACCACAGAGCACTATATTAAGCATGCATAGAATTATAAAATTACCTGTACTTAAATGGTTTTTTAATGAAATGTGGTATTATAATTACTGTGGTAAGCGGAATATGGTTTTCAAATTCAATAGAATACATTTGAAGTGAAATATAGAGTACTTTATGATTATTTACACACTTATGCAGCATTCATTTGAACTTATTATTGCTGCAGTCTAAATTTGCCATTACATGCTTTGAAATATTAATTACTTAGTCTACTAACTTTCACGAAGCGACATACTAGGATACCGAGAATTTTACGGTTTGAATAATTTTTTTTTTGTAAGAAATATTAAAACAAGACGGGATTATTATTAGACGCTACTAATGTTACCAACTTAGACTTGGAAAACATTTATTTTTTATATTAACATACGAAAGAAGCCATTCCATACAAAATTTCTTGCGTATGGAACTATCCATTTAATTACTTAGATCCTTTTCGGAAAGTATGACACTCCAAAAAAATGTCCTATATTTTGAAACGAAATGGTTTTCTTGTGAAATTGGGTCTTAATTTTGACATTGCAGTAACTTGGGAAATTTTAAGCTCTTGATTTGGATTTGAAAGTTTTCTCCTTGTATGATGTATTTGCTCGTCTTGCAGAGGAATAATTGTTTTACTACCAGCGTCCCAAATTGAAAAATTCTGAAGACATAAGTGTAGGGGAAGTTGGGGCAAAGCAGCACAAAGGGTATATTTATGCTTACGTTACAACGCCATCTAATGTAATTATACATTATATGAATATACATACATTATCTCGATTTTCCGTTGTCGAGGACCACGAGGCTCATCAAAATGAGTGCGGTCGATGTGAAATTAGAGGATTTTCACATAAGTAAATTCATTTTATACGAATCATTTAAAAAAAGGCAAAGTATTACGTCGTAGGTTATATTAGTGACATTCATTTCTATTGGCAATAGTTTCATTATGTTGATAAGTTTTTGTTTCATGCTTCATATGTTTACATAGATCATGGGGGCAGAGTGGTAGGGGCAAAGCGGTATTGTTCATTAATTAATTCCGTCTTTTTATCCAGGTTTTAGGAGTTTCGCAAAACAGAAAAGTCTTGCTACTTTTCCACGGCCATTCATCACACACAAAAACATTATTTTTATTTTTAGAAAATTTTTAATACAAATGTATAATTATCATTTTTTATGTATTACACTTCGTATACCGCTTTACCCCACCTGAGAGCAAAGCGGTAGAAACGTAAATTTTTTTGCATCGCAATAAAAATGAAGATGATAGAGAAAACATTGAGCCTAATAACCTTAATAGATTGAACTAATAGCCTACATATATAATTGCGTGAACATTTTTTTTAATGTGGAAAACTTTGCTAGCCCGTTAGATATGCCACTTTGCCCCACCTTCCCCTACCAGTTTAAGGAATCATAGAAATATGAAACTATCAGTTGAAAAGCAATTTCTATTTAAAAGTGCATAATATTTTGCTTGGTTTTCGAAACAAGACAGCATCAGATGTGATACGAATTCATAACATTTGCTTACAAAATAAATGCAAATTTTTGTTTGAAATCTATCATTGCAATTCGTTAATATACTTGTGCAGTTCTTCCAATAAGTTCGCACCTATAATTTGCCATCTATCGTGCTGTGTTCATCGTTAATGGGTATGACAAGTAAAATCTAAAATACGGAATATGTTGTCTAATTAGCAATTTGACTCCAAATATTTAAAAAAAAAAACAATTTATTCAAGTAACAAACTCTAAAATAATTTATTTTAAGGGGACATTTAAACAGCTTACCTGCATCTTTTCATAGCATTTACTATAATAGCTCCAATAGTAAACTAAAAATTACTCACACGCCCTCAAGGAACAATTGAAAAAGTTGCTACATTTGAACAATAATTGCTAAGCAAAATTAAATAAGAAAATAGCGAAAAAATTAGATCACCGTGGAATTTCCAATGAGATCTTGTCTACCTCTTTTTAATTGTACTGAAATCACGTTTTTTTTTAAATGTAATGCAAATACCTACATCTACACAAGCATACAAGCAAACAATTCGCTTTGCTTAAGCAACACCAAAATTAATTAGCAAATGACAGTAAATAAAAAAAGGAAAACAATAATCACAATGTTTGAAAGAAAAATATGTGTGGTATCTGTAGCTAACTGCTTTAGAAACGTCATAAATTTAATAATTTTTAAAATTTAATTTATCTTATCTGATATTACACAAAAAAAAAAAAAACAAAAACAACAATAAGTGATCACAAAGCTGTCGCTATTTTTAACAGCACTTAAGAAGTGTCATTTACAAAAAAAGCAGCAACAACAACAACAATCTGACCACAACAAACAGCAAAAAGAATGTTTTGTATATATTTTTTTTTGCTTTGTTTGTTTGTGATTTTATATATTTATAGAATGTAATAAAATTCACTATAAAACAATAAATTAAGTTGTAAAGATACAGCGAATTCGATGCTTCTGTAGCTGTTCATGTTGTATGTAGTCTGATTTTAGTGAATTTCCAAAAGGTAGCAGGATATGCTGGGGAAATAACAGCATTGCTTTTGCAACTTCCTTATACGCAATTAGTGAATGAATAAATTGATATATTGATAGTTGTAGGTTTTATTATCAAGAATTCAAAGAATTTTATTGTTATCCGTTAAGGTGTGAAATAAAAGAAAAAGCATTTTTTTTTGAGCTACAAAGAAAAAACAAAAGACTGCAGCAGCAAACTCGACAATTTTACTTGAAAATGAAAAAAGTTCAATAACTTATGTAATATGTTAATAATTGTAATTTTGTTTGAAAGAAATTAATAATTTTTATGTATTATAGATCTATCAACTAAGTTAAGGATTTTTTGTAAAAAAATGAATGATCAAAAAATTTTGGATATGAAAAAACTATACCTTAGGTCTAATTCCACAATATTTATAGTTTGAAATAAAGCTATGTGGGTCTGAAAAATCTTCACGAAATAGTTTGACTTACACCAGATGGAACCATTTTGGATTGCGAAAAGCAAACACTCACGCTGTAATATTTAAACTTGATGACGTTTTGAAATGTTAGCTATGTTAAAAAAGTCTGAGAAATTTTGAAAAAATCTAATATTCTAGACAAAGTAACAACAACAAATTTCAAGAACGTTGAAAAACTCAAAAAATATTTAAAAATGTTGAAATAGAAAAAAATGTTAACGAAGTAAAAAAAATGTTGAAAACTCCAAAAATGTTGAAAAGGGCGAGAAATGTTGAAGAAGTTTAAAAATTTTGAAAAATTTCGAAAATGTTGCAAAAGCCGAAAATTATTTAATAATCAAAAATTGTTGAGTAAATGAGAAAATATGTTGACAAAGTAAAAAAAAAAAATGTTGGAAAGTCCGGGAATGTTGATAAAGTTGGGTAGTATTGAAAAAGTCTAAAAATTTTGAAAACTTCCAAAATATTGGAAAAGTCGAAAAATAATTAAAAAATCGAAATATATTAAAGACACCAAAAAATGTTGCTGTAGCATTTTTTTTTAAATAAAGGAAAGGAACTATATAACACACACACACACATAGTGCTTTTTTTTAAAAACTGTAGGTACTTTAAAGCAGACTTAGACTTAAATACGCAATAAAACGTTGGTAAAAAGAATTTTAATTTTTGAAACTGGAGGGAAAAACATTGATAATAAAATGAACATAGTTTTATTAGTCTATATATATCTCAAGAAAACGCGGGCAAGTCATATCAGCTTCTCCTCTATTCTGCCAGTTTTTAAAAAGAATATCTTGGAAACTTGAACAAAATTGGGCTTCTTGCTTTTGACTTGCGTTTTTGAGAGACGGAAGAACTGTGTTTCAATAAATACTGCAGTTCGCCCAGTGCTTAAAATTCAACTATTATAGTGACAAAACTGTTTAAAAAAAAACTGATATTGAAAAAGAGCTATTTTTTGTCACCTATACCAAACATAAAACTTATGGTATAATCTAGCCCTATCTCCATCCCTTCCTTGGAGTTCAATATATACTTATATTTCCAAAAAAGTTTCATCAAAATCAGTCGGTTAGATTAGCTAAAAAAATACTTTTCCAGTTCGTAGCGTTTCGCCATCCTCTTAAAAACAAATACATTTTCTCAGGGTTCAAGCTATATCTGTACCAAATTTTATCAAAACTGGTCCATTTATTCAGTGATGAGATCTTTTTTCCCTGTTAGGGAGGTGGCTATACCTACTGTTAGAAAAAAAATTCTGTGCTGCCCCTTTTCACAACCTGCTTACAACTGCCTTTTTATGATAGGTAGATCTAAATTAAAGTGGTCTTTTAAATAAATAAATCATTTGAAAATCAACCTATGTTCGGTTGCTTACAGCAAATTGTCAAAGTTCGAAAGCATCTAAATTTTGCAACGGTGGTAGTAAAAAAAAACTCTTCGAATTAGAATAGATAAAGGAAAATGCAAAGCGGATTTGAAAATTCCAACCAATTTACATTCGGGATAAAAAAATAAATTAAAATTCTTAGATATCTGTAATCAGTGGCTTAAGAAAGTGCACTGTGTGCATCGCGAGTCGAGATGTTCAAGCGATTTAATCAAAAGACCTAAGAAACAAATTTTAAGCAATGCAACGAACAATTAATGAACAAACTTCCTGCTTCCCTATATACAAAACAAAAGACTCAAGCAACAAACTTGCTATGATTTATTAAAATCACAAGAAAAAAGAATAAATTTTAAAATTAAAAAATGTAAGACATATAAATCAAATGTTTCAAAATTAAAATACAAAACTTTCCCACTTTTCTAATTTCTCATCAATAAGAAGTACAAGCAAAGTACAAACAATAATAAAAAAAAAAAGTACTTAAGCAAGTGCATTACTCAGCGTGTTGTTGCAACGTGAAAAGCTAAGAAAGCAAAAGTTAACTGGAAAAGTCCCTTCAATCACTAGAACTTAGTTTCGTCACATCGAAATGAGCGCTCAAGTAGAAAAACGTTTAAAGCGGAGTCACCAGCAAAGCATGACGTATCACAGCTACAATGCAGCTAAGTTGCCAACAACCTTTTGCATTAATTTAAATTTGTTTTGGATTGCAAATGCAAAAAAAAGAACAACTGAAATCGCTTACGTCGTCAGTAGAAAAAGCGTGACTCCGAGTGTTTTTTTTTCAGCGCTAAGGAAAGCAAAAAGTTTGTTCACGTTTTGTTAAGAGCAAAAAAAAGCAACACCCCAGAACAAAAGTTTTCTGTGTGTTAAAAGCTTTTTCTAGAACGTTGCCATTGATTTATTTTAAGCTATAAAACTTTTATTTTTGACCTACCTCTCCCGCTTTTCATCTCCTTAGTCGCCTCAGGTTTATTTTGCAATCTATACTCAAACAGGCTTCGAATTGGAAATTCCCATGACTGCCCGGTTAAACATTTAATATTTTTATCTTACTTTGCTTTAATTAATTGAATTTGAAATTTGTTGTTGCTGCGCGCGCCAAATTGAAATATTCTCTTTCATAGCGTGGAGCATTTTGAGCGTAAACATTTTATAAAACAAGTTTTGTTTTGCTGAGCGCATTATTAAAAATTTCTTAGAATTTTATAACTTAATTTATGTTTTCAAGTAAATGGGAGTATTTTAGATGGGTATGTAACTTTAGTAGAAAATATCGATAAGTAATTCTGAATATAACATTTTTTTTAAATATGTAGTATTTTGTTTACCCGTAGTGCATAGGATTTGAATAGTTCATTTCAGGTGGGTTGTAAGTGAAATAACTCGCTAGAAAACAAAAGAAAAGTTTTTGTTTGAATAGCATTGGAAAAGTGCTCAAAAACGGTTAGAAATTTAACAAAAAATATCGCTTAAAGAGGAAACCTATTGTGGTTCAGGCATACCTCCCTTACGATTGCGTCACTACTCCTCCCTCCAGGGAGTTGAAGGAATTTGTGTGATGCCAATTTTCAGAACGCTATTTGGGGTAGCACTAAGTGCAACTTCAAGTGAAACAATTTATTAAATTTCATTCTGTCTTCAGATCCGGTGATTTAAAATGTTGTCACTAGTAGAAGACATGAGATGAAAGATTTGGCATTATCCAATGAGATGCTTGAGGATCGAGTTCATTCAGTGATTTGATACTCCAGCGAGTTCTTGAGAATAATTCTATTTCGGATCACGGCTTAGCTTGCGACAAAGATTATCCCGACTACAGCGGGGCGGAATACACGTAGAGCAGATTGGACATGGACTCATTTGATTTCTTTTTCAATAGATTTAATTGAGAAAGCTGTCATTAGTAATTGAATGTTATGAGTGTGCGTAATTAGAAAGATGGAGCAGACAAGACAACGCGGAACACTGAACTATGGAAACTTTGAAGCAAGTTCAGAAACCTTCTAACTCGAGCCCTCAAAAATCGATTGAAAGATGACTGCACTAACTATCGTGAGCTGCAAATGGAACGTAAGAAGAAGGTTAAACAATCCAAACTGAACTCTTACCGAAACTTGTGCAATGAATTGATGGATCAAAAAGGCTCAGATATATTCTTCAAAATAACTGGACGGCCAAGCTGGATTCCCTTTTAAAGCCTGATGGTACCTATATCCGCTCAAGATTAGAGGTAAACGATGTTGTTCCCGGGTTGTAGGACTACACTCTTAGAAGACAACATCTGTGCCTCTGAACGGAATGCTATTGTTGTCACAAGGCGAGATTGGTATGTAGCATCTAGGATAGTGACCAAAGAGAAACGATCAGGTGCGCTTTTTCGTCATAACTTTCAGTCTTTTGGACACGATGCTGCTTATCAAACAGCGCTTAGACAGGCCGGAATTCGCTCTTCAGGGGGGCGGAGTGTTCTCAAGAGAATCTTTGGCACATGTATTGCCCTAGATATGTTCCAAATCTTTGTCACTCGGTCAAGTCTGAATTTATTACCAAACAAGGAAATTTTACGAAAACTTCAGACCTATTAGTCTAACTGGTATGGAGTTGAAGACAGCGTTATTCGTTGCACTTACTCCTTGTCCAAACGAATGCTAACTACGGGAGGAAACAACGATGATAGTGTCACTGTCAAGGCTGAATGAGTTGCAGATCTTTGGAGTTCATGTTCAAGCATACGCTGCCGATGCATGGGTACTAATTTCGGTGCGGTCCTTAAAGAATGATATGCATCAAGTCCTGAAAAAGATCAAAAATTAGTGCAATCTGCAAGGTACTTCGATGAGCTCAAGTAAAAGTAAAGCGGTTTGACAGCACCCCAAATTTTCAACTTTATTGTGTACTATTTCGAAAATCATACAAGTTATTGTAATGCAATTGGGTTGGTGGATGGTGTTCATCAGGGCACGGCATCTTCGTACAAGATCACAACATATATCATGAGTAGCTTCAAATTTTCTATGACTTCAAGGTTGTAATATTATTTCACTAAGCCAAAAGTTAGCGGAATGCTATAATTAGGTGTGACACATTTTACTCAACTTAAATTTTTTTCAATTTAATGTTCAATCTTACAATTAGTCATATGATTTTTCCGAAAACAGAACAAAGCTTGTTCACTTTTATTTAATTTCTTTATTTATTGAAGCTTATAAGCTAAAATAAAACTAAAATTTAAAAAGAAAATTAAAAATCATTATCAAAAGGCAACCGCGTGGAATGGCGATAATATAATATATCGATAAGTTTTCATTATTTCTAACAATGACACAATTCTCTCCTGTAACGCAGTATATATATCTATGTAATTAAAAAATGTTTCTCTCCTGCAAAAAAGTGTTTAAGCTACGAACAATATGGTGCTTTTTCTATAAATTGAATTTTAGACTTTAATCTAAGCAACTTTGTTTATACGAAACCTCTGCACACTTTGGGGTTTTATTTGTTGTTATTTTGTGTGCTTTTTTACGAGTTACAGCAAATTAAAAAAATGTTATGCCGTCATCTATTAGTTGTCTTATAGCGTAATTGCTTGCCGCTGTCTCTCTAATATCATGCTTCACTATTGATTTTGTTTTAAAGTCATATCAAGCGACAGCAGTAGCAGCTGTCTGGCCTAAACACTTTAAAAAAGTGGTGTGCACAGTAAAGCTAAGAATCAGTCTGTAATCTTAATTCGACCGGTGATGATGATAATGATGAGTGCGAACTGTTGCTAGTTTTGAATTTTTACGATTTTTTTTAACGACTAAATTTAATATTTTCAAAATCATTATTCACCGACAATAACAGTTGATAAGAAGTGATTTTTAAAGTGAAGATAAAAAGGTGCATTATTTTTTTGTTATACATTTGGTATGTGCTGCTAAATAAAAATTAGTTAAAGATTAAATTGAATCCAATGTAAGCTGTGTCTAAAGGTGAAGCATTGAAATCAAATAAAATAAAACAAAAATGTGCGTTTTTATTAAAAGTTTTAAAGTTAACTTATAGATAAATTTTAATAAAGAAGCATATGCGCAATATATTAAAAACAATAGCAAATAAATATATTTTACTACATTTGTGTATGAACCATATGTATTATGCCTAAGAAAAAACAATAAAAGGAGATACTATAAGTCTTCTACATAAAACAAAAGACTTAAGGCGCAAACTTGATGAGAGTTAAAGTTGATACATGCTGCCACAAAAGCTTGATTCAAATGCTTAAGAAGTTATTACACAAATATTTTGAGAATATTGATAAAAAAAACAAAGCTAAATAATGGATATTATAAAATGTTATATTTGAAAAGCAAAGACTTAAGATGTGAACTTAATAGAAAAGAATACTTGCAGTGTTATTAAAAACTTTATTTAAATACTTAAAAATTATTAGAGCTTTTTTTGTGAATAGTAAAATATATCAAACAAAAAAAAAACAGATCCTTTTGTCATACACAAAAAACCAAAGACTTATGATGCAAACTTGATAAGCAATATTACAGCCATTACTAATTGGTTAGAATATTTAAATAAATAACATTCAACATTAAAATATATAAAAAAAAGATTATAAAACCAATATATTTTACATGCAAAATAAAACGCATAAGGCAGATTCTCGAAAAAATTTATTAACTTCATTGAAGAACAAAAAAAAAAATACTAAAATCCGCCATTAACGTTGTTGTGCATTTTTTTAATTTTTTAAAGCAAATATTTTTTGGACCATTTTCAAATTTTATTTTTCCGGTAATAATTTGGAAATTTATATGGAATATCACATTCCTCCTCTATGCACTAATAGTTATTATAAAACATACCCATAAGACTTTAAAACAAATTTTCTGAATTCCCAATTGCAACGTTTCCCTTACGGCTGCTGATTACTTAAACTTCTTAAAAGTACACAATATATATTTTAAAAATAAATTTTAAGTCAAAATCTTAAAAATTTCATTAAAATAATTTTGCTTCTTCTCTTCTTACAGATGTCTCAAATCAACTCTTTACCACCACCGCCACCACCGTCGCATACCCGAACCCACCAATATCAACAACAACAGCAGTCGCAAACTACATCACAATTCCTTACACCATCCGACGCATATTCCGCCTATGCTGATACCTTTGATCTATCACTATTGCCAGATGAATGCGATCTACCATTAAGTCCGGCATGCTCTGCATATTCTAGCAGTTCTCAATCACAAACGCTCGATGATATACCAACGACAGTGTATCAACACACAATTATCAACAGCAAAAACGATTCGCAACAAATTAAAATCGAACGAAATTGGTCCAATTTGACCGATACAATAAAAAACGAACCGATACTGATCGATGATCCATTCCAGCCACTGCAAGAAGAACAATTGCAGCAGCAGCAGCAGCAACAACAGCAGCAGCAGCAGCAAGAGGAACAAGACGCACAGCAACAAAACCAACATCAGCCACTCCAACGCAAAAAATCGGATCCTATCTCCATACCACAAGGACCAACAGTACATCCACAAATTTATCCTTCACCACAATCGAGTCCCGAACAATCGGAATACAGTTTTCACGCACGTTTCGGTAGCAACTATAGCTCATTGAGCTCCTCACGTACTTCCTTGTATCCTCCATCACCGTCCTTTTCATCACCTTCCTTCTTATCACCCAGCTCTGCGTCATCCTCATTTTTATCACCCTGCTCCTCATCGCCGTATTCCTCATCGTCAGGCTATTCTTCATCACGTTTCTCCTCATCACCTTACTCCTCATCACCTTATTCCTCATCTAATTGTTCCACATCACCTTTCTCGGCGTCAAATTATTCGTCAGCACCCTGCACGACAGCAACCTGCTCCACAATCGAAATAGGCCGCATTAAGCAGGAATTTCATACGTTGCCACCATCGCCGCCCGAGTCCAGCTGTGAGGCACCATCACCGCATAGTTTTGCTGATATTAAATCGGAGCCATTGGATGCTGATGTTGAAACCTTGATCGATATAAATTCATTGTTATCGAAATCTTTGGAAAATTTGAATTATAGTTGTGGTTCGGAAACTGAAACGGCTCCAGATTCGCAGCAGCTTGAAATTTTAGAAATAAAGAAGGAATCAACAACGTGCAATCAGGATCATCAGTTACTGCGCGAATATTTGGAGGATACAACATTTCAGAAGAAGCACAACTTAAAGCCTTTGGCCCTGGAATCGTTGATTGGTGGTTTGGGAGTGCGCGGTGATATCGAACCAGTGATTTCATTAGCACTCGAACATGCTAAGCGCGAGGCTAAAGCAACATGCGCTAAGTTGCAAATATTACCGGGTAAGTGGCTTCAATTTATAAAAAATTGTTTTCTTTTTTAAATAATGAAATTTGAAAGGTTTAAAAATTGCAAGTTTAATATTTTATTCTTCGAGGTAAACAAATTATTTGGCATTTTATGTCATAGTTCTCGAAACTTTGACTTGATTGAATATGCATACTTGCTACCATACATGTTTGAACATGTTCAAACATTACTTATGGGAAGTGAAAGTTTCTTAAAGTTGTTCATAGAGGGCGCTGTACAAAAGTTACATAGTGCTGCTAAACTATTCAAAACAATGTTTACCTCTTTCAGGCGAAAGTGTTGTATACAAGCTTCCTAAGCTTGAAATTTTTCAAAAATAATGATTTAACCATCTTAAAAACTAGAAATAACAGAGGAAATCAGCTACCAGATTCAAATCCAGCTCTTCAAAATCTTTTTTTAAGCCCATAGCGACATTATTTTCTTCATTTCAAACAATTTAAAATCGAATTTACTTGATTTAGTTAGAGAAACTGTTGATTTTGTTAGATTTATTTATTGACAGCCGTGACGTGATTTGCTCAGAACTATTTTTGATAAGGAATGGATTTTGTCTTTGCTCAGCATAGTTTTTTGAAAACTGTTCCACAGCGTTACCAATGAAAAATTTCTAAAAGGTTACTGATTATTCAATTTGCAAACATAAAAGATTTGATCAAAGTGGAGGATGTATGGAGAGGAGAAGAGCATGTAATTACTCGTATCATCGATGTTTGAATATTTTTTAAGTCTTGTCGTTTTTTCGATTACTTGTTATAATTTCAGAAACTATTTGATAATTTTCAACGTATCATTTTTTAAAATTTCCATACCTCACAATTCTATTCAATATCTTGCCACACATTTCAATTTCTATCGAGTTGTGATGTTTTTATAACAATTTTCGATATATGTGTACATTCTTTAATGCGATCTTACTCTTATCGACTTTTCAATACTTATGATACCATTAATTTTATACCAACAATTTTTCACCCATATCGACTCTTTTAATCTTTATCCACTTCTGAGCTTATTCAATAAATTGCCATAAATTTATCGAGTTGATTATTTTTATGTGATTCAATTGTTGCCATACTTCCATCAACAGCTTGATACTCCTAAGTCCATTTTAATATTTTTCGATATATGCAACACTATTCAGCTTTTATGGTATTAAATTAATTTTACGACCTACTTCGACCTTGCGATACATTTTGATGTGCTTCAATACTTTCTGAATCTGTGCTATACTCTTAGAGTTTCATAAATTTTTTTTAAAAATGTTTTTTTTGTTATAAAATCAGTCTTCTACAGATTATTGTATGTTCAAACCTGAAAAGGAAGTGCATTTTTGATGACGATAGAACTCTCAACATTCTTGAATAAATGCAAACAATGGTCGGGCTACTTTTGAAAAAGATCGAACAACCAAAAGAAGTCCTGTTTCCAAATCTTTGAAAATTGGAGAATGCGAACTTTGTTTTAACTTCAACAAAATGTACCTCATTTTGAGGGCTATTTTCAATACTTCAACCTTTACTCAGAAACCAATGTCATGCGTTGAGCACCGACAGCCCAATAAGCGCAAATAATTCAAGGCTATTTCCACTAGCTGTATTCGTAAGCCAATTTAAGCTTTACTCCAGGCTGCATCAGCAAACTTATTGACTTATTGTTAAAGCATGGCGTTTTGGGTTTCAATAACATTCATCGCATTTAAAAGAAAATTTTAAGGACTGCAATATTTTCTCCCTTCAGCTTATAGTTCTAAAGATATCAGAAACGATATTGAGCATTAATTACACTAGTTTACACTCTAAATGTTTCATTGATAAGAGGTTACTTTTCTTATGAACTTTTCCCTGCTGAATTCGGAAGTGAAAATAAAAACTTTTTGTATGGCACTTTAAAATTCATATCTCGAGCTAAAAATGTCCAATTATCAAATTTTTTATTTGTCAGAACATATTGACAGTTTTTGTTTAGCGTAAGTTCAAAGTAAAAATCTCTTCTCAGATACTAAAATTTTAAAAAAACAACTTCTTACACAGAAATGTTTTCATATTGATGCTTCATTTCGAATTCCGGTGCGCAATTTTTCTACTACACTTACACTCAAATACAGCATTTTATGAATTTTAACTAAAAATTTAGTTACAACATAACAGAAAAACTCAAAGAAAACAATTTTAGAAAATTGTAGAAAACAAAGGACTTAAGACAGCAACTCAAGATTAAAAGATTAAAATAATACCAACTAAAATACAAATTTTTATAATAAATAAAGTAACGTTGCATAAAAATTTCTCAACATTTATTGATTTAAATAAATTTATAATTTATTACTTAATTAATTTGCGTAGTAAAATAAATGGAGATATTAATCAAAATTTCAAACTATGCCATATTTAAAAAAAAAAACATATTATTTTAGTATTCACTTTGCATATTATTTCTTTAAAAGAAATTTAAACGTGATCTGCTTCACGAACAGCAGCAAGCAAAGTAAAACAAAAAATCAAAATATTCCACATTTAGCTGTATATCATATACAAACTAACTGAACTTTTGTCAAAATTCCACAGAATTGCAAAATCAAACTGACGAAAATTTGTTTATAAATAAAAAATGTGAGTCATAGTGTTTTTTGTTACTGACCGCCAGTAACATTTGGAAATTTCAAGTTTTGATTTTGTGTGAAATGTTTTGATTTTGAAAAGTGTTAGATGAGACGAATTGAATGGTGAACGTGCTTCATGAAACGGTGGCAATACTTTGAGTTTTAATCGAAACACGTAATATGGATTTTATTGCAAATGCATTAACAAGGTGATTTGTTATTCCAACTGGGCTGGAAATTTTGGAAACACGAAATTTGTTACACTTTACAGGCATATTCCAAGTCGAATGGGGTTAAAAACTGGTGGTTTTGTGATATTATTTTGTACAAGTGATTGCTGCTTTTAGTCTGCAATTGCAATCCAAATAGATTTATTGCTCGGAAATAAAGTTCAATTTTGAGCTTTCGAACAGTGCATGTTAAGTTCTCTTCAGAATGGTATTTAATGCCCATACAAAAGGTCAGTTCCCGGCTCTATGAATATACTTAAACAAGAATTACTGTAGGGGCGACACCCAATCAAAAAATGAGTTTCTTCTTTTGAAACATCCATATAACGTCTCTGAGTGACTTTCAGCACATTCATGCCCCCCGATACCAAGCAGCACTGTATATTATAAGTTTTTATAGTTAAGAGTAGACAGGCATGCAAAATATTCAAAATTGTGGTGAACAAAATATAAAAATTAGTACTTCATCGATAAATTCAAAATAAAAAAAATCTTTAACTCATAAAATTTTCATCGAATCGAATTATCAAAATTTCTTTAATAGTTCCCATATATTGCAACTAATCATTATATTCGTTATTTTCGTATTATTTCAGATCCAAAAACTTGGAAAACACCTCAAGTACACGCATGGCTACGATCCACCATTGAGCAATTCAAGTTACCGCAAATTAACGATTTAGAAACAAAATTTCCCGAAAACGGTACGACCTTGGCATTACTCAGCGAGGAAGAATTCACGCGACGAGCACCAGAGGTAAGTGACAGCAAAAAAATAATAACAACAACAACAACAGAAAATGTTGTTGAATATAACTAATAATAACCACAGCAACTGATTAAGCAACATTAAAAGCCAAGAAAAATCATTAAATTTGAATGCGAATAAAAATGTGAATAATATTGATATCAAGAAAAGACCATAAACTAAAGTGAATTCCAAGAAATCAAATGAAGCCGAATGAAAAATATAAAGAGTAGTACTCGTACAAGAAACAAAGAAAAAAAAAAGACACCATAAGACAACAACAACTACAACAGCAACGGCAAATGATTGCAAAACTTTAATATTTTCAATTTAAGCCAATTTAAGGCACGATCATGTCATAACCGCTTTGACGTCAGAGTCACAAACATTCAATGAATTGAATTAAAAAGGCAAAAGAAGTGGTAAAAAAGAAGTGTGGGTAGGTCAGGTGCAGGGAACATTGAAGTTATAACAGAAACAAAAACAAAAACAACAAAAACGTCACGCACCATCGAGCAACCGAAACATGCGCGCTGGTATAACTCTTGAAGTGCCAAAGTAAAATGACGTGATTTTTGTTTTTGGCTTTTGGGGATTTGATTATAATTTGCAGCATTTGTTGTGCTGCGTATATTTTGGGCGCTGCATAGAAATTGAAAGTGTTTGATTGTATCAAAAAAAGCAAAAAAAATTTGTATTGATTTAGTGCCATGATGAGCTAAATTTCTGTTGATGCTGCAATGAGGCGGCGAAAAGGGATTTTATTTAAAAAAATATTTCAGTTGGTTGTTCGTAACTAAATAAATAACTTGTCTAAAAAGAAGCGGGAATATAGCAGATTTGCACCTGAACTTAATAGGTCTAAGCGAATAAAAAATTCTTTCTATATTATTTGATGACAGTAGAGTAGGAAATAATCTACACGAAGTGAATGAACTATGTGAGCTCCCTTCTTCTAAAAAATGGAAGAAAGTGGTGTTAAAGTGTCACCAGAACTAAAATCTCCAAAATAAGATTTAGATTTTAGATATTTCTGCACTTATTCAAACATTTAAGTTTTTTTAATATCACCGTGTGTGGTTTTTCCTCAAGTTTTAAAAACTCCGCGTTGGGTTTTCACAACTTCTTTTATGAATTTCTTCCATTGCAATATTTGAAGGGAAAATATTTTACTTTCTCCCCATTTTGTAACGCTTTACAATAAATTACTTCGCTCAGTGGTTGAAATTCAACCAATATAGTGACAAAACAAAAACTTTTTGGTATCCAAAAACTGATTTAAATGAGCTATATTTTGTCATCACTCTTAAAAATAAATATCATGATATTATGTTGCCTTTTCTCTATCTCTTCTTTAGAGTTCAAGTTATATCCATACCAAATTTCATTAAAATCAGTCGATTAGTATGGCTAAGAAACCACAATTTTCTGTTAGGGGCGTGGCACCATCCAACTTAAAATGAATACCTTTCCTCAGGATTCAATTTATTTTTGTATCAAATTTTATCAAAATCGGTCCATCAGCTTAGCAGTGAAAACGTTTTTTGTGTTAGAGGCGCGGCACCTCCCAATTAAAACAAATATCTTTTGTCAGGATTCAATGTATCTCTTAACCAAATTTTATCAAAATTGGCTCACTGACAACTTTTTTCCATTAAGAGCAGTGCCACTTCCCTTGAAGAACTAAAAGTATTTAATAGTTTTTATAGGGTTCATTTTATTTATATCAAAATCTAATTTTATTAAAATCAAGTCATTAAAACGTATTTTTTAAAGGCATGGCACCGCCTACTAATAGAAAATTAAAATTTCACATTACCCCTCTTCACAACCTTTCCAGTTAAGCGATTATGTTATGTCCCTATTTAAATTCATATAGATTTTATCAATTGTAAAAGCTTACAGTCTGAGAGGAGGTGCTAAATTTCAGAAGAGAGTTAACTTAAAGGGTGGATAGCAGGTAAGGGGCATTTTTGCCCTTTCATCCCTCCTGGAATAAAAGATATACATGTTATAAGATCGAATTCTTTTAGAAACAGGAGATAATTCTGCAAAACACTTCTTCTCTAATAACTTGAAAACTATAAAAGATATCTCATAATTTGTAACATTTTTGAAATCAGCATTGCCAATTTATAGAAACTGACACTCATTTTGAAGAAAATGCTTCAATCAGTTCCTACCTTTGTAATGAGAGGTAGGCGTGTCCGTGAGCTCAATTAGCACTTTATATGTTCACTGTTATACTTACAAACCCATCCACTTTTTTAAGCAGACTGAGCACAAACCGCCAAAACCATCAAATTTAAGCTTTCGCACACAGCCTGGCTTGGCAAAATATTTGATTGAATTATATCCTGGGTTGTCGCCGGCATCGTCTTCAGTTTTGTATTTGGGCATGGTAAAAACGGCACAAACTGAATAAAATGTACCGTCTTTATTTTTTGTTACAAATTAGCTATTGCCTGAATAAGCAAACATTTACAAATTTTATTGGCCTATGACATTAATACTGAGATAACGCAGTAGATGTTTTGGTACTAGTTTTTCATATATTTTTAGTAAACATCTCTTGACTATCATATGGTAACTTGTTATTACTGAGAGTAGTTACTAAGTGCATAGCTTCTTAATCAGCCTTCCAGCTAAAAAAATGCACCATAAGTGATTAGTCATTTTTTATTAATGCGGCTGTTTACATGTCTTTAAAGCTGTTCACAACTCAGGCTTGTACGAATATGCGTGTTTGGTCAGGCCAATATAAACTCCATTATGTATAAGTTTCAGTTGATGGATTAAAGATTTTTAATTAGAACGACATTAACTATTTGCTTAGCAGGAAAGAGCATACTGGAACATTAAAAAAATATTCTACAAAAATCTAAAAATTTACTATTAAAGCCATGAAGAACGTCGCATGTGCATTTAATGATCATAGGAGACCTCTTAACTTCTACCGCTAAGATAAAAAACTTCACATGAAATTGAAATATTAAGCCTATTCAAATTACCATTACTTTTAAATGTGATCATAAAAACTGCAACTGTACAAATAACATTAATTTAATTAATGGAATAATATTTCACAATTTTATGCGCATGAAATTGTCATTAAATGGCTTACCGTTAGCTACCTACCTATTCACTTAACAGGATTAAATTTAAAGGTATCTTCAACTTTGTTAAACTGCAGTCAAACAAATGTTTATTTTCTCGACCTACAACAACATAACACGGTTTTGTAATCCAACACAAAAACAATTTTGTGTTGTTTTGATAAAAGTGCAACAAACGAAAAATGAATAACCGTGGTCATGGGTGAAGGTGAAGGCAGGTGTGAAGGTTGTTTAGCAAACAAAAGCAACAAACCTAAGCACAAAAAAAAAAAAAAAATCACTCATAAAAAAATAGGAGAAAAAGAGAGAGAAAACAAAATCGAAAAATTGAAAACTAAGACCGCTACAGTGAATACGACCCACGAAATCGAAAGAAAAAAAAAACAAAGAAAAAAATGAAAAGCTAAAAATAAAAGCCAACAACATGCAGACAACATGCGAGTAAGTGAATGGGTCGGTCACCAACCACAACGGACCACATAACAGCAAAGGCAGCAGCAGCAGCAGCAGCAGCAATAAAAACAAACGGGAATCGAAGACTGCGACGACGACATTGCAAGGTGAAAGTGACTGCAACAACCGATACGATGGAGACTATGCTATGCAGCTATGGTTGTTATGGCAACCACTCAGACAGTTAAAGTGCATGCAGACAAATACACTGAGGCAAAATTGTGCTTTGGATTTGGAAAAAATGTCTGAGAAGCTTTGACTTAACATTCAAAATTTCGTGTTTTCAATAAAAAGTTTCTTCTTCTCTTTACATTCGGCTCAATTGACTTATTAACTTCAGGCTTAAGCTTTGTGCAGTAAAATCAGCTGTTCCTGAAATACTTGCAAATATTTCGAAATGGAAGTTAACATTTTTTTTTCAAGTGTGAACAGTTTTATTTGAACGTTAGACATACGGACTCTTGATGTTGGTCATGCAAGAGACAATGAATGCATTTGCAACAGCCGCAACTATACATAAGTAGTTACACTGTGCTAGTAGCATCAGCGATCGGTTTGCTACTTATTTTTGGATTAAAAAGTGCTGTATACGCCAAGGCGGCTTTGGCACATTGATTGTTCTGCGCGCAGAAAGCCATGCAACCTACTTTCTTTGACTTAAGAGCGAAATGTACGCGAATGTACATGTGTACATAGTCTAAGAGTGGGAGACGTAAAGTTTGATTTGTGCTTTTTTTTTGCTCAAATTTTACTTAATTATGGAGTAAAAATTAAGCTATCAATTTAAGCAACTAGAAAATTATTCAGGCAGCAGTGATAAATAAATGCTGTATGATTAAAAACAAAAGAATTCAAATTTAAAATTCAACGCGTAGCTTGAAATTAAAGAAAAAGTATTTTAATGAATGTAAATATATGATATAATTTATGAAATTTAAAAAATAATTTCATGCGACTTAATATTAGTTGCTCCTTTAATACAAGAGTAAACGTTTCATGAGCTTTTGCAAAAAATGTCATGGTACATTTGAAAATATAACCTGGGCTTACATGACATTTAAGACTTTTTTAGATTATAGAAATTTTAAAATAAAACAACAAATATATGACAATTTCAAAATTTGCTTCCACTAGGCCGTAAGATTTTGAATAAGCTCATCAAAACATGATGAAGTTCTGTAAAAACTAACAGATTTTGTATCACAGTTCAGTTATAGGGAAACTTTTAACATTTTTCTAACCATGCGCTATATAAAGTCCAATTTAATTGCTTTAGACTATTTCCGTACCATTTAATAGTTGAAATGAAAAATATAACTTAAATTACTTGCTCTCCAAGCAAACCATGAAATGATTTCAAAAACTGTCAAAAAGTCAAAGTCTGTTTTTAATAAATTTTGAATTTGCGTATCATTTTCTAAGCTGAAATGTTCACTCCAAAATTATTATCAATATTTATTACACGATTACTTGCAAACATTTTCAACAGATCTAAGTTGGGACCACTTTAATAGTTCTCTTACCGATTCCACTTCTCTGAGTCTTCCTTTAACAAGATGCTCGTTGTTAGCTATAGAATTCCATTACTAATTTTCTTGAAAGTCTCCTATCTCTTTTTTCGAGTTTGATTTTGGTGGCAGTTCCTCATTTTATCATATATGAACGGTCTTAAGTTATTATTTTGGAAATTGAAGTCAGCAGAAAAAATATTGACCAATAAAAACTGACATGTCATCAACGTTTTGTAAAAAAATCTCATGTCGTTTTCCAAAAAGTTGCTTGGAATTTAACATAAGGTTGTATGGGATTTTTCGAAAATTTGCATATAATATATGTATTTAGAATTTTGTTAAAAATTAATAGACTTGTGACTTTTGAAATGAATAGTGAATTTTGATCTCAAGTAAAAGAAAAAATTATTAATTGATGGTTCCATAAAATTATTATTCGATGATTTTTAAATATTACCAAAGAGTATCGACTGACATCAGGAATATCAGTAGATAAGTAGTAGTGAAAAATTATAAATGTCAATTAAAGGCGAATAGTACTTGTTGAAAAAGAGTACCATCCAAGAGAAGATAAAAGTCTAAAGCATCGAATAGTATCGCAAAAAAATCAGAATAGACGCAAAGAATAACGAAAAAAGAGTATCGATAAATTACGAAAAAGTCGATAATATTTAAAATGATAGAATTGCTTAAAACAAAAAGATTGTTGAAAGTTTAAGAATATCGATTAGTATCGTGAAGCTCGAGAAATGCTAAATGCCATCGAGATAGTCGAATGATGTTGATCAAGGTAGAAATGTTTCAGAAACATCGGAAAGTTCGATATGTGTCAAGGAGTAGCAAATGATATCGAGAAAAATCACAAAAATTGAAAGTATGGAATAATATCGAAAACAAAAATAAAATATTGAGTAAACAAAAGCCTACAAAATTTAAATAAAATCCAGTAGCTTATTCCTAAGAAGTTGGCAGTATAATATTTTTTGTCTGCAACACCATCTTTGTTGATATTTTCGAAGCTTAAAAAACACTTCCTAAGTATTGCAAGTAGTCTTATGAGTTCTTATTTGTTCAATATGCACGCTTTCTCATCAAAGGTTTCAAATAAAAAGTAACATGTGCCTTAGAGGTTACACCTCAAAAAATTAAAGATTTACAAAACATTATAGTTTCTTAAATATCAAGTGATTTGACAAAACAAAAAAAGTATATGAGATCTTACCAAATGTTTAAGGATTCCCAAGTTTTTCCTACAAAAGATTTAAGATTTCATTTGTTGTTGCAATTTTCGAAGTAAATGAAAATATTATTAGATTTCAGAAAACATCAAGTGAAATTTGTCGAAAAAATATCCTGATTTCCATTGGATTTTTATTGTTTGTTGAGATTTTTAAAAATCCCATGTCATTTTGTTAAAGTAACATGAGATTTTACAAAATCGCAATATTTAATATAAGTTTATGAAATATTCGAGCATTCTCGGGCTGCTGATTTCAAAAACAAAAGCCATAGTTAAAACAAATAAAAAGATCCTAAATTTTAATAAAAGCAACTCAACACAAGTGACTTTAGTCACAAACTCAAAATTTAAAAAATTTCCAAAAACTGCGTTTGGTTAATGAAAAGCTTCCCTTGTGAAAGAAAACGAAGTTACAATTTCTAAAATATATTGGACTACACTAACAAATTTGGCAAAATTTTTTGCAAACGCGAACATTTTTTTTGCAATATTTATTTTGAGATCGACATAAAATTTTACTTATTCATTGTGCCAACAAAGTATTTACTTCCGAACTTAGTACCTTTTTTCCTCACACACAACACCATGGTGTTGACCAGTTTTTACATTTACTTTTGTTTTGCTGTTTCGTTGCTATGTTGGCCACTATGCAAGTGTGTCGAAGTGTTTGATTATGTTTTGACCAAAATAAAATAGCAGAAAGAAAACAACAAAAATATTTATGAAATAGAGAGAAAAAAAAAGAATTATTACGCAATAATATCAATAATTTTTATGTTTTATTGAATTGGGTTTAGTTTTTTTTTAACATTACGGCGTCGTCGATCTTGTTTACAATACAAACGATTATTTAGACTGATGTGGTTGGTATTGTTGTAGATATATTTACTCGTGTCTTATTTCAATGTATCTGCGTTGCAAAAAAATGTGTAAATATTTTTGGATTTACTTGCATACGCATTGACAGCAGCGTGTAGTGGACACACCCACATTTAAGAATTTTACAATCATAGTTTGCTTTATAGAGGTTATACCCAGGGTTACCAAGTCGTACAGTCGCAATTTCAGGCCATCTAAAAAAAAAAAATTAGTTTTCCCTGAAATGTTAAAGTACATTTTTTTTTGGGGGGAAATTTATGATCCTTTTTATTTTATGGTCAACAAATTAAAAAGTGCTTATCACTTATCACAAAAAATCGTCCAATTCCCGGCTATATCAGAGTTCTTATCAGACTTTGACATGGAATTCTTGGCTTGGCCGGGTCAATCCTAGTCACTTGGTATCTTGGTTATACCTATGACTATACATTTATGCCAAGCAGCAATTATATTGGATGTTTATAATATCATTAAATAATATCATTCAAATGAAATAAAAACATAGTTTCTTGGTAAATTTGTAGCAATTTTGTATTATTAAAAATATTGGGGGAGTGGCCATGCTAAAGATATTTAGTAACCGAAGTAAGAAAAAATACTTTTAAATATAACTATAATTATAAAAAAAAAATTTGATGCGGCATCTGCAAACTTTGGTTTTTTTATGGCATTCCAACCCAGTTTCAATTACAACGAGGACAAACAAGTCATGAATTCATTGTCAGTTGGCGTGTATAACATACAGTTGCTGTATGCTGCAACAAGTGGCATGCTACATTGTTTACTCAACTCGTTAATTTTTCTGCGAACTATAAAGAGTTGTTATACTTAGTACCAGGCTTCTTAAGAGTGAAATGATTTGTACGGGAGTTTGCTGCAATCTAAGTATAAGGTTTTTTGAGGGAAAGTCACCAAAACACTTTTCAGCACCATCCAATATTCTTTCATAAGTTAGACAATTAAAAAAAAATAGACTTTTTATAGCACTTTCAATATTACCAACTCTTAAAAAAGACCCTGCGCCCATAAACAAAGATAATTTGATTTAGCTACATTTGCGTTCAAATAAATGATGTTCCAATGAACAGGCGGATTTAATATCGCAAAGAAGAACAAACTGAAATGAATTCGTAGAGCAACTTCAAACACGGCCAATTGTATTTGTGCTGCTTCTTAACTTTTGGATTCATATTTGTCACTTTTTTTTTGATTTGGTTTCTGCAAACGCCATCCGCCAGTTTAGAGTGAACATAGAAACGTGACAAGCTGTCGCGCACGATATTTCCACATTTTTCATTAAATAGTTTTTTTCTTGCGCTAAAAACTAAATAAATTAATTAAATGCAGTCTTAAAAAAACAGTTTTTTGTCTCTGTTTAATCATAATAATACTTTATTCCTTTTTTATTTTGTTTTGCAGAGTGGCAGCACGATTCATGCACAGCTCGAGATTTGGAAGTTAGCATATTCAAATGGCTTTCAAGATGATAATTTGGCAAGCGTCTTAATGGCACAACAGTCGCAGCAGTTGAATGGTACCGAGGAAAGTGATGCTTCCACGCAGCTACCAGGCAGCTTGTGGCATGTGACAGAGTGTGGGCAGAAAATTAAAATGGATATGGATGAGGGGAGTGACGGTAAGCAAAAGCAAAACAATTAAATATAAATAAATACAAAAAAAAACAATAAAAAAAATGGTAGAATTTTCCCCTTAAAGTTGCTATCTCGCCGCTACAAAGAAAAATTTTTGTGCGGAAAAACTAGGCCAAAGTTAAGTCACGGGAAAGATTTGAATATATTTTGTAACTGATTGTCATTCACCAAGAGGGGTTTTTGCTCAGTTACTCGAAAATTCCTGTTCGATTACTTGGAAAAAAAATTTTTAAAAAATGTTGACACTTGATAAATGGAATGCGGAAAGCTTAAATCTCATATTGAAAACTCAGCTGATTTGTAGTGATTTTTGCACTTTGTAACTTTTTTTTTTTTGGTGTTAGTATTTCCAAGCAATTTTTCCTAATACATATTTCCATAACTTTACGAAATGTGTGTGCAGTGAAATTCCCCATTACGGGCAGCCCCCATAACCAGATAGCTCCCATAACCGGACACATTTCGGCAATACTCACTTTTCATTAGCTTTTCCTTACAAAATTAGTCCTGATAGCCGGACGCACCAATAACTGAACGCGACACTATACTCTGTATAATTTTGATTAAAATATTTCTTTTAAACGGACAAAATACAATTGAATCGTATTAAATTTGTACTACTTCCCCTTCTTACAAACTCTAATTCATTTTTGCTTTGAAAGCAACAAATTTGGTGGTGGCGAATGTATACATTTATGTCAAAAGTGTTGAGTAGAGTAGGACTTTTTCGTGAATTCTGGTTCACTGGTTTTGACTAATTCTCGAAAATCGAGCATAGTTTCTTAACTGAAGTACAATTTGAAAATCAAAGCGGCACTGCAGAGATAAACGATTCTGAAGGCGAAGCTGATGAAGAATTTTCTTACCCCATAACTTCATACAATGAGGTATTGAAGCAAGTTGCCCCTACGAAGCCTTTTGCCCGAGCTAATTTTGTAGCATTTCTTCATATCAAGAATATAGAGACGCATATTGAAACCCAACATTATAAGTTAAGCCAATTGATGTTGAGACAATCTACTCTCACGAGAGTTTTTCAACCAAATTAGTATGTAAACATGCGAAAAATATCTGTAGTGTGTAAATTTGTTCAACGAATTCAATAAAAGGCAAATTCAAAAAAAATTTTTGTTCCTCCCTCATAAGTGGATAACTCCCATCACCGGACAAAAATACTGGGATGCTGGGTGTCCAGTTATGGGGAATTTCACTGTTGTGCCTTTACTGCACATCCCAAGTTTGAACGAACAAACTTTAAAATATTAAAAATTAAAAGGTTTACTTTAAATCGCATGCAAATATGCTGTGATGTTTTATAAAATCTTTATAAATTCTTGAAGGAGTCTCACAGTTTTATTGATCTTAAAATTTTGCTTTTGTTAAAATGGCGAAAAGCTTTCAAAACTCTCATGAGAGTTTGGTAAAATAACATGAAATTTTTGTTAAAAGTGTTCTTTATTTACGTATTGTTAACAGTAACTTATAACAAACAGTAATTTATTTTTAAAGTTTAGTTTCATGAAAAACTAAAAATTTAGCGTGGAACTTTTGAAGGAATAACGTGTGATTTTTATAAAATTTTTTAAAATATTTGAAAAAGTTTCATGGCTCTAAAATTTTTTTAATTTTGCTTTCGTTAAAATTGCAAATATTATCTTAGCTCTCATGAGAGTTTGTTAAAATAACATGAGATTTTTGAAAACATTTCTTCATTTAATTTTAGCGTGTATTAACTTGTAGGCTTAAAAAAAGATGATTTTACTTGTGTTAAATCACATGAGATATTTATCAGTAAGCTTTAATAACTCAGTGGGAAAATTAAAATTATATAAATTATGAGTGAAAAACCAAACATCTATAACATAAATTAAATTTAATAACTTTTATCTTTTTTCAGTTGAAGACAATAATGCCTTACCACCCACTAGTATACTTAATATCACAGCTGCAGCAGTCAGCAGTGGCACTAACGATACTGCAACAAGCGCTGCCATAAGCATTACAACAGCTATCGTCAAACCCATAGGTTCGACGCCAGCACGCAATGGCGGCTCGCACATACATCTATGGCAATTTCTCAAAGAGCTACTTGCGGCACCGCATATCAATGGCACCGCTATACGTTGGATTGATCGCAGTAAGGGGATATTCAAAATCGAAGATTCTGTGCGTGTTGCCAAACTTTGGGGAAAACGAAAAAATCGACCGGCAATGAATTACGACAAGTTGTCACGTTCCATACGACAGTACTACAAAAAGGGGATAATGAAGAAAACAGAACGATCACAACGATTAGTTTATCAATTTTGTCATCCGTATAGTTTGTGAGAGTAAAGAGACAAATCAAAAGTACAAGAGAAAAAATTAATAAAGAAGATGTAACGAAAAATCGATCGCATAGATTGAAACAAATTTCAGTTTAGTTTTAGGCACATAATTTATTTATTTATATATTTATTAACTCATTTATTAATTAATTTATTTATTTGTGAAACAAAACAGGCAACAATGAAATTCAATAATAATTTAAAATTATATTGTTACGTTGGCTCTTTACCCTAAAATCACGTCTCAGCTTTGCGATACTTTTAAGTAATTATATTATTAATTAATTTGCTAATTTATTTATTTATTTATTAAATGCTGATGATCAATGGCAAAAACTCAAAAAGCATAATAGAATGTAGTGCAAATGCAAAATTGTGAAATTGCATGCAATTTAATTTAAGTTCGACGAAGATCACTTCGCTTCGCTATAACGAAAACTCGATAACGAAATTCGATTTTAAAAATTACCTAATCCGACCATGAGCAAGTGAAGTTTTATGACATAAACTTGAAATTCTAATGTTGGAAATTAAGTTCATTGACTTGCCTTTCTTATGCTGCTGGCGTAGCCTTGGCAATCGCGGTAGATGCATTGCATTGCCGATAGAGCCAAGTTGTATCTATGTTTGGTGACAGGGAAAAATGTAAGATTTCAATACAGAAATTATTCCATACTTGGACACTTTCACATGGTCACATACGGTGATTTTCCAAACCATATATCAATGATATATTTTAAGGATATGTTCTATGAACAATTATTTATTGTATTTATTAATTTTTTTTTGTGAATTTGATGTACTCAGCACATTATATATAGATAAGGGTGGTTCAATTAACATTTTTTTATGTGAAATTTATTTGGTTCACATACTAACACTGAAAATTTTGAAAATATGTCGATTTTCGCATAAAGAGTTTGAAATTTTAAAAACATCGAAACTTAAAATATCACTTAAAGATCTCTTTGCTGAGAGTTTGTGAATTACGCAGAATTTTTATTAAGTCGCATGCAAGATTTTCTCTATTGCTTCAAACTGCATGCGGTTTTTCTAAAATATCACAAGATTTTTTAAAATAACATGCGACTTTTTGAACTAACAAGCGATTACAAAAAGTTTATTATAAAACTTTCATATTTTTTTAATTTTCAAAAGCTCTTATAAAAATTAAACTGAAAAAGCAATAGTTATTTTTTTTAATATTATTTTTAAAGGGGGTTTTAGTTTTTTGTTAAATAAATATTTATGTGTTTTATTAGAAAAGTTTGCCTTCTTTTCATTAACTTTAGCACATTTCCCTTTATATTCCAAACTTTTTTAGTAAAACACATAAAATACAATAGAAATGTGTATTATTTATTTATAAGTAAAAGCTTAAGCTCAAATGGTGTTGGAACTAAAATTAAAGTGTAAATGTATCAATTTGTAATTAAGAAGAACAAGCATTTAGTTATAAAAATAGTATGTTTGATTTTTAAATTATTTGTTGAATTTTCTCAAAACAAAGATAACAAATTTAAAGACAACTATTCATTAAGAAGTAGCTATTTATAAAAACTATTTATTGAATGCTAAAATATGAACTCAAATAAATGCTTATTTTCTAAGTCAAAAATTAATTTATTTATTAATTTACTTCAATATCTTATTTACTTTGGGGTTTATGGTTGCAGTTTAAGTTAAGATTTCCATAGCTGTAAGTTGAAACATTATGTAATTTAAATATATAATTTATTGAAGTATTTAATTGCTCATTTAATTATTTATTTAGAATTTTATTTATTTATCAGTTAGTTTATTTATCTATCAAATTATTTATTACATGTGATTTAAGTGCCTTTTTGAAAAATTATCTAGTTCTTATCAATTTCATAGATATGTTCGCAAATACTCTTTGTTAACTTAAGTAAATACTCCTAATTGTAACTTTCAAATATATTATTTATTTATTCATTAATTTATTTATTAAAATTCATAAATGCAAAATGTTTTTTATTGCCTTATTTTAAATGATTTATTTATTTATTTATTATTTATTAATGAGTTTATTTATTTATTTATTGAAATATCAAATTTAAAATAATAATTTTTTAATATATATTGATTAATTTATTTATTTATTGCAATATTTATAAAAAATCATTGTAGCTTTTCGAGAAAAAATTAATAAAGTTTAACAGCTTTTAAAATGAGAATTTTATTGTTGAGGTTCAAAAACTTGCACTTATGTTGAAATCGTATCAGAAGACTTTTTCTAAATTACACTGAAAGTATTTGCAATAAATTTATTAAAAAAAGTGCAACACTAAAATATAGGGTGACCACTGCAAAACCGAATATTGCAAATTAAAATAACTTTATATTCGACTGATTGGCGTATAATCTCTCATGCTCATGCTGATTCCTTGTAGCTGAACTTCCTCATTTTCATAGACATAATGGTCGAAAAATCGTTCAGCTAGAATATACAGTACCTCAAAGTCTGTAGTTCTGTTGGTTGATGATAAAAGATGCTCTGTCATTGCAATGATGCCGGTAGTTTCTCTGCGTTTCAGTAGTTGATCTTTCACAGGAATGAAATAATTCGATGGGATTTACACGTTCACATCATTTTAATCCCGAATGGGTTCACCAATCTAGATCTTACGTACTATACTTTAAGCCAACTGAAACTTTTCGTAGGCACGTCAAGGAAGAAGTTAGACCTTAACTGTATAAGTAATGCGGATAGCATAAATAAGGAACGCCTACCAACTGTCTAATTTGCCCTTCGTAGGGGCAGTCAAAAGTTAGTTAGGTTTTGGGGGTCTTGCCAATAAGCAATGAAGTTCCTGAATTCGTTAAATATCGTGAAACAGCAATGCAAATATCCTCAGCTACATATTCCTAAATTGGGTTTATCTAATAAGTGTGGAACAGAGTTTGTCATGATCATATATAAAAGTTTTCAAGTTCAAGTGCCAATGCTGAACTTGATACTTAAGTAGCACCATTACTAATAATTAGTACTAATTATAAGTTACCAAAATCTCCATTAAAAGTGTTAACCCTGAAGAAGCCTTCTATAGCAGCATAGAACATCGATTTCTGGCTCATTTTTATCCATTGCTAGCTTCTTGTCATAATCTCAGTTGTAATACCCAATGAAGTTCATAATTAGAGATTGTGCGGAGTCATCAAATTAAGGAGGAGTTTAAAAAATTTCACAATACTGATGCAAGGTTTGGTTAAAATATTAGTAGCTGTATATGTGTTGAAATAACCCAGTAGGCAAGGGCAGGAGCTTGCAGGTTTTCTAGCAGGCCTTACCTGGTAAGGTTAAGGCCTTACCACCTCCTTTCAAACTTACTTTCTTTTTTGTATGAAACGTCCCGATAAGTAAGGCCTCATTTAGCAGGCCTGATAGAAGTACTCTTCGAGCAGGTCTTCCTACATCGCTTGCGTCAAGAGCCCTTCTAAGAGCGCTTACCGTAGAAGAGGTCATAGAAGTACTTTGAAAAAATTAAATCTTAATTCGTCGTGATACTCTTAGTTAAATGTTTTTTTATCTGCGTCAACCTCCCTTACTTTCATATTTTTAATGTTTATTTTTTGTGACAATTTCTTAATTTATAATTTCACATTGAATACACAACACTCTACCACTTTAGCATAACATGAAACAGAAGTCCAACCTACCAACATGCACACCGTTCCTTACTGCTAACCATGTATCAACTTTTGATGTCGTATAAGTACAATGCAATGACAAAAAAGTAATGTCAAATCATAAAACATTGCAATACATGAAATAAAAAAATACATGAAGTCCTTCTTTTTTGCCTTCTATTATGAGGCCTTATAGCACTGCTGCTATGGGAAGGCCTTATAGCAGTGCATAATAGCATTTCATGAGTATACACTCAATGGAGTGTAACTATTCTGCTAATTAAAAATTCACTACTTATAAAATTTACTTATTGTTAATATTGACAGATTGTAAATAAAAACAAAAATCATAGTAAAAAAAAAAAAAATTTCTTTTGTTATTTACATGAAAATTTAGTTTTGAGAAGGCCTCTTACAATCGGAGCAATGCTAGCAGGCCTTCTCCGGGGAAGGCCTTGCTCAATTGTTTGCTGGGAATGTCTGATTTCAATATTTAATGGAGTTGAGCATTTTCACCTGCTATGCCTAACAATGGTCTTGCGTTTAGTAGTGAGAGCGCTTCTCAGATAGCAGAACGATCCATTGACTCTAATATTGTTCTCGTTTTTGTGGAAGCCTATCAACACGAGGGTGATCTCGGATGGCATAAGCCTTTGTTTCAAATGAGCCCAAAAGTATCGTTGAATTCAATGGAATATACTATCCAGAACAATTACTTAGATAAAACAAAAAAAACATTAAGCAACCTTTGCTTGACCTTAGAATTTGTTATCATTGGCGGTAAGGGACCGTTCTTGTGAAGAATGCGGCATTTGAACCAGACAATGTGAAACTTAATAATGTTAATATCTCTGATTGGAATCTTTATTAGTGCCATGTTATAAATTGACACTCTATATATGCTAACGAAGAAATCCTGCAGTTTGCTGTTCGCATAATTGCTCCAGAATTACCCAGAGAGTGTCTTAATGATACGTACATCAGTGCTTTATACGAAAGCTGGCTGGGTTGCAATTCGTGCAGTGACCTCTGAAGTTTTTTTGGCATACACTTGAGAATAACTTTAGGTAGTAATTCTTCAAATAGCTTCGAAGAAAATAAGTATTTGTGTCATTGAGCTTTAACTGGAATGTTGTCTTAACTTGCTGTTTGGTTTAATTTGCTGAATTTAAGTGTCATCTCTTTATACCAGAAAGGCTGGCTAGAAATAGCTCGAGTGTTTGTTACTTTTGTAACATTTTCTGTGCTGGTGACCATCTATGTAGCTTATTGCGCGAATTTGTATCTTAATAGTGTACCGTTGGTACTTTTGATGGAACCTGAAGGAGGGCTGTAGACTTTTTCCAAAATCTCTTTAGTACATAATGCTATTGAGCTCTTTTAAATTGTAGTTTCGAGACACATCCTTTGGTCTGTCGCAACACCATTAGTATCTATTATTGGATCCACAGTTGTATTTAATATCATTATTATGTTCTCTATAGAGCTAATTTAACATGTCTATAGATTATCAGGTATACCAAACTGATACTTTGGCTCCAGTGGTTTTCAGATAGACAAATTCTGCTGCTTCAGTAAAAAGTTGAGATACAAATATGAGCTCTGTAGAAAATAGAGGCTAGCCTATGCTTATGTGAAGGTAATGCAGTAAGTAACCTAAGAGGCAATCGAATTGAACGATTTCCTATGTTACCCTAACGATTACGTGTAAGCAAGTTTTCGCTGTGATATTCTAAATTAAAAAACAGTCTGAATTTAGATATAGTAAATTTATTCATCAGTGTTATTTATATTTGGTTATACATTTATATGGTATTTTTAATACACAATAAAAATAATAACAGAATTCATTTACATGTTTACTAGATATATAAGGAATGCTTATTTATAACATACGTATGTGGTAGATAGCTTCCTTTTTGTTTGGAATTCATATTTGCGTTTCAAATTTTTAATGGACGCTTAAAATCTGCCTATATGATAACTATTTTAGCCTAAGTGACAGTTTGATATCTCTCCAACAGAGTTAGCTCAAGCGCAGAAACATGAATTTTGAGAGAGTTTTTGGAAAATTTTCGATAAAAATTTTGCTCCGTAAGGAATCAATATTTGCAAACACTAAACTATACGCTCTTAACAGCAATTGCAATTGTTAGACCGTTCTTCAATATTTTTCATTATTGATCCTGCTCATTTACATTTTAAAAATTAAATTAATCAAGTGGAACTTTTATGTAGATAAAGTTGTTAAAAAATGTATCCAGATATGACCGTGTTTGCCTGAAAAAATATTCTTTTATTATAATTTAATTTTTTATTCCAATATGATTTGCGTACAAATTGATATCAGTCCAAGAGGCGGTTGTAGAGAAGTGGCGTGCATCAGTATTAAGAGAAAAATTTTCAGAAAATATGGCATTAATAAATCAAAATTACGCTGGAAGACCAAAGGCCACAAAAATAGTTTTCTTTCATCTCCATTCCCATAAGCCGGACAGAATCTTAGTCAGGACATATACAAGTAAACGCAGAAGCTGAACTGTTCTCGTGATATTCAAGGCTTAAATTAAAAGAAAAATTTGCTGCTTCTCTATGTTGGACGAAAGTTATAGATTACGTGGTTTTTTATAAAAAAGTTATAATATGACAGCTTTTTAGGTATAATCAACCTTTTTCATTACAGAAAATCGACAACGGCAAAACACCGTATAATACCACGTTTCAAAATTCATAAATGAATAAAAATTAAATTACACGTATTTTTTCCAACAAATCAATCAATGCTGACCTCTGACCTACTTCGTTTTAACATTAGCGGACTTTCATTATAAACGATAAATATTATTCTGAGCTTTTTTATTGGAAATCCAAAGCACTTCTTTTATATAGACATGCAGCCGACCAATAGGCAGTAGCGTATCTAATAGGGGGGGACCGGTGAGGGTGCGGTTTTGGCGTATCTTGAGACGTGATCTTGGTCTGAAGGCCTATAAAATACTGCTCATACATGAATTGAAGCCGCCTGATATTGGTTTACGTTTTAGTTTTGGCTTATGGGCCCTAAAACAATTACAAATTGATCCATTATTTGATCGAAAAATTGTGTTTAGCGACGAAGCTCATTTCTGATTCAACAAGCAAAATTGCCGTATTTGGGCCGATGAACAAGCAGAAGCGATCCAATAGCTTCCAATGTATCCCGATAAGTGCGCTGTTTGGTGTGGCTTATGAGCAGGAGGCATCATCATGAACAAAGTAGAAAGCTCTTTTTGGATCACCCTTTTATGTTTATTCATATAGATTATGCTAGAGGTTTCAATGTCAAAAGCGAGGAGTTTTTTTATTTTTTTTTGTTTTTTTTTGTTTTTTTTTGTTTTTTTTTTGTTTTGGTGAGGTAAATGAAATTTTTGTTAAAAAACACGAAAATTTCTTTTAGTAGGCACGACAAATAAGTTTTTTGGCCCGGACGCCCAATGTGCACGGTACGCCTCTGCCAATGGGAAGAGAGTTTTTTAAAAAAACTCGTTTAACCTTTGAATTTTAATATCATGAGAACGGCTGATCTTACGTGATTAATGCAGTTCACATTTTTTTATGAAAAAATTGTCTGATCTACAACTTCTGTCAGGACTGAATTTCTGTCTGTTTAAAAAGAAGACATGGTGAGGAAAAGATATTTTTTGTGGCATTTAAACTTGAATACTTTGCATATATTGAAGTTTGTATATGGAAACCTTCGCTAGTGCATTTTGATAAATACATATTTTCTCTCCTGAAAATTGCATCCTTATTCGCGTAACTTTTTTCAGACGCCTTTTGGACAAATATAAAGTCTTACGCATATCATACTGGACCTAACAGCTTATCATCGATAAAAAAACAATTTTTCAAGAAAACGCGGTCCCATCTTCAAACATTTTTTGTCAGGCTAATCAACATAAAGATGATGTTAAGAAAAACACTAAAAAATCAACCTTTTTGAAGCCATGAACAGCTGAGCTTAAAACTTTAACAAAAATTGATAGCACCACTCAACATAGGAGACGATTTTACACCAGTATTTAACTATTGTCTCAAATCTTCCGAAAGCTTCTCAAAAACTATCAAAAAAAATTCAGTTTTTGTGTTGAGCCCAGACAGATTTCAGATTTTGTTGCGTCTCGGAAAATCAAAATAAACTTTTCAAATCGGAGCTATCTACTTAATATGAAGTTTTCCATAACAAATCTTTATCGCAAGATATTTTTGTTATACATTTTTTAATAAATTTGTTTTGTTTTTTTTTTATCAAAGGAATAATTAAAAATCAAGTGTTTAGTGTTGACATTATTACTCGTATATTGAATGTATATTTTTGTATGTATTAATACTGCAAAAATTTCACTCATGTACACACGAGTTAATACATTTTAGTGTTATTTCATTCAAATAACATTTTCAATTCAACGTTGCTTGCAATCAGTTTCAAAAAATTTATGTTTTCTTTGCTTTATTTTTATGCGAGGAAATTTTTTAAAAACTAAATTTTAATTTTAATGTTGATAAATGAAAATGAAAGTTAACGCATTAAACGACTACTGGACAAATATAATAAAAGTCTACTTACATTTATGCTAAAACATACAGTACATACTCGTATATGCAGTTAAGTAAAAAATTAGTTCATTTATTTGTTTTGACATTATTCGTTAAAAATGGTGTTGTCCTTGATCTTTCAGTTAATGGTTTTTGTTTTCTATATTTTTCTATACATTTATGATTTTCTAATTTTTGGCGTTTCATGTCCTTCAAGTACCAATTTGTATGAACTGTGAGCTGTAGACGCATGAGGAGAATATAAAATTCTGTATGAAGAATAAAGTTCTTGTTAGGATTCAAACTTTGCACAAGATGCATAGAATTTAAGTGCTCCAAGTAGAACTTTTTATTGAATTTGTTCAAAAATGTTGTGTTTGTTTTTTTTCAAGATAAATCAATCAATTTTGGTCTCGTGGAATATATAAAGTGACCATACGTCCCGTTTTGAACGGGACAGTCCCGTTTTCAAGCTTCCTGTCCCGTTGTCCCGAAAGAAGACAGAACCGTCCCGTTTTCAGAAAATGTTTTAATGAATTTTAAAATCTGTGATGGCTGTGCCTCGCGCGTAAAACAAAGTGTCACGTCGGTTAGGGCGATTCGTAATCTGTGACTGTCTACCGGAATATTTCCACACATACCAACTCTGTCGTAAAGAAAATTTAAAGTAATAGTGGATATATTTTATGTTTACCAGTGAGTAATGCAACTGTAGAAAAGGTGTTTCTGTGATGAATAAAATATGGACCAGTGATAAAACACAACTTGAAAAATGTTGATATCTTTGTTTTGAAAAAAACAAATAAAAATACATTAAAAATATTATACCACGGGATCGGCGGTAAAATAATATGGGACGTTTTTGTCCCTAGGAAGTGAAAAATCGGTATATTTTAATTTATTTCCTTCAATTTTAAGTTTTTTTTGTAAGAAAAAAAAGAACAAGAAAAAGTTATCTCGGACTCGAATTGCTCGATCGACAATAGTCCCAAAACCATACTGACTTTGTTGGAAAACTTGGTAACATCTTAAGCTTGCACCATTTTTTAATCAATATTTTTTTTTAAATGGGCGCCAATCCAGTTTTCAACAATAATGAAAATTTTTACAAAAAGCTTTGTCTTGACATATAAGGCTGTTGTAATCCGCTGCGTCCCGTTTTAAGGCAAAAAAAAAAAAATGGTCACGTTAGGAATATATCAAATAACAATTGAAATACTTTATTTAGCATCCTAAAGTTTTCATCAAAGTAATCGTTGCAAATGTTTGTTACAGTTCATACAGCAAGTCATCTACAGCTACATTTCATGTGCCTTAATCGGTTTCGCCGATTTTGCTCTTATATATATATTAGTAATTTACTTTTTTTTCGTTTAACTTGTTAGATATTATTCATTATTTTATGTTAGAATATTTTGACAAAATTATTTTTTCACTTCTAACATATGAACATTTATAAGTTTAATTTAATCCTAATGAAAACACATAAACATTATTTTAAATATATATAGTATATACATAAGTTTGCCTCTAACCCTTTTAATTTAATAGGTAATTACATATCTATGTTTTTTTGTTGATTTTATTTAAAAATAATATGTATTGCATGTCATATTATTAGCATTTGCCATTAAGCATGATGAAGATTTTGATACAATGGAAGCTTTTTGATTCAAAATTTCTTCTATACCTAAATACTTAAATTAATTTATTATACAAAATGTTTTCATTTAATAAAAAGAACTAAGTTGTAACCTGAGTTCAGTAAAGGAATAAGTTAATAAGAAATTCGTAAGTTGCGTAAAATAACAGTTAAATATGTCATTGTTTAGTGTTTTAAATATGAAAGGAAACTCAGTAATCAGCTGTGTAATTTGTGAATATGGAAGGTGTTTTATTTTTGAGTGTCACAGTTTCGAGATAAAATAAGACATGGCAAAATGTTCAAATGATCTAAATTTTAACTTTATTTGGCTGAAAATTTTATGTCATTTAGCATTTTAAAAGATTTCATGCAAATGATTGTAGCAACTGGCCAGAATATATCGCATGCTTTTTAAATTTTCTAACACATTTGCGAAATTTCATGAGATATGTAAGCGTCAATCAGGCCCGTGCGCAGAAATCATCGAAGGGGGGGGGGGGGGGGGGGTTTAACTCGGATATTTCATGTCTATGGCTATAAAGCTCGAAAAAAAAGTATTTTTGATTACAAAGCATACAAAAAAACAAAAATGCAGATATTGATTTATAAATATATTATATAAACATATATGCTCATGTATGTTTAGTATATACATATGGGTCAGTCTACCTCGTTTTTACATTCAAAATTTAGATTTCACAAAATCAATTTTTTTTTCAATACTTTGTCTAAAAATGTTCGACATGTGTTTTTGGAAAAAGTTTTTCCGGACTTATTTTCGAAAATACGATTTTTTGAAAATCACAAAATTTAAAAATATATGAATTTTCAGACGCTTGGATTTCAAAATGTACACGTCAGATCGAAAAACCGTCAAGGCATGAAAGTTAGCATTTAAGGTCTATTTTCTAATTATTGTATTGAAAATTTTCTTATCTTAAGTTATGAGCAATAATTTTGCAATTTAAATATAAAAATCGAAAATTTCGACTAGCGGCATTTTATTAATTTTTTTTTTAGAGAGAAAATAAGGGTGGTCAGAGTTGTGGCTCTCTAGATATGAGATTTCTAGTAAATATCACAAATAAATATCACAAAAAATAAAAGTTTTTTGACCAAATTACTAGTTTTATCTTGTACTCTGATTGGTATTCTGAAAGTTAACTTACATTTCGTTTGATTTTACCAGCATCAAAGGACAATAAACATTTTTAAGAACACTTCCGATGAAACTCGCGACCTCTAATTCTTAATAAATTGGCTGAAACTTTGCAGGAGTTTACTTTACGGGCTATGGAACCATTTCAGACTAGGAGACCTTAACATTTCAAACAATCGATTTTTTCTTATCGTCTTAATGCACATACATTCATAAGTTCTGACTCAGTAATTAGTGATTTTTATGCAAGAGGCTAGTTCTGCGAGTTACTGCACAAAACTTGTCCAAAAATCTTTGTACATTAATTTCGACACCGAGATGTACATATATTAATTGAGCCGAGTTCGTTTAGCTGATCTTCAGACACTGTTCGTCTGAGGTAGGGTCTTAAACGACGTCGCATGTAAAAGTTGTCACAGCATTTGCTCACGAACAGACAAAAGCTTATAAAACTTTTCCAACAAGGGCACAACAGGTTTCAGGAGGTATTTAGTTGGGAAAAATTTTGAAGCAATATATCCTTAGCAACACTTTGAATTTCTTATGCTTCTTCCAAGATAAGGTTTTCTTACTGAAAAAACAGGATATTTAAATGACAATTTTCGCTTTGATCTGTTTTGTGAAATATCGGAAGTTGCGGATGAATTTTCTAAAAATAACTACGACTATAAGCTGCGAACCTTTTAACTGCTCTCAACAAAATGGGTATCATTTGAAACGTAATTACATACATAAGTAAAGTTTCAAGTGTATAATTTATTATACCTTTTATACATATTTGATATTTTCATAAAATTTTTAATTTTTCTTTTCATAAAAAATGATTTTTTTTGTTTTTTCGTAAGAGTCGCAGGTCTTTTAGCTTTTTACGTAAGTGAGAAGATATTGTCAATAAAAGTCTATGTAAAAAAATTTCCAATTGTTTAGAACCTCCAAAACCTCCCCTGCGCACGGGCCTGGCGTCAATCATTACTGGCTTATCAAAGCAAGCCAGAGTGTACACACATTGCTATAAGAAACAATTCAGTGGTGTCAAATCTAACTCGTGGCGGCCGCTTGAATTCAGATATTGCAAAACATTATGTGAATTTGAAGTTGAAATATTAGAAAATTTGGTAAATCTCCGCAATTTGTAAGCGTTTTGAACATTTTCATGCAATTTTAATTATATATAAAGGACAAAAACGTTGTCAGATTTGATAAAGTTTTTGACCTTTCATCTATTTTGCAAAGTTTGGAACTCTAAAAAAAACACACTATACAAATATTAAAAATTATCAAGTAGTGTCGTGTCATAAGTTCGTAAAATTGCATATGTTTTTATTAAAATGTTCAAAAGCTGAAATTATTTTGCAAACTGGTAAATAAATTTAACAAATTCGAAATATTTTAAATAGGTCAAATAATATTGAAAAGTTAAAAAATCTTGAGAAGTTGAAAAATGTTTAAGAACTCGTTAAATGCCAAAAATTCGCAATTTAATAATAAAACACCAAAAATTTAAAATATTCAAAAGAATGTTGGGAAAGTGTTGAAAAGTCGAAAATTTTCGTAAAAATTCGTCAAAAGTCTTAAATGTAAAATATAATGTAATGTAAAGTTAAAAATGATTTGGGAGCATTGCGTTTCAGTATAATCACCAGTAAATGATGTTCATGCATCAAAAGATCAAAACGAAGAGTTTCTTATGTAGCTGCATTGAAGCCAAAAATGCAACTGACATAGAAAGTTCTCTCCTAAAAAAATTATTTAAAAAATATGGAATTTATGTATTGAACAATTTGCAGAGAAATAAGGAATCAAGAAGAGCTCTGTATTTTTCTTATATTAGTGCACACTTTGTTTGTGTTGAGTTTTTGAAAACATTTTTTGAAATGAAATATCTCAAAATCTATAGGGATTAAAAAACATTTCATTAGTTGTGCTTAAAAAAGCTTATTTTTTAAAAAAAGAAATTAAAAAATTTTTAAATAAATTAGGTTAAGCATTAACTTGCTCTTATTTTGAAAAGCGTTTCACAAAAAAGCTCTGATCATCTTCTATTTTTCTAATCCACAACCCATCCATCGATCGTAATTCCCAATATAACTTTGGAAAATGTCATAAAATTAGACAGACGGGTGTGTGCGTTTAATAAAAAACTCATATTTCCAAAGTTACGTAGGAAGTTTTAATTTGAAAGCATATACAATCTTGGGATTGATTACAGAATTACCTTAAAAAAATAAGATATTATATCGAAAATATTGTTAGAAACATTTTTATAAATAGAAAAATTAAGTTTTAAGTCAACGCTTACACGAGGAAATTCGGTCAAACAAATTCTTGTCTATTCTCTTTGTGAATTTGTTTTGCGTTTACACACGAAAACTAGAATTTCTTTGTACAAGAAAATGTCAAAGCAATTACTGCGTCAACGCGCTGCAACAAACGTAAATTCAAAGCATAATATCAGTTAACGAATAGAACGAAAGGGATTTGGGGGTACGACAAATTCTGTACACCACCCTTTCCTTTTTCCCTTCTTGCCTACACACAGGAAAACTTTTTCTCAAGAGTTTCCTCGTGTAAACGTTGACTAAGCAAGTATTTTTAAGTAAATATTGTTTTTTAAAATTCAATTATTTTTAAACAATATCGATATCATAGGTTTTGTTCCATTCCATTTGGTAAGAAGTAATTTAAAAAATTACCGTTATTTACATAAAGGGTGTTTTTTTTAAGCCAGTACTAACTTTGATTTTGAGCAAAACTCATGAGATACATGCTGCAGTTAGCTTGTAAATACAAGATCTGCCATATGCCCACTATGATGGATCTGATGAATGTCATCCGAGAGACGAACTTTTCAAGCATTTGTGGCCGCATGTATTCAATAAAACGAATGATGTTGTTGGTTTGTCAGCGTAGACTAGCGACTTTACGTATAAGAAAATAATAAAGAGGCATTAAGTCACAAGATCTTGGAGGCCATTATGTGAAATAATGCGTTCATAGAATGTTTGTTTCAATAAATTGGCTGTTTTGTTTGCTGTATTGCTGTAGCCTCATTTTTCTGGAACCACATCTCAACCACAATCTTGCCAATCAATCGGGGGTTGATTAGCCGCATTTTTAGAAAATACGTTTCGATGACTTCACCAGCCCACAGACCGCACTAAAGTGTGCATTTTTCAGGATGTAACGGCTTTTCGATAGTCTCATGTGGATTATGTTCGCTCCAGGCGCAACATTTTTCTTTATTGACAAACCCATTGAGCCAAAATTTTTCGATAAAACAGCGGAACCAATGCCAATTGATTTTTGGCACATCGATTGAAATTACGACACAAACGTTTGGCTATCCGTTTCAATTCATGCACGTGCTAGATCTTGTAAGCCTTCAAACCAAGATCTTTGCGTAAAGTTTTCCCTTAAGTGAATGGACAAAGACCAAGCTGTTGTAAACGACATCGAATCGTTAGATTTGATTCTTTTTGAATACTCTCCTGAACGGATGCAAGATTCTCTTCATATGCGTCTCGCTGGTACTGCATCTTACCAAAAAAATGTTATGTGCAAATGGCGAATAGCGGCTTAGATGGTCGATTATGTCGGGGTATGCAATGTGGTGCAAGTTCTCAACAAGTTTGGCGCACAGATCCAAAATTTTGAAACCAAATTTCTAAAGGTAGGTAACATTGTCGAAGCGTGTATGTCATGACGATAAAATTGCGAAGACTACTGATTAACAATTTCACTGACAGTTTGTAATTTCCTGAAGTTGGTACTGTCTCAAATAAACACTCGGTATAAGCAAAATTGGAAATAAATAAATAACTTTTTATACATACGTTTTTAAGTTCAGAATAAAGAAACTTTTGCGGAAAATAATAGAACTGTTCTTCTTGGTTTTAATTTTTTTTCTCATAACAAAATGAAAATAGAAACTGAGAAATAAATGGATAGGGTAAGCTGTTAGATTATACTTCCCGCAAGCCTCATAAGCATAAGCATCTTTACAGGATAATAATAATTTTGCCATAGATAAGCTCTCAAACATTTTGAAATCAGAGATAAATTATTCTTGCATACTTAATTCAACATTAGCAACTTTTTTTCATCCACAAGCTTATGACTATTTAAGAACATAACTTAAAAAAACTAAATCAAAATCCATCCTTAATATGTAGCAACTATTCTAGTGTACCATTTATATGAAATAAAAGTCATAAACTTTAATGCCGTATCATATTATTAGAAAAATTGCTTTTTAATTACTTTAAATAACAAAATATTCTTTTTTTTTTTGCATGTAAGCTAGCGATATCAAAACTAACATCATAACTTGCTGAGGAAAATTTCAAGTCAGTCGTCATTCATTGTTATGTCAAACTGGCCATGGGCATTAGTTTGGTCGATGTATTGCTATGTGCAGAACTTATTCAATAATAAAGTTAGAACATGTCTCTTTAAAAACGAAAGAGAGAGAGAGAGAGAGCGTATTTGACATAAGTAGTACACTTAAACCAAAAAGTTACACTTTAAATTGATATAAGTTTTGACACCGCTAGCTTCAAGCATATCAAGCTTATGAAAATACACAGACTTTTATGTTTTTAAGTATATAATTTTACATATTATTATGTATTAAATATTTGCTAGTTAATTTAAACTTAGCAATGATATTTTTATTAAATAAAGAATAAGATATAAAATTTATTTGCATATTCTAGTGAATAATGACAGTGACAGGAAAACGACTACGAAAGCTGAGCCTAAAACTATGCAGAGCTTTGTTTCGAAAATTACACTTTCTTTACTTCAAACGCATAGTGAAAGCTCCAACAATTTTTCATTGCATACTTTTAGCGCTCAACATTCATTTGATTTGTTATTGTCACTGTCAAGATTTGTTATCAAACGGTTACTTACTTAAGGTTCATTTCTTAGATAAATTATTGTTAAACCCTATTGCTGCAAGAAACCGGTATTTAGTTTTTAAGAAACAGTTTAAAATGAAATTGTAGAAGTAGCTCAGTAAATTTGATTTTTACTTAAGTAATCTGTGTGTATGTACGTAGTAGGTAAGTAATTTAAGATTTTTCACATGATAACCTGTAAGAGTTGCTTTAAGTTAATAATTTCTTTTAGAACATTTAAACTTTTTACAAATTGTTTTGTTTCGTTTTGTTTTTGCTGTGCACAATGTACATTCCTCATTCCTATATTTATATGTTTTATTTTATTTAAGATTTATTTTTTAATTCCTTAGGATATCGAACATGAATTTCTTTTGCTGCCTAGACTTCGTTCTTGTATCCTTTGTAAGTGTTGCAATTGTGCTGGTGTCGGTGCTTGTGTGCCCGATGATTGTGGAAGATGTGTGGGCGTAGCATGTCCATTATTGCCAATTTGTTGTGGCAACGATTGTCGTCGTCGTCGACGTAACGCTGGGCTAAGATTGTAGGTGATTTTAGCTTGCGATAAAAGTTCTTTGAAAACCTATGAGAATTTATTGAGAAAAAATAAATTGCTTAAACAAACGTTTCCTCACAAGTGAGTGGTGATGGAAAACCAACCTGTGTTATATTTTCGTTTTTAGCTGCTGATGCTTCAACAAAACCATTTTCCCAATCGACTGTTACAACCGATTCCGTGGTAGCGTATTCAACCTGAAAAGTAAATTTTTTAAGTGATTTAGTGCCGACTTTACTTGATGTTAACTGTTGCGTGTTTTATGCGTAGGTTGTTGCTTAACGTAATATTCTTAATGGCAACAGCTTTTATCCAGTTTGCTGAACTTAACGCAAAAAAAGCTTATTTATTTATCACGAGTAAGTGCTGGGTTTAAAAATGCGGTTAGAGCTTAATTTGTAGCATCAAACTAAATTTGATGTAATGTCAGTAAATATATTGTATATGGCTAAAAAAATACGTCAAAAAGAAACTATTACGTCTTTTCTTTCTTATGAACAGAAATTGTACATGAAGTATTATTTTTTCAAACAAAATGAGCTGGCTCCGGAGTGGCAAAACCTCTGGGACGGCAGCATCTCATGGCGATCCCACGATGAATATTTGCTAATAATATTTTTTAAATTTTAGCAACACAGCTTTTGACATTTGACTCCATTATTCGTCACCGAAATCAGAAGTGAATACCTTTTTATTTGCTCACCAAACAACTGTTAGCAGCAACATTTCACTATATAGTAACAAATATCTTTTAAGCGGCTCAACAATAAACGATTTGGAGTCGCTTTAAGGCCAGAGTGTTTCGGCTCCCCTCCCTGAAAATATGGACCTTGAGGTTACTGGTTTGTGGATGATATTTGACATAATGACTGTTTTGTTACAATTCTCCAAAGTTTATGGAAAATGTGAGATAATTTTTTAGAATACTTTTTACTAAAATTCTGTGAGACTTAAACTCATTCAAAACCTCATTAACATATTGGACAAAAATAATGAAAAAATGGCTCCTATACATAAACATAAGACCCCTTAAGAATTTTTATAAAATAAAAAAACAGGATACATTGATTTGAATCCAGGGAATGAAAAAAAAACCGCACCTTATCGTAACGTCTAAATCGCAAAACGCAAACTTTACTTCTCACTTTTGCTCTTTGATTCAAACATCAACCCGTACCAAAACAAGCAGATATAAAGAAGAAGAACAGAATGGTAACGTTCTGCTCTACGTACAATAAACTTTATTCGCTTTGTTGTGCTTTTTATTCGCGATTGCTACCCGAACTCGTACCAAATGTAGTGATCGTTTTTGTCATTAGATTCGTGTTAGTGATGCCATATTTTGGAAGTCGAAAACGGGTATCATGGTAAGGGGACCCATTTTCGGGTCAAAAAAGATTCTTTCAAATTGAAGCAGAAAATCATTAGGTTAAAAGTAAACAGATCAACAATCGCATCCAACATCGAAAAGCAGACGAGTGATTGACATTTAGAGAAAACTTGAAGGGCTGACTGCAACTCAGGACTAAAAGTTTCACACATCCACCAGTACTGGCAGAATCATCACTGAAATATACACTGAAAGATTGAGAAAAGTGCGGGCCCAAAATTTAAGTTTGTATTTCAGAAAGGTAATTGACCGTATCTCTAAGAGAAAGGGTATGAACCAAATGAAAATTAAAATATGAGCGGGGTTGAATGTATAACTCAAAAGATCTTTAGCCCGAATGCAAATAGAGCTGTAGCTGCAGTCTATGACACTATTGGGTTTTCTTGCGATCCACTTAAACATTAAAAAAGCTTCTTTGAGGAGGTATTAAACTTACAAAAAGGAGGGCATTACACAAGTGCCATATAAGCTCTTCTAATCAATGCCAATCCAGTAGCAAAAGGAGAAATTATACAAGCTATAAAAAGACTGTGTCATGGAATGGCAATAGAAGTTAACAATATATGTAAAAGTGCTTAAAACTGACCCAAACTTGTACGCGAAACTATTACATCCACTCTTTAAAATTTTGTTACAACAAAACTTTCCAATAGACAGTGTGACTGGAACGATTGCTAAACTTTAAAAAAGGCTATTTACGAAACTGTGCTAATTGGAGAGACATCAACATCCCTTCTCACATGTCATGAGAATCGCCCTCTAAAGAATGGTTTCACACATTAGGACGCTGCAGCAACTGGAACAATCTGGACTTAGATCGATCTTGTATTTATCAAATTAAATGATTGTGAATTATTGTTGCGCAAGCGGATGAAATGGGATCTCAGCTGCAAATGCTGTTCGAGGATTGCGAAAAAGCCTTTACTTCCATCTACCGCTGTTTAAGCTGAACTGAAATATTGATGCGTCATACCAAATTATGTCAATTATCCGAAGAATAAAGTTTGATTTCACGCGGTTGCTATATGTTAGAGCATTTCGATGTTATTTCAGGGGTTCAGCTTAAAGCTTATCGTATCGTACTCATGCTTGAAATTTGGGATCTATCCTTTGGGATCGTTCTCGCCGAACTTTCGCGGTTATTCTTGTTTACATTTGTATATTTATTGCTAGCGGGACACGTGCCCTCAGACTCCACGTTGCACAACCCTGCATACATGGGACCCATGAGTCACGATTCTTAAATTGGTATCATTACCAAGAATACCAATTTAAGTATTTTTGTTGTATGGCAGGTACCACGTCCCATTGACAAAAAATAGTCATAATATGTTCTATGACATCAAAATAAATGTAGCCTATAAATTCGAGCTGAGTCGTCTCAGTAGTTTCCAGGCCTATAAATAATATACAGACGGACATTCCCTTACATAGAATATGAATTTTTATATTTTACTAGTAATACCCGCGGCTTCGTACGCGCACGCATATTGGGTTTTCATAATGAAATTACTCTCCTAACATCTTCTCTCTTCAAAAGTAATAAAAAAAAAGAAATTAATTGAAAGAGAGTTTTCAAGAGTTCAAGAAGCAGCAAAAGCACTCTTACACTTCTGCACTTATACAGTATTATACACTTACTCTTAGTTACCTTAAATTTAATTGTTTTTTGAAATTTTGAAAACTGAATTTTTTTTAATTTTAAGTCAACGAAATTTTAATTTAATTTTTCACAAAAAAAAATTTGAAACTTCAAAAATTAATGTTATTATAATGTTAGTATAAAAATACAACTCCTCACAAGCACATGCAACAAAAAATCAAATGACAGTTTTTGTGTAATGATTTGTAAAAACTTAATCTTAAATATGAGGATATTTCACTTCAAAAAATAAAGAAAATGGTATGCAATAACCTTCTTTAACACAAATTTATTGTTTAAAAAATATTTCATTTAAATCGGTTCAGTATATATCACGCCAAGGCGTTACATACCATTTCCATGTAAACCATTCCATATAAATACTTAGTATTGATAGGAATCAAGCGTCTACAGAATTGAACATACAAAATTTGTATTCTTTTTAATCTACATAAGTGTTTATCGCACGATAGTTATTCCTTGAACGGGATATCGACCGGACCTTTCTCGTTCTCGTTCTCGATAGTATGAGAACTAGTTTTTTTATATCGTCTCGATAAAAACATTCATCATATGTGAAACACTAAGGAAGAGTACAAGCAACAGACGAAAAATTAGACCAAAGATGTCGTGCGGAAGGTCAAAATGACGGAAATTGATTAGGAACAAACAAGACACGACATAAGTAGCTGAGCAAAGATATTATCTCTTATGAAATTTTGGACCTTAAAAACATCTAACGATATTTTTCTTCAAAACTTGTTTCAATTGTTTTGTTTAACAAACTGAAAGGAATATAGATGAATAAGAGCACCTTGGCATTTTCATGATCTGTCCAATGTAGCTGCATCACATTTTACTATGACTCCCATTTTTATATTTACGCTCAAAAACAAAAAAAAAATGTGGAAGGTGCAAATTTAAAAGTTTGTCATTCACAACTTTGCGTATAAAATAAATTTTAGCATAAAATATTCTGTTTTTCTGTTCCTCTGCATTTCTGTAAATGTGTACGAAAGAGTCGGGGTGCTTGCGCACATTTTTAGTTTTCCTGCAGCTATAATAAAGAGAGTGAGAATGACTTACGAAGAAAACTTAGCCGAGCGCCTAAAAGCAGACTGTGTATACCACACACTGTGTCTTCACTCGGCATAATTTATTTGCTTTGCTTGGGTGTAGTGCTGCGCAATTGAGAAACGTAGCAAAATGCCGAAATTAACATAAAGCAAAAGAAACGTCAAGTGATTTTCAGGAGGAAAATCGTGTTGATTTTCCAACCACTCGATATCTCAATTCATCATTATGCGGTAGGTACTCAACAATAAGCTATGTATGTTTGTTGTTGTAACTGCTGCTGTTGGTATTAAAATTTATCTAAAGTTTTGTTTCGAATGTCGCAAAGAAATGCATCGAGTTGGAAAATTATGTGTCAAGTTGGTTGATTGTTTTGCCTCAGCTACGCCTCAAACTTAATGTGGAGTTGTAGATGGGCTGGGTGATACGGATGGCAATGGTTGGCAAGAGTGTTGTGTGTGACATTGGATTGGATACAATTTATTCGCATTGAAATAGATTTGTGTTACTGCTGATGTTTAATTTAAATTTGCGGCTTTGTCATTATGGTGAAATGGTTTAATTTGTTGCTGTCTATTAGTGTTAGTTTTGTTTTTGATTTTTGGACGGCTTCTTAATTTTGTTTGTGTGCTTGATTAGAAAATTAAAATAATTTTAATTCAGGCAAAAGGCTGGGTGTTATGTTGATTGTAACCATTTGTTAATGAGTTGGTTACGTCAATATTTACGTTGACGAAAGTACATAATTTGGTGCTCAAACACTTTTAATCAGTTGTTTAAATTGAGGAATTTTATAATAAATGGGTTCAATCACGTATGTTTTTTTATACTTAATAATTAAATCAAAGTTCTTATTATGAAGAAAACCTAATGTTAATGAAAGCCAACATTACTCGCGTAGTTCGCGATATACTTCGAAAATTGCAGCTTCCGAATGCAACATATACGGCGTAGTCGCACCCAAAATTTGATTGAAATTATCTTTTAAAAGTAAATGTCAGAGATTGTTCTTTCGGGTCATAATAAAGATTCCGACATCTTTCTATTCTACTTATGTTAAGTGTTTTATTTGAAATTCAAAAAAAAAAGGTTCGAAATGAATCACCCTATATAAAGAAAAACATGAAGTAACGATATATTATAACATATAATAATGAGAAAAGTGTTTTTTGAACAAGGTGCACTATTAATGATGGCATTTTCAGTACATTTGCAATTTTTCAGTACATTTGAAAAGTTTTTAGTACATCTGGCCCACTGTCGGTACATTCGGTGCATTATCAGTACATTGCGAAATATATATGGAGTAAACTATGCTGACCTTTCATTTTTTTTTAGTAAAAAAGTTAGAAATTTTGCTGAATTTTAGTAATTTAAATTAAGTCTTTCATGTTCATGTCGAAAAAATACATTAAGCATTACAAAACTTCATTTTAAGTCTCCATTCAGTACATTTCCATAAAGACCAAATGCCATCACTGTGCGCTATACCTATATTCGGGCATTAAATGTGTAAAACAGGTCGTATGAGTAGCCTTCATATTTTTATACTTTCAAAACAAATGGTGGGTGGTCTCGCCATTTCGTATGATTTACTCAATAATGTAATATAAGATTTCATCGGGTTAGTGTTCGGGACAACGAGTACAAAAGAGAGCCATTTTCGATATGTCAAAAGTGGAGGCTACTTTGAAAATTGTTTTTTTTTTTTGTTGTACAAAATACTTAAACCATACAATTTTTCATTTACGGTACGTAAATTAGTCTAATATGTACAGGCAAAGAAAGTAAATTGTAGCACACATATACATTAGTGGTCTGCATGAGTGCACTTGTAGAACAAATATTTTTATTGCGTGCAGCACTAACCTCTTCTTCTTGGTGTTACGATTTGTTTTGATTTGATTTGCGGTTTTTATGGACACGAACTCGATTGACTAGCAACGTAGCGAGTGGTTTGGTGGTGGTTTTGAGTATGCTCATGTAGACCTTTAATACATATAAGTAAACTATATAATGGCAAAACTTGTGTATGCATAAATTTCAAACAATTCACTACAGGATAGATTTATTTCTCGATCCTCAGCGAAGGCTTTTTAGTTTTGTAGGATGAGGAAACTGGTATCGGTGATAATCAAGGTTCTGAAACAAGAGTTCGTCAATTTTTTTTTTGTCACAAGTATGGTGGTTATGACTTGTAGATTCTATCAACTGAAACTTTGTCTTCCATTTACTCGATGAGCCCAGTCAATACAATCGATGCACTTTTACCTTTACTTTATGAATTAGACATAAAAAGCTAACAACAAAATAGACAGATATTTTTGTGTTGCAACTTATTTGTGAGCAGACAGCGGCTTCAAGAAGTATACTGTAAGCCGTATGTACTTTTTTGTTCTGTATTTAAGTTCTCGAGCACGAAAGACTGTCGCTATTTAAACAAGCTTCACAGAATCTTTACTGTGCTTTAATAGGATAAGTTTTTCTATGTTAATAGAACAGGCATATATCTATTTCCATATACTCGTATATATAAAGCTCAATATGAATGTGTGTGACATTTATGTACTCCCAAGCCGTTACACCGATCGCCGAAAGATTAGTACATATGTTTCTTATAGTTTGTGGAAGGTTCTTAGCATCGCTTGGCTTAAAAAAAAAAAGCTATGCCACGCCCTATATAAGAAATACAACAAAACCACTTAAAGCGCTATGTTCTGTTGCTTATGATAGAAGGAGTTTTGAAATTTGGTGGTAGGAAGTATATTATCCATATAAAGTACCTCGTGATACAGCGGGGCATGGCACGGGTGCAGCTAATAACATATAAATGAAGCCTAGCTACCAATATGCAGGTTTGGTTTACCTTAGTAATTCAGATGATTTTAGTATTGGAACACATTTCGCAGTGCTTTTTCTCACACACACACAAGGTTACAAGGTAAAGGAGCTTTCCCAGTTGCATGGTGTACTTATAATAATCCTTTTTGTTCAGTTTGTTTTTTGCACACTTGTTGCTCTCGACCAATATACGAAATAAGCAGCTTGCAGTGATTGTGTTCCAAAATTGGTCACTATATATTTGAGGCGTTTTTTTGCATTTGTTCAGGCTTTTTAAGCAAGCATTTTGCCGCGAAATTTATTTGGCGTATTACTAACGTCAAAGTTCTGCAATTCGTTAAAGCGAATTTTTTTTGGTATAAAAAATAATTTAAAATGCTACACAACATAATATGCTGCTAGACTGTTAACAAGATTGTTGTAGATTTTTTTTTTATTTTAAAGTTTTATGCTAAACTTTACTTTAGGCTTATAAGCTATATTTACATTATTTGATGTTTTATTTTTGCTTCTAAGTTTTCCGTTGTTTTCCGTTTTATGCTACGCGTTTGGTGGGATTTTTAGAGAGCTCCATAAAACTTTTCTTATGCAAATTACTTTTCAATTACTTTGCCATCCGCATTCGCCTCTTAAGACTTCACAACGCCTACGTTATTCACCTTTGTGTTCTTAGTCGTTTTTACCCGCTACTTTGAGATACTACTTTTTCGTTGTTGTATTTGGTCCTCTTCATTCTTCCTCCTCCACATTTGCTTGAGTGGATTTTATTGTGAAGTTGATTGAAATTTTCAGTTTCTTTATCGTACCATTGATAAAATTTATTTACGCACAATTTCGTAAGATTCGAGTAAATTTCTTATTTTTCAGCAAAAATAAATTTAAAATTCCCCCACAACATTTGTGTGCTGTGTTTTCTTTCACCCACCCCACATATTTTTGTCTAAAGGCACACCACCTTTCAGTTGCCATCATCAGTCGCCGTCTCTGTGCAACTTTTGAACCTCGAAAATGTTTTACATCCGTTGGTTCGATGAATTCTTTCACATTTCTTGTGGTTTCAAAGTTTTCCTTGCGGATTGCTGTGGCTGCTGATTTCTTATGCCGCTTCTTTAAACCGTGATTTGTTTTGACATGTTGTTTGTCTACACTTCCCGTCAATCGGTTGTATGTAAACAGCAGAGTTGTAATGGAGTAGAATATTTCGTGGGCTTATTTTCACATAAAGGAACATCCCATTTAATTTAAAGCGTAAGAAGAAAAAACTAATACAACAGTTTTTATGCTTTTACAACTCTGATAAGCTCTCCAACACACATATGTATTTGTTCGCTCGTGTTAATATTGGTATGTCATTGTGTCTGTTTGCTGGTATCCTTAATAATAACCACTGACATTTATTATGCATGCGTTAAATCTGATTTGACAAATATTGAATTAACTTTCGATTTGGATTTCGATTTAATTTAAAAGAATCAACTTCAAAATACGATACAACATTAAGATAAAAGTTTTTTTTTAATTTTTCCACGGTTCGACTGGAGTAGAAACAAGTTCAGGAAAACATTTTTCTTATGTGTGGGAAAATCTTTCCAGGGTATTAAACTAAATCTATAGAACATGGGCAAAGTCTTCAAAATTTTGAGATTTTTCATTAATACTAGGGTGGCAACAGAGCTTCGCATCCGCATCCGCATTCGTTTCAGTGAGAACTTTCAGTTATTTTTAGTTTTATAATTAAGGCTGACCTTGTCACAAAGGCTACTTAGATTACTGCTAAAGAGATCTGGCCTACAAATGTAGAGCTTAGGGGCAGCAATTTATAGATAGAATTGAGTTAGTTTTTGTAGTTAACAAATTTGTTGTTAGTAGGGGTGTATTATCACTTGCCTGGTTAATACATTTTTTATTCAACAAGTTTACCGTCTACAAGCAGAGATTTTTCGCAAGAAGGCGGAAAATATTTGCAGAATATATAAGGATATAGCCAACTTTATAGCTTACACATAAAGTACACACATTCATATTCTGCATATGTTGGCACCTTAAATGTTTTTTAATAACCTAAACGCAATGTGTATGTATTTTTCTACCATTTGGATTGTATTTAAGAGGGCGTGACTGGTGAAAAAGTGTAAGTATTCTTGATCAGCCTCATCCCGTCCATGTGGAGATTACGATCATGAGAAAGTCAAGAGAGTTCAATTGATAAATCTTGATACACAAGTTGGATTTTAAATTGGGATTGCAAATGTTCAACGTCGACTAAGAATACGCCTACCGCCGAAACAAGAATATGAACACATCGGTATTTTTTCTCAGATTCTAAGAAATTACTTGGACAAATTTCAAATGATTAAATCAGTTAAAAAGTTTGCGTGATTTGTAGTAATGATTCATAATAGCAATGATATATCTTGATATTTAAATAGAGCATGGCAAGCCCACTACGAGAAAAATTTTATGAACTATACTGGGTACGCCAATTAAGTAAATGAAACCAAGTCCTTAGTGGCAGTGTTTGGTGATAAAAATATTAATAGGGAATAAACAAGTAGGCGTGGCACCTCCTATATGTAGGGTTTGTAATTAATCTCTATAAGTTTTGTTTATTTCATGTTTATTATTTTAGTTTATGATTAGGTTTTAATGGGTTTATAAATTTGGTTTTAAATTAATATTTATATTTTAGTTTATAATTTCGAATTCACACAAGTGTGCCCTCTTTTTATGCTGCTCGTCTTCAACTGATTTTGTTCGTTGTTCATTTAAAAAATGCACTCACGCTACGTTGTTTTTTCGTTCTAAAGCCAAAATAGACATGAGGAGACTTAATGAGTTAATTCGAGTTTATTTGAATCAGTGCTCATAGCCAAAATGAACGTATGTAACTGATCGAAAGTGAACGAAACATTTTGATGAGACGAGTTGTTCCGTAAGAACTGAACTTCAAAACTTCACTACTCGTCATAAGCTGATTGGCCGGCACTAAGCAAAGGCAACAGCTTGGGTTAAGTGTCAAAGTAGTCATAGCGAGTGCAAACGTTTCTTTAGTTGCTATCGTCTCGTCACGTGTAGTTTGCTTGGTTTCGTCCAGTTTTTACTAATGTCAATTTGACTGTTCATTCTAAAGTGTTGTTTGTTGTCTGATTTCTAATGTTCCCGTCCACTCCTTAGCTATTTTAGTCCGTCGGATTAATTTCCTACACATATGTATATGCATAAGTTTTAAAGTATATGTGAAAGTTTTACAAAAAATTGGTTGGTGACATTTTCCACACAAGTAGAAAATTTGAAAACTCGGAGCTGGAACATTAAATCACTCAAGCAATTACTGAAAAAAATATGAACGGGATTGAACTAGTGTGCCTGCTACCTTATAAGCAGTTGCGTTATTAGGAGGGAGCCAATAGGGTCGTCGCTCAAGGCGCAAAGGATGCAAAAGAAGATAGTGCGCTTATATCGTGAACTGAAAAATGTTTAATGTTGGGCTTTAGTGATGTAAAAAGTGAAATTTTTTTATTTTTTTAGTGAGCTGTTAGTTCTTTTATGAAAACCGTTGAGGTGCTGCGATGAGAAAAGTATTGCCGCAAATATAACGAAATTCTGATTGAGAATAACATTGAACTTAAATTGTACGTGACTGGAAAAGTGGGCGTGGCACCTCCAATTAAAATTAAAAGCTTTCAAACGCTATGATAACAGACCGTTTTAAGCAAAATTTGGTATACAAACGTTTGATCGTACAAGTAAGCATTGACCAAAATGTTTGTGACATCTCCCGGCGCTACAAAATATCCCCCAATTGAATAAGCTCCAAAAAACTGGACAAAAAAATCACAAAAATTTCCAAATAATTTTTTCATAATGAAATGACAGCCATTGTTTGGGGGCTATTTAATTTCAATTGAGGTTTATTATATTCATTCTCGTTCCTAATGAAATAAGCCCCAAGTAAATTTCATTTTAGACCTATTTCATTAAATTTCTTTCGGATGGTCTTTTCATTTTATCTCGGCTCAGGGTTTATATCCTCCAATATATTCAATACCAGTTTCGCAGTTCATTCTATAGTATATCCAACCTCGGCTTTGCTAGCCACAGTTATTCTACATAAAATTTAAGGTGCGGCTCAGGACTTATCACTACTATTTTCATTATTGTTGGAGGTTATATCATTGGGAGCTATTTCATAATAAAATAAGACCCAATTATTGGCTGTTATTTAATTTTGGTTTTTTGGGGATTATTTAACTGCTTCACCTTGAGTCTTATTTCACATTTTTTGTCCATTATTTCATTCTAAAATGAAGCCTAAAAATTCAAAATTTTAATTAGCTATTAATATCAGACCGTAGCTGGAGAGGGCAGTTAAAGTGATAAATTAATATCTGGCATTAAATGAAACAAATTGGATGCTATTTCATATGGCACACGATCCTACAAATCCGAATTAAGTACCATTTTAGTAAAAATATAGAGCTTTAACTAATATTTTAACCATAAACAAGGTATTTTATTTAAGTCCAGGACAAGTATAACATCTTTCCTAGTCAATTTTTTTACTCTTCAGGTTTACCGTAATCAAGGAAAAACTTTCCCAAGTGACGACAAATATTTTAGGGGTTTTGTTCAAGCTTTAAAAAGGATGAACTTTAAGTCCATAAAGAAAAATCGCATAAAAAGAATACCGGAAAAATTTGCAATTTGCATAATCAGGCTTTCAGGCATTTCAATAGAAACATAAGTAAGTAAGGCGCAGAGAAATAGAAAATAATGGAAATAAAATAAGTAACTGTTTTTGACGTCTTTTGACACATCATAGGAATAAAAGCGTAGGTACGCACACAACAAAACAGATTTTTCTATTTCGCTTAATTTCTCTCATGCCTTCAGTCAAACTACATACATAGAGTAAATCCTTTTTCCTTTCTCTACTCCCGAGTAGCCGCCTGTACAATTGAAATTGTGAAATTAACATTTAAATGAATTTCTTTTTCTTTTTTTCTCCCAACTGCCTTCTACACATTTTTATTTTTATTACTTGAAAATGTTCCATTTGAGTTGATTTGTGCTGTTTGCTGGCGGTTGTTTTCTGGTCTTTTCACTGGTTTACCATGAATTGAATTCTATATAGAAAGTGCTGAGTGCAGCGTAACTGACTCACAAATGACTCACTTACCTCTCGCAAATCGCTATCCTCGTCGAGTAAATCAATTTTGTTACCCACAACAACAATGGGTACTGCTGTAGTGGCTTTGGTCTCATGGATTTGATCTCGTATTGTTCGTGCCTCCTCGAATGTGGCTGCATCTGTGACATCATAGACAAGTATGAATGCATCAGCGGATGATATGGAAAGTGCGCGCATTGCGGGAAACTGTAAAAGAAATTGAGAAACAACCTCTTTTAGTTGATGACTTTAATAAAAAGAGTTCAAGTGGAAACTTGAAAAACCAAAACAACTTCAATAATTCTCTTTTAAAGTTTTAATCTGTAATTGGTGAAACGCCACTACCAAAACCATGTATTAAACCAACTATCAAATGCAAATTTTTAATTTGCTGTATAACCTTTATCTATAACTATAAGTTTTTCAAAAGCACTCAGCAAAAAGTTGCAACCTTTTTTATGTTAAGTTTAAAAAAAAACAAAAAACACACAAAACTTTTTTTGGCTTTTGTTTCTTTTTGCTTATCTGAAAATTGGTGCAAGTCAAACATGAAATTGAATTAATTTTGGATTCTGAAAACTTTAGTAACTTCATTACACCCCTTCTTGTGTGTAGAGAATGAAATCTATAATCCAATCGAAAATTTAAACGTAGAAAAAATTCAGTTTACTTTTGTTGGCAAAATATTAAGTGGTTATTCGGGCTGAAAATTGAGTTTAATTAATTTTTGGTTTCGATATTGTTAAAATACCTTAAAACCACCGCCTTACGTGTATATATAAAAAATATCATGATTAATACTTAGGAACACACACCAGGAGTAATGCTTGATTTAAAAATTTTTTTTATTAATTGGTGACAGACTATAATTCGGTGTTTCATTTTGAGGTTAAAAAGTCGAAAAAATATGGAGTATGTTGAAAAAAGTCGAAAGAGGTTGAAAAAATCGAGAAAAATCGGTGTTTCATTTTGAGGTTAAAAAGTCGAAAAAATATGGAGTATGTTGAAAAAAGTCGAAAGAGGTTGAAAAATTCGAGAAAGTGGAAAATTATTGGAAACTGTGAGAATGGCTGAAAAACAAAAAACAAAATATAGAAAATGTTGCAAAAAATTGTAAGCGGTTCAAAAGTATGGAAAATGATGAAATGCACTGAAAAGGCGGAAAAATGTTGGAAAAGTCAAAAAAAAAATGGAAAGGGTTGAAAAATGTCAAAAGAAATTATGAAACAGATGAAAAAGGCTGAAAGAGTCGAAAAACATGGAAAATGTTGAACTATTTTAAAACAGTTGAAAGAAGTTGAAAAACTCGGAAAAAGTTGAATGAGGTTGAAAAAGTCGAAATAAATTGAAAGGAATTGAAAAAGTCAGAAAAGTATAGAATATTTTAAAAAAAGTTTAAAGAGGTTGAAACTGTTGAAAGAGGCTAATAAGGTCGATAAAATATGGAACGATTTAAAAAAAAATTGAAAGAGATCGGACAGTTAATAAAGGCTGATGAAGTCGATAAAATATGTAAGCTCGAATAAAGTTGAAAATTCGATAAAAGTTGAAAGATACTAAAAATATATACCATTATAAAAACATTTTGATAAGAATAAGGGGCGTAGTACCTTTCACGCAATGAAAATACTTTAAACGGTGTATCTTCGTACCTATGATAGCAAGAGAACCTTCCTTACAACAAAAACACTTTAAACGCTATATCTTGACATCACTAACAGCTACAGCTGTGAAACTTGATACATGGATGCATATTGATTGTGCCAAGGTACTCGAAAAATGTGAACGGCATTGTGTATTGGGGCACAGCAATTACCATACAAGAAAAACAATTAAATTGGCATTCTTCGTACTTTTACCAAGTTGTGAAATTTGGTGCATGCACCCAATTGTCTGCAGTAACTACTGCGTAAAATGTAAGTGAGATTATACAACGGGTAGTGAGCAGGAAAAGCCGCGGGAACAGCTAGTCTTGAAATAAATTGAAACAGAGGTGCCATGCCGACTGATGCTATTCCGTCAAACACCATATAATTTCAAAGCTTGTAGAAGCAGACATCTCCACACCAAATTCAATTACGATCGTTAGTGCCGTTTTCGAGTAATAATGAATCAAACTTTTCGATTGTTGAAAAGTGCACCGCCCAGTTTTCCAAACCCGAGTTTTTTTGATACAATTTAAGATCTTTGTTATCCCATCCGTTTACCAAAATTCATCACAATATCTTACATGGTTTGCGAGGCACAGCGTTCTAAAACTTAAACTTTAGGGCAGTGCCACGCCTCTAAAAGCATTCTTAAAAACCTAATACGCTTAATGCTATACTTATTGTAGTATGGGAGTGATCCGAATAAAATTTTGTGTAGAGTTCTTGGATACCATTGGCTTTGAATTCAAATGGCATTCAACGGTATCGCATCAGTGGGCGGGGCACCCTCCATACAAGCAATTGATCGTTCAATAATAGTAGACATCGAAATAGACAAGAACAGTTGAGAAGTCTAGAATGGCATTGAATTCTTCATATATTGGACAAAAATACCGAAAAATATCGAAAAATTTGATGTATCTCTTAAACAAGAAATTTTGATTATAGTTGATCAAGGTGATGAAGTCGAAAACTATCAAATAATATTGAAAAATCCTATAAGTGTCGAAGAGTGTTGAATAATATTGAAATAAATAAAAGTTGAAAACATCGAATATGTCGAAAAAGTCTCACAAGTATTGAATAGCAATGGTAAAGTAGAAAGGTATCAAATCATATGATACCAAAAATGATGAAAAAAAGCCAAAAAAAATGAAAGCATTGTAAAAAATTTCAATAAAATCTTGTTAATTCCAGAGAAATTGGCAGCAGAATAGTTTTTTTCTTAGAATAATTTTCTCCGAGCCCTACAGACATCCAGATAACTTCTCTCTACCGTTTATGGCTGAACCATGTGAATATTTATGTTACCGGCGGAAGTAGTTAAGAGGAAAAACTAACTCTCTCAAGGCAAAAATTTTTATCCTTTATGCGTTAAAGTATGCTATGAAATTTTAAATTAGAAATAATGTGGCCCGCATAGCTAGTGTATGACGTACTGCCAACGCTTATCAGTTTCAGTGCATGCTTGGTTCGTAGGCAGGCCCTGGCTCGGTTTCTTTCTCATATTTTTACCTCGGTTTTTCCATTCTATAGCATGGCCAACTTTAGCATAGCTAAAAGTTATAGTAATTCCACTCAACTTTCAAAAAACAAACGTTTGCGTCTTGTGAAATGAAAATGACCTTTTCAAAAACTAAAAAATTAAAAGAACCCAAACGCGAAGAAAAATCTTCCAAAGAAAAATATTCAAAAAAAAAAAAAACAATTTCCGTCGAGAAATCAGAGCGCTTGCATATTAGAAACCAGAAACAAATGCGTCCATAGAAATGATTGCAAAGTTTTCGTTTGTCTGTATGCGTACAGTGCATATGTGCATTAGCTTTGATTGTACGACTGCATGTGGTGGTTTTAGCATTTCGCGCCACACACGCTTAGAACAACAACAATTTATGTATGCAAATACAATAAGCAGAGATGATATGTTTGCGGTAGTTTTCCCTGAGTGTCAATGTAGGTCACTGACAAAACAAACTTCAGTTTGTCATCCGCCCCCACTTTCGCCCGCTTCTCAAAACACTTGGGACAAGTGCAAAATAGAAGTCAATTTGGTGGTATGTTGCTGCCGCATGCAGCATTGACGATGCGTTTCGTATTTGAACTGCTTGACATAATCGCCAATTGTTTTCTACTTTTTCAACTTCCGTTTGATTGTTGCTCCATTTGTGTGCTTTCATGTTTAGGGTGGGACGTGTTATCATAGATGGATGGCTCAAATTTTATATGCGAATAATTTAATTTTAAAGCACACGGAAAAAACGATTTTGTAAAAAAATAGCGTGTGATATTCAAAAACAGCAAAAAAATCAGGAAAAATTGTCGGATAGCTCTGTAATTTCTTATTTCATGTGATACTCAATACAAATTGATGGGAAAACTTCAAACATTACAGGCCAATACTTAATTTTTACAGTTTCGGAATGTGAAATATACAATGAAGTCAGGAAAAAATTTAGTTAGCAAAAAGTACTGAATAAATATTGAGAGTATCATGTGAGCGACAAATAAAAATTATAGGGCAAACTGTAATGTCTTCACTACTTATCACATGATAATTCAATTATTTTATGATTCGATATTACGATTTTGTTATCAGCATTGTAGTAATACGACGCAAAAAGTAGGTAGATACTCGTACATGGTTAGACGTTGAAAAATGTGTGAATGTTGGATTTTGGTTTAAAAAAATTATGATTTCAAGAAAATATGAAATTATATTAGGTGCGCAACTAAGTTCGTGCTGTTTGTTAATAGATGGCGATAGCGGTAAGAGCTGGTCGATTTGGTTCATGTCGAAACGTTATGAATCTAGCCTAAGCATATGGTGAACAAACCGATTTGACACTTTTAAGATTTTGTGTTTTCATAGTCTGTTTGTGGTTGCTCGAAAATGACTGATTTTGTGCCAAATAATCGTCATTTGCGGGAGGTGTTGATTTTTTGTCTTTCAATCGAAGAAAACGGCGGCTGATGCGCTTATAGAGCTCCAAAAAGTTTACGGAGATGGTGTTCTGAGTGAAACAACATGCCGAGATTGGTTTCGTCGCTTTAAAGACCATGACGATCGACCACGTGAAGGATGACCAAAAGCCTACAATGATACGGAATTGGGAGACATTGCTCGATGAGGATTCGGCCTTGCCTCAGTATTGGGAGTTACCCGACAAGCCATTTCCAAGCGTTTGCATGCGTGAAAAACCGCCCTAATATGAACAGAGGCACGATAAAGTAATCCTATTGCATGAAAACGCTAGGCCTCACGTTGCTAAACCAGTGAAAACATGCTTGGAAACTCTCAAATTGGAAGTCCTAGCCCACCCGCCGTATTCCCCAGATATTGTTTCGTCAGACTACTACCTGTTCCGTTCAATGGCACATGGTCTGGCTGATCAGCAGTTCAACTCCTATGAAGACCTCGAAAAATGGCTTGATTCGCGGATAGCCTCAAGAGACGAACATTGATGGCATTCGAGCTCTACCAGAAAGATGAGGAAAAGTGGTATCTAGCAATGGGCAATATTTTGATTGGCTCATCCGTAACTGTTTTTTGACAATAAAGTTGCATTTTCTAACAAAAAACCGCGAGAACTTAGTTGCGCACCTAATAATAAAGGGTGTTTTTTTTAGAGGTTTGTTTTTCGAATAGAGATAAAACTGGCATTTTATGGTCAAATCTGGCAACTCTAATGTCATTTATGTTCAGTTTGGTTTGCCATTTTATCATGAACAGGTTGACAAAAGAACAACGCTTGCAAATCGTGCAAATTTATTTCGAAAATAATGGTTCAGTTCGCGAAGTTTACCGCAAGCTCCGTCCATTTTATGGTCGACATAATCGTCCATCAGAGCAATTAATTCGGTTAACCATGGATCGTTTTCGCACTACGTTTACTCTATGTGATAATACGCATCCGCAGAGACGTCGAACAGTGCGCACCGAAGAAACAATTGCCGCTGTAGAGCAAAATGTTGAAGAGGACCTGAATGAATCGATTCGCCACCGTGCACAGCAATTGGAGCTTTGTCCATCAACTTTATGGAAGATTTTGCGCAAAGATCTTGGCTTGCGACCTTACAAGATCCAGCTTGTGCAAGAATTAAAGCCGCGAGACCATGCAATGCGTCGTGATTTTGGTGTATGGGCCGAAAATGAGATTGATCTCGATGCTGATTTTCATCGCAAAATTTTGTTCAGTGATGAGGCTCATTTTTGGTTGAATGGCTACGTCAACAAGCAAAATTGCCGCATTTGGAGTGAAGAGAATCCACATGAGACCCTTGAGACGCCATTACATCCACAAAAACTGACTGTTTGGTGTGCTCTATGGGCTGGTGGAGTCATTGGGCCATACTTCTTCCGAAATAATGCTGGAGAGTCAGTTACCGTTAATGGAGACCGGTATAGAGCCATGATAACCGACTATTTTGTTCCCGAATTGGATGGCATGAATGTGGATGAGTTGTGGTTCCAACAAGACGGCGCTACATGCCACACAGCGCACGTCACAATCGATTTATTGAAGGAAACATTCGATGAGCGCATAATTTCGCGGAATGGACCTGTCAATTGGCCACCAAGATCGTGCGATTTGACACCATTGGATTATTTTTTTTGGGGATATGTGAAGTCGCTCGTCTACGCCAACAAACCAGAAACGTTAGGGGACTTGGAAGCCAACATTCGTGGCGTTATTGCCGACATACGGCCCCATATGCTCGAAAAAGTGGTTCAAAATTGGACCTGTAGAATTGGCTTTATTCGAGCCAGCCGCGGCGGCCACATGCCCGAAATCATATTTAAACATTAATGGCATAAAATTATCCTTCCAATAAAGCCAAATTGCTGGACATTAAAACGATTTTCTTGTGTTTTATTTCAATTCGAAGCTTTATACCTCTAAAAAAACACCCTTTACATGCTATGTATCATAAAATAATTGATAGATTTTTCAACGGCTTTTTTTCCTGCCTTTCTTACAAACCGAAATCAGTTGATTTTTAAGATATATACTAAATCTTCTTTTCAGGCAGCTGGCACTCTAAGCAAAACAGTTATTCAAAAAATCCTTCGGTTATTAAAACATTAGTTACTCAATTGATAATCACAATTTTAAAAATGCCAAACTTTAGCAACAATTGTCACCGCTAGGCATCAAAAAATAAATCTTTCGGAAGACCCGTCACAAATACGAATGAAGTAATTTTTCTTTTGAATAACGACTTAACTTTAAGCAGCAATAAAAAAGGCATAACCCCTTAACGCAAGTACATACGCACATATATACAATTATAGCAGATGTAAGTGGCATTATATATAGCACAAAAGTTATTATGAAACCTTTGTGAAATCTTTATCAATACTTTAACGACTTTGTTTCCAAAGTTAAGAAATACAATCCACTATCAATCATCACAGCGGAATTCTCTGGAAGCAGACTTTGTATTTTTTAACACGTATTTAACTGTTTACATTTAAATTGAACTGATAAGATACCATCTTATCTGAAGCGGATAACGAAGCAAAGAATATGCAGCTCAAACGAGTGCAAAACTACTGCGAACGCAATTTCAATTGTAACTTCGAAGTGTGCACACGAATTAGTACCTTCTCGCATACGATGGAGCAGAAGTTTCGAAATGAAATTAAAATTTTATAAGGAACGAGTGCAATTGCACTCGGTGGAGTACTTTACGTAGTATTACGCAGTGGCGCTGCCTATAAAAAGAGCGAAACGTTATGGAGAATCATTAAACGATTTACAATCGCAAAACAGTGAAGAGTCTTAGTATCCAAAGTGAGAAATTAACTTAAAATAAAAATTCAAAATGGTTTGCAAAGGATGTGGAACAAGTAAGTAGTTAATTTTCGGAGTTAAAATAATAATTTTTACAGTAAACTTATAAAAATTTTTCAATGCAGATTGCAAGTGCACCTCAGCCAAATGCGGTGACAACTGCGCCTGTGATAAACAGTGCAACTGCGCCTGTAAAACTGGAACCAAGGAAGAGTGCACAAAGACATGTGCAAGCAAGTGAATAGTTTTGACGAAATAGTGCCAAAATGGATGAGATGTTAAAATATTTCTGAAAAAAAGAAAATGAAAGTGTATAAAATAAACGAAATGTGTGTTCACTAGTGTAGAATAGAAAAATAGATGGTATTGTTCTTTCGTAGATAAAATTATGATTTTCTAGTGCTCAAATCATTAGTGTCTTTTCGATTCAGTGCAGAATTTTTCATTTGAAAAGCCACAGACTGCTCTCCGCTCAATGACTTAGGCTTGGTATAGTACTTTTTAACAGGAAAAGTCCATCTCATGATATAACTAACGGGCAGTGTGGCTCTTGCCCTCGTACTAAAAGCCAAATGTGCCGAACTTTTTTAAATGATATCCACAGTGTTGCCAATTTGAAATCAATGAATTGTCGGACTTTCGAATATAAATTTTTTTTGGTTGGTTAAAAGTTGATGACTATTTTATTTTTTGCTGTCAAAAAATGCAGCTGGCATATGTTTGGGGCTACTGAAACGGATTTCATCTTCACTAAAACCCTACACTATACTAGTGGCAATACTTTTGGTATAATTTTAAAAATCTTTAATGAAATATTATATAAAATTCGGACATCAAGGTTTGAAACCAGAAGTTTTTTGTAATTCATAGAAAAATATGTAACATTTAGCTCTACTTTTATTCACTTCTTGGAAAAGCCTTATAAAGGGTGTTTTTTTTTAGAGGTTTGTTTTTCAAATAGAGATAAAACTGGCATTTTATGGTCAAATCTGGCAACTCTAATGTCATTTATGTTCAGTTTGGTTTGCCATTTTATCATGAACAGGTTGACAAAAGAACAACGCTTGCAAATCGTGCAAATTTATTTCGAAAATAATGGTTCAGTTCGCGAAGTTTACCGCAAGCTCCGTCCATTTTATGGTCGACATAATCGTCCATCAGAGCAATTAATTCGGTTAACCATGGATCGTTTTCGCACTACGTTTACTCTATGTGATAATACGCATCCGCAGGACGTCGAACAGTGCGCACCGAAGAAACAATTGCCGCTGTAGAGCAAAATGTTGAAGAGGACCCAAATGAATAGATTCGCCACCGTGCACAGCAATTGGAGCTTTGTCCATCAACTTTATGGAAGATTTTGCGCAAAGATCTTGGCTTGCGACCTTACAAGATCCAGCTTGTGCAAGAATTAAAGCCACGAGACCATGCAATGCGTCGTCATTTTGGTGTATGGGCCGAAAATGAGATTGATCTCGATGCTGATTTTCATCGCAAAATTTTGTTCAGTGATGAGGCTCATTTTTGGTTGAATGGCTACGTCAACAAGCAAAATTGCCGCATTTGGAGTGAAGAGAATCCACATGAGACCCTTGAGACGCCATTACATCCACAAAAACTGACTGTTTGGTGTGCTCTATGGGCTGGTGGAGTCATTGGGCCATACTTCTTCCGAAATAATGCTGGAGAGTCAGTTACCGTTAATGGAGACCGGTATAGAGCCATGATAACCGACTATTTTGTTCCCGAATTGGATGGCATGAATGTGGATGAGTTGTGGTTCCAACAAGACGGCGCTACATGCCACACAGCGCACGTCACAATCGATTTATTGAAGGAAACATTCGATGAGCGCATAATTTCGCGGAATGGACCTGTCAATTGGCCACCAAGATCGTGTGATTTGACACCATTGGATTATTTTCTTTGGGGATATGTGAAGTCGCTCGTCTACGCCAACAAACCAGAAACGTTAGGGGACTTGAAGCCAACATTCGTGGCGTTATTGCCGACATACGGCCCCATATGCTCGAAAAAGTGGTTCAAAATTGGACCTGTAGAATTGGCTTTATTCGAGCCAGCCGCGGCAGCCACATGCCCGAAATCATATTTAAACATTAATGGCATAAAATTATCCTTCCAATAAAGCCAAATTGATGGACTATAAAACGATTTTCTTGTGTCTTATTTCAATTCAAAGCTCTATACCTCTAAAAAAAACACTCTTTATTTAGCAAATTGTCCTTTGAAAGAATTTTCTTAATTCTGGAGCAACAATGAGAGTTGTACACCCACAAAAAAAAAATTAAAAATAAAATTAGTATTGAACCACTTAGCAAATTTTTTTATACGGATTTTGCATTCATAACGTACCCGACCAAAAATCAGCCACAAGTTATTATCATAGTTTTACCAAAAACGATGATTTCGATTCAATAAATTGTGTATAGTATGAATTAAACCATTTTTTTTGATTCTATATTGAGTGGCTTGATTCAATTCGTAAATATGAATTTGCATAAAAGGCAGTATGTATAGAGATTCGCAGGGTTAGCATAGTTTTAAGTTCATATAGACCACAAAAGCAACAACATATCAGTATCAAATTAATACGAAGCTCCATATGAACGACTTTTATAGGTAAAAATGTATACAAGAAATGCATGAAATCAGGATAAAACATTCTCGAATTCCTTATAAAAATGAAGCCAATCAGATTTGGCAATACAACTCAGTACAGGCTATATGAATCAGTATAGTTCTTGTTAAATCTATACTAATATTTCATTGAATTAATACCATTTTGTGTAATATTAATACTGGTTAATATAGGCCGCAACAATAAACAACATTTGAGTGCCAAATTAATACGAAACATGAGTATAATTTTAATATAGAAAAATCATAGTTTTTTTTGAGTGTAGTAGGCTTAATTCATTTAAATTTTAAAGACTTCAAATAGCCATCTTTAATACGGCAGCTGGTAAGCTGGTGCCAGTTAGAATATTGTTGGAAACAATTTTCAGAATATTAACGAAAATGTAGTGACATAATTTGTAATAAGTACCGGTTATTAAACTCTGATCCTAGATTGTAAGTATAGTACACTACTACATACTTGGTCAAGAAGTCACCAATTTAGGAGGCGGCTTTTCGTTTCTAATGCCTTAATAGGTTGCATTGTTAAATGATTCATTGTTAAGTTTTTGTAGTTGAATCGCTTGAGATAACTGCCTCTTTGGTCTAAGTTAGTGAGTCTTAGCTAGACTGCTATTCTAACCTAACTTTGTCTCTAATATCTTAAGTTTTATTTTTGATGTTATACATCAAATTTCAATGTAAATTTGCACAATTTAATATTAATAACTTAAAAGTGGTCCACCTTAAAGCGTATATGGTGGTATACATAGGTGTGATGCCTTTTCATGTGTGTGCTTATGAAGTGCTGTTGTATCCTTTTCATTGGATGTCAAGAGAAACGATTTTTTTTCAAAACTGGTAGATATTATATTTTTTTTGTTTCGAAACTGTGCAGCGCTGATAATACGCGTCGCTGCTGCTGTCAGTTTTGATCCTGTTGTTGAACAATCAAATGCGATTTTGTGGTTTTATCTGTTTTGTGTTAAATTCTTTTATTTTAAAGGTCTTAATGCGCAATGTTTTACAATCTCAATTGAATGGTTTTTTTATTTTCAATTTTAAGAAATTTAAAATCATTTTTATCTTGAATAATTTTTCTAGAACATTTAAAATATCAAATTATTATTGAAAAAATGCCATAAATAAACTTCAGTCAACTCTTGACTTCAGAAACAAATCAAAATCACACGCTGTGCCACATTTTATTGCATACTTTTCAGGGGCAAAATTTGTAGACGCGTGCAACTCTCTTTTGACAGTTTAAATGCTTTATAATTTATTTCGCTTACAATAAACTTTCTTCAATATTTCAATCCAAAAGTTAAAGTTTTGCTTTCGTTTACTTTTCGCATTACGGATAAACTTTCTTTCATCTGTGTGCGCTGTTTTTGGCGGTAACTTTAAAAGGATTAACTAAATGAGTTGCGTGTCAGAGACAGGTCATTATGCATTACTTGGGGATTAAACTTGGCAATCTGTGTTGCATTACGAAAAAAACTTGTAAGTTTACTTATTAACATTATGCTATAAAATTGCATTGTTGCATTTGTGTCAAGTAAAATAGCTGGAGGCAATAGAAATAAATGTCATAGTAAAAAAGGGACTGCAAAGTAACAATTTCAGAAACGTCAACTTTTGCGCTTTACACAGAACTGAAGATAAAAATTCTTTTGTGAGAGTCGTAGTTTGAAAAATTTTAAGCATGAAAAACTTTTTTAGTTCATTTTTGCAAGTAACATAAAATGACTTAATAAATTTTGCATAATGTAACTTTATCAATCTTTATGTTTCAGCTATAGTTATGGAGACGTTGGAATAAATATCTATATGATTTCATCATGTGGCAGAAGTTGAAAATCGTGAAGCTCTAAGTAATATAAATAATAAAATAATACGAACAATCTTTGCGACTGAGTTGTGTCTGCGTTATTTATTAAAAGTCCTTTGGCACTGTGAAAAAAGGTAATTTAATCAATTTTATTGCGTCTGCCGATTACATTAAATTTATGTATGCAAAAATACAGTTAAATGCAAGAGGCAGACGCTTTTGTTGCTGCGTTTAGGAGTAATTAAATTATTTGCAAAATTTTATGATTTATACAAATTAAAGTGATTTTTTTCGTCTGCCAAATGGCGATTGTTATAAAGATTATGTCATAAGACACGAGAGGAAGAACTTCTGCCAATATAACAAACATGTTGAAAACAAACTGAGTACTGAATTATCTTATCGCGTCTGCCTCTTAGCTGATCGGTTTCTTTACTTATAAAAATGTAAATATCGAGAAACCAGACGATTCCAGCGCTACCTTTTGAATGCAGACGTTAATCATATATCTATATTTTTAAAACTAATACTGTGCAGATTGTTATCCAAAATTAATTGTTCTATTTTTTGGTCATTTCTATTATTGTTATTTTATTTTTTTGGCTGAGGCAATTCACCCAAAATCGGACAGCATTTTTCTTTAACATCTCTGATTTTAATTTAAATTTTTATTTCTTTAAGTGCTGGTTTGGGCAAGCGTCCCTAATTTATTATATTTTCCTTTTCTCTGAGATATCGTATTTGAAATTTGTTAGACACAGATCTACACACATTTCTACAAAAGTTCCTGTACGGAAATATAACTGGAACATTTAAATTTACGATATCTCGATATAATTCAAGTTGATTTTTGAAAGGAAAAAGGTTAAACTTTTGAACTATATAGTTAATTACTTAAAGTCAATTTAAGAATTTGAGTAATATCGACAAATTGGAGTAATATCGAAGATTTTGACATGACCAACCCCATACATTTTGAAAAAGCAAAGGCCTAAACGTTTGCCTCTGGTATTTTCAGCTTCTAGAGGCAAAAGTGAAGAAAATGAAATTCTGAAAGAAAACGAAATTCTGAAAGAAAACGAAGTTCTGAAAGAATACGATAAAACTATTGAAAACCGTTTGTTTTTTTAACAGTGTGGACCTCTGCCTTTTACATTTTATTTAACTATACTATGCTCTTAACAAAATGTATCAGAGACAGACGCGACAAGATCATTTAATATAGTTTTTTGGACGCACTTGAATCATTGGGAGTGAGACTTTTTGATAATTTTGGAGGAAGAGTAATTGAAAAATTGAAAGTTTGGGTTGTGTCTTTAGTCGAAGAAGTTGAATAATATTGGAAACTCTTCATGCTTTTTTTCAATAAGTAAACCACGTCACCAAGTTCATTAAAATCGATCCAATCGTGTTAAAAATCAATTTTTTTCTTCAGTGTAAAAATGCTTCATAGGGTTTGCGTATGCGTTTTCAGAATTTGTATCAAAATCGCACACAGTCCGACCTCGGTCAACGCAACCCTTGATAAATGCAACTCATCGATTATCGCAACAAGCATATTCCTTTCATTACAGACTCAGTAAGTGCAACTTTTGAAACAAATTTTACCTCAACGTATGTCGTTTGAATATTCTCTGTAGCATTTCCGTTATTTAACCGAGTTTGTGAACACCCCAAGATGGAGAAATGTTTATACAATTGGTTTCTTTACCAAATAAATGCTGACTTTTTTTGATAAGTTAACGTTTTTTTATATTTAAGGTTATTTCATATTAAATATCGAATTCCCAAGTTCCTCAGATTTTTTGACTTCATCATTGCAACTACTGTGGCAATTGCAGAAGGCTTGATTTATATTAGTTGCACTGACCGAGGCCACACTGTATATGAGATATTAGCATTGAGCTGCATTCATTAAGTACACTCCCAAAAGAGTAGAGATTTTTATCAGAGTCCAGCTAATTTTCCAGAACTATAGTTCGAATTCATATGAATTAAATATTCATACAAAAGAATGAAATGATTTTCCATGGTTTTTGAAGAATGTTTAAAAAATGAATCAATACCAATATAGTATAAAACAAATTCGTGTTAGCTACAACATTTACAACTCAAGAACGGCTGGACCGATTTTAATTATCTCTGATTTGTTGGATTTTTCTTCACCCCGAGTTCCTACTCAGAGGGCATAAAACTTTTATTCCATATTTCTTTAAAATTTGATTTTCTCAAAGATCAATTTTCCGATTCGTGTCTTTTATATTAAGAAGCATTGCTTAGGCTACAAATCTTTTATTAAGGGTGCATATTTAGGGTGGTTCTCATACAAAAATATTTTTAAAATATAATTTTCTCGAAGACTACTTAATCAATTCTCATGGAACTCAAACCAAGTGGATTTTATATAAAGGGATATCTTCATACAAAAGTGATTTTTAAATCGATCTTTCACGAAGATTTTATATTTTTTTTTTAAATGCTTCTTATGGTTTTTGCAAAGTTTGGTTTAAAAAAATGGGCGTGTCACGTCCAAAATGCATCATATCTCATCAACAACTGGACGCAGATGAATGGGAATCGATATAAAAGGTAGTTTAGCTTCAAGTTAACATGACATTCATTCGGGACAAAGTTCGCCGGGTCAGCTAGTATTTTAATATTTAAATGTTTCATCTTAAGATATTAACACTATTTCAAACCAGCAGATTTATTATTATGTTTTTTTTTTTTGTTTTAAGAGCTTAAGCTTTTATGGAATAACACTTTGACACTTAGTGTGTTAGCTTCGAAAGGGGAGACAGAAGAGTGGGAATAAGTTTAAACCATAAAAAGCACGGTTACTATTTTTTCTTTTTAAGAAAATAGTTTATTTTTTTTAAATTATGATGGTGCAACCATAAGAACGAAAGTGATCTGAAGCGAGTTTATGCCATTGAACTTCATTGCACTTCAGTTATTGATGCTTTGCTGATATTATGTACTTTTCTTACCACAGCTGAAAAGCTCAATATGGTGCTAATTTGGTAACAGCTCCAAAAAACCTCCAGATAATTAAAGACGCTGGTTTTTAATTGCTCTACAATTGGAGAATGATTTAGTTAAATACAATCTTACACAAAATTAGATCAAAAACCTCAATTTGCACGATCTAGTAGGCCACTTGATATCAAAAAATTTCGAAATTACGGTTCCTGGGAACTCTTTGAGCAACAAAGTCAAAATTGCTTTTATTGTATGATTAATGGCACTGTCGTCTTGAAATTGTAGCCCATAAAAAGTCGATTACCATACGTCTATAGGGCGTACCAATGACGGTAACGTTCGTTCCTAAGTAATTTGCAAATAAAGATTGCCCAATGACACTACCAGCACATAATGCATACCAAAGAGTTACTTTTTGCAGATGTAATGGCTTCTTTAAGGTAAATTGTGGGTTTTGAGAGTTTTATGTATGGTGGCTTGAATCCTCTGTTGCTCCATACGCCTGAAGGTGTGTTCCGAGAAAATTGCAAATGAAAGTTTGAGCCTTAAAAGAAAAAAACTGGTCCAAAAAAGTATCATCGAAATTTGAATGAAACATCATGTTGATAAATTGGGTATCTCTGTGATAAACTTTAGAAGAAGAGCAAACATGCATTTAGGAACTATTGCTATGGAGCAAATAATAACTGCTCCAGTTTTTAACTAAATATGTATGGAAGTGTTAAGTATGTGGAGCAAAAAAATTACAAAACAGTTTTTTTTCATGTAAAACTTGCTCCATAAACCAAAATTTGGATTTTGCAGCAAATAATAGGAATAAAAAATGAATAAATTTGGCATATGGAGCAAAGTAACACCGTATATCTCAGAAACTAAAACAGATAGATGTATTGCGACAACATAATTACAAAGAAAATTTTTCAAAACCTATAGAACAAGTCTTAAGTCAAAATGTCAAACAAAAAGTGGGGCTTGGAGCAAACGAGAACTCGGTCGACGACATCTCAATTTTGCTCAGTAACGTGTTCACCGAGCAATAAATTAGCTTTATGGTGATGAAATTCAGTATTCAATGTCTGCTTCTCCGGTATACAATCGGCAGTCAGCAGGCTTTACTTTTTGCGTGTCTTGAGCTTTTATGGATGATGAACTTGACGTACAGTCAATAAATTTCGGCCATCGGTCACACTTTCACTAATAGTGCTGATATTTTAAATAGATAGAGCGTGCGTTAGAATGAAAGAGAGGCCATATCAGATCCATGATAGGTCTTAAGCCTCAAAAATGTTAAGACTCTTTTCAAAATTGTTATTATAGTAAGACGATGATGACTTATTCTCCCTCTGAAAGCGTAAACGTGCTTGCGGCAGACTATCAATTTCAGTGAAAGGTTATTAAATGGTTAAAAATGTTCAGTACTTAAAAAATGCATGAGGCTAACGTAAAACTGAACAAGTACCACTTTGGAAATAAGATACGACTAGCAGCTCTCAAATAAAAATCGCTACACCTTCCATAGCACGAATTAAATAATCTGTTACGTACATTGTACATCATATTCATCAAGTTTTTTCTATATCATACTTCGAAATACTGTACAAATCACAAACAGTAGTTGTCCTTGGTTTACGCGTCGTGTGTTGCTGGCTATTAAGAAAAAAAATAAACTCCGTTCGAAATGGAAAGTAAACGGTACGGATGAGAACTGGGAAAACTTTAGAAGAGCTCGTAATGAAGCAACTTACTTGCTAAGACTGGAAAAAAGAAGATTTTTCTCCTCTAAACTGAATGCCAACTTGAATTCCAAGCAACTATGGCAAAATATTAAGAAATATGGAGTTTTTAGTAAAGAGTCTTCTGAATGCGGCTTAGACCCTGATCAGCTAAATAATTTTTTTCTGACAAGTGGCATTCCTAGTTGTTCTTCAGCTGTATCCAATGATTTAACTTTTGAACTACACACTAATTTTCCGTTTACCTCGTTTGAATTTTCCACTGTAAATGAAAATGATGTGATTAAATGCATAGTGAATATGAGCTCCAATGCTGTTGGAATTGATGGATTGCCAATTAAACTTGTTAAATTAATTATATCTTACATTACAGCACCGCTAACTCACATTAAAAATCATTGTATTACTTGCTCCCGTTTCCCTGATTTATGGAAAATAGCTACTGTGATTCCCATCGCTAAAAAAGCATCTGCTTTAGAACCAAATGATTATAGACCTATTAGCATCTTGCCGGCCCTAGGAAAAGTTTTTACTGAATATCTAAATTTAAATAGTTTATTGCACCCTTTACAGTCAGGTTTTCGTACTAGTCACAGTTGTTCAACGGCTTTAATGAAAATTATTGATGACATAAGGGTATTTTATGATCAAAACTTTTTAACTCTCCTCTGTCTGATTGATTTTTCGAAAGCCTTTGATTCGGTTTACCATGCTCTACTTTGCGATAAGCTAAAAAAATACTTTAACTTCAGTTCCAATGCAGTTAAATTGTTGTCAAATTACTTGGAAGGGAGAAAACAACGTGTTGTGATAGGTAGTAATTTTTCTTGCATTAAAAGTATTAACACTGGTGTTCCTCACGCGTCCATTTTAGGTCCTCTTTTATTCTCAATTTTTATTAATGATGTTTTTAATGTGTGCAAATATGCTTCAATTCATGCTTACGCTGACGATATACAAATCTATCTCTCTAGACCGATTGGACTAATTGAAGACTTAAGCTATAGACTGAACTCTGACCTATCCCTACTGAACAGATGGGCTGTAAGCAACTTACTGCTTATTAATCCCTCAAAATCTAAAGTGCTTCCAATTATGAGGAATGAACCTTATCTTGAGAATATACCGCCCTTGTTCATTGGATGCGATCAGCTGGATTTTGTGAACAAAGTTAAGAGCCTTGGATTTGTACTAAACTCTAAACTCACTTGTACTGACCATATTAATAAGACAGTTTGAAAAATATATGAAATATTACGATATTTACGTTCTTCTTCAGACTTTACACCTACGGAAACTAGACGTAGACTTGTCGTGCAGCTTATTATGCCGCATATTAATTTCTTTGATGTTGTATATCCTGAACTCGACTCTCAGTCAAAACATAAAGTTTTAGTAGCATTTAATAACGCTGCTAGATATGTTTATGGTGTACATCGGTATGATCATATCTCGTTAATAAGTAGGGGCATTCTTGGCTGTGGTTTGATAAATTATTTAAATATTCGAAACCTTATTTTTCTGCACAGACTCATTTTCTCTCGGAAACCTGAATATCTATATGAGAAACTAGGTTTTTCACGCTCAAATAGGTGTTTACATTTTATTTTCCCTAGGTACATTCACCTTAACAGCACTAGATACTTTTTCATTAGCACTATTAGACTTTGGAATGCGTTACCCAACACTTTAAGACAAATAACTTTAGGAAGCAGCTTCAAACGCGCCAATCATGATTATTTTAAAGATTCTTGATTTGAACTTGTAATATTTTAGTTAATTTTATTTTTTTCTATCACATTATTATTTTCTTCAAAATTTGCAGATCTTTTTCCTTGTTTCATATTTTCCGTTTACTTTTTACAATTCATCTTCTTCCGTCTTCTCTTTTTTGAACTCAGTAAATTTTAAAATTAAATTTATTTTTATTTTTTACAAGCCTTTCTCCATTGAATCATGTATTTTAAAGTTTATATACATTTATATTTTTGTAATCTTAATTGATGTACTATAAAAGACTAAGTCTTACTGCACAATTCTATTTGAAATAAATATAAATATAAATATAAATATAAATATAAATATAAATATAAATATAAATATAAATATAAATATAAATATAAATATAAATATAAATATAAATATAAATATAAATATAAATATAAATATAAATATAAATATAAATATAAATATAAATATAAATATAAATATAAATATAAATATAAATATAAATATAAATATAAATATAAATATAAATATAAATATAAATATAAATATAAATATAAATATAAATATAAATATAAATATAAATATAATATAAATATAAATATAAATATAAATATAAATATAAATATAAATATAAATATAAATATAAATATAAATATAAATATAAATATAAATATAATATAAATATAAATATAAATATAAATATAAATATAAATATAAATATAAATATAAATATAAATATAAATATAAATATAAATATAAATATAAATATAATATAAATATAAATATAAATATAAATATAAATATAAATATAAATATAAATATAAATATAAATATAAATATAAATATAAATATAAATATAAATATAAATATAAATATAAATATAAATATAAATATAAATATAAATATAAATATAAATATAAATATAAATATAAATATAAATATAAATATAAATATAATATAATATAAATATAAATATAAATATAAATATAAATATAAATATAAATATAAATATAAATATAAATATAAATATAAATATAAATATAATATAAATATAAATATAAATATAAATATAAATATAAATATAAATATAATATAAATATAAATATAAATATAAATATAAATAAATATAAATATAAATATAAATATAAATATAAATATAAATATAAATATAAATATAAATATAAATATAAATATAAATATAAATATAAATATAAATATAAATATAAATATAAATATAAATATAAATATAAATATAAATATAATATAATATAAATATAAATATAAATATAAATATAAATATAAATATAAATATAAATATAATATAATATAAATATAAATATAAATATAAATATAAATATAAATATAAATATAAATATAAATATAAATATAAATATAAATATAAATATAATATAAATATAAATATAAATATAAATATAAATATAAATATAATATAATATAAATATAAATATAAATATAAATATAAATATAAATATAAATATAAATATAAATATAAATATAAATATAAATATAAATATAAATATAAATATAAATATAAATATAAATATAAATATAAATATAAATATAAATATAAATATAAATATAATATAAATATAAATATAAATATAAATATAAATATAAATATAAATATAAATATAAATATAAATATAAATATAAATATAAATATAAATATAAATATAAATATAAATATAAATATAAATATAAATATAAATATAAATATAAATATAAATATAAATATAAATATAAATATAAATATAAATATAATATAAATATAAATATAAATATAAATATAAATATAAATATAAATATAAATATAAATATAAATATAAATATAAATATAAATATAAATATAAATATAAATATAAATATAAATATAAATATAAATATAAATATAAATATAAATATAAATATAAATATAAATATAATATAAATATAAATTATTAAATATAAATATAAATATAAATATAAATATAAATATAATATAAATATAATATAATATAAATATAAATATAAATATAAATATAAATATAAATATAAATATAAATATAAATATAAATATAAATATAAATATAAATATAAATATAAATATAAATATAAATATAAATATAAATATAAATATAAATATAAATATAAATATAAATATAAATATAAATATAAATATAAATATAAATATAAATATAATATAAATATAAATATAAATATAAATATAAATATAAATATAAATATAAATATAAATATAAATATAAATATAAATATAAATATAAATATAAATATAATATAAATATAAATATAAATATAAATATAAATATAAATATAAATATAAATATAAATATAAATATAAATATAAATATAAATATAAATATAATATAAATATAAATATAAATATAAATATAAATATAAATATAAATATAAATATAAATATAAATATAAATATAAATATAAATATAAATATAAATATAAATATAATATAATATAAATATAAATATAAATATAAATATAAATATAAATATAAATATAATATAATATAAATTATAAATATAAATATAAATATAAATATAAATATAAATATAAATATAAATATAAATATAAATATAAATATAAATATAAATATAAATATAAATATAAATATAAATATAAATATAAATATAAATATAAATATAAATATAAATATAAATATAAATATAAATATAAATATAAATATAAATATAAATATAAATATAAATATAAATATAAATATAAATATAAATATAAATATAAATATAAATACCATGGCAACATAAAATCCAGTTCAATTCTGCTAAATTCATCGGGCAAGGGTACACATTACTTGAGGAAAAATGTAAAGAAAAATTTCTGTAAAATTAGTCAGAAAAAAAAACCATACGAAAATTTGCGACACTCATCGGGAAGTTTACACATAAGGAAAACTGACAAATTTGAAAATTTTATTTTGATTGAAGTCTCACATTTTCAAGCTGTAAGAATCACATTTTTTCAGCTATTTTCAAGAAAATCATATCTATGAAGGTTTTAGAAGTGGGTTATATAAAAGCAAAATTTTTACTCTGGCAAAGTAAACGTTTACAATACCCAGAAAAATACTGTTCAAATTGCAGCTTTTAGAAAGTGCTATAAATATTTGTGCAGAACTACAAAAAAGATTGTCGTATCGACTTGTACGTCAGGTAGAAAATTTTCGACGCTGAAACGTCTACAAATTTTTCTACGAAAGTTTAACAGCATGGAGAGGCGACTGATTGTCAACCTATTACTACATCAACATTGTTACCTGGGAAGTGAAAAATTGTTTTGCAAGCTTGCAACAAGTCATCGATTTGAGTAGTTTTCGTATTACTAAGAACCACCAGGAATAATTTTTCGGCCATAGCATTGCCGTGTTTTCTAATGTATCAGCACAATAGTGGAATTTGTCATTTGTAATACAAATTCTTCGACGTTCATAACGCTTCCTTATTTGCTTTGCTACTGGAATGGTGAAACTTTATAAACTCAGATGTACTGTATGAATTATAAACTCTAATGCAAAATAATGCATTCATATTTCAGCATATTTTATCCTTAGCTCACTTACAGCAGAAGGAAAACAACATCTTTATCAACTCATTTGTTCTGCATTGTGCCGTCTGCGTCCTTGAGAGGTAAAATTGCCACAGTCGTTTTTATCAACGTTTTTGCGTGCAACATTTCGTAATTTAGAAGGAAATTCGTCTTTTTTTCTTTTTTTGAAGAATAAATCATCTCTGCGTCGTAACGTTGTCAGTGTCTCTTACACAATACACCCCTTCCATTATTTTTGAAACCCCACCGGCATGAATAAGTCCTGTGAGCTTTTTTTTTAAATAATAAAGCAAAGTAGTACAGCAGTCGGCAGTTGGGAAATTTTAAATTTATTATTAAAATAAATATGAGAGATAATGGCACAGTCTGGCTTCAGGTAAGTAAGGATAAAAATTGTAAGTCAGTAAAAAGAGTAGAAAAAGCATTTGGAAAGCTGTTAATTTAGCATGAAGTTCCATTTATTTCACTCATATATTTTTATACTTAATAGCATAATCCTTGGCTGATAGCAGTTGTTTGAGATAAACTCCCATTACGATGTACATTAGACTGTATGTTATTCCCCAAGTTTGATTTATCGAGAAGGCGTGCATATTAAAGTTTGAGTACCTTAACCTAAATACTTGGTTTTTTTTTGCCGAAAACTGCTGCACTCACAAAAAAGCGAGTGTTTTTTAGACCATACGACTGAAGTAAAACTTATTTAGCTCCATCTATATATATGTATATATGTATGTTTATATATGTATAATATATATATGTACATACTTATACATATATTTATTTTCTACAAATATTTAAATTTATTATCGGTTTTCATTGATAAATTAATTTTTTTTGGAATAGATTTCTAACTTTTATTCATTATTTTTATTATTTTCATTATCGGATATATCAGTAATTACTGCGGTTGATTGTAAGACCGAGACAATAGGCTTATGGTATGATAAATAAGATACATATGTTGTTTTTTTTCTTCACCACATCTGTTACAAATTGACATACATAATATAATTATCTATAAAACCATAGAATATATAATAGCGATTCTGCATAAATACTAAAGAACTAAAAACTACGAAAATGATATCTGTAAATTATTTATTTTTTCCTTAGAACACAAGTTCTTTTAGGCATTAAAAAGAATTTTATCTCATGTGCTAATTTTTAATATTGAATAAAAAGATAGTTTTAAACATCTGCAATATCACACATACCACAAATAATGACTTCTTAACAGCAGCACATTTAATAAATAGGGTGCGGCAACACTGAAGTTGATGAGCTTGAAAGAGTTACTTATAAAATGCCTAAGCGAATCAGGCTGATACAGATTGAAGTTGTTTACAGGTTCTCATGTTATATGCTAGCGTCATATTTCTGCCAATTTACACCAATATATAGTGTACATATTTCAAAAGGCTCCACTAAGAGACTTTTGTGTGAATCCAAATTCAATTCAAGTACTAGAAATGATTTTCTAGGCTGAACAAAAATTCCAAGTAAAAAATATCGAATAAAAATACAAGACAGTTGAAAAAAGTCGATAATTCGAAAAATGTTGATAATGCAAAAAAAGTTGAAACTAGTTGAAAAAGTCCTAAAAACAAAGAAACATTATTAATACGCTGTACGTAAGAGTTCTTTAAAAGAATACACCCAAATATGTATATTGAAGTCGTTACTTAGGGCAAGCACTTTATGAAAATGGATTTTGACAAGGGGGTGTTGCAACTTCTTACAAGCAAAAAACTAAAAATCGCAAAAAAAAAGATATTTTTTAGTAAATTTTGTTGCATGATCCCTCTATAAATAAAAATTTCAGACTTAACCGTAGATCGACTTATAAATATTTTGACTAATCTTACGTTCGCGGTTAGTTTTCGACCCGTATATATTTTGTATGGAATCTTAAAGCAAAATTTTGTTTTAATGGTAAAAAGTTTATTAATTACATTCATAAATTGCATTAAATACATACATTAATTGATATGATCAATGAAAATATAATAAAGTTAATGTTATCTGATAAATTTTGAGAGTTTTTGAAAACATTTGACACAGACATTTCGGTTGTGTTTTCCTTTGCAAAGATTTATGTTTCACGTACAGCAAGCCGATGCGCTTTTATTCGTTTTGTGTGAAATCTTCTTGGTCAAACAAAGAGCTATCTACCTTGATAGATTACTCGTATCGGAAACGTTATAGGCTTCTTAACAGGAAAAACCGGTTTTTTTCTTTTCGTCACTAGTTTGATGTTGATTTTGATAGCGTTATCACTAGCTCTGTTATATATGTGGTTTTTGGCCAATGCAAGACCAAGTTCATGAATACATTTTTTTACGACATTGGTGTTTTTCTAGCCAATTTGGATCTATTGTTGTGAAGATTATGAATGCGTTCAATGCAGTAATGTCCATGATGTTGGAAAAAATACACATCGGCCAGCGATTAGTCTTTCGCTTGCAACTGGATCCTGAAAGCATTTTGTCAGTACTGTCAACACCGAATTTTGTTTTATTATAGCATGAAACTATCTCATGAAAACAAAATCAAATCCATGATATAAAGGGTGTTAGCTGAAGGAATCACTGGCGTTGACCACCAACCTGTATTGTCTTTTGAAATAAAAACTGAGTTTAGATTCAATACGCCTCGTATTTCTGAGAAATTTTCACTCGATTCATCCAGAAATCTGATATTTCTTCATCCAATAAAGCTCTTCGCGCAGGCATTTTATCAAAATAAATCGTACGTATGCAATTCAGTTGGGCTCTGAGTGAGTACTGAGTAGAGATAGAGTGCCCGATACGTTCGTACACACTCGCAAAGACAGAACCGTCAGGCTAGAATACTTACAGTAGAATGCGTCAGAGGATCCCAAAACTCAACATGGTTGCTGTGTCTTTTTGACCCAAGCACTAAGGCAGTGCAACGAGCCAAACTCGTTCGAACAAACTCGAACTCACGAGCTATTCACAAAAGTTTAGCACTGAAAAAAAAAAACGTTTCAATCGACTAAACTTAGTTCGTTTAGTTTGATGTGTTCGCACAAATCTCGTCATTTTATGGATGCAATTACACTATTATAAGCACATAATACACGTAATACACCAATTGTTTCTGCAATCGTTAGCAAAGCTCATGCAACGATCAAACCAACAGCTGATAACTCGATCAAGCAAGTTGCTCGAAACTTGTGAGTTGTTCGAGTTTGACTCGTTGCGTATGACAAAAGTTCGAACATGTTCGATCGGCTCGTTGCAGAGCCTTAGTAAATACTGAATTACGGTTTTTAAGTAAATACAAATTACAAAAAATGCCTATACATAAAAAAAACGAACGGGTCGAAAACGAAAACGTGTCAAAGTCGACAAAACTTAGGGACAACTTTCGATAAACTCTAATGCTACATGTTTTCATACCTACTGATAAAATAACGAAAACATCACAGACCCACACAGCTGATAGTTTTCGAGATAATTGATATGAAAAAAAAAAATTGGTCGAAAATATCCCTAAAAATGGTCTACGGTGTAGCGTATTTAGTTTTTGGCGATATCAAAACTAAGACCCATATTAGCTCTTAAATTGAGTTTATCGACAAATTCGTATTCAGTTGCCCGGAAGAAGGAAATCACACCAAAATCGTAGCCATTTTCGCTATATCCTATCCCATTTGATTTATAAAAAAGCAGCGTATGTTTCCAAGCACTCAACTAATTAAATGTTGTATTTGTTCAGAGCAAAATTTACTAAAATAACTTTTAAAACAGAGCCACTTACAGTCGCACTCAACTACCTGATCAAATAGAAAACGCACACGCCCAACCAGACTGAGCTTGCACGGAACAATTTTAATTTTAAATAAAATTTTGCATAAAATGCAAATTAAAAATTGCTTAATGGACTGAAATGTTAAAAAATTTACTAAGTAAATATTTAGTCAAGTTATGCAACAGCTGACGATGTGGATGTAACAGGTCGCTTTCCAAGTATCTACTACGAAGAAGAGACAAGGAAATTTAATAAACTTTCAAATTTGTATCAGCGAAAAACTTAGCATACTTTTAGGCGTTGCTACCAAAATGTAAACGTAATTTGTACGTAACGAATATAGTTCTTTCATCAATCCTGTATAGTAGGCATTTTCAATTTTTTATTACTTATGGTTTCAATATTTCCTGTTTCTTCTCTCTTTTGTGCACGTGAATTATTTTCTTCTACTGAATTTTCCATCAAATTGATTTTTACACTTCAATTCACTTCTGAGTTTCTCAGAGTTAAATGAATCGTCATCATAGTCTTTCCTTAGAATTTTCTATTGGTGTTGTCGTCCTTAAGCAACGGAGCAGTACACTTAATTTTTGCTTCAATAGCTCGACATTGTGTCCTTCTTCCCATTTCATCATAGCCAGGACGGTTGTTGAATCTTAATGGCTGAATGAGTGCTTTGATTTTTGTTATTCGCTTATTTTGTTTTAATATGCTGTTTGTGCTGAGTTTTGGAAATTTTTTTTTGCTATGACTATGACATTTTTGCTGTTGAAACAAGTTGTTTGGAATCTTCTAAAAACAAAGTTTTTTATTAAAAAGATTTTTTGATTGATAACTAAAAATAGCGACATGCCGAGCTTTTTAATAATTTCGTTGAGCTGTCATATTCAGCAGCACTTCGCTCCAAAACGAGCAATCCAGCAATAAAATTTTAAATCAGAAAAACTCTGTACTATCGCTATTAGTCCTGCTTTTGCTGGGACAAACGTAATGCATCCTTTCTCCGAACGCTACGAATCTTTCTAGAAACTATCATCTAAGTTTCACGATGTGTGCCTACTTCCTACTTCTGCAAGACTGCACTTTATTTGTTTCATATTTTTATGCATATTTTATCTGGGGTAAGCTGGGACTTCAGAAGATCATCGTGCAATTTTAAGAATTTTCAGTATACTTATGTATTTAAGAAACGTTAGCAATCGATATCACAAAATTATTAGTTCCTCAAGAAATAAAGGATCTGAGAAACAAATCAAATTCTTGAAATCTGAAAATCTTTCACAAACCTAAAAGTCTTTAGTGTCTCATATTTTATGACGGTGTTTCTGAACTTCAAAAGAAAGGAAAGTACTTACTTTTAAAGATCTGTACTCCTTTAGATTAAGGAGCCTTTTGTAGAACTAATAAAAGTTGTTACACAGAACATGAAATTCGCCCTTAATTCATTTCTTGAATTAAGGATTTTGAAAATGTGAATATTTTTTCGCAATTTCACAAATTTCAAAGACTCAAGAAACTTTCAGAAGCTCAGAGGTTGTGAAAGAACTAGTTATCTATGAGTTTTATGGTCTGCAAGAAACTTGAAGGCATATTAAGGAGTTGTAATGAAACTTACTATGGGTAAAGATTCCACAAGATCCTAACTCGGAGCCCTTCACCAAATCGAAGACGTTCTGAGACAGCAGATCCCCTTAGCGGCTAAAAGAAAGAATTTAAAAATTGACATAAGGCTTGCTGAAGACTTAGAAGTCTCCGGAGCCATAAATAAGCTCGAAAGTGTTACCTTTTTTTATATAATGCTCTGGAGAAAACGATTTATTTGTATATAGCAAATACATATTTGATTTGACATTATATAAAGAATTACAGTATGTTTTTTTTGTATTTTTGTAAGCGATCGTAGAGTGTAATCTCTGGAATTACTACTCCGATTCTAAAAATGCTTCTACAAATAGAAAGCTACATTATTCTTGAGTAACAAATGCTATATTTTAATTGAATAAAGATAAGGGGCGTGGCAGCTTCCATGCAAAAAAAATACTTCAAAACCTATATCTTCGTACCTATGATAGCTAGAGTCTTAAAATTTTGTGATGGGGTGCAAATGGTCAATGCTAAGCTCCTAGCAAAATATCTACAGGATTGGTTAACGGAGCGTGGCACATTCTATGCAACAAAAACACTTAAAACGCTACATCTTGCCTCCTTAATAGCAATAGTTAGGAAATTTGATGTTAGGATGTAAAGGGTGTTTTTTTTAGAGGTGTAGAGCTTCGAATTGAAATAAAACACAAGAAAATCGTTTTAATGTCCATCAATTTGGCTTTATTGGAAGGATAATTTTATGCCATTAATGTTTAAATATGATTTCGGGCATGTGGCCACCGCGGCTGGCTCGAATAAAGCCAATTCTACAGGTCCAGTTTTGAACCACTTTTTTTGAGCATATGGGGCCGTATGTCGGCAATAACGCCACGAATGTTCTCTTCCAAGTCCCCTAACGTTTCTGGTTTGTTGGCGTAGACGAGCGACTTCACATATCCCCAAAGAAAATAATCCAATGGTGTCAAATTACACGATCTTGGTGGCCAATTGACAGGTCCATTCCGCGAAATTATGCGCTCATCGAATGTTTCCTTCAATAAATCGATTGTGACGTGCGCTGTGTGGCATGTAGCGCCGTCTTGTTGGAACCACAACTCATCCACATTCATGCCATCCAATTCGGGAACAAAATAGTCGGTTATCATGGCTCTATACCGGTCTCCATTAACGGTAACTGACTCTCCAGCATTATTTCGGAAGAAGTATGGCCCAATGACTCCACCAGCCCATAGAGCACACCAAACAGTCAGTTTTTGTGGATGTAATGGCGTCTCAAGGGTCTCATGTGGATTCTCTTCACTCCAAATGCGGCAATTTTGCTTGTTGACGTAGCCATTCAACCAAAAATGAGCCTCATCACTGAACAAAATTTTGCGATGAAAATCAGCATCGAGATCAATCTCATTTTCGGCCCATACACCAAAATCACGACGCATTGCATGGTCTCGCGGCTTTAATTCTTGCACAAGCTGGATCTTGTAAGGTCGCAAGCCAAGATCTTTGCGCAAAATCTTCCATAAAGTTGATGGACAAAGCTCCAATTGCTGTGCACGGTGGCGAATCGATTCATTCGGGTCCTCTTCAACATTTTGCTCTACAGCGGCAATTGTTTCTTCGGTGCGCACTGTTCGACGTCCTGCGGATGCGTATTATCACATAGAGTAAACGTAGTGCGAAAACGATCCATGGTTAACCGAATTAATTGCTCTGATGGACGATTATGTCGACCATAAAATGGACGGAGCTTGCGGTAAACTTCGCGAACTGAACCATTATTTTCGAAATAAATTTGCACGATTTGCAAGCGTTGTTCTTTTGCCAACCTGTTCATGATGAAATGGCAAACCAAATTGAACATAAATGACATTAGAGTTGCCAGATTTGACCATAAAATGCCAGTTTTATCTCTATTTGAAAAACAAACCTCTAAAAAAAACACCCTGTATATAGGTCCTGCTAAGCATGAAATTTGGACGGAAATACGCAACGGGGCGTGAGACTTTCCGTACGAAAAAACAATTAAAACGCTTTATCTTCGCTCCTATGATAGCAAGAGTTTCAGAATTTGGAGTTAGGATGAGTATGGTCTATGGCAAGCACCTTGGCCACCTTTTTCCCACTTTAACAAAGAGGCTTATCGATTCACTGCTGGAAAATAAGTTTTCGAAATAAATGTTATCATTATTTGACTCAGTTAGTAATCATTTTGATAATTATTTTCGAAACGACTGACGTTGATTATTCAGAACAAAATGCAAACTAACAAATACGTCCAAGAAGTGTTCGTTACATTATATGATTAGTTACTTTCTTTGTAAAATTTATTAATTATTTATTTTATTTCATTTATTCATTCGTTTACTTTTTATTGGACAATAATATTTAGTCGTGACCTAGTCATTTGCTCATTACAGTTTTGCATAATCTTCCTAGCTGTTTCAAGTACAGGCATCAACTCTCACAGAAACTTGGCAGCACGATTGATAAAATTGCAGCGCCTTGAATCATCAACAGTTGGAGCAAACCTTATTTTCAGCAGCTATTCTTGACAGGCTTGATGTGGGATGCTTTATTAGTGATGCAAGAGTTCTAGAAAAATTTTCAAGAAGGAAATTTGATTTTACCTGACATTTTAGCTTTGAAACAAAACGCTTTCCGGAAGTTGAAACTCATGCTTTAGGGATATTATCTCGGAGGACAAGAAGAAAATTTTCCATCACACAAGACCAATTTACAAGAAATTACTGAGAACGAAGTAAACGAACGAAAATGACGAAAAATTGCACACACTCTTGCCACGACTGGAATACGAGTAAGGTCTATACTTCGCATTGAGATCATATCAGCCTTCAGCAATTTTCTGGATGCCCGACTGAATATTGAAGAAAATTAACTCATTACGGAATTCATTCAGTTCTTGACAGCAAAAACCACTCAAGAAATGATTCAGGCAGGTCATTCTTTCGTTGAAACATTTTTTGTTGCTGAGTTTTCATCCAACATTTGTGACTGCTTGCCAAAAATTAAAGAAGTTGAGGATCTTTACAGTCCCGATGAAGGCACTAAACTGTCTTTTAAACTACGACGGCTAATTTCTGTCACATTTGGAACTTTGCAGAAATCGATGTGTTCGTTTTAATTCTCTCACCTCATTGAAAAAGTACCATCTCATTGAAATCAAACCCGAAGGAACTACATACGAAATAATGTTTATTGCACTAATTGGGGTGGACACAGGTAATAATGGCGCAAGCCCAGCTGTAGCGGAATTTATGCACATAAAGGGGAGGCATTAGCGCGAACTAGATTTTGGTTTAAATTTGAATTGTTTTTCGTTAAAATAATGAATACATATTTTAAATTATGAAAACTCGTTCCATACAAGGTTGACCTGCTCGACAAAAATGTAACAAAGCTATATACAAAATAGATAAATATTCAATCTTAACGTTGGGATCACTTTTTTTTTTGGATTCGAACCAGTGCTAAGAAGATTTTTAGCAAAGCTATGGTCACTGGGTGGCCATTTGCCCAGTCTCGTACATGCTTAAAAAATGGCTTGGCTTCGAAAAATACACTACACTACACTGAGCTGTGATGAACTCAAAACGCCCGATGAGTATAGTCAGTAATAGCCACTTCTGTAGAACAAATGGTCTTTTGAATCAACTAGATACCAAGCGCTCATCATTATCATATATGGGATAATCAAAGAATTGAACGCTTAAAACTAAATGGTCGGACAGCTAGTTAAGGAAACAATTTGTCCAGCGTTGAGTTCGAATGAGAATTAAGATATGGGTCATTCCATCTATACTGGATCATTCCATCTATAATGGACCTATCATTACTCACAAGTTTTCTAATTAGGCTGAAACTTTTTTCAGTGATTGGTCTATCATGTAGAAGATATAAAGAAATTAGATACAATTTTTTAACCAACATTATTGTTTAAAAAAAAAGTTTCAAATTGTGTTAAAAAAAACTCGTAAGTAAAACAAAAAAATTCATTGATGAATATAAACAAACCAACACAATTCATATTAACTTTTATATTATTTTTAGGTAGTTGTGTACTAGTAGATGACAAAAAAACTGCAAATCTGAATGAATGAAGGCCTGAACGGTTTCTATGTGGTAAAAGATAAAAAAATTGACTTTCCAAGAAAACATCAATTTCCCAAATACTCCATCATCGATTTCAGAATTTTTAGGCTAAAAATTTTCAGAACATATAGGAGTACCATCCCTGAAAATTGAATCCATGTTTTTTCATCCTATTTGATTTTACAAGCATTTAAAGTTAAGATTTATGATTTGAAATGTAAATTGAAACATTGAGAATGAAAGCGAGAGAATAAAATTTGAATTGATTTCAGCCTATTAAGGTTCAAAATTTTTGGAAAATTCAGTCATCTCTGAAAATTTCATTCATTTTTGTTCACCTTATTTCATTTCAGAGATGGTACTCCTGAATGTTCTGAAAATTTTGAGCCTAAAAAGGCTGAAATTAGTTCAAATTTTATTCTCTCGGTCTCATTCTCAATGTTTCAATTTACATTGCAAATCATAAATCTTAACTTTAAATGCTTGTAAAATCAAATAGGGTGAAAAACATAGATAAAATTTTCAACGATGGTACTCCTATACGTTAGGAAAAGTTTAAGCCTAAAAAAGCTGAAATCGATGATGGAGTATTTGGGAAACTGATGTTTTCTTGTAAGGTCAATATTTTTATCTTTTACCACATAGAAACCGTTCAGCCCTTCATTCATTCAGATTTGCAGTTTTTTCGTCATCTACTAGTACACAACTACCTAAAAATAATATTAAAGCTAACTTGGATTGTGTTGGTTTGTTTATATTCATCAATGAATTTTTTCGTATTACTTACGATTTTTTTTTAACACAATTTGAAACTTTTTTTTTAAGCAATTATATTGCTTAAAAAATTGTATTTAATTTTTTTATATCTTTTACAGGATAGACCAATCACTGAAAAAAGTTTCAGCCTAATTAGAAAACATGAGGGTAATGATAGGCCCATTATAGATGGAATGACCCATATTTCAGGTATGAAACTGAACTCAAATACCAGAAGTAGGAAGGATGCAACCAGTATAATCGCGATACAACTTGCAGTCAAGTATATTCCCAAACATCAATGTTGCGTGCACCGATTTTGTTTCCAATTTGTTGTTACCCAGATGTTAGCATAGCCCAGTGAAAGCTAATTTGAGGAATGCACAGACGGCGTACGATAAACCGTTTTTAAGACAATAAAACACCTTTATTCGATGATAAGCGCTGCCTAGCGAATTTCCGCATGAGATCAATTGGCTCTGATCGCAGAAGTGCCATGCTAATCATTATTGATCATTGTAGTAAATGGAAATCTAATTTATAGGTACATACATATATAATTTTTATAGATTTGTAAAGAATTTTGACGCAGTATATAGAAATTGTCAGAAACCGCTCTATGGCACAGAGGTATACTAGAAAAGTATTGTTGCAACAACAATGTGAGCTCAAGCCTCCTGATCATGTAGTTCAAGTGAAACGTGCTATGTGCTTGCTATACATCTAGAAAAAGCCACAACAATAACTAAAAAATTAAGGGTCCAATGTTTTCGAAATATACTCTGAATCTTTTGGCCATACACGACTGTACTTATTTAGAGGAATATGCTCCGGAGAGCTAGCCTAAATCCACTTGACATTTGAAATAGCAGTGGATTTGGATAGGGCTCCCTTTACGCATAAACGAAGGTAGCATTGCGAGGAGTGCCATTGTTGCTGTTCTTTAGGCATCAGTGAGCGTGTTCCCAATCGACCTTTTAAGGCTTTGTTAAGAATACTTAGTTGAATGAAGAGCAAGGAACCTTTACTAAAGTTGCCAACAAATCGTATACAATGACCCATCGATGAGATATTTCCGCAGAAATCAAAAAATGAAAAAGCCTCATTGAGATTTATATTTCTACTAACCAATAGTCGAACAATCCATTCCATCTGTTCCAGTTCCAAGGGTACGAAAATTTATAGCTTGCTATATTTTACAGCTTCGAGAAGACTTGCTCTTACTACTAAAGACATCAAAACTCTCCGTTGACAACATTTCTACGCCCATGCAATTAAATATAAAATGCTGAAATCATAATTCTAAATGCAATATTTAAACGGAAATTAACATTGCAATCAAATTACAACGACTGTCACTTCTAAATTCCACGCCGTCCACGCATTCTGTGAAATGCTGCTCAACACCATCGGTTAAACAAACGCCTCACGCTGCATCCTCCATAGTCCAGCGCTCGTTTGTGCTGTGAAAGGAAAGGATGTAACAGCGCGCATCGACTGAAGGAAGCACGCTTCGTTCGTTGAATCCTTGCAACTTGGGGAGTGTTGGAATTTTTTTTGAGAATTTTTTTTATCTCGTGTACTGCTGGTTTACTGGCAGATCAATTTTATATAATGCGTTTGCTGTCCTTAGCGCTTTTTTTCAATGAACATTTTTTTATGTGCATGTATTTGTGTGTTGGACTGCCCACCTGTTCGTTTGTTAAAACGTTAAACAAAAAATATCCCCTTATTTTAACAACTTTTACAACGGGTGTTTCATTAAACTGTTACAATATTTTGGCAGTGCAGCAGTTTGCGTAAAAATAACAATTTTTACGAGTTCTTATCGCAATTTTATTTTCTTTTTAGTGGAAAATGTAGATATGGAGCATTCACAAAAAACGGATGCGTACATATATATTAAATGTATCTAGAATGTTACATATATTTATGTGATCCTTCGGAAAGTTAAAGTACCGAAAAAATGTGATGAGGTGGTGTCTTAATTCCTACACGGATTGCTTCAAGCTAACTAGCTAAAATAATCATAGCGTTAACTCTAAGGAACACTGCAGTTTTTCAAGGTAGAGTTTTTTTTTTAGGTAGGTCTGAGTATAAATCTTGTGCCAAAAAAGGATATAAACATATACTCAGTACAGTGCTCCATAAGATTATTTTAGTTATATGAAACTGTCAGAGTACATGATTGACAGAATATTTTTCTAGAATTCCCTAGGCCACAAAAACTATTTAACAGAAAATAAGACCAAGTTACGAATATGCATAAAAAGGTCGAAAAATTAAACTTTTTTCGGAAGACGGCTAACAAAATTTACTCAAAAATCTAGTTCTGAAGCCCGAGTCAACCTGAACTCGATTCCAAGGCCAGAATTGCAATGATGATTCCAGTTTCCAGCACATAAAAATGCAAAAATCTTAGTTTTTCAAGATATATGTGGTAGTATTACATCAAAAGGGAATATATTAAATCTCAATTTAACATATTTCAGAGAAAATAAAATATTTAAATAATTCAAAGTGTGTTTTAAAGAATAAGAGCAGTTTCTTGGACCTCATTAATGATTTTATAAAAACAAACATTAAAAGAGCTCAAAACGTTTCCCAAATAACACATGAAATAGTTTTCAAACTTTCATGTTGTTACCTATGTACATAAATTAAATTTTATGTGACTATAGAAATGGATTCAGTTTTGAGGACATTTTCATTATATTCACATTTTGAAAAGTTCAATGAACCGATTTTTAGTAAATACATTTGCAAAATTTTTAGACTTCTGAATCAGTTTTTTATTAACTCTCGAAAAAAGTAAGATACAAATGCACTCAACCTAAAAAACGTTCATTACATTCATATAAAAAAAAAAAGTGCCATCGATCGATATTTAAAAAAGCGATATCTGCTACTTCCGATGGCTATATCTCTGAAACTAGTTCCGACCAATAGTTTTTGGTTTGAAATTTGTTCTTGAAATTAAAAAGCATAATTCAAAATTGTGGTTTAGTAAAAAATCAACGGCAACTAGAGCAAACTTAAGCCTTTCCCTCTCCGAGCAAGATTTTTTAAGTTTTACTGTCATATTTGCAATAAAATTGGACAAAAGTCATTAGCTACGTTGAAAAAATTCATCAGATAAACAAGATTCACCTATTTTATAAAAAAATTTGCGACTAATTTTTTCAATTTATTTTCCATTCCATAATCACAATTTAGCCTGATCAGCCCTTTAGTGAATATAACACTATTATTTTGGTCCATGTTTATAGCAATATCTTTCTTTTTCATGTGATTTTTGTAGCTCTCCATGTACTTAATTGCTATTGGCTTTCTTATTACAAGTGGTCCTAACTATATTTTCAACGATTCTTTTATGTTATATGATCTCTGATGTCCTTGACTTTAGTTTTGCCACTGATATGAATATTTGTGCACATATCTTGTTTTGTAAACACAACCCAGTAATGAAGTTTCCAGTACAGTTGTAATTTTTTCGGTATATTCGGTATGTTTCTGCGTACTTTTCAAGCTTTGAAAAAAACGCAAGAACAGCGAACAGATTTTGAGTATGCTCATAATATATTCAGTGCATTTCTTTTGTGGTAAAAATTTTAGATTTTCTACAGTGCAATAATTGGCAACACTTCCCAATAAAACATAGAATGTACGCTAAGCGCCGAGTACTTTTTTAAAGGGATTACATACCTAAAATACAATTTTGTATTACAATTCTTCAATTTTTCTCATTGGCAAAGATGGTCATCATCACGAAAAATCCCAGTAAGTGGCTCTTCAGCGATTTTTCATTACGGCCTTTGAAGCCGTTAAATTTTAATGATAATGAGTCTCAAGATTTTTGTAGCGTAGAGTAATTCTGTGACCGAGTGAATGTCTCTGAAATTTGTATATATCAAAAAATAAAATTGGCAATATATAGCGAAACGAGTTAATTTTGAGCGAAAGGCTCAAAAAGCTAAGCCAGTACAATTTGCGGTTTGGAAATAAAAGCTAAGGAAATGTTAAATCTCTTCTTTATTTTAATTTTGTCAATCTTATGGGCTCATCTATAGTAATTATATTTTGGCACAAATGTTCATGGAGCTTCTCGAGCAAGCTAATTTTTACCGCCATTGCCTTGTGTTAATTTCGTTGATACAGAATGACTGAAAGAACAGTTAAATGCTGGTCCTGTAAAGCGATATCCCATAAGAACTTCACTTCAAATTTTACTCTCGAAGCATTGCCATTGAACTACTGGAGGGGCTGATCTTGGATTTCGAGTAATTCGATCTAGAGGTCTGCATGAGTGTGCTTGTTGAGTAGACAGATTATTGTACTCGCTGTCGAATAGATCGGTTCTATTGACATTCTGCAAGGCATCAATAGGCTCGCACAAAACAGAACGAAAACACGACATTACATACTTGACTTGGTTTGTACTCTGACTCGTAAGAGCTTGAACTTGCAAAACATTTTATTTGTGAGGGCAGCACTGATCTCTGTGATTTTTGTCCACAAGAGCTCGACGGACTCACACTCAAGGCAATTAGCTTGATGGTCATTTCAAGTGCACTCGTGTAGTCCTCTATTTAAAACCTCGGTTACCAGCGTAATAGGCGGACACTATAACCATAGCCGTGATAGTCGATGTTGTTTAGTCAAGTTCATAAAACATCAATGTTTAGGCTTATAATTTAAGAACAATAATTTTTTCGTTCAAATATTTGTGCACACGTTTTCGAAAATCAGGAGAGTTTTAAGGTCGGAAAGCAGTTTTTAACTTCACATTATTGTAATTCGTTAAAGTTTTATTTAATATTTGATGCGGATACGCCATTTAAAAGAAAACTTTAACACTAAACAGATGAGATATCGACAGCTGAGTTTATGAAACCTGGACTTTATTATTTTTTTCTTTTTTGTTAAAAAAGACATCTTTAAAGTTCATCCCCAAACTGTGTTTTGTAAACGAACAAATTTTATCACAACATAGACCAAGAATTAAATTTTTGGCATTGTGAACGAGTTTTATTTTAAGTTCATACAAATAGCAATAGTTTGGAACAATTTTCCACATAAGGTGAAAATGGTAACAAATAGTCTAACAATTGTTTAATATGCAATTCTATAAGTAACTTGCAAAATTTTTTTGCTATATCAATCGTATAAGTTATTGGGAAAAACTGAAATTGTCTCACTTCCTTCGACTCTTTTTGAGTTCATTAAACTTTTCACGTAATTATGATTAAATACTTATTAAGCAAAGTCTAAAAAAATAATGTTGAGCAGTGAGAAGTATCAAAAACCTGTGAATAGTACCGAAAAGCTTAGAAATGTTGAAAAAACTAAATGAAAAAGACTACAGCAGTCAGAAAGAAAATAAACATTTAGCCCCTTCATTGAGATAAAATAAAATATTTATTTTGAATACTGCTAGAGGGGCACCCAACCAGACATGAACAATGGTATTTGCTATGGTAATATGTACGGATAGGGCCCGCACTTTGAACTCAAGGTGACTCCAAAATGACAAGAAGTTGGGTGGATTTGTGAAAAACGCACCAGGAGACCATTTTTATAAGTCACAATATATGAAAGCCTATTGGAGCTTCATTATGCATTTAAAATTTTTGTCCTTTTCTATCTTGTGGCCTCAGTCCCAGCAAAGTCGTGACCCCACGCTGCTTTCTGTAAGTCAAATTTTATTTTTATTTAAATGCAGTTTTTACGAACTGAACAAAAAGATATATTAATATGGCACAAATAAAATTAAAGAGATTTTGGTAAAATAATAAATCTTCTGCCAGCGACACACAAATATCATTTGGCAAAAATGGTTCCATGACTTAGAACTTATAAAATTCGACTTTTTAATTTTCGCTGAAGGTTCGCTCGATTTGTGTGATATGTTGTTGCTACATCTCAACCAAAATTCACTTACCATCAGTTAATATTTTCACACATAAAAACAAAACAAAATATTTTTAACTTATTTTGCAATATAATACATAAAGTTTCACCTGCCCACAACTTTCAAGCCACATACAAGCAAATGGCCACTTCAAGGTAAAGTGACGCTCTTAAGAAAACTTTTACTCTTTGTATACCACATCTATGTAGATTGTCTTAAGGCACATTTAACACAAAATCCCAGAAACAATGTAGGTGTTCTGTGTGAGACAGCAACAACAACAACACAACTCACCTCATAGGAACCGGCTGTATCCAAAATGTCTAAAGTTAGACTGACGCCTGCAATGGAAAAGTTCCCTTGATGCATCTCCTCAATAGTTCTTTTATATTTTGTGCTGAATGAGTTGTATAGGAATTGGTTTATAATTGAAGTTTTGCCAACTTTTGCTGCACCCATAACAACAATTTTGTGTCTTGCATTCGCTGGTCCAACGGCATCGTCCACAGTATTATTACGACCGTTTCTGTAAAGGATGAAAGTTTTTTACAGAATTTTCAAGAAGAAAGAAATTAAATCAATAAGCGTTGCTTAAAGCGACATTTCATTTATTTTAAAAAAAGAAAATAAGTACGAAATTTATTTTGAACACAAAGTTATGAAAAGCTTTGAAGTTATCTATGAAAATTTTTTGTCATTTCTTGCACTGCTGACTTTTACTTTGTCGCTAGGAAACAAAAGCAGCTATGGCAATGACAATCAAAGAGGCTTTTGTTAGTTCGAGCACATATACATATGAAGGTGTTGATGTTCTGAATATGAAATTTTTGCACCAACATTGTGTTCCAGAAAATGTTTCATTTCTACAACTGCTGCTTTGATGTTTATCAACATGCAACATCAGCTGTGGCATTGATACGACTACTGGTTCCTTCCAACAAACAAAAGACATCTGTTGTATTTTCCCAGCGTTTGCGTTTGTTAATCAAAAATCTTCAAACTTACAACAAAGCAGTAAAACTTTCATGTAACACTAACATTCTTAAGCAAACGCACACACACACGGACACATTTATATAGTGTAGCGATCTTTGTGCGGTTTTTTTAACAGTAATGTAACGCCACAGGTTGCCATCAAAAGATTGTTGCACCACCAACGGCAGCAGCATAGGAACATCAGGAGAATAGGATTCTGAATTGAAAACGAAAACCCTGCAATTAATTTCTGCAACAAAAGAAAAATGAAAAATGAGAAAAAAAACTGTTCTTTTGTTTTCTCTCACACTTAAAAGAAGCGAGTAAAATGTAAACAAAATAACAATGGCGAATCTTGTTTTCTGTAGATATTACAACGATTTGTAATATTTGTTACAACATTTATCAATCTAAAATAAAAAAGAAAAAGAAAATATCCATTATGTTGCATAATGCAAATGTTGCATATTAGTTGGAAAAACTTTCTTTTTACTAAGGAATAAATAGTAAGAAAAACAACAATAACAAGACAATGCACGCGTGCACAAGTTTTTTCAATTCAGCAATCGAATGCAGGCGTTGGCACTGTACGGCGCGCTGTACTTCATTTCCGCATCCGTTTCCTTAGCTGCTTCCTTTTCAATTTCCTTTAAGCTTGTAGCTTTAAGTCTGTTTGCTGCATAAGTAAATCTTGGCATTTTTATTACAATTTTGTTGTTGTCGATTATCTTTGTTTGTAACAAGTTAAAACGCTGTACTGCGAGCTTAAGCTTGGGTGTTTTTCTTAATGAAAAAAGTTCGTTAAATTCGCTATAAGAACGAAAAAATGCAACAAATGAGATCATATGTGGCCATATATTAGATAGAAGTATTATCTTAAGTTCTGCAGCCTGCTGTTTATGATTCGGATATTAAGTTGATTTCACAAATGTTATCTTTCAGGGATAAATAAAGTTTTTTTTTTTAAATCTAGATCTTTATGGGTTAACCCTTTGACACATGGTGTGTTAGCTACAAAAGAGGAGACAGAACTATGGGAATGAGCTTGAACCATAAAGCAACGTGTTTTTATTCGAAAGTATTTTTAATTATTCTGGTGCAATGATAAGATGAAAATAAATTTGAAGCACTTTATTGCACTGCAATTATTGATGCTTTGCCGACACAGTTTACTTTCTCACCACACTTGGAAGGCTCAGTTTGGCGCTAATTTGTAAAAGCTCATAAAAACCTTTAGAGAATTGAGGAGAGGAGAAGGATATAATTATTATGAAAATTAGGAAATATGGGTAATATATTACCATGACCAAGGTGGGAATCAAAACCAGGGATCTCTAGATCTAATGCACCGTAAGGTCGGTTATACGCATATTCATATCAAAGTGAGTTTTCCATTGAAATTAATTTTTTATCACAAGTGTTATGCTTTAACTGAAGCATTTATAAGGTTACCAGGGCCAGCGCAAGGGATATGCAAAGCGAGCAGTTGCTCAGCGTACCAAAATTAAGAATTAAAAATATACATTCACTTTTGTCGATTTAAATGCAACTTCCTACCAACGCATTGAAAATTTGGGCAGTTCTGATGTATTCCACACGTCAGAGAAGTCGGCTTTAGATATTTTAACGAGCAGCGACAAAATAGCGCGATTTGAGTGTCAATGTGACGTAACAAGTTGAATTTGAACGACTTTATATTAAATGAGTTAGAAATGAACTGCTACGATAACAGGTCGAATATGAAAGATTGTAGGCTTAGTGTGCCTTGTTATGCACAAACCTTAAACTAAGTTGTAAATAATCGAAAATTACTGAACATTTTTTGGGATGATAAAGGGAACTTATAACTTTCTTATTGGGTACATATTTAACCTTATAGCTAATATGCACAACTTGTTGGCAAAGCAGAATTAAGTCAATATGTCCATCCGTTACAATGTAGGTACGATTTACAACACTTTATATGAAATCAGTCAAGTTTGTACATATGGTGCTGACTCAAGATTTGAGGCAGAATGTATCTTACGGAAAATGCAATCTTACTCGTTTTGCTGCTGCAGTGACAAGAGACAAAGTTTTTTTAGATCCCCCCCTTAAGGTCTCGTAAAAAAGCAATGTTTTCATACGAAACTGTAAATAAAGATAGAGTTTGACTATATAGTGTTAGATGGAGCAATATTTTCTATAAATAAACGTTTTGAACTATTTAGGAAGCATGATTCTCGTGGTTTTTTCTAAATGACACCAGGTACCCAAAAATTTAAAGACTTTGCTATATGCAAAAAGTGTCAACATCTTACCTTAATGCTAACTGAAAATGATAACCATAAACTTGATCATTGCGAATTGTTTGATGCATTCGCTGCGATATCTAAGTCAATAGAGCCAAAAGCTACTCCATTTAATGAATTGGAATTTATACATATCTAGTCTAAAATTTCTTGCTCCAAACGTGGATATTGCCTTGCGATTTCTACTAACCTAACTAATTATGGTAGCTAGTGAGAAACGTAGCTTTTCGAAATTAAAACTAATAAAAGATTATTTTTGGTCAACAATCTCACAAAAAAATATAGTAAGGTCTGGCTATGCTGGCCATAGAAAGCGACATTTGACATAGGTCTCATTACAACTTTTGCAGAACCCAGAGCAAGGGAATCTTAAAAGTTTTTAAGTACAAGCCAGGTGTCATTCATCGCTCCATTGAAAGACACAAAAATACATGTGCACCGCGTTGAACTTTGCCCACGGCGCCAAAAGCCATAACTACGTAGCCCGTTATGTGTTTGACACAGTAAATTTTGTGTAATTTTTCTGAAAAAAATTTGTTGCACAAATAAATCGAGGGTCGCAGCTCTCTTGCAGAGTTATTTAACCACATTTAAGGTAACTTTATTGAACGAATCGATGGGTAAAAGTCGGTTTGGATTTAACACGTACATATTAGGGGCTGCCTAAGAGGATGTTTTTCAAAACATTTTGAAAATATTTTAACATGGGAGCTGGACATTGGGTGAATCAACTTCAACAAAAATATTGAATTTCATTTTGCTCTAACAATGCTCTATAAAAAGATTTAGAAAAAATATTTGTTTCGCCTTTATCAACTATACTATGTTCAATCTTTTACTTAATCTGTACATACGACTAACTATATATTGGAATATAGAATAAATTGTTTTTTCTGTATTAAGTTGAAAGTTCAAATGTTGGCAGCCCTATACCAATTCGAAGAACTTAAATTAAATGTCACTCATACGTCATGTTAAACTAATTTTTACGCTACCAAAATTAACTGCGTGCCAAATGTTTATCTTTTAAGTTTTTTATTGACTGTGTGAAGCTTGCCACTTTCTTCATTTACATTTTTGAGTCAATTAACATAATATTTGAGTGAAATAAATGAAAATCCAAAATATTGCAACGAAAATGAAAATAAAGGAAAATATCACTTTATTCAAGGACGTTACGCAAATGCCAGCTATAAATTTTGCAGTTTACAGCTTGACGCATTTGTGTGATGAAAGACGACAATGAAGAAAACGTTGATGATGATGATGATGATGGCGTTGATGGCAACGGAAGGCAAAGCAGTTGAGAGATTAAAAATTCCACTGCTGTTTATATTTATGCTGGTTTGCATACAACAAACATTAAGATTAAAAAAAAGAAAAATGGTAAACCTACACAAGCAGACATATTTTGAATACACACACACACAAACACTAAACATCTACATACGCAAGAATAAACTTACTTATCTCGCTTTGGCTTTTCGTCTGCGCTATCATCCTTCATGAATGATGGCTGCAGACTGAAGCGTCGACGCAGGTGTCGTCCCTTCATGGCGCTGCTGCTGCCGGTAGTGTTACCAACTCTACTGGTGCTGTTACTTCTACCGCCGCGTGATACGCGGCTTGCGTTAATGTTGTTGCTGTTGATTGTTGCTTTTGTTGTTGTAGCAGGCAAATTTGAATTTTGTTGCATCAACTGTTGTTACTTGTGGTGTTAAATTTTTATGGCCGCAACAGTTTGTTCTATTTTTACTAATTTGTCTGGTGTTTTCTACAATTTGTGCCACTGTGTAATAAGAGTTGCTTGGTTTTATTTTCGTTGCTACTGCAACATGTGATCTTTCTTCGTTGTCATAAATTTTTCTTATGATTTTTTTTTGTTGTTTTTGTTCTTTTTGAAAATTTAACTTTTATGACGTGTTGTAGTGATAAATTGTACACAATTTTCCTTTTTTTTGCTATGCAATTTTACAAAGTCATATAATATGCTGTATAATTTGTTATTATGTTTTTATTACATTATTTGATTCAAAGTTTCAGTTTTATTTCTTGTGCATATTTTCATTTTGAAGCTCTTTTCCTATATGCTTTGTTTCTGAAATACAAGAAGAAACACATTATGATTTTATTTCGATTTGTTTCTGCTTGAAAGTACATATCTGCTTAAAAATGTTTTAAAATTTGACAAGAAAAGTACGTATACAAGGCATCGAGAGGGGTGTGAACATTTCTTTATTATGATTCGCAAAAAGATTTTAATATCACAATAAGTCATAAGTCATTTCAGTAAAAAATATAATCGTTTTAGGCCAAAGCGTAATGCTATTTTCAGCATTGTTTTCTTTTTTTTAAATTTAACTACTCTGATAAGAAAATGAAAAATGTAACAACATTTCGCTCATGAAATGTAAACACTTAAAGATTTTTGAATTTCAAGATGTTTGCCAATTCTGAACATCGTTTTCGTGAACATAACCGTGGAATATTAAACACAGTAAGAATTAGGAAAAATAGATTAAAACTGCAACGAAGTTTTTCATGATTCAAAGATTATATAATTTTCAAAGAAAATAAATAAATAGCCCAATTTTCAGAGGCGTACATTATAAGTCTGCGAAATTTTTATGGAAAATGTGCTTAAAATAGCTTGTCTTTGCGCCTGGGCCAGAGGTGCCTACTTGACTGAATGCATAATGTTAAGGAACATATAGCAAGTCAAAAAAATATAAAGTTGAGAGGAAGAAAGTCGGCACTCATTTTCCTCCTCAAAACCAAGGCACCGAGAATGGTGACTAACGCGCCATAATACGCGCCGCCGCATCGCCGTATTATTTTTTTTATATATATTACTTATTCTGGCGGAAAAGCCATTATTATCATAATTAACATAAGTTTTTATACATTGGAAAAAACAGGCGCACATGTGAACAACTGATTATTGAAGTTGGCATAAGGGCCTACATTAGTAGTTAAGTCGCTAGGTTAAGGTAATTAGTCATCTGGCACCACCAATCGAAACAGCTGGCGTGGCAGAAATAAGAACCAGCTGATGCAATCAACACCAGCAGGAGGTTAGATCGAAAATTATAATCCATGATTTTGGCAGTCAACCGGGGTCCGCCGCAGCGAGCAATTCACAGTCAATCATCAGTGGTAATATACTAACTAATAAACTCCTCTTTTTCTTTTAGCACTGATTCGGCATTCAAGTACACTTTCGGTTTTTACCGAGGTACTTGAGTGTAATAACTTAGAATCGTCGTCAGCTGGTAGCAAAGCGTAGGAGCGGAAATTAGTCTTCGGTTTCGTGGTCGATGCAACGTTCGACCATACAAGCACGGTTGCCACACCGAAATTTTTTTTGGGACCAACATTTTAGAAAAAAAGGACCAAAATGGAAATAAAAGGACCATCTTTTATTTAAATATTTCGTTTTATTTAACAACGCAAACAAGTAACATATTGAAAAAAAAATATAGCTAAAATTGCTTAACATTCACAGAGCAAATCGTAAAAGGAAGGCACATTAAATCAAATACAGAATCAGTCTATTCTTTAAAGCATTTTTCATCAATTCCATTTTTAAATTAGCTTACTTTTCCCAAAAAAAGCAAACATCCATATCACTTCTGAGATCACTGCTAGAAAGTCTTAAAAGTTTTCATTGTGTTACAATTATATCGACATCACATGGAATTAAATGAGCAAAAAAACCTTTTGAGGAGTTATAATACATAAGTTTTTCAAGTCTTCCTTTCTAAAATCAAATCTTTGTTGTATTTGTCTTAAAAGCTCAATGTAAAAATTCAAAATATTTGTTTTAATTATTACTCGCTGTGAATCTGAAAATTTATCAGTTGCGAGAAAGTTCTCTGCTTTGCTTCCTATAAAAATATTTGCTATAGGCAAATACTTGGCTTTTTCGTATATATCAAAGTGGTTTAAGCAGTTAGTATTTTTGACAAAATCGTTTTGCATAAAATTACACACAATTAATTTAAAGTTAACTTCCAGTTGTGAATACAAGAAAGGTAGCCGAACCTCCATAGTAAATGTCTTTAGCACGAAATCCTTAAGTAGCAAGCAACAAACGTATTTATAAAAACAAATTTCGAATATTTTAATTTCGGTTTCATGGTTGCTTTCAGTTTACTGTCCCCATATAATCAGCTTCCACACTTTGTGGATAACAAAAATATTGACATTTCTGGATTTACTATACATTTGTGTCGAAATTTGACATTTCTCCTCAACATTTATCAATATAAATTTTGCCATTAAGCTTTTGTATGCTCATTTCCAATTTTTGTCCAACAAAGAAGATTTATGTACGTTATTAAAAAATAAAAGACTCTTAGAAAGCCAATACAAGCATCAAGCACGACACCCATTTTGAAATTATGGATTTTTTTCGAAAATATCAATTTTTCATTCAAATTGCCTTTTGGTGGTGATTATTGTACTGAAAAAACATTTCAAATACATTTTTTTGATAAAATTGTAAACATTTTTTATTTACGTGCACTTTTCCATTTTGGCTATATCAAAATGCCTGTCTCCAAATTTTGACATTTCTAGATACAACTATAAGAGACTGACGCCAAACGCTATACATGTATAGACAAAAAGTATGGAACCGAAAAGCCAATTTTATCTCGGCGACTGAAACGGCGAAATTGTAGCCAACCAGGGCTGTAAATATAATAATTTATTAAAATGAATGAATGAAGTGAATGAAGGCCGTTTTATTAGAATAACTAGGAGCCAACACTACATGCATATACACTACATTTATATATACGAATGTTATTTTTAATATTTCTCAAAAAGGATCAAATCAAAAAAAAAAGGACCAGCGGACCAAACGCAAAAAAAGGACCACTTTTGGTTCAATTGGACCAAAGTGGCAACCGTGCATACAAGTGCACTTTCGGTTTTAACCGAGGTACTTGGCTGCTAGAGCTTAGCATAGTCGCTCTGCCGAAGTTCATTTTCCAAGCATAGGAGTTACGTGTGGAGGTTTCGGCTATCTTCAAACGCATGAGGGTGCTTTCGGTTTTTACCGAGACACTCATGCGCTAGAACGCCGCCAGTTCAAAGACGACGTACGAATATTATCAAATAGAGACATAGCGAGCGACAGGAGAGAAGTTTAGGCAGCGTCAGAAAAGGAGAAAAACATTCCTCCGGTTGATACAAGCAGCGATCCAAGAACGGTGTCACAATATTATTATTATTATATAATAATAAGTATCACTATTTAATATTTTTTTTAATATAATATATGAATTTAATCCATTTGCTTAGCAAGTGTCATAATTATTCTTTTGTCAATTCATGGCATCAGTATACAGATTAAAAAATTTTAAGTCCATTTCAGGATACTGTAATCCACTTTTGCAATTCCATATCAAAAAGTGTTGATACATTTCCGATCCCAAAAAATAAAGGGAAATTTCTTCAAATTGATGGAAAAAGGGCACCTCGAAAAGTCAGACAATTTTTCGAAAAAAAAAAGTTTTTTGCATCAATCGACACGGAAATTTGCAGTTAAAAATTTTTAAATGGATTTTCAAATGATGCAACTTTTTTTAAATAAAATTTTGCTCAGATAATTACAGAATAAAATTATAATGCCATGCTTTGATTCCTGGTTTAAGCATTTTTGTGGAATTTTATTTCCAATGGTATAATTCCTTTCTGGAGTTCTATCCGCATATTAAAGGACCTAGTCGTAACGAACGTGGATAGAAGGCTTTCTCACAAAACCTTTTTCAAATTATAATTCCAATTTTAATAGAAATTTGTTGATTTGCAAGGATCTTTTATATGCATACATTGTCACTTATAAATCATTCATTTGCTTAGCAGCTTATCAATAAGATTTTGTATAAAACAACAAATTCATGGCAATATATAAAAACTAATCAACCACAAACACACATACACTTTCAAAAGGAACAAGTTTTTTTACCTTTTATTTCATTTCAAGAAAATGCTTTATTTTAAAATATGTTCATATATAAAGCAAATACTTTTTATGTTTAACTTAGTGAAACGATTTCTTTTGCAAAGCATTCATTTCAGTTTGCTTTATCACCACTCCCCCACCCAATTCAATTCATCAGATTCATATGTTTTATTTCCAAACGTTGAACATCCTGCTGTGCGTTGAATTCTTTTCAATCGATTCAATTACATAAAAGTGAAAAAAATAAATAAAATAATCTCAAATAAACTGCTGACTGGTAACACATATTGCACAGACGCACAAATCTAATCTGTACATGTGCCCGACAAGAGTAGGAGCAAACATCCTTAAGGGAAAAGAATGTCGCAAGAGAAAAATTGAATTCTTAAAACTCAAGTGTGACAAGAATAGCGATCAGGATATATTGGATATGTTAAAAACGTTTCGTAGTAATTAATGGTGTAGCAAATACTCCCGCACCTTGGAGGAAGCACTGCTTTATTCTCTATAGATATATCCGACATTTCCCGCTGGGTATACTGACTTTCTTAGCATACGTCTTTTTTTTCGTTTGTTTGCATTATCGTTGTGTGCGTATTTGTGTGTTTTAGCTCTTAAGCCCCAGATGCTGTCTTGCGTTTGGTCTTATGTAGCCAGCTTAATAATGGCCTATAATATATTTTTGTAAATTATTAAGTAGATTTCGTCAAGTTAAATGGATGCTGTCGATTTATTTAAGGCTTAAAGTCATTAAATGTATAATTTTACAGATTTGAGAGATGTTAAGTACTTTATTTGATGAAAATTTTAGTTGTTCAGTGAGAGTGCTAGTGGCGAAGGAAGTAAGGGCAGTCCAATAAATTTGTAGTGTTTTTCACAGCCACAAAATAAATTCAGTGACATTTTATAACGTAACTGTCAGTTAAAATGCAGGGGCGTCGTATCTCCTCTTTAAAAAATTCACTTACAACACCATACCTTGGCATTAATAGCAGATATAGTCTTGACATTCTATACATGTATGCTCAACAATTGTACCAAGAAAATTGTATGATGTGGGCAAAATTAGAATGGGGCGTAGCACCACCATATATAAAACACTTGTCTTTGGCACATGGGACAACTAAGCTCTAGAAACGCCTGTTTAGGGATCAAAATATCTTAAGAAAGTTGAAAATTTTCCCAGTGTGTCATAGGATACAATTTTTTAGAGACATTACTTTAAATACCAATGTTGTAGAACGGACGGGTTTGTATGGAACTGTGATCACAAATAGTAATAATAGCGTCAGATTGCTAGGTATGTATGTTTTTTTAGTTTAAAACAACAAAAATATATGAATATGAAAAAATCGGCATATGGACACGCCTGCCTCCTATACAAATATCTATCATTGTTTTCAAGTCATCAGAGAAAAACCAAAAACCGTGGTCATTAGTAGTAATAATAGCGCTAGACGCTTTAATTTTGGTACAGCTATTTTTTTTTGGGTTAAAACAACAAAAAATTGTGAATATGAAAAAATGCGACCTTTTACACGCCTACCTGCTATAAAAAATTGGGAAACGGTTGTTGCTTTTTCTTCAAAATGGGTATTAATTTCAATTACATTGGCAATGCTGATTTAAAAATATTTACAAATTGTGCGTTATCTCTTATAGTTTTCAAGATATCAAAGAATATTCCCCGATTCCAAAATATGTCGGTTTTTGTGAAGTGAAAACAAAGTAAGAACTCTTCGTCCATACGATACATTTTGTTTAAAATAAGTTCACAAGAGCGTTTTATCCAAAAATTGCTATTATTAAAATTTCCATGCAACATTTTTGGTGTTCAAAGTTCAATTTTGAGTCTACTGTCGTACTTCCCCGAAAAAATTAGAACTCTGTTTTCGTTCCCTAAGTATTATCTGACGATTTTCGTAAAAAAATTTTATGTCACTAGCACTTTCATTTTGTATGTATTTATGGCCAAGGTCTCCCATTGCGCGTTGATAGTTCGGCAGTATTCGTGCTAGTGCTCAGAGTTAATTTTTTATCGTTTCTTAAGAAAAATTAGTTCAAATTCACCATCAACGATTTTCACCGATTTCTTATAGAATGATTTTGTCAAAGCTCATTACTATAAATGGAAAATTTACTTTCTGATATAAAAACTTACATTAGGAAGATAATTCTTATCAAACTAAAATATTCCAAAACTCAATTGAGAAACCCAAAGAATTGCGTTTAATCATGATATGAGTAATCTGCTACATGAGATGTTTATGTTCGAGTTTATTGAGCTGCATTGTGAACATATTTACTAAAGGAGCTGAACAGTTAATAACTGGAAGCAAGCAGTCCACGCAAGTCCTTCAAGATAAATCGAGGCATTTGGTCACAAACACAGAGAATTTCAGACAACAAACAAAAAAACCTTTGAAACAGCAAACCCCTACAATCCCCGTCAAGGAGGAAGCTCACTACCTACTGTACAATTTAACTTTTACCATAAAAAAATCTACTACGATCGGAACATTTTTACTAAAATATAAACCAATAATCCTCCAAAAAGAAAATTTTTTTTTTTTTTAAATAAAAAAAAAAACTAATAAACCGAAGAAGTTTTAACATCTACTCTGAAAAAATATTGGAATAAAATCAGAGCTCCTTGCCAAATTTCAGCCCGTCAGATACGTTGCATCTGAGAAATTATTTACTGAAGGTAAAATAAAGATCGCTTCTTAGAGTTTTTGTGAAGCCCTTCAACAAATCGCTATAAAAAAAAAATTTCAGTCTTGAATATCGTTTCAGTTTGATTTACAAATATGCTCAAAGCTTACAACAGCAATTCTTTATAATCATTTGAACTTAGTTAAATTTGCCAAGTAGGACTTAGAGAATATTTTTAGAAAGTTTAAGCAAAACAAAAAACGAACGTAAAAAGTAAGGAGTTAGCGAACATGGTAAAAAATACTGCTGTTTTACATTCCTTAGCAACTTTATTTGTTGTCGTTTACTTGGTGTATCTTAGCATTTTTAAAGTTAAAAAATAATTAATAACCGTTTTCTTGAATTGAAAACTATCAAAAAAAGACGACTGCCTTTGGCTGTCTGAAAATCAACAGAAATTGAACAAAATTTTTCAAAAACAGATTTTTGCTAAGAAATCAAAACTTTGATAGAAGTATTGGCTTTTTCGGAAAGTGATTTCGTTTTTTTTGGTGAAATTGAAAGACGATTTTCTTATACAGTCTATATATTTATTCAAATTACATATTCTCCATTTGGTTTTATACATTTTGTCATCTGTCAGGCAGTTGCATGTTTTCATGCCCATAAATCTTCTGACCTTTGCGGGCAGAAAACTGATCCAAGTCGTTTTCAACATCGTCATTTGAAGTAAAGGTTTTGGTAACTAAGAATTTTTTGTAAGGACCGGAACAAGTAATAATCCGATAGAGAGAGAAAGAGAATGTGGTGTGTGTGGTAGTGCATCCCATTTAAGGTGTAAAAGCTTTTAGTGAGTTACCGAACTTGTATATGCTCTCAAATTAGCTTCGTGGAAGAATAAAACTTTTCTATTGATCAATTTTGACTTTTCCTGTTTGGGTAAATCGTTAAGTCTGTACAAGTGATAATAGAGCACTTCAAAATTGATAGAGATATTGTTCAATAAAAGATAAAAAATCGACACCATCACATATTTTTGATGAATATCGGCTTTCGAAATGCCTTGAGCTCCATGATCTCTTACGTTGAACATTGTTGTTTAAGTGAATTTCTATTTGTAATGGGGCACCAATAAGGTTGCCAAGTGGCTGCCGCTCTTCTCAACCAAAAAAAAAAATATTTTTTCTTCAAATGGATCAAAGTCAATTTTTTTTTCGATTGGCAACATTAAAAATAGTAAAAACTTAAATTTTGGCGTGGGGAAAACTTAATGGCTTTTGGTTTTTGCTCGTTCAACAAATCTTTAAAAACCATGCCACAAAAATCGTTCAATCTTAGAACTCCTCCAGGCTCTCGGCTTGGCCGGGTTAGTCCCTATTACTTGGTAACCCTGGGCAACAAAAAATAATATTGCGGTGAATCAAATAAGCTTTTCCAGAAACAAGCCTTAAAATATATAGTGACAAACCGGACAAAATACATTAAGTCTTCTGTTGAAAAAAAAAAAAACGATATTACGTTCCAAAGAACCTTATGCTATTAATAGTTTAGAAGCTTTCAGAAAGACCACAAATATTCACTCTTCAGTATAAGATATCACAATTTATGGCACATGTTTGGAAAAATGCCAATAAACTGCTAAAAATGCCTGCTAGTTAAAAATTTAACAGGTCATATCCCAGAAACACGGTCATCAGTAGGGCTCACACTATGTATTTGTAAGATACTTATAATATCAGTATCATTTGAGAACCTAAACAAAACAAGAATTCGCAAAAGTATTAGAATGACCTACATTTATGCTTCACACAAATTATACACATCATCCACTTAACTTATTAAAATCTAGACAGGTACTTATTTATTATAAATTAATAATATTAAGTGCTAAAACTTTCAGTTTCACACAAACGCTCATCAATGAAACACCGTGTTATTGTAATATGATTAATTGTATCTGCTTGAGAGTGTATCTGCTAAATGCAATCGCCTACAGTAGAGCAGCACATAAGTGGTTTAATGGATACGCATGAATTTATGCCCTGGATTAACTTTTATAACTTCATGCTACGTAGCACAATTTGACTTGTGTGTGACACATCCACCTCATTATCGTAACCATGGTAATTTGGCAAATTATTAGCCATTTAAACTTCAGCGTTTGACTTTTTCATGCTCTACTCTATTGGCTAATAAAATGCATGTATTCCATACATCCATCAAGGCTGGATATTAAATGATATGCGTAGTTATGATATTCATAGTAAATTCATGCGAGATACTTAATGTTATTACGGCAGTGATTTCCATCTGCGACGGAAGTATCCAATTTTACTCTGAGAAAAGATTGGCTCAAGTTGTATATTAAAGTCCTTATAAGATGCTGACTGGCACTGAAAGCAACTTTTTTATATTTAAACTTTAAGGATTATCTGTGTTACCTTGATGTGTTTATCTACAGCAAAATTTAACAAGAAAAAGGCGCATAAATATTTCAGTTCCCTGAGGTGCACTTTTCTGAAAATATATGACAGCGCAAAATATCTGCCAAAAAACACTCAAAAAATTTTTAAATAAAACATCTTGTCACACCGACGCTGAACAAATGTTAAAGGAAACACTTTATTTGTGTTTTTGTTTAATGTGCGTTGGCTAAAAATTGCTAAATTTGATATAGGCGATGTTAATATTTGGTGTTGGTTAATGTTTGGAATTAGAATAATGTTGTTACATCCATCAAATACTTTTCACAGCAATTTCTGAAAACGCAGAAACGCATTTAAAGTTTTCAATTTGATATGAAAATTTAAAAAGGTATGTTTACACAAACTCTTCTCACAAGACAAATTCAATGGATACATGCCTGTGCGCAGGGGGAGTTTTGGGGGTTCTAATCTCCCCCATTGGAAATTTTTTATCACAGACTTTTATTGAAAATATGTTCTCGCTTACATGAAAAACAAAAAGACTTGCTACTCTTACGAAAAAAAAAACTAAAAATTCACTTTTATGAAAAGTAACATTAAAAATTTTATGAAAATATTAAATAGGTATAAAATTGATCAAAGATAATACACTTGAAAGTTTACTTTACAAATGATACCCATTTTGTTGAGAGCACTTAAAAGGTGCGCAGCTTATGCTCGTAGTAATTTTTGAAAAATTCATCCGCAACTTCCGATATTTCACAAAACAGATCTAAGCGAAAATTGTCGTTTAAATATCCTGTTTTTTCAGTAAGAAAACCATATCTTGGAAGAAGCATATGAAATTCGAAGTGTTGCCAAGGTTATATTGCTTTAAAATTTTCCCAACTAAATGCCTCCTGAAACCTGTTGTGCCCTTGTTGGTAAAGATTTATAAGGTTTTATATGTTCGTGAAGAAATGCAGTGACATCTTTTTCATACGGCGTCTTCTAAGAACCTACCTTAGACCAACAATGTCTGAAGATAAGTAAACGGATTCGGCTCAATTAATATATGTACACTGCGATGTCGATATTAAGGACTGTCCCAGAAAAAACTTACGTTTTTTATTTTTTGTATTATGCTCTTTTTGATAATCTTACAGGGCTAAAAAGACATAATATTTGTTCTATATAAAGTGACGTTTAATTTGATGTATACCACTTGAAGATAGCACTTTTGACGACAAAGATGTCTAGCAACCAACAAAAGGTCCGCAAACTGATTTTGTCCACATACCTGCAAAATCCAAAATTAAAATATTCAGCTATAGCAAAAATAGTTGGTGCATCAGAAAAATCTGTCTTTGCGGTTATTTCTAGTTATAAGAAGAGTCTACCTGTTTCACGAAAAAGGTTGAGGCAGAGAACCAGAATTTTTTAACCTAAAGGTAGCGAAGAAGGTGGAGCGCCTTTTTAACCTAAGTCCCAACACCTCAGTGCGAGATATGGCGGCTAGAGCAGGTACATCAAAATCTACTGTACAAAAGATAAAGAAGAAAAGTAAGCTAAAGACATAAGGAGTTCAAAAAGTACCAGACCGTTCTGATGAAAAGCAGTTGATAGCTCAGATGCGAGCCCGAAAATTGTATGAAAGGTACCTGACTAAATTTGATTGCTGCGTTAAGGACGACGAAACTTACGTCAAAGCAGATTTTAACCAGCTATCTGGGCACGAATATCATACATCACCAAAGAAGGGGCATGTGTCTAGTAAATGCAAAGAAAAAAAATTTCGAAATTTTCGAATCAATATACGGTTTGGCAGGTCATATGAACCTGTGGCCTCAGAAGCAGCTTCTTCGTTACGCAAGGCACAATAAATTCCAAAGTTTATGTAGATGAGTGCCTCGAAAAACGTCTTTTACCATTTATTCGTGCACATGAGGGTACCGTGCTGTTCTGGCCAGATTTAGCAACCTCTCATTACTCTAAAGCTACGATGGAATGGTATGCAAGTAAAAAGATAAATTTTCCAAAAATTGCAAATCCGCCCAACTGCCCAGAGCTTCACCCAATTGAAAGATATTGGGCTCTTATGAAAAGAGATCTTCGAAAAAGTGGTAAGACTGGAAAAAATTTACAAGACTGCAGACATAAGTTGAAAAGACCGTAAGGTGCTGTCGATGAAACAACTGTGCAAAGTTTAATGAAGGACTTTACGAAAAAAGTAAGATATTTTATAGAAAAAAAAAAATGTTGCTTAATTTTTAGTTATTTATATTTTGAACACGAGCAATTATTAATAAAAAATGAAAAAAGACCAAAAAAATTACTGAGTATTTTTTTTTATAACTAAAAACCAGAACGTAAGTTTTAACTGGGACAGTCCTTAATATATTTATAAAACAATTTCTGTATTTTTGTATTTTTTGTATGCTTTGTAATCAAAAATACTTTTTTTTTGAACTTCATAGCCTGACATGAAATATCCAAGTTAAACCCCCCCTAGATGATTTCTGCGCACGGGCCTGATATGACAGTATTGCAACCAACGCACGATATGGCATCTAATTCTGCCAACTGTAATGGTCTGATCAAAAATAACATCATAAACATGAAATTAACTGCGTGTTTGTTGTCCATATCGTTGAGATCTATTTTTTTAAGTATTACACAGTTAAATGTACTGCATTTTGTCGTGTCACACTTGTTTGTATTTCATATCGTGAAGAATCGAAATATCTCAAAAACTATAGGAAATACGATAAAAAATTATTTACCAATCTTGCTTAGAAATAAATAAAAAAACTACATAAATTTAAATATATTTTTTGAAGCACTGTTTTTTTATTTAAAAAAATTTTTCTCAAAATATCTTCAAGTTAACATCTGTAATGTAACCCAATAAAAATTAGGCGATATTCGGGAATTTTTTTAAAAGAAAGTACTCGATAGAATGTTTTGAAGTTTTTGGACATAATAAGGAATATTTAAAAATTTTTTTTTTAACAAAAATATTGGAAACTATCGGAGTTATGTGCTGTCTTCGGAGGTGCCAAAAAAAAAGTTCCCCAACTGCTGACATGATTCCGGCCGAATGAGTACCTCAAACAAAGAATCTTAAAAAGCTTATTAAAGTTGAAGGTATTTCCTATACAATGACCTAAGATTTTTGAAAAATATCAAAAATTAACAAAATGGCGTGGTTCCGAAAAAATGTGTCGTTTTTTGGGGTAAGTAAATGGTTGTTTTTTAATGCCAAATTGACAGTTTTGAACCAATCAAAAAGGTCATTGTATAGTAAATATATTCAAAAATACTCAGTTTCAATTTGAAGTCGATTGGTCAATTTCTCTTTGAGTTATGATGTCAGCAATTTTGAAAAATGTCGTTTCGAGAAAGACGCGTTTACAGTTTAACTATCGGTTTCTACCTGCAAGCGGTCGCTCATTGGAACGCTACCATTCAAAAACAATTCAAGAAACGACCTTGCCGCTTTCATAGGAAATTTTTGAAAGTATAAACTATTATATAAGCAAAAAAAAAATAAACTTACTAAAATCGGTTCAGTATATTTTGCGCCAAAGCGCCATAATCACATAAGCAATTTTATATAAATAGCATAAATAATCTTGTTAGTGTTCAAGTCAAGTATCTCTCAAAATGCTGATATACAGCAAAAACTGAATATGAGGCTTAGAATAGAGCACAAGGACTGCTGCATAGTCTAAAATCTGAAAAAAAAATTTGCGGACCTATTCACTGATACTCATAGTGCCAATAATACAACTGTAAAACAGTAAATTTACAGAATAAAACAGTGATATTTTCATAAATTGAAAAGTCACCTTAAATTACTGGAAAACATCAATAATTTTTATACTGATTGACGGAGTCAATTCGTTCAAGCCTAAGTTAAAAAAAATTGCACTGATGATTTCAGTAACTGTTTCTCTTTCATAAAAGGGGAAAGTCTTTTCTGAAAACCATTACGTAGGAGCATAAGAAAAGTACTTGCACTAAATTTCTTTTGGAAGCAATTGTAAAACGGAATTCTTTTAATTTATGTATCCCTGCTTTGGATCCAAGAGGGTGGACAGCTTCAAAATCATCATAGTACAGCTGATGGCATATTGGCCATCTAAAAATTACCATTCTAAGATTTATTTTCTTCTCCAATGGCAACAAGTACATATCTCGATTTGATAATACTATGATAAAGTCTAGAGAATAAAAACATACTGACACATACCGAAAACCATTTTAAGCCTATTTGTACCACTTGTCCCATCAATTATACTAACGATTCGCAATCCCAAAGGAATTTCTTTGGGCTAAGTGTACTGGAAAAGTGTCTTCAATGCATTTAAACATTTTTGCATTTGATATTCGAAGACCTCGAAAAGATTGTTGAACTCGACATCACTCGAGAGAATTAGTAGAAATTTTATTGATTTCTTGTAAGAGAGGAAGCAACGCTTAAAAGATAAGACTAGAGTTTTAGAATATAAAATCGATACAAAAATATATTGTGATGGCCTAGTAGTTTAAAAAATACTTATAATTGATATTGGTATGGTATGACAGCAATAATTTTCTTAGCGAAAATTCGTTGTTATGGTAAAAATGGATATGTATAAAAAATGGTTTTCAGTTGGAAAATTGGTCTGATGAGTCCAAGTTTCAATTGGCCAATTTTGCCTTAAACTGAAACTTAATTATTTAGAAATAAAATCTCTTTAAAGATGGATAGAGTTGTTGCCCAGAATCTTCATATTATGAGCAATTTTACCTGTGTAAAATTTAGGCCATACTTCATGTAAGAAAAACTCCAAATTATTCGAGCTATTTTGCGGTTCTTTTTGCTTTATTTTTGAGTGAGTTTTACAAAGAAAAAATCTGTGTATGAAGGTAAATTATTTGTAATGAAAAAATGGCCAAAGTGGTTAAAAGTAAGAAATATACAAACAATTTTCTGTAAACATGATGTTTAATTTGAGGCTATTTCTTTTTTAAGTTATTTTTCTTTATATCACAAGCGAAATTCTTTTGCGTTTCTTTAGAGAGTTTTTTCTTTTACTTACAACCCTTAACGGGCTCAAATATTAATTGTACAAAAAGAAAAATATTCTAAAAAATAAATTACATAATAATTTTTTGAGGAAAATTCGCGAAATCTTTATGTTTTTTTCTTTTATAGAATACATAAGGAATATTCAAAAGATATTTTTACTAAGAAGAAATAAAGTTTAAAATTCGATAAAAAAAGATAAAAATTGGGAGCTACACTGCTGCCACATTGCAAGTGTGAAAGCACCAAAACGAGGCAACTAAATTATTTGCTCTTGTAGTGCGTAAAAACTGTCATCAGTTGAACGATGAAAGTGGTGGTGCTTTAAGGACTTGTTGGCCAAATCCTCCGACAGCAGCAGCATCATAAGTGTCATTTATGTATTTTTTTTTTTTTCACCAAAAACAGATAACACTTTCGTTGTGCACTATTTTTATTTCGCTTTGTAGGTTTTTCACATTCAGCAGCGTCTGTTTTTGTTTTTTCATTCTTTTTTTGTTTGTCTGTCATTTCCTTATTTTTATTTTTGCTGACTGAGCGCAAGCACGTTGAAATCTAAATGGTTTACGCCAGAAGAATACATGCGCTGAGTGGGTTAGTGTTGTAGTGATGTCAAAATTTAACAAAGACTTTTGGTGGGCGGCGCACACACACACATATGTTACGTATGTGTTAGCTTAAGAAAACAAATCCACCTGTACGTTGCATATTTCTATTTTTGTACGTTTTATTTATTTAGAAAAAAAAAAAAAAAAACTGCTGAATATTGGAAACAATGAAACGATGACAAAGTACTCGAGTAAAATTTTTTATTATAATCTAAATGAATATTTGCTTACTTTTTATGATCCTATTATTTTATTACATATGATCCAGAAAGGTTGTTGTTGTTCGTGCCTAGAGTTTGGGGAAGGAGTTTGCTGTGGTGTGAAGTAGGCTTCGAATTGTAAGCGATCGAAATGAAATCTATTTAGATAAATTGCAGTTTATCCACTTAGAAATATTACAAGATATTGGCAAAAGTATTGAAAAGCACTTTTGGAAATATGAGACCGACGTCTATAGCAATTTTAACGCCTTGTCTAGAAAATTTTAATCTCATTTGAAAAAAGTAACATACCAAAACAGACCAACAGAAAGAAAAGTTTCGTTCGGAGTCGTGTTCAAAAATGTTTATTAGTTTTTGAAAAGCTCTTTGTACTTTAATGCTTTTAAAAATTTCCAATTTTATCCAGTGTTGCCTTATTTTATCCGTTTTGTTTGTAAATTCTTTTGTTAATTTTTAAAAAACTTTAATGAGCTTTAGTAAAATATAGTGAAAATTTTTATAATCTTAATCGAACTTAAAATTAATTTTTTTACATCACAATTGCATTTTATTGTAAATGCGGCCGCTTCCCTGGAAGAAGGGAGTTATAAAGACAAAAATCCAACCTGCATAGCAGTGATGTCTTTAAAATAGCTTTTTATCGTAATTAAAAATATACTTTGTCTTTTTGGGAAATTTGTTTTTACATATAGCTAGATATATCACACACATTCTACTACAGAGGCACATTTCAAAATTTTGAAATTTTCAGAAAATGCAAATGTGAACTATTTTTTAGAAATAAAGTGTGAACGATTTAGAAGAATGTACTTACAGAACATGGTTTGATCGTAGCGATCACAACAGCTTTAACGTTTCGACACAACTAAAAATAGGACACTTTTGCATATTGCAGCCTTATTTCCATTGCAGCATGAAGAGAGACATACTCATTTCTGACAGCAAAGTGCATCAAAAAATTAACTCATCTCTTTTGTGCTGGTGGATATGTGATGAACAGATTTAACAAGTAAACTCGATGATGACAAATTTTGAGCTAAGACTCTTTAGTAGAATGAGTGCGATGTAACCAGAGCAGGATTTACATTTTTGGTGCTCTAGGTTTTTAAAGGAAATGGTGCCCTAGTTTTTCATTTTATATGAATTTTTTATTTGAAGTAAAACAGTGAATATTTTTAAGGTATACTTTAGTGGCCGAAATGCTGTTTCCTTGAATTTTTTACAGCGAAATCCTAGATTATATAGTCAAAATCGATTTCACGTAGTAGATCACTTTTAATTTAAAGTAATAATAATGCATACAATCTATCCTGCTTCATCACAGTACGGCGAGGATTTTTTAATCTCTTTAGTTCTGAGAATGATCTTTCTACCGTACAATATGTAACGATCAATCGTATGCGTAAAGCAATGTCCCCGTTTGGAAAAACTGATGTTAGTTTAACTTCCTACAATATTTGATATTAATAAGCTTGATAAAATTTATAATTATTTCAATTTTTATGCTAAAAGTAGCGATGAAATTGCTGAATTTCATCAGCAAGTTAGGAACTAAGATCTTCTGTATATTTTGAAATCAAACATTGAGCACTGGTTTCAATATCGACTTTTTCATTTGAAATGCAAAGGAAATTTTTATTTTAGAGGACTAGTACCGCGCTATTTTTTTCATAATTAATTTTATTTCAGAATTTCAATATCTAGTGCCTCCTCCGCGGTGATGCCCTAGGCCTGTGCCTAGTGTGCTTTACTATAAATCTATCACTGGACATAACCACAATAGATAGAGACGTAAAAATGTTTTTAATATGCATATTTAAAACTTATAATAAGCTGATTATCTGGACATTAGCTGACATCTGTGACATCGGTTCGAGACCGGAGAACAAAGCGTGAGTTAAAATGAAATTCAATAAAAAAATACAGTTATATATTCTATATTCTTTTATTCTTTCATATATCTGTAAGTCTCTTTGAAAGAATTCTGCTCAAGTCATGTTTTTGGGAACGCACTCTTCTTAAAGTCTTTGTAGCGTGTATTTCGAAGACCAGAGAAAGGTACTTCGCCAAGTCTCTTCAAAGATGACACAGAGGGGAATATGTCTTTACACTTCATATGCCAAATGGCTTTAATAAGCCCGTGTAAATAATTTATATGTACAACGGTTTTCCACGTTTTTTTGAAAGGGAGCTATATTGAACAGGAAATATGTGAATCAGTGAAATTTTCGGAGAGTTTTGAAGGCGCTCGTTACAAATCAAGCACATTGCAAGAGTTCCTATGTTCTGTGAGCAGAAAAAGGGTTAAGTCAATATTTCTTCCAAGAACACGAATTATTTAAGAGTGCAATGACTTGGTAGAAATAAAGTGAATAACTTTTTCTTTAAAATCAAGTTATCATCTCTGTGCAATGTTTTTAATTTCTCATCTTAAGTCGCGAATTTCGTTGAAACGTGAATTATTGAAATGGAGTTTTGGTCAATTTTTGTTCTGCATTTTCTAACTAATTTTATACGCTTTATCCAAACATTTTGGGTGGAGATAAATTTAAAGCACTTAAAACCCTCATATATAAATAATTACTTCGTTACAAAAACATTTTACTCAGCAAAGGTTTATGGATCACTAAATTCTTTTCATCTTATAAAACTTAATTTCAATCAAACATTTAAAGTGTTTTAATTTATCTTCAAAGAGGCGCTCTGATGTTTAATGTCTAGAAAGTCAAACTGCACGTTTATCAAAATTACAGATCATTTAATTTGAATGATCCCAAGTATTTAAGACATGAAATTTTTATTTCTTTTAATCCCATTTAGTCCCATTTCGTCAATTCTTATCTGCATTGCACATGAAAAATTATTTTACAACAATGTAATCACTTGCCGGTAAATAATTTGTAGCTGATTGTGAAATATATTGCCAAAAGTGCCAAGAGTATTTAATGAATTGCTTGTTCTCAATTTTTTTTATTGTTGCCTGGGAAATGAACAATAAAAATCCCATTTTTGGCAATTCATTTTGAATAAAGTAGGAAACAGGATACAATTTTGTGTGCCTTTTATTGATTCATAGCTAAGCCAAAAATTGAAATACATATCGCACACAGCTACACACACACACACACACACATTTGCACACACTAAATTACTTCACACAAACGAACTACATCCGATTCATTATGACGCTTACACAATGTGTCCTAGATTTCAGTTTCCGGTTATCGTGTGAATACTGGGTGTGCTCTTTTAACATTTTTGTGCATTTGTTTATGTGTGTGTGTGTGGATTAAGTGATTCACAATTTTGGGTTTAGTTTCGTAGAGCGTACAAATCAATTTATTTTTGATTTAAAAAAAACCTTTTTGTGTCTAAACTGTCAGAGTATCGCTGATGTATTTCACTGTGATAAACACAAAAACGCTATTGAATAAGCTGCTGAGTTTCGATTAAGAGAAATATTGTTTGCTAAAAAAAAAATTGAGAAGTGCCATAATTTTCTTATAAATTTACGATTGTTGCAAAACAATAAGTCTATAAATCCACTGAAAGAACTCAATATTATGTAAAAAATTAATATAATGATTAGTGTATTATGTGCATACAATGGACTGAACAGCCAACGCAGCACCATGCTGCAAGAAACTCGCAAGCGATCAAAACTGCTCCAAATGATATACAAAAATTTCTGCAAAATATTCAAAAAAAAAAAAAAAACACCGAAAGAATTGGGATATGACTCAATTAAAAAATCATTCAAATTTACAAATTTGAAATTGTCATAGAAGACAAAGGGCGCAAGAGCTGTGGTAATACCTTTGTTTTGTTCAATATGTAACTCAAAATACTTATAAAAAAATCTTAAAAAACTTAAATAAGTTATAGAATACAGTAAAGAAATAATATTTTTGTTACAAAATATTTTCAAAGTTTTTTCGTTATCGTTATCATTGCTCACGGAAATCACAAACTCACAAAATAACACACAAAATTAGAGCCAAGTTCGAATCCAGCATATCAAACTCCTTCGACTCACACAGCACCTTATTTTTAAAACTTTCTTTTAATCATTTTAAGTTTTTACAAAAAGATTAGATTCTTGTATAAAAACTCCGAGACTTTGAGTGCATTTAAGAAGAAAAAATGTGACGTTATGAACATAAATGTTATAGAGAAAAGTTGATAAGCTCAAAATGACCTTTCAAAAACTATCGGGTTGCTTGGAAAGAAATTTATTTTTTTCCCAACAGTAGACTTAATTGTATTTTTGAATAGCCAACCTTACACTTAAGCCACATTGTCATTAGATATTTTGATAGCTGATGTAGCAAGGCATGTTTTTGAGAAAAATTTTAATGTTTAAACTTAATAGTTTTTGTTTTGTGCCCTATCAAATATGGGAAGTCGAAAGCAGCATTTTCACGATATTTTACCATCGGAAAGGTGCTTCACCCGAGGCGAGGCGAGGTTCTAGTTGTTCTCGGTCTCGCCTCGTTTTATAAATTTGAGTTTCGTCTCGCCTCGTTCTCGGACCAGGACTTGCAATCACATACCTCGCCTCGCCTCGGTAAGAACCGAGGATTTTATTAAACTGAAAAAAAATTATCAGGCCTGTATATTGTCGGCATACAAGCAAAATTGACTATATGCAAACAAATAATAAGTGGGTGACGATTTGACGGTGTGATATATTATTTTCGGTTGTTAAAAAAAATGGTCAATTTCGTAGTATGCCAACGATATATTCAACTAGCAAAGCTGGCACGCGTTGCCACGCGTCAAGAAGTAAAATAAAGTAGTCGATAATACGAAAGTATGCTACGAACTTTCCCCAAATCATAAAAAACATAAACACATACCAAATCTTCAGGCGATCGGTTGAACGGTTTCGGACATTAACAACAAAGTTTTTTACCGAACGTAGGGGTCCCCTTATTAAATCTTTCGTCATATAATAATAACAAAAGAGAGAAGTATCGGTATTATTCTAACTCTCATTCGATTAGAGATCATTTTAGTATTGCTGACTCTAAGGAGCGAAGATATGACGAAATAAATGGACTCTAAATAAAAGAAGCCTAAGCTGAGCTTCTTAATGTGAAATCAACGTGGTGTGATTTCGGTGTGAATCGGTTAAATGGCCATCGAGAAAATGATATTTAAAAAATATTTTTGTATGAGGGCCACCCTAAAGATGCACTCTAAATAAAAGTTTTATAGCCTTATCTATGCTTTCCAATAAATAAATATCGAGTCAAATTTCAAAAAATAGTATCAAAACAAAAAATACTGCACTTACTTCCGATACGAGCTAATGTTAAAGCGAGACTGCGAGGCACCTAGTCCTCAGAACCGAGAACGAGGCCAGAACGAGGTGCCGGTGTGATCTCGCCTCGCCTCGGTCGAGCGAGGCAAATTTATTTTTCCACCTCGCCTCGTTCTCGCCTCGTTCTCGCCTCGTCTCGCCTCCTTCTCGCCTCGTTGAACGAGGTTGCCTCGCAGCCTCGGTGAAGCACTAGTAAAAATGCTGTTCGAGCAAGAAAAAATTATTCGATGTATATGGAGAAGATGTATTTACAAAACACTGGTGCCAAAAATGGCTTGCAATTTTTCGTTCCGGCAATTTTAATTTTGAATATACACTACGTTCTGGAAGGTCAGTTGAAACTGGAGAAGGAAAAATAAATTCATTGATTAATGCAAACCGCCAATTAGCAACTTGTGAGATTGCTGAGAGATTAAGTTAATGGAATTCAACTGTTCATGATCACGTGAAACGGCTTGGTTAGTTTTTAAAGCTCGACATATAAAACAAATTTACTTCATCGCATTGACGTCTATGATTTGTTTCTCTTTTTCAGCTTAAATGGAATGAACTACCACACCCGCCATGTTTTTCAGATGTGGCAACTTCGAATTATTACTTGTTCCAGTCTCTACAAAAACCTTTACTTGAAATAAAAACGTCAAAAATTACTTGGATAAGTTCTTTGCAACCAAAAACTGATCTGATGAGGCTATGTATATATGTATGTGAATATGTATATACGTGGTAATAGCCGAAACATATGTCACCAATTACCAGGTTAAATTGTTCCATTTGTTATCTTTGTCATGTTTGTTGAATAAAAAAGCTTTGATCAATTAAGTAAAAATTTTACGATCGTGTTGGCCTTTGCGAAATGACTGCAAGTTCAATGTAATGATTCTTAAAATATTTTAAATGAAATGTGAGCTTTCTCCTATAAGTTAACTAACATTCAAATCATCAACTTCATTTGAATCTGAACAATTGACCGACAAGTATTCAAATGCATCAAATTTCACCTTCCATTGAAATTTTTAGCTAAGCTATCAATTTTTAGTTAAGTTTCTACTTGGCAAAAAGTTCTTAGAATTGGTCGACATATTCAGAAGCATATTTTTTATTGAAAAAATTTGTTCTGTAAGATTATAGCATTATATAGGACAAAAACAATTTACTGTTTTTTATTCTATTACCTATAGTTTTTGAGATATATCGTTTCAAAAATTTTTTGTAGAAGTCTACAAAAAATAAGGAAAGTGTGCAGTCATTTAAAGAATGACCGAAATATATATTTTTATCGAGGACGATATGCTCCAGCAATCGTTTCCACAATAAATTAGCACGGTCGAGTTTTTTCCTGCTAAATAATTTGAATAGATATTGTATTTGACAGCATCTGGTGAACAATTCGTTATTGGAAACGGTCCTGAGCTGTTGCGTAGCGTAGTGTTAAAGATTTACCTGGTTCCACAGCCAGACTTCACGTATGATGGTACATTTCGGTTTGTTGTTTCTAGCATGTCTATATCGGTCCCATCATCAGGTGTAATCACGCTACCTTTATAACTAAGGAAATCGATCCATTTCTTTTCCTGGATTCGCTGGGTGGATGAGCATGTTTTTTATTTTATTTAATTTGATTATCAGATCTACTTCTTTTAAAGAAGATCTGATAGCAGTGAGTTTTTTTGTATGTCAAACTTCTTGGTGAGTTTTGTAAGTCTAGAGAACATCATCAAGTACCATCAGAAACAAAATTTGTGACTGCAAACATACTTGCTATCAAAAGCGGTGCTGGAGACAATGAAGGTTAAATGTATCGAACCTGCTCCACAATAATGCGAATGGGTTAAATTGATCAATTCGCAATCTGTTTGGGCAAAAAGGTGCATGTTGTCTCCGGATAAATGCTTCTATTTGTTTTCTGAATGGACAATTCCACCGATTCAAAAAAATGGTTGATTATTACTTCTGATTTCTAAAAGAATACCTGCTGCAAGTTTCATCGTTATGCAAAGTTATTTATGCTGAAATTCTCGGGAATAACTTATTTGTAAGTTGTCATATGCTGGTCTAGAAGAATATTAAATCAGATAAAGACATCTCCACTTCTTTTTCCTTATACTCTTCTTCAGATTGTTCCTAATACCGATCAAAGATTGAAGATAGAAATCACTCTTGTAGAGTGAAGATGAAGCAAATGAAAGTTTTGTTTTCAATAGCAATTATAGGCAGTGAAATTGAGACATAGTACAATTCTCATTAAGTGGCACAGATAACCTCGTCTTTACGCTCGTGTACTGAAGAATTTGTGGAATATTCAACTCCAAATACTATTCTGAGCTATGAGGAGTTACATGTATTTAGATAATAAATAAAAGCCGCACCCTATCATAAAGTTCGAATCGCACAACGCAAACTTTACTTCTCATGCACCAACCCGTACCCTAGGAAGCAAAAACCAAATAAAGGAACAGAATAGTAACGTTTTGCCCTATATTCGCTTTCAAACACTCTAACGCTCGTCAAGTTTTCCTTTTCTTCTAGAAACTAACGCTAGTAATGTTCTCCGTGCAACTCAGGCGCTTGAAACTTTAAAAATATTAACGTTCTGCTCTACGTACAAAAAACTTTATTCGCTTTGTTGTGGTTTTGACTCCCGGTTGCTATCCGAACCCGTACCAAATGTAGTGATCGTTTTTGTCATTAGATTTGTATGAGGGTACCATGGTCCGGGGACCCAATTTTGGGGTTAAAAACGGTTCTTTCTAGGGTCCTGAACTCTTTTTCGAGCTATCTTTCGTTTGACAAAAAAAAAAAATGTTCCCCTTCATACGAAGCTAATGACAATATCTATCACTACATTTGGTACGGGTTCAGATAGCAACCGGGAGTCAAAACCACAACAAAGCGAATAAAGTTTTTTGTACGTAGAGCAGAACGTTAATATTTTTAAAGTTTCAAGCGCCTGAGTTGCACGGAGAACATTACTAGCGTTAGTTTCTAGAAGAAAAGGAAAACTTGACGAGCGTTAGAGTGTTTGAAATAAATTAAGCCTCGCACGCGTCTGACAAAAATAAATCCTAACAATCTCTCATGAAATCAGCCTTTTGAGTGCATTTCATTATGAGTTCCATTTAAAGCACCCTGTAGAGGCTACCAATAAAAACTCACTGAATATCGCAAAGAATAAAAATACAGACAGGCGGTGATACCGAACAACTGCTGACATCTTTAGGTAGTAAAATACAAGTGCCAGTACTACACCATACAGTATCTATGTGTTCGTATAGTAATAGATGTTATCACTGCTGCAACGTAAGTGTGAGTGTGTAAAAGTGTAGATAAGACCGATTGAGTATGTATGAGTGTTTGTGTGTGTAGCTGTATTCTGCATCATTAATTTCTGAATCTTTTATCTTTTTGCTCATTTATTTTCTTTTTTTCGTATTTCTATCTCGACTCGATGCCAGCTTTATGCGTTTCTATTTACTTTTATTTATATACTTACACATGTACATGTATATATATATACTAGTTTGTAGGCATAAGTGTATGAATTGTAGGTGTAAATTAATGTAAATGTTTGTACGTGTAGCTATGTATGTGAAAATTTTGTATTTTTTGTGTGTGCAAAGATATTCCGTGATCGACACTAATTAGCCATTTGTTGGTCCTGAGCCTGAATCACGGTCAAAAGAAAATTCTTGTTAGTTGCGTCATTTATTTCCTAATTTTTTCACTTACATTAAGGTTGCGTTGAGAAGAGATTTTCTTTCATATGATTTGCATTTGTATTTTAGGTTATTGTGAAAGCCTTAATACTAAACAAAATATATCAAGGATGCAAAATGGAAGCATATGTATAGGAAATAACTTAAAGCAGAACTTTAACGAAAAATTTGCGACTTTTGAAGGCTTTCGTCTAAAAAACAATTGATATAACTTTTTTTTTCAAACGAAAAAGGAACAGAAAAATGTCATGAACAAAAATAAAAATCGCCAAAAACTTCACAAAAATTTAGCCTAAAAAACTTTATGTATATGTAAGGTATGAGTTTGCGGAGGGTTTTTGAACTTATTTCCAACGGTTAAGGTATGCAAAATCTGGGCAAAGAGGGTTAATTTACTTCAATCTTTCAATCCCCACCGTTATAACAAATTATTCTATTTCTCGTGTTTTGCGCAGCAGGCTCCTATTTTCTGGTACCAAAGCTGTGTTTGCTTGCGATAATCCTGTTTTTGAACAAAGATTTCTTTATACAAAAAATTTAATATTTTCAAACCGTGGAAGCAGCAAACGTCACGGTGAAGGTTGGCAATAACAAATGGATATATTGATGGGTATTCTAACTATCAAAGTGAATTTGATTAGTGTTGTGCTTAAAACTTTTCGAAAAAATCAAATGAAAAGTGGACATCAGCAAAAGGCTAATACGAGTTGCGCTCTACTAATACCAACAAAAAAGCAGTTGACGACTTGGACAATGACATTGACATTGGAGATTATGATGACACTTCATAATATTTAGTACCATGGGGAGATGGAAAATTTAATGTACATTTTTTTTTTTTATTCTTCGTACATAATGCCAGGTTTCCTATTTTTAAACAAAAATGAGGTGGGATCATTAGTGCTAAATTCGCATTTTTTGCTTTGCGTCATGTTCATTGAAGCGTATTTTTGAAATGTGCCAAGCAATTTATACTCCTGTTAATTGGTGAAAAAGTCATAGCGACGCTCACATAACGACAGTGCTATATATAAGACTATTGCCATCTTGTATTGGTACACCCTAATAAAGAATGTCCCACTAAGAGTACACTTTTTTATTTAAAAATCGAAACACGCACTTTTTGAGCGAGTTGTCATATTTTTATTGCATTGTAAAGTAAACATCTTTCGATTGAGTATGAAATGAAATATCCAGCAAATGGCCACTATGGCTCTGAAGCCAAGCCATTCTTCTTTTCATGAAATTTCGATGACTTCTTCACAAAGATGTGGCTGTATCTCACCGATGACGTGTTGGATATCGGCCTTGACTCAGGAATTCTTTCTGGTTTATTCACATAAGCTGGAAATTGCACAAAACTCCATAGAAAAAAATCACATGGCATTAAATCGCATGATCTTGGTGGTCAGTTGATTTCAGAGGTTCGTGACTAGGTTTGATCTGGAAATCGTTGCTGCAATAAATTGCTTGTTTCATGCGTTCAGTTGGGGTAACAACAACTCCGTTCTTGTAACGAATGTCGTTCACAGTCACTGCAATTCCGGCGTCATTTTCAAAAAAAAATAAGGCACAATCACGCCGCCTGTCCAAAATTCGCACAAGACGGTTGCTCGCTGTGGATGCATTTGTGTCTCATGGATCGCGTGAGGATTTTTTGAGACCACCGGTTTCTTCAAATTTTTAAGCCACTCTTTTAATATTTGAGATATTAGGTGCACTTTCTTGACCGAAAATTCCGCGTAACTTTCCCCAGTTTTGTAATGGGTTTTCACAATGATAACGCGTTGTTATTTTGTATAGCGCTCCATTTTTAATAATCGTAACAATTATAGGTTACAGCTGTCAAATTTCAGAGTTGTCACTTGCACGAAAACAAAATCATTCAAAGTTTCAAAAATCCACTCTAATTCTGACACCCTTTATATGTATGTAATACATGTAACGCCACACGCTGCCCCTTACTTAATATAAATGGACGATGTCAAATAAAACGTCTTTGCTACTAATCACTGAAGCAGCAATTAGTTTAAGCTGAGTAGTTATTTTAAATTAATAAACATTAAATTATAAACATTAAATTATAAACATTTTTCAATATTTTGCGACATCTTCAAGTTTTTCAGAACTTAACAACTTATCCAACATATTTCGACCTCTGAATATTTTTTGACATTCTCAACATTCTTTAAGTCTTTGAACGTTTTACGATTTTTACAACATTTTTACGATTTATCAACATTTTTTGACCTTTCAACTTTAACAGCATTTTTTAAAATTTCTCAACTTATTTAGCGATGTAGACAAGATTTTTCTACCTTATCGAAATTTTTTCAGTTTTTCAAATTCTTACAATATAACTTTTGACTCTGTCAAAATTTTATTCCACTTCTGCAACATTTTTCATATTTTGTATTATGTATTTTTTTAACATTCGACTTATTTAAAGTTTTTTAAAATTTTAACGTTTCTTGACTTTTTCAACAATCTCTAAGTCTTTCAACACTTTTTAACGATTTAGACTTTTGTAACATGTTTCAATATTTTGCTACCTTCTTAACTTTTTTTCACTTTTTCTCATCCGTTACGAGCTTTTAAAATCTTTCAACTGTCTTAAAATTTTTTAACTTATGCGAAATTTTTCGATTTTCATAAGAGAATTTTTCTTCAGATTTTTTTTTTTAAATAAAGTCTTTTAATAAAAAATAACCATTAATCATGATGAATATATATAGCAAAATCGTGTTTTTCTTCACAACTTTGACATTACTACTATCCCTCAAACGATCGTTATTCGATTAGAGCATTTTTACTAAGTGTTCCATCAAACGTAAAAATAATGGAAAAAGTCGTTTTTTTTGTCGGCGTAACGTAGATTTGTACGAGTCACCTCATTGCTAAGCAGCTGCTTCATTATAAATCATCAACGTGTCTTCTTGCCTCTATAAAAATTAAAAAAAGTGTTGGTATCCTCGTAAAAGTGTAGATTGCCTAGATTGATATCCTTGCTGAGTAATTTATTACCCAGTAAATGTTGTTGGTGGATAAGTTTTTATGTACGTTTCATTGTTAACTCCTTTTGTTGTATTAAATTACTTTTGACGTTTTCTTTCACTTGATGCACAATACTTTAAAGTTTTTCCTGAAGGTAAGTAGCAACAGAGTTGTAAAATGGCGCATAAGTGAGTTCAGCTTATCTGAAGACATATATCATCAATGTGTCATGCTACCTTAAGCCCAAAACTATGTGAAAATTAAAATTGAAAAAGAACTAAAGTATTGTACATCATATGAAAGGAATTTAATAGTATAAACATTTTCTTTAGAATCTGATTTTGAAAGTTCTACATGAGTGGCCCAACAAGTCAAAATATGGTTGTGGGTACTAGATAGAAAGAGTATGTATGATTATAGTTTTAAAATAAGGATCTAGAACAAATTGATATTCTCAAAATTTTAAACTACATTTTATAAATTTTAACAGTTAAAAATGACTGAAATTAAATATATCACAACTTTATGGCGTTTACAAAGTTTTTTTTGCAATTGAGAAATTTCAATATCTTTTATAGCAACAATTACAACCTGACAATCTCTGATTTAATTAAAATTCTGTATGGGTATACTTTGTGTTCAAGCTCAGTAAGAGGTTACAATGAATCTTAATTCCATAGATCCTTTTAAGTATTAAAAAAAACCAAAAAAAGGACACTAAGTGAGGTAAAAAAAGTTATGATATTTTTGGCTTACTTTGATATCTTTAAAAATTTTTTAATGCTTAGGTTGTTCTTTATCTAAAGCTAGATATATTTTTTAAGTGAAAAAAACTCTTCTAGAACAAGTATGTTAATTTAAAATGAATTTTCGTAGAGTAGTACTTTTAACGAAATTTTAGTTTTTGGGCCTCGATATCTCCGGTACTTAGACTCATAACATAAAGCTGTAATACTTTTTTCTTTGTATTGACATCTTTCTATGCCAAATTTGAAGCAACCGAAGGGGGGCTTGTACCGACAATTTTCTTTTACTAAAAATAATTATGGGAATGTTTCCATTAAAAATTTTAAAATAAAAATATTTTTTTGTGTGTTTTAATCTTGATGAACGAATATTATCTTTATTTATTCTATTTGTAAGAAAATATTAATTTTTAGCTTATTAACTTTAAAACCACAGAATGTTCTAAGAAAACCATAAATTTAAGCATTTAAAGTATAAAAGCATTTTAAAGAGTTTCTCGATGAATATTTATTTTTGATTTTAATCCATAACAAGAACTTTGATTTAATTACATTCTCTGGGAAATGTAGCTATTTGTAGAACTTTGTTTTTTCTTTTTTCATGTGGTAAGATTTTGTTTTTTTTTTACCTCTAGCAAGCATTCTGTGTAGGTTTTTAATTAAAAATTCCTAGTGTTAGTTGGATGTAAAGTTTGTGCATATGTATTGGTTTCGTAGCAGGTTTTCTCTATATTTTTTATTGTAGTTAACTTAGACTTTAATCTGAGTATGATAGGAAGTGGTTACTGTTTTAAATTAAATTAATAGCAACATACAACATTAACAGTTTGTTTCAAAAAGAAGTTCGGGCAGTTTTAAAAATAAATCAAATAAATGACATTGACTTTATTTTAAGGAACAAATGTAGCATGCAATTTATAAAAATTATGATTTCTCAGAATATTAAACTTAAACTGATTTTTAGCTATGTATATCAAGAATGAAGCATTTGTTACAAGAATATTGTAGGACCACATTTTTCAGAGAGCGAATGGTTCTTAAAATCAATACCGTGAGGAAACTGGAGGTACATAGGATTGGATTTTTTTAAATTCAATACCATGACACTTGCTGCACTACTTAAAAAGTTTGACGAAAGTGCAGCAGAATCAGTAAACATGAGAAAGGATATCTAATCAAATCACAAATTCAAAGAAAAATAAGGTCACAATAAAGAGGCCCCATTCTCCTTGTGGAAATAAAGAACACAAACAGAGAAGAAGAATAAAGGACACTGGCACTTTACTTACGAAAGAATTGAATTTGTGAAAGTGCTTATTATTAATAGTAACCCAATTGTTAGAAAATAATTTATTTTGACATTACTGCAGTCTTTGTCATGGTAGGGCATGTGGTGTTGGAATTATGCCTGCAGAAGTGGAAAATGCGAGGTAAATTTGTACACAGAGCTTGAATTTTGGAGAACAAATATGTTGAATGTTGTAACTATAGTTTTTTATGTGCATAAAAAAAAAGTTCTGACACCCTGAAAGAATTCTGAGACCGCATTTGAATTCAGCATTGAAAAATTCATAGCAAATTCTATTTTTCATGTCGCATGAAGTACATTTTTAACACTATAGGTTATATATCGTTAAGTCCTGGCGTGATGGCGTTAAGTTGCAATCAGAATTAGATTCATGCAACCAAAACAAAAGAAAATTTCCTAATCTGCCAATCCCGATTATTTTCTTGGGCATCTCTGGTATTTCAAAATATTAACAAAAAATTTAGTGCAACGCGTATTCCCCGCAAACTTCAAAACAGTAATTACGCAAAGGATTTATTTTTATGCTTCAAAATGTCCATGCAATTTTTTAAAACCCAAATTACTTTCAAAACTGAAGCTTCTTTTTAAAGAACTTAAGTCTGATCCAAACATAATATGCAGTCTTCAAAATAAGCAGCTTCCGCGTTCAGAAAAAAGTTAAATTCCAAGCTGAGTGATATGGTTTTGATGCGTTAGGATTATAATCAAGAAAACAGGCGAAATGTAATCTCTCCTCTATTTGCTTTACGTTGACTACGAAAAAAGACTTTGTCTCTGTTATTGCGCCGACCTATTGAATATTTGTTTGCCAGTTAGTTACAATAAAGTATCTTATCTCAAGCGCGAGTTGGACCTGCTTTATCACTGTCTTATCTTTATTGCCTTCTCACTAAAACAAGATTGTCTGGTATGCAAAACTTTGCAGACTTGAACCAAGACCAAATAAGTTATATTGAACAACGACTCGGATTTACCTCTCACGATACATAACACTGTGTACAGTAGACTAGCAACAGATCTGCGATATTAAGCAACAATTAAAATCAAGGACTGAACAGTCCGTGCAGTGAGCTTGAAGCGCTCACATCGTAGCTTCGCTATATTAACGCTGGTAGCGATTTCGATCCTCCACGGTAATATGAGCATCGCGTAGTCGAATAAAACCGACAGTCTGTGCAGTGAGCTTGAAGCGCTCACATCGTATTTTCGCCCTTTATTAATACGTAGTAGCGATTTCGATCCTCTACATTAATACAGGTTACGCGCCTTCGAACCCAACTTGGCTCTCGAACTTTTCGAGACCAACGCAACGTATTTTCGCCTCCATTATTATACAATTATCTTAAGTCGAAGAAACATTGTAATTTATAATATAGATTTATACTTAAGTTATTTAAAAAAATAAATAAAAATAATAATTTAAAATCTAAAACGGTGACGAATAAATTTTTTTGTAACGACCCCACGGTAGAATGATCCTGGACACCGACTGGTGTATACGTCGCCAGCCACAGTAATTTGACATAAAATATATGTGTCTCAGTGGATGTGAATTTCGAGAAAACTGATGTTTGGTTAATGTTGTATTTTTGAAACACCTCTTAAATTAAATATAGAGGCATCGGCATTTGGCGTAGTTCATTTTATCCGATGACATAAGAAGAATATGCATTATTTTGAGAAACCGCTTTTACGCTTCTGAGTGCAGCAAGTAGTATACTGCTGAACGATTTCGATTTTCAAGCTGAAAAAGAAAATACGAAGGAGGCGTTTCCGCGCCCATGATATGCATATATTCCCGGAAAGTATGCTGAACTCTACAACATGCTAAAATTTCAAGAAAATCGAATAGGTGACCCTCTAACTGAACTATTTCCCAAATTTTTCCATTAGAAATTGATAAAATGAGTTTTTCAAACACAAACGCATTGGAATGGAAAATTCAAAGTGAACCATTTTATTGGAATCGTATCGAGGTGTTTCAGTGACAACGTCACTATTCTAGAGATTGTGCGAGTCTGTATCGATCCATATTTAATAACCTCCTAAATTTTACTTAACATCTTTCAATTCAATTTTTATTAATTTTTCTCAATGATATCTGAATGTTGACAGTTCCAAATTGGATATGCTTTTATTCCAAGTATTTGTCAAGATCAAATATCCAGCATAAGTTTTCGTATACGTATCTGCTTCATATTTTTCGACTGAAAGCTTATTCAATAGAGTTTGTGCAAATCGAAGAGTTTGTGCAAATCAGAGAGATTGGCGCAAACGCCTCGAAGAAAGCACTACTGTGCATTGCCATATATCCCGGTTTCTAACAGAGTATGACGCCAATCACGAAACTCTTAGGAAAGATGGTTAGTGGCAATAAATGACCTGTTCAGTTGGTTGTTTAAAAATGTTCAAAGTATGATGGAATTTGCAGAACGAAGTACCCGTTGGTAAACTCTTATAAATACCTCATGCTCATATGTCCTTTGCGGACACTAAAAAGTAAAAGATAACCTGCTTGATGCATTACTTTTAAGTGTTTTAATTTAGAGAATTTGTCTTTTCTGCCAACAAGTCGGCATTTTAGTCAATTTGATGGGATGACATAGAGCTGAAATGTATCATCACAATAAAGTCATTAGAAAGATTCATATTTTTGGTTACTGTCCTTTCAACACTTATTGCTCCCACACATATAGATACCAGTTGGTATGCTCCTTGAATTTATGAGGGCACTTGGTATCTTCTTTTTTTCAAAACGAAGCTGTTTACTTCAATTACCATGTGGCACGTGCTTACATTAACATGGAATTTTTGTTAGTACACCTTACTTTTATGATCCAATAAAAATAAATCTAACAGGAAAGAAGCATAAATTCTTTTTACTTTTTCTATTTATAAAAATAAAAAAAGGTAAAAAATAAAGTGTTTTATAGCTTTTTGTTATAAAAGCACATTAATTTTCATTAGTAGTTAAATTTGTCCATTCCAGATTTAATTCAAAAATTTTAATGTTTCGTAAATGAAATTTTTTTCTACGTACCATCATATATTTTACCAAGTTCTTACACTTTGCAACAAAAGTCAACATTGCGCAAAATACATAATATGGAACTGACACTTGATTTTGATAGAAGGCTAAAACTTTTAAAAGTATACATCTTAAAACTTTTTTACAATGGTTTGACACCTACATATTTTTACAAAATATCAAATGAAATGAAAAAAAATTCGAGCTTACCTTACTGAAAAATATTGCTAGAAATATTTTCTTAGAAAAAATTAACCCATTAACTTTTACTTTTATGGGTCTTTTTGAGCATTTTTTATATCTGAGAAACTTTCTAAAAGTCCTTTAACACACTAAATCCAACTTAATGTCCAATAGTGATCTTTATCGCAATAATTCAGTAGTCTACGAGAGACTGTCATAAGCCTCAACTGTTGTCCGCTCTGTTTGAGCCTTTTCATTTCAAAAAGTGAAGTGAGTAAGGTTCCTTAAGGTCTCGCAAAGATTGTTAAGGTCCGGGCTGTCATTGCTCCCCCTCATGAAATAAAACAAACTCATACAAATGTTTAAGTTATTCGCGCTTCATTCTTAACCCGTAGGTGCTTCTTGCTTATGGCTGCCCATTATGACATTTTCTTTAAAACAACGTTTTGCATTATTTTAACACTTGAACACCCCTTTTTACAAATACTCGTATGAGAACTTTTAATGAATTGTTAAAAAAAACCCTAACCCTGTTTCCAATATTTTACGAAAGGTATAACAGGATTGAGTTTCAGAATCCTGCAACTTTTCGTGTTGTACAGTGTTGCTGGTTTCACAGTAAAATTTTAGACGAAAAATTATCAAAGAGAATAAATTTGTGACACCAAACAAAAAACCAGCAAAACCAATGAATGATATAAAATAAAACGTTGCTGTTGTTCGAAACGAATAGTCTGCAGGTCTTGGCTTGGTATCGCGGAAGGAGGTTTGTGGTTGAAAGACCGCAATAAGAGTTTGCAAATAAAAAAAACATTTGAAAGCAACAAACCGTTGGAGCCAGGAATAAGGTATTTAAAATTTGTTATGTACAGGGTGAGGCACTAACTTGGCTACTACAAAACATTTTTGGGAAAGGTTTCCTGTAAGGATTTCGGATGCAAGCCACTGGCAAAGTGTTGTCATGTGTTGAAAGCCTATCGGCGATTTTTTGTATGGTGCACTTCCTCGCTGTAACACGCCTGATTTGAAAAAACCACTTGTACAATGTTGGCCGAAAGTTTTTTTTTGGCAAAGTTTTGATGATGTCAAATTAGGAATTCTGTAATTCAAAGTCACATTGTTAGTAAAGCAGCATTAGAGATACATTGGAGTCTAGTTTCGATGCTGTTTGTTCTTGAGTTATTTTCCATCTCCGTGATATTTAAAAATTCTACTTTCAGTATAAAAATATTAATTTTATAAGGCCATTAGAAAATTTCAACTGAAGTTAGAGGTTTGCTATCTACGACAAAGCTATTCCTCAGTAAAATGAGAATATAATTTGTTATTATTAAGTCTCCACCCCTCAGCCATAGATCAACTCAATTAAAATTGATTTTGTCGTCCTTTCAACAGTTTCAAGTCAAAAATAGCGTCATTTCATCCATTACATTCCCCCTCGAATTAATGTAAATAAACGAAGTCAAGGATGTTCATTCACAACATTTATTGCATAATTTCCAGCATCATTAAATAATTGTTGCGGTTAAAGTGTCGTCGTTGTTTTTGCTCAATGCAAATGCAACGTCATTACCAACCGAATAGTTATAAGGACTTTTTTTTCTATACTTTAAGTTCAAAGGATGTAGAGCAAAAGCTACAGCAATTTCAAGAATTTTGTTAAAGCAAATAGCATCAGCAATAATGCACACATTTATACAAATGCAAACTTATGCACTTATGCAATACATCTGTATTGGTGTCAAGATATCGTCGAAATAGTTGAAGTTGTTGGTAGCGGCATTTTCATACTGAAAACATTTTTACAGCAAGCTTCATCTTTAATATTTTTATTTAAAAATTTCTTCTCGGATATGTACTGTTTGGATGAAAAAAATTGTGAAGCTTGAACTCGTACAGGTGGGGATAAGGTACAATAACGAACGTTGCATGAAATTTTTTTATCAGTGTAACCACATTCAGCTGCATGCAGTAGTATCAGCAACATTAGGTAGTATCAGCAGCAGCAGAAATATACCATCTAAGCCACAAATGGCAGAGATTTTTGTGCGAATTTCGAGTGGTTTCATCTGAATCTGCAACTACTTACCTACTCTCCTACATTTGCTGTTGCTTTTTGCTGAATTTTTTAAGTTTTCTATTGCTGTTTTTTCCCCGCGCAGTAGTTGTTGGGTTGGCAGTCGTTTGGAAAATTGCAATTGAATAATGCTATTTGATATTGTTTTTGTTGTTGTTGCATGCTTTGTTCTACTTTCTAAAAATGCTACTGTAGTTGCTGAAATTTCCTTCTTTTTTGCTATTGAAAAACTATTTGTTTTTGTAACAGTTGTTACTGATTTTGCTGCTGCTACTGTTGTTGTTAGTTGTTCTAGTTAACTTTTTATGAGTTCAATAACACAGACACCACGTAGTCATCATTGCAGTTGTACGAGTACTTTGTTGTTTTTCTCTTCTTTGCTGTAGTTGGTGTTGTTGCAAGGATACTTAAAACAGTTATTTCGTACGTGCAGTTTTGTTAGAACTTTGATTTGCTTCACTTAAAACAAATGAACGCATCGCTAACATCTTGTGCAGCAAACACAGCGGGTGGTTTTTATTTATAAATCGTGTTGATTTTATAAATTTAGTATTTACAATTATGGAAAATTTATTGTTTTTTTCAAAATTTATTAAATTTTCAATATACGATATGTGAATTTCATATCTGTTATTAATTTATTGCCAAAAGTAAAACCAATTTTTAAATACATCAAAGGAAAGAAAGCATTTTCGTGTTTTCAATTAAATCATATGATGAAAAAATTGATTAACACAAAAAATTGATTTTCCATTATCTCATTCATTTCAAAATTGTTTTAAGTAGAACAATGGGCTCATAAGCCCATATTATTATATCAATGTATAATATATTGATATACCATATTTTTCGAGATTATTTTGGTAAGAAAGATATTCATTTCTAAATATATATGCATATGTACCTTATTTGAAAGGTGCAACATCAGTGTACATCATCATGCCATAAGTTGTGCTTGAAAGACATCATACGCTGGAGTACGTACTAATGATACAGTACTTACGTGAAATAGAGGGCCAATTAAAAATGCTTTTAATAGCAGCGATATGTATCTCCTTTGAAAGCTTTTCAAAGTTTTCCAACATAATTTTTAATCCAATGAAATATCACGATTACTAGTTAGCGGAATAAATAAATCAAATAGCATCAAACAGCAAACCATAAAATAACAACATTAAATTTGGAACCTTTTGGAAACTTTTTCAAGAACCGTTGAATCTGGAACCTTTAGAGATAGTTCAGGAAGATTGTATGTGAAACATTACATTTCAAATACATAAGAAAGATTTCTGTAACGTTCCGTTTACGATATTTGAAATAAAATGTTTCTGTTACGTTACGTACTTCTTCTGAAACTTTCTCAAACGTTGCATGCAAAGTGGGTGGAAGACATCAATATTCGTGGTATGAAGAGATATGCATGAACATATCTTATAAATTTGTTTACTTAAAAATTACAGCGTAATTCTCACGTCAAAGAAGGGGAGTCGTGTTGGGCGTCCGAATTTTCATAATGGCGGTTCACGCAACTAATGGACGTGAACTTATTTAATTTGAAGCATTAAATGCACTCAAAATCAGCCTTACCACGATTGTTGACTATCCCGAAAATATACTTTATTATAAAGAATGATCCAATAAGAGCTTCCACTTCGTTTTCTAAATAAGATACATGAAAATCAATGTATTGATGCAAATATTTATTTGGAATGATAGCTCGGTTCTTACAACTCAATGTTTAAAAATTATTTCGTTCAAATGTTATCCACGACTAGTTCTTAAATGGTCCATTCTGTGGGTCCAATATTCGACAACTCTTTCAAGCATATCGACCAGTATTTCTTGTACAACTCGAGTTATATTGGTTTCCAAAGCGTCAATAGTTTCGGGTTTGTCGACATAAGCAAGTGATTTCACATATCCCCAAAGAAAGTAATCCAATGCCGTCAAATCACATGATCTTGGTGGCCAATTAGCAGGACCAATTGTTGAGATGATGTTTTCATCGAACGTTTCCCTCAATAAAGCGATTGTTTTTCCAGCAGTGTGGCATTGTTTGGCAACAAAAATTCATTAATCATTGCTCTGTAGCGAGCACTATTGACCGTGACACGTGCTCTATCCGCATTTTTGAAGAAGTACGGTCCGATGATGCCTCATGCCCATAAACCAAAGCAAACAGTATACTTATCGGGATATATTGGAAGCTCTTTAATTGGTTCTGGTTGTTCATCGGTCCAAATACGGCAATTTTGCTTGTTAACGCAGCCGTTCAACTAGAAATGAGCTTCGTTGCTAAACACAATTTTTCGATAAAATAATGGATCAATTTAAAGTTTTTGTAAAGCCCATTAACCGAAATATAAACATAAACCAATATTACCTGGCTTCAATTCCTGTTCGAGCTGTATTTCATAGGCCTTCAGAACAAGATCACGTCTCAAGATACATCGCAATGATCCACAAGAGATGCCCAAAGACTGAGATCAGCGAGGAATCGATAGTTCACGGTTTTCACAAACACTCTCTGCTACTGCAGAAATGTTCTCAAAATTACAGGCTGTATGCACACTGGATGAATGATGAATTTCCAATAGTGTAAAATTGGGTCGAAATCTGGTAATGAAGTTACGAATAGTTCACTCAGTTGGGCGCTCATAACGACCAAAATGATGTTGAAGAACTCTAAAACATTCTCTAACTGATGACTGATTTTGGAAGTAAGTTTCCACAATTAATAAACGTTGTTCAGGAGCAAGTCTATTCATGATTGAGTCGTATTGAATACTGAACACAAACGTTATATGGACAAGCCATTTGACACATGACAGCTGTCGAAACAACCCAGATGGAAAAGGGACCTCGTATTGGATCACTATTATTCTATATTCTCTTATATGAATAAGAATTATTTTACATCGTATTCAAATATACAATTAATATATAGTTCAAATATCATTGTGCAAGGTTACGACCTTGTGGTCTTGCGGCCTCAAAGGAGCCGTCTTGAGCACAATTAAAAATAAAATCTACTCCACTAACCAATGGAAAAATGGGGCTAAAACAGTCCCTTGAGTAGGTCTAGCCATCTTAAAACATCTATTTTAAGCCGTGTTCCATCGACAACAGTCGGCTAGCCTTGTTTTTGCCCACACCTACATGGTCTTTTTTATTTATATATTGTCATACAATCCTAAGAATTTATTTTGCCTTTAATGGGTATTCTATTAAGTGACCACACTTAATCACAGCCGCTCACAACGAACAGCTGCTAGAATGGAACAACGTGACCACTCGGTACGACATGAAAAAAAAACGCAAGCATAAAATCAGACAGGGTACATACAATCAGTCTCGTCCTGACAGGCCGACGTTCATGACAGATGTCATCCAGTAGCTAAAGAGCCCATGCAAATTTTACATAAAGCGTAATGCTTAGGGACGCTTGTGCCTTGCGGTTGTACTCAGATCGTCGGTGCTAAGCGCGAGTATGTCTGCTTTTGTGGATTACTAGATTCAGGCGAATTATATTACTTCTTAGAGCAGTGTATGAAAAACGTAAGAGAATATATGTTAGACCACGACTGGGATAAGCCCACGCAACCATCGAAAGACCCCGTATGCAACACCCACATCGCTTCAGTGTAGAGACCACAACTCGAGTGTTTCCATAAGTTCACATTTATTAAAAAAGGAAGTTAGCCAATTACAAATTATAAATTTTTTGTAAAGGAACCTTGGCACTGGCGAGTCAAGACCCTGGCGAAAATGTTCGCTACAATATCGAGCAATAAGACCACTGTTCATAAATTCTTCTAAAATTAATTTCTGAATTCTTCCAATCGAGCGGTGCAATAAGGTCGAAAATTGCACCCATTTTTTTTTTTTTTGCAATTATGATAAACGCACTAAAATGGTTTCAAAATGTATCATTAGGGATTACTAAGTATGGATTTACAAAATTCCATTCGAATCTACATATTTATTCCTCGAAGGTAAGGCTTAGTGGACGCGATCTACAACAGCTACAGCAACAAATTCTATATCAAATTGAAGTGCTCACCGAGCAGATTTGCGGAAAATTATTGGATCCAGAATCCGTTTACCAGAAGCTGAGATATAAGCGTCGAAAGATTTCCTTTTTTTTCAACTCTTTCAAGCATTGCACTGATTAACTGCAAAAGCCTTGCCATAGTGAGGAGAAAAAAATTTACATGCCTACTACTCTCTATCTCCCTTTCTAATTGTTATTGTTTTCCAATTAAGCGTTGTTGTTACTAAAACATGAAAAGCAATAGCAATGAATAAGTGTGTGTGTGTGCGTAATACAATACATTTGATGAGAAAGAGCAAGGGAAAAACAAATTCGTGTTACACATGTTATGGGGAGGTGGGGAGGGGGTTCGAACGACGAGTTACTTAAGATTGTTTTTGAAGTGAAACTCCTTTTGAGAGAGTGATTCTAAATTAGGTGTGTATTATGAAACGCTTTCTTTACATGTTTATTGAATAACAACAATGAAAATGTGTTATTAAAAAATAAAAGTTTACGGGATCTAGATTAGCTACAGCAATAAATAATACCATAAAATGATCAGCTTCGAGATCGGCTAACCAAAAGCTAAGATATATAAGCGTGGAAAGGTTTCTTATTTTATCAATTTTTTTAAGCAATGCACTGGTTAACTACCAAAGCCTTGCAATAGCCAAGAGGAAAACACTCGCTATTAGGTAAATATGGCCACTTAGGTGATACGTAACGTCCAAGAAGGGGGCGGGAGGTACAGAAAAACGTTACATGGAGGAGGGGGGTCAAAAATCTTCAAAAATTGCGTTACGTAATACCTGAACGCCCCCTATATCATTGAAATCGAGTATACATAGGCGATTGTAAAAAAACTCTCGCTTTTTGCGTGCGGGGTATTACTTTAAAGCTTAAACTAAATTTAGCCCTACCCTTGAAACCAATCTTCTCATATCTACTCTTAAACATTCCACCCAATTTTCAAAAAATTCTAACTGCATATTTTAAGAACCCTCGGGTGGATGTTTATGGGTAAAATACCTTTAGCGTGACATGTCCCATGTGACACAATTCAAAGAAAAATCCAAATAAAATTTTCAGAAGGAATAGCTTATACAAGTATGTTTGGGACTCTTAAAAGCTTAGTATAAAACTATAAATTTTTAAAACAACAACAAGATTACAATTTTCTCATGGATTTATGTAAAAATTGATGTTTCCTATATAATGGCTCACAAAAATTGTGAGAGAATGCTATGTGAAATATTTATCTTAATTCGGTAAAAAACAACCTGGCTCAAGGAAAAAATTATTTATTTTTGTTAAACGCATATTCAAATCATTTAGAACCGAGAAAAATAAAGGGGCAAATCAAGAAGCCTCTGCCGTGATATTTGACGGGCTAAGAACCACAAAGTACGTCATCTTTTTTTCGAAATTGAGTTAAACTAACGTGACTAGATATCTGTCAACAAAACGCGTAGCAGGAAAAATTTGATGAAACATTTTTAAGGATTCGTTTTTTTTTTGCAAAAAAATTTGATATTTACTAAAAAAATAAAAGAAGTCCTTACTTTTTTAAACTCACTTATGTATTATTTCCAAATTATTTATATATAACAAAAAAAAGCAAAATTAAAATTTCTTATTTCCAATGAAAACGCGATGTATTAATTAATATTTTTGTGTTTGTAGAAAAATGTCGCCGGGACCGGGAATGCCAGTAAGGGTTCGTCAAAAGCCAATTCTAAAATTCAGATCTGGTTAGTGTGTACAGAACACTCACCCGATTTTCGGGGGTTATCACTAGTAATTTTTTAATAATGATTATGTCTTTAGTTCATTATTCGCCTTGTTCATATTTTGTCATGGACATGAAAATCTCAATGAAAGAGTCCTGAAGCCCTAATATAATTTCGCCGCAAAACAATTTAATCACGTAAGACTTACGACAGTGCTGCATTTGCTCAATAAAGCGCTTTAAGAATTTATCTGCCAAGAATAACCGTCATCACATATAAATTTTGTTTTAATTTATTTTTCATAGCTTAACCGCAATAACGCTTAAGTCCTTTCAAAAAAAATTAAAAAAAAACGTTTGTTTTTACTTAGTGAATGTCATCAAAAATTAGATTCACGCTAAGCTTATTACTGTAATGGAAATGAATATGGTTTTTGGCATAAAATTCAGCTTTGCGCCGCGCTCAACCACGAATTCACCCACATGCTTGTCCCACTTACCACAGCGCTTGTGAATCTGACTGTAAGTCATACGAGCAAAACCTTTCTTTCATTCATTCATTCATTCATGCAATTTAACCATTTTTCTCATTTTTCATATGTGAATTGTAAAATCTGTGTACCAGGAATGTGAAATAAAATAAACCATAAAATCGCAGTAGCAGGATTAGTTGGATTAGTTGAAATGTAGACAAAAATGAATGAAAAGTTTTCCTTTTGAGAAAAAGGTAGATAGTGGAAAATAAATTGAGAATACTCAATTTTATAGAAATAGTTGGGTATGGTAAAAAAAGGGCAATACAGAGGATGAATTTGAATGGATTCAAGGTCATTTAATTGAAATGGGGCCAAACGAATGTAGAGTAAATAATTGAAAAGAAATGCATACAAATACGTACGTATATAAAAATATGTGTTTATATGTAGTAGTGGTTGCAATATCCCAGAGAAAATATTTTTAGCTTTCAGTTGAATTGGCTACGCTAAACCGGAAACAGGAAATGCGTTGTTTTTCACAAACGAATTGCTGCGCAATAAAGAAAAGAAAACACTTTGGGGTTTTTGCTTTTATTTTTGGATTTCGTATTATTTGGGTTACTCTTTAATCCCATTTTTTTTTCGATTAAATTTCAAATGGTTGTTTTTACGATTTCACTTTTTTTGGCAGCTGTATTTTAGTTTTTACATAGAACCGGAAATTATCAATCTACATGTGTGTGCGTATTTTAAAATTGATGAGGCTTTAAGTTTAAGCTTTTTAAAGCAAATGTTTTTAGTACTTCATATGTTTTCTTTAATTTGAAAGCTTGCAAAAATTGATTTACTAAAAATTTACATATGATAAGTTATACAGCCTTATTATGAATAAAAATTCAATCGAAATTAGAAACACACCTTCTGATTTGCAATCGTAGAAAATTTTTTTAGGAATGAGAAAAAATTCCCGGGAAAATTAGACTATCGATAATAATTTTTGATGGAAAATTGTTGACGTTTCAATGAAATCTTTTCGCCAATTTGCAACAAGCAACTTAAAGAAACAAACAGCAATTTTTTGTTTATGAATTTATTCAATTCACATGGTGGCCCTGACTGAAAATAAGTTTTCCATCGCTCGATTATTTACGATTGCCAAACTTAGTTCGTATGAAAAAAAAAACTGGCGGGTTCTTTTTCTTCCAAATATTCATATAAGGGTGATCATATTCCGATATATTTTTGTTGAATTTTGAATAAAAGTTTAAGCTAAATCAGCAGGTTTTGAGAAACTCTGAAAGTCCCCTTAAGCTATATATCAATTTCCAAATTATAAAATTTTTAATATTTAGCTTTTTGTGCATTTTTATTTTGTTTACTTTTTTGCTTCACCAATTTTTTTCCGAAAAACATAGCCACAATAAATATGCGTCTCATCGAAAGTTCTAAGTGTTGTAGGGTTTCAAATAAAAATGATACGTTTGCTTTGGGTAATTAATGTCTACATGAGGTAGAGCAACAAACTTTATTTCATTTTGAAATACAAGCTACGCAATTCTGTTCCAAAAAGAATATTCAAATGACCGTTCCAGTTCTTATTACACAGACGAATACAATGGGTGTAATTTTCGAACACTCTATTCAATAAATCAGGCCTAATTTCACGAATATGGCGATCAATATTCAATTCAATCACCGCTGGCTTATTGATATGGACCAGCGAAGGGTATGTAGTGGTACTTTCCGGCCACATTGCCCGAACCGTTAGCAAACAATAATTCGTAGAATTTCCACTCAATAGTTCCAAAAATATATTACTGCATGAAAAGTTTTTGAAAAACTTGATTAGTTACTTATGAAAAGGAATAATTTTTGATACAAAAAATACATCTTAAAAAAATTTTTTTTCGAAATGCAGTTTGATAATCATTAGTCACCTTTATTTTCATAATATATAACTTAACTCAAATTAATCAGAGTTAAGCAAGAGAAAATAAACATGACATGAACACATTAGTCGTTTGGAAAAAACTACTTTCTTAAAAACGGCGGACGAAAACGGAGAAGATTTTATTTATTCTTATTAGTAAAAGGTCACGGCAAATGGTATATGAAAAAAATTGCACCGCTTTTAGCGACCTATTTTTTTAAATGCCTTTGCAAAATTGCAATTTTATAATTTAAAGTATCAAAAAGACTCAATTTGAAGATACACAAAATTTTCAGATTTTAGTTTTTTTTGACTATTTAAAAACCCTAATTCAGCCAAGCTATTATCTTTACAAAAAAAATAAATTTCTAAATTTTTGTACCGTTTTGTTAAAATGCGATAGTCAACTGTTAAAACCTCTAGAGGTCGAACATTAAGATTTTTTAAATCTATTTAAGTAGATGTTTTACATTTAAAACGATACCAATATTTCCGAATCATTGTGCGCCGCATTGTGTCTCGACGAACGTAGCAAATGTTTTTGTTTGTAGTGCAATTTGAAATAAAAAAACTTTAAAATTTCGTATGTGTTGCTTGATGTGGTTGTTGCACCCTTTTGCTTAATTTCCGTGCCCACCGCTGGTATAGACCAATGAATAACTCCATTAGAAGAAATGATGGTGTTAATCGGAGCTTTTTGGAAGCCATTCGACTTCTGAAACTCTGAATTTTCCAATAAATCGACTGTATATAACTTGGCACTGACCTATCTAAATCACATTTTACTTTAATCCTTATCTACCCATTCAGGCCATAAGAGTTTCGGCTTATACCACTCATCATTGACATCCTTATTTTCGAAAAAATAAAAACCCATAATAGTGACAGTGCCACAAACCAAACCAAACTGTTACTTTCACAGAATGCAAAGGTTTCTTTTTAATAAATTTTGGATGTACTTATTAAACAATCTAGAGAGTTATAAATGCGCTTCATTAGAGGAAATGATTTTCAAAATACAAGTTTTTACAAACCATCGTTACACTGTCGTTTTGAAAACATATCAGCTCTCATTGCAAACACGAGAAAAACTTGACGAAATGCTACCTACAACGGTCACTGTGGCTACTAGTTTTTGTAACAGTTGAATATGAAAACGTCATTTTTGAGAGACTTAGATATAACTTGACAAAGCAAAAGTTGTAAGACATTCATTACTATTTTGGTCGAAAACATCGTTTAATGGGAGTCAATTTACTCCAGTTAAGTTCGATAAAGAAATTGTGTTCAAACTTTGAGTCATAGCTAAGCTGGTCACGCGATCTCAGAAGTTATTTCATTAAAGAATATTAAAACCTCCAATAGCTCATAGTTAGCTAAGTTTCAGGGCACATTTTATGGTGCTTTAATTTTAAGTTTGCAAACCAAAGTAAACACTTACCTTCTCATCACATTAAATATTTTCAATAATTTTAATATTGCAAGCAGCTGCTTACCTGAAACAAAATTTTAATTTTTATTATTAAAAAAGTCATGTAATAATAAAAGTTATAAAATATTTTTGATTAACAACGCATTTGTGTTTTTGCTCTTTCTGATCATATGATTGATTGGATGTATTTTTAGTTTAACTGAAAATTCAAAAACAGCAACCGTTACGGTTTGGCTCTTTTAAAAAGATCAATAAAACAAAAAAAAAGACCATTTTCCAACATTTCCGAATAGGAAAGTGTATAATAAATTTAACCCGTAGATTTTAATGTAAGAATTGGGTTTTGATATATGTTATGAGTACATAATAATAATTATAATAATAATAACAATAATAATAGTAATAATAATAATAACTAGTAAAGGTGTTACCTTCGGCCAGGCCGAAACTCACATACCCTACACTGCATTGAAAGTACTTTTTAAATAGATGTTAAATATTGTTGAAGAGGTTGAATAAGTCGAAAATAATGGACAAAGGTTCAAAAATGTTGGAAAAGTGTTGGAAAAAACTGAAAATGCTGAAAATATATAAAAAACCATTGAAAAAAGTTGAAAGAAATTGAATAAGTCGAAAAATATGAAAAATGCTGAAAAATTAATAAAAGAATCGAAGAAAATGTCGAATGAAATTGAATGGGTACAGGTAAAAGGATGAAAATGTCGAAAAAATAAAGGGAAATGTTGAAAAAAATAGTATAGAAATGTAAAACACGAAATATGTCACGCCCACTTCTCCAATTCCGCCCACTTATGCTTCAATAAATGATATTCGTGATTGACATGCACAAACCAAATTTTAGCATAATTGCTTGTATAGTTTGCGATATGTGCCGTAATTATTCTTAAAATTTAGGGCGGTGACACACCCACTGGCACCATACAGTCCGATTTTGATCCAAAAATAGCCTTCCATAAACAAACCTCTTAAACCAAATTTCAGTATAATTGCTCATATATTTCGATAATTATGCCACTTAAGGTATTATAATTGTATGAGAGGTGCCACTCCCGCTGTTGCTATTTCGCCAGCTTTTGATTCATTTGTATCTAATAACCAGTAAACCACTTACATCAAATTTCAGATCAATTGCTCCAATAGTTCACTTAAAATAACACTTATAACTTTATGTTAACGAGGGAGGTGCCACGCCTACTCAAGCAATCTTGTCATGTTTCATTTGATTTCAAAGCTTATAGTAACCGACACCTCCTCTCAAAATTTTATGAAAATTACTCTCATAGCACACTATCTATAGCATTAAACGTATTTTGTTCATATGGGAGGTGCCACACCCACCGGCACTATTGTTGCAAAATTTTGCAAGAAGACACCTTTTAGCGAGTATATCTGACATATTAAATTTCATAGCGATTGCGTTGTTAGTTCTCTTTTTATAACGTTTATAAATATTGTGGGCTGTGCCACGCCCTTCAACGAAATTTTCCAGAATATTAACGAAACTTGTATTGATGACTACTTTTAGTAGTATCATCCCTAAAATTTTATGAAAATCTTATGTGCCAATTTGGAGATACACGAAATCCAAATTTTCAATTGCTTCAAAATGCCACGCCCACTTTTACAATTCTTCCCATTTTATACGCAATTTAAAATTTATAAGATCTGCATTCGTGTACCAAATTTCATCACAATATCTTGCACGGTTTACGAGCTATGGCGTTATGAAAGATAAAATTTACGGCTGTGCCACGCCCTTTTAAGAGCCCTTGCAAACTTAAAACCTAGCCTGATCCTAATTTTGTTCTTATCTTCACTAAATCAGCAAGTTTCATCAAAATCGCAGCAACTTTTTTCAAAATGGACTTGGGTATATTTACATAGAGTATAGGCGGAAGGCGTGGCCGTTAACCGATTTCGCCCATTTTTATATGCTAGTAGCTTGCAAGAAGGTTTGACCTGTGTGTCAAATTTCATTGAATTAGCTTGCTTAGTTTTTGCGTAAACCTGATTTCAACAGACAGACAGACAGCCAGACAGACAAACGGACAGACAGACAGATAGACAGACAGACGGACATAGCTATATCGACTCAGGTGGTGAGGCTGATCAAGAATATATATACTTTTCCATACCTGCCACGCCCCCTTCTATGCGTTACAAACGGAATGACAAAGTGAATATACCCTCTGTGCAGGGTATAAAAATAATGATATACAATACAAGAAATGCAAGACGATGAAACTTGGCGCTGCCCAACACAAAAAAATAGACTTGGGAAGAATAATGAAACAATTAACAACAAAATTTAAGGGAAGAGTTTATAAACTTTGCAAGTCGCATCTAAATGGAGGCAATCTCATTGAAGCCATCAACACATATGCGATGCTAGTGTTAACGTATAGTTTCGGCATAGTAAAATGGTCTAGAACCGAAATTGATGCGATGCGAACCACTATGACCCAGTATAATTTGCATCATCCCAAAGCATGTATGGAAAGGATGACGTTGCCCCGAGCAGAAGCAGGTAGAGGTATTATATACACCTGCAACTTTTACATAGTAGACAGATCATCTCACTTAGAAAATACTTTAACGAAAAGACCAATTACTCAGCATTGATAAAAGCTGATTGTGTGAAGCTGATGATAATTATACACCACTGAATTTGAAGAATCACCCGCCCATTAGTACATGGGATATCCATACCCAAAATGAGAAGTGGGCTGCAAAACCACGACATGGGAAACAATATAATGCCCTCCACAGTGAACTTCTTGACAAAACAGCGTCAAACTTATGGTTTCAATGTGGTAGCATATTGTCCGAAGTAGATTGCTATTCAGGATAGTGTAATTGCTACGAGAAACTGTTAGCGGCATATTGTTCGAGACAGCAGTGCAGATGACAAATGCAGAATATGTGGTTCCCAACAAGAAACAATAGACCACAGGGTGCACAAGATTAGCTCAATCACATTGCTTGCAAAGACACAATAGTTTTGGTAAAATCATGCATCAGGAGATATGTATGACATCTGGCCTCATCACAGAAATGAAACCTTACTTTCTTTCTGAACCAGAAAGTGTTCTTGAAAATAACATATTTAAAATATTATATGATAGAACATTGCACACAATGAATAGAATAGAACATATTAGGCCTGATATACCAATAAATGATAAAATACACAAAAAAGTCAAACTAAAAAACTTTGCTGTTCCAAACAACCATAACATCCGCAAGACCTTTGAAGAAAAGAAGACAAAGTATGAGCAACTTGCAATGCATTTTAAAAGACAATGGAACATGGTGGTGTGATTCCATTGGTAATCAGTTCAAGTGAACAGTGGGGAAAAAATTGCGAAGACACCTCAGTGAGCTAAATATAACACAAAAATGTTTAATACAGGTGCAGAAATCAATCATATTGTTCGCAAATATTTATCATAAAACTATAAATTATACAGTATACATCATAACTGTAATAAGTGAAAGTATTATGTTCTGTTAGACTAAGGTCCTATAAATGTAACGTATGTATCCGTAAAATAGTTAAATAAAAAAAAGAGAATTATAATAAAGTTAAGCTACTACAGCTATTCGTCTTGATAGCTATCTAGGAAGAAGGCTTAAAACCATGTTAAAAGCTTTACTTTATAAATGGAACCAGGAAATAATATTACAAGTTAGATTTGTTATTTTTTAAATTTTTTTGCCTCAGTTTTCCCGCAAAATAAAGTTATGTGTATACATTCACAAAGTCCAAGGCTTAAATGTTGGGACATTTCATGGATGAGAGTTTTAATAAAGTTTGTAACTACTCATGATTATGACTGAAACGTACATATATTGGAGGTTATGACATATTTTGAGTATTGGTGACCTATCTGTACGCCTGAAAAGTGTTTTTGGTAGGCATGCGTTATAGTTCTAAAATATGTTTTTTAAACCACATAACTGTCTGTATCTTAAATATAGTTACCATATTGCCATGCTTATAGTGTGCACCTCCGATTTTTTTTTTAGTCAGTATTAAGTATTACATTATAATTTTCAAGTGAGTAATACGAGTGTGCATGTATTTTTAACGTCGACGTTAGTGGAAAGATTTGCTTACGATAAGGTTTAATGAGAATACTTTTTGCCATAAGTAGTTGGACACCACCAAGACCTTTGGGATTGAGTACATGGTCCCTTCTGGATCTCTTATGAACTTTTTAAAGATATTATTTTTATCGAAAATTTTTCAAAAATTTAGAAAAACTATATGGTTTTTGTTAAAATATATTTTTTTTTTGTTTTTTTATTAATTTTTCATAAAAAATAAAAAAAATATATTCAAAATTTTTATCTTACACTTTTTTTTGTATGTGTTTTGGCCAGCGATAAATTTTTCTTAAAATATCAACTGTTGTAAAGGTGATAAAATATGCTAATACATTTTATGCCCGAAGAATCTTATTCCATAGAACTGATATTTATTGAGATAAAACAGTAATCTGAAGGACACATTGCCTTTATTGGCACAAAATAATTTTGGGTCATAACGCATTACAAGTGAACTGAAGTTAATCTCTTATCATGCTGAATTATATCATTGAGCTTACTGTTCAGTACAACGTGTGTCAAGACTAAAAACAGTACATAAACCTAAAGACACACAACAGAGAAAATCGTTTTGGCTTTGCCTTAATTCACTTTTTGGTTGAGTTCTCAACGAATCTATGCAAAATGGGAAAATTATGTTAGTAAAGGCTTAGAAATTCTGCAGCATCGGCTTAAAGGTCACTGATGATTTCATTTAGCAATATATGAAACTATTTTGATTAGCTTTAGTCATATTTTGTTGTTTCGTGTAATTTTCATAGTCTCGAGACACGTTGTATTGAACACTAAGCTTTGTAAAAAAAATAAAAATAATTTTCTGTTCCGATACACCACAAAGAAACTTCTATCTTTCTGTTTAAACAACGCACATATAAACGAAACATCTTACTTTTGATTTTGTTTGCGAATTCTCAGAAAATTACATTTTTTATTCTTAATTGCACTGCAGTAGTAAGTTTTTTTTGAGGAATGTGCCAAATTACAGAATGAATTGCAGTTTGTTAGATTTTTGTCGTTGCACCAATCTGATAATAATGAAGTAAATAACGGGTGATTTTTTAAGCGTTTAGTTTTTCAAAATTGATTATGAACATGCATAAATTCCATTCATTGACTTTTTAAAGATTATTTCATCTAAATGTTGACCACGGCTACGTCTGAGGTGGTTATCCGTAAGCTTCAATTTTGGCATACTTTTCCAGCATTTCGGTCGGTATCTCACCAATGGCAGCATTAATGTTGTCTACCAGAGCTGCAATTGTGACTTGTTTGTCCCTGTACACGAGAGACTTCACGTAGTAACCAAAAAAAAGATAGTCAAGTGGGGTCAAATCGAATGATCTTGGTACCAGTGGACTGCTTCAAAAAGTGAGATTAATTGCTCACCAAACTCGCCTCTCAACAGGTTCATGGTATCGCGTGCAGTGTGGCATGTGGCACCGTCTTGTCGAAACCACATGTCAACCAAGTACAATTCTTCCATTTTGGGCCAAAAAAAATTCGGTAATCATCGCTCCATTGCCTATAACGTTGCGATTTTCATTATTTTTAAAAAAGTACGGTCCAATGAAGCCACCGGCCCACAGACCGCAACAAACAGTACATTTTCCAGGGTGCATTGGCAGCTCCTGAACTGCCTCCGGCTGCTTTTCAGACCAAATTCGGCAATTCTATTTGTTGACGTGCCCACTAAATCAAAAATGAGGTGAGTCGATTTTGACGACCATAAAACGGACGAAGACTTTACACTGATAAAATAAGTAGCAAAAAATTTTAGCCCTTTATTAAAATCTCGGGTGTGTTATCCGCTTTTGACAAATAGAAGACCATGATCATGAATAGTGTTTATGGGAGAATTGACACTGAATTGTGACAAGGTGTACTGGTTATGAGTCACATGTACCTTTCCATAGATTTCGTCCAATGAACGCCCTTTTTTCGCTGATCGATTGCTAAAAAAAAATATAATTCTTTGGTAGATGTTTTTTCAGCTTTTTTCTTTTTTAATTTTTTTGCCAATTATTTGTAAGTTTCAATTCATTCCTTGACTGTATCTCAGTGTTTTTGCTTATCCTTTATTTTGTTTAATTTTCTACTGCTTTTGTCAGTCTTGCTTATTTTTGTGTGTAGTTTTTCCTCGACAAATGTCGTTGTGTTGTTTGATTTAACGTCAAATTGTTACCATTATATCATTATCATATTCGCCAAAAACGGCTTTGCACATCTCAAAAAGGGTAAGAGTGTGACAAAATGGCATTTACGTCAAAGTAGCTCTAGGGCGACGATTTATTATTAAGAAATATGTTCACCATGACTAGCTGCGTTACGCTATTAGTAGTATTTACACGTGATCTTGTTTTAGCGTTAATGTGTTTAAGTGTTGAAACATAGCAATACATAGATAGATAGAGTGTCGCTTCATTTAACAAGCGCAAGTAGGTCGAAAAGGTAGTTTTACGTTCAGACAGTGCAAAATCAATTGAGATGAATACTGAATATAACCGATTTTAAAGAGACTAACAACGGTTCAAGTATTATTAAACTGACAATATGGTTAACAGTGACAAGTTATATGTTTTGTATTGTTCTTTCACCAATTTAACATTTTAACGCAAAAGCAAGACCACGTGTGAACACCCCTATTGATAAATTATGAACAGCATTTGTTCGACTCAATGCAAAAGCATCAACAAGATGCAGAGCTTTGCGTACAGAAAAGGGTTGCCAAGTGCATGTCGAAGCCATGGGCCTTGAAAGAACCGAAAAATTTCGGAAAAAAACATTGCAAGACTTTTTTTGTTATAAGTACTAAAATCCATTCTTTAGCGAGCAAAAAAAAAAAATATTTTGGAAAGCCCGGTAATTCTTGTTTTCAACTTGTCAACCCTGGCATAGAAGAAACCATTAGTGCTTTAAGCTAAAATGTTGATTACTGAATTAGTTTCTATTCAACCAAATGCGTGTTATTTCAGTAGCAAGACTAGAAGTGAATTTTTATTGAAATAATCGAATGTGATTGTCATTGGCGTGGTTGAAATATGCTGCGAATATTTTTTTTTTTCCGTTTTAAATGTATTCTATTTCAATTTAAAGTTCTATCATTTTAAGAAGTCACTAGCACAGTGATTCTGCAGCACTCACAATTCTTTTCATATTTTTAAAGTTTTATCACAAGCATACTGAAAATGAGCTTAAAAATATCATAAGTGTATTAAAGAACATCACAGGTTGTACTGAAAAAAAAAAGTTTTCTCCAAAAGTTTATCTCCACTTCAAATTCTTAATCTTTTGGGCGGCATCCATCCTGCGGCTCTTTTTAAAGCTACATCTAGAATATGTTAATTTAGTTTTTCTTCCATTTATTTTAGATTTTTGTGGCAACCTTTGGCAAAATATTCTTTTAATTCTATGAAAAAAATACATTAAATTCGATTAGAAATTTTCGTGGTGTGGCACTTTCGCATGCCATGCCATTAGCAAAATGTTTTCAAAATTTGCATTTTTAGTTTAAGCAAAATATCCGGTGAACTAGTTGCTGCTCAAGATTTTTCCATTTTTATTCCTTATTTTTGTTGTGACAACTCCGTTAGCGCTATAACATGGCATTATTGCAGTTAATGGCCTACACGGCCCGTATTATCCAGTGACAACAACAGCAACAACAACATTATGAAACGAATTTGACTACAACGAAAACTGGCACAAACATTACATGCTACCAACGTATTCACAAATGACACTTGATGAGCTAAGTTTATCCGAGATAATAGCCATGCGGTAAACGGTTATTTGCCTGTGCATACGCAGACGTTCTTTATTTTACGTGAATTTTTGTGAATGTACGCGTAATATAAATGTATGTGTAGAGCTTATGTTTTACATAAATGTTGTGGGCAAACAACAATGTTAATTTTATTTTAACCAAAATTATGAAATGACTTTAAATATTGATGTGTTTTGTGTAAGCGAATGTGCGCTAGGGTGACTCTGATGTAAAATTTTTAATCAGAGAATATATGAAAAGGCAAATTGTTACATTTATATATACATTCCATTTTTCAGTAAACGTCAAAAATTTATTAGCACAATAGCCAGATAGTTTTAAGAGTTCATATTTTTTTTTTATTTTTCATACTTCGTTTAACAGATCTAACCTATGGGTAAGTGCTCCTTTTAGAAGCTGAACACAAATGGGACGTGCGATTTAGCTTCTGTGTAAAGTCGCACCAAAAAATAGAATTTGTTCAATTTCTCTGCAATAAGTTTTGTTGTGTCAATTTTTCTCTTACATTTGTACATTTAATTACTTTAATATATATATATGAATATGGTCTAATGGTCTGAGTGGGCAAGTTGAAAAAGGGCAAAAAACAATTGTATAAAAAAAAAAATAGTTTTATTAACTGCACCATTTAATTTCAATAAGATTTTTACTTGACTCAAAGCCTCAAGCTTAATAGCTAAGAAATCTAATAGCTGTAGTAGCTAAACTTAATAACACTATTGTTATCATTACACATTTTTTTTACACGAGATTTTCTAGTTGGAAATAATTTAAGCATTCACCCTGAGTATAAAATGGCTGACGGGTAGAATGGCCCTAGCTCATATTTTTGAATTTTTACAGGAAGAGAAAAAACTTTAAAGCTTCAAACAAAGAAATTTTTTAAATGCAATTCCCAGCATTTTAAGTGGGATGGTTAGGAGAGTAATTTATGGCGAGAAACTTCCCAAATGTCATTTCCATCAATGATATTTGACATATAATAAAAACGATAGCACATATTATACATCAAGTTTTGAATTCCAAAATTATAGCCCCTGTGATTATCTATAATATAACTACATTATTTTCGAAATCGATACAGCCATTACAGAATTATGGATAGAAATGTAAACATGCACTTGCACCTTCCATTCTTTTCCTTATATACTCGCCTTCCTGGGGGAATAGACAGGAGACTTCAGATGCGTTTTTTAGTTTAGACCTTTACCTAACTAATGACTTCAATATCGATAAAATATAGCGGGAGGTTATTGATTTATCGACAAAAAAAAGTCAACAGCGAGAAAAAATTACTTAGGACCTTTCCACTCGAGAGCGACCATATAAGCATCCAAAAATTCAATTCATTCAAAAATTTAATTCACTTTAGTTTATAAAAATATAATTAAATCCAAAACTAAAACATGTAAATAAACTACAACATTTCAGTGGATTGTTAATGAATGTAGTTTTTAGAAATCCTTTTGATTACAGATTTCGATGAAGTATCAATACGTAAGGCAAAAAAAAAAATTAAGAGATCGAGCGATGTTGTAAAACATCTGTAATTTCTTATTGAAAGTTAATTCATAAATGATGCAGTTAAGATAAGTTACTAATGGGTGATCCAATATGAGCTTCCTACTCTTATTGTTAGGCCCATAAACCGAAATTAAAACGTAAATCAATATCATCCGCCTTGAATTCATGTACGAGCTGTATTTTATAAACCTTTAGACCAAGATCACGCCTCAAGATACGCCACAAAGATCCATTAGAGATGCCCAAAGCCTGAGGTCGGCGACGAATATCCAATTTTATAAAAGTGGTTCGAAATTTGGTGATGGCGTTACGAATTGTGCGCTCAATTGGACGCTCATAACGACCAAAACTATGTTGAAGAACTGATGACTGATGGTAGTAAGTTTCCACAATTAATAAATGTTGTTCAGGGGTAAGTCTATTCATGATTGAGTCGTATTGAATGGTGATCACAAACGGCATATGGACAAGACATTTGACACATGGTAGCTGTTTTTGGCAGCTCTGCCCGGAAATTAAGTTTTCATTCTCTCAATTCTTTAAGATTGAAAATTTGGCTCTTAAAAAAAAGTGTAAATAATTGTGTTCCTCCGTATATTCATGATGGGGTATCAATTTATAATCAACAATGAACTTAACATAGCATCAAACAGAGAATCATAACACATTATTTAGATGTCATTAGAAAATTCAGTAAACATAATATCTTGAACCTTCCAAAAACACTTCAGTTGGTGCTAAGGATTTTGCTCATGGCGTGTCAGAAAGATTTCATTTGAAAAGTTCAGTAAACGTTGAACCTGGAACCTTTCAGAAACAGTTTAAAACAAGCTTATGATTTCTGCAACGTTCTGTTTGCAATATTTTAAATGAAACATTTCTGGTACGTAACGTAATGTTATATGTCAAGTGGGTAGAAGACATTACTTATAAAGAAAATACCCATTACATTTAATTACGTTATTAAAAATTATATTGTAAATCGCACTAGAGGGGGGGGGGGGGAGGGAGGGATAGATCTCAGCAAAACTCACCTAGGGTGAGTTGCCGATCGCCAATATGCGATATGTAAGTCCTTGAAAAATATTCAACCTACAAACAAATATTTCTAATGGTACCAATAGATGTCCTGGCACGCGAACTGTACCGCACATACATCGCAGGCACAAACGCATCCAAGGCGGACGTGAGAATGTGCAGCATTCGAGAGTGGCAGCGAAGGTGGGAAACGTAGGAGAAGGAGAGATGGACTCTTTCTCTAATCCCAAATATTGTAGCTTGGATTGGCCGTAAACATGGAGAGGTTGATTTTTACCTTAGTGAACATGGATGTTTTAAAATATATCTTCATCGGCTTAAGCATGCAGAAAACCCCTTTACAGAAAATACACCTCCAAACTGAAAGTACCAGCGATCTCGCTACATCGAGAACAGGTACGGATTACACGGACCAACTGGCCGTCCAGACGAGAGGAGTTTTTAGTGAGTTTGAGTCTTGCACGCAGGACTTAGACGATTTAAAAAAAAAGCCCTTAAATATTAATATTACGGGAAAAAAAAAACATGAGGTATGCTCCAAAAATTTATAAAAAAATCGAATTTAATCTTCAATTGAACGAAATCATTTGATGCCTTAATAAAATTAAAAAGGTACTCTTGAATCACCCTAAAGTACTATGCACAGTTTCCTACCACTGCAGAGCCATTAAAATTTTCTTTCTTTGAAATTTTTTTACTTTGTGTTATGCCTTATTATAAAGCAAATTGTTGCTTTAGTAAATATTTCTGGCGTTTGTATGCAGTAGAGATCTGCCAATTTTCACATTTGATGGCAAAATAATGAAAATACGGAATTTTTTTGCATGAAATTGCGCAATAATTGGCAATTTTGATGTGCAATAGATCTGGAATTAAAACTAAATGAAAATTTTACTTAAATTTGGAATGGTATTTTCATAGCCTGAATGCATGGAATTGATTGTGTTTTGTTTTAATTTAGCAATAGTTTTGAGAACACTAATATGCCATTATTTTTTCTGTATAAATTTGTAATAAAACAATGAAAATCATGGTCGAATGAAAATTGGCCATAGAACGTATTAAAATCACAGCACTCGTTTACAAGAAAAGTATTTATCATTACTGCCTTTTGATAATATATTTTATAATTTTCATAGATATTAAAGTTTAATTGTAACATTGATTCTTTTACATATATATGCAATGATAATGTTTTAAAAAAAAAGTTATTTTAAAAAAAATGCAAAGTGAATGTGAATGATATTAAATATTAAAACATATATACAAAGCGATGGTTTGCTGGTAGACCGTCATAGCTCAAAAAATCTAAGGTTAAAGAAAAACCCTTTTAATCTCTCTTGTACAGATCCCTTTTGTAAAAACTACTTATGCCAAAATACTGAACACAGGTTGATGTTTTCTTAGCAAAGCCTAACACAGAAATTACTAATTTATACGCTGAAGTCCAAAAAAGGACGTCACGCGCATTCAGTAGCTTGAAGTTCTCAAAAAGTCATATCCAGATTTTATAGAACCAAAAATGAAGCAGTAATTGACTTTGCTTGTTCACAAATGCGACATATAAATCCAGCGAAGTCGTAATTCCATCCGAGATATAAAAATATATTTAATAGATCTGGGTAGACAGCAATATCTGCGAGTAACTAATTCTCAAAGAAATGTTTTCTGATATGCACAGCCGCGAAATTATATATAGGGTGATTCAAATATTTGCCTTTTTGTTTTTTTTTTTTAAAGTGCTGTTGCTTAAAAAGTAAGTTTATGATATGACGAAAAATGCCACGAAAATTCAGCTCTGTGCCTCGATTTTAGAAGGTGGCGGCGAAGCCTGTTAGTTTTAGATGTAAATTATTTTATCAAACAGGTATGTGAATGGATAGCTGATGAATGTTGTTGAGCTGCAAAGGTTCGTTTTTCGAAGTTATTTTTCGCGCTGAGTCCGAATTTGGCTACAGAATTGAACCATAACGTCAGAGTTCTGAAATATTTGAGGTTAAGTATCTAATACATGATGTTTTTTGTCTATTTTCGAGGTCATGCACAACAGTGATGTTAATCTGAGGGTTGGATGTGGGCAGGCATAATCTGTATAAGACGTGAAAAAAAAATATAGAAAATTGTTTCTCCATTACTTAATATGAATAGTCTTGACGAAGTCAACGTAGGCTGAATTTGCCATCAACTCCTTAAGGTAGTGAAAAGTACTCCTAACAAAAAACAAATTTTCTTATACTCGTATGTATGTATATGGATTAACAGATTGTCGGCAAACTATATAAACAAAATGATAGCTAAGCTACTGAATTGATGTTGCTCTTTTGGCTCTTCCAGCTCTTACAACATTAACAAAAAATATTGGGCTCACTTCGAGCTCATTCCGTTATTCGAGCTAATTCATTTTGGACCGCAATCATCGCATGTATTTTGTTCCTGTAATTTTTTCTTCAATGCATCGACTCGTTCAGCTCATGCCGTTAATCAATTTAAATAACATCGTTTCGCTATCGTTGCATGGTCTTATTTTTGTAGTTTTGTCTTCAACACACTTTATTGTTTGTGTGATTTTGTTTTCAATTCATTTGCTTCTTGAGCTTGAGATTTTTGTTTTTGTTTTCCTTTGTTTCCATGCAATTACCTTGCCACAGCTATTTAAATATTTTCATCTAGGCAAAATATTTTTGAGTGTTATTTAACAGAATTGATGTTGTTGTTGCCAGCTCTCGAAAAAATTTGAGTGCGCGTATTTGCTTTAGACGCTTGGTCTCAATCTTCAATAAAAACTATCACGATATTTCTGTTTTATTAAAAAGTTATGAAAGTTTTAAAATTGCTTAAAAAATTGACTGCGCAAACAGAAATAAGCCAGCAAACATAGCAAACCGTTTAACGGTAAGTTAATGTGTTTGTGTGAATGCGTGTTGTTTATGTTTTTTTTTCATGGTGTAATTATTCAAACTGAATCAGGGGTCGGCGCGCATAGCACAATTGTGCAATGAAATATTACACTTTTTCTAATGCTCTTTCATTTAGTTGTCAAAAAGCCATTGACAAAGCAACATCGGATGCCTTAAATTTACAAGCTGATTTGGACCGTTTAAATACTTGGTGTCAAAACAACCGTTTACATCCTAATACAAATAAATGCTCTCAGTTAACTCTTCATAAAAGTAATTTAGCTATGGAAACTCATTATTTCATTGGTGATTTTCATTTAGAAAAAGTGACAGAAGTTACTGATTTGGGTGTTATCTTTGACACTAAGTTCACTTTTAGTTACCACTATAATGTTTTAGTATCTAAATCGTATGCATTATTAGCTTTTGTCAGACGAAACAGTACTGAGTTTTCTGATCCTTACACGGTAAAACTGCTATATACTTCTATCGTTAGGTCTAAATTAGAGTATGCTGCTTTTATTTGGAGGCCTTATTACTCTAATCATATAAATCGATTAGAACGTATACAAAAAGTTTTCATACGTTTTGCACTTCGTTCTTTGAACTTTTCTGATCCGGTTCCTGCATATAAATCACGGTGTTTACTCTTGAATTTAAAAACTCTGGGAAGTAGGAGATGTATTCTTTCATTATTATTTGTGTTTGACATTATCAATGGCTTTATCGAGTGTCCTATTCTTCTAGCAGGCATTGGTTTCAACATTCCTGCTAGAAATTTACGTAACCATGATTTATTTCATATTGGTTTTAATAGAACTAATTATGCTGCAAATGCTCCCATTATCAAAGCTCTAATTGAATTTAACTCAATATATGATGCGAGTGGTTTAGATTTTAGTCTTCCAAAAAATATATTCAAGTTCTTATTAAGTTCTGTATATACAACTTAAAGTTGCTAAATTATATTTTAAGTTATTACTCATTATTTATTTTAATCTAGTCTGTAAGGAAATTTGTTCCATTTGACTTAAATAAATGAAATGAAATGAAATGAAACATCAAGCGAGGTTGTAGTTCTTTTCGCTTGTTATGCACATAGAGAATTTCTTGTACAGTTATGGCAAATGATGCAACGAATTTTATGATTCAAAATGCTTTTGACGATATGCAATGTTTAATTTGTAATATGTCGTTAAAAGGTTGTAATAATTTTTCCATGAAAAGATATTACGAAACTTTTCATTATAAATTTAATGAATTTGTAGGGTTGGAGAGGGATAAGCTTTTTATAGAAAAAAGAAAAGTATTTTTAGACAAAATAAAGCTATGGGTAGCTGTAACTGATGGTGATAGAAGCATTGAAAATAAAAAAAGCTTAAATAACACGTCTACTTTAGTTAGCATAGAAATTCCAAAGCACGGTAGACCATTTTTTGATGGGTTATTTTTAAAGCACTGTATCCAAATTTCTTATCTAAATAATATGTGTGCTGTCCCAATTTGTTAAGTTTAAAGACAACAGCGCTATGACCAGCGCGTGCGCTGTTGCTTTATTTATGATTTTTCAACAACTCTAAATGTCTTTTCTAATTTTTTTTTAGTTTCCACTTTCTGCCGCATCATTCCAATAAAATCAATACTTGGTTACAAATTTCTTGCGGTGCAGCCTCTCTCCTCTCACCAAACACTCTCACTTTAATTTTTGCCGACCCCTGAACTGAATTCATTACGGAGAACCATGTGTGCTGAAATTGAAGCCATTTTAAGAGAGCGAGAGCGAAATTCCGATCTGAGAGCAAATTTTCTTATGACTTCACCTTAATGATTTTTTTCTGAGAATTAAGATTTAGTTTTAAAAAAATCAAAAATTAAAACTATCTCATCTATATATTTATTCCTCGAAGGTAAGGCTTAGTTGACGCGATCTACAACAGCTACATCAACAAATGCTATATCAAATTGAAGTGCTCATCGAGCAGAGTTGCGGAAAATTATTGGATCCAGAATCCGTTTACCAGAAGCTGAGATATAAGCGTGGAAAGATTTCCTTTATTTTCAACTCTTTCAAGCATTGCACTGATTAACTGCAAAAGCCTTGCCATAGTGAGGAGAAAAAAATTTACATACCTACTACTCTCTCTCTCTCTCTCTCTATTTGTTATTGTTTTCCAATTAAGAGTTGTTGTTACTAAAATATGAAAAGCAATAGTAATGAATAAGTGTGTGTGTGCGTAATGTAAGTGGATCTTGATATTTGATGAGAAAGAGAAAGGGAAAAACAAATTCGCGTTACACATGTTATGACGAGGGGGGGCGGGGTGTCGAACGACGAGTTACTTAACAATGTTCTTGAAGTGAAACTTCTTTAGAGAGAGTGATTCTAAATTAGGTGTGTATAATGAAACGCTTTCTTTATATTTATGTTTATTGAATGACAACAATGAAAATGTTTTATTAAAATAATAAAAGTTTACGGGATCTAGATTAGCTACAGCAATAAATAATACCATAAAATGATCAGCTTCGAGATCGGCTAACCAAAAGCTAAGATATATAAGCGTGGAAAGGTTTCTTATTTTATCAATTTTTTCAAGCAATGCACTGGTTAACTACCAAAGCCTTGCAATAGCCAAGAGGAAAACACTCGCTATTAGGTAAATATGGCCACTTAGGTGATACGTAACGTCCAAGGAGGGGGCGGGAGGTACAGAAAAACGTTACATGGAGGAGGGGGGTCAAAAATCTTCAAACATTGCGTTACGTAATACCTGAACGCCCCCCATATCATTGAAATCGAGTATACATGGGCGATTGTAAAAAAACTCTCGCTTTTTGCTTTCGGGGGATTACTTTAAAGCTTAAACTAAATTCAGCCCTACCCTTGAAACCAATATTCTTACATCTACTCCTAAACATTCGGGTGGATGTTTATGGGTAAAATGCCTTTAACGTGGCATGTCCCAAGTGACACAATTCAAGGAAAATTCCAAATAAAATTTTCAGAAGGAATAGCTTACACAAATATGTTTGGGCCTCTTAAAAGCTTAGTATAAAACTATAAATGTATAAAACAACAACAAGATTAAAATTTTCCCATGGACTTAAGTAAAAATTGATTTTTCCTAGACCGTGTTTGAAAGAGAAAGCTTTGTGAAATATTTATCTTAATTCGGTAAAAAACAACCTGGCTCAAGGAATAAATTATTTATTTTTGTTAAACGCATATTCTAATCATTTAGAACCGAGAAAAATAAAGGGGCAAATCAGTTAGCTTCTGCCGTGATATATGACGGGCTTAGAACCATAGAGTACGTCATCTTTTTTTCGAAATTTATTAATACTTTAGTGTTTGTAGAAAAATGCCACCGGGCCCGCGAAGGCCAGTAAGGGTTCGTCAAAAGCCAATTCTAAAATTCAGATCTGGTTAGTGTGTACAGAACCCTCTCCCGATTTTCGGGGGTTATCACTAGTAAAGGGTGTTTTTTTAGAGGTTTGTTTTTCGAATAGAGATAAAACTGGCATTTTATGGTAAAATCTGGCAACTCTAATGTCATTTATGTTCAGTTTGGTTTGCCATTTCATCATGAACAGGTTGACAAAAGAACAACGCTTGCAAATCGTGCAAATTTATTTCGAAAATAATGGTTCAGTTCGCGAAGTTTACCGCAAGCTCCGTCCATTTTATGGTCGACATAATCGTCCATCAGAGCAATTAATTCGGTTAACCATGGATCGTTTTCGCACTACGTTTACTCTATGTGATAATACGCATCCGCAGAGACGTCGAACAGTGCGCACCGAAGAAACAATTGCCGCTGTAGAGCAAAATGTTGAAGAGGACCCGAATGAATCGATTCGCCACCGTGCACAGCAATTGGAGCTTTGTCCATCAACTTTATGGAAGACTTTGCGCAAAGATCTTGGCTTGCGACCTTACAAGATCCAGCTTGTGCAAGATTTAAAACCGCGAGACCATGCAATGCGTCGTGATTTTGGTGTATGGGCCGAAAATGAGATTGATCTCGATGCTGATTTTCATCGCAAAATTTTGTTCAGTGATGAGGCTCATTTTTGGTTGAATGGCTACGTCAACAAGCAAAATTTCCGCATTTGGAGTGAAGAGAATCCACATGAGACCCTTGAGACGCCATTACATCCACAAAAACTGACTGTTTGGTGTGCTCTATGGGCTGGTGGAGTCATTGGGCCATACTTCTTCCGAAATAATGCTGGAGAGTCAGTTACCGTTAATGGAGACTGGTATAAAGCCATGACAACCGACTATTTTGTTCCCGAATTGGATGGCATGAATGTGGATGAGTTGTGGTTCCAACAAGACGGCGCTACATGCCACACAGCGCACGTCACAATCGATTTATTGAAGGAAACATTCGATGAGCGCATAATTTCGCGGAATGGACCTGTCAATTGGCCACCAAGATCGTGTGATTTGACACCATTGGATTATTTTCTTTGGGGATATGTGAAGTCGCTCGTCTACGCCAACAAACCAGAAACGTTAGGGGACTTGGAAGCCAACATTCGTGGCGTTATTGCCGACATACGGCCCCGTATGCTCGAAAAAGTGGTTCAAAATTGGACCTGTAGAATTGGCTTTATTCGAGCCAGCCGCGGCGGCCACATGCCCGAAATCATATTTAAACATTAATGGCATAAAATTATCCTTCCAATAAAGCCAAATTGATGGACATTAAAACGATTTTCTTGTGTTTTATTTCAATTCGAAGCTCTATATCTCTAAAAAAAACACCCTTTATTTATAATATGGATTCAGAATTTAGTAATTGAATCCCCTGAAACAGGAAAAAAGCTACGATTACGAAGTCGCGAAAAGCAGCTAGTAAATTATAAATTCAATAAGAGCAATGAAAATACTTTTGGGGATTGTGGATAAGATACTCCTTTGATCCATTTGATTCTGGCAGCTACAACGAGTGTTAATAGAAGTTGAATCTAAAAAATAGAAATTGGTATGTAGTATTCCGACATAGGATTAGTTTTGCAAGTCAACTATAAATATCAAAGAAACAATAATTTTTGTCACCCTAAAAATTACATGGACGATTGAACGATTAACACTACATTATCGCCGGTTTTGACCAGACTTTTTCCGTTGAGTATCTTGAACACGAATTCACTTTTTATTATTATAGTTTTTAAAAAACTACGATCGATATTATACCACTAAATAGATTTTGATCAAATTCTAATTAGTTGTACTCTTCAGGCTCTTAGTCTTCATTAAATATAAAAATATACATATGTATAAAAATAAAAGTCTGTCTATATGTAATGTCATTTTTTAATACCAATTTTGCCTACTTTTTGTATTTTATTAATGTCTTTATTTGTGTGCTTATATTTCTGCTCATATAATTTCCCAATTAATTAATATTTGTATTACTCATAGAATTATCTTCTTATCAAATTCCCATCTTTGTCATTAAGCTTTTGTTTATATATATGGTGTTGCCTTATGGTTTTAAGCATATTTACTCACAGTAAATATTTAGTTCTTATCATAGCCATGTGCAGCAGTAGGCTAAGTGTTTTTGTGTAAGAAATTTAGTTAATGAAATATTGTAATTATATTATGTTAAATTAAGAATTATTTCGCAAAGACCAATATGATCGTAAAATTTTGTACTTAATTGATCAATGCTTATGTTAAATTAATTACAATTGTCTTTAAATTTAACTGATCAAAATTTAAATGAAAGTTTTGGATTTTTTGTAGATGAATATTTTTGCAGAAAAACAATTACTTAATGCTAAGGAATAATGAAACAATGGGAAGGAAAATCATCATAAAAGTCGAAAATTCCCAAATAAAAAAGGAGCGCTACACGAAAGAAAAGAGCAATGATTTTTTCATTTTTGAGCAAGAGAAATTTTTCAGCTACAGTTCGCAATTTTCATACCAAATATGGTCGGAATAGTGAATTGCCATTATCAACTGTAAAAAGATTAATTACAAAATTCGAGAAAACTGGCTCAATTAGTGCTTTTAGACACTCTGGCTGTCTTTTAACGCGTAGTTCGACACAAAATATCGAAGCAGCACATGGAAGTGTTGCTATGCTAAGCGTACAGGAATATCAATTCGGCACAGTGGCCAAGAACTGGACATTCCTAAAAGCTCTCTGCAGCGTATCTCCACGTTTATAAAGTTCATGGGAGAGGTTTTATTAAATTTCATAAAAGTTTTATAATATCTACCATATAAAACTGAATGCAAGAATAACAATAACGCCTTACCATTTGAAATGACAGAGCACTGATGATGAATCAAACTTTAATCAAGATGAATCACGGTGAATATCCTTTCAACTTTTACCTAATCCGGAAATTTACAAAATTTTAAGAAAAGTAGAATTAAAACCCTTTAGCCTGGGCAGCTCGACCCTCTAAAACCTCTAAGTGCGCACGGCGTGCAACTGACCACGGACAGTTGAATGGAATATGGCACAATAACGATTAAATCTACGGGTGTTTGTTGAGATACAATTGCAGCGTTCAACGTGTCACTGTTTGGTACAGATTTAAGGCCGAAGGCATCATCGAAAATACGGCAGGTCAGGCGATTACAGTTTTGCTTTCACGACATGATAATTCAGTTTTGGATTTGAATGTGAATGACACTTGGTTGTTGGCAAAACAGTGTCACATGCCATACAGCCCGAAAAACAGTTCAATTACTGCATGAGTCATTCCCTGGTTGTATAATTTCCAGTTTTGGTGATAAGAATTGGTTCCCCATGCGATTTAACGTCGTTGAACTGTTTTCTTTGAGGTTTTTTGAATTCCAAGGCTAATACCAACAAGACCACGACCACCAACGGCTAAAAGGAGACAATTGAGCGCAATATCAACGAAATTCAGCCAAATTCATGGAAAACGGTGTACTTTATTTTTTGAATCAATAAATATTTATAAATTTTTAATTCAAAACCAGTGTTCTCTATTAAAATTATTTCTAGCGTAATTTTGTTATGCACTTGACCACAAACTTTTTTTTTTTTTACAAACATTTAAATTGGACAATTCTCTATCAGACACTGTAATCCAGTGTAGTGTAATACAAAAAGGTTCAATTTAATTTCAGTGTTTTTTATGCAACCATAAACCAGAGAGTTATAAAAACTTTACACATTTAAATACTAAAGAGCAAAAAAAGAATTAAATAAACTTTCCTTGGTTGCATTGAAAAATGAGTCAATTAAAATTTACGCCACAATCTTTTCAATGCAATTTTCAATGAGATATGGAAATATTTATTTCACTTTGCCTCACTCGTTTCAATAAATAATAATAATGAAAAATGATAAAGGGACCAGCGCAGAAAAAAAATTGCACCCTTAACAATAAAAAAGTTGTTTTAATGATTCATCATGGATGAAATATGCTTACGCACAGGGCTTTTTACAACCACATATGCTAACGCCCAACTGAAAATTGTATTCATAATTGAAATTTATTTCAATGAGCTTATCAAATTTAAGTTTTCTTGCATACTTTTGGGAAAATAAGCGTGGTAAATTATTGCTCGTTTTTTTGTACGCAACCATCAGGTTAAATTTTGGTTGCTTGTATCAAACGCAGAAGAAGAAAAAACATTCATGGGAGTAATAGTTTATAATCAATTCCGTAATTATAAACCACTGTAGGTAAACTGAAATGTAACACTTAAGCTAATGGCATCTAGAATTGGTACGCTTTCATAGATATACATAAAAACGCTTAGCGTTACCATCATGAAAAGTTTTGTGTTGCAACGCTAAGCTCGTTAATGCACACAATTGCATTGGTTCAGATAAAAAGTTTGGAATTGAATCAAAGGCTTAATTTTTATATAATCAGTCGAAAAAAACTTTAAGATTCATTCTTTTATTTCAGTTTAATTTCTTCAAAATTTTTCCGAAACCAAACGTTGATTGCACAAAACATATTAATTTTTAGATCCACGTTTAGAAACCGTATTTAAAAATGTTAACAAGAAGAAAAAAATGTTTAGGAGTATTTGTGATCTATATACGTTAAAGGGTTAACACTTATGTTCTTTGCCAGTAACACAACTCAGTAAAGACATGTATGTGAAAAAGAGAAGCAAGAGTAACCACTAATGTCCAAGTCACTTATGTTACGATCATTACAACTATGGGTTGCTGAACAAATAGAAATGAGTAGATATGTACTGTAAGCTTAGGTAAAGCTCGAGATTATAAAAAACGTATTTACAGTCCTTTTATTACACTACTTAAATTAAGTTGGGCCCAACCGAAAGTGTAAAAATATATATATAAAAAAGTATTTAACAGTGATTTCCAACGTGGATGATATGTTTTTGCGGACGATTTCATATGATTTTGAGCAACAGGCGTAATTTTGTTGTTAAGTTTATAAACTAACAAAGGTCATAAAAATAAACTAGTAAAGGTGTTATCTTTTAATGCAGTGTTAAATGATAAAAAAATGTTGAGGAGGTTGAATAAGTCGAAAATAATGTAAAAAGGTTCAAAAATGTGGAAAAGTGTTGGAAAAAACTGAAAATGTCAAAAGAATATGGGAAATGTTGACAAAATTAGAATAGAAATAAAAACACGAAATATGTCACGCCCACTTCTCCAATTCCGCCCACTTTTGTTTCAATAAATGATATTCGTGATTGACACGAACAAACCAAATTTTAGCATAATAGCTTGTACAGTTTGCGATATTTATTTATTTATTTCTTTCTTGAATATATAGTGGAACAAGATATAAAATCTTATAATTACACCACTAGTAACTCACATAGCCAACATTATCGTATACAATCAAAACTTAAACTGTAGTTATTAAGTCTATAAACATAAATTTAAATATAAACATACAAAAAAAAAAAAAACCTTCATTATTCTTAAAATTTAGGGCGGTGACACACCCACTGGTACAATCCACTCAGATTTTGATCCAAAAGTAGCCTTCCATAAACAAACCTCTTACACCAAATTTCAGTATGATTGCTCATATATTCCGATAGTTATGCCACTTAAGGTCTTTTAATTGTATGAGAGGTGCCGCGCCCACTGTTGCTATTTCAAAACCTTTTGATTCATATGTACCTAATACCCAGTAAACCACTTACTTCAAATTTCAGATCAATTGCACCAATAGTTCACTTAAAATAGCACTTACAACTTTATGTTTATGAGGGAGGTGCCACGCCCACTAATGCAATCTTGTCAAGTTTCATTTAATTCCGAAGCTTATAATAACCTACACCTCTACACAAAATTTTATGAAGATTACTCTCATAGCACACTATCTATAGCATTAAACGTATTTTGCTTATATGGGAGGTGCCACACCCACCGGCACTATTGTACCAAAATTTTGTAAGAAGACACCTTTTAGCGAGTATATCTGCCATATAAAATTTCATAGCGATTGCGTTGTTAGTTCTCTTTTTATAACGTTTATAAATATTGTAGGCTGTGCCACGCCCTTCAACAAAATTTTCCTGAATATTAAATAAACTTGTATTGACGACTGCTTTCAGTGGTATCATCCCTAAATTTTTATGAAAATCGTATGTGCCAATTTGGAGTTATACGAAATCCAAATTTTCAATTACTAAAAAGTTCCACGCCTACTTTTAAAATTCCGCTCACTGTATGCGCAATTCAAAATGTATAAGATCTGTTTCGTGTACCAAATTTCATCACAATATCTTGCACGGTTTACAAGCTATGGCGTTATAAAAGTTTAAATTTAGGGCTGTGCCACGCTCCTTTAAGAGCCTTTGCAAACTTCAAACCTAGCCTAATCTTAATTTTGTTCTCATCTTCACCAAATCACCAAGTTTCATCAAAATCGCTGCAACTTTTTTTCAAAATGGACTTGGGTATATTTACATAGAGTATGGGCGGAAGGCGTGGCCGTAAACCGATTTCGCCCATTTTTATAACCTAGCAGCTTGCAAGAAGGTTTGACCAGTGTGCCAAATTTCATTGAGTTAGCTTGCTTAGTTTTCTCGTAAACCTGATTTCAACAGACAGACACACAGACAGACAGACAGACAGACAGACAGACAGACAGACAGGCAGACGGACATAGCTATATCGACTCCGGTGGTGACGCTGATCAAGAATATATATACTTTTCCATACCTGCCACGCCCCCTTCTATGCGATACAAACGGAATGACAAAGTGAATATACCCTCTGTGTAGGGTATCAAAAAGCATTTTACTCAGTTTTCAATTTCTTCGTTAAAAAGAGATAAGTAGTAGATTGAAGCAAATAAAATTATCTTAAGTACTAGAGCTTAGTTGAAAATATACAAACAAAATGTGGAGAGGTTAGAACTTTCGCAGTTTTCAATACTATCAACGTACAACCACAGAATAAAGGATATCATATCATATTGCAAGCTACTGAATTTCCTTCACAAAGATTTTTTATGTGTTTTTGAAGATATCACAGCGATTTGAAGTTGAAATCAGCTTCGCTAAACTATATTTTATTGGTAGGAATGTATTTTTCCATTATATGCGCTTAGAGATTTGGCTTTCATTTATTTAAAGATCTGATTTTTTACATGATATATCTTTTTCATCTAGTAAATACTTGAAAAGTATTCTAAATAAAACTTACAGTACTTTCTTCTATAGACGGTCCCATGTTCCTAACATAATTTTTCCTAGGCCAATCCGATGCGGGTTAAGATGAACTAGTTTGGAATAAGATGAACTAAGGTTGCTATATAATTTGATGGTGTCACTTCCGAATTCTTAAGAATGTTGGTATGTTTATTTAAGTGGGCGGCTTATGGCCGCTACTTAGGACATACATCCTCCAATATATACAATTTTCGCGGTGGCCTTCGGCCGCAGTTCACTATAAGTACTATGTCCAATATAGGCTTCGCTAACACACCGGCGTTCAATATATTACAGTAAGCCACGGCCGCGAAGCCAGAGTTGGACATTTTGGAGGATGTAAGCCTTGAGTCACAGCTGAAAGCCGCCCACTTGTCCCTACATACTAAAGTTTTCTTTGGCTACACTGGTTCATCCTAACTTGCTTCGGCTGAACTAGTTTGGCCCAGGAAAAACTAGTTTATCCTTAAAACTAGTTTGGCCGGTGACATTTATAAAACAAAGTCGTGTTAGTTAAATCATTTATAACTCAAGAACGGCTGAACCGATTCCAAATAGATTATAGGCTAAGTATATTACTTTAATTAAGGACCCATAGTTATGTTGGCCTTCATACAAAAGTTTCTTTTCACGAAGAATCGATTCACATGGAATTTAGAACACGTGTCCTTTATATGTAGAGGCATAGCTTAGGCTTATAGCTTTTACTTAGGGTACATATTTAAGGTGGTTCTCTTACAAGAATATTTTAAAAATCTTATTTTCAAGAAGACTGGTTAATCGATTCACACCGAATTACAAAAAAATATTGGTTAAACATCATTTTCTGTAAGACCACTCAAACGATTCACATGAAATTTACACCACGTGGCTATTAAATTAAGAGGAACAGCTTAGGCCATAAAAATTTGATTAAGAGTGCATACTTAGGGTGGCCTTCATACAACAGCATTTTTTAAATAGAATTTTCACGAAGCTTTCATAATCTATTTTAAATGCTTCTTATGGTCTATAGTTCTATGGTTTTAGCAAAGCTTTGTTTAGAAAAATGGGCGATGGCACGACTTCCAACATCAAAATCATCATATCTAATCAAGTACTGGACGCAGATAAATGAAACTTGATAGAAAATGCAGTTTAGTTTAAAGTTAATACTACATTCATTGACTGTTAAGCGGTACGAAGTTTGCCGGGTCAGCTAGTTTCAAATGAAATGATAACGAATTATTTATATAAACTTTGAAAAGAAAAAATATGAACGGAATAATTGAAGTATCAGCTTCGTATATTCCACTTACAGAGATACTATCTTGGTCATATTATGCAAGGCAAAGACTAACTCAAATACATATTCTGAACAAAAATTTTCGACTTTCAGCACAAAAACTATTTGAGTTTTTTATTAAACCTTTCTAACAAAATTAGAATATCAAAGAAATGAATTAATTTTGCTTGTTGGTTGATGGCAAGACTGGTGGTCTGATTTTACCAAACAACGACCCACACAACAATAATCATTGGAAAAATTCTTGACAGCACTATGCTCGTTTCAAGTTAATGAGCCATTTTAATTTATTTAAACGCATTCCAATCTTTTGCTAACTACGCTCATTAATGACACCATTTGTTGTTGTTTTTTTTTGTTTTTTTTTGTAGCCACATTAAATTTGTTATTTTCATTGTGGTTGCGGTTTGTAGTCTGTGCGGTATTTTTGTTTTTGTTTTCCTTAAACATTTTTTAACGCCTTCAAAAAGCAATTTTTCATAATTTCCGCGATTGTAATAAAAAACGCCGCCTTAATTTACAGTTAGTGGGATGAAAGGAAGTTGGTTGTTTTGTTTAAAGAAATTAAATTACGCGTAAAAGTATGCTACAAGTTTTTTATGATTTTTTGCAATGCTTTTGATTTTATGGTTGCCTGCTGTCTGCTTTTGTTTGTTGTTATCAAGCAACAACAAAAAATTCCACTTTTTATATTTTTTATTTTTTTTGCCAGAGCATTTTAACTTTTTGTGTTATTGTTGATTTTGTATGCTTTTAAAGCACTCTTTTAACACAATTAAAAAAAATTCGGTTTACATACACATAAGCGTGCACACACACTAGCAAAATATCGTTTTAACACTTCTTAGAATTTCAGGCCATTTAAGCTAATTATTTTTTATGTTTATTTATTGTGTTATTCTTCTGTGTGTGCATTTTGTTTATTGTTTTCCTTAACATTTGCATAGTGTGGGAAGTATGTGTGTGTTTGTGTTTATCCTTTAAACAGCCTGCGTGTTGTAGTTTCAGCTGCTTAATCCTCTGTGGCGTTGTTTAAAAAGTTGTTTATAGGCTTAAATTTATTTCGATTGGGATCATACTATTTTCGACTTTTTTTCTTCAACAAATGAACTAGCTGTGTTCTTAATATTCGACGGTAAAGATTTTGAATTGCAAGAGTGCTTTATGTTTTGTGGAACAAAAGTCAAGCTTTGAAGTATTGCATAGATTTTCTTAATTTGAAAATTATAAAAAATCGAAAGTAAATTTGTCTATGCTGACAGCCCACGACAATAACCAATTTTATGACTTTTCGGAATATTAAATTAAATTTTCTTATTTTCGCTTTTATGTACTTTTGGAAACAGTTTGCCATTATGGGAACGGCTTGCGATTAAGTAGCTACGAGTAATAACAATAAGCAAGAGATTTCACAATTAGAGAGCAAAATAGATTTATATTAAAAACGCAATTATTGTTGCCATACGACGTGTAAAGTTACTTGCCTCCGTAGCCAATATTTTAATATTCGAGTCTGTGCAAGTTTGTGAGTTGTATTGGTTTAAGTCTAGACCATTCCTCAAACTACCCAGTAATAATACTCTGCAACAGCAGCTTTGAATATGTCGAACTTTTTGTCGAGCTAATAGGCATATAGAATGAATTCAACGCATGTTCTACTACAAATGTGTGGCATGTGGCAAAGATGTGGACTCAACACCCGTTTAATAATTTTATGTGTCAGGAAAGAAAATAAATAATGCTCAACGATTCCGTCATCAAATAGACTCTCGATAATATTTATAAAACTTGAATTTTTTTGTTGTTTTTGGTTCGGAAATATAAACGATAGTCAAACCGGTATCTGAAAATCATCAAAAATCGCATGAAATTTGTAATTTGGTTCAGTATAACTCAACAATAGCTCATTAGATTCTTACAACCGATACATCGTTGGAAAGGTAATTAAATAGCATATATCTACTTCTAAGTGAGTTTAGGTGAAAACATTCTTCAAAAAACAATAATTTTCGATAAAAATTTCCCATGAAGTAAAAAGAAAATATATTCGCTGAACGCACTTAACACTTAGCGGCATCACTTTTATATCAATTTGGAACTTTGAAAAAAGTTATGAAAAGCCAAATTTTTAATTTAACACTTCATTACAGTAAACGAGTGTTGAGATGATTCTATACTGAACCAAAATTGTACTTGTCAGATAAGAAAAACTACTTATATACTAGGAAATTTTGATAAAAATCTAGCCAAAGAAATATTTCTTATAATATAAGAAAAAGTATTCATAAAGTTACACATCGAAATGTGTTATACAATTTATTATATTGACGTTTCTAATGATACAAGTAGCTGTTCTTAACGTATGAGAAACATTACATATAATTATTTTCAGAAACGTATCTTAATATAAGAAAGTTTTTAAGTATCTAAGCAACGTTTTATAAAATTATTTTATGTAATGCTTCTTAGCCTATAGTAAAATTTTTATATATTGCTTTTCTCTTTATCCAACTAAAAAGAAATCACACGTTAAGTTTGCAGAAACAAATGTTTTTTGTTGTATTTTATTTCGAATGTGATAGTTTACCATATTACCATATTCATTGGCACTCTTAATGCACTTCTTCATATTACAGAAATTATAATTAAATTTATTGAAATTGTTTTCAAATACTGAATGTAACTTAAATTATCATGATAGAGTACCATAAAAAAGTGTAATTGTTTTTATTTTATTTTATAAAAGAGGGCTGCATAAGTACGCTTGAATGCGCTTGAAAATGGGTTCCATTGTTTCAACTCAAATATGTTTAAGTCGTGTGAGATCGCTTTCAGAACAATAAGGCAGTAATAAGATTACTCTCAGTTTAAGCCCCCCCCCCCCCCGCAGGCATAATTCATATTTTGAGAAAGAACATTATGACTGAAAAAAAGTACATAATCTCATTTTCGAAATATTTCTGATTTGTTCATTTTGAAAGCCGCTGTCACATGAACTAAATATGTTGAAACTGTGGAACCCCTTTTCCAGCTCTGTCAATTGTTGTTAGGCAGCCCTATAGTTGTTAACAACAGATTGGTTTCACTATTAGGGCCTCCACTGACTGCTTTATGTCGGACACTCTTTTCGTGTAAAATATGCTTTTGCATGAAGCTGAAGCATAAATTTCAAGCCATTGTCTTCTAAATTAGAAGAAATTGGAGTTGATTCAGTTTCTGTATTTCGGGACTAATATCGGGATAAATACTGAATATAGTTTAAAAACTAAAATCTTAAATTCGCAGCATTTTTTGTTTCTGTTGTTATTATTTCTGTTGATTTTGTTGCTCAGTTGTTGTTGTTTTTTTTTTCATATTTGGCATGTGCCTCTTAAGATTTCGTTTGTAGGAAGCAGAGCGCCCAAAAAGTTGACCTCACTTTAGACAACGATAATTAGCATATTCTTTCAGTTGATGATATATTTTTAAATGAATTTATTTAATTATTTTTATGAAAGAAAAATGGGAAAACAACTCCAAATTAAATGCCAGACCACTTTTTCAATATATTCTTATGGAAACTAATGGCATGTGGCACAATAATTATTTTTTTTTTAATTTGTTTCAAAATCATTTACACTTACATTATTTATATTTTTTTTTTTTATTTAAAAATAACGAAGAAGCCCATGCTGTTTTAGTATAAAACTTTTAATGTTATTTCAAAACACTTGTAAGTAGCGACCGGCTCAATTTCTTCGTAAAAAAGCCACTTGTAACCAAGAGCATGCATATAACAATTACAATGTATTCATGCTCTGTGATTCCATTACATGAAATATAAAAAAATCGCAAAATGGGGCGGCAAAATGATAGTGAAATATACCTCATTTTGGCAGTGTTTTTGACTGTTAAAATAAGGTTTTTCTTATGCAAAAGAAAATAAATCGATGTAATAAATTTCAATGTGTGTCGGTGGAGTTTTTGCTAGAGGTTTGCAATGTCAAAAGTGAGGACTTTTTTTTTGGGTAAATAAATTTGTGGTAGAAAACACGGAAATTTATTTCGTAATGGTTGGCAAATAAGTTCTTTGCCCCGGGCGCCCAATGTGCACGACGGTACGCCTCTGCATATACTACCTTGTATATTATTAACAGACGTGTGCTTAATGAATAACTTCAAAAATAATAGATGAGAAGGCTTCGAAGCAGCTTATGCTTACATGTAACCATTACGAAATGGTGTGGAAAAAGCAAAACATTTTTCGCTAGAGTACTTATGACCTATACAAATTTAATACAAATCTGTGCAGTCATTTAACCCATTTTATACCCTCGTACGATGTATTGTACATCAACTTTGACAATTAATTAAAAATATTTAATAATATAGAGTAAGATGTTCAGAGGAACAAATTAAATAGTTGTTCTTTTGAGTGTAAAATATAATCTGCAATAGTGCCCCCATCCTCTTCCTCCTATTATTAGAGCGAACGCCATAATACTCTTACTGACAGATCATATTTGAAAAATATGGTACAAATAGCAAATAATTAAATTTATCTTAATATACATTCGGGCCTAGTAGAGGATAGACCGAAATTTGCATAGCATATATCACAGGCTTATCGCTGTGTAATCTGAAGTCGTTAGGTGTGATCAACAATGCTGTATGAAAAATCGTACAGTAGTCGCCGACGCACATTCTAGTTTTTAACATTTCGCGTCATTTTGGTGCATGAAAGTTCATGGTACGCCACTTCAGGAGTTTTCAACCAATGTTATTGTTTGCATTGTGTACTATGGCAGGTATTATAATCAGCATAATTGGTCGGAAGAGTGTTGCACAATACCTCAAATGAAACGTTTCATTGGTATTTTGTTGATGTCAATTTATAATAGTACGGTGCCGACTATTGGAGCCGTAAGCCACTTTCCATATAGCGGACATCTATACGATAGACACCAGCCACAAATTGTGCAATACTATTCCAATTGCTCAACAAAAATTGCGTGCAATTGGGCGTGTTCAGTGCACATTCGATTGACGAGTAAATGGTGTTGCGTTACGGGAAGCAATCATCAAAAATGTGCATACGCGGCTAGCCAATCCGTTTCAGATATATATTGTGGTGCCTGTGTATGTTTCAGGGATACCTATATCAGTTCCTTCTATATGGTGGTGCTGGCAGACTCATTAAAGATATTGATCTAGGTGCTCATACAGTCTTGCGTCTTTTGAACGTTGTCGATTATTCAATTCGTCGTGATGTATAATTCGACCATATCTTTTTACATCATTCTACATCGGAGAGGAACTGTTTTGCTAATAGGACGGTTGGCATCAATAGGTTAGCCGTTGAAGAGCGGTGCGAAGAATTTTCCTTCAGGCGCAATCGATTATACATTCGACAAAACGAATGAGATCCTCTTTGTGCGCTGAAGCGATAACAAAAGGGTCACCAAAGCAACCATAGTGCTCATTCGTGGAGAACTCTATTTACATCGGGTCATTGGTGAACGCAAGCAAAATTCATTCGCCAAACACAATAAAACAAATCAATGCCCCAAAAAGATTTCAAGATAGCAGACCAGTGCCTTGCTTATAGCGGATGAACTACTTCCTAGTGACGAAGATGATGGCCACTGCGAAGATATAAATATGGTTGGCGATAGTACTGCTCCGGCCCAATCCACAAACATTTACGGTGCAAGGTATTCCACAAAACTACCATTCACAAGAGCTGTGAGTGCAAAGTTTACATCTCTTATTTTGTTTTATGTATACCTTTTATAGAACCTCCTTTTAATATCCAATCGTGATAACAGCCGATTATAGTAGACCAAATTGCTTTTATCTTCAATTTCCAGAATGTGCAGCGACGACCACTGTACAAAAAAATTACAGTTGGTAACTTTTGAGGGGGTGGAGGTGGGGGTCTCAAATTATGTTTTTTTAAGTTAGGGGGACAATAGAAGTTATCCCGGCAAAAGGCATAAAAATCCGCTAGTGGAATCAGGTAGGGGTATAAAATGGGTTAAGATATATGTCATAATAGTGATATTTCTTAAAAGATTTTTTTCGAAAATGACTTTATTTTAAGACCTGAAAATTGTAAAAAATTGTTATGCTGCCAATGATCAAAGGAGCAACAAAAAGTTAATCGATTCTCCAGTTTTTAGCCAAATACAGCCATTTTATGAAAAGTTTGCCTGTAACAAAGGATCTATATTTTGACGGTGTCAAAGGAATGAATGAAATAATTTATGCATTTAAAATTTAAATTTTAAATTATAAGCACATATTTTGGGAGTGTTTAAATATGTATCTATAATTTATAAAAACTTCAATACATCGAAAATTGAGAGCCACCAAAGCAGGAGCTTGCAGGCTTTCTAGCAGGTTTTCCTTGGTAAGATTAAGGCCTTGCCACCTCCTTTCAAACTTACTTTCTTTTTTATATAAAACGTCCCGATAAAATAGGCCTTCTTTAGCAGGCCTGATAGAAATACTCTTCAAGCAGGTCTTCTTCCTATATCACTTGCGTCAAGAGCCCTTCTAAGAGCACTTACCGTAGAAGGGGTCACAGAAGTACTTTGAAAAAATTAAATCTTAATTAAATGTTTTTTTTATCTGCGTCAACCTCCATTTTTAATGTTTATTTTTTGTGACGTTTTCTTAATTTATAATTTGACATTGAATGCACAACACTCTACAACATTAACACAACATGAATCAGAAGACCAGCCTTGCAACATGCACACCGTTTCTTTCTTCTAACCATTTATCAACTTTTGACGTCGTATAAGTACAATGCAATGACAAAAAAGTAATGTCGAATCATAAAACATTGCAAACATGAAATAAAAAAATACATGAAGTCCTTTTTCTTTGCCTTCTAATATCAGGCCTTATTTCACTGCTGCTGTGGGAAGGCCTTATAGCACTGCTGCTGTGCGAAGGCATAATAGCACGCCTGCTGTGGCAAGGCATAACAGCACGCCTACTGTGTCAAGGCATAGTAGCATTTCATGAGTATACACTCAATGCAGTGCAACTATTCTGCTAATTAAAATTTTACTACCTATAAAATTTACTTATTGTTAATATTGACAGATTGTAAATAAAAACAAAAATGTTTTATTTGCATGAAAATTTAGTTTTGAGAAGGCCTCTAACAATCGGAGCAGTGCTAGCAGGCCTTCTTCGGGGAAGGCCTTGCTCGATTGCCTGCTGGGCATGTGTGAGCCTCTACATTCACACTGACACATACATACGCAATATAATATTAGTTTTGTGATTTGCAAATTTTTCTTTCGTTTTTCGCACAAAACAAATGTTGAAAAAAACGGATTAATGGAAAATTTCTAACTGGAAAAAAACAAATAACGTTAATACAAATGGTGATTCGATACAAACGATAGTGAGTTAAAGATTATCTATCTTATTATCTTTGTGTTTGTGTTTGTAAATTATTATGTGCGGCACATTAAGTACAGTCAAAGGTGTATGCATTACTTTTATGGAAAACATCATGAAATATGTTTCGAGCTGTAGTATTAAACATTTTTAATTAAAATAACAAAATTGGGCAAAGTTCGGTAATTTTCGGGCATCGGGAAGGGCTTTGGCAACGCAACCCTGCTTGGTTAGTTTCACCGAACTATCTTTCGCGTATATCTTATCCTGTAATCTTATACACTCGATTTCTTTACAACGGGCTCTTGGGCTACTACAGATATTAGAAACCTTCTCACTCGTAACCGCGCTTGCATATGGATGCAATGAAGATTTCTATTTTATTTCTCAACTATTTATCTCAGGTCAGTGACATTGTGTTGAATGAATTTAGTAGCACCAAACACTTACTTGTTGCTGGAATATCAGAATAATAAATTTTAAGTTTTCAAGTTTAAGCAAATAACCATACGAAACTAAAGCAAAGAATTTAATACATTTTTCGAGCATAAGTTATACAACTTACTAGCTTACAAGGTACTTTGACCCAACCAACAAAACTCTGCGCACTTTACAAAAACCTTGTGATATCAAAATAGCAAAAAAAAAAGAAAAAACAGGTGATAATGCATAGTTACATTTGGTAGAGAAAAAAAGTGAATGCCTATCACTTGTTACTTGAAAAGGCTTTCAGCAAAAGCAACAACAAACGAAAACTTGACAACCGTTGCAAAAGACAGCCAACATGGCTAAAACCCAAGTTAAACTGTCGAGTTACTATGCTCACAGATAAGCGTTCACTGCCTCAATTTCAGCCTGCTCGTGCTCGTGCAGCAGTGTTTCATTTCATCACTATGGTTCCAGTCGTTGAGCCCATTACAAAAATAACGTAGTTTCTTTTGACTTTATTTTATTTTAAATGCCTCCAGCATAATTTTGCATTTGTGTGAGTATGTGTGTAGGTATTTGTGTGAGTTAGTGTTTGTGTGTATGTTTCTGGTATCTTTGTGTGTCAATTAAGTGAGTTTGCTGTCATTTTCATTTGCATATTTGTCACATTAAGAGCAACGGCTCCAACAACAACAATACCATTGCCGCTGGCTGTTTTACATTTTACTCCACTACATTTCAAACTGTTTTCGTAATTTATTAAAAAAAATGTAACAAATGTCGTTGTAGTTTGATAACAGAATATACAAGGTGTTCGATTTTTTTATTTTTATTAGAAACATGTTTTTAACAAGATCTACAGAGTTCTAGAAACTGCAATTATTTTTCATAAAAAAGTTTACCTTGAGTTAGCATTTCAAGGTCATACAAATGTTATGCCATACTTTCTATTGTAATAATTGTGCCGGAATCCCCTTAACGTGATCTAATTATCATCATATATTAAAATATCGAGTTCTCATACCACAAAGTGAACGTTAACTCTACAAACGACTCCTTAAAGGCTACGTGCGCCAGTTGTTTAGTCAGAGTTGGGCATAATGCACTGATAGAGCACAGTGGCGTCAATTCAGTAGGGCTGGGGAAGCCATTGGCACCCCCAAGGATCTGATACTGGCTTTATTCAACACACTAATTCAATAAACCCAACTTATATTGGTGGAATTGTTCTTCTCGCTCTCCCCCGCCCAAGATTTGGTGAAGTGACGCCACTAATAGAGCATTAATTTAGTAATGAAATGACCAAAGTGATCGAAAATTAAATCATTACGTTCACATTCTGTGTTATTGAATCAAAATGTTATTCAATTTTTAAAATAAAATTTTTTTGGCATTAAAGGAGGTCTTGCTGAATCGGCAAATGTTCACACTTTTTCGATTTCGTATCCTACCTACATATTTGCCATTTTTAAATGGCTGCATTTAACAAACGCAAGCAAATCTTGAACCTTTGACAAGTAATCTTGCAATAGCAACATTGTCGTACTAAGATGTGTTCTGAACGTGACCAATTTTAATGAGGCTATCCAACAATAGCGTTGCAAAAGAGCTAAAAAATGTCAGACTGTGACTTTTTTTCACGTGTGAAGACCACCATTAGAATATCATTTTTCTGTTAAATAAAATTTGAATTTTATTTTGAACATTTAAAGCTCCATTCTTCAAATAATTCGACATATTCTGCGAAATTGCTATTCATCATAAAAGCTTTTGCTTATAAGAGATATTCTACAATTAGTATTCTTTTGTTCGCACTTTTATAAAAATCAATGAGTCTTAGGATACCAAAATCTGTTCTGTTAACATACAGTACCAGGAAACCGACCATACTTCGGTTTTTGAGGTTGAAGAAAATTAAAAAAAATATACAAAATGTTGGAAAAAAATATGGAAAACATTAAAATTTCAGAAAGATGTTGAAAAAATTTAAAAAGCTGTTGGGAAAAAGGCTGAAAAATAAAAAAAAGCGGAAAATTTTCATAAACATCGAAAAAGCTTAAAAAAACCAGAAGGTATGAAAATGATGAAATGGGATGAACAAAGCGAAATATGTTGGAGAAGTCGAAAAAATGGAACAGATTGAGAAGAGTCGAAACAACATGGAAAATGTTGAAAACAGTTGGAAGATGTTGAAAAACTCGATGAAAGTAATTAGAAAGAGGTTGAATAAGTGTCCAAAATATGGGTAATATTGAGAGCGGTTGAAAAAGTCGGCTATACGAGTATATATATGAAATACATTGAAAAAGGTTGAAAAGTCGAAAAAAGTTGAGAATTGTTGAAAAAGTCGACAAAAATTTGGAAAATATTGAAAAAAGTTGAAACAGTTAAAAAAGCCCAAAAAATCGATAAAATATAGAAAATGACTTAAAAAGTTGAATATGGTTAAAAAGTCGAAAAATATTGAGAGCTTAAAAAACTCGAAAAAAGTTGCAACAGATTAAAAAAATCGTGTTGAAGCGTTCAAAAATGTTGATAAATTCAATGAAGATGAATGAGGCTGCGGAAAGTTAAAAGGAAAAATGTTGAAAAAAGTGAAAGTCAAAAAATTTTTAAAAAAACATCAAAAACTACTACGCTTACAACCTTTTGTTAACATGATAGGTCCCACGCCCACTGATCCAATCCCGTCGAGATCTCTACACCAGATTTTATTAGGTTTAGTTTGGTCGTACGTTACATATAATCGTAAATATTTTTTACTTAAATGGGAGGTGCCACGCTCCCAATGCAATCCCGTTGAATTTCGCACTCAAAATTTCACTCCAAAAATATATGTGGTTTGACAGGAAATAGTGTTTGATTTTACTGGAACATAAATGTTTGAGATTGTAACGTCTCATAAACTTATAGACTTTATTTATAATAACAAATTTCTTAGCCTTAGCCTCAATCCAATAATTTATGAAAATATGATTATACATGAGTGGGTTCGTGGACCAGTTTCATTTGGTGCATTTAAACAAGTAATCTACATACTAAATTGCGTTCATTCAGCTTGTGTTGAGTAGATTTTGCTGTATTTCAAAAATCTACAGCAAAAATGCTTTGGATTACAAAGTTCTGTATTTCTAAATTCTGTGATTTTCGGAAACATTTTTTACAATGAAACTATTTTGCGGCATATTTAAAAATGCTTGTTATGCAGGATTTTTAAGTACATAATTTTAAAAAATCTGAATTTAATACATAAGTTACCGGCCAAACAAGTTTTTATAATGAACTAGTTTTTTCTAGGCCAAACTAGTTCATCAGAAGAGTGTTAGGATGAACCAGTTTAGCCTAGGAGAATTTTAGTATGTTAGGGTTAAGGGGCCACGACTCTGGGTTAACTTCCTCCAATATATCCAACACCGGCTTCGCGGCGGCCTTCGTTCGTGGTTTACTTTAATATATCCAACGCTGGTGTGTTAGCGAAGCCCGTGTTAAATATAATATAGTAAACCACGGACGAAAGCCACCACAAAGCCGTTAGTGTAAATATGGCAGGATGTAACCTCTGAGCCGCTGCCGCAGGCTGCCCACTTAACATGTGTAATATCCATAAAATCGGCAGTGAGGTCGTTAAAGTATATAATGGTCCTAGTTCATCCTAGGCTAAACTGGTTCATCCTAACATGCTTCGGATGAACTAGTTTGGCCTAGGTAAAATTAGTTTATCCTAAAAACTAGTTTGGACGGTAACATATATACTGAAGATAGAACCACACTGTCAATCTTTAGTATAAGAATCAAAGATTTTCTCAAATTATTTACGAAAAAACTATTGCACTCGAAGAAGTGAGATATTCCAAAACAATCCGCTTGACATATCTCTCAAACCTAACAAAAACTTAAATGCGTTTATTAATCGAAAAATTTGTCACTCTTTAAATCGCCTAAGGAATGGTTATTGAACCTGCTAGCCTTTTTTTGCATTTTTACTTTTAGTGCGCAATTTATTTGGTTCAGCCAGTGATGGACACTAAAAAAGCAAAAACTATCGAAAATTTATGGAATTGAACATACGATTACCATATGATGCACAGTGTTGCCATCTGTTGAAAACCGCATCATTATCAATCCGCCCTCGTATAGACTACCGCAATTCTATTGATATAAGCAAGCAAAAATCTTAACGTAACAATTAAATATTGGGAATTATTCATACAAAACACTTCGGTCGGCTGAATGCGGCTCACGGGTTTTGCGTAACACAGCCCTGCTGTAAAGTACAAAATAATTCAAATGAAGTCTAAGCAAAGATAACACAAAATATAAAAAATCCAAAGCTAAAAATTCAAAACGAAACAGGAAAAACTCTTATCAACTCTACGCAGTATGAACGAGTATACCCCTAGGCATTGCTGCTTTCCCTGAAGACTGACAATGATTTTTCTTTGCTTGATAAAATACAAAATGTTTGATAGAAAAAAGCACTTGTTTTATTTATTAATCGCTTAGAAAAATTTAATGTACCATGGAGACATTTATATTTTTATTAAGAATATTGAAGTCTTTATTTTGTATCAATGAAATCAATGCGAGTGTAACTAGTTTTGGTCTACTGGATGAATTTGTAATATCTATATCAATGACATTGTGAAAAGAAACACATCCTATGAAAAGGAAACAACTTTTACGTATAAACTAATGTCTGATTATCTAAAAAATAAAGTGAATACGTGATTAAAGACTGCCCCAGAAAAACCTTACGTTTTATTTTTCAAGATTATATACTATCTGATAATCTTCGAGGTCTTAGAAGACACAATATTTGTTCTATATCCACATACGTGCAAGATCCAGAGTTGAAATATTCAGCTATAGAAAAAATAGTTGATTCATCAGTAAGAACTGTCTTTACGGGTATTTCTAATTATAAGAAAGGTCTACCTGTTTCACGAAAAAGGTACAGGCAGAAAACCAGAATTTTCTAACCCAAAGGTAGCAACGAAAGTGAAGCGGCTTTTTCAGCAAAATCCCAACACCTCAGTGCGAGATATGGCGGCTAGAGCAGGTACATCAAAATCTACTGTACAAAAGATAAAGGAGAAAAGTAAGCTAAAGACATAAGGAGTTCAAAAAGTACCAGACCGCACATGGTCTGGCTGATCAGCAGTTCAACTCCTATGAAGACCTCAGAAAATGGCTTGATTCGTGGATAGCCTCAAGAGACGAACACTTCTACCGTTATGGCATTCGAGCTCTAGCAGAAAGATGGAGAAAAGTGGTATCTAGCAATGGGCAATACCTTGATTGGTTCATTTGTAACTATTTTTTGACAATAAAGTTGCAATTTCTAACAAAAAACAGCGAGAACTTAGTTGCGCACCTTATACGAGTACGAGTACATCAGCAAAGAAGGAGCATGTGCCTAGTAAATTTAAAAAGAAAATATTTCAAAATTTCCGTAGCAATATGTATATGGTTTAGCGTCCATATGCACCTCTGGTCGGAGAAGCAGCTTCTTTGTTACGCAAGTCAGAATCAATTCCAAAGTTTATTATTTATTCGTGCACATGAGGGTACCGTGATGTTCTGGCCATGCTGCGATGGAATGGTATGCAAGTAAGAAGATCAATTTTGTACCAAAAATAGCAAATTCGCCCAACTGCCCGAGCTTCACCCAATTGAGAAATATTGGGCTCAAATGAAAAGAGATCTTCGAAAAAGTGGTAAGACTGCAAAAAGCTTGCAAGATTTCTGACTTAGGTGGAACAGATCGTACCGTACTGTCGATGAAACAACTGTGCAAAATTTAATGAATTCCTAACTAGTTTTTAGTTATTTATATTCTGAACACAATAAATAAATAAAAAAATATATAAGACCAAAATATTTAATGGATATGTTTTATTACTGAAAAACGAAACGTAAGTTTTATCTGGGACAATGCTTAGTTTTCAAGATATTAATTGCAAAAGCACTTTTCGAAGATTTTTTATAGGTTTGAACTTAGATACCGGCATTTGGCGTAGTTCATTAGACACGTAATATCTTAAGCTAACCGATGACATAAGAATCACGAATATATTTTTTTTAGATACGCCCTTTCTGCTTCTGAGGGCAGTATGCTAGAAATTTTATTTCTAATAACCTAATAAGTAAATAAGTTTCATCAATCATAAAAATTTAAAAAAAAGTTCTAGCCGTTTTTCAGTGCGCAACTACACTCAGAGGAAAATGGTTTTGCAAATTGATTTTGTCGCATGAATTTTGAAGTAAACATTTTTATACCCTACACAGAGGGTATATTCGCGTTTGTAACGTATAAAAGGGAGCGTGGCAGGTATGGAAATGTATATAAGGACTGTCTCAGAAAAAACTTACATCTTGCTTTTTAGTTATAAAAAAATACTCAGTAATTTTTCGGTTTTTTTTTTGTTTTTTATCAATAATGGCTAGTGTTCAGAATAGAAATAACTAAAAACTAAGTAACGGTATGGTACGATTTTTTCCACTTAAGTCTAAAGTCTTGTGAATTTTTTGCAGTCTTACCACTCCTTCAAAAATCTCTTTTCATTAGAGCCCAATATCTTTCAATTGGACGAAGCTCTGGGCAGTTGAGCGGATTTGCTATTTTTGGTACGAAATTGATCTTTTTACTTGCATACTATTCCATCGTAGCTTTAGAGTAATGAGAGGTTGCTAAATCTGGCCAGAACATCTCGATACCCTCATGTGCACGAATAAATGGTAAAAAACGTTTTTCGAGGCACTCGTCTATATAAACTTTGGAATTGATTGTGCCTTGCGTAACAAAAAATCTGCTTCTGAGACCACAAGTGCATATGGCCTGCCAAACCATATATTGCTTCGGAAATTTCAAAATTTTGTTTTCTTTGCATTTACTAGACACAGGCGCCTTCTTCGGTGATGTATGATATTCGTACCCAGGTAGGTGCTTAAAATCTGCTTTGACGTAAGTTTCGTCAGCCATAACACAGCAATCAAATTTAGCCAGTTACCCTTCATACAATTTTCGAGCTCGCATCTGAGCCATCAACTGCTTTTCATCAGAACGGTCTGGTACTTTTTGAACTCTTTATGTCTTTACCTCACTTTTCTCTTTTATACTTTGTACAGTAGATTTTGATGTACCTGCTCTAGCCGCCATATCTCGCACTGAAGTGTTGGGATTTTGCTTAAAAACGCGCTTCACCTTCGTCACTACCTTTGGGTTAGAAAATTCTGGTTTTCTGCCTGAACCTTTTTTTCGTGAAACAGAAATAACCGCAAAGACAGATTTTTCTGATGCACCAACTATTTTTGCTATAGCTGAATATTTTAATTTTGGATTTTGCAGGTATGTGGACAAAATCAGTTTGCGGACCATTTGTTGGTTGCTAGACATCTTTGTCGTCAAAAGTGCTATCTTCAACTTAAACGTCACTTTATATAGAACAAATATTTTGACTTTTTAGACTTATAAGATTATCAGGTAGAACATAATACAAAAAATAAAAAACGTAAGTTTTTTCTGTTACAGTCCTTATATTTTTGATCAGCGTTACCACCTGAGTCGATATAGTTATGTCCGTCTGTCTGTCTGTCATTATATTACATTAAATGATTTTGCTTGCAGAAAAATGCCTATTTACTTCAAGCTCAAGTCGGAAACTCTTAACCTACCCCAATCGGCTTGAAATTTGATATGTGTTGGTTTCTTGTGTAACCTCACATTTCTAGTGGCGTCCCGAATGATATCAACAGTTTTAAAAATAACGGCAACCCCAGTGTAGAGCTGTCAGTTACTATAAGCTTTGAAATTAAATGAAACATGACAAGATTGTATCAGTGGGCGTGGTACCTCCCTCATTAACATAAAGTTGTAAGTGCTATTTTAAGTGAACTATTGGAGCAATTGATCTGAAATTTGATGTAAATGGTTTACTGGGTATTAGGTATATATGAACCAAAAGCTGGCAAAATAGCAACAGTGGGCGTGGCACCTCCCATACAATTAAAATTTTTTAAGTGGTATAACTATCGAAATATATGAGCAATTATACTGAAATTTGTTGCAAGAGGTTCGTTTATGAAAATATATTTCTGGATCAAAATCGGACTGGGTTGCACTATTGGATGTGTCACCGCCCTAAATTTTAAGAATACATACGGCTCATATCGCAAACTATGCATGCTATTGTGATAAAAGTTGGTGTGTTTATTGAATCAAAAGTGAGCGAAATTGGAAAAGTGGGCGTGACATATTTCGTGTTTTTCATTTCTATTCTATTTTTTTCAACATTTCCCATATTCTTTGGACATTTTCAATTTTTTACCTTTCCCCTTCAATTTCATTCGACATTTTCTTTATTCTTTCGACTTTTTCAACAATTTTTCAGTATTTTTCATATGTTTCGACTTATTCAATTTGTTTCAACTTTCGTCAATAGTTTTCATATTTTTTCAACATTTTCAGTTTTTTCCAATACTTTTCAACATTTTTGAACCTTTTCACATTATTTTCGACTTACTCAACCTTTTCATCATTTTTTTAACATTTATTTTGTAAGTGAGTTTCGGCCTGGCCGAAGATAACACCTTTACTAGTATACATTATTTTTAACACAAACAACTTTAAATTCATTTTGAAAATGTGGACTCTTTTTGAATCCAAATCTAAAATGTCACTCTTTAATTGAACCATTTTCGGCCTTGTCGGTGAATCATTAGCGATTATGACTGCATCAAGCGTAAAATCATTGACTTCATTCCTGGGTGTAACGAAATAGAGTCAACAATACACTTACCCACCCTCAATATCTTACATTATGTTTTACAGGGCAATTTTTTATGTCATTCCTTTAAAAACATAAATCGTATGAAACACTTTTGATTGATTGTACTTTTTTGATATGATTTTTTTGCTGACTCAACTAAACCGCGTCGTCGTAAAAGTCACGCGTGGGCTGCTACTTTTGAAACTTAACACTTGATGGCTTTCACTCAGCAATATGGGCTATCAAGAAAAGTAGCAGCGAGTACTACGTTTAACGCCCTCAAATACGTCAAGTTGTTAAAAATTTGCTACAAAGCAAAGATATTTACACTTTGCAGTTTTAGTTTTATTAAGGATTTACTTCCTTCGTTTACTTGCTTGGATGAGTTTGGTCGATTGATTACGAAAATGACTACCATTTTCTATAACAAACAGATCTGATTCTTATGATACTTAACAAAAAAAAGCGATTTTTAAAAACATGTTAAAGATCGAAAAATCGATTCATATTTTGGCATTGAAACTTTATTGCAAACCGTTTTAATGGAATCCAAGTATCTAATTCAACCAATGAAACTCCTCAACTTCAGAGCATTTACTCTGAGGTTTGAAAATTTCAGTGGGACTGGAAAACTACTATGTATGCTAGACCGACCGCTAAAAAGTGATATTTTAGCTTCTGACCTATAAGGCTTATTTTGATTTTATTTATTTATTTGATTTCGTTTTTCAAAGCTTTTGCTTGTTGGGAAATGCCACGCCTTCTTGTCCAAGTCCTCTGGAATTTTTGGTACTTAAGTGTAAATCATTTCTTGTACTTGTGTAAAGATAAGTCACTTTTGCTGAAGTAGCTCTCTCAGCATAGCAGTTGTAGTTTCTGCTTGCTGCGTGGACCTTTTTATGTGTAGAAGTAATATAAAATTTGATTAATGAATAACATGCATGCTTTCTTATGGTAACAAACTTTAGAAATTTGGCTCAGCTAACTTTCTGAGGTAACTTCACTGAAGGGAAATATTTCAAAGTTGGCTTGGTGTTGTCTGGAGGTATGTTAAAATTAGTAAAGTTACTTGTGTTACAAATTTCAATAATTTATATCTCTATGTGTTTTCATCATTGTGATTTCCATAGGCAATGCGCAGACAGACATAACTAGATCAACTCAGAAAGCGATGCTGATAGAAAAAATGTATCAATTCAAAGACAAAATGAATGCACGTTGCGTGAAAGGAATTTAAAACAAACAGACCAAGCATAACAAAAAAGATTTTAAAAGATTTCCCTCTTCACGGTACAAACTGGTCTACACTGCTCTAGAGTAGTGATTACCATGGTGGAATTATAAAGATGAAATCATCAGAAAATTTCCCCAGTTCAAATGTTGAATATCGGCAGTTCCTCCATTCATTTTGAAATTTGTTATCTATTATATTTTACTGTTTTGATTGGTGATTGGAAATGCAAAACATATTGAATATGAAGTAATTTTAGAAAAATTGAAGGAAATCAAGCAAATGATACGGTTGCAGCATTAAAAAATATAGATCAACACTTAACGATTTTGCTATAGTCAAGAACTTGAAAAAATTAAGAATAGTGAAAAATCAGGCTCTGGCGCCGACGACCGAACCTTTGTTACTTTTACAGTTTATGTTTTTTAAGAGACACATCCACGTTTTTAGGGAGATAAAAACAATTTTATTTTTTAATATATGCAAAGGCTAGGATCGATCTTTTCGGATTTATTAAAATCGAGTTAAAACACAAGAAATTTTTTTGAAAAATTATCCCTTGCAGTTTTTCAAAAAAATTTCTTGTGTTTTAACTCGATTTTAATAAATCCGAAAAGATCGATCCTAGCCTTTACATATGTTAAAAAATTAAATTTCTAAAATTAACGCGATCTAAACTAAAATAAAATATTTAAAAACAATTTTATTTTATTATTACAGGAAGCAGCAACTCGACCATATAAAACCCAATGCTGTATGATGTTAACGTCAAACGATATTTACAGGGATTCGTGTTTATCAATCCATGTTGGACAACATGAAGCATCATGTGAACTCCCCTAATGTCAATCAAAAAGAAGTCAGCTGATGTCACACATAGAGCTAATGAGAGTAAAATCTAGAAATCTCAAATCAAAAGGAATCAAGTAATTTTAAACACGAAACTAATGACAGCAAAATTTCGATAATACCAGTGTGAAAGGAATTTTTTAAAATTGCGAAATCGAGATAAATGAAAATCACATTAATTTCGATTCCAGTGCGAATTGCTTATTAGGCGAGAAAAAATTCAGGTAACAGGCTAACTAGTAAAACCCAAAAATGTGCGCATCAGTTGGGAAGAAAGTTAACAATCCTACCTTAAAGAGCTGTGTAAAGCTGCGTTTTCATGTTATCTTTCAAATCTTCTACTATACCATGTCACAAAATTTTTGCCACAATTAGCTAGATGGATCCATGCCATTCTTGCTATAAAATTTCGACATTTCATCATGTGTATTTGTAAACAAATCACAATTTCTCATTCAAAACAAAAATTTGCTCTTCCGTATTCTCCGTTGCAAGAACAATTCTTATTTCATAGAATTGGAAACGAACCTTAAAAAATTTTTAGATAGTTTTTTATTTGAAAACTGTCTAAACTTAACACCACATAAACAACAACTATAAAAATTACTGAAATTTATAGCATGAAATCAACTTTTATAGCAGGAGTTCAACAATTTGAACTTTCTAGATCTCCTGAAATCACATAGGATATCACATGCTATAAAAAAGCAAATGTATGCCTATTCAGTTTCGCATTCGAATGCCCATTAGGTTCTGCTCACATGCTCTTCTTTCTTACAAATATTTGATTGTGGAAGATCATAAAAGATAACATGGACACGCAGCTTAAAACATAAATTCTGCTTACTACACCGTTCGGATTCGCGTATTGGAAAATGAGAAAAATTGAGAAACAGGTTCACACAAGTGAAACCATATGGGTCATTCCATCTATAATGGGCCTATCATTACCCTCATGTTTTTTAAATAGGCTGAAACTTTTTTCAGTGATTGGTCTGTCATGTAGAAGATATAAAAAAATTCGATAAAATTTTTTTCACCAATATTATTGCTTAAAAAAATAAGTTTAAAATTGTGTTAAAAAAAACTCGCAAGTAAAACAAAAAAATTCATTGATGAATATAAACAAGCCAACACAATTCATATTAACTTTTATATTATTTTTAGGTAGTTGTGTACTAGTAGATGACAAAAAATCTGCAAATCTGAATAAATGAAGGCCTGAACGGTTTCTATGTGGTAAAAGATAAAAAAATTGACTTTCCAAGAAAACATCAATTTCCCAAATACTCCATCATTGATCTGAGCCTTTTTAGGCACAAAATTTTCAGAACATATAGGAGTACCATCTCTGAAAATTTTATCCAAGCTAAGATCTATGATTTGCAATGTAAATTGAAACGTTGAGAACGAGAGCGAGAAAATTTGAATATTCCGTTAATTTTCTTCCATAAATATTTCACTGTATACACAAACTTCAAATGCTTGAAAAATGAAATAGGATGAAAAAAATGGATGAAATTTTCAGAAATGGTACTCCTGTATGTTCTGAAAATTTTGAACTTAAAAAAGCTGAAATCAGTTCAAATTTTGTTGTTTATATGGATTGACCCATATATCGTTTGTCATAAATTTTGTCAAAAAAGTCTTGAGTATTTTCTAAATAAAAAAATAAGAGGTTGAACCGATATCAATATGACACTAGATCAGTGATGACATTTTCGGTACACTTATACTTTCTTCGGTACATTTGCATGCTAAAATATCGGCGTCAGTACATTCGACATGTTTTTTAATACATTCGGCACATTTGGTGCATTTTCAGCACGTTTTCAGTACATTTTCGGTACATTTGGACAATTTATGTCAACCATTTCAGATTTATAATAATTACCTTTTTTGGAAATGAAATATTCAAATAATCGTAATTACTGGATATTGTAATTTTATGTTTAGGCTTTGGAGATGACAAAAAAGAAAATTTTTTTTTTGTAACTTTTGTTCATTTAAGTAAAATTGAGTGTTCAAGACAAAACAGTACATTCGGTCAAAACCCAAATGCCAACTTACTTAGATAAGCAAACATGAAACACCATTTGAGGATACGAAAAAGACTGCTGTAGTCATGGTCGTATCTAGGGGGGGTGCTAGGGGATAGAACCCCCCCCCCCCCCGAAATAATTTGACGGACACTATGTAGAAACGATTTTGCAAAGAATATACACTACGTAGAAAAAATCTCAAATCCACGACGCCCCCCGAAATAAAATCCTGGATACGTCACTGGCTGTAGTTAATACAAATATTATTAATGACAGCTCTGCAAATGAAAGACAGTTGCGTAGGTGTTTCTCAAAGTAATTTTCTGAAAAATTATTGAAGCATATTTTGAACTAAAATAAGATATTTTTCATTGCCCTCTTCTCCAGACTTTGCATTTTTACACTAACCAACATTGCAAAAAATTAAAGAGTAAAAAAGATGTTGCAAAATTTTAACAAATAATTAGTTTTATGTTTCAAATTGTTGAAATATTTTAATTTTAATGAATTTTAAATAGCTGTGGCAACATATTGCATGTTCTTTCAATGCAAAAAGCCACAAATATCCATATACCTACTCATATATTGATTATAAATCACTTCAGTGTTAATTACAAAAGAAAAAATTTATCAATATTAATATAAATCCAATCACAGCAGCAACTTGATCCAATTTAACCAAAGCACACACCCAACCTAGCAAGTGTGGGCTCATTGATGCCTCCTACTACCACCAACGGATTTGTGACCAATTCACGCTAAACGCATGCCAACACAGCGCTCCGACTGCTGGGTGGTATAATATAGTGCGGTGGTGGCTGATTCTCCAGCTGTTATCTGGCAACATCGGCGCGTTTTCTAATTAATTCAACGAATTCGCTAAAATATTATAATAAATTTACGCTTCGTCATAATATTTTCATTTTGTGATTTATTGATTTATGCGTTCGTTCACTGTTAGTCTTCATTATTCATTATTATTCCGATTTAGATTAAAAACGTAAGGCAGCGCTTATCAGCGTACGCAGGATAGAAGGGAGTGTTGAGTGTGTACGCGATATAGAGGGTGCACAGAAGGTTGCAGAAGGATGGTGTATGAATAGTTTGATTGTTGATTTGGGAAGGTTGTTGAAATGTCCAATAAGCAAAAAGAAAAGAAAACAAAAACGAAAAAACCAATATAGAAGCTTTTTACTATTACTAATTTTTTTCGCGATAAGAAAAGAAGCGTGCACTAAACCCATCATAGCGTATGATTGTGTGCGTACTCTTTAACCCATTTTAAATGTTTACATAATTTTAATTTGTCATTTTTAATAAACTAAACTGTATGTTTTGGATACAATCAACTTTCAAATTAATCCTCTCAATATCACGAAATGAGTGACTGAAGCACGTCTTCAACTGCTTACGTCTGAACATCATATTCAGTGTTTTCCGTCAGTACTCTTATCCAGCAGTCACTATAGTATTAAAGCATAAAGTTGTGATATCAACATTTCATTTTGATCAATAAATAGAAGAAAATGAGAATTATTATTGTTCCCATATACTGAACTTTTAAGGCTACTTAGATATAAAAAGGCTAAAAAAATAAATTTTTGTGTTCGTATCCACTTGTACCCGTGCGTGTATTTAACTATGGTATGTTTTAATCGCTTGTCACAATTGTTCATCATATGAGCACGAGCTGCTCGTATTGACTACGTTATCAGTGCGAATAAAAAAAAAAGAGTAATTCGTTATTATTAGCCATCGAGCACGTAGTGTTTTTTGCTGGGATTCACTACTGAATATTGCACTCTGATAAATAAAACATTTCACATCTTAGCCTTGTGTTCCTCATTTATCATTAATTATTTATTGCGGTAATTTTTGCAATTTCGCAGAAAAAAAGTAAAAAAAGGACTAATTGCTATTCGTAGATGTATCGCTGTTGGTATTTATAAAATGTAAGAAAATCCAAGTCCAATAGGTTGAAATGTTGTATGGTATGAGTATACGTTCTGTTAAAAAGTAGCCGGAATTTATAGGAATTATAGGAGTTTCAGACTATTCAATCTTCAAACTAAAAGAGTTCAATAGCAGAACTTCATGTACGAAAGTTGTCTTCAATTTATACAATAATAAACAATTTACTAATAATATGAAGTTAGTTATAAGATTTATAAGAGAAACCCCACAAGTCAAAATATGATATATTTATTTAAGGAGTGACCTATTTTCTCAGGCTATGGACATGTTAAGTTGAATGATTAATTTAAATGGAGTAATTTAATTTTCAATTTTATTAAATTTTTCATTCATAAGAATCTTTTTTGACAGGAGAGAATCTGCTATCTTCCTTCAGGACAATTCTTCTCGAAAGAGGTAAATGCTTTTAGTTATGTTTCATTTTCATTAAATTAAAAAATTATATTTTTATTTCAAAGGAGCAACATTTCTCAAAAAAAGGAATAGTTCTTCCGTGCAGCTTATGTTATCCTGATCTATAGTATCTATATGAACACTATACCATCACATGGAAATTTTGTGGATCTAGGGAATCAACAGTCAATAAAAACTTATCATAGAAGTTAGATATTAATTTTTCTACATAGCTCGTAAATCAGACTAGTGCCTATCATGGTGACACTGAACCAAATTATTATTAAAGTTGTTCTCACTTGTCACGTAAGATTAAAAAAAAAAAAAAAAATAACGAAATTTATTTATGAAAGGGCTGATGAGCTAGCAAGGTGTGGTTCCTCTCTTAATGTAACCGCACCGGAACGTGTTTTCACTCCTCCCGGTTTAGTTAAGAAGAACATTTCCTCGCATTTTCTATCTATAGTCGGAAACTACTGCAAGTTTTTACATACCTGTAAAACAGCCAGATCAATTTATCCCTCTTATAATAAACTGAACCACCTACTTACTGTCTACGACCCGCTCTGAAATCGCAAGAATCAGAACGACCTGCACTGGACACTGGGCAATCGGCAAGCACGCTGAAAGATTACGTATTCCATTCAATTCTTTCTGCCGCAGTTGCTTGAGCGCAAGCAAGATTGAGTCACTCGAACACTTTCTTTGCAGCTGCCCAGCTTTAGCAAGAATTAGGCTAAGATGTATTGGCAAACCTTTCTTCAATGACCTCTGAGATTTGGCTGAAGTTCAAATCAGATCTCTGCTCTACTACCTTAATAAAGCTAACTGGATATAGCTATTTTAACATCCATCAATTCGCCGGGTCACTTAATGTTATATTAAAACGGCACAGTAAGAGCTACTTAAGGCTTCAAGCTTGTTTGATAAAACACCACTCTAACCTAAACTAACCTATATATGTACATAGCTATTCGATATAGTATATACTTTTATTTAAAATAAAATATCTTTAAAAACCTACAAAAACTTTTGCTCAGCAACCGTGGTCGCTAAATGTGTACCAACTTTCCCAGAGGTCGAAATATGAAAATGTGTATATATAAAAAATAGTGTCATTGGCATATGAAAACTTAACATGCGGTCTCAATGATTTTTATCTTATGAGTGTTTAAATAAAATTTTTCACATTTTATTTTTTAAAAAGCAATTAATTCCAAGAAATAAGTAAAAAAAAAACTTTGCAGATTGTTACGCGTATCTCCCAACACCTCTCTTCGGAGCTTTACCTATAACTATAGTCATATGCGTAGTATGTTTTTTATTTCAATGATGAGTAACTATTACTAATTGGTTGAACCGAATGTCATGAGTCATGTATGGCAGGCTTCACAGGTTAAAATATAACCGAGTTCGATCGGGCATATTCGACATATTTTGACCTGTAGTGCATTTAAAAGGTGTTTCATATACAAGATAACTTTCTTAACAAAAGTTGTAGTCCTAAAACTCTCATAACGTAAAAAAGGAAATGTTGAAAATATTTTGACCTGTGGAGGCTGCCAACCATGATTCATGGGATTATCAAATGTTATAGAAAGTACGAAAACTCAACATGGGTAGCAGCCAGGTAGTAAAGCAGGGAAACAGAGTTAAACTTCAAGGCGAAGTAATAAATACTGTTCCCAAACAGCTTAATATGCATGGCGTGAAGTTCATTGCGTATGCGGATGATATAGTACTTGTCGCAATAGTGCCAGAGCCGTTTCCCGACGTTATAAGCATTATCACGGAAGAACTTTGGTTAAACTTAGCTCTTAGGCCACCGAGTGCGACGTCGGGGTAAGCCTTATGGACTTGAATTAACCACCGATATCATGCTATTTAACAGCATCTGACATTTTTCTTTGGGACAATATTGAAGAAAAAGTCTATGACATTCCTCCAAAATTTATCACAGCTATTTTTTGGGAAATTTAACTGCTATTATGCGATAACGTGATAAAAAATTTCATCCCCAGAATGACCACTTGTAGACAAAACTGAGGCGACCATTTGACAGATTACTTACCTCAGAGATTGTACTTTAGCCTAAAATAAATACATCAACATAGTTAAAATATGTGGCGTTCATTGTAAAAGTTAAGTTAAACAAAAACCCGCGTTAGACTTTTTTTAAGACTATTTTCACTCAGCCACCTGCAAATTAATAAATTTTTGGACACCGACGAGTGAAAGCGTTAAGTGTTTTAGTATGAGTAATTAATTAATGCCATCTATGGGATTTTAGTGCTGCTATTGGAGCTACTTCACTTTTATATTAAGAGTATTATATAATAAAAGACTAAATGTGGTAGCATTAAGCGAGAAAAAAATGTTTTTTTAAAAATATGCAGCTACACAACTTTTACATTGCACGACACATACATATGTATGACACATACATATGTAACACCCTACTGTCAGATGACCCAAATGATACTTCTACTTATATTTAGCTTAAGCTCTAAACAGAAAGTGTTGAGACATATTTTGACATGTGAAACTGGATTTGCAGTGACGTATCCAGGATTTTATTTCGTAGGGGGTTTTGGATATGAGATTTTTTCTACGTAGAGTATATTCTTTGCAAAATCGTTTATATACAGTGTCCGTCAAAATATTTCGGGGAGGGTTCTATCCCCTAGCATGCCCCCCCTAGATACGGCCCTGTGGTTTTGTAATATTTTTAAAATGAACTCTTAATAAAAAACTGTGTGCTAAAAAATTACTTTAAGTTAAGTTCAAATCATTGAGCTCAAAATATAATATACATTGACACCATTTACCGTCTACAAAATAGGATAATATGTTACTACGTTACGATATCCGGGGACCTTGGCAATGATTTACTGACGTCAGTTTCTGAATACAAATGTTGCACTTGTAATCTCTTTTCAAGGCGATAGTTTTTCTTTTGTTCAATTTTTAGTCCGCTTGTAGTGTTAAACATAAATCAGCACAAAAATAGTAAGTCACAAGACCTTCAATAGTACTTGATATTAGTTGAAGACAAACAAACTAATACTAAAGTTGCGATCAATTGAATCGAAGGCCATTTTCATAAAAAAAAAAATGCTGCTGGACCATTTTAGTATTGTAATCTTTATCAAATCTATATGTTCATAAGTATGATTCTTAGTTTTTGACTTCTCTAAAATCGATATTTTTCGACACCAAATATGAAATTCTTATGATTTTTTGACTATTTTTGATGCCATTTGCTCGCCCTGTAGTTTTCATTGCTAATCAAAACTTCTCGATTTTTATGAAATTCTTTTATAGAAATAATTTCGCACTATGCATTTCTTCACCCGATTTTTTCGATATCAATTCGTCAATTTAATTATATTTAGATTTCTTGAACTACTCGTGTTATTAAAAAATAAAAGCTCTTATGGCTATTAATATTCAAATTTTATGCACACCGAAACCATGGGGTTGTTCTTGTGACTATTATGAAAATTTTTGTTATTTAGTAAAGAATTCTGCAAAAACCAAAAAAAAAATTAAAATATTTCAGTAATTTAAGGTTTCAGTAATACAAAATAAGCAACATTTATACGATATCCATGTGTAGTGTTTAACATAAAAGTTGCATTTCATCAAGAAGCTATGAGTATAATTTTTATATTAAAGCGTCAATTAAACTTGAGTTTGCTCTATAAACACAAAAATGTTCGCATTGGACTTGATGTCTTTTAGTACTACATGCTTTCAGACCGGTTAAAAGCAAGGTGAAACACATTTTACTGACTTAAATTGTAGGCTTGAAAGAGTATACATTCCATTATAACACGTATCCTTAATTTACGAGTAATATATAAAAATGACAACGTTATAAATGGACCCTTCTTAGTTTTGTGCATTGAAACATTTTGTGTACTCTTCAAAAATTAAAATTTTGTGACTCAAATAGTCAGCACAAATTTCGAGCACACAAAATTCAACAGCCACCCTCAATTATTAAATGTAGTACGCTGTAGCCTTTTAATATTTTCACCTAAGTAACTCTGATTAACATTTAATTGCTACTGCACGATGAGTAGTAGATGAATCGACTCACATGAAATCGTGTCAACTGGCATCAAATTAAAAAAGTCATTTACAATTAAGATGAAGTTTTCTTGCTGTAGTTGTGGCTGACTGCCTGCCTGAATAGGCTGGCATTATTACGATATAACGATGACGAAGAGTCCTTGTGCAACTTTTATGCAAGCATTTCTTTTTAATTAGGGAGCTGCTACTAAAGTTAAGAAGCTGACTTTGTTGCACATTATAAATGGTAAGACGGAAGAAAGAAAAAAAAATTTAGTAATAAAATATGTTTTGAGCATAACTAACAAAAAAAAAAAGGGAAGCTCTGTCATTTTTTAAGTGATTGCCATGTAATGGCCCTTATGTTAAAGGATTTTTACGTTTTATTAAAAAAAACGAAGCATCTATTTCGCCTATTGAAAAGAAAAAAATTGGTCATAATAAAAATTTTAGTTTGCGACGACTTGTAGTAAAGCTTAAGTTACCATGTTTCACATTTTAGTTATATTTTTGAATATGTTTTTAAAAACCATGTCCAAAACTACGGTGACCAACGTAGAGGCTTTTCTTTTTGACTTAGTTTAGAAAATATTTATCTTAATTTGGCCGGCCTTGCCTGAGTTGGTTGCTTGATATGTTGCAATCTCTGATTTCTATGGCTTGTAAGACTTTAGCTGCGAGGTCGTTGTCCATTAATTGTTTGCCTTTTTTTCTAAAATAGTCTTTCCTTTACTATTGAGCGCGATGCTAAAGCTCAAACAAAATTCAGCCGTACGTCGCAGTCAACGGATCAGGTTCCAACCAGCATGTGTTAATTTATTAATATAAATTTGTAAAGTCAATTTTAATTCTATGAAAAGTATTCCTATTTTATATTAAAATATAAATTAATTGAATTACAACGAATTTCAAATAAAAGAAATACGTACTCACAAAGTAAAAACTTGCAATCAAAAATATTTCCATACAAAAATTATTTTCTTGTAAACACAAAATATTAGCTCAACTTTTCCGTCATCCGTCGCGATTGTGTTTGTTCGATGGAATTTTACAACGGTTTTTCCGCTGACAGTTTTTCCGTCGTCCGTTGCTATTGTGGTCAAGCTTTTGTGCTGACAATTCAAAAACGATGCAGGAGGCACTAGAGCACAGTTTTGATCGCGTATTTTTGAAATTGAGAAATAAGTCAGCCGAGGTAGCCATTTGAATAAAATTATGTTTCATAATTAATGGCTTCAAAAGCTTTGAAAAATATAGAAGGGTATTTATTTTATGACTATTTAAAATATCAGACATTAGGAGATTTGCTGCTTCTCACCGCTTCATCAGTTCAATTAGGCCAAAACGAAATCTTCGATAGAGCTAGTGAGTCTATACTGTAAGCGTAATTTGTTTATTAATCGTTGCGGCAGGACGTTGTGAATGATTAGCCACCTCTATAATGAGCTCCTGCTCGCGGTGGCCTTTGCCAATCAAAGTCTTTAATGACAATATAGAAATGGATTTTGCTTTCCATATATCTGCTTGGCCAGCTCCGAAAAATCTAAGCTGTTTTACTCGCAGCCTCCCGAGTATAATATCTTATTTCGGAGCTGAGTATTGAATATTACTTTTGGTTTAGCTTGGGTATATGAGCTTAATACATAGACACACAAATTTTAATTCAAGAGATCAGAATAAGTAGATGCAAAAAATTTGTATGTGCTGCGGCGGAGTTTTAAATTAAGACGTCACAATTATGAGATATCCTTGCATAAATCTCCAATAAATGAGCTATGCGGCTTATTTGAAGTTATCGCAGGCTTACAGCAAATTGTTTGATTTATTTTTTAAATTTTACTAAAAGATAATTTACTTCAATGGTAGTAAAATATTATGTGTGGAAGCTACAAGTCATTATTTCAATGAAATAAATCTCTGATATAAAGTGCCGTATTACAGTTTAGGATCCACTTAAATTATTGAGTTAGTCTCACTTATGTATATATCGCTGAGTATTCCAGCACTATTGAGGAATGTAATTTTTACTCAAATGCGGTGTATTGCAAAATACTTGAAAAATTTATTGGAAGGCGACCGGATTGAGGGTGCAATATAGACAATTTCGTCGCGGCTGTTCGCTATTCCTTACCCTACACAATTTTTTACAATTCCAGAGGCCTGGCAACAAGTAGAACATAATAATATACATACACCATTGCTTTGTAGTGGAAACTTGTCAATTTTCAACACCGACAAAATACAACTAAATTCAAGGAAGTGACCTATTTCCTGAAATGGGCACTTTTATGTCCTATTTTTATAACCAAAGTGATAAATTTCTTTAATGTGAACTTTAAGAAAAATATACACCTCTTGTCAGACAAAAATCGCAGGGTCACATAATTATCATTTGGGTTCTAGGTGATTGAGGGCTGAACCCCGGCTCACTTTTCGCTTAATGAAACCGCTTCGAAGCTAATGAAAATTCAGTTGAAAATTACTATTAAAAAATTACAAAATATTATTACACCTTGGAAAGGGTAGTAAAATTCAGTTCTGTTGAATTTTACACACATCTGTGCTTTAATTTAGGGCATTTGATAGAATTTTATGTCACGGAAATCTTGTTGATGCGCATTGGTTGTAACCTTCTGATTAAGTTTTAAAATTTAGATTTTTATTCAATTTTACGCCAATTTTCAGTATTAAGCTAAATAGAATTAGTCAGAAGTAGTAAGCTTCAACAAAAGATATACTACTCTGTTAATTGTCAAATTCATGACAGCTTTTTAAATGTAGTTAAGAAAGATATTGGGAAGTACTCTGATGCGATTGTAGAATTATAAACAGGAAAGAATCTCTTGATCATTTTCTTTGCAAAAGCCCGACCATGGCAAGATTAAAGAATTGTCATTGAAATCGTTTTGCTAACTTACAACTTAAATTGGAGTAATTTGATATGCAAACAACCATCAGCAAAGCACCTTAATTTTTCCAACACTTTAATTGAGATCACAAGAGCGGTAGAAGAATGCAAAATTGTTCATATCTCCAACGTAATCTAAGGTAAGGTTTGCATTGATCAAAATTAAGACAAAAGTCGCAAAATATTTTTTAATATTATTTTATAAGCAATTTTAACAGTAAGAGCAATTTTTTAATTTTCATCATATATATATATTTATCAACAAATAAAATTAACAAAAAAAAAATCACTTGTTAGATGCACTGGAAGTAATTGTGTGTCGCCTGTTGATTGAGTTTCATTTTTATTTAATTTAAAATCAGTTTAATATAAAACTATAAAGGGTGTTATCCAGGGCCTTACCAAAAATTAAAAACTTTACACTGGGTTAACACTAAAGTTCGAGACAGTGTCTTAAATTTTTATTAAAACTGTATTTTTTCAGCGGGGGGCGCAATTGAGATGCTCTTCAAAGCTATATGTAATACCATATCTGTTTCACCGAATGTCTGGCATTTTTGCCATAATCTGCCAATTTTTTTCACCAGTGTCATGCTTAAAATGTGTGTACAAATCGGTTACATTCTTCTTAAAAACTTTCTTAGCAACGCGTTTCAAAAGTTTGACTTGTAAATGAAATGGCACGCCATCATATCAAAATTCGCCAGATTTATGTCCAGCGCTAATCTGAACCTCTTTAAGTCTTTGCGTAAAGTTATGTGGCATAACCTTAGGTAACTCTCTCAGTATAGCGTTTTGAAGTTTTATCTTGTACGGTAAGTGCCAGGCTATGGCCTGGCATTTGAGATTGCCAGGAGATGATTTCCCAATTTTCGTCCAGAGCTTGTCTAAACTACTTCTGGTATTTGTGTGAAATTTAGTTTCAATACCTCAAATTATTCTCACAATAACATTTCAAAATTTTTGCTTGTATCAGATTTATCACGTTCAAAAACACATCCTTTTTATACCGAACAACTGTCTCAATACAGCATACAGTAAAGCGGAGGTAACACGCCCTCTCATCAAAATACAAACGCAACGATTAGTTGTAAATTTGGTTGCATTATCTAAAATTTAGCTTTGTAATTGGGCAAATTTAGTTACTTCGACTCAGTAATAGAACTAATTAAGAATATTTATATTTTTTGACATATATCACGCCCCCCTCCCATTCGTTACAGAAAGACAAACTACTGTCTGTAGGGTATAAAAATAACAACGACCTACCTTATAAAGCAGTTATTTCCTTTAAGCTCCTTTTGAAGATTTTATAAATCTGCCTACAGGGAATCTTCTCATTTTGATCAAATGAGAAGCAAAATTTTGAAGCTTTTTCAAGTAACACCACTTAACAGCTTGCGTTTAGCATTAAATTAAAAAATTTCCACATAAATTTTCCTTTTAAAATTTTTGTTTTTTTTTTCAGCACTTTAATTTTTTGTTAATTTTTCACTTGGATATTCAACACTTCACAACAAAAATGCTTTCTTTTGTTCATTAAGCGAAATTAATAGCCGTCAATACGCTACGAGTTCCCGGGGAAAACTGTTCGTCAATTGCATGCATCAAGTAGGAAAACCAAATGGAAATTAACATCGTAAAAACAAACACTTCGGTCGTACAGCGATAGCAGCACCAGGAGCAACAGTAGAGAAGCCAAAAATTTGGCGCTACAAGTAGGAGAAGCAAAACGCACGCACATCCAGAAAATACGACGGCGAATTCAACTCAAGCTCTTTTTGCTCGTCCGAAAAAAAAGCTTTGCTGATGAGTATATGAAGAAGCCCAGTAAACATTTGGAAGACATTCAAATCTTCCACATAGATGGCGATCAACTGATAACAAATTTTGAAAAGTGTTACGCTACCAAACTTCAGCGCGATTAATAAGTGAACCTCTTAACATTCTTCCGGGAATAATAAAAAAAGTACACAGACCAACAAGAGCTAGGAAGCAGAAACTCTAGTATACTGTTCCGAAGGACTCCGTTGCTCTGAATCCGAATCTAGCCTCAGAATTGCACCATCACGTCAATTTTTGGAGACTTTCTAATCTGAAAGTGCAAAAATCATTTACGAGTAACACACATACATACTTGAGGTTAAGTAGCATTATAAGGTATTTTGTGTCCACAGAACTTGTAAAAGCATCTCAAAGTTTGAATCTTCCACTTTAAAATCAATATTGAATCATCCAAATATCTTTTCTTTTTCACCGACACATGATAGTTTGTGTCTCATCGATCTACTCAAATGCAAGCCAAGAACAGAGTGCTGTATACAATAAATTCTCAAAACCCATTGAAACATTGAAATAACCTAGAAGGTCGATTACCATTGAATTCCTTGTAATAAGTTTCTTAACTATGTTATTACAAGTTCTGTGAAAACAAATATATATTGTGATGTTCGTAGTCCCAAATATGTCAAAAATCAGTGTTTTTTGCAATTTTAAATTAGGAAATCTCAAAACCCTGACGTGATGGAGCAATTCTAAGGCCAAATTCGGACTAAGCGCACCGAAAACTTTCGGAAAGGTCTAGTAGAGTTTCTGCTTCCGAAATTCAAATTTGTTGGTCTGTCTTGTTGATTTGGAATCATTAACGCCATTTTTTGGCTACTTTTCTATAAAATTGTATGACTTTATCAAACTCACCTAGAAGAGCTGAATTAGCTTTTCAGGTGTATTTAAAATTTCATATGTTGCATATCTATGTGTTTAGCATATTAAGTATAGCTTTCTGTAATCATTTTTAATTATAAGCTATGAAAAATCACGAAATTAACTATTGAATATCAACGCAAAATGCGCGAATAAAACAAAACACAATATATTCAGGGTCAGTTGCCGTAGTAAAATTTTTGTTTTTCATATTCAACAACAATCGCTTCAAAAGCTGCCTTATGTTCATATGCGAGCTAACTATTGCCTGGCAATAGAGTATGAGTTCGCATGCGATCGAAATCACCGTTTCGGCAATTGATATATGACACTTCCACGATGAAAAATGTTTGCTGGGTAAGGTTTTGCTTCGATAAACATACATATATATATGTATGTAGGTAGAGGTGTATTCCTCAGCATGTAGCTGAATTTTCTCATTTACTTTTTCAATTGGGGAAAGTAGTTGACAGCCAAAGGGTTCCATGGCGCAGCTTTGACATTTGGTAACTGTGGTTTGTTTATGTTTTCCAAATGATTCTCTGTGTGTGTCACGTTGTGAATTTATGAATGAAGGCACTTGAACGACTTTCGAGTTTCGACTCTGAGGCAGCAGCAACAGCTTAACCAGTCCTTCGCTAGCATCCTGATAAAGAGATTAACAGACAATGCTGTTTCGGGTTGTCTGTCAATGTGTTCTGACTGCCACTATCCAGCTGTTTGTGGGATGCTCATTCATTTAAAATTAATTTTAATTATTTTTAGGTTTTGTATCTTTTTTTATTTTAATGCAGCTGTTATGGACGCTTTTTATATTAATTTAGATTTTATCCAAAATTTTACCATGGATTTCAAATTGGTCTTTGTTTGGAAAGGCAATCCCCCCACCTCCGTGGATATTGAAAAAAGAACGATTCGAAACTTTCCTTAACAGGCTAAACAATTTATAGTAGTATTGTTATACCAAGTCAAGACCAAGTTCAATGCTGTCATTACCCAATGTTAAGTTGTTGTCTCCCCCATCTCTTAATATAGATTGTGAAGCCAAGAACTACTAATTTCCTTGAAATAGTCATAACATGTCCAGAGATTTTTAAGCCGGTGTAAAATGAAGTCTACTTGTGATAAGTAATTTCACCATGGAATGCAAGGAGCTCCTTGATCTTATTGAGATATATAGAGATACAAATGAATAATATTGAGTCTTAAGCAATACTTTCTTTTATATGTACCATATTGAATTTTGCTTTAGGGATATGTGATCTCGGTTAGGATTGCTTTTAGTCAATGGAGGTACCGTGCAATGATTGCGGACGTTTTTTGCCCAAAATGGAAGAATTGGACTTGGTTGGCATGTGGTTTCAACAAGACGGTGCCACGTGTTACACGGCACGCAATACCATGGACCTATTGAGAGGCGAGCTTGGTGAGCAATTAATATCACGTTTTGGAGCAGTACATTGGCCGCTAAGATCATGCGATTTGACCTCACTAGACTATATTTTGTGGGGCTATGTGAAGTCTCTCGCCAGCCACAATAGCAGTATTGGAAGACACCACATTAGCCGCCATTGGTGAGATACCGCCTGAAATGTTGGAAAAAGTATGCCAAAATCGGAGCTTACGGATGAACCACCTCTGGCGTAGCCGCTGTCAATATGTACATACATGAAGTAATCTTTAAAAAGTAAGTGGAAGGTATTGATGTATCGCTCCAAGTAAATATTTCATTCACTTTTGAAATTGTCTGATCTTTTTCCAATTTTAAAAAATCACCCATTATATTGAACGCAAGCCATATTTCTACCTCTACTCTGCGTTGCCAAGTGGCCGAACTTTATACGGACAAACCCAGAGATTCATGTCAAAGCCGGGGACCCTGTAGTAGGTGAAAATTTTCTGAAAAGAACCGACAATTGGGTTATTTTATTTTTTATTCATCAGCTTTTTCCCCAAATGATATTTTCTCCCACAAATAATGTTGATCTTCACCATTTTAAGGAAAAATTATTAATTCCTTCTTTTCAGCTTGACAACCTTGCCTCTACCACATATGGCATGTCGTCGAACTCCTCGTTACTGCTGAAAAGAACATGTGACTTGTGTACATTTCTTCTTGTGTCCTTTATCTCCTCACGTAGCCTAAAGCAATTCGAATGTGCAGAATCAGCATCGAGTTCCATCAATTCTTGCCAACATTTCCCTAATTCGCATATCGCTTGTTCCGGCAATCGTTTTCGAGATGCTTTAGGATAGCACCATACTCTGCTACCCTAAGGGTTATACTCTAATGCTTGCGGGAAAATTTCATTTGATAGTTTCAGAAACGTGTGTCCAATCCATCTCCATTTTCGCCGTTTGATTTGAATAGAAATTGAATTTTAACGGCATGTGGTAAGCAGTTCGACATTAGAGGCGGTGCTGCCCACCAAATCTTCAGAACTTGGTGAAGACAATTGTTGGTAAACACACATGCTGTAGCAGTTGGTAAGCCAAGTATCATAGCCTTACTATAGGTCTGGATTCATGTTTGACTCATTGAACTTCGTTGTCGTTGACAGGAAAGAGGACGAAGTGAAATACAGGAATAAAACCTTAGTAAAAATACGTTTCAGTTAATTCATTTTTGGTGGATTAAAGCGATTTTGTTTTGAAAACTCAACTCGAGAAAAAAAACTGACGATAAAAATTGGCGCACCTACACGCGTTTATATGGCAACGTAAGAAAAGGCTTTACTTCCACGCACTCAGTATGTGCTTAGTATAGTACTTAGAACTTATTTATTTGGAATATACCTCTGCAGGACATTATTTAAAGGTTATTCACATGGTACGATCTCATTGATTATTCAACACTATCTATCTTCTATCTATATATTTATTCCTCGAAGGTAAGGCTTAGTTGACGCGATCTACAACAGCTATAGCAACAAATGCTATATCAAATTGAAGTGCTCACCGAGCAGATTTGCGGAAAATTATTGGATCGAGAATCCGTTGACCAGAAGCTGAGATATAAGCGTGGGAAGATTTCCTTTTTTCCCACTCTTTCAAGCATTGCACTGGTTAACTGCAAAAGCCTTGCCATAGCGAGGAGAAAAAATGTGCATGCCTACTACTTTCTCTGTCTCTCTAATTGTTATTGTTTTCCAACTAATCGTTGTTGTTACTAAAATATAAAAAGCAACAATAGCAATGGTTAAGTGTGTGTGTGCGTAATGTAAGTGGAGCTTGATATTTGATGAGAAAGAGCAAGGGAAAAACAATTTCGTGTTACGTATGATATTGTTGTATGGAAACTATTATTTTGGATTCATATTTTTGGAAGATGTGATGCATTTTTTTTAAAAGATGTTTCGGCTTCTTTATTATTAAAACTAAGGGGGCGTTCAAGTATTACGTAACGCAATTTGGGGGTCTTATACGAGGTTACGTTACGAGGCATTACGCGGGCTGGGGTGTGTGAGAGTGATTTGAAATGAGGTGTGTATAATGAAACGCTTTCTTTGTATATTTATTGAATAACAACAATGAAAATGTTTAATTAAAATGATAAAAGTTTACTGGATTCTAGATTAGCTACAGCAATAAATAATACCATAAAATTATCAGCTTCGAGATCGTTTAACCAAAAGCTGAGATATATAAGCGTGGATAGATTTCCTATTTTTATCAATTTTTTCAAGGAATGGGTAACTACCAAAGGCCTGCCATAGCGAAGAGAAAAACACTCGCTGTTAGGTAAATATGGCCGCTTGGGTGATACATAACGTCTGGGGGGGGGGGGGTTGCAGAAAAACGTTACAGCAAGTTACATGGGGAGGGGGGTCAAAAATCTTCAAAAATTGCGTTACTTAATCCTTGAACGCCCCTAAATCATTGAAATCGAGTAAACATGGGTGTTTGTAAAAAACTCTCGCTTTTTTCGTGCGCGATATTACTTTAAAGCTTAAACTAAATTTGACTTACCCTTGAAACCAATCTTCTCATATCTACTCTTGAACATTCCACCCAATTTTTAAAAAATTCGAACTGTATGTTTTAAGAACCCTCGGGTGGATTTTTATGTTTAAAATGCCTTTACCGTGGCATGTCCCTATTCAAGGAAAATTCCAAATAAAATTTTCAGAAGGAATAGCTTATACAAATATGTTTGGGACTCTTAAAAGCTTAGTATAAAACTTAAAATTTTTACAACAACAACAAGACTAAAATTTTACCATGGATTTATGTAAAAATTGATGTTTCCTATATAATGGCTCACAAAATTTGTAAGACCGTGTTTGAAAGAGCTATGTTTGAAGCTATGTGAAATATTTATATTAATTCGGTAAAAAAGTCATTTAGAACCGAGAAAAATAAAGGGGCAAATCAGTTAGCCTCTGGCGTGATATATGACGGGCTTAGAACCATAGAGTACTTCATCTTTTTTTCGAAATTGAGTTAAACTAACGTGACTAGATATCTGTCAACAAAACGCGTAGCAGGAAAAATTTGACGAAACATTTTTGAGGATTCGTTTTTTTTGCAAAAAAATTTGATATTTACTAAAAAATACATGAAGTCCTTGCTTTTTTAAAATCACTTATGTATTATTTCCAAAATTAAAATTTCTTATTTCCAATGAAAACGCGATGTATTTATTAATATTTTTGTGTTTGTAGAAAAATGCCACCGGGACCGGGAAGGCCAGTAAGGGTTCGTCAAAAGCCAATTCTAAAATTCAGATCTGGTTAGTGTGTACAGAACACTCACCCGATTTTCGGGGGTTATCACTAGTTTCACTTGAAATTGAATTTTTTTCCACATCCGTCGCCCACTAAATGAAGTTATAAAACAACACCAACACACATGACATTTTGGTGTATGGTAATATTTATGAATTGATTGCACCTACGAACCACATCAATGTGACCTTTGCATGAACTTGAACACTTTTTTTTAATTGAAAACCAAGCAAATCTAAATTTGAGAACTCAATGCCATGTGCAAAATAAATAAATGATCTAAAATGAATTTAAACACAATCGTTAGGAAAAAATCCACTCAGTTTTCATGACGCAGATTATTAATATACTCATTGTTTTATTACGCATGCTGAGAGGATACTTCAAAAAAGGTCACCGGAAATTGACCAGCAAAGTTCAAGTATCCTTTAAACAAATTTTGATAGAGTTCTTATCATGATACCAACAAAAACAAAACAATATACTGTGCTGATGGTTGCGTATGCAAATAAAATTACCAAAATTAGCTTGATAAAAACAAACATGGGCCCGAAAGAGAAGATACTGCTGCTGCTGCTGCTGCTTGCTGTTATGATAATGCAAAGTTGTGGGGACTGCCGAAAATATTAAGCAATTGCGCTGCTAAGAAGCTACTTCATTTCCATAATTTTTTTTTTTTTTTTTGCATTTAGTAAATTTTATGCACAAGAAAATTTAAGCTTTTAAAGCCTCAAGTCTCAAGTTATTTGAAGGATGAAATTCTTAAAGCGGCACAGTGGCCAATATTTTATGAACGTATAAAATTTTTTATCATGGTAAATTATTACTTACCTGTCTTCAATAAAATTTAAAAAAACACACCGCCTTCAAAAAGGAACTCATAAAAATGTACGAGAAATATTTTTATTACGAAATAAAACAACAAGACAACAACCAACAACCATGCCACCGTAAATTCAGTTTCTGATCCCAAAAATATCCAACACCTTTGACAAAATGAAAAACTCCTTTTCGAAAAAAGTCAGCAAATTTAATTTATTGTTGTTTAGTTGATGAGTATCTTGAGTGCAAGCAGTTGATTCCTGGCAAAAGTAAAACCTATCAAGCGTTCAACCAACTGACAGGCAGACCGACCAACTGTCTAGCAGTCACAACCTGTTCGTATCCCACATAAAAAAGTCGTTGAAAAACATTAAATTTTACCTTAATTATACCCTACACACTGCGTATATTCACTTTGACATTCCGTTTGTCATGCGAAATAGAATGAGGTGTGGCAGATTTAGAAAAGTGTATGCATTTTTCACCAGCGTCAACCTTCGGAGACGTGTGTTACTGAAAATTACGATTACAAAAAAACTAAGCAACAACATTTGGTTAAATTGAGTATGGGGGTTGAAAAATAGACAAACATACCGCCTATGCAAAGAGTTATTTAAGGCAATTCAACCAAAAAAGGTATTTGCTAACACTTAATCAAGAGTGGGCGTATTTTAATAAGGCGTGGCACCTTCAATGAAACAAAAACTTCAAAACGCTACACTGACAAAGTTATAGTTAAAAGGTAATGCAACTAAATTGCTAACAAATAATGGAAATAACACGGACAAGCTTTGAACAAAAAGTTGATTTAATTTGGACAAGAAGGCGTGGCACATCCTTTACAAATAAAATCCCCAAAACTCTTTATTGCCAGAGTTATAGTCTTGAATATTGCAATCAAATTTTACACAAAACCTAGAAATGGTTTGTACTATCATTAGACAAAAAGAAGCCGCATTCTAACTTTTACTGTTGCTGCAGTGTAGGGTGTTTTATTTTTGACAAGGCCAAATATAACACCTCATTAATTTTTCCCATCTTTCTTTTTGTAGGTAAGGGTACATGCAACCTTTTTCCCGTTTTTTTTTTCTCTGTTAACATGCTCAAAGTTAATTCGAAATTGGGCTATAAGTTTTTTTTTAAAGCTGTTTACGTTGAGATGAGGGAATGAGGATTAAAATTTGGGCATCTTATGTAAAATTGAAGAAAATTAAGTTGCAACACTTGTATGGAGTTTAAATTTTCATGAATTTAAATCAATGCGTTTATTTATTTTTTCGATAAATTACCTTTCGGACAAAGGTTTTTCATGTGGGTTGGTGTTAACTTTAAGATGTAATTTGTACTTTTAAGCGTAAAATGATATTAAACTTTTTTTGCCTTACGCTTTCTTAGTGTTATTCAACTTCTTTTATTTGTAAGGAAAATGCTGCGAAATATTAAAAGCTATGAAATTTTTAATTTAATTTACATTATCAATTATTTTATTGAGGTTACTGTTCAGTACAGTGTGTGAGAACATCAAAAAGATGTATAAGATTAAAATCAAAACAAAAAAAAAAACCTGCTAATGCTAGTCATACTAGTTTCATCCATTGATAAATGGAATCATCAGTGACCTTTCAGCCGATGAGTGAGATTTTCTAAGCCTGATCAGTGATGGCATTTTCGGTATTATATATTTGTATGTATTTATTTTCAGCAGGTTTGCGTTGTGAAAAATATGCGTCAGTAGGTACATTCGACAAATTTTTAGCACATACGGTGCTAAGAAAGAATTTTGAGTTTATTTGGCGCATTTTCAGTTCATTTTCGGTACGTTCGAACTACGATTTCAATTATTACCTTTTTTTTGTTAGTCTTAGTAAATATTGGCGAACGTCTGAAATTTAAAATTTGGTATCCATGACAAGAAAATGTACATTCGCCCTCTAAATAGTAAGTAGTAGTTCCAAATCTAAATCCAATTCATTTCCACAAAGCCCAATTGTCATCAACGAGAGTGGTATGTTTATCTTTTTGCATGGATTTGTTGGGAACCCAAACTTATAATTATTACGACATTTTTAAGCTATTGTGTTATCAAAACCAAATATCTTTCTTAAAATAAATATCCAAATAGGAATGTGTTTTATTTACGCTTCCTTAAATATGTACGTTTTTTTTCCTGATATACATTTGTACATATCTTGAATATAATATTTTTTTCCTGCATAATGCATATGTCTTCGCTATAGCTGCTCCTTCAGTAACGTCTGGCAAAGCTTAAAGAAGAAATTGAGTTTTCCATCTAACAAAATTTACCATTACTGATGCAAAATGTGCACAAAAACGGACGCGGATCCGTTTCGGATCCGTCACGTATCCGTCAGAGCGAATTCAGTTTATTTATGCTTTGACGGATCCGTAACAGGTCCGAAACGGACTTCCGTTACGAAGAAGCGAATCCGTATGGCAAACTGGGGAAGTACTAACAAGTTACGAACACATTGATAAACATTAATATTTATGACTAAATGTTGCCCGCGACTTTGTGTGAGAAGATAATTTCGTAACTAATGGATTCCTCATATAAAAATTTGTATTACAATCTTCACATCGATTGTTTTGTTTCTATATTCCCTTATATTTCTTTCTTCATCAGTATCTCAATATCTACCTGTTTCTCTATGGTTACATATATCTCTAAAGCTTTTTTTGTAACTGTCTGTTACTGAGATTCATTGTATTCCCCTGAAAAACCTTTGGAATATGATATTTTAAGGCATTTGCTCTATGAAAAGTGCCATGCCAATTTCCTTAGCCCATCTGGTTGATATTTGAAAAGTGTTTAAGGCATATGGTACTCTTGCCTTGAGTTTCGTTAAAACGTCTTGAGAGACTTTTGTCATACGATAATTTTTTTGTTCCTATGAAATATTTTTAAGAGTCCACCCGTTTTTCGTTCAGAAAGTGCTTCCGTCACCTAGTGCATTCTTTTCAGTTTCAACACTTCCCTTAGAAAATCTTTGTGATATAATAATTTAAAGGTGTATTTTCATACATCTTGAGTTTCATTCCAATCGCTCAGAAAACATCCGTGATATCATAATTTAAATGTATTAATTCTACAGGAGGTGTAACGCCTACTTCTCTAATTCTATTCAGTTTTTTCAGCGCACATTTACCAAGTTTAATTTCGGTCCGTTGAATATATGAATTAAAACTTTGTGGGAAAAAAAACAATTTTTTGAGAAAAGTGTGAGACTTAACTTTCCCTTAGAATAAGTAAGTTCAATAGATTCTTATTCTGTGGATATTGGTATTGTGTGGGGATCTCATATTCCAAATTCTATGCATATGGAAAAAACAGTATGACGTGGGCGTTGATTCCTAGTCTATTTGTTAGGAAAAAGTGAATTTTTATATGGAAAAGTAATTGAAATTATGTTAAGATATCATGTTTAAGATTTTATAGTTTTAGGGTATACGTCTTAACCTGGGTGTTGCTCTGAGTCCCACAAAACTAAATATTTTTATGCACCTTAAAAGCTCAATTTAATAAAAACTTTTTCCTAAATCCCACAATAATGTTTCTGGGATTAAGCATGAACGTTGATGTTTAGTAAATCAGTCAGAAAAAATAAATTTTTACAGTACAATATGAAATTTTGCCATTTTGTGAATTGTGCCATGCCCATTTGAGATTAAGGTTTCAAATACTTCTACTTTGCGGATATTAAAATTGCGAGAGAACTCTCAGTTCGAAATTTACTGCTTTCAAGGCAAACATTTTGATCTAAATATTATTTCTTGGCAAGTCAAGAAAATAAGCAATTTCATATGAAAAAAAGAACAATTTGGAATACCGATGTTTCTAGGCCAAACTAGTTGAAGGTATACAATGAAATCTCAATGCATATATAATTTTTGTGGCTAGCGAAGTCAAACACTCAAAATACTCGATTTCAATTTAACGTCATTAGTTAGTATTTTGTTTGATCACTTAAAGAGCAACGCCACGCCAAAGATGCGAGCAACAACATATTGTTAGAAGATAGGAAGCGCAATAAATAATGAGTAGGCACTTCTATCTCGAAAACAACAAACAATTCGTAGAACTGTCCATAAGGGCACTTACTGTTGCCTTTGTACAATGTTTACAATATTTTGTTTATTTTTGATATTTTTGCTAAAACAATAGGAACATCAGTCGTTATATTGATTCTTGTTACATCCAGGATATTCATATATTCAACCAATGCATATAACGAAAACAAATCAACATCATCATGAACAACATTGGCCATCTATCGTAGTGTTTTGTTTCGAATGTCCTTCATTGAAGTCTGTTGTTCTGTTTGTGAGTTACTATATTGTTTCTTTTATTATTCATTATTTTTTTGCATTTTCTTTATCTTGTTTTATTTTTGTATTTTTCTTAGATATTTTCATCCATGGCCAAAAAGAAAAGGGCTGCCGAGCTAACGAAAACAAACAACAAATGGAAAAAAATTATGTTAATTAAAGGGAATAGTGAAATGAGTGAAAGTTCTTATAATGAGAAAATCGGAAAGCCACTTGTTTTTGTTATTATTTATTATTGTTATGATTTAAGCAGTTGTTGCTTTTAATTAAAACAATCTTTAAAAATGTAATGCAAGACTTTGATTCCCTTTGGTAATGGAAAACACATTAATGGGGCCAATCAAATAACGAAACAGAGACGTAGGTATTCCAAAAAAAATAATGTATTATTTGAAGCAAGGCATCGGCAGGTCACTGCATCAAACAACTTGTGAAACAGTGTTTGCACGAAGGTATGGAAACGTATTATTAAAATGCGACAAAAATGCACGCCATCTTGAACTTTGCAGTCTAAAGTTTCAGAAAAAAGTCTTAAGTCCCGTTGGAAACGATAACTTTTTCATATTAAAATTTTGCTAAAACCGACAAGATATTCATGACTAAATGTTGAATATTGTGATTCATTATATATCGGTTATTATTACATATGGAAAAATAGCACTAGGCCCATTCATAACCTTTAGTCTTGAACATTTTGAAAACGTTTAAGCTTGTGTACAAAAGTTTTCAAGACGCATATTCTACTTCGGGAATTTATCTAATCTTAAGCTGTTGTTCAGACTGAATTCCTCTCGAGTTAATGGAAGGTGAGATATCAGCGGAAACCTACCCTTGTGACTTTTGACATTCAAATATGTCAAAACTTTGAGAACGAAATTTTTTCAAGTTATCTGTAGAATGTTTTTGCGGAAATCGTCATATGTAATTGCCTCAATAATGGGGTTTTATTTAGTGCAAACGCTGGCTACTCTCACTGGTCCAAAGACTAAAAAAATTGCATTAATGGGCGTCGTACCTACCATATAATACATAAAATGTTGACACTCTTACTATGGGAACTACTAAGCCAATTAAGATGAAATTCAATTTTATGATACCTCATGATAGCTCACTCTATAAAAAATGAACCTGTTTGAATCAATAGCCTTGGTACCTCCAACACACCCTAACATTTTTTTGTACAAGCAATTACACACCTATTTTTCACCAGCTTGTTTCAACGGCGACTTCCACTTACCCACCTAATTATGTGGCAATATCTTGCATAGCTATTGAGACATTACGCAGCCACCCTTCTCCCGCTCTCCCTACAGGTTCTACAAAAATATATTTTTATTTTAATACGCAATAGCCTAAGTTTCATCTAAATCGATGAAGCCATTTTTGAATAAAAGGGACTGGCATTTATCAAATAAAACACCTTTTATAATGAAATATATGTGTGTGCTACAAATACGTAAGAGCTCTTTTTTCCATCGGGACCTATAACTTTTTCTGAAGATGCCGGTGACATTTCCATCACCGTCCAGCCCGCTGCGTTCGAAACCAGCGTGGATAGTTGAAAAACGCCTAACCGAATTCATTGCGAATCTAAACAAGAAAACAAATCGCTTTAAGTGCAGACAAATCGCACGTGTAATTTTGCGAATTTGCAAACAAGCCCTCACATTCAGATGCAAAACCACAAACAAATTCAGAAATGCAAGCGCATATGTTGTTTTCCATTTGTAGTGCAATTTTTAAATTTTGTTTAATTAATCGTCAAAATGCAGTCGCACAGACAGCGGCTGCCCGATGCATGCAACATAGTGCACCAAAGTGCATTTTTACAGTTTATTGCACTTAGTATGCTACAATGGTAACATCGACTTATACAGGTGCTCATCTCTGTACAGGGCCGCCGAGAGAAGTTCCGCGCCCTGGGATACCCATGACGTATGAGTAACGTACATATATATGCGACAGTTTTGCATACAGTTTTTAAGGAGCAAAAAGACACAGATTTATGCGTACTATATTTTAAGTTTTATAGAGAACTGTTTTTAAAGTGAAAAATTATTCGTAGCTGTAGCCAACTTAAAACTCAAATGGGGTCTTGATGAAATACACGATTTATTACAAGCATCTGTTTCCTACAGTTGAAAGATAATATCCAATTTTTGAAATTGCTACACACATTTTTGAAACTAGAACCGATCCGCAGTTTTTTATGAAATATTTGACTTAATGAAAAAAAGAAAACACCTTAGAAAAATATATGAACTAAAAACATTATGGCCCCCCAAAAAAGCGCGGGCCCGGAAGCAAATATACCTCTGCAGCCCTTTCGATTTGGATGATTCTATGTACAGTTTCCTGGACGTGCACGTGTGCACTTAAGTTGCTCCTGCTGCTGTTGTCATTGTTCTACCAAATATTGCGGGCAGGTTTTACAATGCTGCGATGCTTTAACATTTCTGTGGTATCAGCAGCAACAGCTGCTGATGCGTGCCACATACTTTAAAATGCGATTTTGTGGTTATTGCTGCGTTTTATGCACTTAAACCACCACTGTCTGCTTAGTTTGCGCTTTTGTATTTGTGCGTTAAAAGGTCGGAATTCTTATTCGTTTGGAATTCGTTTTCAGTTTTTTACTATTTTACTTATTTATAAATCCATCGTTCTATGATTATCAGTGCAGCACAGGCTTGCCTTTCAGTTTAAAATACGTTCTGTCTAACTTAATTAACCCAGTAGTCTGATGATGGCGATAGTCCGGTGTTTTCGAATCTAATGAACTTGGCTCTCCTCATCATTATCTCAAGATCGGTGTTTTTGCCATATTTAATCCCAACTATGTATATCGAAAATTAAACAAAAATAAATACCACATTCACATTTAGCGTCAAAATAAAAAAATTGTGAAAATAAATTTTAAAATTTATATTTCGAGCAAAACAATGGTTTGTGGGTTGGAAATCCCTAGTAGTAGTGCTTTTGGCAGATTTTACGAAAAAATCGTAAGTAAAAAATAAGTTTGTGTTCATTTAATCAAAATGTACGGGTGCAATCACAATGACGATGATGACGAAACGACGTGACGAGTTCTTTGTATCTTCCCACAATGGAATTCCGAGAGATCGTCGCGTGAAAAATCAAACTGTTCTAATTTTTTACGTCGCGAGCTCTCGTCGTCAAGTAATTTAATGTGAGAGAAGACATAGGATAGATAGCACGAGTTTGAAGTTTGGGGCTTACGCCTCAAGACCGAAATATGGTTCTCATCTCTCTCTGTGTTTCTTAATACTTCTATTATACACATTAATTTAATTCGATTCAAATTCGAAAAAATCTATTTATTCATGTAAGGATTTTAAGAACTTGGATCTTGTTTTAGCACTTTTTTCTAATTTTGTTTTAAAGGGTTATGTCCAGTTACAATTTAAAAACAACGATTTTTCCTTTTTTGGTTTTCCGTGAAGCATATATTCTTAAGAATACCCAAAGAAATATTTTATGGCAATACGACAAGTATTATCGATATTACTGGCATATTTATATAAAAAAAATTACTACTCATAAACCTGTTTTCTGAAAACTGTTTTTGAAATCGGTGATCAATAAAAGTATTTCAGGCTCAAGTTTTAACAAAAAAACAATGATTTTTAATTCTCAAGGGGCTATACCAGTGTAACCCATGAAAAATTAGGCAATTTTCGGGAATTTTTTTAAAGGAAAGTAGTCGATAGAATGTTTTGAAATGTTTTTAAATGTTTTTGGACATAGTAAGGTATATTTTCAGCTATATTTTAAGATTTAGTTTTTTTACAAAAATATTGAAAAATAACGGAGTTATGTGTTGTCTTCAGAGGTGTCAAAAAAAAAAAACAGATCCCCAACTGCTGACATGATTCCGGCCGATTGAGTAGCTGAAACAAAAAAATTCAAAAATGTTATTAAAGTTGAAGGTATTTCCTATACAATGACCTACGATTTTTGAAAAATATCAAAAATTAACAAAATAGCATAGTTCTGAAAAAAAGTTTCGTTTTTTTAGTGTAAAAAAATGGTCGTTTTTTTAATGCCAAATTGACAATTTTCAACCAATCAAAAAGATGCTCAGTTTCAATTTGAAGTCGATCGGTCAATTTCTCTTTGAGTTATGATGTCAGCATTTTTGAAAAATGTCGTTTCGAGAAAAATGCGTTTTTGTTCAAATTTAATATTTTGCTTATTTTATGCCGACGATTAAGGACTAGATTTCACTATATATTAACTATATTAAATATTTTTTGATTTCACATAACCAGTTCAAAGCCATCGGGATGACCGCAAAAAATTTTTTTTTTAGATGCTCTCGGAGATTTTCTGCAGTAACTTCATAAGTCAATATCTCTAAAAAAAAATTGAATTTAACTTAGAGTATTGACTTAATCAATTGTAAAAATAATTGTTCAAATACAGTACACTCTCGATAATATTACCTTATTAATGTTTATCTTGTTCATAGACCCGAGGGTAATATATAACCAACGATCTCTTTACTTTATTTTAATTTTAAATAAAACACTTAAAATAGAATTTATGTTGGAATCTGTATCATGACCTGAAAGAGCAATCTCTGACATTTACTTTTTAAAGATAATTTCATTTAAATGTTGGCCGCAACTATGCCTTAGGTGTTCCATTCGGAAGGTCCAACTTTCGGGGTAAATCCCGAAGTAAAATTGGCTTCCAAGTGTGGAATCGTAGATGGCTATTTGACTTTACACAATCTCAAGAAAAAAATCCATTTGTGATATCACACGATCTAGGCAGCCTTCTTTACTTCATAATTGCAAAAATCAAGTGAGTTTTGAGTGCATATAAAGTTACAATTTAATGACTTTAATAAATTTCCACAATTTACAAGCGTTGTTCTGGCGTAAGTATTTCAATAATGAATTGTCAATTGATACTGAATAAAAATCTGTCAAAAAAAAACCTATAAAAAAAACCTCTAAATGACACTCACCCTATATTAATTTCAAGGTGTGCTTATAATGGAGAGTCCATATATACAGGTGTAGTTATAATTGAGAGTGTACTGCAAATGTAAACGCGTTTCCAAATAATTCTTAAAGAATCGCCTTTTTTAGCAAATCTAACTAGGAATATCCCCGACAAACGGAACGGAAGAATGACAAAGTTTGAGAGTTTGAAGTAGTAGATTATTCTCGAACATTATAAATGCACTCCCAATCAATATAAAAAAAGTTACGAACGGTATAAAGGTCTCAATTCAGTTGAGTTGAAGTCTTGACTTAAATTAATCAACAGTTCAATGATTAAAAATCTTCGGCGTAGTAACAGTGATTTTTTGATAGCAAATCATTAAAATAGCAAGAAATTAAAATAAATAATAGTTCCTTGAAATATGTAAATTACTTGTTTAAGAACTAAATTTCCTAACGATATTTCTGTTCTGTTCAGTTCAAGAACTAAATTTCCTAACAATATTTCTGCACAGTAGGCGTTTTCGGATTTTTTTGTGAAAATTGAGATACACGTACTATTGGGGAAATACCGACAGAACGGTTTTTGCCAAAATAATTATTGCGAAAATTATTATCTATTAAAAAACTTTTTGCACAAAATACAATTAATGTTAATTTAAAGTTTGAAATTGACCATCCTAAAGTGTTCACCTGAGTTTGTTTTCAGAAGGTGAACCAATCTACAGCAAAAAAAAACCCTGGATTTATTCGAATTAAGACATAAAATTGGATTATTTTAATCGACCAAAACGAAAATGTGTGCTGTATTTTTTGCTCAATTCAGTTTTCCATAAAAAGAAATTGTTTTTCATGCGCCATCATATGTAATAAGTAAAAAAATTTAACCATCCTTCATGTGCAGGCGATGAAATTAAAAAAGAGGTAGATGTTTCCTTTGGTCAAGTAAAAGAACGACATGAAGATGCAAGAATTCGAAAATTGAATTAATTGACTCTACGTGCGTTGCTTGTGCCAAATAAAAAAAAAAGTGAAAATGGAAAAACAAGCTACTGACTGTAGTAAAGAATTCCTGTAGGACCAAACGAAAACATACTATATGCAATATAATTTAAAACTTTTAATCAAAAAAAAAATAGATACAATCCTACCTGAATTTAAAATTTAATATGAACAACAAACTCGTACAGCACGAAATCTTCTATAAATCTGACGCAAACGATAGAACGATGGATTTCCACTAAGTCTATGCAAATTTCTCTTGCTGCAAGCCACTTTAAGTGAAGTCAGCATGCAGGTGGGTAATAACTAAAGTCCATAACCGGAAAAGGTTAAAACAAAAAAACCAACAAACGCACTGTTTACAAATACAAGCAAAATGTTGGCTTGAACGTGTTACAGTGGAGGCGGATTAGATGCTGCGAAGTCCAATGGAACACTAGCAAGTGTTACTTTAAAATACATTAATGCAAGGAGCATGCATTGATTTATTGAAAGATTAGCAATCAAAAATAAATTTTACAACTAGTAAGCGTTTTACCTTTGGATAGAATGAGAATTAAATACCATTTAAAAAAAAAATGGGCGTGACAGTTTAATGTTCTTTTCCATTTTTCAATATATTACTAATGGTTATGCTTACATGTTTGAGGTCATTCAGGCCAATAAATAAGAATCAACTACGGTCAAAAATACATTTCAAGATTTTGCTTTTTGTCTCCACACATTTTAGTAAAATTTTCTGAAAAAGTAAAGAAAAAAAGGAAATTTGACTCAAATACTCCATAAGAGCTAAGGAGATGTGTTGGAGGAGTAGTGTAAAAGGAAAATAAATATTGTCTTTTTATGAGGAACAACTTTGCTTCCGACATCAAACTCCTCAGACTTAAAATAAAAAGTCATAGAAGAGCGTTTGTAGCCGTGTCAATCACCGGATAATTTATAGTTACCTCGAAACGCTGACGTACAAGCCAATATCTGATGGCAAACTCGAACTCAGTGACCCTCAATTACTTTATGATGATATCATCTTTCAAAATTTAAGTCACACTTTTGCATACAGAGTTTTTCTTCAAAAAAAAAAGGCGGAATTTTTCACTGCCTAGAGCGGCAAGTCTCCGTAAAAAAGCCTTGATAACTTAATACCCCAAAGGTCAAGCAGTCTTGCATGCAAGTCCACTCAGAGGGAAAATTATAAAAGATCATTCTATAGTAACTATACATTCCATCAAATGAAGATATTTTAGCATTATGCATGAGGCTATCAAAGGAAATATCATTTTATGTTGTAAAGCTATTTAAGACGAAACGTAGATGTTCCTCCACCTTGTAACGCTGTATCACATCATTTTACCAGATGGTGAGAATATTACGGGTGCAAATGTATCAGTCGTTACGCTAAGGTCTAACAGCGAAATTGCAGATCGATTGCCGTTTTAGTACGCAAAGCAAACTCTGGAACTTACCAGAAGCACAATTTATAACATAAGAGAACAAATTTCTGTAATTTAACTTACTAAGCATAAAATAACGAAGATATAGCGATTGAATTTGAACATCCGTTATTTCTTAACAATAGTTGACGGAAAAGTTTTTAATGAGACAACAATTAGAGTATCATTTTTAAGAGTAAAAATAGTCATTGAAAAAGATTTGTTGTTATATTTATTTTATAAAAACAGCTTTTTAGCAATTTAGAAAAATGTTTATATGTATTTTATTAAAATCTAATAAAGGCTTAAATTAAAATTACGTCTGTTTCCAAACGCTTTCTTCACCTACTGCTTAACACACCAAACGATAAGATATATATCTGCCGGCTGTCTCCGAGGAACGAATAATTTTGACAACTTGTCCACGCTTCAGGCCAAAGTAACGCGCTACTGGATCACCCGCTTGAATACGCATTAACATGTTTTCCTTAAGCTTGTAACGCATCAGCAATTCTTGTTTTTCCTCTGGTGTCATGACCACATGCTCCGGCACTAATTCATGCTCAGTGATATTTATCAATAGCTCAGACTCAAGAAATTGTTCCAAAATATATTTGGGTGCCATGTCTACAAGCGATTGCTTGGCAGATGGAGTCATGCCGGCTTGTACCACCACAATAGCACGATGAATATTTTCCTCCTGCATACGCGTACAATAAGTTTTAATGGTTTTTATACCAATTTTGGGCTCATCAGGGAAGAATACGAACATTTGATCTGTTGGATCATCGTTGTGTGCCACTAAAACAATCAAATCGGAACGTGCGGGACGCTTTTCACTTGGCTTATCCCCGAACATTTCCTTGAACTGCTCGAGCGTTTGGTCTAATTCCTCCTGGGTGACTAAGTACCCGCGGTCGTGGCTCAGTTGCATTATTGTTTTGCGAGTGCGCCACAATTTGTATGTTTCTGCTTCGTCATCCATATTCGGTAGTTAATTATTATAAAGCAGAATGTGTAGTATTTATTTTTTATTCGGTTTCTTTATTTTATATGTAATTACTACGTTTTGCGCACACTAATTTCACAATTTATGAAAATATGCGCGAACAAGAAACACGCACGCCACAATAAACAAATGTCAAAATTACTTTTGAGAACTGTGTTGCTTGTGGACTCTGTTCATAGGCAGCAAAACTACCTTACCGACAGTCCACTCATAAAATCGATTCGCCGAAAGTGTTGCCACGTCCTACAATTTTTACACTACTGTCATCTTTGAGAAGTATTCAAAATACAAAATCGTCAGAAAAATTATTCAATTTTTTTTTACATACTTTAAGTATTTTCAACAAAAACTAAAGATTTGATACATTAAATTAATTTATGATTAAAAGAACAACAAGTGAGATAATTTATACAGTATGTATATGTTAGGAGTTGCCTTGTGAGAAGCGGTGCTGCCTCTCCTTTTCGAATATTAATCGTAAGTTATTACTAAAATATTAAATTTTTATTACTTACACCAAAATTAAGTGATTATTACATACATACATATAAATAATGCTGGAGATCCAAAGAAACCTGTAACGCTAGGAACGAAGACACTTCATCAAAGGATTTGCGCGACCGCATACATTGGAACTCCACTATTACAAATAAGCCTGAGAATCAACTTTTATTAGTTTTTTTTTTATTAATTCAAATTATATATTAAATTTAATTTTGACCTTTCACCATCAAGAGGAACGTTTGCTCCTCCCTTAAGGACCAAAATCAATTTTCGAACTCTAATTGATGCTGTCAGGAAAAATCCTTGATATTTCTTGCACATACATTTTTCAGTAATGTAGGTGATATTTTTCTCTGTTCCCATCGAGCGGCATTGAGTGAGCCTCAAGTTGTCAACCTTCAAGTGCTGAAGGGAACTTGAGCGTTTAAGTAATTGATTCTTATTTATAGCGAAAAAAAAACTTCTCACCTATAGCATCCGCTTTGAAGTCAGTAAGTAAATATAAGCGAATTTGAACGAACCAGTTCTTGTAATTTTCTTATAAAAAACTGAACATTGACATGGAAAATAAATTACTTTCAACTTCTCAGATAGTATGGGTATTTCCATATTGTATTCATAATGACTAAAAAGGAATTTAACTTATTAATAGCTTAATAAAAGCATGCGATGCCCTTTGGGATTATCATTAAGTTCCTAGTAGATAGCTGGTGAGTTTGTTTAAAAGTTAGGATCTCTTGTGAAATAAAATAGGTTTTCGAGAGGTTTTTTAAATCAGCGTCCTCGATTTTCCTATTAAATACCCTAATTTAAGTAATTTTGAAACTCGCTAAAATAAAAGTTTTTTATTTCTTTAGAAATTGAGACTTATTTTTTACTCATTGATTCCTTACAGATAGCTTGAAAATTATTCTGGTGGCAAACAAATCCTTCAGATCAGCAATGTCGTGCACAATCCAGCAGTCAAACTTTAATTTCAAGCAAGCATTAGCAAGCAATGGAAAACATAAGCAACAATTATTACACATTGTCAAGATTTACCGGAATGATTTTACATCCCACACAAAAATCTAGAAGTTATAGGTATCCAAAAAATAGAAGCTAAGGTAAGTCATTCATTTAATATGTATGGATGTCATCATGCAATGATTTATGTTTATATTAAAAACCACTTTTTGACAAAAATTTTTTAATCTGAGGTCAATATTTTATGCTTATTTAAAATTGGTTTTTAAATCCGTTCTGAAAGCCCAGAATTCGCTTTTCGAAATAGCATAAAAAATTCCGTTAAGATCGAGTTTGAAATAAAAAAATGCACAAAATGGGTGTTGATAATTTTTCTATATTTCCAACTACTCCTGTCAGTCTGTAAATTTTCAACATAAGGCTTGGTGTGAAATGGCATGTTTCGATCGCTATCCGCATTTAAAGTTCCACCAGCACCATGTCAGGTTTATTGTTCATGCCTCTGGTGCATATATATATTGTTATGGGAATGTGCGTCAGAACCAACCTTCTTTATATTCTCGAACAGGGAAATTTGATATGAAAGCTGATACATTGCTAGGATTGATTGAAGAATATCTTATATAAAAATCAATGAGAAAAATATGATGCTTCGTAGATATTTAGAGAAACAGTTTTATAAAAAATTATTTATATCTTTTTTTTAAACCTAAGTATTGGAAGTACACTCATAGAGGTGCTAAACACTTTGTTTGTGGTACAGCATATGTTTAAACCAGTGACCGTAAAAATTATGAATTTTACGATAGAAATCACGCATAATCGTTATAAATTAATTTATATTTTTTCGACCGAAAGTAATCGGTATTTTGGATTTCTATTCTTATCAATCAATAGAAATCGTTTCTATTTTTTTTCGATCCAAAGTTATTCGTATATCAGATTTTTACTTTTTCTATCAGAAATACGCTTTATTCGGATCTGTATTTTTTTGGAGCCAATATAATTGATAATTTAAAATAATATATTATATTAAAAATAAATGGACTTTTCTGCACATCATTCAAAGAATTTGATTATTTCCATTATTATAAATTTCCTTAAAAACTTACAAAATATCAATATAAATACGTATCCTTAAGTTATTGAACATAATTTGAGATGTAATGTTTCCTATATCTAACTTAGCTTAAGTTATCTGATTTCCTTAATATTTTGTATTGATTCACTTAACTGTCCTTGAAGCTAAGAGTTTTAAAGGATTTTAGTGCTTCTGACAAGCCACTAAAAATGGTAGGAGAAGAGCACTTTTTTCATCTTTTTCTTTCTTGGACTCTTGCGACAACATATTTATTATTGCTGTCGTAGGCATACATAAAAAAAGAAATATTAAATCTTCCTTTTTATTTCCGCAGGATTTTGTATTTCAAGGAATATTTGTTTGCTTAGGACAATTAATACATTTATTGAAAACATTATGTAGATTGAAAAATGAAAAATAAAAAAACAGCAGAAAAAATTCAGCAAAATAAGAAATCGGGCAAAACAAAATATTTTTTTAATAATTAAAATGTTATCATTTTTATCTTTTAGCAACAAGTACCTGATATGATTGGAAACCCTATTAAATATTTAAGATAATACGTCATCACTGTATATAAATTTAAAAATTATTCAGTCCAATAAAAAGTTTTAGTTTTGTTGGCTCTCTGAATTCTGATTACAATGGTCAAAGCCAGAACAATAATGAAAATAAAAAATAGTGTTAATAATTATTTTAGCAATACAATGTGGAGGCCAGAAGTGGACTCGAGTTTAAGCATTGGAGGTTGAAACCACCGCAAATATAACAAAAGGTTTTTATCTGCATTGAAGTTTCGATATCATAGAAAATATTGTGCGTTCGACAAAACCCACCCCATCTTCAAAAAACTGTTTCTGCATTCGCCCCGCTTTCAACACATGAAGTGTCACAGCTTAAGCTGTTAAAGCCTTATTTTTTTTTTTCAATTCCGGGAGAGATATTTTCAGTTTTTATTTATTTACTTTCCACGTATCGGGTTAAAAACTGGAAATTTCTCAAATTATATTAAATGTAAATTAAAATTCTGAAAATAATTTTAATAAAACTGCACATGTCAAAGAATGGTGCAACAAATTACTTAACCGCAAAATAAACGGCACAACTCATCAGCTAATAGCTGTATTTAGAGCACCTGCCGGCGTGACAATTTTTGCATTATTATATCTTTTAAAAGCTCCTAAAAACTATGAACCTGATTTTCAAGAATTTGCTCAAATTTCTAAATTTCCTTTTTTCTTTTCGCTAAATATGGGATCGTAAGCTTCAAGCATTAATTAATTTTCGCTTCAGACATTTGTATATACCATTTCGGCATTATTTGCAGCATCTTCTGAACTGCCATACTCATCATCGGGAGCAGCTTACCTCAGGGGCGACTGTCTAGTTTAGACGAGAGTTCATAACGTAGCAGTATAAGGCAAAAGTAATTTTAGTCTTGACATATCTAACCATTGGTTCAGATTAAGAATACCACTTAATCTAATTTGCAAACTCAACAAGTCGGCATACAAAAGTTACACTTGGGCGTTGAGTTGAATACTTTGTTGTCTACTCGTGCGTTTATTTGGATCATATGAGCACATTGTCGCATACGCGTGATACTCTGAAACAAAACTTTTCCAATATCTCGACGTAGCAAACCAAAGTCACAGTAGCCAGGGAGTTCGAGTCGTGCGCTGAGTTAGGAATTACGCGCTGTAGATGATTATGACCAGTAAATTTAACTTTTGAACCACTGTTCGATAGCCCATTGGGTTGGTTAATACCTCTTGTTCTGTTAAGAAATAAAAAAGAGAGGTTATACCGACTTTCAAGGAATGTAGATGTCACCTTCAACATTTTTTTTTTAACTAAAATAAACTCTCTCGCTTATAAGAAAGACAAATTGCGTCAAGAAATCGGTTTTTTCAATATAATCCAACAAAATCCCTTAATACATTTTTCTACTTTCTTTAATTAAGCAATAATCGATTTGTGAACAACCTGCAGAATGTGTCTTTTGCAAATAAAAAAAGGACTCTTTTCTTACTTTTTTAACTTTTTAATTTAAACTTCAAGGAAGAACGAAGAAAAACTCAAGTATCAGGGTTAGAGAAGATAATAAGTTTCGATATTAAATAATTTATGTAATCTTCAGTGTAAGAGAATTTTGAAATATTTTATTTACTGTCATGACAGCGTTAACGAACGTAAACTTTCTAATTAAAATCCTTGATTTATTTATTAAGTTGCTATTGGGTTTATTTTGTCATAATTACGAGAGGACAATAAAAAGTTATTAAAAAAGGGTAGCATAGCTAAGCATATAAACAAAAGGTTGGCCTAAAGTCATAATCAATACCTAATGCAGCTAAAGTTTAAAGGTTCTGCTGACAAAGTAAAGAGTAGTATTGCGCGCTTTTGTTTAAGATTAAATAAATCCTTTTCCTCTTTTTTTGTCTTTTGTCTGGCCCTTGCGTTCAACAATTTCTTTATATCTTTAGTTATACGAGTAGATATTAATGCTAATTTTTTGTTTTAAACTATTTATTCGCATATTTTTAATTTAAAGTTTGAATGATACCTGAAAAAAATTAATAGCATGGAACTTTTTGAAATCAAATTTGAAACGCTATTTAGCAAAAATTACTAAGCTTCCAAATACCCAATACATACAAAGTCTGATTTATCTGTCTCCCAAACGATTAAAGCTTACTGTCTGAGCTCTGCGAAGCCTCCATCTTCGGGGCCTTTTCACCATATTTTGGCCTTCTTCTTCTCAAGCCTGGCTACTGTAAATTAAAGATTATATTTGTTCATGCGTTGTCTTCCGTTTGTTTGGCGAACTTCATCAATAATTTGATTGACCTTCATTCACTTTATTTTTATATATTGTATTTCTCAGTAGAAAAATCGTATCTAAGTTTATACCGTTTTCGCAAACAGGACAAAATTTTCAATGCAATATTTTCATTACGAAAGCGCTTTCTTCTACGGGCATATACAACAATATTCTGAAATTTCATACAAAGGTTTCGAACAAGAACTTTCACGAAATCTGATGTTTCAAATATGTAGTTTAGGTGACTCCCAAGATGAGTCAATGTAGCGAAAAAGTTTAATCTTCTGAACAGTTTATTCAAGACATCTTTCAAGCAAATTGGACTCAACATTCATAAAAAACGTATGTAACTGCTGATGAGACGATTTTTTAGTTTGACCTTCTAAGAAGCTCAAAAAAATTTTGAGAATGCGTACCAGAAATGAACAAAACCAGTGAGTTAGCTAATGAAATTAAATAGTATCGAAAATCAACAAAAAAATCAAAAAGTGAGAATAACGAAAAAGTCGAATAGTATCGAAAATTTCAGTAAGAGTCAAAAAATATTGAATATTATATTATTAATATTATAAATGTCAAAAGCATCGAATCATATAAAAAAGCATCGAAAAGGTTTATGAAAGTCAAAAAATGTTAACAAAAAAATCACATCTAGTCGATAAGTACCAAATAAGTCAGTCGGAATAGTATCGAAAAACACAAAAAAGCAGAGACTATCGATAAATATCAATTATACCAAAGGGGTCGAAGAGTATTAAAAATCATCGACAAAGTTGGTAAGCATAGTATCTTAAAATCGAATAGTGCCGAGAAATATCGAATAATTCAGAAGTCTTACAGTTTCGAAAAAATTGTAAATATGTAGTCGTAAAACTTCGAAAAGTATCGAATTGTATCGAAATGCATCAAGAAGATATATGGAAATAGCAACTATTTTCGAAAAAATTTGAGAATGTCAAAAATAGTCAAATTTGTATGTAAAAGGTCGAAAAGTGTGGAAATATAAGGAAAAAATAAAATATCGAATGTATGGAAAGTCATTGAAAAAGTAAGAAATATAGAAAAAATTATTGAAAATTATATATTCGTTAATATATTCAATCGAAATACATCTTGGAAAGTATTGTACACTTAGGGTGGCTTCGGATCCTGAAAAGGACCGTATTCGACCCATTTTCGGAAAAAAATTTTTGCTCCAATCAATAGGGAAAGGTCGAAAATGGATTTTGGACATCACTTAAGGGGGCTTCGGACCTTGAAAAGGACCATTTTCTATCCATTTTAGGAAAAAAATTTGTTTTTTAAATCGAAAAATAGCTCGAATAATAGTTTTGGACATCACTAAGGGAGACTCGAGACCCTGGAAAGAACGGTTTTTAACCTGAAAATGGTTCTCTGGACCATGGCACCCATTTTCAACCCACTTTCGGGTCAAAAAAGGCTCTTTCCAGGTTCCCGAGCCTCCCTTAGTTATGTCCAAATCTATTTTTCGCTTGAAAAGTCAAAATTTTTCCCGAAAATTAGTAAAAAACAGGTGCCATAGTCCGGGGACCCATTTTCGGCTCAAAAACGGTTCTTTCCAGGGTCCCGAGCCTCACTTAGTTATCTCTAAAGCTATTTTTCGAGATATTTTTCGTTTGAAAAAAGAAATTTTTTTTCCGAAAATGGGTCGAAAACGGTCCATTCCAGGGTCCGGAGCCACCCTAATAATGTCCAAAATCCATTTTCGACCTAAACCCATCGATTGGAACAAAAAAAGCATTTTTTTTTATTTGTTTTTTCGTGGAATTCCTTGAAAAAATATTAAAGGTACTTTTTTAAAATTATCATAACTCTAAAACTAATTGATAAAATTAATTTTAAAAACACAGGATTTGTAGCTCTTGGCAAAACCTATCAAATGAGACTTTTTAAACTAAAAAATCTCAATTTGGTAAGGAACACCATGCATTTGTTTGGTAAAAAAAGGCTAAATTTTCATATTTTCCTACGTTTTTCGTCATATAAGTAAGATAAAAAAAACTTTTTCGCCTACCTACAAATATTATCTTTAAAGATAATTAAAAAATACAGATAATTATGTATTTTAAGTTAGTTTTAAATTTTATTTGTTATTTTTTAGCTGCATTTTATAATTTAATTGTTTTTTTTAAAAAATAAATTCTTATTTTTGCTTTGAGAGAGTTGATAAACTGTTTTAAAAAATCTGAAAAAATTCAGGAGTTATTGTTTTATGTTGTAGAACATACCACTGCATGACCAGCAAAATCGGAGACATTTTTTTTTCTGAACAACCCTAATGCACAAGTTAATGAACAAACTTTTCCTTTACGTGAAATGGGCGAGATGTACATACATACATATATCTATAACAGTGATGTCATTTGAAATTTTCGCGAATGTATCCAACCTAGAGTCGACTGCATTTTCCAGAAATCAAGGTATTATGATTTTGCGTATTATAAGTAGTACGTACAGAGTATGTCTACTAAATAACCGGAAGGGATTTTTACGTCGTTTAAATTGACGCTATCTATTGGCGAATGACTGATATCCATGGGGTGACACCTCAGCCACCATCTTTTAAAATCTCATGGAAATCGATTGACCAGTTTCGGAGATACAATATATCGGTGGCAGTACGTTTGTATACGTCGTTACAATAGCAGCCAGACGAACAAACAGTGGCACGGGTGAAAATTTCGAAAAACTTAATAAAAACGGCGAAAAAGAATTCAAACTTCTTAGATTCGATTGTTAAAGGCGATGAGTTTTAAATACGATCCTGAAACCAAGTGTCAAAATGCATCTTTTGCGCTCACCGAAAACGAAGAAAATAACATGAATGAAGAGAATGATCATTTGTTTTTACGATTTTAAAGCAATTTCTAATCAGGGAAACCCCTGGTTACACCACTGATAGTGCAGTGGCGTACTTAGGGTGAGGCAAAAGGCCATCAAATCGCACGTAAAGGCTTGGGGTTGCCGAAAGGTCCTCAAAAGGTATTCATTGAGATTTCCGAATATCAAATCAAAAATTTTTATTGCTCAAAACTTTAAACTTTTAATGAATTTTAATGCGATGGTACACTTTTCAATGTTTGATGAAACATAAGTAAAGAAATTCCGAATGTAGAAAATTTTTTTTTAAGGCAGGGAGCAGTAAATTGGCCACTGCGTTCGTGTGGAAGAGAATCTTACGAATAAGACCAGGAAACCGGAAACTGGCACCTTTTGCGCAATAATGTATCTCCACACAAAAAAAAAAACAAGTTCCCGTGATCCAACATCCGCCGTACTCACGATGAAAGAAACGGTGTACGACTATATCGAAGTCATAAAAAGTAGCAGTGACCAGGTTCGTCGACGTATTGACACTGAATACGACGTAACTAGTTTGAAGATTTCCAAGAAGATAGCTCATGTGTCACTCCATGAATATTCGCAGTTAGTTAACAGATGGCGCTACCATAAACGACGTGAAAAGTCGAGTCCGATTAAATAAACGTATGTGTAGTAATATCAGTCCATTGTACTTTTCGTGCTTTTCATAATGACCTATATTGTTTGTGGAGCATTATGTTAAAGATTAAAGTGCAGAGTTCGAAGTTTAGATATCCCTTAGCACTGTTAAATTAGTTGGCAATCAATTATTTCAAAAGTCAGAAAGAGCTCTTCATATTTTACATAAGCAAGTAGCTATACGTTTTTTTAGAATTAAGTTGTACAAAAATTCAAACCATTAACCATCCCTTCAAATAAAAAGCTGCTCTAAAAATAGCTTGCGAAAAAACAACAAAAATCAGAGTAAAACAAATATTTATTCAGCCTTTTCAACGGATGCTTAAAATAAAAGTTTTTGTTGATTGTTTTTATAAAGCTAACAAACAAAAAAAAAAACAATGAAGAGAAAGACAGAACGAGAGGGAGACAGCCAGCCGATGATAAATTAAAATGCATAAAAAGTAATTTTATTGTAAAAGAAGAATTCGAAGATGAAGGAGGAAAAGAGAGAGAGGCGCATGACTAAACAGAATATGGATTTAGAAATTCAACACGTTGATGGCCCCAAAGAATAAAGTTATGTTGCTTTCCTCGATTCACCCTTCCAAGCACTTACGAGACTATTTTACATACGACCAAAATTTACGACCCTTCGAAACCTCCAGTTGCTACTTCGCCCTATTCACACGATACATTTGTACTTAACCGAAAAGTTTGATATTTTTTTTCAGCTGCTGTTTCCGTTGGTTTTTGGCTTGCAAATAATTTAAAATGTCGATACGAACATTTTCGCCAAATTTTAAAGGTTAACTTCATGTTAACCCTTTTTATAATGGATTACTATGGCCTATTTGATAAGGTCTTGCATGGTGCCAAAGTGTCAGGAATTTCAAAAGTTTAAGATGAAAAACTTTGATAAATCTGCTTAAAGCATAGAGGAGCGGCACAAAAAGGTTCGTGCAATTAGTGAGGACATTTTTTTCGTTAAAATCTCTGCTTTTTTCCAACATTTTTCTTGCACTTTAAAAATCATTGGCCTTGATTAGCTCCATACTTGTGTACGTGTGCTGATGTTGCTGCATCCGGTATTTTTTTTCACTTGATATCCTGCTCATAACCTCAAAATCTGATTCTTTGATCTCAGTGCACTGAGTGGCAACTTTGTTGATGGTCATCAACACGAAAGATAATCAACCGTAAGTTCAGAGAAAATATAAAAGAAACTTAAAAAGATTGCAGCACTGTGCTCTAATCAACGTCTCACGAACCTGTCGAGGACTCCGCACTCCTGCACTGTGTGACACACTAACAGAGTGGAAAAGTGTGCTACTGGCACCAAGCACGTATTCAATGTTGGGAGACGTAGCTGATTGTGCTGATTGCTCTTCTCGTTGGTGCTGTCGACCCAACGACCTCTTCTGTTTGTCCATTTCATAGCCCATTTATTGTCCCTAATGACATTGGTCGGTTCATAACTGTACTACCTGCCTACTCCTTCCCCCTGAATTACTTGGCAGAATGACAGGATACGATTCGTCTCAAGTGAACTTTTTGTCCAACGGACGTGTTCTTATTACGATAATTTTTTATGCTCGCATGTTCACAACGACTGAAAGTTATTGATGGTTGGAGGGGTGGTGTCTGCAATGAAATGTTGGAGTGTGAGCTATATGGAAGAAAAGATTTAAGATTTTTTTAAGCCTTTTAAATGCGTTTTGTGATTTTGTGTTTTAATGTTGTATGATATGTTGTGGATTTGGTATCTGAAACTTGTTTGCTTTTTTTTTATAAAAGGAAAACTTTTTAAACGTTTTTTTTTTTAAAAAAGGACTCATAAATTATACAGGGAAATGTTACAAGCCAAGATATGATAGATTCCTTCGAATAATTAAAACTTTCGAATTATCAAAACAAAATCTTCACATAAGTTGAGTTATTTGAATAGTCGAACAATTCGATTTGAGCACGATTAGAATTTAAAATTGAAGTTGGAAACATTTGCGAAATGTCACAGCATGCATTGAACAGTTGTCGGAAAATGCTTCAAATATTGTTTTATAAAAATATATTTAAACCTTTAGATCAGTGCCAGGCAAACCCATACAGATGCATGACACTAATGCTTGTCAATGTGTGTGTGAACTACAACAGGATATCATGAATATCCTCCTTCTATATAGGCTCATAAAACAACGGTAATATTTTTTTCGGTGTACATCTGGAAAATGGAAAACAACAATGGAAAAAAAATTTCATATAAGAAAAAACAATAATTCTCTTCACTTTTTTACTCTCAGCAGCAACTGTTTCCTTTAATATCAATAATTTTTTTACCGTGCACACAAAAACAGAAAGTACCATGCTGTCGACGTCCAATTTCCATACAAATGAAACGACGAAAGCTAAAATGGATTGTGCAGACGTTGCGAAAGTCACCTACTAAAGTCTGTCGGCAAGTAATGGAGTGGAACTCACAGGCTAGCGGAAAACCCGTCCGCCTTAGATCATCATGAAACGTTCTCTAGAGCAGGAAAACGTCAATCGGAAAAATGTTGCAGTGAATTAAAGTGCAGGTTAAAAGAGTTTTGTGGAAGCCCTATGCTTCGTGAGGAGATAAAGGACACGAGAGGTGTACACAAAAAAACAGTCGAGCGGGAATCGAATCGAGCAGAATCGTATTTCGCACCATACATAACGAATATGGGTCAATCTACCACGATTTTACATTCAAAGTTTAGATTTCTCAAAAATCAATTTTTTTTTCGATACTTTTATGCCTTAACGGTTCTTCGACCTGACGTGTACATTTTGAAATACAAGCGTCCGAATATTCATGTATTTTTAAATTTTGTGATTTTCAACAAAATCTTATTTTCGAAAATAAGTCCGAAAATTCTTTTTCCAAAAACACGTATCGAACATTTTTAGACAAAGTATCGAAAAAAAATTGATTTTGAGAAATCTAAATTTTGAATGTAAAAACAAGGTAGAATGACCAATATACATACACGCAGGCGGCAAAAATGCCTGATACTGTCTTAGAGCCTGTCGTACATTGAAAAAAAAAAATTAAGTAGGACCTGGTTAACTTTACTAGGAGACGTAATGTATTGGTGCCAAGTTAAAATGAATTTAGTTAATTCAGAGCTATATATGGTTAAACCCAATTGAGGCTAAAATTTCAAAAAATAAAACATATTCAGCAACAACCCCGACCTTACCTACGACCCTTGTTTCAATCAGTGCTACGTGATATCTTCAGTAAGCTTTGTTACCCAACGCTTAAGAGTCTGCAAGCATACTATATTTTATTTCTTATATTCACCAGTTAAGAATCACAACATAAAATAGTGCGCGAAAACTCTATAGTTCCTCCATTAAATGCAGATTGCTTTTGCAACTCTTTACACATTTTTTTGTCGAGCGCTCCGTTGAAAGCTTTTCTGGCGATACTGAACCAATTTTAGTTTTCCAACATATAATATTTGCCCAAAATTTCTCCAAGTCCCTTATCAGCTGTGATTATGCACCAAACACAGGCACCCGAGAGCAAGCCAGCCAACCTCCTTGATAAATAAATAAATAAACAAGCCGTCTGTTTTAAATAATTGTTTAACTTTTGCTTCAATGTACAAGACCTTTAAAAAAATTTATATTCTTTTAGTGACAGAGGAAAACTTTGAGTATAAATCTGTTCTTATTTCAACAAAATTTAATTTGTAAGGCCTTTCCATCATAACTTACGGCATCGACATTGTAAATATTAGAGAAAATGTCTTTGTATATATCATTGGTAAAATATATTCTCCGGTTTTAATTAATATGTCTTTAAAAAAAGTCGCCGAGGACTACCCTAATAAGTATTTTCAAAGAAAACTTACGAGGAACCGCTAAATTGATATTTAATTTAAGACGATAGTGACTCATGGCAGTTACTTCGAAAGTGAAAGAATTTGCTTCATCAAGGCATGTTTGTAAGTCTTACATTTTGCTTAAAAAAACGCTGTTGTGGGAAATACCTCTGGAATACTTATACAGGTTTAGTTCGAAAACGTTGGTTGTTACTTAAGAGAACACCGAATACCACCCCCGATAGCTTCTAAAATTAGTTTTCGAACTATTTGCGTCGATCGATTCAATATATTTTTTGTATACAATTAGCCAAAAGACCCCTTTCGGGTATCAGTGACAGTTGGTTGTTTTCAAAGTAATTTTTGACCTTTTCCATTCGCTGTGAAATCAATTTCAGTGTAAACAAATATTATCGTGTTACACGAACTGTAGCAAATAGATAGATGTGTACACGATCTTAACCAGAAACCGTCTACACAGCATGTTTCAAACACGCGTCAGGTACATTTCGTGTTTTCAAATTCGAACTACACGTACTTCGTGTTTTCGTTTAAATGTGTAATAGTCGGGAAATTTTGCGAACAAATCCATGCTGAAAAAAGTCGTTCTACACGGAGCTTGTACTTTTGACTACATATGTACATAGTTCGCTATCGGATGTTCTATCATACATTGATATATTTCTTGAATTTTTATAATAAAAACGAATACTCAAATTCCGAGACATTCAAATCATCTCTCAGCCAGGTCTAAGGACTTAGCAGTGTAAACCATTAATGGCGGGATAAGAATAATCTCTCAATCAATATATTTTTGGTTCAAGAATAACACTTTACAAATACTTATTTTGCCAGATTAAGCTCTAGAAACATTGCTTATGATATAGGCGTAAGGTTCACCAAAATATTTGGTATAACAAACTGGAATGGTTTCTCATATGTTCTATGGAGATGGAAGGCTGAGGTAGTTTGTGCAATCGTAATGTGTTCTTATTTTAGAGAATAATACTTAAATGCTTATAAGTCGACAGAAAGACCATCCGTTTTTTTTTTTTTTTTGCTGGGATCCTTTACTATCTTTGATAGAATCCTTCTTGTGTGGCCTATCTAAGTATTCGGTTATTTTCTATATATGTAAGACGCTCAATTTTATTCTTAGCTGTGACATTAGAACCATTTCCCTTTTGGAACTCAAAATATTCTAAGTCATAAAAAGTGTATCATGACGGCTCAAAAATTTAAATAGTAGAATCCTTAAAATCTACGTATAAAATCAACTTAAAAGTTCGTAAGAATAATTATAAAATTCCAACTTTATGTCAATGCTTAATGATTTATTTACTGAGTCATTAATTTCTCATTTTGTGTGTCCACTTTCAGCTGATACCTGGCTGCCTGTTGTCTAATTGTAGGAAGGTAAAGGTAAGGCAAAAACAATGAAAATAAAAATATAAAAAATGGCAAGCAACAAAAATATACTGCAATCCTTTTAATACTAAAAGCGTTAAAAACCTGAAACTTTAATCCAAGACTCGCTAAAAGCATCCTTATTAGCTTTTATTGTACAGCTGATGTTGTCTTCGTCTTCGTCTTCGCCTTCATTTTCGTCGTTGTTGTTGGCGGCTGTGAACTCACTCACAGCTGCTTCCAAAGATCCATATCAATTTCAACACCTCCGCAGCACCAGACACACCTTCGTTATAACCCATCCAACCAACTTAGTTCATATTCTCAGGTTTTCTCCGCTTAGTCAATCAACTCTGCACAGCACTGTTTTCCTCATTTTCCTTCGGTTTTTTATTTTTTTGCTTAATTTATTCTCACCTTTACTTTGTCACTTGACGCGCGCTTAAATTCAACTTTTGTGGCGCAAATAAAATTACGCAGGATATGAAAATCATTACAACAATCATTTGGCTCTGTGTTGTTGTTGTGTTGTGCTTTGCATACTTAATACCTTCGCATATAAAAATTAAAGCAACCTAAAATTTACACCCTGCAGCTTTCATTTTATATCCGAAACTAATTTCCCTCCATAAATGTCCCTCTTTTGAAAACGAAATAAAAAATCCATTTTTTTTCTCATGTCGGGTTTGTTTTTCTTGTTTTTTGTGTTCACTTTTTGTCTCTTTGTTTTCTTGCGTCTGTTTGTGACTTGAATTTGTAAATAATTTTAAGGACTTTATATTCCTTAAGTATGCATTTCAATGTTGGGTGGATTTGAGTTTGATGAACGAATACAATGTTTCTTGTATAAAAAAAATCCATATAGGTATTCGAAATGGAACATTTCTCAAATAAAATCTGAAAGTTTTGAAATATTTATCTCAGATCAGACACACATTTCCTTAGAAAACTCAAAACATGCGAATTTTCGTCTGGGCCATAGTGCAATATTTTGTCGAAAATATGTGAACATTCCAAATATCCCTACAAAAATGATTTTGGGCAGCTTCGTCAGCCACCCCAGTTCTTTGAAAAACCGATCGGGATAATATTTATTTAAAACATTTTTCGAATGTACAGATTTGGCAATAACTTTTGGTACTCTTGAGCCGGTCACTAAAGATTACTTGTACCAGACTTCCAAAAAAAAATCTAAGAAAGGGCTATCATAAAGTCGTTGCGAAATCTCTTTAAATGACCAATTAAAACGGTTACCACACATATGACTACTTCAGTAATATTACTTTTTACACTAATAAAAAATACTTTTGACTTTTTTTTTAACTACTGCTGTATAAAACTGATGCCTCACAACATTTACATACACTTCCTGAGCACAGCAAAAAAAAAAGACATTCCTTAAAGCAGCGATGGGCAAAATGCGAATAATGAGCAGTTTGTGGCTCATTACAACAAACAAAAAAAAAAAAATCGAAACGAGCGAACAAGGAAACAACAATGCGCACATTGAGGACAGCTTCTCTCGTTTCGTCTACTCAGCGTATGTATTTTTATTTCTACATTCATGTTGTTCTTGTTTGATGCCTGGAATTGGCTTTTGGTTTATTGCTGAACATTTTGTTTGCTATTGAAATCAAAGTCATGGTGGGATTTTTTCTATAGTTGTAATTATTGTTTTTGTTGTTAAGCTCTTGCTTACAACATTTTTGACCACTTAGACCGCGTGTGAACTTAACGTTCTGTTAAAGCCTCACCTATTAATAAGGTGTATTAACAAATTTTTTCGTTGAAGCTAGCATACCTGTAGGGTTTGCTCGTAGCTCCTTACTTTTTAGTAATTACCTAAGAGAAACATCAAGGACTCTGCTTTACTTACACAATTTGCTATAAGAGGAGTTGCCTTACTTCTGGTTGAATGCGCTTGAGCCAAATGACTTTGTACATTCCTGACAATAAAATTGCGCTTATCGTATGAAAGCTAAATAGAGCATGTCAGCATGCCACGCAAACAAAAAGATTCAGCAGTTCCATACAACTTAAAGAGAAGGTAGAAACCACCACCAATACGGTATAACCTGCAATCAACGCTATAGACTAGGGATGGGCAGAAGAGCTGAGTAAGGCAGCTGGAAATTGCTAATCACTTGGTTAAAAGAGCCTAACCCAAATCGCAAGAATGGAAAAAAAGTACGAAAAACACATTGTCCGTTGCGAGAAGCGAGCCGCTGCGCCAGTTCCTATTTTTTCGTATTGTTGGGATGCATGAAAACTAGAAATTTACAAAAAGAATGGAACTGACACTGTTGTTTGCTTGTGTTGAATATTTATTACTTTTTGTGGCATCTAAACATGAAATTTTTCATCAATACTATAAAAGAGCTAATCATATTTGTGAAAGAGCCTGAATAATTAAGTTTTGTTAGACTTGGCCATCTCTGCTACATACCAAACGACAATACAGGTCGAAAGGCCTTAACCAGCGAGAGGGGAGCTCGGGCCCACTCCAACATGCTAAAACTAATAAGCAGAGAACTTTTTTTTTCCCCTCTTCAATTTAAAAACGTTCAGAAATAAATCACGTGACCAAAACACATTTGTCTCCAACACCATCTCTGTAGTTACGGATTCGCTGGAGATAACACAAAGGCTAGGCGAAAACAGAGAAAGCCAGAAATCATTTAGAAATAGTTGCTTGCAGTAATGAAGTTTGACTTTTTCCACAGATAGCTATTTTATCGTCTCAAAGAAAGTGAACTATTCCTTAGGAACAGTGAAAGTTTATGTTTGATGGTCTTCTGGGGCCTTCACATCGCATTCTGACGAATATCTGTTCGAAAATTCAGTTTAGAAATGCTTGAAACTTTTAAATTTCAATATAAAATGTGTAGTGATAGCTTCAGGGAGGATGATTTATAAGCATACTGTCCCACATAAGTTGCAACTGTCGCTATAAAATTAGCCACCCACTGTACTTGCAGCTATTTCTTGAAACGATGACGTTACGTACGCCTTGCGAGGAGTGATTATTATTCTCATAATACGAGCTTGGATGACACTGATCATGAACAGCAATAAGCTCGAATATCTTGTGCTCTCGAAAAAGCAAGCGATGGCTCCGTCAATTTTCAGCAAGTACCTAGATTTAGAAGCTCTGCAACCTGAGACGACGACTTTATCTGTCATCGCTACGATTGCGCAAAATTGTATCTTTGTGGAATTGTCTTAAACTTTTTGTTTGAAATCATTCGTTTCATTTGGACACAAATTATTCGCAATTTACACAACTCTACCGAGTGCAAAGCAGTAGGTTCCTTTTCATTCTCCAACTACACTCAGGGATGCATGACTGAAATCGATTTTTTTATTCGCTGTGCTATTCCAGGACGCTTCCGGCTAACTCTGCTATCTGGCAGTCACTTCACGCGGCCGCCTGTCGCACTGCGAATGTTTTTATTTATTCGGCTTGATTTGGGTTTATTTGGGTTTTGTGGTGTCTCCTTTTTTTTCTTGCTTTTTTTTTTTTGGTTTGTCGACTTGTTTGTTATTGTTGTGTTATGGTAAGTGTGGCATTGTGTCGCCATAAATCATGCAGATTTAAAATTTATTAGTTGCTCTTGAATTTCATGCGTAAAATTCTCGGGAAATTTCGTGTCACTTAGTATTTGTTTGTGGTTCGAAAAAGCCTTCGATATTTTATGCAAAATTTATATTTCAATTAATTTTTCATTACAGACAGAACATAAATTTAAATTTTTATGTTCTGATTTTAGGATCTGCAGTATTATCAAAGGACCTTTGCAACATTGGGCTTTTTTGCATTTAATTTTATTTTTTATTGAATTTTTAAAATTTTATTTTATGTATCATATATTTTATATTCTTATAGCGAGGTTCTTGGAGACAGTAAATAAAATATTTCTATAAATGGAACTGGTTTTGTCTTAGACCTAGGTCTTTGAGGTCAAACAATTGCATTATCTAGATTTTGTGCTTACCAGTCTTACATTCGCTCACATTGAACGAAGCGATATTAGCAGTTATTTTTAAAATTAAAGTAATAATCGTTCACACACAAAAAGATCCTATAATTGTATTAAATTGTTAATTGATTTAAGTAAAAGTTCATATGGCCATAATCCACTTTTTTTTTTGCTTAATATTCTGTGAAAATGCCCGCTAAATGCCCGCAAGAAACTTGACTTAACTTTATTTTAACAATTTTTGCTATATGGCTCTACTCTTATTTGATGTCTAAAAAAGTGTCCAAACAGAATGCAAGAACACTTGTTACGCATACCCTTTATTATATCATCCTTTTGCCGTTTAATCCCAAAGAAACCAATTAACGCCGCTTTTGTTAGGTACAAAAACTTTTTGTCCTTAGAAATCAATTATGAAAGTTTTTTTACGTCCTTATTTGGTTCTTTGTGTTGATTTTGTTGTTGCAAGAATATACTTTTGTTATAAGTTATTAAAAGTTAATGCATACAATTTTAAAGGAATACATTCCTGCTTTTAACATGCGAAAAGTTATGTTTTGTTTCTTTTTGTTTTGCTATTTTGAATATTTTTTTTGTACATATTTTGATCAATATGTAATTTAATAGATTTTTTGCATAAAAAAAAACTACATATGAAATTAACAAACACAACAAAATCTAAGGTTCTGATACTTAACTCTGATATGATACATAAGGTATATTGGTGTCTTGAAAGTTTACATAGGGAAACTTTTTTAGCAGTAGATTAAAGTTTTAAAATTTTTGTCATCATATCGCAACCCATTGAATTCTAGACCATCGTTTATATTTCATTGGTGTCATTTTTTTATTTTTGCCTGCCCATGTGTAAACTTTTCGACACTCTATGCGAATTGTAGGATTTGGTGAAATATAATTTTGGAACTCTGTTGTCTCAGAGAGATAATTTCCTCATACTTGTTTTTCTTATTCAATAGACAATAGACATTAAAATAGACATTTGCGTGAATAATGTACCTTTTGAACGTAAACACGAATAAAGTGCCTTCTTCGTTGGACGAAGTATAATAAAACTACTAGGGTCTTTGAGAGATGATCAAAAATATGTTCTCATCGAAGTCGTAACTTCCAGAAATATCTCTCAGGTTATATGCATATAGCTTACAGTTCGGTATATGATATATCTGCCATACCTGACTACAGTTTCAAAAGCCTGTCATCTAGTTATTTGTTTTGCGATTTTTGTCCGACTATGTAAGAATTTGCTCACTACCTAGAAAATTTAGCATCAAGTAAAACATATTACGTTCATAGCTCTATAAAATATAAAAATATATCGATTTCTTGTCAAAAATGCCATCGTGTGATAAGATTGAAACCATCTTCAAATATTCGATTAAAACACGAAAAAAGTGTTTAGTATCGGAGTAAAAGTCTTTCTCTAATAAGTAGTTAACTACTAAACTATATTACTTATAAACGCATGGCGTACTTAACATATCCATCGAAATCAAAACTTTTAAGGCTTTCACACTGGCTACAAATACAGCCAGTTTCATGTATCATTGGTGCACGTTTTCTACAAAAACCGAAGTAATTGTGAATGAAATGTCTATGTTGTTTAATTTTTCGTACTCATCATCAAATCGCCGCCGTTGAAACAAATATTTTTGATATTTCTCTTACATAGAATTTTCAGTATGTACTTTATAAACGATATATTAAATTTTTACGTAAGTTGCTAAATGTCAAACAATAAGGAGTCTTCTTATGTCATACAAAAAGCTTTTGTTAGCAAAAAAGTGATAGTGCTATTTTTGAAATTGTGACAGCAACTTCGAAAGAAATGAAAGTCGTGCTGATTTTTAATTCAGTTTAAAAGCCTTAATAGATTATCTTGTCATTTTAAAATTAATTCAAGACTGTTTCGGCTCAGGCAGAATAGCGATAGGAAGTTGTGCAACAGAGGGACATGAATTATTTTTCTTTCACTTTTCTATAACTCTTCTTAAGTTGTTGCTACCACCTAAAACCTATCGTTTTTGCCGCTTTTGCTATAGAGGTAATCTGCTATGCTATACGAGAACCTAAAATCATCCACTACTTGTAGTTATAGCAAATGCGGTACTACTTCGCTTACTTTTTCTTATACTGCTTTGTGTCATCAAATGTTGTCATTCCGGGGCTTGTATATTCTTTCTGAAGCATTTTTAGCTTTTAAGGCTTATACTTTGTCCAGTGCTTTTTGAGATGACTTGATGATTGTATGCAACAGCATTTGCCATTTCACCATAGCTATTTAAACCGTTTGCTCTTATGGATGCTGCTCTACCAATTGTCGAAATTTGCCAACTTTTTGGTTAGTGCTTGAATCATTTTCTGTATTTTTCTGAAGTTTGTGAGCGTTTCCTTAATAACTCACTCAGTATTTTGTGAAGTGTGGTTGCACTACATTAAAATCTTCCTGAGCATATCTTTTCAAAATTTTTACTTGTATGGAAGAAAGTGCTACGGCCTCATGTCAAAGCCCACACTTTTTTTGTCTTGTGCTGATAAGCAATTTATATTACTTGTGTAAAATTCGGTTGCACTACCCTAGAAACTTCTTCAGTATAGGTTTTATTTGTGTGATACCATGCCCTCCTGTATAAATTTGTCTACTTTTTCTGTGGTACTTGCTTGAATCGCTTGTAGAATTATGTGGAATTTGGCTGCATTTACTGTAATAAAGCACCTGGTATGACATTTCGAGATTTTGTTTGTAGCAAAGGTACTAAATATTATGACTTCAAATCACCTGTGCTTTTTATTGGCATTAAGTTTTAAAATTTGACACAACATTTCTTGGAACAACCCCGAGAAAGGCTTGGATTTGTATTTGCTGTGGGTGTGTTTGTGAATCGAAATCGCCTGTTTTCAGTACCATATAATTGTAAAAGTAACCGGTTCAAAAAATTTAATAATCGTGATTTCTATTGACATGGCTACATCGACTCAAAAGGAGACACTGATCAAAACTAAACGCTTGAACGTTTCTATAACTGCTGCCACGCCTCATTTTATGCATTACGAACGGTAGCGCAAAATGAGTATACGCTGTGTGTACGGAATAATGAAATAATATTGCGATATAAATGTTCAGACAAGCTGTCTTCCTTTTACTTCCATCAACGCTAAGGAGAAGGAGAGCTTAAAAGTTTTAAGGGCACACATTTTTTGCAAGCACCAAGAGGGCAATTTAAAGTTTGTACTTTTTTCTTAAGTTCCACCCAATTGTTCAAAAATGTTTAACTTTTGCTTACTGCAGCAATGCTGAATCGCTGCTGCCGACATGGCCAGTATACGAAAGAAAAGGCAACAGCTAAGTAAAAAAGCTTGAGAAAACTCTCTCCCATTTAATTTTAAGTCTTTGACCAAAAAACTAAAATAAAAACAGAACCTTGAGAATTATCGATGAGTTGTTTTGTTGCATTTACAGAGCGTTTGTTGACTTTAAACTTTAACAAGCTAAAGCTTTACATAGCTTAAGTAGCGAGAAAAGAGAGCTGAGAGTTGTGAGATAATTCTGCCAATTATAAAACATTGCTAGGATTTTTAGATAATTTTTCTTTTTTTTTTTTGATGAGTTGTGAAACCTAAGAGATAGCAAACTGTATAAAATTTAATATTGCAAACTTAAAACTTTTTGGTTTTCTTTCTTTTTCTTTTTGAAAGCTTAAAAGCTTAAGAGTTTCCAAATTAATTTATATTGTTCTTTATTTATTGTATACATTAACCTCAAAGTTTACCCCATAATGGTGTTACATACATTCGTACAAACTTTTCTTTACGGCCTCAAATTAAAATTTGTTTTCTTACAATTAGCCTCGTCCTTGTTATTGTTAGTGTCGCCATCGTCGTCGTCCATTAGATGGCTCAATGGGTTTCAATTAAGAAAGATGCCATAATTAATATTACCATATTAATGCGACCCAACAAAAAGACGATATTTGTGTTTAATTAAATAACTAAGTATCACCTCCTTTCCACGCCGCGTGATGTAAAACCTAATATTAAATTAAAATTAACTTCTTAATGAGACACAATTTATGTATTGGCATAACTGAAAAGCCAAAAACAAATATTAATTTCTTGTGATATTTTCAATAGGCAACACCAAATACAAAATGACCACGGTGGCCAAGAACAATATCGAAATAAAGTTATCATAAAATTTTTTGATATACCATATATAATCGATTTCAGTTCCGTCAGCGTAGGAAAGGACCTCTCCGGACTATTTGTTACTGTACGAAATTTCATACAAAGCGATCCACTATCCTGCAACTTCTTCAAATTCGTGATGAAAGGAATGTTGCGAAAAGCGAATGACACTACTTTCTACAGAAGTGTTCAGCTCCTTGCACATGCTGATAATATTGATATTATTGGACATTATAAGCGAGATGTTACTCATGCGTGAACGAGTGCTAAACAAAGTCTATTTTACCCACACTCAAGGAGACGCGGCGTTACTGCGTACAACTATACTAGGAATTCACTTATCTTGGGACTACCGTGATCACTCAAAAAGTTGACTTAGGCATAGAAAAAATCGTTTGCTATTGACGAAATCCCACATTGATTGAGCAGGTACTTAGAATGGTGAAAGCTGGCGAAATGTGCAACATTCAACAGCAAATGATTTTTTCTATGCCTATAAGTCAACACCTTTTGCGATATTCTTCCAAAAGGATGTTCTCCCATTAGACTCTGCCTAATTATTATTGCAGCAGAACTCGTAAATGATTCACATTTTGGCACTAATTTGATACGATTGTCATCTTTTTTGTCGTTTTACGTATTCTGACTTTTTTAAATTGAATTTTTTTATATTGATTTTAGAGCATTGTATACAAAGTTTTGAGAACAACCAATCGATCAAGCTATTTTCTTTGGCTGTTTCTTTCTTTTCTTTTACTGAATCGATGCTGCTGTCAATAAAGTGGAGATTGTTCCTTTGTTTTCATACCCCTCATATGTATGCTATGATTCCGAGTAAGTGACAGCTGCATTTGCAACAATAAACAACTTTGAGATCTGAACACTTACCAACAAGCAATTCCATGGGTTATTTCATATATTTTGGGTTTACATAGATTTTGGCTTGGCTTAGGACACATCAATTTGGAAAAACAACTCAGTAAAAATTACGAAGAGCTCAAATCTATTATGTTACGAAGGCGGATCAAATAGTCCGTGACTTTTCGAACTTTCATCGTAGTTACATAAACTGCAAAACTGTTCCCTTCAAGTGAAATCTGTCAAATTTTGAGACACATCCGTCACTAACTTGACGTTTAACAGATGTTCAAAGCAAACAACCTCATTGATTTTTGTAATAATGAAAACGAGTGCTTTAAGTGCTCAAAAAACATTATTTTTGCGAAAATCCAAGAAAAGGGTTTATTAGTACTATAGAGGCTCTGCACCACCAACTTCAATGGTAGAAAAAAGGTTTACTGAGTTCCGTTATGGTCGCACAAGCACTAGTGACGCTGAACGTTCTGGACGGCCAATTAAGGTCAATACACCTGAAAATGTTGAAACTGCCGACCGGAAAGTGCGTGAAATTGTTGATGCCATAGGCGTTTCATATGGGACTGTAGTTTCGATTTTAAATGATCAGTTGGGTTTTAGAAGCTATCCGCAAGATGGGTGCCGCGTTTGCACTCAGTGGAACATAAACGCAATCGTTAAACGTAGTACATAGTATGAATGTCCATTCCCATAATTGGGCTACGAATTGGTACCTCATCCGCCATATTCTCTGGACTTAACCGCCAATAGTGACTATTTTCTATTTCCAAACCTAAAGAAGTGGGTCGATAGAAAAAGATTAGCTCCAACGATGAAATTATCGCTCAAACAAATGCCTATTTTGAGGACCTCGAGAAATCTAATTTTTTGGGAAGAATAAAAAATTAAACTAACGTTAGTGTAAGTATATTGAATTAAAATGAGAAAAACAAAAACTTTTTTGCGAAAAAAAACTATGTTTCATTTAAAAAAGTACGGACTTATCGATCCACCCTCGTATCAATTCTGCCTAGCAACCGCAGTAGGACTTATGCAATTTTGATATTCACCGACTAAAATATCTGTTAATAAAAATGACAAGTGGTTGATTATATGTAACACTATCTGTGAAAAAAGTCGTTTACCAATAAGCCAACGACAGAAATATATTCAAATTAAAGGCCTGTCAGCTTTCTAACTACTTATAGTAGTAAAACTACAATGTGCACTCAAAGTCTTATAATATTTTCGTATAAAACATTTGTGCATGACGCTTCAAAATTATAGAAGTTGCTAAGTTCTGTTGCAATAATTGTCGTATTATTTAGTAAGTGCATTAATTAGTCACCAGATGGCTGATATAATTCAAGGTACTTTACTTTAAAGATTCTTTTATTATCAATTCCCTTTTAGTTACAAATGAAAAGTTGGCGAAACATTGCGATGTTGCATTTAATTTCCATTGGCTACATTTCAATCTACAAATTACAATCGAGTGCAACAATTTGTATCTTTTGTTGCAAATTGTTGGCACATGGCGTTTCCACTTCAACTGGGTTTTAAAATGCAACTGCATTTTTCGTTATTATGTTCGGGTTACAAGTAACTTCATATGCATGCACGTACGTAGTGTTTCAAATTAAAAGTAACCAATGAGTTGGTGTTGGATGTTTAAACAGTAAAATTCCGCAGTTTCGGAATGTTTGTGCGATAAATTTGAGCCCGTCTTTTAATTTTTGACATACGGTCAGATTTCCGAGAGAAATGAGAAAAATTGTGTGAATTGTTGTACAAATACAAAAATGTTTGGCACAGTTGTTACAGAAAAAAATTAAGCTTTATTTTAAAAATAATATAAAATGTGATTCATTTTTATTTCACTAGGTCAATGTCTCGAAAGCAAAGTAAGATAGGTGATAAATGTTGTAGGCAAAGGTTATACGGCTTCTAGGGGATCAAATAACAACGAGCTTGCCTTTAACGCCAACTTTCAAGGTAAATTCGAGGTCAACTGTATTTTTTTTTTAATAGATGTGGTTTGCCCGAAAATTTAAGAGAGATATGTATGTTCCAACACATGGTGTTTTCGAAAAACACAAAAAGATTTTTGAAATACGGGTCATTCCATCTATAATGGGCCTATCATTACCCTCATGTTTTTTAAATATGCTGAAACTTATTTACGTGATTGGTCTATCATGTAGAAGATATAAAAAAATCGATAAAATTTGACCAGTATTATTGCTTAAAAAAAAGTTTCAAATTGTGTTAAAAAAAACTCGTAAGTAAAACAAAAAAATTCATTAAATAAAAGCTTAAGTTTCGAGGAAAGATTCCTAATTGAATGTAAATTACATTTTAATTAAATATTTTTCTTGTGTAAGTCTACGAAAGTCAATTACAGACAATGCTACTACTACTGACAACAAGTTGTAAAACCACAGATTACACGGCTGCTCCGCTTGGTCTGAAAAGTTGTAGCGTCTGTTGCAAATTGTGTATGTTTTACTACCTGTTTTACTCTACTCCTAAAATATGGTTTTTATTTTCTCCTTTTTCTGCTTCTTCACGGATTTTGTTGCACTACTGCAGTAGGTGTTGTTGTTGGATCCAATGTACTACCACAATTTGGAACTTCTGCCACATGCAGCAATTAAAGTTTCGCAAACTTTTCATCACCATCACAACCGCAACAATGAAGCCAAGAAAATTTCTGGTCAAATGCAAAATCGCAGACTTTGTTTTTGTTGCAAGAGCTGTGAATTCTCTATCCCAAAGATATTAAAAGTTTGTATGCTGCTTGCTACTGAACTTTTTGCTGCAGTAAAATAAGTATCTGTGATTTTGGCTAAAAGTACAACAAACTTTTTTAGTATAAAGTGTAAACCTTTATTGTTTAAATTTATATGGAAATCCATTAAATATAAACAGCCCAAATTCATTAGAGTGTAGTTTGTGTTTATTGAGGTAATATTTTCCCGATGAATAGAGACAAATGGATGAACTCTACTTGTAACAATTTTTTCATTGAAAAATCTCTTTCCTTCTAATATTGGTAGAACGGGTATTATTTAATCAGCTGCAGCTTTTCTTATTGAAGTTGCATTAAATTTACTCTTTCTTGGCATCTAGCTACGGGAACGACATTGGCTAAAGTTAGTGATTTGAATTTCTTTACAGGCTTCTATAAAAATGTCTCGGTCTTTACCCGATATATGCCAAACATTTTTAAGTACCACTGTCATTTATAGTCAAAACAAAATAAATTTCATTCAATTGATTGAAATAATTTTATTAATTCTACAGATCGGAGAGACATAGAAAAATTCATATCTAGAGAACCACGACTCTGACCACGCTAAACTAAATTTCAAAATTATTGCTAAGTTTTTATTCTCTCTCTGAAAAAAAAAATAATAAAATTAAACATACCACTAGTGGAAAATTTTCGATTTTATTTTTTAAATTGCAAAATTATTGCATATAACTTAAGAGAAGGAAAATTTCGATACAATAATTAGAAAATATGTAGACGTAAAGTGCTAACTTTTATGTCTGAACGGTTTTGCGATCTGACTGGTAGATTTTTAAATATAAGCGTCCGAAAATTCATATATTTTTAAATTTTGTGTTTTTCAAAAAATCGTATTTTCGAAAATAAGTCCGGAATAACTTTTTCCAAAACCACGTGTCGAATATTTTTGGACAAAGTATCGAAAAAAAATTGATTTTGAGAAATCTAAATTTTGAATGTAAAAACGAGGTAGAATGACCCATATATGTTACCGGCCAAACTAGTTTTTGGGATGAACTAGTTTTTCATAAGCCAAATTAGTTCATAGTTAGGATGAACCAGTTTGGCCTAGGATGAACTAGGGCTATTGCTTACTTTAACGGCCTCACTCCCGATTTTAGTATGTTAGGGTAAGTGGCGGCTTTGGGCCGTGGCTCAGAGCTTACAATGTGTCCAATGTTGGGTTCGCGGCAGCGTTTGGCCGTGGTTCACTATACTATATTCAACACGAGCTTCGCTAACACACCAGAGCTGGACATACTACAGTGAAACGCGGCCGAAAGCAACCGCCAAGCCGGTGTTAGACATATTGGAGGATGTAAACCCCGAGTCGCGGCCGAAGGCCTCCCAATTGTCCAAACATGCTAAAATTTTCCTAGGCTAAACAGGTTCATCATAACACGCTTCGAATGAACTAGTTTGGGCTGGGAAAAACTAGTTTATCCTTAAAACTAGTTTGGCCGGTATCAGTTACAAATATACCATATTGAATTTGATCCCTATAACATTATTTTATATTCAAAAATTTATTACAATATTTAAATAACGAACGAGTACAACAGTGCACTAAGGTTAAATTTTAATCAATTTTGGACACATAGCACTCATAGAAAAACTTGGTCGAATTTAATATATTCATTGGTTGACTTTTCGTATGATATTAAAATGGTCAAGGTGCAATGTGTCTATTGTTGTATAATTGGGGAAACTTTGAGGTTGAGCGTCTTGCTCCCCGAAATGTTACAAAATCATAGTAACTAAAATAAAAATTTTCAAAACATCGCTGAAATTATTCGGGAAACAAACAAAACGCTCCTCTAAACTTTTTCCTAGTACGACCCTGTCAAAATCACAACAATATTTATGTTTAACAAGTATACTTAAATATTTACATATGTATATATTTGCGTATTTATGCCGCTTTAAGTAAGCTCTCGACTAAAAAATATCCAAATATGTTTTCAGAAAAATTGTGCATTATTTGCTCGTCCATGTTCGAAAAAATTGCGCCCGCAATTCGCTATGGCAGTTAAACATTTCGGGGTGGTAGCTCTAATGCGAAATATAGTTTATTCAACTAAGCATTTTTCTATGAGTGTACACCGGTGTTAAACTTTTACCAACTTCAATATTCATGTTAAATATTAAATTATTTAACTTTCAACATGAGTCTTTGCACCTACATATGTATCCGTATCTACTTGTACAATCAATTTTCTGACAAAAAGCACACACATGCAACAAATATCCGTTTTGGAAACCGACATCTGTTGATTTTGTTTCACGCTTAAACCGGGTGTATCGGAGTGTGTGTTCTTATGTATGTATACCTTTAGGGCAGTGATGGTGTTTTCAGTACTATTGTACTTTTTTGAAAGCACAAAAAGTACAATTTTTAGTTCATTCAGAGAACTTTCATCGCAATTTCAATGTTCTTTTTATATAAAGTTTTTTTTTGTTATATAAATTTTTATTGTGTTTCTATTATATCAAATAGTGTTTAGTGTCAAAAAATAAGCGTATAAGGAAAGAAGAAAGAGAAAAGAACAAACAAAAGAAATATAATAAGAAAACAAGAGTTCCATTGCACTCACTTTTAGTTAAAAAACAGAATCAAGTTGTCGAATTGGTTTCCAACTCTGGCAAGAATAAATATAAAAAAACTAGTAAAGGTGTTATCTTCGGCCAGGCCGAAACTCACTTACCCTACACTGCATTGAAAGTACTTTTTAAATAAATGTTACAAAAATGTTGAAGCTGTTGAATAAGTCGAAAATAATGTAAAAAGGTTGAAAAATGATGAAAAGTGTTAGAAAAACTGAAAATGTTGAAAAAATATGAAAACCATAGAAGTTGAATGAAATTGAATAAGTCGAAATTATGCAAAATGCTGAAAAATTTATGAAAAAGTCAAATGAATAAAGAAAATGTCGAATGAAATTGAAGGAGAAAGGTAAAAGATTGAAAATGTCAAAAGAATAAGGGAAATGTTGAAAAAAATAAAATAGAAATGAAATACAGAAAATATGCCACGCCCACTTTTCCAATTCCGCTTATTTTTGGTTCATTAATCAAACCAAATTTTAGCACAATAGCTTGTATAGTTTGCGATATGTGCCGTAATTATTCCTAAAATTTAGGGTAGTGACACACCCACTGATGCAATACAGTTCGATTTTGATCCAGAGATATCTTTTTATAAACAAACCTTTTACACCAAATTTCATTATAATTGCTCATATATTTCGATAGTTATGCCACTTAAGGTATTTTAATTGTATGGGAGGTCCCACGCCCACTGTTTTTATTTTGCCAGCTTTTGATCCATATGTACCTAATACCCAGTAAACCACTTACATCGAATTTCAGATCAATTGCTCCAATAGTTCACCTAACATAGCTCTTACAACTTTATGTTAATGAGGGAGGTGCCACGCAAGTAAATCCGCCGTATTAAATTTCATAACGATTGCGTTGTCAGTTCTCGTTTTATAACGTTTATAAATATTATAGGCTATGCCACGCCCTTGAAATAAATTTTTCAGTATATTTACGTAGCTTGTATTGTTGACTACTTTCAGTGGTATCATCCCTAAAATTTTAATGGAAATCGTATGTGCCAATTTGGAGTTATACGAAATCCAATTTTTTAATTGTTAAAGAGTGCCACGCCCACTTTTACAAATTCGCCCACTTTATGCGCAATTCAAGATTCAAAAAATCTGTATTTGTGTACCCAATTTTATCACAATATCTTGCACGGTTTACGAGCTATGGCGTTATAAAAGTTAAAAATTAGGGCTGTACCACGCCCTTTTAAGAGCCTTTGCAAACTTAAAACCTAACCTAATCTGAATTTTGTTCTCATCTTCACCAAATCACCAATTTTCATCAAAATCGCATGAACTTTTTTTCAAAATGGACTTGGGTACATTTACATAGAGTATGGGCGGAAGGCGTGGCTGTGAACCGATTTTACCCATTTTTATATGATAGCAGCTTGCAAAAAGGTGTGACCTTTGTGCCTCATTTCATTGAAATAGCTTTCTTAGTTTTTCCGTAAACTTGATAAACAGACCGACTCACAGACAGACTCACAGACAGACAGACAGACAGACAGACAGACGGACACAGCTATATCGACTCAGGTGGTGACTCTGATCAAGAATATATATACTTTTCCGTACCTATCACGCCCTCTTCTATGTGTTACAAACGGAATGACAAAGTGAATATACCCTGTGTACGGTATAAAAACGAAAATTATAAGAAGCGCGCATTCAATTTATTTTAAATATTCAGTTCAAGATCAGAGAAGCAGAATTTGTCATCGTAGTGGTCATTCAAGTGAAAATATTACAGAGCCGAGAACATATATTCGTGAATGGAATTGGATATCGAGATACGATTAGAAGTTTTTTGTAAACTTAATTGCAAGATACTGATGTGCAAAATATGTGGTTTCAACATTACAGTGCAACATGCTACACGACAACGGATTCAATCGATATTTTGAAAGAGAAGTTTAGTAATCGAATAATTTCTTGAAAATCCGACGTAAATTGGCCACCAAGATCATGCGATTTAAGACCATTGGATTTCTTCTTCTGGGGTTTCTTGAAGAGTAGAGTTTATGCGGATAGTTCTCAAACTGTTCAACTTCTCAGATAAAACATCATCGAGCAAATTTCACTTACTGAACTATCAGTATGCGAAAAGTTATTCAAAACTTTGACTATAGACTGACATCATTTTCATTATTAACTGGGACCATTTTACTTTAATTTCCAATAAAAAAATAAAGATTTAGTACAATTTATGTATTTTATTTAAAATATATAAAAATACCTTAAACTTGAACACCCCTTATATGCTTTTCTGCCAAGATGCAGAAAGAATAAAAATCGAGTGTAATGTGGAAATGTGCCTCTCAACAATAAAAACTTACAAACTGAATTGAAATCTTCGCTATTTTTTTTTTTGTTCGTTTCTTCTAAAAAAAGCACATTAAAAGAAAGGGATTTGGCGGCAGGAGCTTGCTAAGCGAAACAAGCAGGGATCTCCCTAGTCCACTGAACACAAAAAAATGGCATTTTTTATTGCTCAACCTCCAGAAAGTACCTTCCGACTGTAAATTCAGTACCTTCGTAAAAAATTTCAAGTGCCATCACTGGTCTGAATATGCACATTGCTTTTAAATGGGAATGCTTTCATAAAAGCGCGTTCAATTGTGAGTGTGAATATGACAGCATAACAAAAACTTTAGGTACAAATACATGCAGGAGCATACATACACCAATATTACACATACATATGCACACATAATTGAACACATGTATGGCAGCGGCTAACCAGTAGTCAGTTCAGACATATCTACATACAGCAGTTATCATCGGAATTATTACCTTGGGCTTTCCCAAGCAATTATGTTTGTTGGAGTTTATTGTAGCGTTCAGTAAATTGTTGCTAAGGGCATTGGCGTTCAAAAGTCTAAAATTTGTTTTTTCATAATCTACATAGTACATATTTAACGATCGTATATTTTTTTCGGACCAAAAACAATATATTTCACTCAATGCACTTAATCAATTTGGATAAATTGTATTTTTAGTTGTCTGTATACATCATTTCATTTCAATGAAAACAAAAAAGAAAATAAAATATAAATCAACAGCTGGGCGATTCATTTCGATTACCTGAATCGTCTTTTTTTTAATCAATCTGTGATTTTTGTTTTGTATATGTCCTTTGTAGCAATTTGACCAATCAATTCCGGATTTGTTTTGAGTGATTTATAAAAATCATCTGATGGATATTTCATGTTACATTTGACGCTCAAAATCGCATTCAATGCTTCCGCTCAAATCGATTTCTGTCCGACTTCCAAGTTTTATTTACAGCAGAAAAGAATCGTTTTACCGATGCTGAAGTTTCTGGCTGGTATTCAGTATTCGCGACCATTTTTTTTTGTCTTAGCCATCGGCGTTACTGAGATGGTTGAATATTTCCACACACCGATTCACAATAAATACATATTAGAGGTCTGCATGAGTGCATCGTATAAACTTCCGAATGCAATAAACTTCGAGTGCTTGAACTTTTAGAGCATTTTATTTGCGATTTATTTGCAAGTGCAGCACTCACCTCTCATGCTTGGTATTTTGATTTGTTTTGATTTATTTGTGTGTTTTGTGCATAAAAGCTCGATGAACTCGCAACGTGGCGAGTGCATAGAACATTTTGGAGTCTCGAAAAAAATTTGTGTGGAGTAAAGTTTACACAAGCCTCGAAAAATTTCATTTTATTAAATTTGTCCATTCACAAATATGTATATCTGTACATATTTAGTACTGGGCGTTATTACCTGAGTTTTCTAAAAAATAAAGAGCAAATCTCCTGAGTAAGTTCTGTAAAAGCTGTTGCTGCTATTTTTATTTTATATTGGTATTTTAAAGGCGATCTCTATTTGCGCCCCTTTTCCACCTTTCGCACCAATTTCCTTTTGTTTTTTGGTGAATTTTTGTTCTACCATTTTTCCTACACGAAGCAGGCAACTTCATTGTGCCAAGTTAATACTTTGTTATTTCAAACTGGCAATTGATTAAAAACTAAAAGGGATATCAATTAATTCAAACCTCTATACTGTTTAAAATTTAAATGTATCATCGTGCGTGAGATCGATCCTACCAACTTTCATTTTCCATTTTGAGTCTTGATATTCAAATGTGCTTATATTGAAATGCAAAGAGCACGCGTTAACTTCATTCTAAGTTAATTAATTTAAAAATTTCCGATTTTCAAAAAAACGTTTTTATGAATTACGAAGTCATCAGCGAATAACTATCGTAACATGCCGTCGGATTAAAAAATAGTTTTACTACTCCCTCCGGGTATTGCCGAGCCATGCAGCATATCGCACTCTCGTAGTCCTCGATAAGACCAATCTATTGATGCAGGTGAATCGGGTCTTTAATTCAATGAAACAACGATAATGAGTTACGATTTGAGGCTCGTCGGTAGGGTTGCCAGGTTGAAAAGAAGCCATTACCGGCGTTCCCAAAAAAAAAGTATTATAAGTAAAAATTTATTTTGGAAAATGTCATATCAGAAATCGTCTACTTCCTGGCTATTTAAGCAATTTTTGAATTCCTACCAGGCCACCGGCTTCAACATGAACTTCCAGATTTGGCCGGGTCAATCCGAGCCACTTGACAACCCTGCTGGTTGGTAAAAACCAGAATATTTCTAAGCGAATAAATTTAATTTAAAATTGATTCGTTAAGACGAAAGCTGGCTGGTTAGACTGGTCAGCGTGGTACCTTAGGCGTTAGATTTTGTAGTGAACCTTTTGAGATGATCTTGTTTAGTATGCCACATTTCACTTAAATGAGACACGTTAGCAATTTTTTGTTTTTTTCGAATTTTTATTTTTATATAATGTCAAAGCTTCATCCCACTCCTTCACTTGAAATCGCAATTCATAAATGGAGATCATATTCTAGTGATCCCTTTTTTTTCCTGTTTATATTTTTTTTTTTTATTTTTTATAGATTATCCATCCTACCTCGGCTGATTAGTTGGTTAAGCACTTCATAGAATATGCAATTGATTGTAGTTCCAGTAATCTACTGAATGGACTCTATTTATACATTTATTTCTCATTGAAAAACTTTCGAAATATATTGAAAACTACAACCTTTCTGCATTATATTAAAAACTTTTCCTTTTTTTTGTTTTTACTTTTCATATAGATTCTTTTGTGTGGTGAGATATCCTGTCTAACATTTTATTTATCAGTGCAATGGAATAAAAATTGAACTTTTAAACTAAAAAAATCAGCTTTAAAACAACAGTTGATAAAATCCATTCTCTTCCGCTTACAATGTAATAAAGTTTGATCATAAGTCTATGCTGAAATGCCGCTTATGTTCAGAAATGCGTGACACAGGATCACGAAGGATCTGATCTACAGGCATTGTAAGCGAGTGTCATATTAAACCGGAGTTATAAGTGCAAGTAATATGTGATATCTGAAGCAAGATTATACTTAAGTGTGATTGGATTATATTTCATATATCAACATTGTCATTGGATGTCACATTGATTTTATATGGTTCTATCAAAACAAGAATGGCCTTATTCATCCTACGTCCTTCGGTAAGCTACAATTTTTTGTAAATATTTAAAGGTTAAGACACTTTTATTTGGATAGCCACATTTGTGTTCTGCTCTGTAAAAAAAATGTTTTATTACTTAAAATGACTTTAGAAGAAAAATAATCTCAGTGGTTTTTTTCATATTTAACTCACAATTTTAGTTAAAAAAACTATAATTATGATTTTATTACATATACCTTACATATCGCATTACAATCGGAAGAGCTACAAAATTGATATGAATATGTTGCGTAAGGAATATAAAACAGCCAGATAGATTTCAAAATTGTCATATGCTTAACCACTGGCACATAACAGTGACATCAAAACAAAACCTAAAACTTGACTTATTCTTCTCAAAACTGTTGCAAAATTCTTTACCACGCTGCACAGTGGTCAAAAACCCCAAAAAGCTGGCCAAAAATGCAAAAAAAAATGTTTCGGAATAATATATTTTTTAATGAGAATATCTTGAGAACTATTCATGAGACTCATTTTCACCATAGGTGTAAAACTGTGCACCTCTGTTGTCTCTGTAACTCACTTTTGCAGTGACCGTCGTGCGATCAACATCTCGTGCTACATTAGTGAAGAAAAATGCCTATCTTCAAAATTAAATAGCTTTGCAACAACTCAACTGATTTTCATGTTTAAACATGGAATCTCATCGTAAAGGTAAGTTCTTTTATAATATTTTATCGTATATTGGCTAGTAAATTTTTTTCGTTTTTGAAATGTGTGTTGAACCGATGATGATTTTCCGGATTTTCGAAAATTAAAACAAACTTTGGAAAGGCCTAAAAAAAAAGTTCCACCGAGTTCCACTTAGATTTTTTTTTCTAGTATTCAGAATATCTTGTTCTATAAGTATTGTGAAAATCAGCTGCACAAAGTTGCACATTTCGCTTCGGTGCACAGTGGTCAAATATCCTGAAAAGATGGCCTAAAGTCGAAAATGTTGTCCGATTTGTCCAAAATTTTGCACACTCTAGTTTTCGAGGCTGCTGATTACGAATTTGATATTTTTTTTGTCAGAAACAAAATGGCGGATTGAAAATGCCTCGAAAACCCTCGTGTACAATTTTTCAAGTGAATCAGTTGTAATTTTTCAAAAGTCGTCCGCCATTTTGAATCCGCCATTTTGTTTTCGGAAAATTCAATATCAAATTCGTAATCAGCAGCCTCGAAAACCCTCGTGTACAATTTTTCAAGTGAATCAGTTCTAATTTTTCAAAAGTCGTCCGCCATTTTGGATCCGCCATTTTGTTTTCGGAAAATTCAATATCAAATTCGTCATCAGCAGCCTCGAAAACTAGAGTGTGCAAAATTTTGGACAAATCGGACAACATTTTCGACTTTTGGCCATCTTTTCAGGATATTTGACCACTGTGCGCTGCAAAAAAAAAAAAAAATCCTAGCGAAACCTTGTCCCTTGAAATCGCTGACAGTTGACACATGACTTGATATTTATGACATTGCTAGCGATAAGCGCCAAAGCAAAAAGACAGGAATCATAAATTCAAAGAAGACAGAAGCGACACAATGACAACAAAGCGACAGGAAGTTAATTTAAAACTTAAACAAAAGCTCCTTCGTTTCATTGCGTTTTATTTGGAAAATACGTTAAATTATTTGAGTTGTAAATTTACGCAAAACAAAAGTCCCTGCTGTCATTAAAAACAAAGAAGTCCTGGAATAAACTATAGAATAACATCCTCTTACTTTTCACCGCCGCAGTATCAATTATTTTAGCTGTCCATCACGTGTTGCTTGGGCTTAATCCTAGCAAAAATAATTAATGACTGTCGCTAGAAAATCCTGGCTATAACAATTCATAGAAATTTAATTTACTCAAAATTGTCCTTGCTGTCAAAAGGATTTAAGTTTTATGTTGATTTATTATTCAGTTACTTATCGAGGTATGCAAAACACAGTGGGCGTGAGCAATTAACGAATATTATTTGAATTAATTTTTGAGCGATGGTTGTGATAAGTGGTCAGCTTAATTAATAGCACAATAGGTAGAACGAAGGGTGAAATAATGCTGCTGAGTTATTTGGTGACATCCACACATATAGGTATGAGCTGTAACGCTTGAAGTTAGTTAATAAGACACATTTTATTATCTCAATGAAACTATGCCTTAGTAAATGGAAATTAAAACATTCATTTGATTTCTTAAATCCAAAATGGGAGAAGAAGCATCGTATAAATTTTTGGCAATTGATTTAAAACCTTTCCAGTTAAGCACGTGTTTTTTTGCTATACCGTTGCACAGTAGGACATCATAACCATAAATACAAAACAAAAATTAAAGTGCTAGTGAATTAGAGCTTTTATAAGCAAATTTCAAGAGCCTGGCGCAATTATTACCATATATGGCCACCGTTCCGTACAAACCCATCCACTCGACATGTTTATGTTTAACATCAGCATTGCCTTTAAGCTTAATCTCGAAATATTGATCATGATCGGTGCTGCCCAGAGAACGAGCAGGCGGTACACAGTATCCCTAACACTTACCGCTTATCGTTGCTTGGGGTAGTGCCAATGTTTTTTATTTTGTACGTTAGTTATTGTTGTTTTTTTAAATTTTTGCCAATTCTTTAATTCTGTCAATGACAGAAGATCATTGATAAAAACTAGATATATATAATAGTAAGGAGCAGAACTGAGCCCTGAGGTTTATGAACTATTTTTTGAATACGACCAAAGTACTAACACATCTTTTGCTAATGCATCCATATAATCTTCTAATAAAGTTACCTACTACCGACGACATACGCAAGTTTCGAAACGAGATCACTACGCCTTGTAAAATTCTAAACCAATGTCAGGCGTTCTGCCTCCTGCTGGCAACTGTTCCAGAACTCAAGCAGAGGCTGTGTGATTCTATATTCATCGTTTACGCTGCGAAATATGATTCGGCATGATTCGCCTTTTTATACCCTACACTGAGGGTATATTCACTTTGTCATTCCGTTTGTAACGCATAGAAGGGGCGTGGCAGGTATGGAAAAGTATATATATTCTTGATCAGCGTCTGTCTGTCTGTCTGTCTGTCTGTCTGTCTGTCTGTCTGTCTGTCTGTCTGTCTGTCTGTCTGTCTGTCTGTCTGTCTGTCTGTCTGTCTGTCTGTCTGTCTGTCTGTCTGTCTGTCTGTCTGTCTGTCTGTCTGTCTGTCTGTCTGTCTGTCTGTCTGTCTGTCTGTCTGTCTGTCTGTCTGTCTGTCTGTCTGTCTGTCTGTCTGTCTGTCTGTCTGTCTGTCTGTCTGTCTGTCTGTCTGTCTGTCTGTCTGTCTGTCTGTCTGTCTGTCTGTCTGTCTGTCTGTCTGTCTGTCTGTCTGTCTGTCTGTCTGTCTGTCTGTCTGTCTGTCTGTCTGTCTGTCTGTCTGTCTGTCTGTCTGTCTGTCTGTCTGTCTGTCTGTCTGTCTGTCTGTCTGTCTGTCTGTCTGTCTGTCTGTCTGTCTGTCTGTCTGTCTGTCTGTCTGTCTGTCTGTCTGTCTGTCTGTCTGTCTGTCTGTCTGTCTGTCTGTCTGTCTGTCTGTCTGTCTGTCTGTCTGTCTGTCTGTCTGTCTGTCTGTCTGTCTGTCTGTCTGTCTGTCTGTCTGTCTGTCTGTCTGTCTGTCTGTCTGTCTGTCTGTCTGTCTGTCTGTCTGTCTGTCTGTCTGTCTGTCTGTCTGTCTGTCTGTCTGTCTGTCTGTCTGTCTGTCTGTCTGTCTGTCTGTCTGTCTGTCTGTCTGTCTGTCTGTCTGTCTGTCTGTCTGTCTGTCTGTCTGTCTGTCTGTCTGTCTGTCTGTCTGTCTGTCTGTCTGTCTGTCTGTCTGTCTGTCTGTCTGTCTGTCTGTCTGTCTGTCTGTCTGTCTGTCTGTCTGTCTGTCTGTCTGTCTGTCTGTCTGTCTGTCTGTCTGTCTGTCTGTCTGTCTGTCTGTCTGTCTGTCTGTCTGTCTGTCTGTCTGTCTGTCTGTCTGTCTGTCTGTCTGTCTGTCTGTCTGTCTGTCTGTCTGTCTGTCTGTCTGTCTGTCTGTCTGTCTGTCTGTCTGTCTGTCTGTCTGTCTGTCTGTCTGTCTGTCTGTCTGTCTGTCTGTCTGTCTGTCTGTCTGTCTGTCTGTCTGTCTGTCTGTCTGTCTGTCTGTCTGTCTGTCTGTCTGTCTGTCTGTCTGTCTGTCTGTCTGTCTGTCTGTCTGTCTGTCTGTCTGTCTGTCTGTCTGTCTGTCTGTCTGTCTGTCTGTCTGTCTGTCTGTCTGTCTGTCTGTCTGTCTGTCTGTTGAAATCAAGTTTACGGGAAAACTGAGAAAGCTAATCCAATGAAATTTGGCACACAGGTCACACCTTCTTGCAAGCTGCTAGCATATATAAATAAATGGGCGAAATCGGTTAACGGCCACGCCTTCCACCCATACTCTATGTAAATATACCCAAGTCCATTCTGAAAAAAAGTTGCTGCGATTTTGATGAATCTTGGTGATTTGGTGAAGCTGAGAACCAAATTAAGATTAGGCTAGGTTTAAAGTTTGCAAAGGCTCTTTAAAAGGCGTGGCACAGCCCTAAATTGTAACTTTTATAACGCCATAGCTCGTAAACCGCGCAAGATATTGTGATGAAATTTGGTACACGAATACAGATCTTTTAAATCTTGAATTGCGCATTAAGTGGCCGGAATTGTAAAATTGGGCGTGGCATTGCTTGACAATTAAAAAATTGGATTTCGTATAACTCCAAATTGGCACGATTTCATTAAAATTTTAGGGATGATACCACTGAAAGTAGTCAACAATACAAGCTACGTCAATACACTAAAAAATTTATTTTAAGGGCGTGGCACAGCCTACAATAATTATAAACGTTTTGAAAAGAGAACTAACAACGCAATCGTTATGAAATTTAATAAGGCGGATATACTTGCTAAAAGGTGTATTCTTGCAAAATTTTGGCACAAATGTGCCGGTGGGTGTGGCACCTTCCATATAAGCGAAATACGTTTAATGCTATAGAAAGTGTGCTATGAGAGTAATCTTCATAAAATTTTGTGTAAAGGTGTCGGGTACTATAAGCTTCGGAATTAAATGAAACTTGACAAGATTGCATCAGTGGGCGTGGCACCTCCCTCATTAAAATAAAGCTGTAAGTGCTATTTTAAGTGAACTATTGGAGTAATTGTTCTGAAATTTGATGTAAGTGGTTTACTGGGTATTAGGTGCATATGAATCACAAGCTGGCGAAATAGCAATAGTAGGCGTGGCAGCTCCCATACAATTAAAATAACTTATGTGGCATAACTATCGAAATGTATGAGCAATGATACAGAAATTTGGTGTAAGAGGTTTGTTTATAAAAATCTATTTCTGGATCAAAATCGGACTGGATTGCATCAGTGGGTGTGTCACCGCCCTAAGTTTTAGGAATAATTACGGTACATATCGCAAACGATACAAGCTGTTGTGCTAATGTTTGGTTTGTTTATTGAACTAAAAGTGAGCGGAATTGGAGAAGTGGGTGTGGCATGTTTCATGTTTCATGTTTTTTATTTATATTCTATTTTTTTCAACATTTCCCATATTCTTTTGGCATTTTCAATCTTTTACATTTTCCCATCAATTTCATTCGAAATATTCTTTATTCTTTCGACTTTTTCATCAATTTTTCAGCATTTTTCATATATTTCGACTTATTCAATTTCTTTCAACTTTCTTTAATGGTTTTCATATAATTTCAGTTTTTTTTAACACTTTTTAACATTTTTGAACCTTTTTACCTTATTTTGGACTTATTCAACCTCTTCAACATTTTTTAACATTTATTGAAAAAGTACTTTTAATGCAGTGTAGGGTATGTGACTTTCGGCCTGGCCGAAGATAACACCTTTACTAGTTTAAAATTCAAATCTTCGAAATTAGAAAGCGCCATTAAACCAACTGTAGAATGAATTCTCCGAAAAACTCACTTGAGCAACAAATAAGGCTTTAGTTATGTTGATATTACGAGTAGCAGTCACGTTTTTAGCTCTTCTTGACTTAATGTGAATGGTTTACAAAGTCAAAGGTACACTATCGACCACGTACAATGAAAATGTAGAGTTTTTGCAATCTGAAAGTGTAGAGTTTTTAACAAAAATGTAAGCTAATAAACTAGCAATGTCAACTGCATCACTGAAGATATGGTCATTCATGAAAAGAGTTGGAATATACGATGAGGTCCAAGTTTTACACTCTTAACAAATGAACAAAAGTTTTTGTTACCTTTTTGTTCGAAAGCGGATCCGGCAGTAATTCTGAGTTCCTTAACGTCAGTTGCATTGCAGTCACACAAAGTCACGCATTCCCAAACGCAACTCTTCATATTATCACAATGTCATATGTCCCTAAACTTCAAGCGATTGTTTACTATGCACAGAAAAATTCAAATGACGTTTTAGTTATATCTATTTGTATATAATAAGCTTCACAAGTGCCTTACAACTAAAATCTATTTTGCTACTGCATTCACCATTGCTTATGGTGACGCTTGGGAAATAGGTGTACCTAATCGTCAATATGACAATGTGTTTGCACAACGCAACTTGATTGCAGGGTTGATTTGTGTCGAAACAGTATGCTAACCGTAACACTGCTTTGTCCTTTAACGTTTAGGAACTCAGCCATACTTTCAAGCTGAAAGTGGCATTACATGCGAACCCTCTCAGCATCGGCATTTCTCTTGAGAAATCAATTTTGAACCAATTTCCGTTTGGACCTGTAGGTCTTTAGGCTTAACTTTATGCACGTCTTTGTGGATTTTGGTGGTTGTATTTTGGTGAAAGATGATCTAACATAGAGATTTCAAGTAAACTGTAAATCTTAACTGAATTAATGTAATTACAACTGTACAGTTTACTTAAAGAAAATGTAATTACTTAAGAGAAAACTGCAATTTAAATTTCAAACTTTTCCTTCAAATTCATGCCGCAACTTCTAGTAAAAATGCTTAAATGCGCACTTGTATAAAATTTAACAAAAAAAGGCAACATATAACGCCAAAAAGGACGGACTGTACAGCAAGAAACTTGCAAGCATCCTACAGGTACAGCTTTAAAACAAAACTTTTTACCAGAAAATTCAATTTAAGTTAGCAACTTCAACACTTTAAACCTAACGTCGTCAACTCATCAACGTAGAACTCAAATCAACTTAATGAAAAGCAACCGCAAAGGTATCAGCCACATACTCGTAAATAAATGCTGCAGAAGCGCCTAAGGATATGTGACAATATTTGCATGCTAGGATATAAAAAGTTTTGTTTTTATGAAGGATTACCTTAAAAATGTATATGTACATGCACGTAAGGCTTTTTTAGTGTTTGTCTAAAAATCAAATTAAAATTTACAATATACAGAGTGATGGCGGCTTAACAAAAAACGAAAACGTTCATATGTTAAAAGTTTGTTGTTGTAGCACTTTCAGTTGGCAACCGTCTCTTTTTTCAAACTTTGTCAACTTGTGTTCGTTTATATTTTCAAGAGATTTGAAGTTTACTATGGAAATGAAGTTGAAACTGCAAAATATAAAAAAAATGTGGAAAACTTTTTTCGCTTACACAAACATATAAAATAAACCACTCGTTTTTACGAATATAAGTTTTCGCTTTTTCGCACTTCTTTATTTAAAGGGTGAATATCAGTGAAAAGAACGAATTGACCCAAGGCTCTTATATGAAAATTCCACACATTCGTCTTAATTAAACCGGGCTTGAAAGCCATGCTTCCACGAATCGAACGGAAACGGATATTGTTACCAAAGAAACGAGGCCATTACCAACTCCATTTGCTAAGGTTTAATATGAGGACGCGATGCCTCATGGGAAGATTATGCTCAATTCGTCTAGATTATTTTTATTTTTGATTCCATAAAAAATGCCACATTACGCTCCATTGAATTGACCAACGTGGCTGTTTTCCAGCTATTTTACTTTCGTAATGATTTCCTCAACAAAGTATAAAATTAAAACCGAACTCTTCCGGGAGGTGAACTCCTTTTTTTATGATCCATATACAAAAAGTTGGGCCATTTTACCGCCTTATTTCAAATAATTGTCTTTAAGTTACTATGCGCACACGTGGATACAAACAGAAAACTCCCAGAAAGGGTAGAAAACCTCTTAATTTGAAAAACTTGTCACGTACGGCACGATAACTCCGAAAACTAAGTAATGCCACGTAACTTTATGGTAACAAGTTAAATGTTGCCAACATACTACACAATTACATGCACGCATACACAGATACAAACACAACACACCCACAAAATCGTCTACACACATTTTAAAGGAACATTTCATAGTGTTCATGTTTGTTTAGCAATTGCGCGGTCGAAAAAAAAACCAACGTTTTTCCATAATAGAAAACTTTTCAATACCAAAGTTGTTGTTTAATAGTTAAAATTGTTAGATTTGATTAAATTAAATACACTTTAGTTTGGTGATGGAAAAATAAAACCAACTTCATTGGTGCTGGCAGTCTCGTAAAAAAGGCAATTTGCGGTTACACAAAGTCTTTAATGTTAGTGCGTGTTTCTCTGGCATTTACGTAATTTATTGCTCTGGAAATGCTATGGCAATAATAATAAACTATTCAATAAAACATGATGGTAACACTTGCAGCAACAAAAACTTGTAAACATCGAAAACTCATGGCATAAGACATTGATTTATATGTGAAAGTTAACAAAGTTTGAGAGATGTTGTTGTTGCTTATTGAAGATTTCCTTTATTTTAATAAAATATTTAATAGTAAATAGTTGCACATAACTGCGACGGCTAGAAATAGCAATCAGATTAGTCATTTGTTCATCAAAACTTACTTTGCCGCCTTTAAAACAGACTCCACCGCATACAATATAATGACGGCAGCGCGTGATGCGGTCCTCAATACATTTTTCGTAGGTTAATTGAGGAATTGACTTCAGCTACTTCAGCGAATTTGTTTTTATGGATTCAAAGCGCCTTCCTGAAAGTGGAAGTTCAGCTTCGGAAAAAACATCCTAGTAGTACCAACTTATCGATTTTGTCAATGTTACTCGCAGTTTTTGAAAATTATACTTATTCGAAAAAATCGTGTAAGTAAATATAGTATCATAGAATGTTTTTGACAAACATTTAACTTATTTTCCTAAACTCAAAGTATAGCTCTGACTATAAAGTCTTAAGGGGTGTAAAAAAATGAAGTAAACTCTTCTAAAATCTCTGCACACCACTGAAAACAAATTTCATTTAACAGTCAATAAAAAGCAAACGTTGCAACATAAACAACTTAAAACACAACTGCTGCTCGAGTATATCACCCTGGTGGTGAACGAACGTGGCCTTCAGTGAAAATCCAATAAAATGCAAATTCAATCATTGACACTGAATTCCAATTGCAAAGATACTCGTACTTGATTGCAACAAGGTATAGTGCAGTTTCTATTTGCATTTGCGGTTTGATTAATAGTTAATGCGCTTAACTTATTTTAGTAGCTGGCTATCGATTTTTTCATCATCAATGGTAACCACTCACTATATTCATTAATACATTTGTAAAATTTTTACATAAACTTAAATTCAGTTACGATCTGAGGCGAGCCGCTGTATTTGCCTCCATTAGATAATGCCCTTGCCGAAGCGACTGCAAAAATGAAAAATTTTGATGGAAAACTTTCGCTGTTTTTCAGAACCATGCAGCGGTTGGGTATTTCTACAGCTACGGACGTGACATTCGTATGAATGATTCAAAGAAAACAAACGATTTCCAAAGAAAGCTGTGTTGCAAACTTGGCATATTGTGTAGTACTAGTGGAGAACTATATATAGGAAAAATAACAGGCTCGATCGAGCGTTCAGTTTCAAGATTTTAACCAATATAAACCGATACGGACGTGAGACAAAAAGGATGTGCTTTTGAGGAGATCCAAGCGGGCCCTATTTTAAAATATACACTTGCTCAGTATAACATACTTCAAAGACAAGGTCATAGCTGATGTGCAGCATTTTCTTAATAATTTCCGAAAATTTATATTAAGTAGAAAACAAAATTTTTTTATATTTATTATTTACGATAGCGGACGTGACAAATTTCAGATCCTTATAACTTCTTTGATATGTTTTACTGAGAGTTAATAAATGTGTATTTTTTTAATGCACTAATGGTCTTAATTAAGACACAGAATTTCAATCAGGTATGACCGCTATCACACTAATGGTAATATCAAATAGGGATACGGGGATACGGACGTGACATTAAACTTAACTTAAACTGAAAAATTACCGTCATCCGAACTTAATTCGCTCTCGTAGCATTTTATTCATTTAGTTGTTGTTGTAAGACACATTTTTAAGTTAAATTGCAATGAAAAATCTCTCTTAATTTACCTTATTGCTCAAAGAGAAAAGTCTACTAAATTTGAAAAAAACTGAATTCAAGAAAAATTCATCTTTGCGACCATTTTCTTGTACAAGAACAAAATTGGCTTAAATTCGGACATTTTCGGGCATCAGGACAGGCTTTGGCAAGGCAACTCTGGTTGGTTAGTTTCACCAAAATGCATAAATATCATTCTTGTAAATCTAATCCTGTAATCTTATACACTCGACTTTTCTACCTCGGGCTCTTGGGCTATAAATTTTATAATTTTGCAACATATGGCATCCATACGATTTTCTTATGATAATTTTCTACTGATATTTTCAACCGTGTATACTTAATAATTTATTCTTTTTGTATTACATGGAGATACTAAAGCTTTGATAATAAGTAATGCTGCAGCAGCGTTGCCAAGTGGACGGGTTTGACCAAGTCAAGCCCAAATTTTTTTATCGAAAATTTTTACTTTTTACATTTCAAGAAAAAATAATTTTATTATGGGAAGGCAAGGAATTACTTCTTTTCAACTTGGCAACCCTGTGCTGTAAGTAAATTGCATTTTTTTTGCCAGTATCACTACAATTTACGACTGGAATTGAAAACTTCACACAAGGTTTGCCCTTTTGATATTCAGCTTTTGAATCTTTTCGAAACTATAAAATGTATTTAGGTTTTTATCGACGATTTCCATGTTTTTGGATATTGATCGAGTTATTCAATTTGTTGATATTTTTAAATAGAATTCGATGAATTTTGATCCTATTTGGGTTGTTGTCGATGTTGTTTGATTTTTTTCATGTTTTTGAACACTATTCGACTTCTGTGATGATTTTCTTTGAAATCTCAACTATATTCGACTTTTTATACTATTAAATAATTTTCAAGTTTTTCGTTGTTTCTGATACGATTTGATACTTTTCAATGTTTCAAAAAACATTTCGATCTTTACATTCGTAACACTCAGACGAAAATGCCTAACCTGCGTCAGGTAACACATTAACCTGATAAATTGTTCTATGGAACTCTATTTAATTTAAAAAAAACTTTTTTTCTTGCATTCGGTGGGGTTCGAACCTGGACATTCCGTGTTGTTGCATGCGATATGGTCATATAACTTTAGTTCCACGCAATATAATAGTAAGAGTAGCTCAGTTCGTTAAGATGTGCGCATCTCTCAACAGTGGCATAACGTAGGAGACATAGGTTCGAATCTCGTCGGAGACAATATAAAAAGTTTTATTTCTCTATGAAATTTTTAAAATGTAACATAAATGAAGTTCCAATTAATAAGCAGTAAAAAGAGGGAATGATAGAAAAAAACAACATTCAGTTTCGTTTTTGGAGAAATTTCTGTAGCTAACCTGAGAATTAGGTTAGATAAACTTAACAACAAGGGTCATCAGGTTAGAAAATTTTAACCTAAGTTTTGGTAAAAATTTGGTTACATTAACCAAATTTATTTTCTGAGTGAACAATTTTTATGATTTTCGATAGTTTTCAACTTCTTCGATGTTTTTTGACATCATTCAGTACTTCTCGAGTCTTTTGAATATTGTCAGTATTTTTAGATACCATTCTTTGAATTTCTTCAATATTTTTCGACTTTCTCGATGTTGTTCGATAAAATTGAATCCCTGTTTTACTTCGGGTGTGACTCAATCATACACTTTCTTATAATTTGAAAATTTATATTTAATTTTATAATGTTATATATAGTATTTATACATATGTATATTATCCTTAAAAATATTTAGTGAAGCATGGTAAAACTAACAATAGTTAACAGTTTAAGATTTTGAAAATGTTTATTCGCATAGTATCTCTCTGAAAACCACACAGGTATATTTTTATAGTTTTTGATAACATTTCTGCATGAAAAATATAAAAAAATAAAAAAAAATATAAACTGTCAACTTATGTTATCTATCTATAGCTCCTGAAAATTGTTTTTCCTAATATGGCTCTTACAAGAACTCGTATGAGGAAAAAAGTTTCGATGTTTAAAGGGAAAAACTTTGAATGTGTTCGCTTCACAACCCTTAACGCCATGATGATGTTCGCATAGGCGCATTTCTTCACAACAGCCTTGACATGGTATTCTATGAAAGTGTTTGAAAAAAGGAATACAATAAGCTACGTGACGTCATTCTAAACCTAATACTAACATATATAATAAATATCATTAACATCGAAAAAGTTTATTTATTCGAAATACTCTCCATCACATACTACACACTTTGAACCTATCGGTCTAAAGCAGATTATGCAAGCACTTGTTGTGCTATCATAAAATTATGTCGTATCCATCAAAAGACTGACTGCTCTTGGGATTCGTTCATATCGCGAAAGTGTTGCTAACTGTAATTTTCGTGGAGCCATCAGGGAAGCAGAAAACTCGGGCGTCCTAGATCATCGTGGAAACGTTCTTTAGAGCAGGAAATGTTGGAGAGAATTGAAGGAACTGGCTAGGGATCGTACTCGTTGGAAGAGCTTTGTTGAGACCCTATGCTCGTTGAGGAGTTAAAGTACACAAGAAGAAGCACCACATAATGACTCGAAAATTGCTACTTGAAATCCAAATTTATTTTCTGTATTTACTTAAGTCTTCAAATTCTTTGTACTTGAATCTAAACGTGATATTTTTTGTACATGTTGAAAATGTTTTTATACCAAAAGAATTTGTAATTTTCAAAAAGTATTGGGGAGCTCGAATTTCCTCTTATATGTAGCAGCAGTTCCTTTGTGACATTTTGTAAGGTTTAAATGAATTTATTTTGGGTAACGGAGGGCAATTTGAACTGGTGCGTAATGTGGGAAGTGATAGTTGACTGTTGTTGATATTCAAAAATTGAAAGAGCTGCGTCCCTAAAGTTCCCTACAAAAGTTAAAAATCTTTACATATTTTTTATCACAAATAAATACATATATTTTTATAGTCAAATAAAAAAATTAAAAGCTTTCCCCCATGAATTTTTGTTTGAAAAATTTCAGTCATTTAGTGATAACACATTGCAAAGGCCACATTCATACTCTCCTCAATGAAATTTAAAAGTTGTGTCATCAACAGTTATCCTCGTGTATATCTTCTATGAAAAATAGCATCACATACATATGTAGGTATGTGTGTAATCATTTATGCACGTGTATGCACAACTAGACTTGTTCGTGCGGTTGGTTAATTCAATTAAGTAAAACATTATGGCCGTCGGGCATTTTCGAATAAAAGCACTAACTCATGAAATTGACGGACTTTAGTTGCGCAAGGATATGTGGTCATGGAAGTTTAACCTTTTATTTGTTATATTTTACATATTGCAATCAAGTGATATTGACGTATGGACGAAATCCACTGTAGAAGGTGTGCCACGTAATACCAAGCGTCTGTTCAGTTCTATCGGCTTTTCAGCTATATCACGATTGTAATGAAAGTCGGTACATTTCCTTTGGCTGTCTTGGACAAGTGTGTACTTCACACCTATACAAGACAGTATAATAATTCCTGAAGTAAATATTGAATATTAAAATTTAACGTATTTCTAAAAACAACAGACTCATTTCTGAACAAAGAAAAACTCGCACAAATGTGAAAATATCAAGATAACCAATCTGACCCAATTTCCTTTAAAAAACCCAACTTCATAAACAAAAAATAACAAACTACAATGCTAGGAATTTCACTTAAACGTCACAAGTGCAATAAAAGTGCTTCATTTCTATCAGCAACTTCTCACGTCACTATGCCGTACACATTTGTGCCGATAGCACTGTACATCAACTGGCCCAATGAAGAGGCAATCATTTATCAATCAGCACACATTGATATGCCTCTGATAAGAAAGCAGAACAACGATGATGTAAACTGTGAAAATTTGATTCAGCACGTATGGCAAACATTTTCAGGAATTCTTTCAATCAATTTAAATGCCACCACATATCATCGGTTTCGTTTTGCTTTTTCTGTAAAACCAAGAAAGAAAACTCCTCTCAATTCCTCTATTCGGGGTCATAAAATATCGTTTGCTGTCATCGCTTTCTATCGCTCTCAAACGGTGCTCATGATGTCTTGTAATTTTTATTCGATGCTGGACGTGATTTTGTAGCCGTCTAAATGTTGAAATGTTTGATTTGATTGCAGGCAATGCGTGTCGATGATGATGGATGATAAATATCCTCCAGTCTTTGTCGCTATATGCTAGTGGTTGTAAATGTTTTGTCCATCATATGAATAAAAATCTACTTTTAGATTTACTTTTTATATTTTTTACTATCAGCTTAAAAATGTTCAAATTTAATAAGAAATTTAAAAATCTTCCATAATATTTAATTAAACTACTATTCTATATCAAAGAAAGTTAGGTTTGAAGTTTCTTAAGTCTCCTACAGCTGCGTCTTATTACCTCAAAGTAAGTGTTTTGCTCTGTCATTATAATTCACTTTTCAAAAACTATTCTTGAAGAAGAAAAGTATAAAATCTATTTCGATAATTATTTCTCGACTCTCGACTATGTATTAAACATATTGCATATACGCGAAAATGGAATATGTGCTTCAGGACCTATCAGAGGAAATAGATTTGGCGTATATGATTTCATAACTGCTAAGGAGGGGAGGAGTAGACAAAATGGAGTTTCTCCTCTTCTTATATTGAAAAAAAAGTTAGTTAAATCGTACAAGTAAATTTTACGCACAAGTTTTTTTAAATTTCAATTCCAAACCATCGTTAAAATCAATGTTTTTATAGTAAATTTCACGAGCCTTAAAATTTTTGACACGAAATCAGACTAAAAATTCTTGAGCATGAAGGAAAACCTGAATGCAACTCAACATCATTACTAAAAAGTACAAAAAAAAACGATGTTTTGAAATTACTTGCAGATATCTCACGCTTACAAAAAGTCCTTTGATAAATTTTTTTAAATTTATTTTTTTTTGTATTTTATTTTCTTCAAATTTTGACTTTAATAGAAATATTTGAAATATATTTTTCATTATCTCCCTTGAGTAGATTTATGACCTTTAAAAATAACTACATTTTGCAATCAACTTACTAAATGTCACCAAGACGTTTATGTTTCATGATTTGCTTCGAATAGCTCAATGCTACACAATCTCAAAGGAATTTATTCATTATCCTTGAGAATGTTGTTGTTTATTATATTTGTTATTTTTCATATTTTTAATGTGTCAAACAATGTTTTTATAGATTTTGTGTGTAATACAGACTTAAAAAAGAAAATAGAACTCATCATGACGTATGACCCTGATTGTTCATTTCTCTACAATAAAACGAAAACCAAGTCGTAATAAAAAGTTGCAAAATACGTCATCAAGGGACATTTTGCAACAACAGTGCAAAAAATGTACACATGTGACGATAGTGTTATATGTAGGTACTACAAAAAAACATCACTGAGACGAACTGAAATGTCACTGACTAAAACAAGCAATCATAAAAAAAGTTTCCTAACACAACGAAGAAACAACATACAACAATACTGTTGCTATATATGTAGCACATATGTGTTTAATCGATATATGTATAATTGTGTATACATCCATACATATGTACATACTCATACCCCACAGTGACGTTTTTAAATTTCATTTTTTCCATTCTAAAAACAGCAATTATTTAATAATGTTTTCGATGCAGCAGCACTGTGCCTTTCAAAATATGAGCCTTGAGCCGCAACCAAAGCCCGACCACCCTTTAATGCAAGAACTCAGAATACAAATTTTCACAGATCTGAATTTATTGCTTACGTCATTTTTCACCACTCGAAATTTAATAAAACATCACCTGTTGACTTTATCACAGCTTTGTCAGTTTCTTAGTCGCTCGAAGTTGAATGAAACGATGCTCAAATTTAACTGTATTTTAATAGAACGCCGCTTATTTAAATGTCAATTCAAAGCTGAACGAAATTCTGCTTTCATTATCAGGTAAGTGACAACTCCCACACCGTTATAGTCCTATCCAACTTATTAACACCGTGAAGGTGTTCACAAAACAACCTCTTACTGAGAATTTAACTAAAAGGAGTCAAGCAGGATTGCCAGATGTCCACCATGTTATATCTAGTTGTGCTGTATATTGTGTTAAACCACACTCTTAGTGTGAGTACAGTGATACTTTTGTGAACATCAAGAAGAACGGGCTTATGACGATGATATTGCCCTGTTGTCATGAAGATTACTTAATTTGTAAACCAACCCTACACGATTCTGTCAGTGTTTTACTAGGTATCAATACTGCGTAAACTCAAGCAGTATCAACCAGAATGCTTCTCCCAATTTATGGCGTATGCAGGAACAACATAAGCACCAGTACAGAGGAGAATGTCCGTTGCACAACTCTACAAAATATGGAAATTTTGAACACAGACCGAGCTGCGAATATTGCAACCAAATTTTCCAACGAGTGTTGCTTTATGCTTGGGAATCATGCATATTGACGTGGCGTAAACAAATTTTTGTATATTCTTGCTGGAGGCAAATATTGAGGGCTTAGTAGCTTCATACGATCTCGAAAGTCATATTTTATTTGACTAAAAACCATTCTTTCATACCTACTACAAAAAGACGCTGTCATTTGATCAGGAACTTGTCAACTAGCGCTTTGACAGAAGATCGTGGCGTCGACTGGTGGAAAGCAGTTTTTTAAGAATTAGCCTGGGCTCGAAATAACTATACAGCTTTGCCTAGCACTACTGATGATTTAATAGGATACTAGCAGTAGTACAGAGATAACAGTTTTTAGTTTCATATGAGCTGTCGAAACAGCTAACCGTTAGTCAAATACAGCAATTTATTGAAGAATATACAAAAATCAGTGAATTTAGTTACGATGGTACAGAGGACTTTAGAGAAGATATTTTTGAGACATAGTGGTGATAAGAATAGCATTGGTGTAGTGTCGAAAGGCAACTGGCTCCGCTTATGATGCTAAAAATGTGTAACTTCATAGGTTTCCTTGGGATGATTTCGATGTAGCATTGATACCTCAATACTTCATCCTCATTCAAGCACAGAATATACTTTGAGCAACATGGGTGCGATCTAGTTCAGGAAAATATCTGGCAGTTCAAAACAATAGATATTGTTTGATTAGCACGAGCTTAGCACTTTGACAGACGTTGTACCAAATGAAATAAAAAACTATTCATAAGTTTGCCCCACGTCAACTAACAGTACAACATGTACTCATAAGCCGATTTATATTTCAAGATATATATATTTAAAAAAAAAAATCTTTAACATGAAATGCATTTCGTGACCTTAATATAACAAATGTGATTTTTCTTAAGGTATCAGAGTTAAAATTCCTTAAATCTTTCCTATACAATCAAAGACTATAATGCATCGGGATTTGAAATAAAATTTCATTATAGTCAGTGTGTTAATAGCTACGTCAATATTATTTAATTTTCTTGTTTCAAAGAGTTACTACCTAGTCCGACATCTTTATACTTTCAAAAAAAAAATTTACCAGAAGAACCTTCAATGTTCAAAATACTTAAGTTATATACAAAATAATATCCGTATCGGAGCGCAAAAGCATTTCTTTTCAGTCAATTTGGTGTAACAAATTTTTGATCACCTTTAAATTGCAGATATTACCATCTTCCTTTTGTTTAAGGACAGCAATTCACTTAATCAACGATTTGAATCTAAGGACAATTTAAAGTTTGTTCCCACTTCTGAATTTCAGTTATTAGCTAGTCCACCGCAATAAATAAAGATGTCATTTTCCTTGACACAACAATCGCGTTTTAAATCAATGCAAAATATTAGAGATGACATAAATTTATCGACGTTTTGAATTTTTTTTTTTTTGGTTTTTATTTGTTTTACTAAGAAGCGTCTGTACCTGTTGTGTTGATGAAATCATTCCCGGGTCGAAGTATTCGCTTAGTTGATATTCAAGGAACCACTTCTGAAATTTTAGGAGAAATATTGAGAGTGATAAGAACCGTTTTGGTCTGCCTCCATCTAAAAGGCACTGCTCTAAGCAGCTTTCAAAGATGCATTTCAGCCACGGAATAATTTTATGTGAAACGTGTACTCGTAATAGTTGCATTGACTTATACCAATCTCATATCTATTATATTATTCATCAGAGCTTTTCAAATGTGTAATCTATGAATTAATTTTCATGGGATACGAAAACATGGATAGTTGTCGAATGAAGAATTATTTTTGACAGCCCGGAAAGTGGGCAGCCATATGAGGTGTTATGCCTACATGTATTAGCGTCTATTCTTTAAAGTCAATTTTCGAGTCCAAGTTGTACTAAAATACGTCATTACTTCTGAAAAGTTTAAGCTACAAGAACATTAGTTTGACGTTACCAAAATGCACTTCTTAATACTTAAGCCAAATTTTAATTATAGCCATTAAAGCATTTTCCAGATGTCCGTAATAATAAAATTGTTAGTAAAATTGAAAATATCAAAACTATCGCTGCAACGCTTTTTCTTCACTCCAATATCTAGCCTACGTTTTGCTTTTATCAACAGAAAAATGTAGTGAAATTGCAGTGTACTTTTTTGAGTAGTATCATGTGATTTTTTAAGCGTTTGGTTATTGAAAATTGAAAAAAGAACATAAAATTTGCAATAGTGAATGAAATATTAATTTAGTGATACATCGATTCCTTCCATTTACTTTTTAAAGATGATTTCATATAAATGTAGCCAGCGGCGACGCCCGAGGTGATTTATCCGTAAGCACCAATTTTGGCAATCTTTTTCCAGCAATTCGTCCGGTATCTCACCAATGGTAGCTGTGATGTTGTTTTCCAGGGCTACAATTGTGGCTGGTTTGTCCCTGTAAACGGAAAACTTCATCTAGCACCACAAAAAATAGTCTAGTGGGGTCAAAAAATAAAATTTGAAAAAATACGGTCCAATAATGCCGCAAGCCCACAAACTGCACCAAACAGTGCATTTTTCTGGGTGAATTGGCAGCTCTTGAACTGCTTCTGGCTATTCTTCAGACTAAATTCGGCATTTTCTGCTTGTTGACGTATCCATTGATCCAAAAATAAGCTTTGTCGCCGAAGAAATTTTTAATTTGCGAAATTACAGAGCACGAATTTTGATAATAAAAATGAATAATTTACAAGTACTTTTCGTTTGTTAGTCTATTCATGGTAAAATGGCAAACCTTACTAAGCATTTTTGGCTTTCACACATGTTACGAATCACTAATTAGGTGTCAAAAAATTTACACTGAAAACACAAATAGCAAAAAAACCACCCGTTTCCCTAAAACAATTCTTGCCGATAAGCCAATTCGTTTTGCTAATGTTTTAATTCCAATCCTTGAAGCACACTTCAAGTAGCCTTATACTTTTAGTATCGATACAGCTTAAATATCGTTGACATGCAGCATTTGCAGAAACTAGAACAAGCCACGAAACCAGGACGGATACAATCAACATCCTCAAGAGAGTTCAACAAATTTCATTGTTCAAGATTTTCTCCACAGATTTGAGCGCATAATTTGCAATGTAAATCCCTGACACTATTAAGACCCAGTGCAGTCAGCCAGACAGGATAGTGAAAAGTTACACAATACTGACAGTTCGAAGAAAACCACAGCAACGTATAATAATCACTTGTTAGCAACACTGGTTGCTGTTTCTGCTGCATCCGCTGCTGTTCTGACATTCAAATCGAAATCCTCTTACAATGCAGGGGGAAATGCAACGCAGGGTATGCGATTTCGATTTATATCCTTATGAGTTGCACTGCATTGAGTTGTAGCTGAATTTTGTTGTATTGTTGCTTCTACTGCTGCATTTGTCAGTTTTTATATTGGTGCAATTTTTTACTTAATTCATTTGTTGATGATATCATCGGTATTTTCAATTTATTTCATCTTGGTGAGTTTTGTGTGAAGAGTTGCGGGATATTCTTTTGGTTTGTTATCATACCAGTTGGGTGGAATTTTTCATTAGAATTGGTTTTTGTCACACTGTGACAAATGAAAAAAATAAGTTTATAAAGTCTACACTTGGAAAAAAGTATAATTTACTCATATAAATTTATACGCTTGCCAGACTCTGTTTTGGCATTTAAAAGTGCTTTCTTATGAAGCTAATATTGTTAAACGAGTTAAATTGTATGTGTGGTCAAATTATTTTTAGGATAAACTAGTTTTTCCTAAGCCAAACTAGCCTAAAAGTAAGCAATTTCTGCACATATAGATTGAACGACGGTCAAGAGCCGCCGCGAAGCCTGTATTGGGAATATTGGAAGATATAAATCCTGAGCCGCGCCCGAAAGCCGCCCACTTTCCCTCACTTATAACCTGCCATGCATACAATAAAATTGATTTACTTTGTAACTGCCTAAGTCTTTAGTCTAGTCTAGTCTTCACTAACCAAAGTATTTTTGCATTAAAATTTCATTACATATATGTAGGCTTAACGGTAACTAGTTTGGCCTGCAACTATTTTGGCCGGTAACAGGTACATATATATATATATAAATTTCGAAAACGGCAGCAGCTATTTTAATTTTGATGAAACTTGGAAATTTGGTGTACTTATGAAAAAATTGGGGCTATGTTTCAAGTTTTTAAAGACCTTCAAGGACATGCCACTGCCCTTAGCTTTAATTTTTATATCATTATATCCCGCAAGCCATGCAACTGATATTGTAATGAAACTTCACTATACTGGCAAAGCTCGTTGAAGGGCGTAGCACAGCCCACAATATTTATAAATGTTATAATAAAAGAACTAATAAAGCAATCGTTATAAAAATTAATACGGAAAATAAACTTGCTATAATGTATCATTGGGACGACAGGATTGCATCAGTAGGCGTGGAACCTCTTATGTTAACAAAAGTAACATGGCATTTTTTGAGAGAGTGTCATTTTTGGCTCTTTTTGAATAATTTTGACGGTTTCAACTTTTTTCACCATTTACCCATCTTTCTTCCGACTTTTTCAGCCTGTTTCAACTTTTTTGAACATTTCACAACGACTTTTCTTCCTTTTTCTATTTTTTTCAAATTTTTTCAACCTCGTTTTCAATTGTTTCAACTTTTTTCAACTTTTTTCGGCTATTTGACCATTATCAATATGGTTCAAAAATCCATCAACTTTTTCAATATATTCCATAATGCTTCGAAATTTTCAAGCTTATTCAACATATTTTATAATATAACGGCTTTTTCAACCTCTTTCAATATTATTCAAAATGTTGCACATATTCGAATTTTCAACCTCATTTTTTCGACTTTTTCAATTTCAAGCTTTTCAGCCCAAGCGAATGCAGAGTAATCAAAGAGTAAGTGTCCAAGTGTTTCTCCCATATTTTAAAATTTGTTAGCTTCCACCAAATTGGTTAGCTAGATATAGATTCGAGCCTCAAATTACTGGTAAAAAGTAAAGTTTATAAGAGATCAATAACTTCGAAGCTATTAACTATATAAATTCAAAACATTAAAGTGCAAGTTCTTATGAGACTCTTCATATGAGAGCAATGTTGAATACTTTAAGTTCTTAAATGAAGCTGAAAAAAATCGAACTTTAAATACAAAAAATGTGATTAATGATGGTTGCCTATATTCAACTTTTTTTTTTTTACATACGCTGCCAAGCGAGACATTATGTGTCATGTTTTAAATCACCCCGAAAAAATCGTTAAAACAATATAAATCAATGTTAGCGCACACGCACACATGCACAACCAATATGCCAATATACGCCCACACACATAAAGTACATTAGTTAGATACATGGTAGATACAGAAGACCTTCATTTTGCCATTAATCAAAATTTATTGGATCGAAATCATTTCTTTCTCTTCAATTTTTTTCATTTCATTTTGCTTAAGCACGAGCAACCAACCAGCCTCATTAGAGATAATGCGCAACATACCCAGCATGTCAGCCGGCGAACCACCATTCATCCACCATAACGTGAATTTGTTGCCTCTTTCCGCTTTAAAAGGCAAACTGTTGCTTCAATTTGACAGTTTATTGGATTCAGTCCTTTTTGTCATGGCAATCAAAGAAAATCTTTTCCAAATGACTATCATACATCTGCATCAGCGGTATTGGTTGTAGTTGTTACGTGGTATCGCTTAGCAATAGTTTCCCTTCGATACTTAGTACTTTCTTATATCTACTTAAGTTCTTATAGCTTTGTACCTCTATATTCTTTATATATACTATCTTTAGAGTGAAATTGGTACGTGATATCCTGGTAACATATTCATACGCGCACGGAAAAGCAGCTGGAATAATATAAATGGGCCTGTCGTCTCCTATAAGTTGTATTATCTGAAGAATTTTCTATCGGAATATAACTAAACTTTGCACAAAATGAATTTTTTTTACAAAAATAAAAAGTAAAAATCCAAAAAAGTGAGCGTGATTAGAAAAGTAGGTGTGACACCATTAATTTCTCCATTTAGTTTCTAACAGACTGTAAGATTATAATGACACCTTGTGCAAGGGTACTAAATAGCAAAAACACCACTCAGATGAAAAATGAACGGAATCACTTGGTTCCTGAGATAAAACCAATTGAAAAGAGTTAATATTTTCGATGTCCTCGTATATGATATTTTGATATGGTTTGTTTTCTTTTAAATTTGATTTTTGTGCTTCTAAATTTATTAAAATCATTTCTTTAATACTCCTTTTTTTATTTTTGTTTTTAATTTTATCAGAAATGTTTATGTGCCCTTAGAGCTAAGAAGTTTTGAACTTAGGAGAAAGAACATTTTCTAATCCCTAGATTACCATAATTATAACCACGCATATTCGAAGAAGTTTGTGTCGAAAACTTTTTAAATTATTACCCAGTGCACTAAGTTAGGTTAGGTAGGAGTCCGACTCACTTGGACCTAATTTTGATCCGTTGTGATACCACATGGTAGTTGACTACACCCTCTTATTGAACCAACCAGGTGTCGAAATAAAACTAGGTAGCGGACCTAAACTAACGTGTATAATATCATCCAAATCAAAGAAATACGAACCAAGTGATAAGTGTCATTTTCTAGCGGGACAGAAACAAAGAAATCTCCACATCCCCAAAACTGTACATAAGTCAAAAAACAGAACACCTAATCTCTCCGCATGTCTGCCGATGAGGTAGTGGCCAGTTATGACTGCAACAACTGACGAGACACTACGTCTAGTGCGCGGTGTTAGTTCCAGAGAGCGCTAAGCATCCCATTTAAGCCAGATTTCACTTGTTGTATTGCAAGTTGACTTGTGTTGACCTTTTTTTTAACAGATCTTTTTTAAGCAGTAGCTTACAGGTAGCAAGTGGCATGCCAACACCTTCCTTGCCTAAGGAATTTGTGTAACAAGTCCATCAGCTTTGCAATTACCATCAATGTTCATATCCACAGGGAGATGAAGTGAATGTTAAAATGCTCAGCTATCTCATTAAAAGACAAGTATCATTTCTGGGCCACTATTGATTTCTGAGTAAATGTTAATACCTTTCTCTATTGGTTAAATCATTTGTTCTCAGCCAGCATGCTAGCTTTTCTATAGCTAGAACCTCTGCCTAAAAATGCTACCATAGACTGCTAACTACGCAGCAATCCTTAGCTTGGAGCCATCCGTGTAGAAATTAACATGGCCCCTTCTCTCCGGGAGTTCTCCTTACCAGTGATCCCTAGCTGGAATGTGAGCTATGTAATCCCTCTTGAATAAGATTACTGAAACATTATAGACTAAGCTGGAGGGTACGAAGCTCGAATTGCTCGTATGAAGGATAGCCGATTGTCCAGTCCTTCCCTCGGACCAGCAAAATGTTTTCCTGTCTAATGGCAGAGCATGTTGCCATCCGTTTACCTAATAGATCAAGGGGAAGGAGATGAAAGCGAACCGCCAAGGCGTCAGTCGATGTGGTCTGTTGTGCAATTGTTTTTTGTAGCTAACCTTGTTTACCACAGGCCATGACAAACCAATGACATATAGCAGACTAGATCGAGTGACCGCTTCAACATTAACATTTATTTTCCAACTTCATTTCCTATCGAATACCAGACCAGGATACCTTGCACTACCTTTAAAGGCAAGTCTAGTGCCCTTCAGCGTATGTGGTTCAATAATTGGAAGTTTATGACTCTTAGTACAGAAAACTAGTTCAGTTTTGTTCAGATTTAGGACTTATCTAGCCTGATTATATATTCGAAAATTGACATACTCGTGTTTTTATGGTAGAAATATTGCAATTACATATAGATGAACATTTAAGAAGATGCGTTCCATAGATCTGCTTGAAAACTCTTGCTCGAAAATAAATATTTTATCCTTGATTGCTCATACAAGTTTTGAATTAAAAAACAATTAATTTTCGTGCTTCATAGTGACGTGGATGTAGTTCACCTGCATCGGCTCGGCTGCATTAGCAGTCCTTCGTTTCAAAGGACAGACAGTCAACGACAGATTTGATCTACTAAACTTGAAAAAATTCGTCAAGACTAAAATCAAATGAAAGAATTCTTATATTCTGATCATTACTCTGCATAACCTCGCTTTGTCTTGCAATTGATATCAATTCTATTCGAGTTGCTGACCTCCTAACTGAATACTGATTTAATAAACACCCAACACATTGTATCAGCTATAGCTATATATGAGTGTGACAAGCTTCGTTCAAAAACTAAGACTCCGCTTTTGATGCATCGGACACGTATTTAACCAAGAGCTCTTTTCCATATAATTGGCAAGTGTTTACCTGCTGGAATTTTCAACGTCATCTACAATGACAAATTGCTCTGAAGATGCCGACAATAGTCGACTTTCTTTTAAGCTGAAAGTTGGAGAAATGTTAAGAAAGTTGAAAAATATTGAAAAAGGTGAAAAAATTGCGTTAGGCGCGACTTTTCGTCAATTCACTCCCATATAGATTTCCCATTATTTTCTGATACCTCATTATAGCCAGTAAATCACATAATCATCACTTAAGTTTGTTATCTGTGTAACATTTTTTCTTTTTATTTTTCAATACTTTAAGTCACTCTTGTCTTATCCGAACGCTTCTAATTATTGGTCTATCTTAACTTTCCACTCGATATCATATTGCAAAAATGACGAAAAAAAAACTTTGTTCGATGCGAAAATTTAAGGAATTTAATGCACTGAAATTGTTTAGCATTTCTTTGTGTTTCATTTTACTTTTTTTGTACGTACTTGTATCCTCTTCATTTTATTTTGTTTTTTTTTTTTTTTTCTTTAAGCACGGAAAATTAATCAAAGCGAATTCCAACGAGATTAGAGACCACAATTGACAGGAATTTGATTTATTGTAAGAAAATGACTTTTTGCTGGACAACAATGATGAAGAAACAAAGACGTTACATCATCGTGCAGTCTGCGGCAAAAGAAAAAAAAATGGAACGTTTTACGCAGTTTGATAGGAAAAGGTTAAAAGGTTAGAAAGCACTATGGTACAGGTAAAAGGTGTATTGTTGTGCACACAATGTCTTTGTTGCGAACTTGATTAAAAATCTAACATAAACTGATACCTTAATATGTATGGAATAAGCTTGAGATTTGTGTTATTGATTTAGTCATCCCTTTGTATATGACTGACGTTTAGAGCATATATATTCCAGGCATGAATTTCTGCATACTGACCTTAGATTTTACTACATCAAGCCTGAGATTCTGTAAGCATATTAAATTTTAAATTGCCCGGAGGTTTGACAGAATGCCAGAAAAAACCAAACAAATTTTTTCTCTATGCAAAATATTTTAATGTAGATATTGTAGCTATGCAGGAGATAACTACACCATTGACATTGACAATGAACTTCATGCTGACCTTCCATGTAATACGAAGAATTGAGGCGCAAAAAGTACGCGAATAATGGAAAATGGAAAAATTCAATCGCACAAAAAGTTCTTAAAGAACCACTTCAAACTTTTGTAATATTGAATATTGAGATTTTATTTCGTTTCCGTTTGATTTTATATAACATTGAATGAAAAATGAATACAAAATACAAATGTTTTAATAATGAAAAAAAAAACGAACAACTTTGTAGCTTTCTTTTATTGATATGACTTTCAAATGTACATACATATTTATGTGGTACTTAGTACACTACAGTATTTAGTATACTACAGTACTCAACTTCCGGCTAAATCATAATTTATGCTAACAACGGAAGCATTATAAAATATATTTGTAACGTTCCGTGTTAACCGAATCAGTGCTCTGTCAAAAATTCGAAGAAAATGTTCATTAACTTTTAATTTGTTCATTTAATTCTTAGCTACAGTAATATTGTCGTCTTTCTAATTTTAAATTGATTTTCTAAAACTTCAAGGCATCGTCTTTAAAATTTTTATTCAAAAATTAATCTGTCATAACTTTTACAGAGCTTATAACGGCTTGAAAACTATCACCCATTTATACGAATTAATTAAATGACACATGTCGTATACTTAACATTTAATTAATATTCCATGACGTATTCGTTGTGAATTCTGTGAGTTGAAAAAAACCTCGAAAAATGCAAATATTTCAAGCAGCAACCAAACCACCTCCTCCTCTCATTTTCGATGATGGCGGTGTTTAAAATTCTTTTGAAAATGGCCCCGCACCACAAAATGGCCAAAAACTAATTTTTCACCTTATAAGCGGTTGTTTTTAGCCATTCTGTAGGATGGGCGCAGGTCGAAAATAATTTTAAGCACCATCAGCATCCTCAAAAATATGGCGTGACGCGGGTTTTTTCGTTTTCACAAAAAACAAACTTATTCACCGTGTGGAGGGCGGTTTTTGGCCATTTTGGAGGGTGAGGCCAACTCCGTTAGAATTTCAAACACCGCCATCGTGTTCTGCTTCCAAGAAAATGGGAGGAGGTGACTTGGTTGCTGCTTGAGATATTTGTCTTTTTTTTCCGACTCACAGAATTCTAAGCGTGCAGCATGCAACGAGTCAAAACATAGGACCGAGCGTCTGAGATCTCTGACGCACGCACACTGGTTTAGTTTTTTGGTTCAAAAATTGGTAGAGAGCGCACAGTTTATTTTTTTTTTTAATAAATGCTAGCAAAATTGTTGGAGCCCGAATTTTGAAAAAAGATTTTCGTGTTTTATTATTTCAAGTCAAAAGCCAACCAAAATTTTTTTAAAAATATTTTTTCGTTCATAAATAGCGATCACAATTGAACCATTTTTGTTTTTAACTAAAGCTTAACAAAGTATTAATAAATCGTTGGATATTAATAAAAAAATTATTTTATATATATTTTATTCTATTCCCAATAGTTTTTGAGATATTTCGTTTCAAAAAATGTTGAAAAAAGTAAAAAAAAACACAAAGTGTGCAGTTATTTAAAGATTGACCGATATAAATTTACATATGTAATGGAACATTCCACGCCAAATTGGACACCATTTTGCATTTTCTTCCTTGATTTTTTTAACTTATCCGTTTAGTACCTACTGTTTGAGAGTATTCTTCATAAAATTTTTCATTTTTATTTTCAAACTATTTAAGAGATATTCAACTATAGAAAATAAACGTTTTTTAATGTGTTTTTTTTTTTATTTTAAGCGCTCATAACTCCGCGAATGATCAGCCAAATTGCATTTTTTGTTTTAGAATTTTCGATCTTAAGCGTACTTTTCATAAAAAATATCGAACATTTTTTCAAAACGAATTTGTGATATTTTCAAGTTTCAAAAATAAATTGTCATTTTTAACAATATGTGTACTGATCGATTTACTTCAAAATTTCTTCTAAAGAAGTTTTATTTATTTTTGATACTTTGAGTCCAGTCGGGTAATCTGCAAACGATGAGATCTTTTTTTCGAATTTTCAAAGCTCATATTTTTAAATATCTGTATTGAAACATATCTAGATGCGGCACTTTGAAAAACTTAGGCATGATTTTCTTATATTTGATTAATTATTATTTCATTTTATAGAAAAATTATTGTTATTCAAAAATATGTTATGCACAGTCAACCAAAATTTCTTACATATTTTTGAAAATCTTCACTCGGCGAACGATAAGGCAACACTCAAAATTTCACACAAAATATTTTGCTGCAATATTGAGGCAGAATGGATCAAAACTTTGCGAGGAATAAATTTTTCCATTATACTTAACCCAGAGTAGAAGTTTTTGACAGACCACAATCACACATATGGGACTTTCTTTTACAAACCGAACACTTTTCTTTTCAAATATTAATTTGTTATTAATTTTTTAAAAATCATTTTTTTATTAAAGTTTTTTTAGATTTAAAATTAAAATAAAATCAATATTCTATCTTTAACAGAACTGGAGTTATGAATTTATGAAAGTGAGTCTCCTAGCCAAAAATCACGAAATTCTCAAAATTTAAGCTTACTCTATTTTAAAAAAAAAATTTTTTTTTGGAAAAATCCTCGAACACGTATCTCTTCTATTTCAATACAGAACCCATAAAATAAATCTCAGTCACATCAAAAATGTGTCGGTCAATATTTGTCAAAATCCGTACGATTTGTAAAAGAACGTCCCATATGCTGATGAGTATATTGCTACTCATTATGTGTGCAATATCAGGAATCAATGAAGATATTACTGGATTGTCCCGATGCCATACCCGCTTCTAGGCTTAACAAATGAAATCACAAAATTAATATACCCTGCGCGCTTACTTCCTGCGCATAAATTGTTTTAATAAAAAATTGTTGATTAAAATCTTTTGGTGATAAAAGGAACAGATCCGTTTAAGATCACATTAATTAGCCAAGTTATCAGCTAAATGTTAGAACAAATTTATTCATTAACTGTCGTAAGCGTGTTCACATTCACTTTTTCTATGAAAATCGTGTTGCTTCAGTTTGGATTGGTCCTTTATTTTCCTCATTTGGAAAAACAGTGCATTTATTATATATATATTTAGTTACTAAGTATGAGCATACGAAAAAGCTGATCAACTTGTTGGCTAAAACGATCTATAGTCAATGTGCCTCAATTCCCTATTTTGTATCCCCCTCCGCCCCTACACGTCCTGCAATTGAAGAAATATTTCAATCAAAAAAGCTGAATCGTAAGAAAAGGAATACTATTTAAAATTTTCCGCCCCCAATAAAAAATTTCCGCTATTAATTGGAACTATTCTGGCAGTACTCTCAGTTCAGCCCTGAACTAGTGTAGTACTTTCAACAAATTGAGTAATTTAAATCAACGAACGTATAATAAATTATTTATTCTTAAATTCGAGTACTTAAATCAATGGAACATTTTGTATACAAAACGTTCGGTTCATTTTCAATAAAACATATTTTCTTATCGTCCCATAAAGAACACTTGGCACTGTTTCCTTTCTCTTTTTCGTTTTATGGCTTTATCTTTTGATAGCATTTCATGTTTTTTTTCTGTTTTCCGTGTGCTTTTACCCTTCAGCGTGCCATTGTGCAATATAGTGACATACCCAAGTGGAAAACTCAGAAGCGAATAAAATTGGTGCTACAATGGTGCACAATCTTTAGCTGTACGACAGCAAATGAAGTTAAAACTATTGTTTCAATATTATGGATTTAACAGGTAACATGTTATGTTTACATTGAAACAGCATTCGACAATGGTGTACTTACCGTAGCTCAATTGGCTCTCAAATGAAAACTTGCAACGCCCATCTTACAGCCGGCACTGTAGTCAAGTAGGTAAGTTCGAGAGCTCTTGGTTCAGCAAGCGTTGATTCGATACTCAGTTTTGACAAACGTAGGTTCAACAAACCGTAGGTTCATAAACATTTAAAAGAGTTAAATAAAAATTAGCTGTATTCGAGCCCGCATTCTTTCGCTTTAAAGGGAGCAGTTTAACCCACCGGTTCAATGATTTGAGATTTTTTTGAGCTGGCTAAGTGTGAATATAAGGATTCCAGTGACTTCTGTACCATGTAAAAACTTATATGGAGTTGTATCACAAATGAAGCAATCCGAAAGTAGTGATCCATTTGCCCATTGGGTACTCTTTCTTTTACTTTATGCGTATTTGTGGTAAAGTATGTGTATCCGCTGTGTTTGCGTGTGTTTGTTTAAACGTAAGAGTAAGCGGTCACTGTGCTCTGTCTGATTTTATTAGGTTTTACCTTTATTGGTTTCCACCTGCTTGACCATCCATAAAATTGGTGGATTACTGTCGGAAAGTGTAAAAACTTAATTTCAACGTGTTTGAAAAGCACGCAGCGGTAGCGTATGTGCGCAGATTTTGTGGGATTTCGTATGTATGGGAATTATTGAGCATTATTACTCTGGGGAATATGTTGCTACATTGGTAAATTGCGATCTTATAATACTTTTCCATGCTGGTTATAAGTAATTGTATTTTATTGTGATTGCAAATACGAGTTCCTTTTAAGTGAAAGGGTGAAATAAAATTCGCTGAGTAATTGAATAGTGGGTTTCAACAGCTCGCTTTATATAAAATGCTAAAAATATTTATTAACAGTTAACAAATTTTGTTTAATGTTGCTAAGTCACGTATTAATAAGTTAAATCGTTATTTATTGAGTCAAAGAGAGTTCTTATCTTAAAAATATTTGATTTTGATATATCGATTGATATTTGCACGCAGGTTGATCTGGATATGACCTACAGGGATAATCAGCTACATAAGACAGTCAAGCTGGTATCATAGTAAAAATATAAAAATTTGAGGTAATCAGCCGTTGTTGTAGAGGGCTATAGGTTTTCAACGAACAACGCAATTCAAAACTGTGCTAGGTACCCATTATTTAAATTATTCCAAGCAATGCAAATGCATATAAGGGCCGTATCAATGCACCCAGAGCATATTTAGCCCAACTCAAAACCATATCATGTTATGTTATTTCAAGAAAACTTCAGGTGACATGCTAATGGAGATGATGAATGGATGGGAAAGTTGGCTCTATTACCAAATCACTAAAACTATTTATAACACTATAAGGATAAACTTTAGTAAAAAGCTGTTTCACAACAAGAAGGCTGAAGAGGACGGATGGAATTTTAAAATAGATAAAGGCATCCAAGTAGGCTAGAAAACGAGAATAACAGCACTACAATAACCAGTTAACTAGTTTTAAGAAATTATTTATTTTTGAATACATAAGCGACATTTTGAATTTAGTTATTCACAAAGAAAATTTTTAAATTACCATTAAGGACGAGTCACAATGGCCCAACACTATGGGCTTAGTGAAAGATGGGTTACGCGACGATAACACCTTCAAAACCTAACCTAATCTTAACTTACCTAGCCTTAGCTAACTAAGAAAGGTCAGGTGATCCAGACGCAACGGCTTGGAAGCGGCAAGGTGATCCTCGTAACATGAACTTTAAATTCAGCACTACCTCACCTCACCTCACCTCACCTCACCTCACCTCACCTCACCTCACCTCACCTCACCTCACCTCACCTCACCTCACCTCACCTCACCTCACCTCACCTCACCTCACCTCACCTCACCTCACCTCACCACACCTCACCTCACCTCATCTCACCTCACCTCACCTCATCTCACCTCACCTCACCAATCCTAACCTAACCTAACCTAACATAACCTAAACTAACCAAACCAAACTTAACCTACCTAACTTATCCTGAAGGTTCATTTCCATTCCAAATTTCATCAAAAATTAATATAGCTGTGTATAGAACATATTTTCATTTTCTGGTAAGGTGCCACGCACCTCCCATTAGAGAACAAACATATTTCCTCAGGGTTCAATTTCTGTGGAAAACTTTAACAAAATGGGTCCATTAGCTTAGCAGCAAATAAGTATTTTCGTGTTAAGAGCGTGGGCCCGCCCACTAAAAAACAAATATCTTTACTCAAGAATCAACCTATCTAAATACATACCGAATTTCATCAAAATCAGTATAGCGACTCAGCCGTGACAACGTTTTTTCCACAAGAGGGCCTTGCCACGCCCACTAAAAGAACTTGGAATTTTGAATCGTTTTCCTTAGAGGTTCAATCTATCTCCAAGCCAAATATCGTCAAAATCGGTCAATACGTTTAAAAAACGTATTCTTCTGTGTTACCGCCTACTATTGAAAACAAAAATACTTTCTACACTGCCCCTCTTCACAATCTTTGCAGCAAAGAAAATTAAGCGATTATGTTGTGTTATGGCAACTAAAAAAGAATGGAACCTTGTTGCCACCGCCTATTTATATATAGTTAGATATGGATTTGGTCTTTCTCAACATATTTCACCTTACTCAAAGCTGTTTTATAGAATTCAGACAAGCTTTTTTTCGGTTTTAGTATCATTTTTAAATTTTTTCAACATCTTCGTTATAAACGTAACGAAAATTCATTTCAATTTCATTCACATAAGGAGCGAATAAAAAAATCGAATGCCCTCATTATCATCACTTTAATGAAACGGAAATAAATGCCGCACTTGTTGCTTTACAGTAATCTCACAATCTTTTACAAAGAATAATTTTGTGCAATTAATTTCATGCCGTCGGCTAACTTTTGAAATATTCCAACTTCATTTTATCTTTTAAGTATTTGAAAAATTAATGCTTCTCAAGAGAAAATGTTAAATTTGAGCAATAAATATTCTGTTAGAAAAGTTCAAAAGGCAGCAGCATTAACATTAAACCTTTACATACTATAAGTTAAAGTACAAACAAATTAAACAAAAATATTTCCAGGTAATTATCTTGCGTAAATAAACCCCGCCTCTAAAATTTGCACTTGGCTCGCCCACATGCGTTCCACTTATGTAAGGGATACTCTTAAATTTGGCACGTACAAGACACTAAACAAATAAATTAAAAATCGTACCTACCAAATACATAGCATAATTTGCGCTATTGCTTACTGCACCACAGTGGTGCCACAGACTGACGCACTCGACTTTGGTCTATGGATTCTCTACAACTTTTGCCTCCGCCTCGACTACAACTGGCATGCAAACACATTTTTCCTTAGGGAAATAATCTAACTACTCTTTGGAATTTCTGCAGAACGAAACATGAGAATTTTAATTGCCCAGTGGAGTATTAGCTATGGCTGTGTTTGGTTGATGTTTCCTACTCTGGCAGTGCCAGTTCAATGAGCTTCTTGGCTTCCATTGGGTATATACTATAGTAAGATTTTCGTATTGAGTTTCAAGCAAAATTTCTGGAATTCGCATAACTCATTCGAATCAGAAAATTCCTGCTGCTGTTGTTTATCTTGCCGTTGTTTTATTTGTCGGTATATCGAATATTTTTGCTATGAATTTTTAAATTGATTTACTGCAAATAGGTACAAAATTTGATATTCAGGTTCTTATTGCTTTATTTGGCATGAATGGATTATAATGCCATGGATTGATTATAAACAAAAACATAATGAGATGAAATGGTGTGAATTAAGTTGTGTTATATTAACTTAAATTGTTTCAAATTAAGTTTGATTGAATTGTGTTGAACTGAGTTGTACTCTAAGGATTTGGACCATTTTGCTCTTGGCTCAAAATGCAATGGTTCAGCTTAAGGTTTCTTCTCCCTCTCAAATATCGGGTTTTCAATATGTTAGGTTAAGTTAAAAGTGTCGTTTGCATCTAGCATTTTTCAATCGGAAGCAGTTTGCCCATTTTGGTATATTGCCTTCCTTTTCCTAGCGAACCACCCAGAAGCCTTGGTGCAGTTGCGAATGCTGATGAGCTCCAACTCGGCTAATTCCTCAAGACCAACGAAGAATGCAGAACCAAAATATTTGGTTCGATTTCTCATTATCCCCGGTCATTTGCGGAGCAGGTGCTTAACCATCTCATCCTCTTCTTCATTTCCACAACTCCTACAGAAATCTGTAAAGGAGGCAATATATTTAGCGGTTATATGGCCAATAACACAGTGTCCCTTCAGTATTCCTACAACAGTTCTTAGCTCTCCTCTGCTGAATCTTCAGAGAATTTATGTCCTCTATCCAAAAGTGTAGGTCCGCCATCGGTATCTAAATGTCTACCATTTGTTGATTTTCCGGTTGTTCTGCTCCTATTTTGGCATATTCGTCAGCTTTCTTATTTCTGGAAATACTCTTACGACCGGGCACCCAGTAGAGCTCTATAGTATGCTGTCGGATTGAACGTAGTGACTCCCTGCAGGGTTCTAAATACTTGCCTGTCGCTGCCTGACTGCCCACACATATAGTTATGAAAGAGGGACTATGCTCCGTGTTTCATACCACCTATGTGACTTGGTACGAAGTCTAAGACAGCTACCATAACTTCAATCAAGACCGCAGAATTTTATTATAACATAAGAAGCCCTTTGAAGACGGCGAAATATGGAAAGGGTGTTTTATAAAGGCAGGAGAATTGCTGTTTCAAAATTTTTAAAATAAATCTGAAATTAATTCTTCCACTAAAGAATTGCAATCATATATGATTATTTTAAACTTAAACTGAGTTCCAACTTTAAATTACTATTTTAAGGTTAGTAGATCGCCACCAAAAATTCTAAAAGCAGGTCGCCCGCATTGGTTAAAACCTTGGCCACCCATGGTCTATAGCATAGATTTGGCATAGATTTCAGCTTGAAAAACCCTGCAGTACTTGGGTAGTCTGAAAGATATCTCCATGCCCATATTATCCGAGTAAACATACGCTCCTGCATCGAATTTCAACTTGGAGTCATCCGTGAAGATGGTTAGCTCCTTCTTTCCAGAACGATGCCAGAGTTTCACTCTATTCTTGTTGGGAAGTTGACGTTGTAGGCAGTGTCGAAGTCAAGTATTGGTACACGGTAATCAGTTGTGCCATCTTGTTGAAATCAGATTAACAGAAGTCAGTTGATATGCGTACATAGCGTTCAGCATTGAAGTTATTAGTCGTTTCTTTGTCTTTTCAAAGAAATATGGATCAATGACACTATAAAACCATACCGGGCAATGGTTTCTTTCAGATAAAAGGACTTCTTTGAGTTCACTGCGCTTCTTCGCCTAAGAAACTTTTCGTCGAAAAATTATCATTCAATGCCTGCTATTCCAGTACAAAATCAGCGTATTTTCTACGCATTCCATGAATGACAGGTTTCAATTCTCAATTCAAATCACAACAATTATCTCTTAGTTCCTTTTACTCTCTTATGTCTTAGAAGTTTATATAATTCCATTGAATAATATAGTTGCTTTAATGTGTTAGCTTTTTGTTTTAATAGCCTTCCTTAAATTCGTCTCACATGCTACGTTGATTTATCTTTTTTTTTAATTTTAATCTTCGAAGCGGATATTTGCTTCCCTCAATTTTCTATGGAAAAATTTTTAACATTCCCCAAAGTGTCTTAATTAAATTTGAAAAATATTTCAGCGACAAGATGGCAAGCACATTTTTGAAATATTCGTCACTGATTATGAGTGGCAGTTCCCACATTCATGGTCTTGCTTGAGAGGATGCTGGCAGTTTCGCTGTGTTTATCAGTTTAGTCGTAGTTCCGGCAGCACTGTGCCAGTGTACTAACACAACTACATATAATGGCATAACTTTAAGTGTGTAAGTTTAACAAAGTGCTGTGGCTAAACCAGGTTACCATGAGACTGCTTTAGTCACTTCAATCTTCAGAATATTTGGGTTGCGTATTTTTGAATGCAGTTGAGGAATATTGCGCAACTTACGGTCTATAAACTTACTGATTTTTTATAGGTAGCATAACATATACCATAATTAATTTTGGCATAACTTAAATTATTGTTGCGCTACACTTGTAGTTCTTGTACATATCGTTTAAATTCCAAGCTTATTAGCATCCAAAATACAGAAGTGTAAAGTTTGTAATTTTCGCCATTTTTTCTACGACCGTCTTCTTTTTAAAATCCAGTACTGGATTTCATTTGTAAATTAGCAATTGTAATGAGTGATTAAAATAGATTTATTCAAGGTCTTTACTAAAAAAAAATAATTTGGTTTTAAAAATTTTTTTTACAAAAATTTTGCAAATTGAAATTGTTTTTTTTTTCAAAATATTTTTTAACCAGGCTTATGTGAAAGTGATTTATTAGCTTTCCAAATATAAAGAATTTAAAATTGAAATTGGTTTTGCAACTTATCGCTTTGCCAAAACTACAGGGACATTATGATCCCATCAATTCCGTTCAAGGTATTGACAAAAATCGTCCTGAGCAGAGTCAGCACAAAAATAGAACGAACCACTTATTCGAAAACAACTGGCAGGATTCCACCCGAACAGATCGTGTATTGATTAAATTAATACTCTTTGCATTATCGTGGAACAGATAAATTAGTGGCAGCCTTCATTACATCTGACTTTCATCGACTACAGTACTGCTTTTGAAAGCATAGAGCGAAATTTCATCTGGGTTGCATTGAACGGACGAGGTGCCACCCAAGATTATTAATCCCATCAAGGCTCAATACGAAGATTTCAAATGTAGAGTATTACATAGCGGGAAACTTTCTGACCTTTTTGAGTCCGTCTCAGGTGTACACCAAGGTTGTCTGAGCTCCAGACTACAAATCGCGGCACTCACTGAACTGGATAACTTTACTTAGCTAGGAAGCGTAGTACTAGGTGTACAAATATGAAACCGGTAATGACATCTAGCGGTCGATAGCCGTATATGTATGAGCTTCCGAACCGCACCAAATGTCTTAATTGTTCATTCTGTCATCTGTCAACAATATTCAGTTCACAATTTGTCAAGTTTCATACAACAACGCATTTTTTCCGCTCGTAAGGATGTCGAATTTAGTGCCTGAAAACTCTCGTTTGCGGGAAGCATTGATTTTCTGTTTCCATTTGAAGAAAAACGCTTCTGAATCGCATCGAATGCTTGTTGAAGCTTACGGCGAGCATTCTTTTGGTCGTACACAGTGCAATGAGTGGTTGAATAAATTTAAAAGTAGTGATTTTGATGTGATAAATGAGGAGCGCGGCCGGCCACCGAAAAAGTTTGAAGACACCGAATTGCAAACATTATTGGACGAAGATGATGATCAAACGCAACAACAGCTCGCTGGACAACTTAATGTCACACAACAAACCGTTTCCTTGCGTTTGAAGGCCATGGGAAAGATTTTAAAGGTCGGTAGATGGGTGCCACATGAACTGACCGACAGGCAGCAAGAAAACCGAAAAACCACTTGTGAATTGCTGCTCGCCAGGCAAAACAGAAAAGGTTTTCTCCATCGAATCATCACTGGCGATGAAAAGTAGATTTCTTTCAACAATCCCAAACGAAAAAAATCATATTTGAGCCCCGGCAAACGACCCAAATCAACGCCAAGACCAAATCGCTTCGGCCGAAAGACAATGCTGTGTATTTTCTGGGATCAGCGTGGTGTTATTTGGTATGAGCTACTAAAACCAGGTGAAACAGTTACTGGTGCACGTTACCATCAACAATTGATCGCTTTGAACCGTGCTATACGTCAGAAGAAGCCCGAATTTCAACTTCGCCATGACAAAATTGTATTCCAAGATGACAACGCATCGCCACATCGAGCAGCGGTCAATAAAAACTTTGTAGAATCGTACAACTGGAAGTCCCTGCCCCACCCGCCGTACTCACTGGACCTGGCGCCATCCGATTACTGTTTGTTTTCATCGATGGGACACGCACTCAACGATTCGCACTTCAATTCTTACGAGGAAGTGCAAAAATGGCTCGATGAATGGATTGCCTCAAAAAACAAAGAATTTTTTTGGCGAGGAATCCATAAATTGCCTGAAAGATGGAAAAGATGTGTAGCTAGCGAGGGGAATTACTTTGAAGATTAAATTTGGAACTATTTTCGCAAAATGAACGTGTTTTTTTGAATAAAAAATTACCGGTTTCATATTTGTACACCCGAAGGTGGTACCAACAACGACATCCATGTCAATGAAGCGAACGGTACCTTCGCACTGCTTCGTAATATTTAGCAGTCTTCGTTTTTATCAACGACAACAAGATTCTTTGAGTCAAACGTACAACCAGTTCTTTTGCACAGCTGTGAAACTTGGTTAGCAAACAGCTCCCGGGTAGACAATTTGCAGGTGTTCATCAACAATTGTCTTCACCGAATTCTGTGAATTTGGTGGCCTAGAACCATTTCCAATGTCGAACTGCCTAGCAGATGCTGTCAAGATCCAATATTCATTCAAATCAAATGAAGGAAGAAGAAATGGACACATTGCGAAAATCACCGATTGAATTCAGCCGGCAAGCATTGGATAGGAACCTTTAGGGTAGCAGACAATGATCTAGGACGCGTCCTAGATCATTGTGGAAACGTTTTCTAAAAACGTGCCTTCTACTATGGTGAAGAAGATGTTTCATTTTATTCAAAGTAAAAATTTTACTTTTCGGAGTTTGAGGAATGAAGCGCGGAACTTTTTTATAGACTTTTTATACCCTACACAGAGGGTATATTCACTTTGTCATTCCGTTTGTAACGCATAGAAGGGGGCATGGCAGGTATGGAAAAGTATATATATTCTTGATCAGCGTCACCACCTGAGTCGATATAGCTGTGTCTGTCTGTCTGTCTGTCTGTCTGTCTGTCTGTCTGTCTGTCTGTCTGTCTGTCTGTCTGTCTGTCTGTCTGTCTGTCTGTCTGTCTGTCTGTCTGTCTGTCTGTCTGTCTGTCTGTCTGTCTGTCTGTCTGTCTGTCTGTCTGTCTGTCTGTCTGTCTGTCTGTCTGTCTGTCTGTCTGTCTGTCTGTCTGTCTGTCTGTCTGTCTGTCTGTCTGTCTGTCTGTCTGTCTGTCTGTCTGTCTGTCTGTCTGTCTGTCTGTCTGTCTGTCTGTCTGTCTGTCTGTCTGTCTGTCTGTCTGTCTGTCTGTCTGTCTGTCTGTCTGTCTGTCTGTCTGTCTGTCTGTCTGTCTGTCTGTCTGTCTGTCTGTCTGTCTGTCTGTCTGTCTGTCTGTCTGTCTGTCTGTCTGTCTGTCTGTCTGTCTGTCTGTCTGTCTGTCTGTCTGTCTGTCTGTCTGTCTGTCTGTCTGTCTGTCTGTCTGTCTGTCTGTCTGTCTGTCTGTCTGTCTGTCTGTCTGTCTGTCTGTCTGTCTGTCTGTCTGTCTGTCTGTCTGTCTGTCTGTCTGTCTGTCTGTCTGTCTGTCTGTCTGTCTGTCTGTCTGTCTGTCTGTCTGTCTGTCTGTCTGTCTGTCTGTCTGTCTGTCTGTCTGTCTGTCTGTCTGTCTGTCTGTCTGTCTGTCTGTCTGTCTGTCTGTCTGTCTGTCTGTCTGTCTGTCTGTCTGTCTGTCTGTCTGTCTGTCTGTCTGTCTGTCTGTCTGTCTGTCTGTCTGTCTGTCTGTCTGTCTGTCTGTCTGTCTGTCTGTCTGTCTGTCTGTTTGTCTGTCTGTCTGTCTGTCTGTCTGTCTGTCTGTCTGTCTGTCTGTCTGTCTGTATGTCTGTCTGTTGAAATCAGGTTTATGAGATAACTAAGCAAGCTAACTCAATGAAATTTGGCACACAGGTCAAACCTTCTTACAAGCTGATAGCATATAAAAATTGGCGAAATCGGTTTACGGCCACGCCTCCCGCCCATACTCTATGTAAATATACCCAAGTCCATTTTGAGAAAAAGTTGCTGCGATTTTGATGAAACTTGGTGATTTGGTGAAGATGAGAACAAAATTAGGATTATGCTAGGTTTGAAGTTTGCAAAAACTCTTAAATGGGCGTGGCAGAGCCCTAAATTTTAACTTTTATAACGCCATAGCTCGTAAACCGTGCAAGATATTGTGATGAAATTTGGTACACACAGATCTTATACATCTTGAATTGCGCGTAAAGTGGGCGGAATTGTAAAAGTGGGCGTGGCACTTTTTAGCAATTGAAAATTTGGATTTCGTATAACTCCAAATTGCACATACGATTTTGATAAAAATTTTAGGGATGATACCACTGAAAGCAGTCTTCAATACAAGTTTATTCAATATTCCGGAAAATTTTCTTGAAGTGCGTGGCACAGCCTACAATATTTATAAACGTTATAAAAAGAGAACAAATTACGCAATCGTTATGAAATTTAATATGGCGGATACACTTGCTAAAAGGTGTCTTCTTGCAAAATTTTGGCACAATTGCGCCAGTGGGTGTGTCACCTCCAATATAAGCGAAATACGTTTAATGCTATAGATAGTGTGCTATGAGAGTAATCTTCATAAAATTTTGTGTAAAGGTGTCGGGTACTATAAGCTTCGGAATTAAATGAAACTTGACAAGATTGCATTAGTGGGCGTGGCACCTCCCTCATTCACATAAAGTTGTAAGTGCTATTTTAAGTGAACTATTGGAGCAATCGATCTGGAATTTCATATAAGTGGTTTACTGGGTAATAGGTATATATGAATCAAAAGCTGGCAAAATAGCAACAGTGGGCGTGGCACCTTGCATACAATTAAAATACCTTAAGTGGCATAACTATCGAAATATATGAGCAATCATAGTGAAATTTAGTGTAAGAAGTTTTTTTATAAAAAGCTATTTCTGGATCAAAATCGGAGTGAAGTGCACCAGTGGGTCTGTCACCGCCCTAAATTTTAGGAATAATTACGGCACATATCGCAAACTATACAAGTTATTGTGCTAAAATTTGCTTTGATCATGTTAATCACGAATATCATTTATTGAAACAAAAGTTGGGCGGAATTGTAGGAATGGGCGTGACATATTTCGTGTTTTTCATTTCTATTCTATTTTTTTAAACATTTCCTATATTCTTTTGACATTTTCAGTTTTTTCCAACACTTTCCAACATTTTTGAACCTTTCTACATTATTTTCGACTTATTCAACCTCCTCAACATTTTTTTAACATTTATTTAAAAAGTACTTCAATGTAGTGTAGGGTATGTGAGTTTTAACCTGGCCGAAGATAACACCTTTACTAGTTATTTTTGTATTAGCTAAATGCAATCCAACAATATTTAATGATTTGCCAATTTTCAAATAGGTGAATGCTATTTCTTAAATAAATATCACAAGACAACAGATGGATCAATTTAAACTGACATTTAATGACCTTCATGTTTTGGTCATAACCACATACATACATATATACATAGCCTCATCAAACAAGTTTTGGTTAATTTGTACTTATTAACATATGAATCCCGGACATTCCATTTATTACATTAGGACAGCAACTCCTACTCCTGAGTTATCAGGTTCATGACATTCAGCTGTACAAAGTGCGATTGCTAATTGCACACAATGCGCCATCTGTCATCTATTTGTCATTTCCCGTTTGTTGTAATAGCTGTTAAACCTTTGACTTCATTTTACATCAATTAAAAATCTACAAAATCCAAGTTTCAAATTGAAGTCTTGCACTTTATTCCTCAGAAACGGAGATTCTTGGTTTTGTAAATATTTTTTTATTTTCTTTTTAGAAATCTACAAATTTTTCGTTGTTCACAAATTGGAAAAAAAATTTAATTCTGATTTTTCAAAAATGAAAATTGTTGACTTAAAATTAAAAAAATCCATTTTTTTAAAATTTCAAAAAGTAGTTAAATTTAATGTTATTTAGAGGAAGTATTTTTTGTGTAAGTGTAGGAGTGTAAATGTGGGATACCACTGAAATCTGTAAAATATTAAAGGAATCTATACTTCTCACTACTATTTACCATCTTCAGCTTAAGTGTCACCTATAAAAACATATAAAAAAAAAAATAGTTAATAATAGTTCACATTTATCACCCTACAATTATACATCGGCAGCAATATGCATCCTAGGCAAACTGTCTAGTCTGTTTATTTCAAATAAAAGAAATCATTTTCGATATCGCTTATATAAGTATTTAATTTTGCAACAAAATTAAATTGCAGTAAACACTGAGACATTATGGTTTCGGTTATATATTTTAGGTAATTGAATCGTAGTTACAACGACAATGGCAATAATAACAAAAGTCAACTGAAACATGGAAGTACAACACGTACACACATACACTGATAGAACTGAAAATACATAAACATGTCATCTTAGAATGACATGAAAATATAAGGTATTCGCAAAATTTAGCTAACATAAACTCACTTACGACTGCAGACAGAGAGGCGGCTGTGTTATATATATCTGAGCTAACCATGAACCGAAATGCTTATGACCTTTATGATAGAAATCACAGAATAATGGTTATATTCGTATTTTTAAGTTTTTCAATCACAAATAATTGTAATTTTGGATTTTTCTTTTTTCGATAAAAAATAATCGATATTTTGGGCTAGTATTTTTTTCGATCCAAAGTTATCATATTGCTGGATTTTTATTGATTAGCAATTATTTGAAAGTTTTTATTTTTTTCGATGAAAAATAATTATAATTTTGGATGTGAATACCAGATAGAATCTTAGATCAAAAATAATCGACATATAATAATATAATTTTTTTCATTATATGCCACACATTTTCAATGTTTTTTTGATAGCTTTTGAATTTATCGATGTATTTCGAAAGCATTTGGGTTTTGTTTATATTTTTTCGATAGTTTCGAACAGCAGAATTTGTTTGATATTTGTCGATAAGCTTCAAATGTTTTCAATATTTTTTCAAAAGTTTTTAATTATAATCGGTTCTTCGATAAAGTTAAATTTTTTAATAAGCTTCTATGATTTCCTCCAGTTTTCGACATATATATTTTTGGATAAGTTTCGATCTATTCGTTAGTTTCCGACTATATTCGATAGTTTTTCAATAGTTTCTGATGAATATTGACTTTTTCCTCATATTTGGACATACTTGAGACTCATCAAAATTATCCAGCTTTCAGCCTATTTCATTGATTTCTGCATTTTTGTGACTTTTTTAAAATTTCTCTATAATTGTGCTTGTTTTCGAGCAATAAAATTGTTTTTTGTGAAAAATTTTATTTGTTCAAAAAACAGTGAAAAATTCAAAGAGTATCGCAGTATCTAAGGATATATTGGTATAACCCGAAGAAGAATGCAGAGTTAGTGTCAAACATGAAGCTCTGAGAGAGCTGATGTGTAATTATAAAAATCCAAAGTTACTATTATTTTTGATCGATAAAATAAAAAATTACGATTACTTTGGATCGAAAAAATTTAAATCGAAAATTATGATTATCTTTAATCAAAAAAAATAAAAATCCAAAATTGCGAAAAGTTTTGATTTTTAAAATAAATATCATAAAATTTAAAATTATGTCGTATGTCTACGCTTCTTGTTAAAAGAAGCTTTGTGAAGATTACTCCGGTGGTACACTATCTATAACGTCAAACGTTTTTTGCTTGTGTGGAATGTGCCACGCCCACCGGCAATGTTTCGCCAAAATTTTGCGATAAGAAACCTTTTTGTATCTGCCATATTAAATTTCATAACGATTACGTTGTTAACGCTTATAAATATTGTGGGCTGTGCCACGCTCTTCAACGAAGTTTTTCTGTATGCTGTTGTAGCTTGTATTGATGACTGCTTTTAGTAGTATCATCTCTTTATGAAAATCGTATGTACCAATTTAAAGTAGTACGAAATAAAAATTTTCAATTGTTGAAAAATACTAACTACGCCCATTTTTCCAATTCCGCTCACTTTGAGCACAATTCAAGATATATATGAACTGTATCCGTGTACTAGGTTTCATCACAGTATCTTTCACGGTTTGCGAGTTATGGCGTTATAAAAGTTAAAATTTATTGATGTACCACGCCCCTTTAAGAGTCTTTGAAAATTTATAACCTAGCCTAACTTTAGTTTTGTTCACATTTTCACCAAATCCTCCAGTTTCATCAAAATCACAGCAACTTTTTTCGAAATGTGCTGAGGTATATTTACACAGAGTATGGGCGGTATACGTGTCCGTGTACCGATTTCGCCCATTTTATGTGTACCTTGTAAAAAGGTATGACCCGTGTGTCAAATTTCATTGAATTAGCTTGCTTAGCTCTCCCGTAAACGTGATTTTAACAGACAGACGGACATATGGACATGGCTAAATCGACTCAGGTAGTGATGCTGATCAAGAATATATACACTTTTCTTAACCTGTTGCGCCCCTTCTATGCGTTACAAACGGAATGACAAAGTGAATAAACCCTCTGTGTAGGGTATAAAAATTGATGCAACGACGGGTACCCGTCCGCAGGTTTCCAGTCGTACGCCGCAATTCTGTTCCATTTCATATGATCAAGTGAGCTTTAATTTTTAACAGCGAGTATTCGTGGCCGATTTCCCGAACCCTTCCCAATTCTGTACAACTCAGATTTCGTCTTAGCGTTCAGTGTGATTTTTTTTTGACCTCAATTATTGAAAATGACGATTACATACGGTCCCTGGTAATGGGTGATTTTAAGTATTGCTTAGCATTTCAGCTGCTTATTGTACCAATTACCTGCTGGAATTTTTAAAGAATTGACGAAAGTGCTGTTGCGTGTTGAATAAAACTTTATTTTATTTTTGGCATGGCACCAGTATTCACTTGGTATATCACTTAATTACTATTTCCTATTCATTCATATTTCTTTACATGTTCTTATTCTTATTTTAATACAATAGGTCAGTAATGTCTTGACCTCAATTCATTGCAACTTGATCCTTTCACCCAAGTGCAATTTACTAAGCCACGTGTGCACGTGTGTAGCAACTCATGAAATGTAACCTGATCAATCGTTTTGCCGCTGTAGCTTCACGAAAAAATGCCACACACAGTCTGTCACAACAAACGCTCCAATTCAGCAAAACACAATGCATGGGGTTTGAGCTAGGCAAGTGCATTAGATGGGTCAAGTGCATTAGATGGGTCAATTGCACTAGGAAGTGATACAAGATCAAAGGTCACAAAGACAGCTTTTCAGTATTATTACTCGCAATAAAAGTTTGAAAATTATTAACGTAAGCTGAACCGTTTATATGAAGTTCAAGGTCAAAGGTTTAAATAGTTTGCTGATATTATCTAGCTTACTATTGGGCGCATATTGATTGCCAAATGTTATTGATTGTGTGATTTTCTAGAAAAGGTTTGTGTGATATAACATCGATAATGATTAAATAGTGTAATAGTATATTCAAGGAAATATCGAAAAACTATTTTAATGTTGTACCTAGCAAAGAGGCAAGCCACACACTAGTCAATTTTGTTTCCTATAAAACTGAAAATTCCACCTTTATGTTGTGCACGCAACTTTTCTACAACCGCCTCGCCCCTTGAGCTACTACAGACGACAACGTTGCATATTTCCGTTGAAATATTGAAACACAAACGCACACACATTGACGGATATACACCTACTACTAATACTCACGCACACATCGTTCGCCAATTTCCTTCCTTTCTGTCGTGAAACCTATAACTTCAAACAGCAATTCACTACCTAAAACATACGCGTCAACATAACAAGGATTTCAAAGGAAGTCGCTATCATGACATTGGGTAAGTGGATGTTGCTCATGATGTTGATGTTTTGTTTTTGTATCAGTACTTGGTGTTGTAAGGAAATTTTGTTGATTATTTGATATTTCATTTGAAGTACGTAAATCTATTTTTTTTTTTATATTTATAAGGGGTCTTCACACGTGGTCTTACTTTTGAGTTAAACAAAAATCCAAGCCTTTTTTCAACTTTCAAAATACTTCAATCCTATGGTCTCGCAAAAATTGATCACATTCAGAACTCGGTCTGCTTAAAAACTGTGGCCTTTGCACCGCTTAAAAATTTCCGATTTCCTTATGAAAAATAACTCAAGCGCAGTTCTTCTACAAAATTGAAAAAGTGTGCTCATGCGTCGATTCAACTACATAGCACTTTAACGCTAAAACGATACAAAGTTTGAGGATCTCTATATATAGGGTGTTTTACTAGACTGTAGTAGCTTTGAACTTTTGCAAAAGTCAAATTTTGACTAAAACTACTCTGTAATAATTTCTGAACTCTCAAATTTTGAAATGGTCTTTCAAGGTCAAATTTACTAACAGCAAAAAATGTTGACAGTATTTTATAGAAATGTTTAAAATTTCACAAAATCTGGCAACTTTGATAAAGGTTCCTATTTCGTCATAAAATAGTTGACACCGCCACAAAGTTTACAAATTGTGAGTTCATGCTAAGGTAAAGGGTGATCCAATACGACGTTGCTTTTCCAACTGATTGTTTGACAGCTGTTATGTGTCAAATGGCTTGTCCATGTGACTTTTGGGTTCAGTATTCAATACGACTTAATCATGAATGGACTTACTCCTGAACAACGTTTATTAATTGTGGAAACTTACTACCAAAATCAGTCATCAGTTCTTCAACATAATTTTGGTCGTTATGAGCGTCCAATTGAGCGCACAATTCGTAACGCCATCACCAAATTTCAAACCACTTTTATACTACTGACTGATATTCATCAGTCAACCAGAGTGCAAACAGCCCGTAATTTTGAGAATATTTCTGCAGTAGCAGAGTGTTCATGAAAACCGTGAACAATCGATTCGTCGCCGATCTCAGGCTTTGGGCATCTCTTGTGGACCATTTTGGCGCATCTTGAGGCGTGGTCTTGGTCTGAAAGCCTATAAAATACAGCTCGTACAAGAATTGATCCATTCTTTTTTTTTCAAAAAATTGTGTTTAGCGACGAAGCTCATTTCTTGTTGAACGATTACGTTGCAAGCAAAATTGCCGTAATTGGACCGATGAACAACCAGAATCAATCCAAGAGCTTCCAATGTATCCTGATAAATGTACTGTTTGGTGTGGTTTATGGGCAGGTGGCATCATCGGACCGTACTTTTTCAAAAATGCGGATAGAGCACGTGTCACGGTCAATAGTGCTCGCTACAGAGCAATGATTAATGAATTTTTGTTGCCAAACAATGCCATACAGTTGGAGAAACAATCACTTTCTTGAATGAAACGTTCGATGAAATCATTATGTCAAGAAATGGCTCTGTTAATTGGCCACCAAGATCATGTGATTTGACACCATTGGATTACTTTCTTTGGGGATATGTGAAATCACTTGCTTATGTCGACAAACCCGAAACTATTGACGCTTTGGAAACCAACATAACTGATCGATATGCTCGAAAGAGTTGTCGAATATTGGACCCACATCATGTTTCATTTAAGAACTAGTCGTGGGCAACATTTGAACGAAATCATTTTTAAACATTGAGTCGTGGGAACTGAACTATCATTACAAATAAAGATTTACATCAATACATTGAGTTTTTTGTATTTTATTTAGAAAACAAAGTAGGAAGTGCTATGACCTTGAGACACTCTATAAAACAGTATACAAACGTTTGGAGACATGGGTTAGTTTCTTTTTATAAAATGTCCAACAAAAATTTTAAAAAAATTCAGCTCGAAGCAGAAAAATATCTCGAATGGAAAAACACCAATATTGAGCCAAAAACTGTAAATAATAGAAATATATTTTGCTGAGATAGTTTATTTTTTGAATTTTTTCGCGAAATCTACATGCTAATTTCTTTATTTATATAAACAGAAAAACCCTTTCACAGTATAACTTTCTATATCAGATAATTTGAGGCCAATGGAGCTTTTTTGTCATTCTACATAACTTAAAATGATGAAATCAGTGCCAAATTTTCGAATAAGACCGACGGTTTTTTGTTCTTTAAGAATTCAATTGATATCAAAGTTACAGGCCATCAATATCAATTTTCTATGACAAGTTAATACATTTGTTCTTCTATTATCAATTTTATTTACTGTACGAGCATACATGCACAAGATCCCACAAAAATGTGTGTGACGCTAATCCACCATTCCTGAAAATAGAATTTAAATTTTGAAAAATATTTACACTGGAATTCTAAGAGTTTAAAAAAAATTCCAAATTGTGAACAAAAATTTAAATTGACTTACCTCTATAGAAATTTCGCTTAAAATATTTAAACTTCCATCAGCTCATTAGCAAAAGCTACGCTTCAGTTCCGAAGTCTCGAATTGTTAAAAAATAAACCAAATTCTTGAAACTGACAAAAAAACCTAACAACTCCAATGCTACTGCGAGCCTTGATGAATTTGATGACGTTGGTGTTTTTAATAATGTTGATGGTAATGATGACATAAAAGGATGATGTTAGTTAGACAGGCAAGCTGATAGATAGTTGCGGCACAGCAAATGGGCAAGTAGTCAAGCGGAAAAAAGCAGCAGGTGGTAAAGCGGCAGTATCATCAATAAGCACACCTGTTGTAAGTTTATTACCGCTAAGTGGGCGATTATATTAAGGAATAAGGAAGAAAAATTAATTTCATGTAACGAGTAAACAATTCTTAAAATTCAAATACTCATAAAAATTTAAAGTCTTAAAGGTACTGTAGTTACAGAAATTTTTGCAGGTCGTAGTGAATGTCAGGTATTAAGAAGACAGTTTTAATCTTTTGCTTACAATTAGTGAAATAGACTTGATTTTAAAGAATAACTTAGACAAAATCATAGTTTATTTTTTATTGGAAGATAAATAAACAGAAAAAAAGAGTTTTTTCTTTCTTTGTGTAACTTTTTGCTTGGGTTGTCAACAGATCTATGCAAGAAGTGAAACATATAAGGCTTGCAAACTCTTACTAATCGGTTTTAAAGTTACTGATGAGTCTTCCTAGCAGAAGACGAAACTTGTATATCTTGCCTTAGATCATTTTTCTTTATCTTTGTAAGCGTAATTTTGTTGGTGTTTTGACATACAAAAGTTATTGAACTGATTAACTAATAAAAATAAGTCGCAATCACAAAATCATAGTTTTTCATGCCACTTACTCAAAAACTTTTTAAGTGAAATCATTAATTGAACGCAGCTCGCGAAGGTGGATACGTTACTTGAGTTACTTTATTTAAACAAAGTTATTTGAAAAAAATTCTTTGATATATGTTATATCCCTAATGCGAAACTCGTAAAATTACACAGTTTATCACAGCATGCTCTTATTATAGGGGTTTTCCAATATGGGTGATATGATTCGAAAACGACAGTTGTATTCATTCACGACATAAAGATCGTTGCTCTGCATCATTTCGAACTTTTTTTATTAAAAAAAATATCATATCACTCTTAAGGAAAAACCCTGCACATGCTTTTTCACTAGACAGACAAAAAATTGTATGTTTTTCCTATAGATTTTGAATCACTGAGTTTAAATTTGAAATTCTATATTTTCAAGTTCCTTTCAATTTTTTTTTATTTTTTGAACTTTGACTTTCATCTTAACACTAGCTGACCCGGCGCAGTTCGTTCCGCCTAACAGTCAATGAATGTCGCGTTAGCTTTTAGCTAAATTATCCCACTCATCCGCGTCCAGTAATTGATGATATATGATGAATTTGATTTTGTAGGGCGTGACATCGCTCATTTTTCTTAAACAAACTTTGCAAAAATCATGGAGCCATAGACCATAAAAAGCATTTAAAAAAAATTATAAAATCTTCGTGAAAATTCTAATTAAAAAATACTTTTGTATGAGGGCCATCCTAAGTATGCACCTTCAATAAAATTTCTATGACCTAAGCTGTGCCTTTTAAAATAAAAGCCACGTGGTGTAAATTCCATGTGAATCGATTAAGCGGTTTTCGAGAAAATGATATTTAAAAAAATATTTTTGTATCAAGGTCACACTAAATATGCATCCTAAGTAAGAGTTTAATAGCCTAAGCTATGCCTGTAAATATAAAAAACATGTGGTGTGAATTCCATGTGAATCGATTGAGTAGTCCTTCTGAAAGTGGTGTTTTAAATTTTTTTTTTTGTATGAGGGTCACCCTAAATATACATCTTAAGTAAAAGCTTTACAACCTCAGCTATGCCTCTTAATATAAAAAACACATGGTGTAAATTTCATGCGAATCGACTAAGATAATATTAAAAAAATACTTTTGTATGAGAGCCACCCTAAATATATACCATAAGTCATAATTTTATAGCCTAGGCTATACCTCTTAATATAAAAAACACGTGGTGTAAATTCCATGTGAATCGATTAAAATGCTATCAACAAAATTTATGTGCTCGAGTTACAACTCGCGAGCTCAGAAATGAATAGTGAAAGAGCACTTTAGTGCGCTGGAAAAGTAGCCAGCCACCCACTGGACAATGGCTTTTTTACAAGTCCATTCCGTTGAGATTATGGACTGGATTGCATGCGCGGCGGACTTAAAACGCATAGAAAATGTGTGGGGAGTCTTGGCACGGCGATTATATGCTGAAAATAAGAAATATGAGAATGTTCCCGATCTTAAAAGGGTGGTTTTAAGTGAATGGAACACTCGACCCAAACTTGTTCACGAACCTAATAAATTCATGAAAAATTGCTTTTTTGATGTTGCTAAAAACCAAGGTGGCTATATTGACCACCAACTTTTACTAATTCAAACAATAATTACATTCACTTACTTTTTTTGTTTTAACTGTAGAACTAAGAAGGTGTCTTATAATTTTGAAACAGTTACCAGTAGGCAAAAATGTCTGCATTTTGACTGAAAGTAGCGGCACTTTTCCAAGTCTATACTTAAAATATAAAAACTATATATTTTTTTTAAAGCTTATTCTTTGTACATTTATTTGCTAGTTTTCGTTTTTTCAAAAACATAAACAACGTAGCCTTGGCAAAGGTTGAAGGTAAGTTATTGAAGTGTCTTATAATTATGGGAAGCACCTTATAAAGGGTGTTTTTTTTAGAGGTATAGAGCTTCGAATTGAAATAAAACACAAGAAAATCGTTTTAATGTCCATCAATTTGGCTTTATTGGAAGGATAATTTTATGCCATTAATGTTTAAATATGGTTTCGGGCATGTGGCCGCCGCGGCTGGCTCAAATAAAGCCAATTCTACAGGTCCAATTTTGAACCACTTTTTCGAGCATATGGGGCCGTATGTCGGCAATAACGCCACGAATGTTGGCTTCCAAGTCCCCTAACGTTTCTGGTTTGTTGGCGTAGACGAGTGACTTCACATATCCCCAAAGAAAATAATCCAATAGTGTCAAATCACACGATCTTGGTGGCCAATTGACAGGTCCATTCCGCGAAATTATGCGCTCATCGAATGTTTCCTTCAATAAATCGATTGTGACGTGCGCTTTGTGGCATGTAGCGTCGTCTTGTTGGAACCACAACTCATCCACATTCATGCCATCCAATTCGGGAACAAAATAGTCGGTTATCATGGCTCTATACCGGTCTCCATTAACGGTAACTGACTCTCCAGCATTATTTCGGAAGAAGTATGGCCCAATGACTCCACCAGCCCATTGAGCACACCAAACAGTCAGTTTTTGTGGATGTAATGGCGTCTCAAGGGTCTCATGTGGATTCTCTTCACTCCAAATGCGGCAATTTTGCTTGTTGACGTAGCCATTCAACCAAAAATGAGCCTCATCACTGAACAAAATTTTGCGATGAAAATCAGCATCGAGATCAATCTCATTTTCGGCCCATACACCAAAATCACGACGCATTGCATGGTCTCGTGGCTTTAATTCTTGCACAAGCTGGATCTTGTAAGGTCGCAAGCCAAGATCTTTGCGCAAAATCTTCCATAAAGTTGATGGACAAAGCTCCAATTGCTGTGCACGGTGGCGAATCGATTCATTCGGGTCCTCTTCAACATTTTGCTCTACAGCGGCAATTGTTTCTTCGGTGCGCACTGTTCGACGTCTCTGCGAATGCGTATTATCACATAGACTAAACGTAGTGCGAAAACGATCCATGGTTAACCGAATTAATTGCTCTGATGGACGATTATGTCGACCATAAAATGGACGGAGCTTGCGGTAAACTTCGCGAACTGAACCATTATTTTCGAAATAAATTTGCACGATTTGCAAGCGTTGTTCTTTTGTCAACCTGTTCATGATGAAATGGCAAACCAAACTGAAAATAAATGACATTAGAGTTGCCAGATTTGACCATAAAATGCCAGTTTTATCTCTATTCGAAAAACAAACCTCTAAAAAAAACACCCTGTATGAGACGTCCAGTTGCAAAACCACTTTTTCATACTTTTGAAAAATCAACGAAAACGTTTATCTTCATCTATGTTCATTGAAAAACTTAAACATATTTCTACCATAATAGCTAGTAAAACTTCATACTCAAAACACGTCAGATCAGAAATTTCGAGTTTCATCTGCCTACGATATTCAGAAAACAATTTTGGACTTGGCTGGCTATGACCTATTGAACATTAACTGGGCCGGTTTTGACATAGTTATGAACATATTTGGTTTGAAAAAGTGCACTTGGCCGATTTTGATATCAATGTACTTGTTTTGGCCGGTTTTGATTTCAAGACGTTGGATTTGACTGGTTTTGAATACAATTCAATTGATATACATAATACGTAAACGTGAGAAATTTTGTGTATGCAGTTTTACTAAACAAAATTCACTTATTAAATTACATTTTCTAATTTTGGTGCAATTTTATTATATTTTTATAAAATTTAAGGTGTTCGTTCCTTTTCCAATTCGCTCCAAAATGTTTGTTTAGCAAATTCTCAACATGGCTTGAGTTTTTTGAGCCTATTGGTAGATATGAAAAAAGATTCTTCATCGCAAACATCATCGATGTAATCCTTCTCTCCACGAACTGTGAATTTACAATTAATAGCGATTGGTTTGATGTTTTTGCATATTTTTTAAGATATTTGTTGTTGGGAGAAAGATTTTGCGGAATGACTGAATGACTCTCTTTGAGAATTAAATAGTGAAGACAAAATACCATTCAAAATTATCATATAAAAACGAGAAACTGCATTTATGCAATTTTGCAGCGGGATTACTCACCGTGGTGAATCAATTCAGGTGTAAATTGTTTGAATTAATAAAATTTGAATATTTTTCTTAATTACTTAAAATTTTTCGGGCATGGTGGACCTTTCTGTGCAAATACCCATACATAGGTTAGCAACTTAATTTTGAAAGAATTCTAATTGTCACAAAAATTCAGCTCAATTGAACAGAACTTACAATAAATTGGAGCAAGTTCAAAAATAAATTAAAAAAATTTTATATTTAATCTAAAATCATAGTAGAACGATAAAGCATGCCTAGATTTTGATATATGAGAATATCTCAAAATTTTATTTTTTTTTTAACTTGGCCGGTTTTGCAACTAGACGCCTGATATATAGATTTTAAGTCATCAAATTAACTTTATCCAATGCATGTGTTTTCGCTAAAATTATTGATGCATTTTTAAATTAATGGTGCCTATTTTTCGATTAAGAGCATACTTTTTGAATAAATCAACAAAAACTGACATTTCCGATTTTTGCGAAAATCGTGAATCAAAAAAAAATATCAGCAAAATATAACTGCGTTCTTTTCGAGAGTGAATTTTATTCAAAAATATTTCTAATCAGCTAGTTCAAGGAAAATTATCAAAACTGCTTCTGTTAAAAACTTACTCGTCGGCGTACACATTTGGGAACAATGCATTAAGAGTTTTTTTCTTTTTTCATGCACTTTTTTGCGCTAACATTTATTTAAAATTTAATAAAATCTTGGGGTATGTTGTAAACTTACTTAAATTACAAAATTTGTTACTGAATTAATATTAAGTGTCTTCAAGTTACAGTGTTATTAGCGTTTAGCTTCAAAAAATCTGAAAAATGTTAGACCCTTTTTCATAACACTATTTATAATTATAAAGTTTTGTGTGATAAGAAAATTAATCCAAACATTATTCTTTTTGATCCGTTAAGCTGTTGGTTCGGAGATCTTTTACTTTTTAAAGTACAAGGGCCTTATGGAAATTATTTTTTAACTGACGTTTCTCTCCACCATGACATTGTTAAAATATACCAATCTGAAAGCAACACAATTCAATCAAATCTTTTCATATGAAAGTGCTTTTGACCAAAACAACAAGTTTTTTTGTTCTCTAAAACAATAGCTCTTTTTAATTTGGAAGCATGCTGTTCGCCTAAGGGAGATTTCAACTGTGCCATCCTCAGGATATGCAACTTCTATTAAATATGAGTATTTTTCATAATTTATTATTAATTTACTATAATAACAAAAATATGCTTAAAAGTTTTTTCCTATGTAATTAAATTAAAATATTTATTTTAGCAAAATTTTTAAAATTTCATTTCATTTAAAGTCCATACAAACAATTTAATGGTAAGTGAGTAATTAGTATGCTTGTCCAACACAATGAAACGAAATGAAACAATACATTCACATTAGGGTGTTTGGTAATTTTGCTAGTTGAAGATTTTTGGTGTGGTCAAAGGAACTTCTAATATGTAACTTATTAGAAAACTTGCTACAAAACTCGTTTGTCGCCAAACATTTCAATTAAGACATATTGACATTACTTAAACTGAAAAGAAGTTACCGAGTGCTGCAAAGGCATAACTTTGATAAAATTACCATCAAGTGCTCGACTTTTTGATAAAATGATTAATGACACCAATCACTTTAATGCGAATGGAAACTGGACTTGGCAGTCATCTCATCAGGAAAAAAAGCTTCTGGCTAAGTTTTGAAGCGTTCAGACTGCGGGAGGCACGAAAAGTTTTCTATTAAGTTGTATATTCGAAATCCATTTGACTCAAAAGTCTACAATTTTGGAAAAGTGAACACTACCAGTATATCATTAGGTCTCTTTACTAAGCTTCTTTAAACAAAAAATTTGGTATATCTTTGTTTTTATTAAAAAAACAATGGAGTATCACCAAGCACTTAAATGTTTAATTTCTACACTTACAGAATAATGGTTTGTGGCTTTTTCGTTAATTTTTTCGTAAGCGCTTAGGCAAAAGCAAAAAACACTGACAAAAAATTTAGTTTGAAAAACTTTATCAATTAATCATTTTTCTGTATGTCTTGTTTTACTCAAAAGCCTCAAAAAAGCTAAAACTATTTTTTTTGAGTAAAAAATTAAATTCTATAAAAACGGCATGTGCCCTGTGATGTGTTATACTGTGCTAAAATTAAAATTTTATTATGTAAAGTTTTTTTTTATTTCAAGCAAAAATATACCCTTAATACACCGAACTTCTCTATTAAAGAAATTTCAATAACGTACACTCTAATCCTCACATTACCTTGTATTCATGGTATCCATGGAATTTTCACAAGTATTCATTACAAATTATATATTTTAAAAGACAAAACATCTAAATTACTTGATACAACGTACAGAATTTGTGAGGGAAGTCATTTTGAGTAGGCATTGTATTGCAAACTGCTACAATGGTAGAAACAGTCATATAAAAGCAATTAATTTAGTTGCCTTACGGCCATTTTGACAAGAAAATGTATTTAGTTTTAGGTGAAACAATAAATAACATAAGAATATAATAATAAAATGTTTTTATTTCGTATGATTTAATTGCTTACTATTAATTTTTGAGATCAATTTTATATTAGGTGTGTTATTTGATTTTGTGCAAAAATTTCTAAGCCATCAAATTGAATACTAGATTTTAAAAGATGTTTTAGGTGATTTTAACACTGAGAAAACAATTTAATTGTACATACCAAAATTTGTGAATAATTAACAAATAGTATATTTGAAACAGGCGAATTAAATATTTGATATATGCAAAAATGTCACACATTAAAGTGAATTGAATAATATAATTGGATCAATTATATATTTGGTAATAATTTCCAAATCATATTTTGGTTGAACAAATATTGTTTTGTCGTTTGTTAATAATCACTTAATCATGTATTTGACTAAAAAACACTTTCTTTTCGCAATCGTGTACATTCATTAATATCGATTTGTACTAAAAACCGATGACCTAAAACGTTTTTTCCAACATCGTACAATCATAAATACCTAAATTAACAAATGTATGTTCAACCCAAACAAATTTTTTCAATCAACTCAAACTAATAAATATAACGTTTGGCCCAATAAGCAACAATTTAAATTTCAACTGAGGACATGATAACAACTACCAAAATTTGTTGATAGTTAACAAATATTTTGAAAATCTATCAACCAAATACATATATTTAAAAGAACCATGTTCTCAGTGTATCAAAAACAACATTTAGTTATCAGGTTTAGAAATTTATTTTAGTCAAATAATAGCCAGACCTTTTATGATATAATTGAATAAATAATATATTCTCTTCTTGGTAGATACTGTCAGGTAACCTAATAGGCTATGTGGGTTCGGACATCTGAAAGTAACAGTTAGAAGATAGTTTTCTATTAATTTGACTGCCTAATGAAGAAAAAATTACGCTATCATACGAATACTCGTACGATATAAAATTGAAATATTTCTGTTCTTATTTTTATTTGCTCATCAATCAATCATTTGCATGCGTTTTAAATGCACCGAACTTTTTCAATTTGATCCTACAACTTTTTAGAAGGTGCTCCGTTCCAGTTCTTGTCCTGGGTCCCGCAAATGCTAAGAGCGACTCTGTCTGTAGGTCTTCAAAACAATCGATCGGTAATATAAAAAATATCACCTCAGTAAATTCTAAATCATTTTTTCTCAAAGCTATCCGGAAAAGACTTTTAATTTTTATCAGCAATTCAAGCAGCTTAACATAAATCTTAAAACTGAACCAAGATATTGTGCGACTTGTATTATGGCTTCATGTCAATTGAACTTAAATGACCTACAACATAAATAAAGAAAAACATTTGTCGTAAGCTTTTTGTTCATCTAAGCAACATCAACAACAACAACAAAAATAAATAAAGAACGATAGACCACTACAGGTTTTTCTGTGCCGTAGGCAAGTCAGAAATGTCACTTTCAGTAAAGTAGACAAGTACATACACTGGGCTCCCATTAGGCACATCTTGATCATTTTCAGTACATTATCTTTAACTGACGAAGTACAGTTTAAGATCGAAATACACTTTTATATCGCCAAACAAGATTATAAGTAAATTACACGGAAAGGTAATTTTGTGCTGCTCAACTATACCAACAAAAGTAACCTGGCCTTACTAATCTTCGAAGAAATTTTGAGAAAGCACACTCGAGCACCAAAAAGTACATTCCAGCTTAAGTTCAGTACATTCGCGAATACTTAGTACAAAGGCTATTAGTGAGGAAAACTGTTTTATTATGGCTTGCAGAACTGTAGCTGTTGCATGAACCTTGACCTTTAGGTTTAGAAACAAGAAGTATAGTGCGCTGCTACAAAGCTGAGTGGTGGTGATGGTAGGCGTGAGTTGGTTGAATATGTTGCTGTGTAATTGTAGTTTTTAGCAGAAACGCTCTTTATATAAACTTCACCTAGCACTTAAGTGTGTAATCACCGCCCGTTCCTATATTAGTGGGCGTTTATTAAAGGCAAGTTAATCATCGTCAACGCAACATTTTGCAATGTTGCATGGATAATCCCTCGTTTGCTCTTTAACAACCGCAGCAGAATGAAAAAATTAAAATCTCTTTCTCAAAGACATTAACTTTTGTTATGGTGGTGTTGCACCTTAATGGATTTAAAATACGCACAGACTTACGATTTTTTATTCTTCCTGCACGCTTTTGCGGATGCACGCATTTACATGCTAAGATAACGTGGTGCATTATCATCATAATAATTGCAATAAAAAGAGTCTCTTAATGCAGCGCACAGCTTTTTACTGCAAGCAACTCAACTGTTGGCAAACAGAATTCCACTCTTTCGGGAAATCATAGCTTACAAAGGCGGCTCTTATGCAGATGCACGCATATTTTAGAAATTAGCGATTCAGTTCTGTCTATCAGTAAATTATCAAAAAAGGACGAAGTGAGAAATTGTGGGGAACGTTGCTTAAAGTGCTTAAGGGATAGAAATTTATTTATAGCGCCTTTCTGTGCAAAATTGACACTGTTATTACGAATACGTACAAAATGTTTTAAAATGTCAGTATTAGTTAATACATAAAAATAATACAATGAATATTGTGCTAGAAAAATCTTACATAAAAAAACACTTTTAAGGGGTCAGAATCCCTGCACCGCAACACAATATTGAAATTTTTTAGCTTAAACAAGGTCATCAACATTAATACTGATGAGCAAAAAAAAAATCACGATATCCGGTCCATCGTATACATGGGGCGACAAAAATGTGGTTGCCGTAGGCAAAGAAAAAATCGTAATGCGGCCCTGCTTAAGTTATGGAGTTGAAGAACTGTCGTACACTGGATATACACAATCTAGAGCCGCTTAACATCAGAAGGAAACGAAAATATAACGATAAAGTTGGAGATGGAATAAGCTCAAAAAGCCTGACTTTTTTCTTCAGTGCTGTAATGCTTTGGTTGTCAACTCTCTACCGGAGTAAGTACAAAATCTTCTTCATATGCAGACGAAGTGTATTAAGTGGTGTCAGTACAATCACTTAGGAATTTTTGAATCAGACTGATAGCTGATGCTATCTGCAGAGTCTATTTATAAATCCAAGTGAAAGCAATCATGTGCTCCTTACAAGGGAAAATAAGCGGAAAGGCTTACAATTCCCAACAACTTTATCGAAATAAGTTAGGAGATATCCCGGAGCATAAGACTTTGTTAAAGTTATAAATTGAGCAATAGAACACGAAGGCGCTTAAATAGTTTTGGCAATGTGATCAAACTTTCAACAAGACATAGAATCTCAAGCCATCAACAGTACAATCTTGCTCTTTATTTCTTCGGAAACGCTGAGAATCCAAAAACTTAAGAAGATAGTTCCTTACAAAACAGCGCAGCATGTTTTTTGATACTAAGTACTAACATACATACATACATAAATCCTTATATAATGCAAAAAGAAGATATTATTTCGAACACTAATATGTGATTTATTTATACTCAAACAAGAAATCAAATTAAATAAAATTTGCTCATTGCGCAAAATATGGCAACACTCAGATTTTCTTCAAAAATTAACTTTTTAAATTGATTCTGTGTTAATAATTTATTTAATTTTCTTCAAGTTAAATATTATGCTATCTTAAGTTATGCAAAAGGCTCTACGTTGCACTGACACTTTATGAAATTGCGCCACATAATGGCATATCCAAGCCCTGACGTTCCAATTAATGCCAACTTCATAAGAATCAAGTCAGGCAGCAACTCCTGGCTAACCGGGATTATAGGTGAAAGCTTTTTTTTAAATTATAACATGCAACGCGAAAAACGTTATCAATGAAATGATGCATCGTTTACGCAGCAATTACCCCTTAAAGAAAATTGAATTCGCCTTTAAAGCTTTTTACGAATTGTGAACTTGTTACCCCTACGTTATAAAAAGCTCTTATTGTAAGCAAAAGCTCTGAGAAAACATGGCTTAGTAACCTACAAAATTATGAAAGCTTTTATAAATGTTAGACTTTGGCTCATACAGCTTTGCTTACAGGTTACCGCTGCTGAAGGGTGGCATTTAGATTTATTTTTATGTAGCGCAAATATTATATGTAAGTCGACGAAATTATAATCAACAGGCTTCATTTGCAATGAAAATGCAGTGGTCATTAAAACATAGGTAACCATGTCGTATGAGTAACATTTATATGAGAGCAAGTGCGGCGGTAACTTTTTTATTTCATTTTATAACTTAAGAAGCGAAAATTGACCTTACCCCCATTGTCGCATAAATGCCACCGATTTACTATGCGTAATTCGTCATTTTTTTAAGTTTTCGAGACAAAATATTTATATAGAGGAAGATGTCGATTGTGTAGCCATCTAAAAAATCACGATTTCAGTTGCGCCCAATTCGCTGAGGTTGCAAGTATTAAAAAAAGCTTCTCCTAAATATCTTTGTCTGGTTCTGGCAAGTTCCGGACAGTGCCGGCAGAAAAGGTGGAATGAAAGTCCTAATTGTTCAGCATACTTCCCGATGGTACAGTATACAGTGCAAGTCGTAGTGATTCTGGCAATTCCATAGGCCTGTGGATTTTGAATCATTATAGGATGGCTATATTGGTTATAAGTTTTCAGGATTTTCCAGTTCCTTGCTGCCTCGAAAATAGAAAGCGAGAAGACTTGGTTTCGTCAAAAGAAGAACCGTGCGTTTCTAATTCATTACCCTTTTCATTACCCTATGCTCCTGTGGGCTGAAACTCCCCATATGAGAGTTATGTCGAATGACGCGCCGACCTAGCTAGTTCCTTCCAGCAATGTACCATATATTTAAATTTTTTTTTGTTTTGAGATCAGAGTCCTGGCTATCGGAGAAGATTGCAGCCTTCTAGAATAGCAAAGAATTCTGCTTGAAAAACGCTCGCTGAGTTAGGCAAGCGAAAAGATTGCCGAATTTCTGTGTCCTTAGACTAGACCCCATACTCACCCCGCAGTCCATCTTTGACCCATCGATGTGTATGGTGGTTTCAAAACTTAGGTTGATAGTACCCTCCTCCCATTGAACCTTCTACGGAAAATTTACATGAAAGTTTTTCTCGAAGCTGAGTGTAGGGCAAATATAACCGATTGGAAGATTACCTAGTTTGTTTGGCACTGCCCGTATAGCTTCACTACCCCACAACCAGCTTCACTGCGTCGGATGGCACTACAGGTTGCGGTTGCTCTGATGAAGATATATGGTAGTACCAAGTGTAAGATGGCATTGAGATATGTACCATTCTTTGACATAAAAAAGTACAATACGGCTCCACTAGTATCACTGACCGTCTGTCTTTGGCTTTTAGACTCTCGTTCCTGATTAGAATGTGCAAGTACTCTTTCATTTTAGCAGATTTTTTTCAAACTCTGTCCCTTTTTTGAGCAGCAGCAGTAGCAAATAGTTTATTCTTAAAATTGATATTTATGGCCGATTACCAGAATTCATTGAATGAAAATTAGAAAAACTGAAGAAGATGAGCCTCAAGCCAAGTATTACAAGACTTATGTACGTCATAAGTCATAAGCATAAATCGTGATGCATTGTTTGACCAAAGCTGTCGAAGAAGCTTTAGCAATGAACATAAGGAACACAATGAAAGTTCGAATTGCAATGATTTGCTTGTTTCAAAAATAAAAATTCATAATATTTAAGTTTAACTTAGAAAGTGTGGCAAACACATTTACCTCTTAAGATAAACTTTTCGCATTTATTTGCAGATTTTGAAAAGAATTTTTCTGCGCTTGTATGCCGATGAAAAAGAATGAGCATCAGGAGTTCAGGAGTTATCTGCAAATGCTGGTGGCTGAATTCAAGCGGTGCTCCCCAGAGTATAATGAAACCGAATGTGAAAGCATCTGAAAATAGATTCGTTGCATTTAGTTGATATATTGGTAAGTATTTTAAGTAGAATCCTCTGAATTTTTATATTATTAAGTGGATGACTGCACACGAAAATACTCAACGCATCTCTTTTTCCAACTCATTTTTATATACCCTACACTCAGGCTATATTCACTTCGTCATTCCGTGTACAACGTATAGGAACGGGTGTGGCAGGTATAGCGTCGATATATCCGTGTCTATCTGTATGAGTATATGTCTGTTTGTCATTGTGTATCTTTCTGTCTGTGGAAATCACGATTAGCGGAAAACTTAGCATGGTGGAAGAAATGCCCTTGAAATAATAAAATTAAATCTTACGCTCAGCTTTACATTTTTTCGCTGTGTAGGCTTTTTAATCTTTGGTGAGACCAAGCTTAAACACCCTTACTAGTATTTAAGTCAGTTTCATTTCTATTCAATTCAAATTGAATTCAAATTATACATGCCATTTCCAACTACTTAAATACGAGTACATACTTAACACACACTAAGGAAACAATCTTTGTGCACACAATTTTTAAAGAACTTCGTATTCTATTTAATTGTTACTTATTACAATCATAGGACAGATTCCTTATTTACCAACAATAACACTGTTGCTGAATATTGAAATTGGATGGCTTTGTGCGCAGCTGATGGATTCATATGAGCCACTTTACCTTTGCCACTTGAAAAGAACTTTACAAAATTAGGTTATGTTAAGGTGAAGTTGAGGGTGTTCCTGAGAAGTAAAATGAAATCAAAATAATTATGAATGGGGTACAAGATGTCAATGACCTTTAGATCTTAGGTCATCTCAAGACAAAAATATATATTGATGTATCATACTTTAAGATCGGACTGTAAATGCCGAAGATATGATGAAACTTAAATACGCGACCTCTATTTTAGCTCAAAAATAAAAATTTTTTTTTTTAAAATAACCTTGCCAAAATGCTTCAGATTTGATGGTGTACGGTGAACTTTTTTTTTCTGGTACGGTCTACTGTCCATATATGAAAAAACGAATGAACACATTTGTTTTTATCAGTGCTACATGAGTTTCAATTAGTGGTTCGATATCTGTCCATTAGTGGCAACTTTTAACACTTGATATTATGGCCACTAATGGAAACTAATCAGTGTTTCCGTTGTATTCACAATTTTTCCGCCCTTGTAGTAGGAAATACCCTAATGTCATTTTAAATATATGCATGTTGAATCAAAACACTTTTATTTTAAAACATACAGTATGAGCGCGTGCATACATTACGAAACTGAATTTATTTCATTCGTAACTCAAAGGGTTGCATATATGATGCCACTCGGTATGCGATGACATAGAAAATCAATTACAAAATCAGCATGTGAATAAAATTCAATAAGTTCAGATTTTGTTATGCAAAAATAAAAGTTATTCTGGGAGCACAGAAATATTAATAGAAAATTGAAATTATATATGTATGTGGGTAGCTAATGCACAAAACGGAAGCGGAACCAACAATGTTCAATCAAGCTCTTCTTTTGAAGTCAAACGTTCAAGCGAAATGTTATCAGTTTGAAATGAGTTCAATTTATTGAACCAATAAAAGCATAAGCTAATAATCAGAATGTTTTATTTTAATACAAAATGATTTCGATAGTATGGTTGCCATACTATATGATAGATGCATGCAGTTTAATAAGCTGCAATATTTGTTCGAAAAAGTTTGATGTCTCTTCTACTGTTTTCGCGATATGACGATTTCTATAAACTTTACAAAAAAACCTGCCATTAACCTCTTTTTTTATTAACAACTTATTCCTTTTAAATGTTTTAATTTAAAAATCATGTAATATTTGTACCTACGCTTTCAATAAACAATTATTTAGTTTTAGCGCATTTTTAATTTTTTTATGTTTTATCTCTTAATCAATTAATATTAAACATAGACTAATGCTCTAGAATTCTTCGAGAACACTCTGTATTCGAAAATTTATTCATATTCGAGTACATCCTCATTTAAAAAGAATATATATTATACCCTAGAGCTGCCACCAGAGCTGCAAAGTTTTAATAATTCGAAGTTTGAGTAAAAAAATTAAGGAAATTAGAGATTTTTCTTGTATCAAATTTTTAAAATTTTTTTCGATTTTCGTTATGTATATATAAGGAAGCATCAGAAAAACTTTATCACTATTTCTTAAGCCTATGTATAAGGAACAAGTCCATGATCTATGCGCAAGTAGAGATTTGGTGTTTCTTGTGTAAAATAACCACGCCTTCTTTCCAAAAAGTGTCTACTTTTTGTTTTGTATTAGACCAAACCATTCCTGGTATATTTGTGAAATTTGGTTGTATTATTTTAAATAACTCTGCAACAGTGGCTTAGCAATGTGTGAATGGGGAGGGGAGGGGGGGGCGGTTCCTGATCCGTGAGGCATTTTTCCTAAGCGACACTTTTTAACAATAAATAGTTATAACCTCTTGTAATCTCTGAATTAAAATTTAGAAATTTTCTTGCACCAACAATTCGGACCGATTTTATATAGAACTTTTTATTGCTTATTCTGTGACGGAACCTTCAGTTTCGTATTCTGTTTCTTTAAATGAGTGTAGTCATCTCACTCGCTCTAGCGACTGGCAACGTCCTCTGTACTAACCAGTTGCCTTGCGGTGATTCCTCTCTTGTTTTGTGTTATCTAAAGCACCAACTTCATCAGTCATGCAATACACATTGACTCAATTAACCTGCTGCAATTCAATTTTCTTTAAGTGGGTGTTGTGAGATGTAATCGGTGAATTATTGAATTTTATCGAAAAATTGTACATTAACTATAAATCGATGGTATAAATACATGTTCGACTCTTGGTGTACCAACAACCATGTAAGTAATACAATTTTTATACCCTACACAGAGGGTATATTCACTTTGTCATTCCGTTTGTAACGCATTGAAGGGGGCGTGGCAGGTATGGAAAAGTATATATATTCTTGGTCAGCGTCAACACCTGAGTCGATATAACTATGTCCGTCTGTCTGTCTGACTGTCTGTGTGTCTGTCTGTCTGTCTGTCTGTCTGTCTGTCTGTCTGTGTGTCTGTCTGTCTGTCTGTCTGTCTGTCTGACTGTCTGTGTGTCTGTCTGTTGAAATCAGGTTTACGAGAAAGCAAAGCAAGCTAACTCAATGAAATTTTGCACACACGTCAAACCTTCTTGCAAACTGCTAGCATGTAAAAATTGGCGAAATGTGTTCATGGCCACGCCTTCCGCCCATACTCTATGTAAATATACCCAAGTCCATTTTGAAAAAAAGATGCTGCGATTTTGATGAAATTTTTTGATTTGTTGAAGATGAAAACAAAATTAAGATTAGGCTTGGTTTGAAGTTTGCAAAGGCTCTTAAACGGGCGTGGCACAGCCCTAAATTTTAACTTTTATAACACCACAGCTCGTAAACCGTGCAAGATATTGTGATGAAATTTGGTACACGAATAAAGATCTTATAAATCTTGAATTTCGCATAAAGTGGGCGGAATTGTAAAAGTGGGCGTGGCACTCTTTTAGCAATTAAAAATTTGGATTTCGTATAACTCCAAATCGGCTCATACGATTTTCAAAAAAAATTAAGGGATGATACCACTGAAAGTAGTCATCAATACAAAAATATTCAATATTCTGGAAAATTTTGTTGAAGGGCGTGGCACAGCCTACAATATTTATAAACGTTATAAAAAGAGAACTAACAACGCGATCGCTATGAAATTTGATATGGCAGATATACTCGCTAAAAGGTGTCTTCTTGCAATTTTGGTACAATAGTGCCAGTGGATGTGGCACCTCCCATATAAGCAAAATACGTTTAATGCTATAGATAGTGTGCTATGAGAGTAATCTTCATAAAATTTTGTGTATAGGTGCCGGTTACTATAAGCTTTGAAATTCAATGAAACTTGACAAGATTTCATCAGTGGGCGTGGAACCACCCTCATTAATATAAAGTTGTTAGTGCTATTTTAAGTGAACTATTGGTGCAATTAATCTGAAATTTGATGTAAGTGGTTAACTGGGTATTAGGTACATATGAATCGATAGCTGTGGAAATAGCAACAGTGGGCGTGGCACCTCCCATACAATTAAAATACCTTAACTGGCATAACTATCGAAATATATGAGCAATGATACAGAAATTTGGTGTAAGAGGTTTATTTATGGAAGGCTACTTTTGGATCAAAATCTGATTGGATTGTACCATTGGGTGTGTCACCGCCATAAATTTTAAGAATAATTACGGCACATATCGCAAGCTATTTATTGAAACAAAAGTGGGCGGAATTGGAGAAGTGAGTGTGACATATTTCGTGTTTTTCATTTCTATACAATTTTTTTCAACATTTCCCATATTCTTTTGACATTTTCAGTTTTTTCCAACACTTCAACATTTTTGCACCTTTCTACATTATTTTCGACATATTCAACCTCCTCAACGTTTTTTTAACATTTATTTAAAAAGTACTTTCAATGCAGTGTAGGGTATGTGAGTTTCGGCCTGGCCGAAGATAACACATTTACTAGTTATTTTTATGTTCCTGCTAGTTAGTATTTACTTTGTACTATACGATCATATATATATAAGTAACTAGGGTCTCCGTCCCATAGCTCAGCAACCCCTCGCCTCCACACACCAGACCCTTTACCTTTAACATTAAAATTTTTCTGAATTTTGTTTTCTGATCAATTTTCTCTTTTCGTTACATTTCACTTCATGATGCCTTCACTTCATGTTCCATAAATCGAGAAATAAGTCGAAGTACTATTTGAACACACGATTTCTCAAAGATGAAGAATTATATCCTGACAAAACCAAATGCGTTTGAAGAGAAGAGTAGTTCTTTCTGACCCTATTAATAGTTTCACAAAAAAAAACTACCTTGCGATGTAATCATATAAATTCTGACCTCGTATTCGAATTCAGCGTCTTAAAAGCCTTTGGAATAGTATATACTTATTTCTGGGCAAAAGGTTTGGCCAAATTTTGTCGGTCTGTGTTAATAGTCAAATTTATTTTTGCCAAAAAAGTCTTTAGAATTTCTGGAAACTTTGAAGCTTTTCTGACCTGCGCCACGGGTGGCTGAAACCCACCGCTCAGCCAGCATAGAGTTTTGAAGTTTTTGGTATAGTAACATTTTAAAGTTTTTATTTGTGTGGGCAGCAGGCGTGTCCTATTCAATGTTACCTATTTCACGAGCTATAATTGAAAATATAATCCGTAATCTTTATTTCTATAAACCGTCTGATAGACAGGGGGCGATACTGATCAAAAATATATGTACTTTTTTAAACCTGTCACGCCCCTTCTATGCGTAAAAGAATGACAAAGTAAATATACTCTGCACGTAAAGTACAACAAAAATTGGGGACAATTGGTTTATATGTTAGTGAAACTATAGCATAGACTATAGATTTATTTCAATAGATAGAGATATTGCAATTCTCCAATTTTTTCTTTAAGGTTTAATTTCCATAGTCTTATTGAACTTTATTAGTGGATTTCCAGTCAAAGTCAATCCTTAACTAACATTTTGCTACTTGGGGTGAAAACCACCACCTTCGTACATACGTATTTCACAAATTTACAAACTTTTTTCTTTCGTTCTGCTTATGTTCGTGACGTTTAAAAGCACGGTTTCGGCAAAAGAAATTTCTTTAAACGATAATTAAAAGTTTTTGAAATTGAAATAACAAAAATAAAACAAAAACATGTCAGCATTGTTGGTGGTCCGTAGGTTTGTGAAAAAGTCCGCATCAACTGGGCTTCAGTTCTTTAAGCCGCATATCCCTGCTACCGGCACAAATGCTGTATGTTTTAAACAACAAGCTCGCGGAATAGCGAAATGGTATCTAGATCCTAAATTTATGAAACAATAATTTACTGCTGCTGTTATGTATCCTGATGAGACTACATCTGTCTGGGAAGTGCCACCGTGGAATAGTAAAATTGCACCAGTGGAGAAATCTGTTAGGAATTTAACAATTAATTTCGGACCTCACCACCCAGCAGCTCATGGTGTGTTGCGTTTAGTATTAGAACTCGATGGTTATTCGGGCTGACCCACATATCGGTTTATTGCATCGCGGTACTGAAAAACTGATTGAATACAAAACGTACACTCAGGCATTGCCGTATTTCGATCGCTTGGATTATGTCTCCATGATGTGCAACGAGCAGTGTTATTCTCTTGCTGTTGAAAAATTGCTTAACATCGAGGTGCCATTGCGTGGAAAATACATCCGAACCCTTTTTGCTGAGTTGACACGCATCCTTAACCATATAATGGCTGTGGGTACCCATGCTTTAGATGTCGGTGCATTAACACCATTCTTTTGGCTTTTTGAGGAACGTGAAAAAATTATGGAATTCTATGAACGTGTTTCCGGTGCACGGATGCACGCAGCATTTATCCGTCCAGGTGGAGTTTCTTTGGATATACCTTTAGGGCTAATGAATGATATTTACGAATTTGCATCTAAGTTTGCCGAACGTTTAAATGAAGTTGAAGACGTATTAACTACAAATAGAATTTGGTTACAACATACTGTTGACATCGGTATTGTCAACGCAGAGGATGCTTTAAATTATGGATTTAGTGGTGTCATGCTACGTGGATCTGGTATAAAGTGGGACTTGCGTAAGCAGCAGCCATACGATGCATACCATTTGGTTGATTTCGATATACCCATTGGCACAAAAGGCGATTGCTATGAGCGTTATTTATGTCGCGTTGAAGAAATGCGTCAGTCATTACGTATAATAGATAAATGTTTGAGTCAAATGCCAGCAGGGGAAATAAAAGCCGACGTTTTTAAAGTGACCACACCATCACGTACAGAAATGAAAACTTCAATGGAAGCACTCATTCATCACTTTAAGCTTTTTAGCCAAGGCTATCTTGTGCCACCTGGTGCAACGTATACGGCAGTCAAAGCTCCAAAAGGTGAATTTGGTCTCTATCTAGTATCGGATGGCACTAGCTGTCCTTATCGCTGTAAAATAAAAGCACCAGGGTTCGCACACTTGGCTGCGTTAGATGCAATAGGAAAGAAACATATGTTAGCTGATATTGTTGCCATTATTGGATCATTGGATATTGTTTTCGGAGAAATAGATCGATAAAAAATAACGTGAAAAAAGTTACAATCGATTGAATCAAATATCGATTTAGATCTAAGACAATTCAATAAAACAAATATTCAAAATATGCGATTTCTGAAAGTAATTCCATTTTTTAATGCTAACACCAAGTTACGGGATTATTTTGGATTTAATCTGGCCTGGATGCAAGAGGAGTCTAAAAGCCTGCTCGCTGACATTCCTTCTAAGTCTATCTGCGTAGAACTTAGGATATCAGTATAGGTCAACTGCTTTTCTATACCATGAAGCATTTACTATACAGATGAATACTTTATTCCTTTATTCCGTGTAGTATTGGCAGACACAATCTCTTTGGTTAATATGTAGCATCCAGTACTATAATTCAAGTCATACTGATTTAATATAATTTCATTTTGAACAAGAGTATTTTTTGTTTAATTCCTTTTTTCTCCTCATTATCGGCGAGCTAAGCACCCAAAGTTATGTCAAAATCTTTGAAAAGAAAATGTGCTGTCAATTTCACAATTTTTTAAATTAAAATCAAATCAGAGCCTCGAAAAATTATTATAAAAAAATAAAATGATGCTATATATTTCATTATATAATAAAATACGTCTTCACACTTTGCCCTTAAACTTATGGTATTTCTTATGATCTTTAACAAGCAATTCATAAACTTGTCTAGCAGCTTCATTGGAACAACGTAGTATAAATCGGCCCACGCGGTGATCACATATGCCAATTAAATCGTAGCATATGTTTTCAACATGCGTTTTAATCTAAAATTAAAAATTATTAATTTTTAAGTACATAATTTAAATATTTTCATAAGTCAATACCAACCTTAGGATACAAAGTCGTGGGTCGCTTATTGGCCACCATCAAATTTATTGCATATGTTAGAACAAAAGGTGCCACACGTTTAACTTCTAAGCCGTGTGTAGCTATGATATGCATTAGAGCTTCTAACTTCAGCGCCAATTCAACCAAATCTTCCAGTTCTTCACTACTTAGTGCAGTATCTTTTTGGCGTTCACTTTTATACAAAACAATTGCCTGCAAAAGATCTTTGAAAACGTGCATAAATTGTGGTACGCGATCCATAAGTAAAATATGACGCTGTTTCATACACGCTGTGCAGAGTTCGCTCATTGCCATGTGTATGCTGTGGAACAGTTTAACATTAGTATCGGTTAGTGAGAACTTTTTAATGTTGATGCTCATTAGAAAAGCTAATATGTCATCCAAAGTGTCGTATGAAACGGGGATCTGTAATGAACAAAATATGTATGTATTTATAATAAATTTAGGTTATGCAATAGACGTCCAATATCACGTATAACGATATAACGAATTTCCATTTTAATGAATTATTTTTTCAAGTTGCAACTTTGACATTGATGATTCTAAATTAATTCCTTCATACAAATCTAATGACAGAAACGATCACTCTTCTTTTATTTCTGCTTACTATAGTACGGGTTTGTGTTTGAATCAAAGGGCGAAACAAAGAATGTGAGAAGTAAAGTTTGCGTTGTGTGAACGTTACGATAAGGTGGGGTTTTTTTCATTCCCTGGTTCATAATGTGAGAAAACAACGCCAAGCAATCTTTTAACCCAAAATCGCTAGCGTCACTTAGTATTATTTCCTTGAAAACTATCTTTGCGTTATTGATTTTATGAGAGTATACCTGTATTTGCTGTATAATACGTCTGTTGACTGTTACTTTCCAATTCATACGCACAAAATGTCATAATTCTAGAATAGTTTGGACTGTGCGATGATTCTTATTCAGGCACTAAAAACTTGAAATATAACATATCTGAAAAGATTTTAACTACACATATCCATATTTTATGTTCCTATATTAGATGACTGATTAAGATTAAGTTTAAATAATTTAGGAAAATAAGATTATATTTTACATGTAAAAAGTTTTTTTGTTTAGTAAAGGTTTTGCATTTGTGGGAACCACAACCCCTCTAGATTTAAATTTAATTTCTAGGGTGACTAGTTTGGTTTAACCATTCTATCAGTAAGGACAAAGAGCTTCATATTATACTTATACGAGTACACAAGTATAAAAATAGAAATTAATTTGTAATTAATTGATATTAAGAACCTGGAAATTACTTCTTATAATTAAAAAAAAAACATTACCATTTTATTGTCCACAACAGCCTGCTGACATATTAAAAGATTTAAAATTTGTTGCGTATCGACAAATTGAAAATGTTCATCTTTTTGCAAACGCAATACAACACCAAGGGTTATCTGCTTAAACTGATCATTGAAAATCTACAATGAAAAAAATTAATAAAAGAATCTTAAGTCTTCAACTTTATATATCTTACCGCGCCCTTAATGGTGCTAAAGGGACATTTGGCAATTAGAGCTAATAGACGAGTTATACTTGTAAAATAATTTTCCTCAACATTAGCACCCATCTTCTTTAATATGAGCAGGATATCCTCATTAGTTTTGTTGCTTATTATTAGTTTAATAACTGCTTCTGCATTTTTCTCATCTAGTTGATTTGTTTTCAGGTCTTCATTGATTTGCTGCCAATAACCATTAAGCACAAATTCAATTTCATCCTGATCAAAATGCAGCTGTTGTTGATTATTTAGCGCAACTATTATAAGTTTTATTGCATGCACATTTTGGTAGTTCATCTGAAATAAAATACATTCTATAAAAATGCAATTTCCGAATCGATATTTTATGTCTCAAACTCACCGAATAGCCAATAAAAATTTTACATATCCTTCTAAAATCTTCTTCCAACTCAGTTTTTGTTTCCACATGTTTAGTAAAAATTGATTTTACGTATGCAGCAAATCCTGGTAGCATTTTCTCAACAAAACGTTTATCTTTCTTACTATTTCTACCATCGGTTTTTACAAAAAACGCGTTAACGTGATTAGCATATACATCTAACACAGCATCAAGATACTTCTTGAGACGCTTGCCACTAGGGCCAGTGAGTGTTGATAGCGTTTCAATTGCTATTAAAGTCAATTTAACTTGATCATCGTCAAGTTTGTCAGCAGCTTCTCTATTTTTTAGTATTTCCACTAAGGCAGTTAGGAAACGTTCCGCGCCTTTTTCTTCATTTTTCATTGTGGCGAAAAGAAATTCATAAAATTCCCAGGCACTAGAGACTGGCAGGAATCGGAGCATGTTTTCTGTTGAGAAATATTTAAAAATTTGTATTTGTTGCCCGAAGTGTAGTAAATCTGTGAACATTTTAAATGCAGCCGTGGACAAATCTTCCAATTGTGCAGCTTTTAAGTCACGATACAGTGCAAGATTCAAGGCAAAAAGGATACCCTTCATTTGACGTCGACAGTATCCTATAGGGAGTTGTTTCAAAAATTCTAAAGTTCGTTGGACATCCTCAACGGGTAACTTTTTAATTGTATACGGCTCAATGTTTGCATTAATTGCATCGGCCACTAATGAAACACGCTTGTCACTAGCAGCATCAACAGTAATTTTCAACTCGGTAAACTCAATGGTACCCAAAATAGATTTTTTACTATTGACCGAAAAACTCATAGCTAAATTTTCATAGAGTCCTAAGCAGAGTAATTCGAAAAATTCTAAATCCTCGATACAACCTTGTAATAGCTCATTATTAAACTCTTTTGCCTGGGTAAACATAGTTATTATTTCCAGTTTTTCATCGCGTTTTATGCTACGCATCAGCCACTTGGCATCTCCAGCTTGTAGTATCAATTCTAACTGCTCTAAATCATTGGCAATTGGCGTAAGTAAAATTTTTTCTAAATTCAATGGTTTCTCTTTGCTCTTAAATAGCAGACGCGCTTTTGTACGCTGCAATAACAAACGATTTAAGGCAAACTTACAATTTGTTTTGCCAAAATTTATAATTCGTTGTACAATAAGTGTCCATTCTTCTTCTGTTAGAAAACTATGTAATTGTTTGGAGAGTGTTGAAAACGGTGCATCATCCGCGAGTCGATCAGAGCGATAGTACCATACAATCAAATCAAATTGTGTTGCATAGTACGAGCATTCTAAAAATGCGTTCATTGTACGTTTATTATGTGATCGGCCAAGTAAAAAATGTCCAAATTCTGCTAGCATCTCAGTAGTTAGCTGACGTAGGTCTTCAATTTCTCGAAAAAATTTATCCGATTGTTCTGGTAATTTGGAGCCACCAAAATATTGGCATAGCATTGCTGATATAAAGTCCAATTGGAAAAGCAAATTCTCAGATTCTTTTTCTTGCTGCAACACCACCAGTATCTCTTTCAGACTGTGGATCAAAGATTTCCATATGACTAAGGATGGTTTAGACATCAGGCCAACAATAAGTTTGGAAAAGGCAACACCAACGCTTCTCCATGGCCAAGCACATTGCAATTGTGGAAAGCTTTCTAGTTTAATATAAGGAACTTCCGTAGCAGGCTGTATTTGCTTTGCTGTATTATTGAATTCTTTAAAAATAATTTGTAGATATTGTAAGACCTTTGCATCTTGGATGGTGTTTTCGTTCGAATCTCCTTTCTCTGCAGAAGGAAGTGCATCAGCTATTTTGCGCTTTTTTTGTGGCGTTGACGTAGAGTTCTGTTAGGGAAATAAAGATAGAAAATAATTAAAAATTAAAAGGTTTATTTCATGCAGTTTTAGCCTAAAACTACATAGATATTAGAATGAAATGTCTAAATTACCTACAATGGTTAATTTAAAGATTTTTATAGACTAAATAAATAATTTAACGACGACAGCTAAAAGGTGAAAAATAATTATATACGAGCTTTAGCATAAACAGATTTTTTAACCGCTCTTGTAAAACCAACTAAATTATAATTGCATATGAAACTGCCAGACCCCTTACTTTCAGCATACTTAGTAATAAGATCAGAAAATTTTGAAACTTTTTTGTCCACTTTAGTAACGCTCAAGACATGCTCTTAAAAGCGTCAGGGGGTGCAACTAACTTAAAGTTCTCGAAAAGGCGAAAGATTCAGCTTTGTGGGACATCGGCGGGGTATAGGCGCTTCAACCTTTCCCTAATCAAGTTTTGAGGTCTTCGTTCCAAGTTTGCTGAACTGCTTACGTAGTTCTAAGTGTTCTTGGGCTCTAGCAAAGTTCTTAAAAGGGTTCTTTCTGTTATCCAATCCAAAGCGTTCGATGGTAACTTAAAATTTATTACCCTATGAGTCAGCCACTTAATTATAATAGCAATCTGGCTTATGTAGCGTTGTGAAGGGTAATTTAAATATTATTTTAGGAATAATTTAATCAGCTGTAAGAAACAAGATTCTACAAAAAATCTGGGTTATATATTGCTACGATAGATAGGATACTTCCGTGCTAACTCGGATTACAAACAGACACTGTTCAGAGCATAAACTATTGAATGTTTATTTAGTTTTTGTTGCTAATAAGAATAACATAAATTAAATTGAACTTTTTTTATGTGACATTTAAATGAAATAATATCCCAAAATTATAATTGTATTTCTTATACTTTTTTAAATAAATTAATTGGTAACTAGCGTTCCTTCCACAAAACTGGCTTACTCGTAAACTTTTAAAAACTCTGAATTTCTATAGTGAATATTTGTCTATATGAAGCAAATATTATGTGACATTAATTAATATTTTGAAAACTCTTACAGCAAAAAATTACAGGCAACATCTAATGGAAAGTGTTACTGATTTAGTGATCTTTAAAACATTTGCACATTTTTATAACATGGTACCTCACTCACACACGAAATTACATTAAACCAACTCACCTCATCCTCTTGTTCCTCGGCGGCGTCGGCATGCTTGCGCTTGCTCTTTGTAAGGTTGAACTGTTGCAACCACTCCCTCAAAACCTTGAGCAAATTAACAACAAATTTTTCAGCACGGCTCAACTTTCGAAACATGTCCATGAGCAACACCAAAAACTCTTCAAATAGTTGTTGCTCACGCGCTGTTTGTTTTTCGGCAACAATCATCCAAGTGGTTAATTGAAAGATGTTACTTTCGAGAATAAGCGGATTGAGGCGCAACGTTGCACAGAGCAACTGTAGCACTTGTTGCAAATGTTGCTCTTTAAAATTCTGCGCTAAGTTATTTATTTTCTGACCCAAAAAATGTACAGCCGTATGCATATCGTGCATTTTGAAACTCAAATTAATATCATGCTTACGAAACATTTCCAAAGAAAAGGCAGCAATTGTTAGCGTTAGAGCAGCATCGTTTTGATTTGCTTGCAAAAGACTCTCAAATATGCCTTCAAGTAGCAACTGCTGAAACTTTTCATCACCACGTTTATTAACGATAGCACACTCGAGGGTCAGCAAGCAGACATGTCGTGGCAGCTGTAAGATGCGCTCTAGAAAAACAGTTTCCGAGAATTCTTGACAAAGTAAGCGCTCTATCTCAAGGAGATCGGCAAAGAAATGTAATTCACGTTGTTGGAAGTTGAGCAGAACTTGTACCAACGGTTGCAGTACATGAGAGCGATATTGCAATTCAAAACGCTCAGTATCACCGGCTTTTTTCGCATTTTCTTTTAATGTATTTAAAATTTTCACAAAGAATTCAGTTTCATGTGCTGACAAAAAGTTATCCGCTGTAGTTAAAATTAAATAAACTTCATAACTATGTAGTAACTGCCCAAATAGTTGGGCATAAAGCTCATAATCAGTACGATATAAATCTTGCACAATTTCGAATTCGACCAGTTGTTGCAGTAGTTCTGGCAACAAACGTGTGGTTGTTTCTTTCCATTTTGTACTGGCAAATTGCAGCCACATGCGTACAAAATCTGATTTCACCTGCTGCTCAATGAGACCTGGCTGGCATTTTAGTTGCAACAGTTCAGTTAATTCGGTCGATTGTATTTTTTCAACGGTGGTCCCGATTTGTGAGCTTCCCTGCTGAGATAGCCAGCAAAGCACCACTTCATACTTGCTTGCCAGTGTAAAATCGGCAGATTTCCATGCTTTCAAAGCAAATTGTAAATTTTCTGTGAAGGTCTTCTCCGGACGATGAAGCCAACGTGTGAATTCTTTTGTGGAAGATTTATGAATAAAAGTTTATCCAGGTTAAACAGAAGTTTTGCATATTTACCGGCTTCCGTTGACATTTTCAGCAATATTCCAAATAATTTTATTTTACGTTTTCATTAAAAACTTCTATTCAAAAGCAGGTTTAATGGCAAATGTCAAAACCACATTTGACAACCGGTGGCCCGTGTGGATCCTGTTTATAGCCACTACAACTACTTTACCGACATCACAGTCCAATAAAATCGATTCTCTGTCAGTGTTGCCACAGCTAAGAAAAATGTTTCCACCTTTCTATTTATGAGTGCTTCAAAAACAACGATTTTCGTGGGTAAATTTTTCAACCGATTATGAGATCAAAGTTTGATATTTTTTATAAGCGTTGAGAACAGCAGTGTTGAAATAATTAACCCTATAGAATGAAATAATCTTAAACAAATAAATTGTAATTTCTTTTCCCAAAATAATGAAAATTGATTATATTCAACTTTAAGATACCGGCTTTGCAAAAATAAACCTTATTAAATATGATAAGCAAAATGACGTGTAAATGAATGGATGAGTAAATTTGTCAAACCGCCGGGCCGTGACCGGCGTTGCCGTGAGTGCTTTTGATCCTTGCGTTACTGTCAAATGTAAAGACTCTGAAATATAGCGTCTCTGATATAGCTTTGAAACTTGCTGACATAACTTTCTAAAAATCTCTATAAGCTGGAGTCCCTACGCCGATTTGGACAATATAAATGTCCATTGAAATTTAAGGCCATTAAAATGCCATGTGACATTTTAAAATCGATATGGTAACTTTCGAGATATAGGTGAATTCTTGAAATCCTAACTATTTCTTTACTTTAAACCAATGTTACGTTTTTAGAGCATTTTGCCTTCCAAACTTCAGCGCAGCTGTACTGCCAGTAAATCCGTCGTCGTGTATAAAAAATGCTTCCTTATATACGAGAATAAAAAGAGGTACTCTTAATTGTATTTAACCTAACGTGACCAATTGATCAGCGCAAGTCCGCGATTTTGATTTTCTGCTCCGCGCGGTTCGTGTTTGCATTGAAAATAAGAAATCTGATTTTGCTAGGGATTTCGGTAAAAGTGAGGACCTTTTTTTTTAGTAAATACAAATAATTGGAGATAGTAAATATATGATTTTTCTTAAAAATAATTGGAAATATCTGATTTTGCAACAGTTTTCGGGATGTGAAAGTGAGAACTTTTTTTTATCACATACAATTTTTTGCAGTTAAAACAAACAAATTTTTGAAAAAAGATTCATCAACTTTTTCTTGCTCCACGTTTTGGTGAAAAATACCTGGTCACGTTAATTTACCCGCATTGGTTTTCGAATCGCACTGCCTGCTTTACAGAGTAGGACCCCAGATATGGCAGGTAATTTACTTAAAAAGAGTGTATTTTTTTAAAGAAAATTAAATAGGCTTCTCTAATTTCTTAATAAAAATTAAACTTTTGCACAAATCTCGAAAACTGCCAACCTAACTGAAATATTATGAGGCATAAAATTTCGTTCCAATTGAATTTTATGTCAAGCGCTGCAGAGACTCAACTAATCGAGGAGGCCGGTTAATACTTTTATTTAGAGAACAGAAAATTTTTAACTTAAAAAAGCTTTTTAGCTTCGAAAACTTTTAGATTTTTAGAAAGAATGGTTTGACATTTGTTTGTATTATTAGCTTTTAAGAAAAAAAAATTTATATAATAAAGTCCTTGGACGATTATGTCACAAAAAAATCCTTGCGCAGTTACTAAAAAATAGTAGGTACACTGAACATTTTTATACCCTACACAGAGGGTATATTCACTTTGTCATTCCGTTTGTAATGCATAGAAGGGGGCGTGGCAGGTACGGAAAAGTATATATAGAGTCGATATAGCTAAGTCCGTCTATCTGTCTGTCTGTCTGATTGTCTGTCTGTCTGACTGTCTGTCTGTTAAAATCAGGTTTACGCGAAAACTAAGCAAGCTAATTGAATGAAATTTGGCACACAGGTCAAACTTTCTTGCACGCTGCTAGCATATAAAAATGGGCGAAATTGGTTCACGGCCACGCCTTCCGCCAATACTCTATGTAAATATACCCAAGTCCATTTTGAAAAAAAGTTGCGATTTTGATGAAACTTGATGATTTAGTGAAGATGAGAACAAAATTAAGATCAGGCTAGGTTTGAAGTTTGCAAGGGCTCTTAAACAGGCGTGGCACAGCCCTAAATTTTAACTTTTATAACGCCATAGCTCGTAAACCGTGCAAGATATTATGATGAAATTTGGTACACGTAAACAGATCTTATAAATCTTGAATTGCGCATTAAGTGGCCGGAATTGTAAAAGTGGGCGTGGCACTTTTTAGCAATCGAAAATTTGGATTTCGTATATCTCCAAATTGGCACATACGATTTTCATAAAAATTTTAGGGATGATACCACTAAAAGTTATCATCAATACCAGTTTCGTCAATATTCTGGAAAATTTCGTTGAAGGGCGTGGCACAGCCTACAATATTTATAAATGTTACAAAAAGAGAACTAACAACGCAATCACTATGAAATTTAATATGGCAGATATACTCGCTAAAAGGTGTCTTCTTGCAAAATTTTGGCACAATAGAGCCGGTGGGTGTGGCACCTCCCATATGAACAAGATACGTTTAGTGCTATAGATAGTGTGCTATGAGAGTAATCTTCATAAAATTTTGAGTGAAGGTGTCGGTTACTATAAGCTTGAAACCAAATGAAACATGACAAGATTGCTTGATTAGGCGTGGCACCTCCCTCATTAACATAAAGTTATAAGTGTTATTTTAAGTAAACTATTGGTGCAATCGATCGCCGGGCTAGTTTTTTTTACTGTTACTTTTTAAACAGAATTTCTAAATGGATTCGGAAATAAATTAACTGGGAACTAATTCAGAGCGTCAAAGAATATTTACCAATTGCATCATTTAATGAGTAATGACCGTTCAAAATTTATTGTTACCCTTCAAAGTTGAATGGCCAATACCGCTACATAACGCTTCCTCTAATCGCTCTTATAAATTCTCGATGACGCATTCTGAACAAGTAATTTGCCTGAAGTCAGGTAAGTTGTTTTTTTATTTCATCATATCAATAAACAATTGGTAGTAAATACTATAAAAATAAATCAAAAGTTTCGCTGATGATGTTTTTCAGCAGCAACAGTTTACCTTGGCACAAAAATAAATGTAAATAATTGAAAATATGGCGAAAATGCATCATAAAATATTTACCCTCTGTACGAGTCAAGTAAGTTTACTTTTGCGTTAATCCCCGGTATCAAGAATTGAATTGAATGTAAATACCAGCGATTTTTCCAAACAAACAAAATAATGGATATTGCGCAATTAAATTTGTCTATGATTTCAAATGGCAAAGGCGCTAAAAAACGATCGATCACATAAATCATAAATTGAAACTATCAAAATATTGAAGTGAAGATATGTTTTTCATAATAACATTAAGTACACGCTTCAAAATATGATTTCAATATTTCTACCGTTTTCAAAGTTTTTGTATTTCTTAAAATTTTCAACCATGAAGCAAAATTTTTCATCTGTTGTTTGATTGACCTTAATATAATTTACTGACTTTTATCCGATAGATAAATTTTTCGTAGTAAAATCTCTTTTTTTTAACTATTGAATTAATTTGTATGCTTGAAAGTTCTGTAAATACGTGAAAAACTATAAGAAAAAAATCGAATTCGCTGTCTAAAAATTAAATAGCCTGAGCACTTAGAAGCCAGGTATTGATTTTTTGAAAAAAATTAACTGTTTGGGAGGCTCTAAGACATAAATCTATGAATTTTACAATAAAGAATGTTTTTACTACTAGGTAAAGGGTGTTTTTTTTAGAGGTTTGTTTTTCGAATAGAGATAAAACTGGCATTTTATGGTCAAATCTGGCAACTCTAATGTCATTTATGTTCAGTTTGGTTTGCCATTTCATCATGAACAGGTTGACAAAAGAACAACGCTTGCAAATCGTGCAAATTTATTTCGAAAATATTGGTTCAGTTCGCGAAGTTTACCGCAAGCTCCGTCCATTTTATGGTCGACATAATCGTCCATCAGAGCAATTAATTCGGTTAACCATGGATCGTTTTCGCACTACGTTTACTCTATGTGATAATACGCATCCGCAGAGACGTCGAACAGTGCGCACCGAAGAAACAATTGCCGCTGTAGAGCAAAATGTTGAAGAGGACCCGAATGAATCGATTCGCCACCGTGCACAGCAATTGGAGCTTTGTCCATCAACTTTATGGAAGATTTTGCGCAAAGATCTTGGCTTGCGACCTTACAAGATCCAGCTTGTGCAAGAATTAAAGCCGCGAGACCATGCAATGCGTCGTGATTTTGGTGTATGGGCCGAAAATGAGATTGATCTCGATGCTGATTTTCATCGCAAAATTTTGTTCAGTGATGAGGCTCATTTTTGGTTGAATGGCTACGTCAACAAGCAAAATTGCCGCATTTGGAGTGAAGAGAATCCACATGAGACCCTTGAGACGCCATTACATCCACAAAAACTGACTGTTTGGTGTGCTCTATGGGCTGGTGGAGTCATTGGGCCATACTTCTTCCGAAATAATGCTGGAGAGTCAGTTACCGTTAATGGAGACCGGTATAGAGCCATGATAACCGACTATTTTGTTCCCGAATTGGATGGCATGAATGTGGATGAGTTGTGGTTCCAACAAGACGGCGCTACATGCGACACAGCGCACGTCACAATCGATTTAGTGAAGGAAACATTCGATGAGCGCATAGTTTCGCGGAATGGACCTGTCAATTGGCCACCAAGATCGTGTGATTTGACACCATTGGATTATTTTCTTTGGGGATATGTGAAGTCGCTCGTCTACGCTAACAAACCAGAAACGTTAGGGGACTTGGAAGCCAACATTCGTGGCGTTATTGCCGACATACGGCCCCATATGCTCGGAAAAGTGGTTCAAAATTGGACCTGTAGAATTGGCTTTATTCGAGCCAGCCGCGGCGGCCACATGCCCGAAATCATATTTAAACATTAATGGCATAAAATTATCCTTCCAATAAAGCCAAATTGATGGACATTAAAACGATTTTCTTGTGTTTTATTTCAATTTGAAGCTCTATACCTCTAAAAAAAACACCCTATACTATAAGTGCGAAGTTGAAGCGACCTAAGTGTTTTTGTTGTGTGAGAGGTAGTCGCCCCCCATTTTCGAATCCCTTCCAGATTTTGTGAAGAGCTTGGAATACACAACATTCATTTATGTATGAAATTGCCCAACAGCAGCTGCTATGCGATACATCGTTGCATGTATCTTTGTTGTATAGGAGGTACCACATTCCGTTGCCGAATCCTTGCTTGGTGCAGACAACATAAAGCCAAGAAATCAGTTTCACAGCTTCAGCTGCTGTAAATGCCAAGGAAATATCTCAAACAGATAATCTTCTTGATTTTACTAAACGTGTGATAAGCTACAAGAACAAAGGGTAGATCTTGGTTAAAATCAAAAAAAAACTCACAACCGACAATTAAAATATTATTTAATCATTAGCTCATCACTTATGCTGAAAGCCGTGTAATCCATGAGCTTAAAATAAGCCTAAAAGCCTTGATAGCTTGGAACTGTTCGTAAATCCTGAAATCAGCTGTAAATTGCTTATCACGTTAGTTGCGGCTTTGCCAAAAATTTTTCGGGGCTACAATCCCTGATGGAAGTTGATGCACTTAAGCTTAATGTGACCACATATTTTTCACCAAAACGCAGAGCAGGAAAAAGCTAATGAAATTTTTTTGAAGTTTTGTTTGTTTTTATGTACTAAAAAAGAAAAAACATCCCGGAAACCGTAGCAAATCAGATATTTCGAAATAAAATATTTGTAAGAAAAATCAGATATTTACCAATTGTTTATATTTACTAAAAAAAAAGGTCCCCACTTTCACCGAAAACCCTATCTACAAAAACCCGGACTTGCTCCGCGAAACGTGGATCACATGGTCACGTTACTCTTGCTTATATTAAACATATTTTCCTTTTTACTTTTTATTTAATTTGCACTTTCAGCCATAGAAAGTTTTTGTAGATAGTATTTGAAATAGATAGACGGTTGCGCCATCTTAACCTGGTCAATGGAAATATTGAATAACTTCGACATTTTGAAGCAAAATTTTTTGAACATCAACTAAGCAGAATCATAATTTTTCAACATTTCGATGCGACTTTTTCAACCTCTTTCAATTTTTCTCGAGTATTTCAACCTCTTTCAAATTTTTTCAATATATGTACATACTATCGACTTTTTAGCCTTTGTCAGCTGTTTCAATTTTTTCAACGTTTTCCATATTTATTAGTTATTAATAGTTGATTTTTTTGACTTTTGCAACCTCTTTCAACTTTTTTGAATAGTTTCCATATTTGTTCGATCTTTTCAGCGTTTTTCAAGTGTTTCAACATTTTTCAACCACTTTCAAGTTAATTCAACTGTTTCCGATTTTTTAACTTCATTCAATTTTGTTCAACATTTTACATAATGAATCGACTTTCTTAGCCTTCTTTAACAGGTTCAACTTTTTCCAAATTATTTTGAGTATTTCAACCTCTGAACCAACTTTTTTCAACTCTTTTGAGTATTTCAACCTATGAAATTTGTAAACATTTTCGAATATTTCAGCCTTATTCACCTGTTGCAACATTTTTAGCTTTCTTTAACCTTTTCAAATTTGTTTCAACTTTCTTTAACCTTTTCCAATTTTTTACTTTTCCAACATTTTTCAACTTTGTTCAACGTTTTCCCTATTTTCACGACTTTTTCAAGCTCAAAAGAAAAACCGAATGCGCAAAAAACCACTTAAATACAATATGGGCTATGATCACGGAATGGATGTCTGCTTATAGGTCAGCTGCATAGACTCAACAATTTTTTTTTCACAAACTATTCTCAAGATGTGGAAAGTGATTTTCCATGAAATGTATCGATATGAAATTACTTTAATAAAATATTATAGAGCGAGAATCCTTAGATATGTCGCCTCCGTAACCTGTCTATTTCCCGCTGTCAATACAGAAACGGTCTGCTCGCGCGACCCATCGTTCCAAATTTTGAGCGCGCATATTCTTAAATAGTAGTGGTATGCTCGCGCGCCTAATTACCGCGGAGTATATTTTACAAAAATTCTACTGCTCCCGTGCTACGGGTTTGAAACTTGTCCATCGATTTTTCTGCAAACAGAAATATGTTATGAGTTAACAAAACGATAAACGATTTTCGTGGGCTAATAAGTGCAAGGAGCAAGTGTCAGAACTTAATGCTAAAAAACCGGGTTGGCATTAAAACAGTCAAATCTCTTTACCACTCGGCAAGTGGTCGCAAAGCAGATATGAAGAAAAAAGTTTCGCTATTGTAACCTGTCAGTTTTTTTTTTTTTATATTTTCAAAGGTTTGACATTTCACTTTGTTTTCATCTGTTAAGTGACGATTTGTGCGGAAAAGGTGTTTCGTCTCGGGTCCAAGACGTATATTTAAGTCAAAAGTCGTTTCCGTTGCTTCAATAAAATTTTTCCAATATCTGTCGCCTCCGAAGCTCTAAAATTTGTGTATTTTGCAGCCAACTACCATTTGAGTACTCGTCCTTCAGTTCCAGTGATAAATATGTCAAAATACTTGAAAACCAAATAAAAAAAATTTAAAAGTTGCAACGATGACTTTTTTCTGTTCTGAAAATCACCCTTATCGTGATGAAAGCCCATATAATGATGCTATGAGACCTAATACTAAGAACTCATATCATCAGGTCATGTCAACTTTTCTAAATTTGGTTCTTAAACAAAACGCACTCCAACATGTCGTATGAGTAACGTTAACATTAATTTTTTCATTTATTTTTCAAATGCACTTTCTAAACAAACAAAAAACAAGCGAATAAATACCAAAAACACCACACCTAGCAAACACAAATTAAACCTACCAATCGTGATGTTTACATTGCACCTTAACTTCATGGTGCGTGCGCACGTGTTTTTGGTTTTTGTTTTGTTTACATTTTGTTTTTGTGTTTTGCTACTGCATGCAAACTCTTGTTGTTGTTGTTGTTCTTGCTTATTTTTCTTTTATTACCATAAGCCGCTTAAGAAAAACAAAAATAACAAAATGTAAACCACCGACCGGCTCAATTACATACATTGCTGACACATACCCACCAACGGCGATGTTATACGAATAGCGATGAATAACAAATATTTAATTATACATATGTTTGTGTATGTATTAGTAAGAATAACACTCCGTTTTGGCAACATTCACAGCAACATTTCTGAATGTGGCAAAAAGCGTGAAAACTCATTCTATGCGGTACTTTTTATAAATCAGGGCCTTGCCCTTGCACCAATTCCATCCTAAAATCTTGCTGGGAATGTTAATAACCTTGAGCATCATTCTTGTAACGAAGGTGTATAATAAAAAATATAATTCATCGTATTCGTCGGTGTTGTGGTCGAAAATAATGCAAGTCGATTCCATATAGCTTATATTGTCAGTTTTGTATGGGAAAGTAATTTCAAGTAGAGTTTATCCTCTTTACGCAAATACTAGTAGGGTCGATTAAATGGTCTGCATTTAACTTTAGTTGCAAATGATCATTCAGAAATTGTTTCATTCTTTGACCTCGGGAGCCAATCTTAAAGAACAGACGAAAGTCTGTGATATGTATATCAATCGATATACATATCAATCGATATACATATCACTAACATAGAAAGCACAATTTCCATTTGCCAAACCCAAAACGTGCTGCATAAAATAAATACATATCTTCCCATATTTCGACTTACAGGGTATCTGGTACACATTTTATGTAGTGCTTCACCGAGGCTGCGGGGCAACCTCGTTCAACGAGGCGAGAACGAGGCGAGGTTTAAAAATCAATTTGCCTCGCTCGACCGAAGCGAGGCGAGATCACACCGGCACCTCGCCTCGTACACGCCTCGTTCTCGGTTCTGAGAACGAGGTGCCTCGCAGCCTCGCTTTAACACTGGCTCGTATCGGAAGTAAGTGCAGTATTTTTTGTATTGATACTATTTTTTGAAATTTGACTCGATATTTATTTATTGGAAAGCATAGATAAGGCTATAAAACTTTATTTTGAGTGCATCTTTAGGGTGGCCCTCATACAAAAATAATTTTTTAAATATCATTTTCTCGAAGACCGGTTAACCGATTCACACCGAACTCACACATATCGTCATATCTTCGGTCTTTAGAGTCAGCGGTACTAAAATGATCTCTAATCGAATGAGAATTAGAAGAATACAGCTACTACTCTCTTTTGATTTGACATATGTTTATGTTTCTTATGATTTGGGGAAGGTTCGTAGCATACTTTGGTATTATCAACTACTTGACGCAGATGTATATACCTTTTTTTTATATCTCAGCAACTATATGACGTAAATGGATAAGATTTGGTACATATAATTCTTATAGTTTGTAAAAGGTTCGTAGCTTAGCTTAATTTGAATAAAAATGGACAATGCCACGCTGTCCCACATAAGACAAGAATTAAATTCATCAATCATCATATATGATTCAATCCACCAAAAATAAAAACATATATATTATTTTACTTCTTGAGGCGTAGCAATGCGGGCCGGCTTTGCTAGTTGAATATATCGATCATTTTTTTTAACAACCGAAAATAATATATCACAAATCTAAGAGGATGTAAACATAACTAAACGATTAATTAGCGCCACCCACTTATTGTTTGTTTGCAGATAGTCCATTTTGCTTGAATGCCGACAATATACAGGCATGATAATTTTTTTTTCAGTTTAATAAAATCCTCGGTTCTTACCGATGCGAGGCGAGGTGAGGCGAGGTATGTGATTGCAAGACCTCGTCCGAGAACGAGGCGAGGCGAGACTCAAATTTATAAAACGAGGCGAGACCGAGAACAACTAGAACCTCGCCTCGGGTGAGCACTAAGTTTATGATCATAGGTTAGGTTAGGTAGGAGTGGCAGTCAGCTACGAACCGATTCACTTAGAACAAATGTGATCCATGGTGATACCACAGGGTGCCTGACTATACCCTCTCATTGAACCAACCAATTTTCGTAATAAAACTAAATAGCTGACCTTTACTAACATGTCTAAGATCATCCAGTTCATCGAATAAGAACGAACTAGTGTTTTGTGTCATTTTATAGCAAGTCCGGGGCAGGAGCAGAGAAAATGTTTGATGTTTTCTTTCTCCTCCACATCTCCACTACTTCTAGAGAAGTCAAAAGACCTAACACCTAATCTCTCCGCATGTCTGCCGATGAAGCAGTGGCCAGTTATGAGTGCAACAACTAACGAGACACAATGTCTAGTGCGGGAAATGAGTTCTGACGAACGCTTTGCATCCATTCCATTTCGGCGCTTGTGGTTTTTTTGATTATAGCGACTTATGTCAACTGTTTCAAAAAGAAATCTGCATAATTTTGCTAAAGTGTCCATTTGGCGATCGCAGATTAAATTTTAGTTGGAATATAAATCTTTCATAAAGTAGAAAGCAACAAAATTAGAACAATGCCATTTTCTGCTTAAAATGTTTTATCGAAATATTTAAGAAATAGTTGTTGTATAGAAATGAAAATAAACACTTTTGCTTACCGATTTGAATATTGGGCACTCTACTTCTAATATGTAAAAACCCACTCAGCATGTAACGTTTCAAAAAGTTTCAGAAACAGTATGTAATGTATCAGAAATGTTTCATTTGAAATATTGCAAAAGGGATTACAGAAACATTTCAAATATAATGCAATCATGCTGCAGTGTTATTGAAAAGTTGCAGATTTTCTGTGTATTGAATTTTTTAATTCTGTGTTTGATCCTACGATAATTTATTGTTAATGATGAATCAAGAAACATCACAAACAATTCGAAAAAAATAAACAGCGCATGAGGTGGAGACTCAAAAATAGTCCTATGTCCCTTATCCTTACAAAATTTCTATAACATTTTAAAAACAATTCAAATGAAAGCATAAGGTTGACATTGTTGGATTTTAGAAAGCTTTCTGAAATAGAAATGAAAAATTTCTGAAACGTAACTGATATGATTGTGATATTTTATGTGAAAGGTTTCTGAAAGGTTTTCGAAGCGTTACCTGCCGAGTTGGTATGTACTACAATTTTTCCGCGAAATAAGAGGTTAAAAATGATTTAGGATAAGGCGAAATAAGCGTGCCACCAACGATTGATTTTGTGATGCTGTCATAATAAATTATATTCTCACCTTTGGCGAGATTTTTCCGTACACGCTCCCTCTTTTCGACTCACGTAATTATAAAAACTCACTAACATTACTATCAAAACTTGTACATACATCTTCAATTTCTACAGCATGTTGCTAAGTATATACGAAACATGTTGCTAAGTTGCTAAATATAAAATGATTCACTCTCCAATAAAAATAAATATTCGAACACATGCAGAGAAATAAATAAATAACGGCGGAAAAAATCACAAAATAAATCATAACATAAACGTTTTGGTTTTGTTGCTTTCGTCAGTGTTTTTCTTTTATTTTTAATTCACTATTTGCGCTGCTTCAGACCAAAATCCAAACAAAATACACACAAACAACACTGCAGAGCGCTGTAGCAACAAACTGAGCAACATTTTGGAAAACCAAGCGAACAACAAAACGAGTTGGTCGGTCGGTCGTCGCAGCGTACACTTGGACGAGATACAAAATTCAGTTTCGCACGAAACGTTGAAGTGACAAGATACAAAAAAGCGAAAAATAATACAAAATCAAATTTATAATAAAATCAAAAAAACTTGAAAAAAAAAACAGTAAATTGTATCTTGAAACTTCTCCAAAGTTACTGAATTTAAAGAAAATAAGAAGAATATCGTAATTCTTAGTTTAAAATAAATCTCTGCTGTAAAGAATATTATCGGTGCAATTCGAATTCAACGCTTTTTTGATCTATCAGTTGCATAGCAGTGCATCTTTAAGATACAAGTGCTGTACATTAAGAAAAAAAAAATCCGTATTTTTTTGTGTCTGCTAAAAAAGTAAAACCGGAAATTCTGACTACCAACGTGCGTTACGTATAAAAAAAGAACTAAAATAAAATCGGTGCAATTAAAGAAAAAATCTTTCATTCATTGAAGTAACATCTTGTGCCAATAGTATCGTTAAAATAATAAATACGAGAAGCGTAGTTTATTCAGTTTTGCTGGACTTTCCTGTTGTATGCGTAAAATTTATTTTATTGTGATTTTTTGATTTTGTCGGTATCTAATTCCGGCACTGACTCTGTGTTATTTTTAAGTTTTAAACTGTTCAGTGTTTATTTTTAAAAATTTCGCAAGCGGTTTGAAGTTTTCTTCCTCAAGTTTCCAGTAGCAGAGTCAAAAAGTCTTGAGAAAATTGTACAATTTTTGTGTGATTTCAAAACTAATTTATTAAAATAATTTTCTTTATATTTTTGGGTAAGTTTTATTTTAGATACCGTGAATTATTCTCCAAACATATTTTATTGTCTTCAGAATACACCAAATTAGACATAATAAATAGAATGCTAACAATTATGTTAGTCTGGATACTTTGAAGGAACAATTATGCATAGCGCGAAATTGCCTCTATGGTTTGAATTTGCTTTTATGTTTCAAAATAAAATTAGTACCGCATGAAGATTTTTATTGACCCAAATTTTAAAGATTACGATTTGCGCATTATGGCCTTTTTCTGCTTTGTAGTTTTGTGCTCTTTTTAAAACACTTTTTCTATAAGCTTTTGCTAAATTATAAATGTTATTAATGTGATTAAGTTCAGCGAACGTGGGTAATATGTTTCTTATGAATTATGTACCTTAACATATGTGTTGTAACGGCATTCTGTTGGAAACAGAGTCGTGAATGGTTTGGCCATAAAAATCTTTCAAAAATATTCCGATATTGTGCGATATTTTACACAAAGAAAACTATTTATTTGCATATACAGTAGACGTTCAATATAACGAACTAATGCACGGGTCAGTTGTAATATTGCAAAATTCGTTATATCGAAGTCTTTTTTATTAAAGAAACTGACTTTTATTAACGCTTATATTAACTCATATAAAAGTTGAGTTAAATTTTGGAATGCCATATTAACTTGTGATCACCTTTACTCGTAAAAAAAAGTTATTTCAGTTCAACAGTTATGGTTAAACTATACAATGTTCGTTATTTGGAATAGTAAACATTTTTAGCGTTCTTAATTTAGAGACATCAATGAAAAAATTCCAATTTCAAAAACTGTGCATTAAATGGAAATTCGTTATATCGTTATACGTTATATTGGACGTCTACTGTATATAGATTTGGTAATAATTATCAAATTGTATATTTGATGTAGGCGATATAAATATTTGGCATACATAAGTTAACTTGATACACATTTCACCGAATATTATTGGATTTATCATATATTTGGTAATAATTACCTAATTATATTTGGACAATCATACTGAATAAATCATATGCACATTTGACAAAAAATCACCAAATATGTAATACCTTTGTTGAAACAAATATTTCACTGTTGAAAACATTCACATGTTTATAATCCCAAATCATCATCAATTCGGGGGAAGAAATGTTCTATGTATATGTATACATTTATTAATACCAATTTCGGTAAAATCCATAAGAAAAAACAACCGGCACTTTTAAATATCGATTCATATACAAATCGAATACTTTGACTTATCGTCACATTCTTCCATTGGATGCCGTTGATATTTACACAATCATTACTGCCTGAATTGTATACCAAGCAAGAGGCAATTAAATAGTGTTTTAGTTAAATATGCTGAGAATTGTAAGGTCTTCATATTTTGAAGTAAAATCAAATAAAATTGGATTACCAAATATATATTCGAATCAACTAAATCTTTTCTCAAATAGAATTAATTTTTGGTCTAATGAATAAGATTTTAACTTCCAATTAGGGACATAGTTAGTTATATCTACCAAATATGTTGATAATTAAGAAATATTCTAGAAGTATATCAACTAAATACATTTATTCGAAGAAACATTTTTTCTGAGTGTACGATACTCGTACTCCGCATCAACCAGAACATTTAAATTGGTTTAATTGCCGCTGCTGAGAGCTTTTGGATGTTCCATGGCAGCTTTACTTTTTAACAAAGTCATCTAACTGAAGATGGGTTTCATCACATATTGTTAGTGTACAAACTACGTCCAAACAGTTTTCTGGTAAATTTTGTTTGTTGCTGTACAGTGTATCATTCCATTTTGAATTCCCCAAGACTAGTTCGAAAATTTTCAAACAAAAAAATTTTTTGTAAATAAAAATAAATAAAATAGTTAAAATAAATTAAAAAACCATAACAGTGATGGTATTATAATTTTGGAATGTACTAAACTTAGAGTTGCAATAAACTTTTCAGAGGTTGGGCGTATTTTGTTCTTCATCTCTCCGAAAATTTTCAATAAATAAAGTAACTTTCATCAGTCCAAATTCGATAAGGCGATTATTCTTATGACACTCCTTATATATTAGGAATATCAGTAAATCTAAATAAATTGTACGAATCAATATTTTTCACAAAAGTATGTTGGAAATGTGTTGACAATTAAGTCCATTGTACTTTTTGTACTTTTTAAAAAGCGAATATACTGAGAAAGTTACAATTGTACTATAAACGCCTTAACTGTTGCGTAAATATCTATACATCTTCATCGGCAAATTTTGTTTTGAACCTTCAATGCACTGAAAACGACGAAAAAGTTGTGGTTGTTTCTGTTCGAAAAAAATACGCATCGCCTCCTTTAAAGATATAGCCAACTTATTTTTAATTCATTAAAAAAAAAACGCCGGTTTTTCATAGTCCAATGAATATTTTCCTTCATATTTCACAGTAGAATACCAATTCAGTGACCTGATTTTAATTCAACACCTAAAAATCTGAAATGAATGACAAGTTTCATATACATAAGTCGGATCATCTAAAAAAATTTTAATGTAATGATATCATTAATGCGCAGTACAGTGCTTTATGTTGGCATTTTTTTTATGTGTGAACATCTCTACTGTCGGGAAAAAAAAATTACTCATCAAGTTAACCGACGCTACAAGCTTGTGTTACGTTTCAGACTTCTAATGTTTTTTTTTTATGTTTTTCGAATTCCATTGACTCTTTCAACACTTTTCGAATTGTTCAATATCTCTCGACTTTTCATACTTTTTCGTTTTCCGACACTATCAACCATATCCGATTGTTTCAACTTTTTTATGACCCTCTTCAACATTCTTCAATTTCTTAGCATTTTTTTTCCAATATCTATTGACCAAATTTTTTGACTCATTCGACATTCTTCGGATCATATTGATTTCTTTTTCTTTTCAAGTTTCGTTTTGTGTCACACATTTTTTGAATCTTCGACATTACTTGATACATTTTTTTAGCAACATAACGAAATATCAAGTTCCTACATAACATCACGAGTGCTTGCACTCAGCAGCTTTTTTATTGTTTTCGAATAGGATGTCGTGAGTGTTTCATTGAATCCAATCAAAAATAATAAGTGAGAGGAAATCAAATAGAAACTTGTAATGAATGTGTCATTATCACACTTTTAAAATGTAGGGTATCAAAAGGAGTGGGTGGATCTGCCCAATTTGTTCAAAAGCGATTATATCATTACTAGGCATGACCTTCGATGAAGTCATAGGTTGCAATGTATGCAATACATCTTGAAGTACTCATAATTTTCACCATAATAAAACGTGTGGAATGCGCAGTAGGCATTTGATAGCTTCTTATTATAAACAACAATTCAAGTACTTGCTGATTGAGACATTTGCCATTTTTCATTATACAGGTAGTCCCCGACTTACGACCGTTCGACTTACGACTATTCGCACTTACGAGCAATTTTTTTTCAATTTTTTTATAGAAAATGCTTAAAATAGTTTCGGGGAGTCCCTAGAATATGTATATGAGAAAAAATTTAAAAAAACAGTAGTATGTACAAGGATTCGATTTATTTCAGTACAAATAATACGTTTGTTTAAGTGAATAATTTTATATCATCCCAAAAATGGCTGGAACTAGTAGTACAGTATGTATGTAATATTTTTCTTTAGTTATTTTTTATGAAACTCGACTTACGACCGATGACTAGGAACCTATCTCGGTCGTAAGTCGGGGACTACCTGTATTTGCAGTATTTGTAAATCCTCTAAAATGCTCTTTTTCTAACTATGGTATCACTCGAATCAAGTTATGTAAGAAAGGAAAATAGAAAATTTTCATAAGAAACATACTTCTTATGGGGAAACTATGTAGCCTTAAGAAATATCTGCTTTAAACAAAACTATTCCTAAGTTTAAGGTTAGTGATGATAATGACACTTTTTTTCTTCCAACGACTTAAAGACTTAACTTGTGATTGTGGAAGAGCTTCAATTTGCTATAAAGTAAGATGCACTCATTTCTAAGAACTTATTGACTTAGTTCATGAGAAAATTCTTTAAAATGAGCAAAAATTACTAGAATTAAAAGAAATTCTTGTACTAAAATATAGGAATTCCTAAAATCCTGATTTCAGTTCGGTCTTTATTTCACTGTCGCTTATTTTTCTGTTAAATTTTTAAAGAATTTTTTTCTGTTGAATATTATACGTTGACTACATTTAGGCTATTGACTATGTCGAAAAAACAGTTGCAAAAGTAACTATAATACTTTATTAAAGATATTTTATTGTCTTATATTTTCAATTGTGCCCTTAAAATAATAAATCCAAAAGTGCGTTTACATATAGGCTTGGACTTTTGAGAACGGTGCAAATTTGTCCATTTTTTATTTTTTTTAGTAATAACTCAAAAACTATACATTTTTAGTAGATTCAAATTATCAGACTTATTTTTGAGAGTAAAAATCCTATCGAAATATTTATTCTTCCTACAAAATTAGTTAAAAAAAAACTATTTAAAAAACCGAACATTTTTTTTTTTAAATTTAGGTACAACTTTTTTCTGAATGGATTTAGGAGCTGCTTTGGTTAACAAAAAAGAAAAGTGACGCAGTTTCCGTCAGTACGGTGACCCATAAAATTATTTTTGATGAAAATTGTCAGTCGTTCAAAGTCTACTTTTGTATGATTTTACTAATTTTTAATTTAATACCATGTTAGTTTTAGTTTTTACATGCAAACACTATTTTTATTCATTAAAAAAAGTTATTTTCAGTTCATCAATGATATATTGTTGTTTTTTTTTTTTTAAATTTTGGTATTTTATATGGGACATTCCAGGTCAGTTTAAAAATCAACCATTTTGCAACAAATTTGGTTAACGGGGGCTTTTGGGAACGCTGAAAACGAATCTGAGGTCAGATTTCTAAAATTCAACACTTCAAAACTCAATAACTTAATCAAGTCTAATGGGTCCGCCATCTTGAATTTTAAAAATCTGACCTCAGATTTGTATTCAGCGTTCCCAAAAGCCCCCGTTAACCAAATTTGGTGCAAGTCGGTTGATTTTTAAACAATACGTCCCGGTTGAGCTGGAATGTCCTATATACATACTACTACCATACGTACCAAAATTTAAAAAAAAAATACTATAAATATGTTATTGATAAGCTGAAAACAACTTTTTACTTGAATAAAATTTAGAAAAGTCAATGGAAAACATTGCTCGAAAGAGTTGAGTTTTCACCAAATGTTTGACGAATACCACTTTCGAAAAGGTGTAACCCTCCAACGCTGTTCAAAATTGGCATTCTTAACTTCCATAAAATATTTTTTTTAAATTTATCATGCCGTCGTTCTAGTACCTTTACATAGTTTGTATTTTTTCATGAATACTTAAAAAAACAGAAAAATTGACCATATTCATTGAAAATTTAATAACAATTCTTAAAATTAGCAGCAGCATTTGAAAATAAAATGACTGTTGCTAACGTTAAGCCCGGTCCTAACAGTAACTCTTTATTCTTTTAAATATAATTTTATGCATCATGCAATTTTTGCTGTTGTTTTTTTTATTATTGTTATTGTCTCTGCCATCCTCGGTTGATATTGATAAATTGCATTTGACACACCTTAATCCAAGAACCTTGGTCACAGCATTTTATGCGATTAATCAAATTGTCCAACACTTTAACCTTGTGACACACACACACAAAATAGGTCAGACTAAAAACAAAGTGTATGCAATATTTTATCCTAGAAAAACACTGCAACAAGTGGTGGCATCACATTGTAGCACACACAAATGGACAACTAATGCTTCAACCTGTTGCTGCTGCAGGATGTTTTTTAATCAATTTAAAAGCTCAAGTGTGTCAGCATTTTGTACTTGATGCTGTTAATTGAAATTTAATGAAATCAATTAGGATGTTGAAATTGTTGACATTGCATAAATTGATGTTGTTACAAAAATCATTGAACTCAAAAAAATGATGTGCTTTGAAGGCTACATGATAAATGAGTTGGATTTCGCTTCGAATAGTTGTAATGCATCTAAAAAACTGCAATTCAATCGGGACAATGATCGTCTCATCATAAAAACTAACATCCTTGGATGCCAAACAATAGGATATATTATGAAACAGAAAGGGCTCAGGTTATAAAAAAATAAAAAATAGTACACACACAATCAACGATATGTTTCTATAGTAAACTTTTTTTTTTGCCAATCCAACGTTGATTGCATGCAGGGAATTACATTCATAAAAGATTTCCTTGATGCAGTGCCACTCGTATGAAACCACAAAACATTGGTTGAATATGAAGCGTTAGAACACACGTAGCATATGCTTGTTGAATGTCTGATGAAAGTTTATCCTTGTAGCGCATTAACATTGGTTTCTAGAAATATGTTCTCTTTATATCATAGCAGAAATACTCGATACATTTCGCTTATACTGAAGCGTAGTGATATAAGAAAAACTAAAATTTATTTTTGACTAATATTTTTGGGAAAATAGGTCTCAATGATCGCCCAAAAGCAAATGATGAAGTTTCGCCCAACAACTTCTTTTTTAATCATACCTCGAATAAAAATGCAAAAGACTACACATAATATCAGATCCAATATATGAGCAGTGATCTTTCAAAAAGGCTTATTTCCACTTATGAGCTTGAACAAACCTAAAAATGCTATCGTCACCGCTAGCATGCTAAAATCGATCCTCTAGTTGAAAATCTATTCCAAAGAAGATATATTTCCATGAGAAACTCGTTTTTTTTAAATCGCAGTTTCATACAAAACCAAACACATTTACATTCAATTTTTGACTGTACAAAAAGACGTATTTCCTATAGTTGCTAAGGAAACCTTTGATATTGTTTATATGCCGTTGGAGATCCCAAGTACTGATCCAGTTACCATATCACTGACAACGTAACGAATTGACTGTGTTGGCTTAATAGTATAATCTGTAATATAGTAATAAAATTTTACACCAAAAGGGCACATTTCCAAATGTTTTTTTTTTTTAATCCAATAAATACAAATATGTTAGAATAAAAGTTTTAAGCGGATTAAAATATAAGGCCAACACACATAACACTAGAGATATTAAAAAAAAATATCTGTAAGAAGCTCTTAAAGGATTTTGCTCATGACTGAAATGTCGTTTAACATGGAAATATGCCCCTTTGAAATATCACTTCTCAGTTAATACTCGTAGTACGAACATTACAAGTAAAATGTTTTGAGTAATGAAAAATTAATTTCTTGTACAAAATGTTTTCGAATACATCTTTTATAATTGAAACATTCTTAAATAATGGAAAGTAATTATGATTTCCCTGGCTATGAATGTTTTCTGACATATTTTGTACAAAGGATATATTTTGAGTAATGAGAAAAAATAAAAACAAAAACTTTTCTTAGATAACAGGTCATTTGAAAATTCCCCAGGCTACCATAGCAAAATACATTTTTTTGGCAAAATTCGATCTATTTATTCAACATAGTTTCCTTTGAGGGCGGTACACCGAGTACAGCGATTTTCCAATTGGTCGATACCATTTTAATAGTAAGATGGTTTGTCCTCAAAATAGGCCTCAGTTTCGGCGATTATTCCCTCATTGTCGCTAAATCTCTTTCCCGCGAGCATCCTCTTGAGGTCTGAGAACAGGAAAAAGTCGCTCGGGGCCAGATCTGGAGAATACGGTGGGTGGGTAAGCAATTCGAAGCCCAATCCGACCATTTTGATTGACTTGTGACATGGTGCATTGTCTTGATGAAACAGCATCATTGCAATTTCTTCCTTCAAACGCTCCTTTTCTAAATAGTCGATAAACAAAATTCCATGTGCATCCCAAGATACAGACGCCATCACCTTGCCAGCTGACTGTTGCGTCTTTCCACGCTTTGGAGCCGGGTCACCGCGTGCTGTCCATTCACCTGACTGTCGATTGGACTCCAGGCAGTTTTTGGATGTTTTCTTCCTTAACCACTTCTTTTGGGCGTCCAGTGATCAAAATGCTATAACTCACGAACCAATCCACCGATTGCTACCAAATTTTGACACTGATCGGTTGAAGGTTGGTACTACCTGCAAATCATATGGATTTAATTCAAGTGGCGCCATCTATGGGTTAGCCTGGGGAATTTTCAAATGACCTGTAGTTTTGTATTACAAACAATCGACCGAATCTCGCCCTTAAAAAACTTCAATGTCAAGAATTTGAGACCATTATATAGCAAATTGTACCCATAAGGCTTTTAGGTACTTGCTAGGCTAAGTGTCGTTTTAGTAAAGTGCTTTTACGGCCACCGAGAACTAGTAGTAGTAGCGGCTGTCTGCCTTCCTAATTCTTGTACCAAGGACCAAGGAAAATGGTAAAATGAAGTGGACGAAACTTTAAAATAAATATTTTGGGTATTTTTAAAAAACTATTTTATTAATATTTAAGCTTTTTTCTATCTTTGTTTTTTGTGCGACTTATTTAAGTTTACTACCTAGTGCTACATCTTACTTTAATGATAATGTTTTCCAGTAATATTTCTGAGGACAGGGTGCTTAAACTTTTTCAATGCCCAACAATGTTTTAAATCAGAATTAAAATATTCCTGCTGGCGCCGGACTTTCTTTGTCAACTTCGGGCATAACACAAGCATTTTTTCCTTTTATGTACCATTTTTCATTTATTTTGGGCCTTATCTCATGTGTCATATTGAATTTTTCAAAAAGTAATATCTCTTGTGAAAGCATACATATATTAACAAATCTAAGCGAGTGACGTAACGATATACATTAAAGATACTTCAACAGCACATACAGTAGCGAGCGTTCAAAATTAAACTGCGGTCACTAAAACACAAGTTATGCGGTATCTTTGAAAAAAATTTATGTTAGAGTATTATAGTTTGATATGTACATGCAGATGCCCCCTCACGGTCCTGAAATAAATTTTTGTTGAACTATCTGCATCCAATACTCTGTAATGCATCAAATTACAAGACAACCATAAAAAATGAGCGAGCAAAAAAATACAACTATTCGAATTTCAATTTAGTTTGAGTATTCTTACAGGAGAATACTTTAACTTAAATTAATGCTTAGTGGCATTACCATTATTGGCGATGACTGCACGATGTCTGAAGGGCATAGGATCCACTCAGGACATTAAAGTCTCCATGAATATTTTATTCCATTCTTTCTGAAGGATTTTTACCAGGTACTTTACATTGGAGGGGTTTTTTTATCACATCGCGATCTACTAGCCCCCATAAATTCTCTTTGGAGTTGCGATCCACGAAAAACAACATCTTGCCAAGATCGGCAAATCATGTTGACGGTCAAAAATGATCCAAGGACGACAGCAGTAGATGTTGCTGACTACATTAACAAAAAATTAGCGTTCTCATTGGTACAGTTAGGTATGGTAAATTTGTTTGCCAGAAGCCCAGCTGAAACACCGCTTCTTAGCAGAGTCAATAAAAAAGCGGCTTATATTTTCAAAGCGGTATATGCATAGGACAATGATGGGCGACGAAAGCAAGTTTAATTTGTTCGGCTCCGATGGAATAAATTATGTGCGTGAGCTCCATATTAAGTACCAACTACCCATAGTAAAATATGGTGGCGGTTTTTTATGCTCGCTACTGTATAACTAAGCATTGTTTGATGGTGTTGAATGTACCAACGCTTCATATGTCATTTGCCATTAAACCTTTGAATGTTGGATAATATGTAGGAGCCAAATCAGTGTCAGTTTCAATAGAGGCATGGAGGCAACGGAAATGAAATGTAAAAAATAAGGAAAATGGAAAAAAGAACTAACGATGTTGATGTAAAGCCATCAGTGGTATCAATCAATAAACTACTTTATGCTTCATCAGCTGTAAAGGATATATGACACGAATGCAAGGACACGAAGCATTACAGATATTATAGCGAGTTGGGGAAGTGAAAATTGCGCATTCATGTGCTAGTTGGGCTCTTATCATGGAATAATGCTTTCAGCCTCATGTTTATGTGCAGAGCGCAAAGAAAACCAGATGAAATTAAATTGAAAAATTGCAAAATAAATGAAAGTAAATTTGATGTCGACACATTTCTGAATGGTTTTATGTTACAGCAGACGCGTGTTAATCTAAATGACACACAATCGACCTCAAATTGCATCTCCCTGGATTTATTATGCTATTAACCGACCATTCTGTGAAAATTAAGGCAACGTTGCATTACATCACTTGCATTCTTTCTTTCTGTCGTCAAAGATTTTAATTGTTGTTTTAATTAAAAACTCAAACGAAATTGTTAGCTACGCTTTATGTGAAGTTCAAATGTCAGACGTTAATATGGTTTAATTTAAATTGCTTTTTGTTTTTCAAAAAACATTGGACAAGACAAACAACAAGAACGAAAAGCGATGTCATGCCCCTGTAAGGCATTGAGATGTGGTAGTCAAAAGATTTTTGGAAATAAATCTGGTTTTGAGATCTCGAATTACAGCCAAGCGGGCAGTGCCACGCTGCTAATAGGAAAAAACGTTTTTACTGCTAAACTAATGGAGCGATTTGATGAAATTTAGTACAGAAATAGATCGAAAGTGGAAGGTGCCACGCCTCTAGCAGGAAAAAACCTTTTTACTTCGAAACCAATGAATCGATTTTGATGAAATTTCGGTACAGAAAGAGATTGAACCTTGAGAAAAGGTATTCTGTTTTAAGTGGGTGGCGCCAAAACTTTGTATGGAAATATGTATATAGATGTCTATGAAATGGATAGATATAGGGCAACATGATGCCATAATTTTGATTTTTGTGAGCAATGACAAAAATAGCTCTTTTTTCAGTTCTTAATACCAAAGATTATTTTTTTTTTTTATCACTGTTATGGTTTAATTGTAACCGCTTGTAGGTATAATTAGCCATTAGCTTTTAGTAAGTAGCGTACATATGTATATGATGTCCTTTGATACCAAAATACGGTTTCATAGTTCGAAAGTAAATCAAATGTAATCCAAATAATAGTGAGCGATTTTATATAACTAAATAGAATCATCAATCTTAACGCTTTTCTCTTGCTTTCAAGAAGATATAGTAAAGGAATCGAGACTTATCACACTTAAAAAGTTGAAATTTATAAAGCTTTCACACTGCCATAAAAACAGCTCGTATTTATTTATATTCTTTTGGTATCTTTCGATATATTGCGTTTTTGTTTGACGTTAGTTGTTTTATAAAAAGAGTAAAATTAATTATATCAGAGATATTGGTTAAATAGGAATCAAGAATCAGATCAGGAATCAAGGAACTGACTTCGGTTTGATGGTAAGATAACGCAACTTTGCACGAGCGGCGTCCGCATTCCATTCTGATTTTATTTACTTTGTCGTTTGTTCAATATTTGTTTCGTTCAACAGCTTTTTAATAGAAAATGTTTTGGCCAAATGGCAAAAAAATTTACCAGCCCTATTCATTCAGATTAACATTGGTTTCTGTTGAAAAAAACTAAATAAATACAAATGGATTGTTTTTGATGCCAGTACGAAAGTCTTGTAAGAAGTACATACATATATGCAAAGATGTATGACCTATGCTAGCCTCTGAACAAAAATTTAACCAGTTCGATCATTGATCAAAACCAGCCTAAATATTTTTGAAATGCTGAATTATTAAACCATGAATTTGCAACGTACATACATGTTCCTTAAACATACATACATATACGCCAAAACAAATATTCTCTTCAATAGCATTTCGTTAATAGTATTCATGTCCTTATAGAAGGTACCTACACTGATGAAATAACGTAACTCCAAAAACTTCACATCAATGTTTTTCATATACTACGCGCTGAATGATTCAATACTGGCTCAACAAACTGCATCAAAAAATCTGATAAATTTCCTATAGTTTTTATAGTTTGTAGTTTTAATTGATTTCCGCATAATTTTACTGATGTGTGACTCACATTGTTTTAATATCAACGATTCTTATGAAGAGATTTTTTTTTTCAAATGTTTTAAAAAAAAACTAGTAAAGGTGTTATCTTCGGCCAGGCCGAAACTCACATACCCTACACTGCAGTGAAAGTACTTTTTAAATAAATGTTATGCAAATGTTGGAGAGTTGAATAAGTCGAAAATAATGTAAAAAGGTTCAAAAATGTGAAAAGTGTTGGAAAAAACTGAAAATGTCAAAAGATTATGCGAAATGTTGAAAAAAAATAGAATATAAATGAAAAACACGAAATGTGTCATGCCCACTTCTCCCATTCCGCCCACTTTGGTTTCAATAAATGACATTCGTGATTGACATGCACAAACCAAAGTTTAGCACAATAGCTTGTATAGTTTGCGATATGTGCTGTAATTATTCTTAAAATTTAGGGCGGTGACACACCCACTGGTACAATCCAGTCAGATTTTGATCCAAAATTAGCCTTCCATAAACAAACCTCTTACACCAAATTTCAGTATGGTTGCTCATTTATTTCGATAGTTATGCCACTTAAGGTAGTTTAATTGTATGGGAGGTGCCACGCCCACTGTTGCTATTTCAAAAGCTTTAGATTCATATGTACCTAATGCACAGTAAACCACTTACATATAATTTCAGATCGATTGCACCAATAGTTCACTTAAAATACCACTTACAACTTTATGTTAATGAGGGAGGTGCCACGCCCACTCATGCAATCTTGTCAAGTTTCATTTAATTTCAAAGCTTATAGTAACCGGCACCTATATACAAAATTTTATGAAGATTACTCTCATAGCACACTATCTATAGCCTTAAACGTATTTTGCTTATATGGAAAGTGCCACACCCATCGGCACTATTGTACCAAAATTTCCTTAGAAGACACCTTTTAGCGAGTATATCTGCCATATTAAATTTCCTAGCGATTGCGTTGTTAGTTCTTTTTTTATAACTTTTATAAATATTGTAGGCTGTACCACGCCCTTCAATAAAATTTTCCAGAATATTGAATAAACTTGTATTCATGACTACTTTTAGTGGTATCATCCCTAAAATTTTTATGAAAATCGCGTGTGCCAATTTGGAGTTATACGAAATCCAAATTTTTCAATTGCTAAAAAGTGCCACGCCCACTTTTACAATTACGCCCACTTTATGCGCAATTCAAGATTTATAAGATCTGTATTCGTGTACCACATTTCATCACAATATCTTGCACGGCTTACGAGCTATGGCGTTATAAGAGTTAAAATTAAGGGCTGTGCCACGCCCCTTTAAGAGCCTTTGCAAACTTCAAACCCAGCCTGATCTTAATTTTGTTCTCATCTTCACCAAATCATCAAGTTTCATCAAAATCGCAGGCACTTTTTTTCAAAATGGACTTGGGTATATTTACATAGAGTATGGGCGGAAGGCGTGTCCGTCAACCGATTTCGCCAATTTTTATATGCTAGCAGCTTGCAAGAAGGTTTGACCTGTGCGCCAAATTTGATTGAGTTAGCTTTCTTAGTTTTCTTGTAAACCTGATTTCAACAGACAGACACACAGGCAGACAGACAGACAGACGGACATAGCTATATCGACTCAGGTGGTGACGCTTATCAAGAATATATATACTTTTCCATACCTGCCACGCCCCCTTCTATGCGTTACAAACTGAATGACAAAGTGAATATACCCTCTGTGTAGGGTATAAAAATAAAATCTTTTGACCACCTCATCTCTATGACTAATTTAGACTCTCTGTCGAAATTACTTATAAAAATTTGAATATAGTGTTATTCTGTCCATTCTAATATACAAAGGACAGTTAGCATCTTTGATTACAGAGTCAATATTTTTAGTACGGGTATTATAAAAAGGCACTTAAGCTCCATAATCCCTTCGAAAATGTGCCAGATATTCATATTTTATGGCCACTACACTTACTGTGAGATTTAGTATTTATGTAAAACAAAATGTTTGGCCTGCGCTTCGATTTAGTTTCAGCCAGTGATAAGGTTTTATAGAGAATGTTGAAAGCTTACATCGCTGGCAAGTACAACACCCCCTAAGAATTGAAATTTCAAATTATCACTCTTTGTTGCCTATACACTTAAGAATGAATAATTTTGTTACAAAAAATAAAATTTGAATTTCAAGATATTTCGAAGTATTATTCGTGGCTTTAAATTTTTTTAAATCAATTTAATTTCCTTTTGAAATGAAAATTTTCAATTTGTTGTTATAAAAGCCATAATAAAATTGTTCAAAGTTATGTCATTGACATGGTTTTGTGTTTAACTATGGGAAATGAGGGAGTGTTTTTAACTCATCAGTACGGTTAATAAAAAATGTATAAATATTCGTAGTTTGCTTTGTAACTTGTCTAGTAATATTATGAATTGTACAAGGACAAACTATGTGCTAGACTCTGAACTCATAAACTTTATTACTGCAATAAATATTAGTGTTATTTATAGCCTTTGACCTCAATTATTTTATTGATAAATCGATGAGTCTTCATCCAAATGCATATTTTAAATTAAATAGGTCGGACACTTTGTATAATGCACAATTTTATTTTAAAAGAAATGTCATGTCATAAGTAAATAATATCATAAGTATGCACAATCGACAGCATATGGTATAATAAATTTCAGAAATATTATATATAAATACTTAACAAATAGCTTGTCTCCTGAACAGCTTTATAATCCGTTTGCATGTGTTGTCAGTAGGGAATCAAGCACTTAGTGATTTACCAAAAATTGTAAAATGCTTTATAATAGAGAAAACCCTAGTAGCAAAAAAAAGGTTTTAAAAATTCTCTTAAACGTCTTTTAAAGGCAAATAAAAGGGCAACATATTATTTTTATAAATTCTTCAAAGGGGCTTAGATACATGAACCATTTGGTATATGAAGTATAAAGTCATGCATAAAAGTATCTTTCTGAGGTCTTTATAAGACACCTTAGAAAGACTTTAAAAAAATGTGTCTATTCAGATAAGTGCAAGAGTTCTTTTAAGTAACTAAGAGACATAGATGTATTTTAAAGATCTTTGAAAGAATAAAAGAAAAAGAATATATAAATTAATTTTATTGTCGAATTTCATTTTTATTGTGTGCCCGTGGCTAGAATCCGTATCCAGCGATCCATAGTCCTGCACGCTTTACACTAAGCTATCTGTGATATATTATATTATGCGACTCATATGTTTCTCATATTTTTCTTACATTTGTCTTGGTAATGCGCTTAAAAAAGACAAAAAATTGATAATATAAAAACAAGAAGCGGCATGTCTTTCAGGTGACTTATTTGTCTGTGCTTAAAATATGCCACGCAATGCATGTTCTCTGACGTCTTTATAAGCAATATATTATGTATATCATAAAAACACACGCAAGAGATACCACTTATTATCCACATATTCAACCTATTATCAGCTTTAAAAATGCATATTAAAGACATTTTTACTTCTCTCTTTATTATAGTTTTATATCTTGTCCTTAAGATATGTAATCTTATGACTTTTTGAGGCAAAATAAAATATGAAATGACGGAAAATTTAGCATAATTAGCTCAAAAAAAATAATTTTTTTTAGATGTGACGGTCTTCCAACAAACAAGAGGTATGAATAATAATTTTTCAAGGAGAAACAGGATAAATTGGGGAAAAAATTTTGTTTTACAGGATTTAATGTTCCAAAAACAGGATTGATTACAGAATACAATTTTTCCTTTTTTAAGCAGAACAGATAGTAATTGTTGTGCATAAATAATTATTTTGCCACTTAAATTTAATCAGAGCCTTCGTCCATGCATTTCTCGTCCTATTTGTTTTCGTGTTTAAATTGATCTTAGCGGTCAGAATGGCTTTCAAAGTTTTTCCTTTTACTCGTTTCACAGAGGCGATCGTGCCGGGTCATAAAGAACAATTCCACTATTGCTGACATTTCTTTGTAATCGCAATTCTCAGTTTGCAAATGAGTAAAAATTTCAACCCATCGTTTTGCAACAACCACAAAATTCTCAAAGCTTGAAAAATTATTAATACGGTAATGCCTTATTTTCCAACTTTTTTTGCAGAACAGTTTTGATCACGTTATCAACGTAAGGGTTGGCGAACACAACCTAACAAGAACAAACTGAGCGAGAGTTTAAAACTGATTGATAATTACAGGATTTTTCATAAAAATACAGGAGTCATATTTTTGCAGGATATTTGCTGAAAGTACAGGAGTGTCCTGTAAAATACATGATAAGTGGCATGGTCATGTATGAACTGAGTCTTTTCAGACAACTTAATGATTTTAGTGTACTGTACCTTATGTTAATAGAAAAGAGTTGAATATGGTCGGTCTGCAACTTTTTTTAAATATATAATAAATTGAATTGTGTAATAGAAATTTGTTTGAAATGTACAATAGTTGAACTCGGTAGGCTAAAAGAGATATTCCTATTTTCAAAAACTTAAATATTTGTCGAAAAGCATACGTTCTTAGGGCGTAAGTTATCTCTTTACACTAAAATCAAATAAATTGTTACTTATTCTGAGTACTATGCAAAACTCTCTACAAAATCGTCACATTTCTTCGAATGCAAGCAAAATAACCCAACAAAAAAATTTTAATAAAAATTAAGCATCACCAAAAACAAGAATGTTACTTAATTTTCGTTTGAAACAAAAAAAGAGTACCACCAAAAAAAACTTCACAAATTAGTTAGAATGGAAGAAGGTCCATTTCGCCAGCACCCAATTTCTTTATTCCTACATGTCCATCAATTCCTGTAGGGAATTTAACCGGATTCTTGAAAGGAAACTTCGAAATTAATTTGAACACCATACTTTTATGTCACCCTATGTATTTATTTGCGTTTTACTTATCTGTAACTTAAAAGGTTTCAAATCTGCTGAGGAAAAACCAATAAACTTTATATATTAAATGAAATAAAATGAGTATAAAGAAAATAAAATGAGAAAAACGTATTTACTTTTTATGCTTGCAGGCTACCACTCACGACATCAATTGCTGTCAATTGATTCCACCGCCTGTCAAGGACACGCTGCGCCACAACACATAACAAAAGGCGACGACGCACACATACTCGCACACACGTACGCATTCACACTTAAGTGCTAAAAAAGCCACCCACCCAGTAGGGATACTCCCTAAAAGAAAAATAGCAACACATCAAAAATGTCTACTGCAACGTGCTCACGCTTACGTCCCCTCAACTCCACCAACACACGCAGCGGCCTCAGTTCGACAGCAAACAGTGCAGCGGAAACATCGCTGACAATAAAACTCAACTCACTGGGACACATTGGCGGAGGCGGTGGCAGTAGCATTGGTTCTAGTGAATCATCAGATCCACTCGAATCTGATTGCAGTGAAGAAACGGAAGAGGATGAGGAACAACAGCAGCATCAGCTTCAACACCAAAATCAACGCCAAAGGCATGAAAACGCGTCAACACACAGAGCTGCTACAGCTACTGATGAGCAACAAGAAGATAATGCCGATGATGATGATGATAACGATGATGATGACAATGAAGCGGAAGATGATGATGACGACGAAGAAGAGGACGACGATGAAGAAGAGGAAGTTGACGATGGTAATGAGACAGATGAGGATGATGAAACAGAAGAAAGTAGCAGTGTAGAGACAACAAAAGGAGTACGGAAATATCATCTGGATGATTTTCAAATCATCAAAACCGTGGGTGAGTCCAATGACAGAATTAATTAAAAAACTTTCAAGTGGTTGAACACGGCAAGCAACCGCATTGCAAGAGCAGTCAAAAGAAATGTAAAAATAGACGAAAAATCAAAGTGAAAGCAAACATAAATTTTCAGAGGAAATCATTAGCAAAGTCAGGAAAAGTCAGCACAATAAAAAAATAACTGAAAAAACAAACAGAAAACTTTGAGACTTTTTTCCTTGTGAAGTCAGATGTTTGTGTTGGTTGTTATTTGTACGGGGCATGATACAGATTTTATTCTGGCTTCAGCAGAATCAATTTACTATCCAATTCAAAGTCAATTAAGATGATTCATTATGAAACTTTTGATTTTAAAATACACGCGTAATTGTCTCTGTGATCACTTGTGCAAAAAAATTCGTACAAAATGTAATAGTTCTTTGTACAGGGTGGAATACGTCAAGTGTACCATACTATTTGGTCATAATTAATACCCACAAAAAAAAAGACCTGTAATGATAGCAGTATATGAGATACAGGGTATTTATAGTTTAATTTCGATACATATATATTTTCATGACTTTTGCACAGATCGTTCTCGAGATTGGCATCAGGTTACATTCAATTGGCTTAATCTAAAATTATTTCCTGTTCGTATAGCAGTTACTTAAACTTAAAGTTTATGTGGATTTTAACCCTATCAATTCTACTGCGGCAGTACTTGAACTGAATTGAAGACTTGGGGCAATCAACATTGTTGCAATAACTAAGTTTATTATAAATCTAATGGCTTGAGCTTTAACTATTTATAAATTATACTTATTTTAATAACAACAAAAAATCCATTTAAAATGTACTTCAGACATATTTGTGCAAGTATACATTAACATTAATTGAAATTGTGGACAGAAAGATGAACGACTCCATATGAGCACTATAAGTGAACTATTAATAAATTGAGTCACAAAAAAAAATACTTGCATCTTCACATAAAAACTCTATTGACAATAGCAAAATAAATATGAATACTCGTTATATTAATAACTTTTTGATGAATTAACCTTATAATGATGTCAATATACCTAACGATAAAGTCACTTATCAAAAAAATTTTTAAAATATCGAAGTACTCTTAAACGCATTTATCACACATTTTTCAATATAAAAGGCAGACTTTTTTTACAGCTTCAAAAGGCTTTCAATAGATTGTTCGTATTATTTATTTTAGTAAGAACTTGCTGATATTCAACCTCTGCCACATGATAAAATCATATAGAAATTTAGGCCTCCCGCTGCCCAGCCTTAACTTTTATTGATCGCTTACATTATTCATATTTTAACATTTTATATATAAAAAAAATTTATATAAAAATTCCATGGCAAAAGCACTCCTCCTCATAAATGCGCCCAAAATATGTGATACCAAATTTAAACAATTATATTAAAATATTATCATTTATATTACATAAATATTTAAAGGTATAGCTCTCAAATTGTCCACATTTTTTTCTATTATTGTGACTTCTTTGCATTCAGAATAACAGCATATAGAGCTTTTGTTAAGGAATTTCATTATTGAATTCTTGAATTCAGTAATGAAATTGAAATTGAAAACTTCTGTTCTGTTGTTTTCATATTAGTTTCTCATTAAAATGAAAATTTGTTTTTAATTCACTATAATACCATGCAACAACACAATGTATTAATAATTTTTTGTGTGGGTATATTTTGATCTCAACTTTTGCCATACACTGCAAATGCAATCAATTCACGGGTGTTGGCGACATTTATCAATGAAACAAGTTCTGCCCGTAAGCTGAATTTGTACTGCAATTATCAGAGATAAAACCCTATTGACTTAGGTTGCGTCCATGTGGCTTTAAAGTTACAACATTTTTTTAATAATGCAGTGCATATACCATACGAGTAAACAAGTTAATTATCAGTTGTTTTTATTCTTTTGTTGAGCCTTTTTCAGTTCATTTTTGCAATAATCGTAAATTTTAATAAAACTTTTGCGCCATTAAAGTTGACGTTCTTAAACGTCAAATTGACTTGTGCAGCTTTCTGACTTTTAGCAAATTAGTCAGTTCATTAAATTGCATAGTAAATTAGATCTCTTTGCAGTTTGCTATAAAATTTAAATTTAATTTTGAATTTCAATAAATACGTTCGTTTGTATTTTAAATAAATGAGTTTTCATTTTTATTTTAATTAGGCCAATAAAATTGGTTTACGCTTTTATGCGATGAGATCATTAAAATTAGATAAAATCAAATGCTGTTTGATATATTTTTATTATTTAAAAAAATTAATACTAAAACAAAGTGCGAACACTTTTTTTAAAATTTTTTAATTTCTCATTAAATATTATTTTTAGCAGAAAAACTTCCAAAATATGTCAATTTAATTGTCTGTTGCTATGTATATTCGTGCAAAAAAATATCACTGTAAAAATTCTATATACTAAGTACTATCATCCTATAACTCCGGCAGGATCGTGAGACCTGAACAAAATTTCTAAAACTAAGTATTTCGATACTGGCTCGTTGTTTTATGACAGTTCGTTCCGTTTTTTACAAATATATTTTTATCATTCTGGTTCTTTTACTGCATTGGGTTCCACCAAAGTGCTGATCGACAGATTTTCCAAGCAACTCTTCCGATCGTGTGGCCTATTCATAACCAATTTCCTTTTTTAAGCTCAGTTGAGATAGAAGTAGGGTTGGTAGATAAATAAAGTTTGTAATTCGCGATCGTATATTGTCACCAAATTGCGTTCCGATTCGACTCTCTAAATATGCTGTCGATGCCAAAAAATATGACGTCAATGAAGCCTACATGAAGGCAAGTTTACCATTCGCATATTTGCTCTATGCTCATATGTGGATAATACAGATTCTACAATGTGATCCGTGCCTGACCGGCTTGTGTGAAATCTTGCTAACTGTTTTCGTAGTGATCTAGTAAATACTTTATTTTGTCAGTACTCAGGATCGTTATTTCGCTGTAATTTTTGCAAAGGGCTAAATAATCTTAATTAGGAATTTTAATGAGTAAGACCTCAATCCATTCGGCAGGAAGTATCTCTTCCTTCCAAATGACTTCGAAAGACGAAGATGTAGTAGGTGGGATTAATTATCTCTAAATGCTTCAGCAGGGATGTTGTCTTTGTAAAACTTTTTTCGTTGAGTGCGCAGTTTTATTTCTTCAATGGAAGCCGGCAGCCTGGAAATAGGCAACGTATTTCTGAAAGTGTTTACTAGTGATGCTATGTGATGAAAAGTTCGATTGCGTTAATTTTTGTTTCTATTTTTAGCATTGTCATAATTCAATATGCTGGTAAAGTATTCATACCATCTGACTGATTGCATCCAAAATTATTAATATTAGCTGTGATTTATTCGCCACGTCGCAATCTATGTGTTGTGACTAAGTTGCCAACTTTCCTACTCGCTGTTTATACGAGTACTCGTTCGTTTTTCATTTCAAAATGCACAATAGACAAATTACAAATCTGCTAAGAGCAATGGTACTTAAGCAACTTGCTACGTATATATTGTAGAGATCTGCATGAGTGCACTCGAAACACCCATCAAGCTACTCGTTACGTTGCGAATTCATCGAACCCTTGTGCACAAAAATCACACAACAAATCCAAACCAATCGATAGAACAAGAAGAAGAGGTGAGTGCCGCACTCGAAAATAAATTGCAAACAAAATGTTCTACAAGTTCAAGCTCTCGAAGTTCATAGCATTCGGAAGTTTTTTTGATGCTCGTTTCGAGTGTACTCATGCTGACGTCTAATAAAAGCTACTATAATTTTACTCGCTACGTTTGCGATTTTGCTTTCCCATACAACTTTCGTTGCTAGCTATAGATAGCTAGCAGTGGATTGCGAACAAAATGCAGTTATTATTAATATGCAGTTTCTTATATGTATTTCAATTTCAATTTATTAATTTTAATTACGAGTATTAGTATGTCCTCTTAAATAACTTAAATTGTACTAGCTATAACTTTTATTGAAAAATCGCAGAGACCATATATTAGGAAATTTTTTTTATTTTTGTCTCAGTCTAATTTATACAGTATGTGCTTTAACTGTTCGGTGAATCACAAATCCATTGTTGACCCACCCAATAACTTGGAATTCACTTAAATGAAATTCATTTTTAAATGCATATCATTATCAGATGAATGTTAGCAAAAAACCTAATTTACTTGCATTCATTGGTCACATTCAGTGCACAAAATCAATTGAAATTGTTGAAAGGCTTAAGTGTTTGGGTAAGTTATATTTTTCACGTTTTCAGCTCATAAATAAAAAACAAGCAAATACACAACCAGTGGTGCAACAAAAGGCACAAACAAACAAAAAAAAGGCCTTAACAAAGTCATGAATGAAAATGTTGGTTGTTATTCTGTTATGGAGCTTTTTTGGCAAATCAGATTTACGGAAAATTGTAGACGGCCTTCGGGGTGCAACATATCAAAAGCTTTGATGGAGCGATATTGGCTTTAATTTATGAAACTGGTGCACATTTAAGGAAAACATGAAAGTGTGGGAAATATAAATCGAATTAAAGTTCATTGACTGTTAAGGTTAAAGGTGCAACTGGAAATCTAAAGCAGCAGCAAAGTAGTTGAAGAAACTTTAACTAACAAATAGATCTGCATCATAAATCACTTTTTCTCTTCTTTATTTGTGATCTTGTTATTTTAAAAGAATATCGAGTTAGACGTTTCTTTAAATTACACAGGCCGACAAAAATTATACCCAGAAACCAGATTATATATTTCCGTAGGTTTTCGATGCGCTGATTCTGAATCTGGTCGCAGAATTGCTCCATCACGTCAGGTTTTTGAGATATCCTAACCTAAAAGTGCCAGAAATGACGATTTTTCTCAATTTTGAGGTTAAATAGCTCTAAGGATTTGATTTTTGTAGGAAAACTATGAACGGCATCTTAAAATACTAGTCTTCCTCTTTCAAATGCCGTTGAGTTTGTTTGAATATCTTTTTTTTTTCTCTGAGATATGGCATTTTTTATCTGCGTCAGTGTCTGTCTGTGTATGTCTGTCACTGTTTCTGTGTCTGTGTCTTTGTCAATCTTTGTCAAAATGCCATATCTCAGAAAAAAAAAAAGATATTCAAACAAACTCAACGGCATTTGAAAGAGGAAGACTAGTACTTAAAAATATCGTTCATAGTTTTCCAAGAAAAATAAAATCCGGTTTCTGGGTATGTATTTTGATAAAATTTTGTCGGCCTGTGTTATTAAAGAAAAGTATCAACCAGTATCGAAAAAAAATTAAAAAGTTTCACAGATTATAAGACTGATAAGTGCCGGATATTCGGATAGCACCGAAAAAGTCAACAGAAACTGGTCTTAACTCGAATAATTGGAAAAGCCAATGTTAGTCGACAAATGTCCAATTATGTTAAAAAGTCAATAAATGTCGATAAATTCGAAAAACTTTGAAAATATTTGAAGAAGTCAGAAGATTTTGAAAAAATCCATAATGCTCGAAAAGAATAAAAATATTGAAAAACTCGAAACCGATGGTAAGCTCAAAAATTATTCAAAAGTCGATGTGGGACCATTTTCCACTCAGACTTTATATAAATAAAAATCCAAGTTAAATCACGCCTAAACGTATGAATTGTTTCAAATCGTTTCCGTCAGTAAACGGAAGAACAGTTTTCGACTGGCATAGACGTATTCGCGAAGCTCGCGAGTTCGTTTATGTGCATTTCTTTTTCCACACCTTTTAAGAGATGACTCCAAGGAAATGATTAGCTTCGCCGAAAACAACTCCAACTTCACAAAATCTATTGTAACTAAAAACGAGATGTGGTGCTTTCAAGGTGATATTGAAACAAAGCGCCAAAGTGCTAAAAATCACCCGGAATAGCGAAAACCCAAAAAAAAAACCTCAAATACCATCAAAAATCAAATTCGACGCATGCGGTCAGAATACCTAGATCCAGAAAAATGGTGCTTGTTGCACGAAAACGCACCTAAACATAATGTCATTTTGATAAGCCAATTTCTACGAAAAAATCATATCTGCGTGCTTTGCCACGCGCCGCAATCGCCTCACTTAGCACCGCTTCACTTCTTTCTATACACGAAACTGAAATTTTGGCTCAAAACTTATTTTTCGAGAACGTTAATACCATTGAAGTAGCGGCAATGCGACAACTGAAGAATATACCGGCAGAGGACATGTGCCACTCATTTGAATCACTGCTGTGAACAGTGTGTAGATGAGGAAGGGCAGTACTTTAAATTAAATGACAGTGAAAGTTAAAAGGGCCTACGGTCTGAAAATAAGTTTTCGAGAAAAACGACTTTGAAGTTAAGAAGTGAATTTTGATGCGCCTGAACGTTTTTATGGCTTGAAACCCCTTACTCGAGAGTTTTTGGGGTCGCTGATTACGAATCTGATATCAGATTCTCAAAATTCTAAACGGCGGATCCAATATGTTGGACGAGGTTGTTAAAAATTGTTAAAATAATCACAGTGATGTGAAAATTCATCTGCCATATTCGATCCGCCATTTTTAATTTTTAAAATCTGATACCTGTTTCGCTATCAGCGACCCTGAAAATCCCCGAGTAGCAAATTTCAAGCGAATTTGATGAATTTCAGAGAAATTTGTCGCATTGAATTTTTTTGTACGTTTTTTTTCCATCTTTAAAGTGAATTTGTGAAAAAACTAATGCAGCTAGAAAGCTGCGGTTTAATCGCTAAAAAAGTGAAAATCTATTTTTTCGACCCGTAGGTTCCTTTTAACTTTCCCTGTCGCATATGTTGCAAACGTCGAAAAACGTTGAAAAAGTAGAAAAGTAGAAAAGTTCTCAAAGTCGAAAAGGGTTGAGAAAGTCCAAACACGATGAAAAGTCGAAAAATACTGAAAAATTCAATAATTGTTGAAAAAATCGAAAAACCTTAAAAATGGCAAAATTTGTTGAAAAAAAAAAAATTTCGAATTTATTCGGAAAAGTCAATAGGCCCTCACATGTGAACATCATCCAGTAAATATTTCCTTTCATATCTGCCAATAAAAATGGTTCATCAAAATGACTTCAATTAATCTATCTCTTATCATTTTCTGCCTCCCGTTTCTTCATATCACGTCCAATTTTCAGTACAAATTGGGTCACATAAACATATGCTCGTATAAAAAATTTTTATTTGCAACCCATTTATCTCAAATATCGGAAATAATACAAAAAAATGTGCAGAAGTTCATTTGATAAAAAATCAATCAGCATAACGTATTGTGTTGTTGTCAAAATTGTGGCTCGTGTCAGTCAGCCTTTGTTTTGGTTTTTTATTTTTTACCTTGACACTTGTATCACTTTTTGCAATTTCAAAATGATTTCACATATAATTAAAATTGTATGAGAAGAACGACAACATAACAAAAATAAAAAGTGTCAAAACGACCATGGCATGTCAATTGATGGCGCGAAAAACTCGTCAAAAATGACACCCATCTTCAAAGTATAGTAATACCCATATCCGCTACGCTCTGACGTGGCCACATTGCGTACGTCATTGCAGTTTGGGTTGCCAACGTTGCGTTGCTCTTGTCGTTGGATTAAGAAAATAAATCACAATGAAAATTGGCGCGCACCTTAAGACAAAATGACGTCGTCGCATGTCAATTGTTTTTATTGTATTTTACAAATTTTCAAATAATTTTCAATTATCAGATGTTTTTGTATTTTTGCTTTCTTCCAAAGTAGTTGTTGTTAGTGTTGAGTGTTTGGAAAAAAAATTTACTGTGGTTGTTTTTATTTATAATTTCTTTATTCTTTGTTTTTTTTTCTTGTTGCAATATATTTTTATTTGTTTGTCTATATTACGCTTAGTATATAATTTTTGTTTTTCTAAAAATCCATTGAAAATATAAAAATTTTAATTTTTCTTTTAAATCCAATGAAGTCACGTTGTCTGCGCCTGAAACAAATTTCCATGAACTTTTTTTTCGAAATTTATATGTTTTTTTGTCGTTTTCCTCATCTATTTTTCTTTCATTTAAAATAATTTTTTATATTATTTCTCAGTTTTATTTTTGTATTTTAAAATTCGTACACATCGTGGTAGATGTGTTATTTTTACTACCCACACATCATATTAAATGCGAGTATTTCAATGTGTTTCAACTAAGATTTTTATATGTTATGTTAAATAGTATAACATTTAAAAATATAAAAAATATTGCGCTTCTTCGCTTCATTAAAAATTTGAACATATATTTTTTGTGTGAAAGTTTTGAGTTTTTGGCTGTAGAAGTTATCATCAGTTGAAATGACGTTGGAAAACAAAACTTTTTAGTACAAAAAAAAACACTATTTTTTTAGTAAACTCAAATAATTTAATATTTTTTAGGCTATTGACTTCTCGTCAATGTGCAAAAACACTGTTTTCAAAAAATATTTATGTGTATTTCAAGTGCTCGCTCAAGAAGCATAAATAGTAATGAAAACTAAATTCGTTTTACGATTATCGCTTGGAAAAATCTCCTCTTACGCTTTGCTATACGACAATCAAATGTTGACCTTTGATTTTTTTGTATGAAACACAATGAAAAACAATGGGGAAGAAAACAAAAAGTAAATTTTTCTTCACAGTAGCACTAGTGCCGTGTTAACACCAAATACGCGACCCGCGATTATAGCTTTATCCAATTAGTTCTGCCAAATCGCAGAGGTTATTCAAGAACGTTTTTCCTAGAGCCTGGCTCTGGCAAGGGCCGGGCAATTACAGAGAAGATGCTCGACAGATTCTTTCGCATTTACATTCAAACAACTGTGGCAAAAAGGGTTGAATGGAATACCTAATTTTTCAGCATGCTTGCCGATGGTCCAGTGCGCAGTGCAAGTCGTGATGATTATCGCAATGTCACTTCGGCTGTTAGACAGTAGGTCAGTGATTTTGAAATGTTATAGGATAGCCAAATTGCTCTGGATGTTTTACAGGTTTTTAGAGTCCTCCAGCTCTTTGCTGCCTCGGAAAGAAAAAACGAGAAGACCTTTCTCTTGACTATACCATGCGGAATTTGCTTGCGCTCGCAATATCTAGTTTCGTCAAGAGAGGAACCGCGCCTTGCTAGTTCGTCCGCCTTTTCATTACGCTCAACGATCCTGTGGCCTGGAACCAATATGAGAGTTACGTCCAGCGGACGTCCCAGCTTCGTTAACTCCTTCTTGCATTGTTCTACTAATTCAGATTTTATCGACTCCGGGTTTAAAGTATTGATTTCTATGGCTGTCGGAGAAGATTGCTACCTTTCCCATATTAGAATTGCCCACTAACCTGCGAGCTTCTAGAATAGCAAAGACTTGTACTTGAAAGACACTGGCTGAGTTAGGTAAGCGAAAAGATTGAGCAATTGCTGTAACATTAAAAAATCTTTTTTTGTTTAACAATTTCAAAGTTTGATTTATCATGAGCAAAACGTTAAAAAAGAATTTTTTTTAAACAATTAATTTTTAAGTGAAAATTTATTTAAATTAATCATTTTCAAAGATAAGGACTATGCGCTTTCAAACAACGTACAACTCATTTCTTTTAACCAATGCCAAAGATGGATTTTCAATATAATATATATAGAGCATTTCATAAAGATTCGGCCAACCTCTTTACCCAAAAATTAGTGCAACATAGACTCTAGTTTATTATGGACTCTGGTGTCTTAAAAGTCCAATTTACTCGTAAGAGAATTTTCTACAAGGATACATGTTTAAGATAGAAAAAACTAGAAACTTTTATTTTTTCAAATGTCACTCCAACGGTTTGCATTAACTTTTCTTTCTTTCCAACTTTAACATCTTTTTTCTAAGATGGAACGCACTTCACGAAAAGATTTCTTACAACCAAAACTGTTTGTTTTTGAACAAATCATGAATTTTTTCACATTTCTTGGCGCCAATTTTCAAATCTTTTGTCAAACTTCAACTTTAACAATATTTCCTTTACGATTCTTTTCAGAATTTTCAGCGTAAATTCAAAATTCTTGTCATATGAAAGAAAAACGAAATAATTTGCAAATTGACACCGAAAATTTCTTAAAAATTCCGGACGGTTTCTGTGAAAAAACCAACATTTTTGATTCTATGAATTTTCATCGTAGAGTATGTTGTATCTGAGAAGAAAAAATGTTCAAATTGAAATTTCTTAAAAATTTGTGACATGATGCTGCCTGAAAGGAAAACTTTGAAAAAAAAACCGGTGGGTGTATCGTTCTTTAAAAAGAAAAAATGTAGCAGTGATATTTGAAAATTCCATTTTCTACTTATTTTTCAATTTTAAAGAGTCATTGACGTCCCACAAGTCGCTTTAAGCATCGCCAAGGTAGGTAGTTAGGTAGGAGTTGTCAATGCTTCATGTCTATATATTTTATTAACTTATAATGCTTATGGAAAATTTAGCTGTTCTATTAACTTAAAATCTTTCTTTAATATAAATTTTTGTTTTCAATTCTACCCTAAATTGAACAAAATTCCCCAAAATTTTATTAGAAATTTGTCATTGAACAATGCTACTTTAATCACATAAAGATATGAGTGTTGAGTACTACTCGTACTATTCAGAAAGATAAATTATCAAGAAAACTGGACAATCAAGCCACAATCGGCTGTTTTAATTGAAAACATAAAAAAATTTCTTACGTTTAATTTATATCGTCCAAGTTTTATGAATATAATGCCTTCTTTTGAATCAACGTTATGTTTACTGTTGTCCAAATGGATGAAGGTCAGCGCAACAAAAAGAAATTCCATTAAAATTTTATCGTTAAGCATTTTATTAATGCAGCAAAATATCACTTTTTTCCCTCATTCATTAAATGGCGCTTTATGACTTTACGCGCATTGCTGAGGTATTGAAATCACAAAACCATGAAAACGCTAAAAAAAAAATAAAGGAATTGAAATTCAATCAGCTGAGCAACCGACCGTGGAAGTGGAAAAATCGTGATTTCTTGCCATTTTGGGCCATAAACAATCGGTATTGCGACAAGTGAGCTGGAATTATTTCAGATATGAAAATATAAAATTATAGAGCGTAGATTATTATCACTATTAAGCGCTGCGAATAGTGAAGTCACAAATGAACTTCGTAGCTAAAGTCAATAATTATTATTTCACCTGATATTATTTACGCACTGTATGCCCCGCTGTTCGAATAACCCTTGTATTGAATGAATATTTATATGTAAACGCAATTAAAATCTAAATGGCACATTATAAGTGGCAATTAGCAATTAACAATTAAAATAGCATCACTGACCGAACGTAAATAAAATACTTAAAAAATCATTTATTTTAATTTGATTTGGATAGAAAATAATACGAGTTTTTCTTCCATTCGATTACCATTTGCATTTGCATATAAATTTGTATTTCTGTTTATTTAGAAATTTAATTTTGTTTAAATTTCATTTATATAGCCCACTTTTATTTATTTATGTAAACAACACGTGCGTTGGCATTTTTGTTGTGTTTAAGTTTGTCAAGTTTATGGTTCTGAATTGACGTTTCTAATTCAAGATTGTTTGAAAAATCTATTAATTTTAAACACATAAGTTGTAATATCTTGTTGAGTTACATTAGGGCTGCTCACAGTGTATATGTTATTAATTTTACAAAGGAATGATTTTGAAATACATAATTGACCATTTTGTATGATCTTCTGCTATTGTTTATCATAGAAACTATTTCATGTTGTAAAAATTAAACTACTTGACAACATATTTTCTAGAGTATTGTAATGTTGAAAAGATATGTCTTATGCGCTGTTATGTTGTTATGTTATTAGCAAATCTTAATTGTCTGATACTCGCGAAATTTGTTAGTACGTATTGATTGAAAAGAATGGGATTTCCGTAGGAGGACTCAGTCAGCCAAAAATAATGAAGCTCATAATTGCAGTATTTAATTCATCTAAAGATACTACATGGTAACTTTACTATGAAACTGTGAACAGACCTATTGACCACAATCAGATTATCTTAACATGATTTCACATTCTGGAGAAAAATACATTCCAATTTTATTAATTTTTCATACAGTCTTTAGTTACGAATTTATTTAAATTTATAGCAGCAACTTTTTGAAATAAAATTCCGCAAGTTGTTTAAACACATCTTGTCATATAAAAGAAATTTATAAAATTTTTCAAAATATTGCATAATCATGGTATCGTCAAAATTCGCTCAAAATTCGATCAGTAATCGGTAAAAATTGAAGAATGCGAATAGTGCTACATATATATGGGACATTTTTTTGCTAAAACATAGCATATACTGCATATGTAGATATAGAAAAAAAAATTAGAAAAGGTTGCGAAAAAGTAAGAATCTATGATCGATAAAATTTTGATATATAGGGTGTATCAGTGAGAGGTACGTGATTTGCTTTTTGAATAAGACAGGAACAATTGTTTGGATGTCTCTAAAGTTGTTATTAAATTATAAAGTCTATACATGGGGAGTATGTTTGGTGCACAATAACTGCCAAATGACCACCAGCGCTTTCGCATAATTGGGACTCTATTTCGCTGATGGCGGCTTCAATGTTCTCTTTGAGAATTGGAATCGTTTGCAAATGCATAGCATAGACTTTACTTTTAACATAACCTCAAAAGAAGAAGTTTAACAGTGTTATATCCCTAGATCTTAGTATCTTATTGGTGTCTCCAAAACCAAAATTCACGTGATCAGCGAACTCCGAACGCGATTGTTTCGGAATTTGTGTGGCATGTAGCACTATCCTGTTGAAAGTATAGTAGAAGTCAGCCGTGTCCATGTATTCCATCTGCGGTCAGAAAAATTGTTTATCATGGTAACTGTAGTATCATTTTCGAAAGAAATCGGCCCTGTGACAGTCACTAATTGTTTGTGCATTGGATTCTTGTGAATCACTTGCGCGCTTTCGTATCCTTAAATTCGGCAATTTCGCTTATTAAAGTAACCGCCAATATGAAAATGATCTTCCTCAGACAACAGGATTTTTTTCCACATTTGAGCGTCATTATTCATGTTTTCCAAGGCTCAATCAGAGAACGTACGGCACTGCTGGTGGTTCACTGGCTGAAGTTCTTATCTTGCACGCATGCAGAGCCAAATCTTTAGTCAGAATTTGCTGCAGTGCGGACGTGGAGACGTTGAATTCCAGTTCATGATGATAAATTGAGGTGTTTAGGTCGTTTTCAACACGTTCTTTCACAGTAGAACGTCGTTTCGATGTCTTCACATCTTGAATTATTTAATTGGGTTACGTCCACACTTCTCAGAGAGCACATAATAACGATTACAATTTGCTCAAATTTTGCGCAAATCAAGGCAAAGTGACAAGTGAAGATTGTAATCTGAGGTCCTGTGAGTCCACCAAATCCTTAATATCCGTCTTAAGCAGGAATTTACAAAAAGGTTTCCGCGATACCGCGCTTAGTAGTGACAACGCTACCAAGGCAGCATTATGATGTTTATGTTGTTCCTGTACGGAGAAAAGTTTCTTGTTGATGTTGCTTCAGTCTTTGCAGTGTTACAATACGCAATCCAACAATAGTTGTCTGATGGTGTACGGTTCATTTGCATGCCTTAATGACAACAGATCAACAAATCAGCGACATAAGCCAGTTCTTCCAAATAAGCGCAAAAGTCCCATTCTATACCATGATTCGTAGTGATCGTGCGACATAGCATATCATCCAACGATACGGCTTTCAAGGCTTTCGTAGTGCGCCATAATGTTAAGATTTAACATAGAACTACTTAATATATAGTTCCAATAAATAGTCCCACATAATTTCCCTTGCAAATTCTATTTCTAAAATTAAAACAATAAATTAGTCAAAAAGTCTTTTTAATAAATTGTTTCCGCAAAATTTAAGACAGCGACCATTAAAAACTTGTTAAGTTTATTTTTATTAATTTTAATGTCACTCAAGCAATCGAAATAGACAAACAAATTGAATACATAGAAACGAATCCTTGCGCCAGAAAAAAATAATAATAGAAAAAAGAAATCTCTTAACTTAAATTAAACAAATAAACAAAACTTTTTATAGCACCTTAAAATATCAAAATTATATAAATTTTAATTAATCTCATTTAGAGAAAATAAACAAATTGTCTTAAGTTTTCAGCACAAGGATTTCTGTCATGTCGCATATATTTTATATTAATTGAAATTATTATTATGTGATTTAAAGAAAACAATCTATATGTTTGGGGAATTGTTCGATTTTGTTAATTTTTTATTAAATTATAGCACACTTTTAGATGAGCACATAAAATTTTTTTGTGCTTTTTAGTAATTTTGTAAATAATCATAAAATCTTTTCTATTAAAAAAAATGGTTCGAAAATTGGTAGCACGCTACAGGAGCTTAAACCGTGTTATTTCTGCTAACTAAAATTGATTTTATATACGACGCCATCTATTGACAAATTTTAAAACTTTTTTGATTACTGATTTGTACATAGTGGTGCAAAAGTCATCACCGAAACGGCAGATGCGCTCATTTTTCCAAATTACGTCTAATATCTCACAGCGTCTTTGACGTTTATGAAATAAATAGCATCCGACCGCTATGGATATACCTTAAGTTAAGGCTTTCATAAGAGAATCGGTCGTCGGCTTCAGCTCAACCTGAATTTTGATATCGATTACTTGCATAGTTCTGTGTTGCCAACTACAGCGTTTAGCCGTTCAATTTCAGAGGACTGGCTGAACTCAGTATAGTTCTAGATGTGACTGGTCCCGGAAGAACCGATGTGCAATCAAATATCCAAGTGACCCATTAAACATCAACGAGATGACGATCCACGCAATCGATATCCGGTTTGAGGTCTTTACAGCGAATATCGCTAAGAGACTTTAAGATTTTTTCGTGCAAAGCGAATATAGCACTACATAAATTACAGCCGAGATCTCATCCGACATTGGACTGATTTTTCATTGAATATCAATGAATGAGATTTCCACCTATACGTGTGAGTAAATAAGCAAAATTACCAGTTCTGGGGCACTGGGGTATAGGAGAATATGTAGTTATAGATAGACGGCTCGAGAGCCAATGAACACTCCGAATAGAGCATTTTCCTGGCGCATTATCTCCCCTTTTATAGACTTGCACTGGCCTGCAATATAGTCTTATCTGTCTTTAGGGCTCATATGAATAAGTCGCAGACCTTGACAACCTTAAATGATAAAATCCGACAAGTAATCGAAATTGGCCACTTAAGCGATATTATCTTCTCAACATAATAGGATAGTTACTGCCTTAAGAAATTAAGTGAGAACTTTTGCGCCAACTGCTAACAGATAATATCAAATTAAAATTTATTTCACAAAGCTACACTCCCCTTTAAGCTTGGGTATCGTTCTAAATGCCTATTTACTCCATAGTATAAAAGCTAGTAACATGAAGAAGATTTTAAAACTTTATTGAATATTTTAAAATAATTTATTCTCAGAACTCATTTCAAAATGCTTAACATGATTCCTTTAAAAAAAAACTTAAATATTCAAAAGCGCATAACTCCACAAATATAAAACATGAAACATCGAAAAAATATGCATGTGTTCAAAATTTTTTTCTTAAGAATTAATGAGTCAAAACTATGCTGCACGTTTTTTCAAATAATCCCCTTTGAAATTTTGTTTTCAACCAAAATAATTTAATATATTTGTTTTCGAAAATTTTTCCATGGAACGACAATAAATGTTTCGCCTAGAGCTTTGTTTATCTGCGCGTTCAATTTGTTTCAATTGTTTATGTTTTATCGACATATGAAACTAAATTTTGTGCAAAACAAGGGAAATCCCAAACATAGTGCATTTTAGAAAACAAAAACATAAAATATTTGAACAAATACTTTGCGAAATATTTTGTAGATATGAGTAATTATTTTGAAAAAACGTTTACAATTTTTGAGTATTTCTTTTCAACTGATGAGTACTGTAGAAGTGGCGGTGATTTTCTGTTGCTTGAAATAATTTTTTTTTTTAAATTAATCAGTTGAAATCACTTAGTAGGCCGCGTTAATATGAAGCGGACCAAAATGTGATACGCCACTGGTAACACCCGATCATAAAATTTAAAATTTTAATAGGGGTTTTTTTTTAATTGAAACATAAACTTTTTTTTATTACTATTTTTTTTATCTCACAAATTTGAACCCATCGGACACACAAGAACTGTTATCTGCAAATGCTTTCTCCGAAGAAATGTTCAACATTTTGTTGACTTTTCTGCAAAGTATCAGCCAGTAATATGTAAAATAAAGGTTTTTGCCATAAATTAATTTCCTTACAAAATTGCTGAGAAATAAAAAGTTGGCAAAATTAGATCTGCGCACAATCGTTAGTGTGGCTAGCGTTACGCTTTAGTATTAAGATGCAGATTATATGAGAACGTTCGATCAAAACGGAGCTTGTCCATCTTAAACATTTTTTTATTGTTTACCACTAACATCAGTGAATTTCAAATAACGACACTTTTGAGTCCCAGCAAAAATCAACATTAAAAATCGGCTATAAAATAGTTGAGTTCCATCAAAAAGGCACTAAATGTGCCGTACTTAAAGTTAGCCTTCTAAAATGGAACATGTTGAATTATATATTAAAACTATGTTCGAGCAAAAACAATTTTCAACCATCCCCGTGATTACGGATTGACACAAATTTTCAATCGATGAATATTTTTATTTAAGTTAAGAAGAGAGTTCAGCAAGTTTTTAACAAGAGCGCACCAAAACGACACATTTCCATTCTACAGCTGCTAATAAATTTAGAGTGCGAGAGCTACTTACATTCCGCCTGAAATCATTTTAGTTTTTATTCAATGCTATAAACAAATGAAATCCAAAGCTGCCGCGATATGACCACTTAAAGTGGCCGAAAATATGTTTTTACTTAATCACTAGAAATGGAAGCTACATAATGAAAAACTCAGCAAAACCAAAGTTATAGCAAAGATAATAACACCTCGACTTTCTGCTTGGAAAATTTTCGAAATATTACATTTCAACATCTTAATATATTCACTAAGAAATGTTTTTCGAGCAAGAAAAGTTAAAATTCTAGAAGTATTTAGATCCTTGACTGTTATGTTGTGTTGTTTTCTTCCGAATTTTGCTTTTAACTTTATACCATTCAGTGGAACGATTATTTAGCGTTCTCTGCGGATTGCACTAAAGCGCTGATCGACAAGTTTCCCTAGCAAATTCTTCCAATTGTATGGCCTATCCATTACCAACGTACTTCAATAAACTCAGTTGGGGCAAGAAAATGATGTTCGTTCAAATATTCCAATAATGTTCGTGATTCGAGATTGTGTGGCCACCAAATTTTCTTGACCTATCATAAGCAGAAATTTACAAAAGATTGCATTCTTTGCGTCAGTGCCTTTGTGAGGGATCACATTTCTATTTGAAATATTTCTAAAATAAAGTTTATAAATCAGTTAAACTCCAGAGAATTCAATTGCATTTAAATTATTTTTTTTGGTTCACATTATACTAAAAACTTCACAGAAAAAATTAATGCCTTACTACAGTGGATTCAATGGAATTATTTTGACAGTGATGTGGGTTTTTTAAAACTACACATGCAAATAATAATATATAGTTTACTTCGAATTGATTACAAATCAAATAATTAATTGCAACTAAAAAGTTTTTTATCACTATATTAGTACCCTCACGCGCCACTGCCATTTCAAAAAAAAAAAAAAACTTATAAATATTTACCTTTTAAAAAATTTTAAAAAATCATTTAGTTTACAATACGACGATCACAATAAAAAAAGAGACGCATTAAAATTTTTTATTAATAAAAATGTGGACATAGCACACCATGTGTGATAATCGTGAAAATCTAACAAATATTTAGTATCTAAAATTTCTTGTGAATTGTTAATATTTTCTTATACTTTTTGTGCTTTAAATGGGTTAAGGATTAAAATTCAATTAAATTGTTAAAAATGGGTTAAGAACAAGAACTCAATTAAATTCAATTAAATTTAATTGCAAATTTTAGGCATACGTTCTTTTAATGATTTCTACGAAATGCTACATATCAAAGTGTTGTGTTTCATTTGTTTATCCAGATAATAGCAAATATTTTACACAACGAACGAAACATGCGTCCTTTATATTTTTTAATTATTTTATAGCCGATATCATCTGTTTTCATATGGACCGAATTGTTTTGATTCTGATTTTATCATTTTGTTTTTCTTTTCACTTTATCAATGATTTGTCTATAGGTTGCGTTTTATTAGTATTATTCTAAGTATATATCTATGTATATATTAGCAACAAGAGCATACCGCCTACACAATCAATGGCGAATTTTGTATCATGACTCATGTGGAAGATGTCAGCATGGCTGCTGGGGTGAAAACACAAACAACAGCTTCGCACAGTGACTGCAATCTATTGAAATAGTAGATAATATTTGAAACTTGGATTTTTTATGAAATTTGGTATATTGGAGAATTTTGTTGCAACTCTGAATCGAATCAAAAATTGCCCCAATTTTAATTTTCGATTGCACCTGCAGGGGTTCTTGAGAAATCAAAACCCACGCATGAAATTTAATAAAATCATGATAACATTGAAATTTCGCTATCAGAGAGAACACGTCTCACGAAATTTCATCATCAGTTAGGGAATGTAAAAAAAATGTTGCCATTTTTAATACAGTACTTCACCAATATTATCCTATATCAATTCTATATACAGTACGTCTACAAATATAGCGTATAAAGATATATGGCGTATAACGATATAACGAATTTTCATTTTAACGAACAGTTTTTCAAATTGAAATTTTTCCATCTCTCTAAATTACGAACACAAAAGGTGCTTACTATTCCAAATAGCGAACGCTTTTTAATTTAACAATAACTGTTGAACTGGAATATCTTTTTTTTATCAATAAAGCTGATCATAGCATTCCAAAATCTAACTTAAATTTTATGACTAGGTATGTATGTGTGTATATAAGTAAATAAAAGCCAGTTTCTTCAATAAAAACTCTTCGATATAACGAATTTTACGATATTACGACTGTCCCGTGTGCATAAATTAGTACGTTATATTGGACGTCTACTGTAGTATTGATTTTTGTTCTATAGATGAATCACTGTACTTTTCGGCTTAAAACTTCGTTAAATGATTGTGCGAAATCATTAATGAAGCAATTAAATAATTTCTGGAGGTATAGTTCTATAGTTCACTCTATTGTTTATCATTTAAAAAAGCAACAACCTGCGTGTCAGTGTTGCCAACGCTATGTTTACACATTGACAGCTTAATGCATTTTGCTGTAATAATTTATGTTTGATTATATTTTCTATGAGAAACGTAACATCTGGGATATTTTATTCGACCTGATCATAAAGAAAGTGCGTTAATGTGTATTCCATTTACCATCATGCATTGTAGGTTTTGCTTCAGTTTATGGCCCTATAGATAGTGCATGAACCAGGAAACGTTAGGCATGCAAAATACAGCTGATTGATTTTGATATCAGAAGTTCTTGAAATTGATGATTAAGGGTTGCCAAATGTAATTTGTAATTTTAATGTTCAAAAGTGCATGTTTAGTTTTGCAAGCTTTAGCACTACAATTTTGTAAAAAAATATTAGACGATAAGTCGGTTTTTGTTTTTGTATTACTCGTAGTATCTAATGTTGGATTTAGTTGTGACTAGCTCACTCAATGCTATCCCAAAAGGGTCAAAACTTGCAGCTGAAAACATTTCGAAAAATTGACTCACGAATATGTCAAACTCCGTCGCTCGCAGGTATATGAATTCACCACCAGAACGTTTTCAATAGCTTATTCATTTATTATTTAACTCCTATATTGCACTTTATCTGCACTGCGTTTAATAAGAGGCATTTTTCCTTGATGTTTAACGTTACGTAAATCGTAACCTTCCAGAAATCTCTCAGATGAAATCTTACAAAATTTCAGTAACGTTTCAGAACTCTTTCAGAAATCTTTCATTTTCATTTCAGTAAGCTTTATGCAATATATCAATTTCTGACTTTTGACTTAATTTGAAACAGTAATTTTATTTGTTTTAGTCGATTGTTATTATTAATTAATTAAACATTATTTGATCAAATTGTACAGTCTAAGCAGAAACCGATATCTTTTGTGAAATTTCTTAAATCGGTCAATGCTTTTTAAAAAACATGACAGAGACAACAAATGGAACAATTTAACCTGGCAATTGATGACATATGTTTCGGCTATTACCACATATATGCATATTCACATACGTATATACATAGCCTCATCAGACCAGCTTTTAGTTAATTTGTACACGGATTTGCTAAGACTATACAATTCGATCAAATAATGTTCAATTATTTAATTTGAAACGTTACAGAATCTTTTTAAGATTCAGGGGAAAATAAAAAAAAAATATTCTGCACAATTTGATAAAAGCCAAACAAAATTTGTTGAAAGCCTAAAAAAATTATTTTATTTTGAAAACAAAACAAAACAAATTTTATGGCCTAAATAGCCAAATAGCAAAGACCAAAGATTTCTAGTTCAAGAAAAATCAATTTTTGAATAAAATCACTACTTTTACGTGATTTTAATAATTATGTGCATAAAAAGTGATATTAAATTATATACAGCGTATAACACTCAAACAAATTTTACCGGGGGAAAATTTGCATCATAGTTCAGAAGCTTTGTCCTGCTTTAACATTTTCCCAAACAGCTGTAGCATTTTTTCAAAATCTACGAGTATATCAGGGGCTCCAAATGGGCATAAAAACACATTTTGTGGCTCTATACAAGAGATTTCAAGCGAGATTTATTGAATTGTTTAATAGCTCTTGGAAAATCACAGAATAAAGCACTTAAAAAGGTATGCTGTCTCTTAATCTCTATATAACCTTAGATAATGGAAATTTTGTTGCTGAGTAAAAGTTACAGTAGTAAAAAATACCTTTCAAACGATGTAAGGCAACATTTACCGTAGTGCCACTGATCAGCCTTAAACTCATACGGCTTGAACATTTTTTAAAAAGAAAATTTGCTTTTGGGAATGGACAACACAAAAACCGAGTTACACGAAATTACCAGCTAAAATTTTTGCCAAAAGTTCTCAAGCTAAAAATCGCGAAATTTTTTTATATCGGAAACGCTGTCCGAAATGTTTTCTAAGTTTTTGCTCAATTCATATGCAACGACTGTACTCTTAAATTAATTGTTTACAAATGATATCGTTTCATGCACCATCTATAAATCATTTATTGCAGTAATGAAGTCAACGAAAAATGTTGTTTATCCTTTACTTTGCGCTGCCATATAAAACGAACTTAGTAGAAATGAAAAACTTAACCAGCTTTCAAAGTACCAGTTTTTTATTTCAGGCCCATTGGCATCAACACTTCGTCCAACGCATTTGTTCATCATTATACATTTATGGCGGGAAAATGTGCTCCGTTCACTGTGTTTCCATATCTTCAGTACATTCCTTCTCTTGCAATTCAACTTCCCAGTATACGAGCATTTGCTTTATACTTTAGATATTGAAGAAATACAGCGAATTGTGTTGAAAGCGTTCAGGTGTTAAATAGAAAAATATCACCGTCCATCAAATTGTGACAGGTTGTAACAATAGCGGTGTGCTGTTTTCAATTAAACTTAAAATTGTAAATTATTTTAAATAGTTTCCGACCTTTTTATTAGATAGGAGCTTTAGTGTGCACAATGCCTTCAATTTAGAACTGTAAATTAATAATTTGGCTTTAATTCAATATATTCAACTGCATGATATACTTTTCCACTTTATTCCCTATTATCATAATTTTTGAACTTGTGCTGAGTGTGCCTTTTGATTTATTTTGATTACTTTTGATTTATATTCAATATGCATTTTTGGCATAGCTAACTTTTCGACCAACAACCTCTTTTGTATTTAATTTACGACCATAAAGTACATTTGAATTTTTTTTGGAATGAATTTAAAATCAAACCGTGACTTTTCTTTGTTTTTACATTTACAAAATGTTAACATCCGTTGGATTATGAATTTAATTTATAATCGATCCATTATATTAATTTTACATACATGCACACACACATACACACGAGTTTATTGTATTCAATTATTGTAGATGAATGAACGATGAATTGCCATTTATGAAACATACAAATGAAATTAAAATTTAAATGAACCTCAATCAAATACACTTACAGGGTGACGCAAAATAAACTTTTTGGCTTAAATTTTTATAATTTTTTTTTTATTTATTTACGTATAGTACACAAATATCACATCATATTGACCTAAACGTAAAAAATTACGTCTCGCAAATGGTGACCATTTACTGCCTCGCACATTCGTGCTCTTTGCCACATATTTTAGAAAACCTTTCGCAAAACTTTATAGCCCAAGAGCCCGCTGTAGAAAAGTTGAGTGTATAAGATAACAGGATAAGAATAACGGGAAAGTTAGAAATGCATTTTGGTGACACTAACCAACTAGGATTGACATGTCAAATCCTGTCCCGATGCCCGAAAATGATGGAATTTTGCCCAATTTTGTAAACTCTATAATTTACAGCTCTAAATTTATGCCAAAAGATAGAACTCAAAGAGGCCCTTGTATAATATATGGGCCTGCATTGTCCAAACCTATCCCAAAAATGGACTGTCAGTGGTCTTTTGGGTAATTTTTTATTAGTATATATTAATGCTTGAAATGATTGAATATCTGGGGTTACCTTGTCAAATCTTGTTTTAAACATGGGTTGCCACCCGTTTTTAGGACCAATTTTTCTTAAATGAGTGACAACTCATGTTTGTGACAGGATTCAACAAAGCAACCCTATATATTCTATTTAGGCTCGTTGAGCCCTATCATTTGGCACACACTACAAGCACAACTTCATAAATGAAAATTGATCCAAAAATCTCGTAGGAACTCCATATATTATGTTTAGACCTCTTCGAATTCTATCATTTTTAGGTATCATATTATACAGTTGCATAACCAAAACAACATAATTGGCTAAAATTCGGGCATTTTCGGGCATCGGAACTGGCTTTGGCAAGGCAGCCCTGGTTCGTTACTTTTATTAAAATGCAGTACTTTCTTTCTCGTAAATCTCATACACTCGACTTTTCTACAGCGGGCTCTTCGTCTTTTAAGTGTTATGGCACGTATTTAATGAGGGTATTGGTTTTCAGATGAGAGATTGCCAGATCGCTCCTAGTTAAGCTTGCACCTACTTCTTCACAGAATTTAGCTAACTTAATCTGTTCCTAAAACATTTTCTTTGAAAATTTGCTGCTTTCCGAACTTTAGTTAAAGTAAAGTTTTTGCACTCAGTAAATATTTTAATAAATAAACGATAACAAAAATTAAAAATCTTTCAAGTAATTTTTCACAAAAGCCAAAACTTTCTAAATACCAAAAGAGCGATTCCTTTGTAATTCAACAGTCCACAAAATTTTCTATGAAATCATTACAGGCCATTAGCCAATAGCAACACAATTAAGAATATAATATAAAAATTTTCAAAACTCATAATTAATTTGAGGAAATACGCTTTTGGCGCGATCGACAACGTGGCAACAACAAACATGTCAAACAAAAAAAAAAATGTTTTGAAAAACTGGTTGGCACTTTGCCCAATTTCATGGATTTTATGTAGCAAAAATCAAAGGAAAAGCTAAATATTAGACGATCTAGAAATTATAGAAAGAAAAAAAAAAATTATTAATAAAAGTGACCTAAAAACACAACGATTGATCAATAAGAAACTGCGCCAACGCCAACAACAACCGCTGTAATGAAAGTCCTGTTTATTTTTGATTTTTAATTACATTAAATTTTAATGTTTACAAAATATATTCTGCTGCACTTTCAGCTCTAAAATGTTTCAAGAAAAACATATATTATAAAATTTTGTGTTTTTTTTTTCAAATATATCTTTTAAATTGAAATGCGTATTTTGTAATAAATGTTGTTGTTGTTTTTTTTTAATACACCTGCAACAATATTTGCTGTAAGATGGGGTGATTTCACGTTGAGTGACCCTAGAAATAAAATCGAAAAAACCTGTGGAAAAAAATACCTTGCTAGGAGACAAATTTTTATGCAGAAATTAAGAAGGAAAATTAAATTCAACAAATGTTGAATTCCCATTTTGTTGACTCTGACGTCGCACAGAGTGACAATTGTGGTAGAAAGCTGGCCAATAATGCCACTTTTAGAAATTGCAATGCTTAAGAAACAATATCGACACTAGAAAATAGACTATCTTCTTCAAAGAATTGAGGTCGTCATAATAACTGAAATTTGCTTGAAACGTATCCGCACCTACCGGCTGTAGACAAAGTCGAAAACCAAATTTCGATTTCATCGTTCAAACATTGAATTTTGAAAATGATGGCAACGACATTATAAGACTCTTTCAAAATATTTCATTCGATATTTTTGAATTCAATTCAAATTTATGTATAAAATTTATTAATAATTTCGTTGTTGTTGTATGGACATAGATAAGATACATAGTAAAAATAGATCTCGGCTTATCATAATATTATTTTAGTATTTTTGAAATTAAACAAAACAAAATGTTTGCGCTTCTTATATTTATTATAGCATACTACATGCTTGAAAAAGTCCTGGGAAAATGATGAAAACACAAACTATTTAATAAAAATCGATTTTATTCTTACACATAGTTCCCTTCGAGGGAGATACACTTGATCTAACGATCCTCCAACCTTATTTATAGTAGTCGACGTCGAGGCATCAGTTTCCTGATTTGAGTAAAATCTCATTCTCTGGAGCCATCTTTTCAAGTTTGGAAACAGATAATAGTCGCTGGGGCCAAGTCTGAAGAATACGATGGGTGGGGCAGCAATTCGTATCGCTAATCGTTCAATTTTGCCGGTGCATTGTCGTGGTGAAACGACCGTTTTGTCTTCATTTCATTGTTCAAACGGTTCAATAACGCTACGTAATAGTCGCTCGTAATGGTTCTGCCTTTCTCAAGATAGTCGAAGAGGATTATGCCATGGTATGCTGGCCATCACTTTCCCAGCCGACGTTTGCGTTTTTGGGCAGTTCGAAGGACTCTTACCCGATTGTAACCATGTTGCCGACTGTGTATTGGACTCTGGTGTGTAGTGGTGGATCCATGTTTCGTCTATTGTTACGAATCCACGCAAAAACTCTTTCGGATTACGCCGAAACAGCTCCAAATCGACAATTAATCAATTGTCAGAAATCGCGGCACCCATCGCGTGCATATCTTTTTCATTTCCAAATGCTCATGCAAAATATTAAAAATGCTGCCGATCGACAGCTTCATTATGTCTGCTAGCTCTCTCACTTTGCGGTCTTTCAAAACGATCAGATGGTTTTCTGAAGTGGTAGCCTCATTTGGCCGGCCCAAACGTGGTGCATCACTGATGCTCGTACGTCCCATTTTAAATTCAGGAAACCATATGTAAACAGTTGCTTTCGACGGATCAGAAGTACTGTGATGTCTCTGTAGCCATTCCAATGTGTGCTTCTCATTTTTTCCGATCACAAAGCAATGTTTTATCAAAATGCGAAATTCACTTTTTTCCATTGTTTACGAAATACCAAAAGTAGCGTCACTCATACAGCGATAACTTCAAAACTACTAGGAAATTTGACATTAATCTTTAAAATAATTGTTGCCACTTCCGAAAAATTGTATCGATTTGAGAGTGGTGGTACCATCCCTCCCAAAATTTCCGGGACTTTTTAAACTTTGTAGTATGCTATCAGTGGCTTAACTATACGGCCATAAATACATTACCTGAATTTAAAATTAAAGTTCGGAGTTGCGCCCACAAGTCTTTAGCGATACAGAAGTTCTGCTTAAAATTATGTTCATCTAGGGGTTTCAAGATAGTTAACCACCAAGAATTGTCCCCAAATAATTTGACTTATTATGAATGCTTGTTTTGGTAACCTTTGACTTAACTAGAGGGTGATGCTGCTGTACTTTGTGTAATATTGTCACTATTCATAGTCACTAAATTCAGAAATACCCATGCCCTTGATGGATGTACACAGTTTGTAATTTTGTGGCGTGGTTTTGGCTGTCATTTACTCATAAGTTTCGCTTTCTTATTAACATCTGAAGACACTGTCAACTTTTTCCATGGTGAAAAAAGTTTGAATGTTTTCGTAAGAAATTAACTTTCTCGAGAACTTTGTTGCAAGAGAAATAAGTTATCGATTTGTTAGTTACTTAAAACTTTGCAACTGATGTCACACCGTCAAAATGTAGACGATAAACTTTTCTTTAAAATTATGAAACCACATTTTAATGATAAATATAATTTAAACTCAAGTGATTTCGCTTATGAAACAACATTTGGTATACTGTTTCTTAAACCACATGCTTTTAGTTCATTAATCAACATGACAACGCTCAGGGGAGCAGTTGGGGTAGAAAGCTGGCCAAAACTCATAGCTCGTAAGCTACTTAGTTGATTTCAATAAATGCCTAGAATTTCATTCTTTCTGTATTAATAAGAAAATTAATACTGTGGAATAGAGCTTATAAAATTTGTTCCTTTGCTATATTCCTACAAACTCTTTCAAGTTTTTCCTCGGATTGGCATCTTATCAATATATCAAGATGGTAGCCTATATATGCAATCAGAGTCTATGCATTTGAAACTGTAAACAGTGTTGAAGTGCCACCCTTGTGCTGTAAAAATCCATTAGATTCCATTCCATAGAATCTCAGCCCAAGGCTCATGATCTTATCTTGTTCTGGAATCATTAGCGTGGTTAGTATAGTGAACTCATTAGTTCACCTTGAAAGATTCGCGTGTATATTCCAATTTGAGATATTTTCCATTAGCGAGTAAGTAAGAGCCAACCTAAACATATACATGCGCAGCCGAACAATTTTCATATGTTCTGACAGTCAAGTCATCTTAAAGGCTTTGAACTCAGCAATGATCAAATCTTGGAGACTCATCTTGCACTCACAAAAATAGCTAAGAAAAATCTTGTTATCCTTCATTGACTACCTACTACAAAGAGCTATAGTGTAAAATAAATTGCTGATTCTTCTGTCAAAGAGAGTGTTTTCAAAATATTTATTACGAGATCAGAATATGTCTGTGGATTTTGATAATCTTTCTTAAAAAAAAGTATTTGAACCAGAACTCTAGCTGCATTTAACACATTCTAGCTGATTACTACAGAATAAGAATCCAATAAATATATGTTCCCTTGCAGTGCCTTAACTTAGTAGTTCAGCGACCTAATGATATAATGTTTTACCAATTATTTCTTCCGTGGAGTCCATTAGACCCCCAAAGTTTGCCACCATAAATATATCTATCTATCTATGGAATCACTCATATGTTACATTGAACGATTAAATTTGTGCTGTATTTCCGTTGAGTAAAATGTTTTGTTTTGAAATTTTCATGTTTATCTCTTGTAAAAGAGGTTGTCTTAGATCTTGCCATATTTTATTTTATGTTTATTTATTTATACTTTTGCCCTACTCTGCTGATGAACAACTGACAATATTGTGTATATTGTCGAAGGTCGTTTGTGTTTAAGTTGAAATAAAGTATGGAACAAACAACACAGTGGTTGTAATAAAAACAATTGCTAGAAACAACATCGTGCGGACAAAAATAATCACATCATTCAATGTCACTGCTTACTGGGCACGCCTTTGATGATATTTATTTCGATTATTCTTTTTTCAATTACAAAATTGTATTTATTTGCTTAAAGGGTATATAAATATCACAATCAAGGATTGTACAGAGGCACAAGTCTTAATTTGGAGTAGGTCAATTCATTGAGTGGTGTCTGTGACTGTTTTAAAGGCATTTACACTTTACTTGTTCTAGCCTCACACCAGCCAACTTTGAACTTATTTGACCAGTTGACTAGCAAAAATCAAGCAAGTTGACGTTTTTGAGGAAGAATTTCCCCACACTTGTAACTTTAGTTCCGTAAAATTCAGGTTTGAACAGTTTCATAGAAAGTGATCAACAGATTCTTTGTCGTTGACAGTCATACAGAAATAAAATATTGAATTAGATTTTCAGCATGCTTGCAAATATGCCAGCGTCCAGCTTCCGATTCTTGTGGCATCTAGGCGGCTCTGAGACAGTAAGTGGCTTTCTTATTGTTCTATGAAACCCACATTTCCCTAAAAATCTTAGATTTTTCCTCTACCTTTGGTACGGCGCAGGTTAGTAAGATATTATACGGCATAGTACATCAGGTACTATATGATAAGGTGTGTTACGGTATGGTGCAGTATGAGAGTTTTGTACACTACGGTTTGGTGCACTGTGGCAATATATGGTACTGCATGATACTGTATGGTACGCATCGATTATTATTCTCGTGCGAGTCCTGTAAAAGAACAATCGCTTGATTTGAGTTAAGGACTAAAACTTTTCCTAGCCTTAATCATTACTTAGGCCGGTGAAAATATGTGCGTATGCCTTAAATGATTATATGAATTTATTTACTAGTACGCTTCATATTGTACTGGAAGAAATTTATTATAAAAGTTATTTGATCGTTTAACGCAAAACTCCAGCACTGTTATATATAAAGAAATACCTAAAATGCATACTAAATGGATTGATAAAATTTAGTTCGAAGCGTTAAAATTCTTTAATTGTTTATTTATATTAAAATTTCACTTGGCAAGTTGTATCTCCTCAAAGCAACTCAATTATTGAACTTAACCTACCGAGTAGTAATTTAAAACGATTTATTGGGTTGATTATTTGAATTTAGGGGCAAAGAAATTGGAACAGAATTTAAGATTGTGATCTGTTTCATATCGTTAACAAATATTGAACTAAACAAAGAACCACTGTATACCGATCACTTAATACCATAAAATGCAAATTTTCGCGAGTAATAATTTTAAATTATAAAATTTTCTTAAATAACAATATGGATAATTATTATTCAAAGGCTGTGCACTTGATCCTGAGAAAAAAGATTTATATTTTTGAATTATTCAGGAATGCTTACGATGCAAAAACTTTCTATCCTTATAAGCATGTTCCTCAAAAAAAAATTTAAAAAGGGTTGCAGCAGCGTTTCAATATTTTAAATTCTTTTTCAAAAAAATTAATTTAAAATATATTTTCTATATTAAGTTCTTTTTAAATTTTGTTATGTGTTTCCTATACATCCTGCGTTGCCAAGTTGAAAAGATGGAAGACCCGACCTTCCCAAAATAAAATTATTTTTCCTTTAAAATGTTAAAAAGTAAAATTTTTTTTTGGGAAAAAGTAGACTCTTATTTTTCCAACGTAACAAAATAATTGATATAATCGTAAAACATAAAAATTTTTGTGCTGGAAAAACTGAAATGCATACGAATCAGGTGAAAGGTGTTATCTTCGGCTAGACCGAAACTAACATACCCTGCATTGAAAGTACCTTTTAAATAAATTAAAAAGACGTTGAAGAGGTTGAATAAGTCGAAAATAATGTAAATCGTTAAAAGGTTTGAAGAGGTTGAAAAGTGTTGAAGCAGCTGGAAAAACTGAAAAAATCTAAAATATATGGAAACCATTGAAGAAGTATGAAAGAAATTGAAAATATCGAAAAAATATGGTAATTTTGAGAAAATCGCAAAAAACCTTAAGAGGTTGAAAAATGTTGAAACAATTCAAAATTGGCTAAAGAAGTCTTAGATATAAAGATAATATTGAACAAAGTTGAAAGGGATTGAAAAAGTCCAACAAATACATATGAGATACATATATTGGAGAAGTTAAAAGGTTGAAAAACTCAAAGAAATATGGAAAATGCTGAACCAAATCGAATAGAAATTAAAAAGTGGAAATATGACACGCCCACTTCTCCAATTCCGCCTACTTTTGGCTCAATAAATTGTATTCGTGATTGACAGACGCATACCAAATTCTAGCACAATTGCTATATAGTTTTCGATATATGCCGTTATTAGTCATAAAATTTAGGGCGATGACACACCTACTAGTAAAATCCAGTTCGATATTGAGCCAGAAATAACTTTCCATAAACAAACCTCTTAAACATATTTCGATAGATATGCCACGCATTTTACTTCTAATGGGTGGTACCATGCCCACTGGTTCTATTTCGGCCGCTTTTGATTCACATATACCTTATAGCAAGCAAACCACTTGCATGAAATTTCATACCGATTACTGCAATAGTTCACTTAAAATAATGCTTATATTTTTATGTTAATAAAGGAGGTGCCACGCCCACTGATGCAAACCTTTCGTAATCCATTTAATTTTATAGCTTATAGTATCCATATACTAAAAATAACTCTCATTGCACATAACATTAAAAGTATTTCGCTTATATGGGAGGTGCAACGCTCGCCAGTAGGTACCATTGTGCCAAATTTTTGTAATAAAATACCTTTTAGTAAATATATCTGCCATATAAAATTTCATAATGCTAAAGTTTTTAGTTCTTTTATTATAACGTCTATAAATATTATGGGCTATGCCACGCCCTACAGTGAGTTTTTCCAGTATACTGACGTATATATCATTGTTTGTTATGAAAATCGTATGTGCCAATTTCAAGTTATACGAAATCAAAATTTTCAATTGCTGAAAAGTGCCTTGCCTTCACAACTTTTCCAATTCCACCCACCTTAATCACAATTCAAGATATATATGATTTGTGTCCGTGTACCAAATTTTATCACGGTTTACGAGCTATGGCGTTAAAAAATTTAAAATTTAGAGATGTGCCACTCCGCTTTAAAACCCAGCCCAATCCTAATTTTGTGCACATGTGGAACTTCGTTGGAACTTTTTTTTGATTAAGTCCGTGAACTGATTTCGCCCATCTTTATAAGCTAGCAGCTTGTAAGAAGTTGTGCCAAATTTCATTGAATAAGCTTACGTGGTTTTCTCGTAAACGTGATTTTAACAGACAGATGGACATAGCTAAATCGACTCAAATGGTGACGCTGATCAAGAATATATATACTTTTCCATACCTGCCACGCCCCCTTCTATGCGTTACAAACGGAATGACTAAGTGAATAAACCCCTCTGTGTAAGGTATTAAAATAAAGCTTTGTCCAATTTACTTCGCGACCTCAAAACTCTCAAAAATGATGCAAGTCCAGGTTGCACCTTCTTGGCAGATTTTTCTTGGATTAATTTTTTATTGCTGTTGTCGTTGTTGCTGCTGTTGTATTGAATAAGAATATTAGTGGTCACATCAAATAGCCAAACTTTGTTATACTTTGATTCACTTTGGTCCCGAATAATACAAAAACATGGTGGTTTTTTTACGGGCTCTACTGTGGTCTCATGTCATTTTGTCTTTCAGTCATCATTTGTACAGTTAGTTGTTGCCTGTCAAGTGAAAAACTTAACGCAACTGAAGAAGAAAGTTGCCATATTATGTAAAAAACACTTGAGTTGCAATGGCAATGGCAATACCGTGACTGGCGCATAAAACGGACAGACAGACAGACCGACTAACAAACAAACAGATGAGTAAACATCTTTCTCTTTTATGTGGATATTGAAACAACTTGGCTGGCTGCCTGAGTCTTTATTTCTTTCATCCCAACTGGTTTCAAGCGTTAAACCATAACTTTTAAACCGGCGTCTTGGCCAGACATCTATGTATTGAATTGCGCCGCCGCTATTAAAAACAATTGTCAACAATTATTATGTCGCGTGGTTATGAAAAAAAGATGTCTACACGTCGGACTGGTGCTTTTATAGAGATAAACTGTTATAATTTCAAGTTTGAAGTGCTTGCTTATTGTTTAAGTTGACAGTTGGTTTTTAAGTGCAAATTGAAAATGGAAGATTATATATATCGGAAAATTACACTTTATGGAAAGTGCTTTTAATTTGAACTTTATTACTATATTTTGTGTAAAAATAATTGTGAAGGAAATTAGGCAGCCAAGCATACAGAATTGATTTCGGGGAGAGGTTCAAATAAGGCTGTAATATCACTTTATTTTGTAACTTCATTTCTTTTTATTGAATCTTCTCTTAAGCGACTCACAATAAGTTTTAAAAACTTAAACTAAGTATCATTATTATAGATTATTATTATGCATAGTTAGTATATAATTTAATAATGAACTTGTCTCCAGAAACAAAAAGTTAGCAGAGCCTTGCCCTGCAGCTTGCATGTGGCTCGCGCGCAGCAAGTGCTTTAGAGCGCATAACCCGTTGGGGCAGTGGCACGGCAACAGGTTCATGACTATCTGGCCATAAACGTAGTTGAAGATTGCATCTCCCCTTATTTTTTGCCAGCCGAGACGAGCGAGGTAGCTGAGACAGGCTAGGTCCCAGTCCATCCGAATTTGGGTTGCGAGTACCACAAAACGATGTATTCGTGGTCGCCGAGACGAGCAAACATAATATTACTCAAATAAAAGTTTTTATCCAGTTTTCTCCGCAATTTATTCACATTTTGGAGCAGATGAGGTCTCATCTCTGCAATAAGAGAAATGTAAGCTTTCAAGTGATCTATCATTACTGGCTTATCCGCTTAGCCTAAGAACTTGGTCTATCTCCAGAGAAAATATTCCAGGGACGTTAAATCACATGATCTTGGAGACATATTTTTAACACAATTTGAAGATATTGTTAGCACACTGGGAATCCAATTCAAGCTTCCATGATAAAATGACAAACCTCCCTCAGTATAAATGATATCAGTGTTGCCAGATTTGAAGAACTTTTCTATATTTATTCCGATGCGAAATTTCAACGTGAATGCGAATGCAGATAGCCAATATCGACTGTCAATACTCCTATAAATAGTGTATTTAATGCTTTTGATGCATTTTAATAACGCGCCATCATATTACTTTTTATCACACTGACATCTTGCACGCATTTTTCGCACGTAAACTAGTTTACAATTTTCAGACAGACGAAAAAAATAATAATTTACAAACGGCTCAAAGACCGGCTTTAAAGTATCAATGGTCAATGACATGTACTGGCCTAGAGTTAGCATCATCAAAGCCAAAACATGAAAAACTTATAAAGTTTAGTAAAAGAAAATTGAAAATTTTGCGACAACTTGGCAAAACAAATGAAGTGTTAACCAACAATTGTGGCAAAATAGCGTTGGCAATTCGGCCAGTACGGTTTGTCAGTTGAATGAACTTTAATTTTGATTTTTTGTCACGATAAATGAGTGCGAAGCGTGGGAAATCAGCCGCATAAAGTCAAAAAGAATTTAAGTTGACAACATTGATGCCGATGCCGATGCGGATGATGTTGTAGATAACAACAAGCAATGAAATGTTTTTATTCAATTCAATAAAAGTCATGTTAATCATGACAAAATGTTGCAAATGTCATTAACATGCCGCAAATGACAAAATTTTAAACATTAAAAACCAATTCGAAGAATTTTCTTTATTTCAACAAAAAATATATCGCACACATAAATTTTTAATGTATCCGACAGATAATTTTGAGTATTAAACTAAATTCTTGAGTTTATTATTAATAAACTGAATGCAAAAAACATATTCCACACATAACTAAAACTTTCATTAAATTAAATGTTGCTTTCGAAAAGTTCGATATGCATCTGATTATTTTGCGAAACGTTTTCATCACTTAAAACAGCAATGGGCAAAAAATTTGTAACTTGGAGCCGAACTATTTTAAGAAAAAGCTTTGGCAATAGCAAATTTATGATTGGGAAATTAGACTTTTTTAGCTTATTGGGTTGCAACATTGGGACCTTTAGAATTTTGTGCCTTTTTTAGAGATTTGTCAAACAACAGATCACGTTTTATAATTTTTCGATAATATACTTGAACCTTAGTCATTTAATTAAAACTACATTGAATTACCTTAAACAATCTCTAGTAACCTGATCAATCGATAGGAATACGATACATCGAAAAACTTTGTCAGTGAAAATTAAGTCCCTTATCAAATAGTAACAATTGAGCTTAGATTATGCAGCTAGTTATTGCTGTATTGCTAGCTAGTATAGCTAGTCTTGTTTTATCCATCCAAAGTTAGTGCTTCACCCGAGACGAGGTTCTAGTTGTTCTCGGTCTCGCCTCGTTTTATAAATTTAAGTCTCGCCTCGCCTCGTTCTCGGACGAGGTCTTGCAATCACATACCTCGCCTCGCCTCGCCGAAACCTCGCCACGGTAAGAACTGAGGATTTTATTAAACTGAAAAAAAATTATCAGGCCTGTACATTGTCGGCATTCAAGCAAAATTGACTATCTGTAAACAAATAATAAGTGGGTGGCGCTAATTAATCGTTTAGTTATGTTTACATCCTCTTAAGTTTGTGATATATTATTTTCGGTTGTTAAAAAAAATGGTCAATTTTGCTTGTATGCCAACGATATATTCAACTAGCAAAGCCGGCCCGCGTTGCTACACCTCAAGAAGTAAAATAAAATATATATTTTTATTTTTGGTGGATTGAATCATATATGATGGTTGATGAATTTAATTCTTGTCTTATGTGGGACAGCGTGGCATTGTCCATTTTTATTCAAATTAAGCTAAGCTACGAACCTTTTACAAACTATAAGAATTATATGTACCAAATCTTATCCATTTACGTCATATAGTTACTGAGATATAAAAAAAAGTTTATTCATCTGCGTCAAGTAGTCGATAATGCGAAAGTATGCTACGAACTTTCCCCAAATCATAAAAAACATAAACACATGCCAAATCTTCAGGCGATCGGTTGAACGGTTTTGGACATTAACAACAAAGTTATTTACCGAACGTAGATGTCCCCTTATTAAATTTTTCGTCATATAATAATAACAAAAGAGTACTCTCTTCACTTTTACTGTATTCTTCTAACTCTCATTCGATTAGAGATCATTTTAGTACCGCTGACTCTAAAGACCGAAGATATGACGAAATATATGGACGATATATGGTGTGAGTTCGGTGTGAATCGGTTAACCGGTCTTCGAGAAAATTATATTTAAAAAATTATTTTTGTATGAGGGCCACCCTAAAGATGCACTCAAAATAAAAGTTTTATAGCCTTATCTATGCTTTCCAATAAATAAATATCGAGTCAAATTTCAAAAAATAGTATCAATACAAAAAATACTGCACTTACTTCCGATACGAGCCAGTGTTAAAGCGAGGCTGCGAGGCACCTCGTTCTCAGAACCGAGAACGAGGCGTGTACGAGGCGAGGTGCCGGTGTGATCTCGCCTCGCTTCGGTCGAGCGAGGCAAATTGATTTTTAAACCTCGCCTCGTTCTCGCCTCGTTGAACGAGGTTGCCCCGCAGCCTCGGTGAAGAATATCCAAAGTATTTCACACTCTTTTTCTGTAACCTATGTGAAGTTTGGTTACATTTAGTTTGGTTCACGTTCCAGGTTTTTCCGACTTATAGGCGCCTTATTTTAATTTTTGTGGAGCACTGTTGCTCTCTTTATATGTGAAGAGAGCTACAATATTGCTACCCTATAAATATGCAGCACCAGGCTTGTCGAGATTCCGCTTATAACGCGGCCAGGCCGTTAATTGCATACCAAAGCCGTAGGCCACGTAAGGTTCCGCCAAGCCGTTATTTGGAGGTAAAAATCGTTATTTAGAGGTAAAATTATTTATATATAAGCAAAAAAAAAATTAATCATACATTTTGTGCTCAAAAATAAGGCTAACAAAAAAAAGTAAAAAAATTTTATACATTTTTTTCAACAGAATTTTTGTATTTTTTGAAGGCCGTTACCATTTTCAACTGTGAAGCACTCAAAAGTCTAAAAATTCTTGAACATGAACGTTTTTATTCCCTAATAGATTCCTCTGCATATCGTTTGAAAGTTTTTACTTACAGTGACTGTCCATACCACTATGACGCATTTTTGAAATTTTTCATTAGTTCACGGTGAGCTTTGGCCAAATTTTAATAAAAGTGTGAGTTACTACAAAAACTTTAATTGGGAATTATTTGGGATGCAATTAAGAGTTAATATAAGATAAGGCAAAAGAAATCCTTAGATCTTTTTTTTTTTTTTGATTCCATATTTATTGTTTTCTAATGACATATGTATGTATGAAATTTCAAAAACATCCGGTTTGGTTTAAATTTTGGCACATCAAAGTACTTTAATAGATAGCACTACAGTACAAATTTCAATTTTAATTTAAAGATTTGAAAATCCCTTTTTTATATCTTTACTACACACCAAAAAATAGTTTTAAGCCTTTAGACATTAAGACCTTTTTCTGCGATCATGGTTTTATTTAAAATATCTCAATTTTGCTATATATTGCTAAAATTTGTATACCCTTTAAAATGAGATACCACTCCGTAAAATTTTTTGAACAAATATTAGAAATCCAAAAATATCGTATTTTCCAAACTTTGAGCTAACAGTTCTCAGGGTTTCAACTACCTAGGGAGCTGAAATTCGTGCTGTGGGGCTTTCTTTTATGGTTCATTGACGTGCTAAAGATACCTATTTCATAAGTATGTAATATCATTAAAAAACAGTAATTATGGAATTTAAAAAAGAAGCTCTAGGGATTTTTTTTCTTTTGATGTATATCGACTATAAATAACATCCCAAATACTACCCCATTCAAGTTTCTTGTCATTTAGACTTGGATAAAGCCCACGGTGAATTAATGTTATACTCACGATCTATGTTAATCTCTCATGTTTTGCTCATACAACGACCTTTCTGATACTTTCAGCTGAATAACTCAATGTGGTGCTATTTGAATATACAAAGTTCGAAAAACCTCCACAAGCTTTAAGAAATGAAAAACAAGAAATTGGAGGAAATTAAGAGAGTTCCTTATCATACCGACATAGGGAGTCGAATTAGTGTTCTTTGGGTGCTAAGCGCAGTCCTCTACATCTAGGCAACAAAGTTTGCTCAAGCTCTCCCAGCAACATTATGTTTCATCTAAAATCCCATGTCGAATTTTGTTTAATTTACTCAAATTACTGCCACTTATCCAAATCTGCACATTTTTGTAAAAGGCATATCTAAAGAATATCTAGCGATATTATATCCATCCCATAGAGTTATGCAAAGACGGACAGATAGGCATAACGTTTACACAACTGTCGTGCCCTTTTCTATGCATTACAAACGGGTGAAGAAAAATGGCTCAAATTTTAAAGATAAAATATCGCATGGAAAAGTTTTCGGTGAGTAACGTCTAAGACTTTATTGGATGACTTATACACTGAATTTTTTGAAAAAATGGTTGCAGAATTTTTTTTTTCGATTTTTCGCTATTATTTATGCTAAATATTTTGAGTTGATCTCTATGCTTTGCCCGAAATGTTCAACAGGTCGACTGAGTAATTTATATCGTAAGCAGATTCTGCAAAGCAAATAGTTTAGGCTTAATGAATTCTGACAAAAAATTATTTTTTTGGGAAAGACCAAAAACGGAATATTCCATTACTTGGATATTAGACAAATAAAAAAATTAAGATGCTTTGCTTCCTGAATAAAAGATATATAAATATATCATTGCACAATTGAACACTCCATGTTCATAATTTGTTGGCATAAGCAAGCGCAGTGGCAACCGTGATAAAGATCGGTGCATTTTGTTAAAATTTTCCACATCAGTAAGTGCACACGCAACATGCGATCAATCAAATGAGATGAACACTTTTTCGATACTTTCAATAGATAGTCCCACATCATAAGTTTCTCTTTGCAATACATCACACACCTGTACGAACACATGTTGCACGCTATGCATTGCTACTGTTTTGCTGCTGTTAATTTTGTTGGTCATGTTGCTGTTGCTGTTGCTGTTGATGTTGCTGCTGTCATAATGAAAAGTGCAATTTAGTTTTTTTCGACAGGCAGTCAAACATTGATTTCTATCAATGTAAGTGAATGATTTACACAACAAGTAGCAGCAACAACAAAACCAATTACCATTTTAATTACAACAGCAACAGCAACAACAACAACAAATATAACATAAAGAAAAATCAAGATTAATTCGGTAGAGGCGTTTGATTAGCAGTTGCATCTTAATTAGCATTGCAGCATCGAAAGCGTTAAATTAAAATTGGATTTTCAACACTTTTCCTCATTTCTTCTAAGCACGAAATAGATAAACTCAAATCCGTACGTGTAGAGTTAGATATTTTGAAAGGCAGCTAGACATCAGCTAAAAATGCAAAAAAAAATATATTAATTTTTTTACTGTACGTCCATATGTTTTGTAAATTTTTGATACTCGTATTTAGATATAGAGGCGACAATTTAGTTCTTTGTCTGGAGATATTTCAGTTAATTTGGTTAGACTTACCCCCAGCGGCCCTGTATGTACAACAAATGTTTTCCGTTTTCATTAATACCTTCCATGGTTCCTCTGGCTTCAGCTACCTTGTTCTCATGTTATATGGGGAAATCACGCCTGAACTCATACTTTTGTTGTGAAAAAAATGTATTTTTAACCGCAAGCACGTTGTATTAAACCGAAGGCATTGCAACATGGTTTATGATACTAGCAAGACGTCTGGGTCTGCTTGCCTGTTTGCAGTGTTTGACGCGTAAACTCGCTATCTCTGGGTTTTTGATTTTGTAGTGCCAGGGTATATGGGAAAATTTGTTCTCATTTCGCTGGTCTGCTGTATTTTTATACCCTACACAGAGGGTATATTCACTTTGTCATTCCGTTTGTAACGCATAAAAGGGGGCGTGGCAGGTATGGAAAAGTATATATATTCTTGATCGGCGTCACCACCTGAGTCGATATAGCTATTTCCGTCTGTCTGTCTGTCTGTCTGTTTGTCTGTCTGTCTGTCTGTCTGTCTGTCTGTGTGTCTGTCTGTTGAAATCAGGTTTACGAGAAAACTAAGCAAGCTAACTGGTCAAACCTTCTTGCAAGCTGCTAGCATATAAAAATTGGCGAAATCGGTTCACGGCCACGCCGTCCGCCCATACTCTATGTAAATATACCCAAGTCCATTTTGAAAAAAAGTTGCTGCGATTTTTATGAAACTTGGTGATTTGGTGAAGATGAGAACAAAATTAAGATAAGGCTAGGTTTGAAGTTTGCAAAGGATCTTAAAGGGGCGTGGCACAGCTCTAAATTTTAACTTTTATAACGCCTTAGTTCGTAAACCGTGCAAGATATTGTGATGAAATTTGGTACACGAATACAAACCTTATACATCTTGAATTGCGCATAAAGTGGGCGGAATTGTAAAACTGGGCGTGGCACTTTTTAGTAATTGAAATTTTGGATTTTGTATAACTCCAAATTGTCATATACGATTTTCATAAAAATTTTAGGGATGATACCACTGAAAGCAGTTGTCAATACAAGTTTATTCAATATTCAGGAAAATTTTGTTGAAGGGCGTGGCACAGCCTACAATATTTATAAACGTTATAAAAAGAGAACTAACAACGCAATCGCTATGAAATTTAATATAGCAGATATATTCGCTAAAAGGTGTCTTCTTGCAAAATTTTGGTACAATAGTGCGGTGGGTGTGGCACCTCACACATAAGCAAAATACGTTTAATGCTATAGATAGTGCGCTATGAGAGTAATCTTCATAAAATTTTGTGTAGAGGTGCCGGTTACTATACGCTTTTAAATTCAATAAATCTTGACAAGATTGCATCAGTGGGCGTGTCACCTCCCTCATTAGCATAAAGTTGTAAGTGCTATTTTAAGTGAACTATTGGTGCAATTGATCTGAAATTTGTTGTAAGGGGTTTACTGGGTATTAGGTACATATGAATCAAAAGCTGGCTAAATAGCAACGGTGGGCGTGGCACCTCCCATACAATTAAAATACCTTAAGTGGCATAACTATCGAAATAAATGAGCAATCATACTGAAATTTGGTGTAAGAGGTTTGTTTTTGGAAGGATATTTGTGGACCAAAATCTGAATCGATTGTACCAGTGGGTGTCTCACCGGCCTAAATTTTAAGAATAATTACGGCACATATCGCAAACTATACAAGCTCTTATGCTAAAATTTGGTTTGTGCATGTCAATCACGAATGTCATTTATTCAAACAAAAGTGGGCGGAATTGGAGAAGTGGGTGTGACATATTTTGTGTTTTTATTTCTATTCTAATTTTTTCAACATTTCCCATATTCTTTTGACATTTTCAGTTTTTTCCAACACTTTTCAACATTTTTAAACCTTTTTACATTATTTTCGACTTACTCAACCTCTTCAACATTTATTTAAAAAGTACTTTTACTGCAGTGTAGGGTATGTGAGTTTCGGCCTGGCCGAAGATAACACCTTTACTAGTTTACATGTTGAGCTCGCTGCTCCAGAATATGTGATCTTGGGGCACTTCGAGCCAATGAAAGGCGCTCTATCTCTCAGAGAGGAAGAAATATTATCGGCCCGGTACATACTATACACATATATATAACGACCTTTTTGTGGTAGCGTTAGATTTTTATACGGCCCTCTTTTCCCAAGCAACTTAGGCAAATAGCAAAAAAATAGCAATTTTCCAATTTCAAGATGTCATAAATCATACCTAAAGAATTTTTTGCTGATAATCATCATTAATACTCATAGAATGAATATTTTTTTTCAATTTACATATTCGTACACATGCACATGTATATATAGGTATGTACATAATGCAAAATTAACAATTAACATATTTTGCAATTCAAGGTTGAAGAAAAAAATATTAAGTATTTGTAGCAAAAACGTGCTTAAAATGTGAAAAATTATTTCTTTGTCCCACATACTGATTTATCTCTTTCCCAGCCTATCATCATCATCATCATCATCAACATCATTATACGTATGTTTTATAGCTGTCGTCATAATTTTTTCTTACCATTTTTTCACACTTTTCAAATTTTTAAAATTTAGGATTTTCATAGAGAACGCTTTTTAATTAAATAAAATTTTTCCTTCTCACTTTCATTCTTAGGATCTCTTTAACTCTGCTACACAATGCACTACAGCAGTTTTCATCTCGCACTTAAGGTCCACTCGCTTGTATTTAGGTAAAGTGTTTTCTTCATTATTCATGTCATGCAAATCAGAAACGTGTTTTTGCATGATTAAAAGCTTAAGTTGAAGTGTTCGTGTTATGAAAAACTGAGAAAAAGAAAATAGAAGTACCTACTGGGGTAGAGGGATTTTAAGAAAAAGCGCTTAGTAGAAGAATATACACACAGTGGCGTCATTTCTCGAAAACCTTGGGGGCGGTGAGAGCTATTAGATATCTTTATTGAATTGATGCATGGAATCATTACTAGTATCAGATCCTTGGGCGGACCAATGCCCTCTCCAGCCCTACCGAATTGACCCCACTGCATACATATCTATGTTTTAGGAAGTTCAATCCGCAGATCCCAAAAAACGGGAACCCAGAGCATATAATACCCCGAAATTTGCTATCTCATAAATCGATGAGATTAATAGATGAAATCTATGATCAGTTTAGTTACATTTGGAACTGGTTAGAAATGAATACTTTTCGAGGGCTTTTCTATACTAAGCACGAAATGAATTGTTTCCTTTGTAGATTTCATATCTTGGAATTGAAAAATGTCAATTCGTTTCCAAGAAACTATAGCTCAGAATCCACATTTTGCAAAAGTTAAGTGGAGTTCAGAATTGATTCTTTTGATTCCATGGCAAAAGTAATTGATATCTTTGTCGATTGATTCCAGGAATTAAAACTTCAGTTCAAAAGTGACGTCGTAATAATTCACCAAAATCTTTAATAAAACGAATGTGCGTCAGCGTTTCTCTACTTTTAAGCAAGAATCGCTGACATGCTGGTAAAAATTTCAAATTGACTTTATATTTAGCGCACAAAAATCCTTCGAGTCCTTTAGAGCACTTAACTTTCGGAATGACTGAAAATTGCTTACTTTATGCCTGAGATATTTGGTTCATTGCTTACACATTTGATTACCGAATCCATTACTTTAACATAAGCATGTCCTTGCATATAATCAGCTGTATTGCTTTTCCGCTAAGCACATAGTTAAGTCAATCTGCGATAGGCAAGGAATTACTGTACGAATCTAAACTTATCTGTTAATTATAACTGAAAAGTGAGCGAACAGAGCGGCACATGTTATGGTGGGGCGTTCTGAGTTTTTTGATGATATTGTGTACACTATACTTAGCTTCAAGTAATTTCAATCTCCGTCACTTCAAAACAGCAATAAATATCAAATTTTTTTGATAACAGAGTCAAGGTTTTCCTGCAAAAACGCACATGTCCTACGAATATTTATATTTTTTAACCATGTGTGTGTGTGTAATTTCAAAAGAGTACGTAGTTCATTTAAAAAAAAGAAGAGCTGGAAGTTTTAGGAATTTAACCATTAAAAATGTAACCATTTTCATACATTGTCATAATAAGTATAATTTATTGAACTATAATAATTGATATAATTATGTAGTAATCAGCGTTATTATTGGCACATTGCAGGCACATGTTCACTAAAGGGTTTAGCAAAAGGGCACATGTCCATTAAAGAGTTTAGCAAAAAGGTACATGTCCATTCAAGGATTAAACAAAAAGGCGCTTTACCATTCAAGGGTTAAACAAAGAGGCAGGCAGATGTCCAGTTTGTCCCAGCAAAAGCGCAAATATATAACATTTTTATAATATTTTCTTTGGGCCTGAATGAGTAAAATAGTAGCGCGAATTGACATAATCATATTAAGTTAATGTGATCAGCTCAGAAACGTAAACAATTTTTTGCGATTTCTGAACACTTTCAGTAATTGGACATGTGCCGTTTTGTTATTCCACTCCTCAACTAATTTCATATATCACGATTTAATAAATATTCTTCAAAGAATTGCAATAAGAATTTGATTGATTTTACAATTTTACACTGCAATTAACGCTCAACACCATCTCTGTGCAACTGTCAATTTTATTAAATTTTCTACAGACGACATTAGAGATATTTTACGTAGATAAATTCAAGCTGAAGTACTACACGCCTACGTCATATGTAGCAATAAATTATAAATTTTGAGGAAACAACTTGTAAATTTTTGGTTTAAGCACTTTGTGAGTAATAACAGAATGCTGCAATTTATTTTAAAAACTCATTTGAGTACTTGTCATCTGTTATCGAACATTAGAAAAATTATGCAGTGATATATGAAATTTTGTATTAAAATGCAAAATTATAGTTTAACAACAGGAAATATCAAGAAATTTTCACTATCAAAAACTAAATTTTGAAATTTATATAAATTTTTCTTTTTATTTTCTCTTTTCAGGCACCGGAACCTTCGGACGCGTCTGTCTATGTCGCGATCGACAAACCGACAAATTTTGCGCCATGAAGCTTTTAGCAATGGCGGATGTGATACGTTTGAAACAGGTCGAACACGTCAAGAATGAACGAAATATTTTGCGTGAAATCAATCATCCTTTCGTCATTAGTCTGTAAGTTGATTGATTTTATTCTCGTAAACTTTGTTTGTAAAGAAATCTTCATTTATACGATTTCTTATATAAAATATTTAAATTTGAGTTTTTTCTGTTCTTTAATATTTTGAAAAATTTTATTTTCAGTCAATGGTCAACAAAAGATGATTGCTGTTTGTATATGTTATTTGAATATGTTTGTGGTGGTGAACTTTTTTCATATTTAAGAAATGCTGGCAGATTAAGCACCCAGGCATGTAAGTACTAAAACTTTATTTCTGCATGGGTAGGTAAATACTCATATATGTATGTAGTCTTATAAAAAGCAATAGTTTTGCTCTGAGCTTAATCTAAAACTAAAAGAAAATCAAAGAGTTTAGAAAAATTTATGAAGAAACACTCAAAATTAGATATCCCGATGTTTATGGACAATGTGAGGCGGGTTCATTTCTTACAGCCCTCAGTGAAAATCGCAAAACTTTGATGATTTTAAGAATTTTTGTCGAAAATCCATATATATGTATTTTTAAATCTGTTTGCCCCTCTGGAATTTTCAAAATACATAGAACTATTTCTATTTCTACTAGAACAATGACCATTGGCCTGTTGGACAGATATTTCTATCAGCTTTTAAGATTAGAGTTCATATCTAAAATTTTGGTGTATTTAAGTGGAGGTATGTAATGTTGAAGTTGGAAAACTAGCTAAAATAGTTGCACCACCCATACAAGCAATATGTTAAAACGTCATACGTTTACTCAATTGCTTTCGAGCACGTCAGGTGCTTAAACAAATTCAATATGACAGCCCTGACTACCCAAAGAGTACCGACTCAAGGATTTTTTTTCCCCCCTCGCGAATTACTTTGTTACTTTATGCGAGATGTTACAAAACAAAATAAACAATTTTACCTTGAAATGCCAATATATTCTATTTTGACAGCGCACCGCATGCATGGTGACTGCGTAATGTGGTTGACTATGTAGCGATATTTTGTCTTTAAAATTCTGGACAAATAACACTGCAGAACAATTTTTATGCCGCCCTTTAATTTTTTAAGGTATGACAAAGGAATGTCTCTTGTCTATGTGTGCCCGTCAGACAGTCCGTCTACCCAAACTTAGCCTACATATTAGTTGATATTATACCTACTACAATGATCTACAAAGTTTTGTTGATGGGTGAGTGGGGGTTGTTTTTTGCGCGAAATTTGAATCTGGTCTTTGAAATTGTCTATCACGACTGGATTTTGAAATATTTGCGGTGTAGTAAATTGAAAATAGCATGTGTGGCTATATTTAACCCTTAGCGGCACCATGGAGTTGTGAACGAACCTAAAACATTTTTGAAAAAAATTCAATTTTTCGAATAAACCCAAGTTTAACCTAATGTAGCACAAACATTTTTAGAAAATAATCCTAATAATCATTAAACTTCATAGAGTAGAGTCATTTCAACACTCGTTCACACTTATGAAGCTGAAAATTGTAAATTCGCTTCTTTATAACATATTTTCAACGTGAGGTCATGAAAGACCCCAGTGGTGCCGCTAAGGTTTAAGGTTATGTGCAGAACTTAAAAAAACTTGCAGCTCATGTCTTCACTGAGAAAACGATTACTTTGAATATAAATAAATATAAATGATCGATTTGTGCAATTAATTATATAATTGAGTTAATCATAAAATAAACCAACATACAATGTCACTATTTGATTGAAATACAATATGCTTGACTCAAATAAATATTTGATTGGTCTATAGAAAATATATATTTGGTATATTCAAACAAATTGGTTTTCTCAGTGTACTAGTTGTATTCACTGTAAGTTCAATGCAATAATGTTAAATTTTTTATGCAATTTCAAAGTAACTCATTCATGAATTAAAATTATGCAAATTTTAACAAAAAACTAGTAAGGGTTAAACTACAAAATTAAATACCCCACACCTAAATTAATAGTGAAAGTGCGCATATGTCTTAAATTTTTAATAAAATTATATTTCTTCCATCATATCACATGCTGGCTAATTTGGCAAAACGTACCCATACTGAACTTGGCAACATAGCTCTCTGTGTAGCGTAACGCTTATGCTTGTATGGAAAGCACCACGCCCTCTTTTCGAAATTCGTCAATTTTTTATTTGATGCTAGTATTTGTGTGAAATTTGATTTAATTATTTTGAATATTTCTCTCAATTAAGCATTTTAAAGTTTTTCGTTTCAATAAAGAGAGTCACGCCCTTATCCAAAGACTTCCCGAATCATTTAAACTATTTGTGTGAATTTTGGTTCAATTACTATAAAAAATTTTCTCAGTATAGCGTTTGAAGTTTTCGCTTGTATGGGAGGTGCAACGAATTCTAGTCGAAATTCTCTAACTTTTTCTCCAGAGATTGTCCAAGATTTTTTTTTGTACTTGTGAGGAAATTGTTTGTACTAAATCAAATAACTCTCTGGCATTTTAAAAGTGTTATTTGTATAAGCGGTAGGCGTGTTCTGTTAACCAACTGTGACTATTTTCGATCCCAAGAAGCTTGTTTAAAGATGTAGCCTGTGTACCGAATTTCATTCAGTTATTTTGCTTCGTTTCCCCGTAATCGTGATTTCCACAGACAAACAGACAGACAGACCGACGAACAATACTAACTCGACTCAAGTGGTGACGCTGATTAAGAATATATATATATATATGCTTTTTCAATACCTGTCACGCCCCTTTCTATGCGTTTTAAACGGAATGACAATGTATAGCGTTACGTGTTGCTCAAATTGTTTTCAAAAAAGAATATTGTGAGTTTTCAAAATATTTTGAATCGATAATGATATTTTTAGTATTGAGTACCTACTCTTAGTTCGGTATTTAAATGTATGTGCCCAATATGTTTCCAACAATGCTTTAAATGACCATATTTGTGATTATAAATTATAAAATTAAAATAAATTAAATTAAAAATAAGTTCATCTTCCCGTATAGTTTTATATGGTTAAACTTCAACGAAGCGGCCTTATAATATACGAATCGGAAATATTCTTGAGGTGGATTTCATGTTATCTATAAGCCTAACAAATTTTCATGTAAATGTAAAAAAAATGTAATCCGAAAAGTAATTATTTCATAGTGGAGGCAATCCAATCAACTACAGAAATATATAATTAAAACTAATGGCACCATAGAAAGTTTCTCTAATATTTACAACTTAGAACATTTTCAGAATTGTCACATGCATCAGTGATAGAAATGTAGGTAGATTTGAGCCTTTTTCCGACTTTTTCAGTCAAAAAGGTATTTTAGGTACAATTGGCCCATTTTGGGTACAATTTGTTATTGATCGATTTTAGTGTGAAAAGTTAGTATTACTATTTTGTGGATACTACGATTTCACCTGTTGAGGACCTTTTTTCGGCATATCAAAAGCAAAAAAAGTTTCAACTATCCTACATTAAGTGTGCTTTGTTTTGTTATTTCTATATTCCATCCCAGATGTGGATATGTACGTCAAACTTGTTACTGAAACAAATTTTTTTCCATAAAAATTAATTTCTAAAACAGTTCACAGTAAAATAAAATAAAAATTTATGTATTGGAAAAAGTGATTTTTTCGCATATTACAAAGTGTTATTATGAATCACATGTAATAAAAATTTGAAATAAAAATTAAAATATCAAAAATAAATAATGTTTTAAAAATAGATTTTACTAAAAACAAGTAAATAAATGGCTACTACATTGGCAGCCAACCATTGCGTGAAAATTTAAATTTTAGTCAAAATATTTACAAATGAAATTTTCAATTTTTTTTTTGTTGCTATACAGATGATTGAACTGGAAAATGCATTAATTTTCGCATGTCAACCACGCCCACAAGTCTTGCAACGGCTGCTTCAGCTTTTCAATCAAATATGATAAAAATTTTAAAATTTCTAATTTATACAAAATTTATTTAGCATTGAACATTAACAAATTATACAAACAACAAAAACAAAATTATTAATTGCTCATATCAGTTGAAATGCAAACATTAAAAATACATTTTAGAAAATGTTGCGCAAGTTTTCTATTCATTGACAGTTTTGCCATTTTTATGGTAACCTTATTTTATTATTGGCTATATATACTACATATATATTGAGAACGCAATAAATTTAAGGAAGATTTTTAATAAAGTTAAATTGACGTTGTTTAATCGATTTTTATTGATTTATGATCCTGTGAAAAAACTTTGTCTGTCTGCCATACAGTCTGCCGCGATGTCTATCGCACTTAAGGTCTGTCTATTTTTCATTGGGTTCGTGTGATTTGAATTTGAATTTATTTTGTTAGACTGATTTTATTGTACATGTGTTTATATATTAGAGTGGTTCAAAATGCAAATGTATTTGAATCTTAAAACAAATAAAAATTCCTTTAAAGAATTCAATTGAAATTTTTCCAAAAATGCTGTAATCCATATTTTAATGCACCGTAATACTAACTACAAGCTTTCTGCACAAAGTTTTGACCTTGATTGAGTACTTTTTTAAATTTAAATTTATTTTAATTGATACCAAAGTATTTTCATCCAATGACAAGAAAGATAATTAATAACCACAACTTGCTGGACTATAACAATCTTTGGTAAATCATTGATCATGATTTCATAATTATGCCGTGATTAATCTGTTGCAAAAACTATGTTGGTCTGTGTTATTGATGAATTTTTAATATAGCCTTCTGCTAACATCTTGTGCATGATTTTTTTTATTACATTTCAAAGCTTATAAAAAATAAGTTTTAAAATCCAATGTTTGAGAAAAGTCGCATGCTGAAAAAGAAAACAACCTTTCTTTATTATTTTCCATACGATTTAGAACCAGTCTAATGTATAGACTTTTAGATATTTGCTATATATTTGAAAATGTTATAATTTTTAAGTTATATCAAATAATAAGCGCATGCTTGGCGCAAGTCTATTCTTAGTTATTTAAATTTTGATGAACAAATTTTAAAACATGCCAAATAATTAAGAAACATAAATTCCCGCCTGATTTGAAATCTTGCCAAAAAATATTTCAAAAGCAAGGAAATTAATTTCTCATGTAAGAAACTGAAACGTAAAGAATATACAGCAGTTTTGCACTTTCGCATTTCGAGCTCATGTTATGTTTACCCACCCGTGATAAAGTCCTACTTTGGTATCAAAATCAAAGGTTTTCTCGAATGATTTACGAAAAATTTTATCTTCATCAACATCGTTTACGGTTCTAAAACTATATATGTATGTGTTTGGGTACTTCAGGTGCTCAACGAAACTCACAACGAATCTACAATTTTTTTTATCGAAGACTCCATCGAATTCGTTTTCGAAAACGCTTTCTATTGCTTCATTAATTTTTATTTTTTATGTACAATTTATTTTCATTGCGTAATGATAGACCCTACAAACTTTGAAATATCATAAGTTTATCGAATTGATCACAACTAGCGCGACCAAAAGTATGCTCTAAACACCGATTTTGAGTGCTCAAAAAAGTCCAAAAAAACCTTGAAAAATAAACAAATAAAATACTTTAATTTCTTTTTCGAAAGTCTTCACTTATTTCTATTACTATAAATAAGCAAATGCATATTCACGCTTTCAAATTGAGAACTGCACCAATCTTTTGTTAAAACGCTGCCATTAAATAGAGCAAAAATAAATTTTTCGAAATGGTTCCAAAACAATTCCATTCTTAGTCCGGAGCATGCCAAAGTCATGTTATAAATACTCTTTCAACCTATCCCCATCAATTTTTTTCTGGAAATTCGAGATGTTTCCCTGGGCCCAAAATGGTCCCATCGTAGTTCTGGGGCTGCACCAAGTCATGTCAAAATGCATTTTTATTTCTTTTTTTACAGAAATAAGAACAACACGGGCTTTTGCACCTAGTCATGTTGAAAACTCTTTTTCAACCTTTTCCTACCAGTTAAAGCAAATAAAATGTTCCTTACATGTTCCCAAAATATTCCTTACTTGAGTCCAGGGTGCTTTTAGCTACGCTAAAAATCAATTTTCAACCATTCTCCATCGATCTTTTATACCTGTTTATTGAGAAGTCATTTTTTTGGAACTGTGGAAATCTGCAAAGGTTATTCCTATTCAAAAAAAGCCTAATCCGACTTTGCTAACCAAATTTTACATTACATTAGTAGAACTAAAACCTTAATAAGTGGTAGTCAGGATTCAGCAGAAAACATAGCTGTGAATCAACCGTTATCAAGGTTACTACTGACTTACGCTCTGCTGTAGATAATAATAATTTATTGGATTTTACGAAAGCATTTGATTATGTAGACCACGCACTATTATTGAAAAAATTGAAGTATCAATTTGAAGTTAATGAAGAATTTCCTGTGCGACAATGCATTGACAATTCTCACTGAGGAAGGGTCTTCAAGACCCATTGTAACCAATTGTGGAGTTCCTCGGGGCTCTGTTCTCGGACCACTTCTGTTTTCAATGTTTATCAACGATCTGCCTGACATGGTGGTCAATTGTCAAACCCATATGTATGCTGACGATGTGCTCATCTACTTCTCTAGGTCCGTAGGTCTCTCCGAGGACTTTATGGCTAGAATCAACGAAGATTTGAATAACATTCATGCTTGGTCTTTAGAGAATAGGCTAAAACTTAATCCTGCGAAATGTGTTGGGGTGATTTGCTCGAATCATTCTACCACCATTCGAGACTTTCCGCCTCTAATTTTAAATAATTTTATTATTCCATATAATGAAAATGTAAGGTATCTTGGTTACACAATAAACTGTGTTCTGTGATACTACTTCAGCTACTATTAAACTAATTTATACTAGCCTTAGAAGCCTCAGAGTCAGGTTAGTCAAATGCTTAATTGTGTCATATTTTACTTTTAATTGTTCGGTCTATCCTTGTGCCGATTTTACGTTCAAGCGCAAACTAAATGTTGCGTTTAATGATTGCCTCAGATTTGTGTATGGTATGGCTAGACATGAAAGTACTGGCCATCTTAAGAAAAGCATGTTAGGGTTAAATTTAGAACAGTTTTATGGTTTTCGCAATATTATTAAAATGCACAATATTATTTATCATAATTGCCCTGACTACCTTTATGAGTTGTTGCATTACGCGCAGTCCCGAAGAGGTTTAAGATTGCTGGTGCCTCAGCACAGATCATTAGTTATGGAACGCTCTTTTCTATTCGCTGCAATTCGAATGTGGAATATCATTCCACTTGAATTGCAAATTGTTAGGTCGGCAGTGCAATTTCGGGAACGACTTTTTGAACACTTTAATTCTACGACGTCATAATGTGCTTATATTAAAATTAATTAATAATTACAATTTTTCTTCTTTAATTTATTTTTAATGAATTATTTAATTTCATAAGGGTTATTTTAAGTTTCCTAAACTTAAATCTTTACATTGCCTAGCACTCAAGTTTGTTACTATATATAATTATTGCATGTTTATAAAATAAATTATCTTGTAGCATATTGTGAGCTTGATTAAATAAATGAATGAATGATTGGAGCCAAATTTTTCACAAAAGTCCAATTTCCAACTAATGCGTCGCTTGGTGGAAATGTTCAAATTGAATGAATTTCGGCTTGGCTTCCAAATAAGCAAGCAAGCCCAGCCGACATTCATTCTAGTACTTGTTTTTTTTTTTCGAATCGCTTGAAAGTGAAAATGAATGGATTCATGCACATCACTGCTTTGCATTATTATTGCATGTGGCAAGAAAATATGGCTGCCATTTTATTTTTTTCAAAATAAGCATAAATATGTTTCAACGCCAGTATTATGCATGAACACCAAAAATGATATCGAATTACCCTAATCATAACTATGGTTCAGTTTCGAGAAAGCTTCGTTATTGACGAAACTTTTGCTATATGTAAAGGGTGTTTTCTTAGAGGTATAGAGCTTCGAATTGAAATAAAACACAAGAAAATCGTTTTAATGTCCATCAATTTGGCTTTATTGGAAGGATAATTTTATGCCATTAATGTTTAAATATGATTTCGGGCATGTGGCCGCCGCGGCTGGCTCGAATAAAGCCAATTCTGCAGGTCCAATTTTGAACCACTTTTTCGAGCATATGGGACCGTATGTCGGCAATAACGCCACGAATGTTGGCTTCCAAGTCCCCTAACGTTTCTGGTTTGTTGGCGTAGACGAGCGACTTCACATATCCCCAAAGAAAATAATCCAATGGTGTCAAATCACACGATCTTGGTGGCCAATTGACAGGTCCATTCCGCGAAATTATGCGCTCATCGAATGTTTCCTTCAATAAATCGATTGTGACGTGCGCTGTGTGGCATGTAGCGCCGTCTTGTTGGAACCACAACTCATCCACATTCATGCCATCCAATTCGGGAACAAAATAGTCGGTTATCATGGCTCTATACCGGTCTCCATTAACGGTAACTGACTCTCCAGCATTATTTCGGAAGAAGTATGGCCCAATGACTCCACCAGCCCATAGAGCACACCAAACAGTCAGTTTTTGTGGATGTAATGGCGTCTCAAGGGTCTCATGTGGATTCTCTTCACTCCAAATGCGGCAATTTTGCTTCTTGACGTAGCCATTCAACCAACAATGAGCCTCATCACTGAACAAAATTTTGCGATGAAAATCAGCATCGAGATCAATCTCATTTTCGGCCCATACACCAAAATCACGACGCATTGCATGGTCTCGCGGCTTTAATTCTTGCACAAGCTGGATCTTGTAAGGTCGCAAGCCAAGATCTTTGCGCAAAATCTTCCATAAAGTTGATGGACAAAGCTCCAATTGCTGTGCACGGTGGCGAATCGATTCATTCGGGTCCTCTTCAACATTTTGCTCTACAGCGGCAATTGTTTCTTCGGTGCGCACTGTTCGACGTCTCTGCGGATGCGTATTATCACATAGAGTAAACGTAGTGCGAAAACGATCCATGGTTAACCGAATTAATTGCTCTGATGGACGATTATGTCGACCATAAAATGGACGGAGCTTGCGGTAAACTTCGCGAACTGAACCATTATTTTCGAAATAAATTTGCACGATTTGCAAGCGTTGTTCTTTTGTCAACCTGTTCATGATGAAATGGCAAACCAAACTGAACATAAATGACATTAGAGTTGCCAGATTTGACCATAAAATGCCAGTTTTATCTCTATTCGAAAAACAAACCTCTAAAAAAAACACCCTTTATGTGTAGGTATGTTTTTTGGGTTTGGAATTGTGTGGTTTTTAAAAAAAAATGTAGCGCTCAATTATTCTATAATGGATCAAAATACGAATATCAAAATGTTGAAAAACAGTTCCATGCGACCAAAACAAATGTTCGGCACACTTTCGATTAAAATCAGGATGGTCATTATATTTTTGCAAATTAGAAATATTCCAACCCTAATGGAAGTGAGACTCGTATTTTTTTTTTTAAAAATGTAAAACAAAGTTGACATGAAACAGAGTAATAATCTTTTCTTCATTTTGAAGTCCAACAAAGAATAAAAAGGAATGATATTTCTAAAAGGAATATGTTTCAGATAGCCGTTGCCGCTCCTCTTAAAAAGGCGAATACGTTGAGTCCAAATTTCGAGTACTTCATTCAATAAGTCTGGCCTTATCACAGGAATTTGGCGTTCAATATTCAATTTTAATGCATCAATTGTCCCTGGTTAATTGTCATAGACCTTAAATAGCCCCACAAGAAGAAGTCGGAATGTACTTGCCTTTAACTTCTTGAAGTCCATTCGACATTACATTTCTTGAGATTATTGGCTTTTCAAACTTTACTTGTTCAAATCGCATGTTAGTTAAATCAATAACATCCAATTCAGGTCATAAACAGTTCGTTTTCATCGATTTCTACCGCTCACCAACAGTAAAGATAGCTCCTCTCCATTTTTGATAAAATAAGAACCAATGATTTCACCTCACTGTGTCGTAAACCGCAATTTTGCGGAATATAAAGGTTCTTCGCGATCCATAAAATTGGAAAGCGCCTCACAACATTTCTGGGCATTCTTTTACCTTTAAAGCAAAATAATCGCTTTTTTAAATATTTAATTTCGAGTCAATATCGCTCAACGGGATTTTTTGATCTCACAAAGATGACCTCCTAAGATTTTCTGGCTTTGTGCACGGATTTCAGTTAGTATATTATTTTTGAGCCGCTTGTTCATTGCTGGCTCTCTTATGTAAACTCTTTATTTGTGCTCCAAAGGAAAGTTTTCAGAGTGCTAAGTCCAGTGAACGTGGAAGCCAGTTGAAAGCAGTAGAGTTACTAACCAAGCATTATTTGGACATTGTAAGTCTTCTTAGAAAGATGTCGCGGAACAATTTTTTTGAAACGATTTTTGTAGTCACATAAATAAATAGCAATGTCTCAGACTCTAACAGAGAAAACCTTGCTTGTCGTTTTAGTTTTTACGAATAGTTTTTTAATTTAAATCAAAATTTCATATAATTAATATATGTTTTTAATAAAATCATACATAGTTAATAATAATTTTTTCCAATTCTTTTACTTACAGCAAACTTCTATGCCGCTGAAATAGTTTCAGCACTGGAATATTTACATTCACTTCAAATTGTCTATCGTGATCTTAAGCCTGAGAATCTTCTAATTAATCGTGATGGTCATTTGAAAATCACAGATTTTGGTTTCGCAAAGAAGCTACGTGATCGTACCTGGACCCTATGTGGTACACCTGAATATTTGGCACCAGAAATAATACAATCAAAAGGACACAATCGTGCTGTAGACTGGTGGGCATTAGGTAAGCAAAAGACGCCGAATTCGAAAGAAGACTCATAAAGCATAAGCATGGAGGTGGGAATGTGTGGGTGTGCGATATAAAGAATGCCGTCATAAATCTGACACACAAAATGTTTATTGGTTATAAAAAGAAAAAATGATTTTCACAATTATTTGTTTAGACATTTTTTTCGGTAATTTCATGTACAACTCAATGGAAGCGCTGCTCACAGCTAAATAGTTGGGCTGGAGGTGTTACTGATGTTGGTAGCGTGTTTCTCTTACACAGGCGTTGGTGATGATGATAAAGAGCTGACGCTTTCACAATCGCCTCGTGCCACTTGGTGGTATGAGTGGCGATGATTCACTTTTCAAGTTTTCACTTTACGCCGCTCCGCACGTAAATTGTATTTGTTTGAAGTGAAGCATATCGAAATTTTCCAGAACATTAATAATTTTTTTGTTTTCCTTCTCGTTGTGTGCAAATTCACACCTGTGTCAGCCGTTGTCGATGATGCCGCTTTTCGTTAACTCTGTTACAATTTACATTTTCATAGCTTTACTAAATTTGGGTTACAAAAACGTGCCATAATTCTTAAAGCGTGTGGTTAGACATATGGTAAAGCGCATTTTCCAATCATAAAGTTTTATGATTCCAACTTTATTGCATACATTATTTTAATATTATGAGATTTGTTGGCATTTCCGTGAGTCTGGCAGATGAAAGAGGTCATTTTGTTACATAATTCCATATAGTGCAGTGAGTATAGAAACATTTTTTCGGGCTTGGAGTCCAGATGTGGATTTGAAAAAGAAATAAGCGAAAATTGAAACGTCATAATGCAGCATAACTTTAATTTTATTGAAAAATTTAGATTTTTATAAAAACTCAGCATGCTGCCAATGTGTGATGCTGTGGTAATGCTCAATTTTTGAAATGGTAGTCTTAAAAGTTTCTATTGAAAAATATTCGACGCCTTCATTGGCGGATTTTGGAAAAAAGGTGCAGAAAAAAAATGTTTGAAGAAAGTTGGTTTTCGTAACTTTTTGTAGTATTCAAAACGTTCGCAAGGCCTTAGGAAATTAAATACTTTTAGCTCAGCAGGTCCAAGAAAGCATTTGCTCAGACTGCTAGCCTGCTTCCGTACAAATCGTTCGTATACGGCTCATATGATCAATCTGCGTATTGTCTTGGAGCAATGGCGAACGAATCTGCGTGTATACTTCGTTGACTTCACAACCTTTGATAGCGAAACTTAGAGAGCCGATTTGGAGCGCCCTGGAAGCAATAAGTTTTCCTGCACATTTTATTATCCTGACGTTCTACGACAGGTATAAATGCCAAATCGTCTATCACGCACTAGGGTCAGGCAGGAATGCTTGATGTACCCATGGTATTTCTAATCATGCAAGCCATGCTATCCAAAAGGACTTTTGGAGTCAACAGGTAAACCTTGCTTATCCCAGACAAATAATCCAGTCATCAGAATCAGAACGTAACCATGTCAACTTTAACAATTTGATAACCTTCGATATTCTTATCTAAGTCCATGTGGCAGTACCCAGAACTGTAAAGTAGTAATTTATAATGCAAAGGAAATCTGAATGAGGCTCAAAGTACATATGTATGTTGCTTATGGCCTCCTAAACCGTTCAACCGATCGCCGAAAGATTTACTACATGTGCTCGTCATGGTTTGGGATAGATTTGTAGCATAGTTTCGTTTGGGTGGAACGGGTGATGCCATGCCCCCCATACAAAAGAAAAAAAAATCGTCATATCTTATCAACTATTTGATGCAGATGAAAAAAATTTCGTACACATATAAAAGGTAGAGAAAGAAGTAAGATTCAATGAAAAAATGGGCGACGCCACGTCTCCAAATGATAAAAAACCAAAATTTTTTTGTTTCTCAGTAATTATTTGACGTAGATAAATGGGACTCATTACATGCATACACAGAAGCCAAGGTTTATAAACAGATTAAACTCATTCAAAGCTGCTGATTCCACACATCAAATGATTTCCACCAAATCCATTGTTCATTTATGCACCAAATTGAAAAACCAAAAACCTTTTTTTATCCACTCGCATTCAGATAAGATATCAACAAAAATAATTTTTACTGATTTAATCAAACTTATGGAAATAAAAACATATTATATTTTATTTGTTGAGGCGTAGCAACGCTCGTCAGGTTTTGCTGGTAAATTATAATTTCATGTTTTCTTTTTTTAAGAAGAAATTCAATAAAAATGATCATTCCTTTCCATCACAGCAATTAATTTTTTATCCACCCTAACATCAATTTCCGATTACGACATTTGATGCAGAATATAAAGACATGATGCCAAGACTTTACCCTTGAACCATACGTCACACGTCACAATATTTTATATAAGACGGCTTGACCTCTAATATCTATTGCAGTTCATTTCACTCATGAAAAATTTTTAGATAAATATCAATAAGTAATAAAAAACATTCGGTCACTGTACGATTAATTCATTGTGAAATTCAATGGAAACTAGTAAAGGTGTTATCTTTGGCCAGGCCGAAACTCACATACCCTACACTGCATTGAAAGTACTTTTTCAATAAATGTTAAAAAAATATGAAAAGATTGAATATGTTGAAAATAATGTAAAAAGGTTCAAAAATGTTGAAAAGTGTTAAAAATAACTTAAAATGTTGAAAATATATGAAAACCATTAAAGAAAGTTGAAAAAAATTGAATAAGTCGAAACATATGAAAAATTCTGAAAAATTGATGAAAAAGTCGAAAGAATAAAGAATATTTCGAATGAAATTGATGGGGAAATGTAAAAGATTGAGAATGTCAAAAGAATATGGAGAATGTTGAAAAAAATGGAATATAAATAAAAAACACTAAACATGCCACGCCCACTTCTCCAATTGCGCCCACTTTTAGTTCAATAAACAAACCAAACATTAGCACAATAGCTTGTATCGTTTGCGATATGTACCGTAATTATTCCTTAACCTTAGGGCGGTGACACACCCACTGATGCAATCTTGTCCGATTTTGGTCCAGAAATAGTTTTTTATAAACAAACCTCTTACACCAAATTTCTGCATAATTGCTCATATATTTCGATAGTTATGCCACATAAGGTATTTTAATTGTATGGCAGCTGCCACGCCCACTGTTGCTATTTCGCCAGCTTGTGACTCATATGTACCTAATACCCAGTAAACCACTTAAATCAAATTTCAGATCAATTGCTCCAATAGTTCACTTAAAATAGCACTTACAGCTTTATTTTAATGAGGGAGGTGCCACGCCCACTAATGCAATCTTGTCAAGTTTCATTTAATTCCGAAGCTTATAGTACCCGACACCTTTACACAAAATTTTATGAAGATTACTCTCATAGCACACTATCTATAGCATTAAACGTATTTCGCTTATATGGGAGGTGCCACACCCACCGGCACAATTGTGACAAAATTTTGCAAGAAGACACCTTTTAGCAAGTATATCCGCCTTATTAAATTTCATAACGATTGCGTAATTTGTTCTCTTTTTATAACGTTTATAAATATTGTAGGCTGTGCCACGCCCTTAAAAAAAAATTTTCAGCGTATTGACATAGCTTGTATTGTTGACTACTTTCAGTGGTATCATCCCTAAAATTTTAATGAAAATCGTATGTGCCAATTTGGAGTTATATTAAATCCAAGAATTGCTAAGAAGTGCCACGCCCTTTTTAACAATTCCGCCCACTTTATGCGCAATTCAAGATTCATAAGATCTGTATTCGTGTACCGAATTTCATCACAATATCTTAGACGGTTTACGAGCTATGGCGTTATAAAAGTTAAAATTTAGGGCTGTGCCACGCCTTTTTAAGAGGCTTTGCAAACTTTAAACCTAGCCTAATCTTAATTTCGTTCTCAGTTTCACCAAATCACCAAGTTTCATCAAAATCGCAGCAACTTTTTTTCAAAATGGACTTGGGTATATTTACATTGAGTATGGGTGGAAGGCGTGGCCGTTAACCGCTTTCGCCCATTTTTATATGCTAGCAGCTTGCAAGAAGGTGTGACCTGTGTGCCAAATTTCATTGAATTAGCTTGCTTAGTTTTCCCGTAAACTTGATTTCAACAGACAGACAGACAGACGGACACAGCTATATCGACTCAGGTGGTGACTCTGATCAAGAATATATATACTTTTCCACACCTGCCACGCCCCCTTCTATGCGTTACAAACGGAATGACAAAGTGAATATACCCTCTGTATAGGGTATTAAAAGAAATGTTTCTCTACCCGCAGTAACTATAAAGATTTTCTTTTGGAACAGCTGCCACGCAAAGTGACTAAGTTTTTCTAAGTTATTTATAAAGAAAAATCTAATGTGTTTTATCTATGACTTTATTATAAAAAAAAAAAATTAATTTAATTTATTTCAATATTTTCTACTCTTAGTTTTTTGTAATTGGGTTCAAAATTAACACCTGATATCATTCGAGACGTTGGTCTCGAATAAATTTTTAAATATACGAATTAATTTATGGTGTACAAAATAAAACTTTTAATTGTGGCACTAGTGATTTTGGCTTGAGAGTCAATAAATTGAATGAGTAAATAAAAACAGACAACATTTCCATCTGTCGCATCGAAAAGCTACGAAGGCAGAAGGAAAATAGAAAATATTTCTTGTTTAGAACTGTTGAGATTTTAGATATTTTCATATAAGTAACTTTAATTAGATATATACATACCGCTCACTTATTTCGAGAATGACATAGCTCTAAAAACCTAAAGTGGGTCAAAAAACGCATTGAAAATTTTCTTTTTATATGAAAATGATGAAAAGTATGTCCATATTAACTTTTGTCACAAGACAAGTTTATAAGATATGTATCTTTCTGATTTTTTCATACAAAATAAAACGTGAAATCACGAATATGCATAATTATCTCAAAAATCGTGGTTTTGAAGTAAGTGAGCGATATAGAGTGCGGTCTCGGTCAACGCAACTATTAAACCAAGCATGTTGCAATAACCGCGGAAGTTGCAATGATGGAGTCAAAAAATTTAAGGTACCCGGGTGTGGATATTAAATACCAAATAACCTTAAGTATTGGAGGGTTGTGTTGACCGCGGTCACACTGTATATATTTTTGAGAAGAACCCTAAAATAACAAAAACTTCAGTTCAAATTTTGATGTAACTTTTAAAATTTATTGCTGTTTTTCAATAGAAGGTTTCACGATTGAGATACTGACTCTCGTAAAATAACTAACACCACGACGCCTTTCATATCTTAAAAATTCGTTAAATTGAAATGCATGGACTCATGTAACATGTTCAAATATTGAAATTAAATGATGAATTTTAATCACAGGCTCTTTAAACGAACAATTGCAGATTTTTTTCTGTACAGAATGCATGGGAAAGACAGACCTACGGACAGACAGTTCGTACGACTAGAGATCCCTCATACCGGAGACTTTTGAGCTTTAACTTCTAAACAATTTTGCAATTAATTTTGAGTGAAATTTTCTCTTCGTTATATATTGGTCCCACTATTTAGGTGAAAATAAAGTAATGAAAAATCGTCCAAAAAATATGCATTCAAATTTAGGCAACACTTCAAGAAAAATTATTCAAATTTGGGTTATCATTCGATCAATAGTTATTAGAACCCTACTTTTCGCATTTGTTACAAATTTGACTATGAGATCTCGGTTGAACATCTCAAAGTCAAAATTTATTTTTCCTTCGCCATACACAATGTATGGAAACTTCAAAGCAAAATCCTTATGACTAAGCGCACAAAAATTAAACTTCTAAGGTTGTACTCAAATGACATATTTCATTTCATAATCAATTCTATCTGGATTAGTGCTCGAATACAAAATTGCCAAACTCACAGTTCCAAACCCCCCCGCCCACTTTCTGATAATGCTTTTTTATATCAACAACTGAGTTTTGTTAGATTAAATGCAATAGTTTCCACAATGTAGCATTATTTTTTGTATTAATGCTACCACATGAATTTAACAACAATTACTTTAGTAGCTTCCTCATCCACTATATAAGCAAAGGCAGGAGCAAGCACCTATTCTAGAAAGCCTTCCTTTGGCGGAAACAGACCTCCTATCAACTGCTTTCAAATGTACTTTCCTTTTTTATATGAAATAACCTGCTAAAACTGGCCTGCCTATAAGGGTTTCTTCAGGCAGATCTTCCTACATCGCTTGCGCCAAGAGGCCTCCTAAGACCGCTTGCCGTAAGAGGCCTTATAGGAGTACTTGAAATAACTGCCTAGGGAAACAAGATCTTATTATGTGTCATGGAACTCTGAATTAATTTTTTTTATCCTGGTCATCTCACTTACGTAAATATATTTTTAATGTTTTATTTCATACGACTTTTCCCTTAATTTATAATTTGACATCAAGTTACAAAACTCTACATTTTACATAAATACCTTAACATAAACAGATTGGCCTTTCTTTACTTCTAACCAATTTTCTACATTTTATGTCGTATATATGCAATGCAAATGACAAAAAATCAATGTTGAATCATAAGGCAATGCAATATATGAAATAAAAAATACCCTAGTAGCATCAGGGGAAGTTATGAAGACAAAAATCCAGCTTACAAGACAGTGATATATCAAAATTAAAAAGATACTTCGCCTTTGAAGCGAAATTTGGTTTTATAATATCTTGCTAGAACAAGATATAAAATCATGATAATGAGACCGCATGTCGCTTATGCCTTAACACTGTAGCCATATAAGTTAGTTGAAGAACATTACATCTCATGTTTTCAGAGACACATGAGATAGGGCACATTATTGTCCATTTTTTTTCGCTTTACAAAAGTGAGAAAGATATGATTTCCCTTTGACACATAATATGATACATGGCAGGTACCCTAGTAGGTAGCGCGCAGAACTATGAATCGCTGGGGCATGGGTTCGAGACCGAATTTGCAAATTTGTAAAGTATGTAAAAATTACATTTGGATAGTAAATAAAATAAAATATAAAAAAATTTCTACAATTTGCATATTAAATAAATTTAACAAAATATCTTACACCGGAAATCCTTTTTAATTTGTTTTCGATGTGTCTTTTAGACATCTCGGGAAGATACTTTACCGAGTCTCTTGCAAGATAATAAAGGGGGGAAAATGTCTTTATACTACATATGCCAAATGGCTCTTATAAGCCCCTATAAAGAATTTATAAATAAAATATATTGTTTTTCTACTTGTCTTTAAAAGGCCCGTAAAAGAAGCCAAAAATCCTTTTTTGCTACTATGGTTTTACTTTGAGTTTTCAACTGAAACTGAGTGGATCCAATGTGTAAGGATTTGAATTTCAACACAGTTTCAAAACAGTCAATTTTGGCACTGAACGATATTATTCACAATCATAAAAGATTTGCTCTGACAAGAAAAGGTACACTTTCAATTAGCACTATGCAACATTTTGCGGACACTTGCGCATATTATGTTGCTTGAAGCGCTTATTAGGTCTTCGCAGCTCACTTCACACATAGAATTTTCAATAGCAGTGAGCAGTAGAAGATGAAATGTATTCGCATAGCACCCTATGCTCACCAAATTGTACTCTGACGAGCTGACAGACTTGTTAACACATTCTTACTCTAACCTCTTTATCTACCAATTAACATAAATTTTCTCTTCTTTTTACTTTTAGGCGTGCTCATATATGAAATGCTTGTTGGTTACCCGCCTTTTTATGACGATAACCCATTCGGTATCTATGAGAAAATATTAGGCGGTAAAATAGATTGGCCAAGACATATGGATGCTGTTGCCAAAGATTTAGTTAAAAAACTTTTGGTAAATGACAGAACAAAACGCTTAGGAAATATGAAGGTAAGTTGAATGAAATAACTAACAACGATAAGAGGCGTATAAAAGCATGCAACGCAACCTATCTAAGCATATGAAGTCTAAATGGTAGCTAAAGTAGCGCTGCATACTTCTGGGCGCTTCTTATTGCTACAAATTAATATGTCACAGACACAAAAACGATGTTGCTCAAGAATTAAAACAAACCCCCACATTATATGTCACATTTTGCTTATATTCTCATTTAATTGTTTTTAAGTTTAATTTTTTAGTATGACCGATTGATTTATTAGACTTTTAGCTGTGCTATTTTTGGAACACACGGTTCTATTTTGACATTTGTTTGTTTATTATGCAGATAAAACAAAACTAAATATAAACTAATTTTAAAACTCGTACTAAAGTCTATTGCCAATGAGCGAACATATTGCTCTCTTTGCTAAATTTTTATTTTTACCGACTCTTTTCAGAATGGAGCCGATGACGTAAAACGGCATCGATGGTTTAAAAATTTAAATTGGAATGACGTATATAACAAAAAGCTTACGGTAAGTACCAATAGTTAGTTATAGTAAGCAAGTGTATAAACAAACCAAAGAAATCCTAATTGTCGGTAAAAAAATGAATGGTGAGAATGTGCAAACGATTTGTAGAACATGCATATGCGCTATATATCCATCATTCAAAGGTGGGAGTCGAATAAATTTAAATATTTTTATTTACATTTGTGCAAATTTTGAAATATTTAAAGGTAGCAACATTTGCATATTGCTGTTATAATATTAAACTAGAAAGGGTGCTCTTTTTGATTGGAATGAAGTTATAGGCTGTACTGCATTTGGGATCGAAGTGCGCATGGTAATCTTACATTTCAAATGAATCTAAATATTAATATCATTCTATAAATTTTTTGAAGTAACTGCCCAATTTTTATTCACTTGATTTGTTTTTTGACCTTGTGGAAGTTTATTTTTGCATTAAATGATATTTCATTTATGTGACCAAATTTGGCTTAACACTTCCAAGTTTTCGTTTTACTTACATTGTAGGGTATCGTGACATAGCTTACATATACCTACTATTTAACATCAGCAGCACATTGGTGAAAGTTGTATCAACAATTCGACTGTTGTTTAGCGAAGGCTTAGAGTTTGCTCGTAAAATTTTTGATCGACTACTGTGAACTATATAAACAGAATTTTGATGATCTGATGATATTCCCACATAAACACAATCATAAAATTCATCTGGGTTTCACCCAACCTTATCATTCATACTTTAATTAAGCACTTGCGGTAGTACCCATGGAAATACTTTAATAAAGGGTGTTTTTTTTAGAGGTTTGTTTTTCGAATAGAGATAAAACTGGCATTTTATGGTCAAATTTTGTTCCCGAATTGGATGGCATGAATGTGGATGAGTTGTGGTTCCAACAAGACGGCGCTACATGCGACACAGCGCACGTCACAATCGATTTAGTGAAGGAAACATTCGATGAGCGCATAGTTTCGCGGAATGGACCTGTCAATTGGCCACCAAGATCGTGTGATTTGACACCATTGGATTATTTTCTTTGGGGATATGTGAAGTCGCTCGTCTACGCTAACAAACCAGAAACGTTAGGGGACTTGGAAGCCAACATTCGTGGCGTTATTGCCGACATACGGCCCCATATGCTCGAAAAAGTGGTTCAAAATTGGACCTGTAGAATTGGCTTTATTCGAGCCAGCCGCGGCGGCCACATGCCCGAAATCATATTTAAACATTAATGGCATAAAATTATCCTTCCAATAAAGCCAAATTGATGGACATTAAAACGATTTTCTTGTGTTTTATTTCAATTCGAAGCTCTATACCTCTAAAAAAAACACCCTTTACTTAGTCAGAAATAAATAAAAAATATTAAAATCGTCGTTTAATGAAAATTTAATTTATACCCAAATTTTCATAATGCATATCGTAAATTCCGCATTTTGAAAATAATGTAATTTAAAGTTTACCGGATTTTTCATATCGATGGCTAAAAGCTGAAATGTTTTAAGAGCAATATTTTGGGAAACTAAGCTAAGAGCGGGAATCGATTTTCTGAAGATCGTTACGTGTTATGCACCGCGGTAATATTCATCCAATAAAAAGACACTGTAAATGTATGCTCAGAATATCAGTAAGGTAGTGAGTGAAAATACGAAATATAGCGAACCCGTCATTCTTTTTTCAGAATTTGCATGTGGACAGAATATTTGAATTATCAATTTGCTTTGAAAAAAAAGATTTTCTCTGGAACTTCCATAAAGTATGTAAATTTGCAAAAATTCATCTGCTTAGGTGTTAAAGCTCAAAAAGTTGCTCTCGAATAAAACTACGTTTTCTTCATTTGTTAAAATATGCGAAATCTATTAACCATTTGGTACCTTTCCTTTTATGGCTAACCTTGTCATTAAAATTTGTCTAATCATTCAGATTTTACCATAGCTAAAATTCTAGTGTATATATATTTAAAATAATGTACAAAGCTAAATAAACATTTTGATCAGCTAATGTGCTCAATAAGATAAAATAATAAATCCTCGTACATGAACGCCATGTGAGCTGTCATTCAAATCGCTAATCCGAAATGTAGAAAAGAAGTGATATGTCTTGTCCATCAACAAGTGAAAATGTAAATAAATCTGAACCGTAGAAACATTAAAATATTGCTAAAATAATAATTAAATATTGGCTTAAAATAAATCTTAAATAATTATTTTTTAAACATTTTTACATGTGTATACATACATAACAAAAAAAAAAATCAATTTACTTTTAAAAATATTTGAAAAAGTTTAATAATTTTTTTTCATAAATCGTAATTTTTCCAAAAAATTGAGATTTTCATGCAAGCAAAAAATATTCTATTATAGATTGTCAATTACCGAATTTGGCCAGTCAGTTCTTTTTAACTTTATGTGTGGCACTGAAACTGAGCTCTTCGTTATGGTGATTCCAAAAGTTTCTGACCAAACACTTGAACGCGATTTTCTATAAATTTTATTTCATACTTTACGACAAGGACCAGAAAATATTATTTCACTACATTCCTTAATGTCTTGGGTCCGTAAATATTAGCATACAATAGAAGCAATCACTGAATTTACACTATCCATTCTATTTCCATTCAAACCAAGTTTAAATATTCGAACTATGCAGATAAGCTATCAGAATTTAATAAATTTGTAAATGAATATCATAAAATGAATACACACCCTAACGTGGTATAACGACAGGCCAGGCGGAAGAACTGTACACGGATTTGCGGGCGACGAAATAACCGAACTTTATAAAAGGCTCTATCAATGCTGCTTAGTGCTCTATGTACAGTGTTTCATAAATGTTACGTTATTTTAGCTGCATGACCCATTTTTATATTTTCAGTCATCGAGTCTCTAATTTTTCCTATCTCTGATTCATTTAGCAATTTATTAAATATTTCATATTTCGTGTAACTGAAGGGTTATAACTTTTCTTGGAGTCTTAATTTTTATGCAGTAAATGGATACAGAAATGTTTTGAGAGTATTCCAGAACGTTTTACTCGAAGAGGGTTTTAGTTTATAATGTTGAATCATTTATTAAAACAGTAAATCCCCCTCCCTCACTAGTGTTTCACCGAGAACCGATAAATATGGTTATCGTACTCATTATCGGGAACAAGAACGATAACGATAACGAGACGATATCAAAAAATTATTTCTCGTATGACAGAGGACAAGAACAAGAAGGGACTGGCCAATATCTCGTCCTCGACGATAAAGTAAAGTATATCGTACTATAGGCACTATGATATCGCCGAGAACAAGATTCAGCCAGAACTTCCATAATACAAAAACAATTAAAATTTAATATCTTTGTTGTAAATTTCGTACATGGACCCAATTGTCTGTAGTGAGGATTGTGTAAAATGTAGATGGGGTTGTATATATATATATATATATATATATATTATAAGCATATATAAATGTGAACGAGAACAACCGATAAATATCAACGACAACGAGACGAGACGAGAACGATACAGGTCAAAAAATCAATTTCTCGTACGAGAACGAGTACGAGACGATAAGCTTGGCGCCACTACGAGCACGATACGATAATTTTCAAATTAATGTGTCGTTCTCGTATCGGTGCAGCACTATCCTACACACTCGATGCCAGGGTTTTATATGTTTTTTCGGCCCTGAAAACAAAGATAATCCTTGATATTCTCGATTATTTATTTTTTTTTAATTATTTCGGTCTGAGATACAATATGATCATACAGACTATTCTATTTCGATAAAGGCTATCTCTTTCAAAATTTGATCTCTTCTGCTTTTAACTATATATGTAAGTACATATATCGAAACTGTTCCTCTATTTATGACTTTTTATGAGTTATATAAAAAATAGGCATTTTCTTTCAAAGTTTCCGTTTAGCATAGCAATATCTCCGAAAATAACACCTTCAGGAAAAAATCATTGTGTGTTGTCCTTAGAAGCTGCTAAAATATTACGTAGCGCGGTTCTTCGTCATTTTTGACGAGTACTCGCATAAACAACGAGTAACAAACTTAGCGAGTTGGCGAATAAAATGCAGCTATTGTTTATTGATTATTTGGCTCCCCGCTTAGAAAATCTGTCTACAATGTGGAAAATATATTTATATATTCAAAAAACCAATACAGGACATTCTCATAATTTCAATATCATAAATATAACAAAAAATATCAAAAACGATGATTTAATGTATTCTTAAATGCCTTATTTAATAGTTTTTCTGATCTGTTTATTATCAAATCATTAAATTGATTTTGAAAAATTGGATGTATACATACATGCATACATACATACATACATACATACATACATACATACATACATACATACATTTGTACATACGTACATTCATGATGAATGAAGCAACTTGCGGTTTAGGTGCGTAATTTACTTACGCTACTTATTAGCAAAATAGTAAAGACGTATACCCTAAAAATAAGAAATGGATAAGAAAAACAGATATTTTGAACTTTTGAATGTTTTCATAATAAATAAAATTAATGAAAAAGAAAATTAGAAAAAAAAACATTTTTTTTTTCTTTAATTTCGCACAATTCACAAAGATGCGCTAATTGAATGATCGACATCAAGCGAGTGAAACCACAAGCCATAGAAATGAAAACAAAAATTTGCGATTACATTAAAATGATATTAAGGAAAACTTTTAGACACATGTGGATTTTTAGCAGCGGTATTGACCTTGGCAAGACATTGGCATTGAAAACAAAAGCTAATTGTGTAATTGTTAATGATTTTTATTAAAATGTTAGACTTGAAATCAATGAATTACGCGGTTTCGGTTTAACGCGGCTCTTAAATTTACAAAAAATCGTAACTATTTTATTTAGTTATCATTTATTTTTGATAAAATAGGAATGCGAATATTGGACGACAAAGAAAAATAAAAATTGGAAAAATAAAATGAATACAATAAAACATCTGCTTCGTGACTTAGCATTCACTTGACCAAATCCCCATATTTCATATTACGAGGTACCGTGTAAATTAATGGATGTGTGTACATTAAAGTGTGTCTTAAAACACGTTTGTTTTTATTTAAACCAAAAGCGCACCCTGAAAATCTTTCAAAAATATAGAAGAGTCCAAACTAAAATTATTATTTTTCCATATAAAATTTCAACCTCTTTGGGGCATGCGTTAATATTGAGTTATCAAACTCAAATTTTGCTGGAAACTTTTTACAAGGTTCCTAAGGAGCGCTCGTTTTTAAATCCTACAAAACTTTTTAAGGACACATACAATAACATTTGCGTGTGAGTTGGAAGCCTTAAAGCTCCTATTGCGAATCGCATGTTTTACAAGGTATTCATAACAGTAAGAACATGCTCTGAGAGCTTAATTACTGCGCATGCTGCTTTATTCGTGTGAAAGCTCCAAAAAGCTTCTGCTATTTTGCATCTCTAGCTTAGTCGTAATTTGCTCAATTACATATCTGTGGACATTTGACAAAACAACCTCTTTTGATCTACGGTAATAATTCAATATAGCGTAAGTCTTACGAATAGATCGAAAGGGGATATTTGTCAAATGCCCTCAGATGCAATGTACAATATCTGCCGTAATTAAAGAGTTACAGTCGCTGATAAGTTAGAAAAATTTATTCAAAATCTTATAAAACTCACACCACCAGTTGGTAAATTTTTCGTAAACTGCACTTTGAAAGTCATGCTCTTGTTAATTTCTTCTTAATATATGTAATAGCAAATAATTTTTTTAACAAAATATTGTATTGATCTTACAAATTTCAACAAAGAATTTTTAACTATATATCCAATATATTTGCTTTTGAAAAAAATAATTCTTACGACATGTATATTTTCCTTGGTCCCCACGTTAGAACGCCTTCCCACTCATTTTCAATAGTCACAAAACAAAAATTCTTTGTACCCAACAACGAGTATTAAATTCTTCTGTGGCATATAAAAAATTTCTAAAAATAAATAATATTTAAAGCAATATTTAGAAATCTATAAACTTTATCGATTTTCGAATTTATCAAAATTATTGTGCCATAAAAAGCTTTTGTTTATAATTCACATTTTTAATAGACAGATTTTACTAGCAAAAACATACAACTTTAGATACTCGTACTCAAAGAAAACATTAACATTTTGTGGACTTTAAAAATAATAAGTCCAAAATAAAAATGGAATTTGAAAAATTGCTCCAAATTTTTTTTTATATAAATTGCAATTTAATGATGAACATTATGTTTTTATACATACAGATGTACATATGTACATAAAGCATATAAAGATAACAAAAAAAAATATATTTAAAAAGATAAAATAAAAAGTAGGTTATATTTTACAACCACACACACCGCGCATAAATTCTGTTGCAAAGCAGAATATTCGTTAAAAATAATGGAATTTTAAGCCAATGTTTCAAAAATGTATTTTGCTTAACACAAAAACAGTAGTCTAATAATTTTTAACTTCCTTCATTTTCAGTGTCATTTTTAAAGATACCAACTTAAATATTACATATCTGAAATTCTACGTCCGAAACGAAAATTAAAGAAATATTTTTTAACAAAGCGCGCGCGAGAGCTTTAAAAAATCCTACATAATTTTTTTACGAAAACTTATCAACATTTTTGGCCTGCTTTTCATTACCCTTAGCTTAATTTGTATACTATGGGCAGTTTTATTTTTCCACTTTCCTCACTCTTTTACATCTCACATCACACTTTATTCAAGATTATTCCAACATTCCCTGTAGATACATTGTCTAGATTAATATTTTTCAAATATATATAAGTATATCGCCCAAAATATTCTACACTTAACGACTTCTAAACATTTTTCGATAACATAAGAACTCTTCGACTTTGATGCATTTTGACACTGCGTGAAACTTTTATATACTTTCATATCGAAATATCATTTAGTTAACACATCAAGCTGAAATTTTTTACTTTTTCTGAATCTATTGTAAACTAGAGTTCGCCCAGTGGTTGAAATTCAACCATCATAGTGACAAAACAAAAAAATACTTTTTGGTATTAAAAATACTGATAAAAAAAGAGCTGTTTTTTGTCATTGGTATCATGTTGTCCCTATGTCCCTATCACTGTCTCTTTCTAAGGGCTCAATATATGTACATAAATATCTCCATACCAAATTTCATCAAAATCAGTCGATAAGTCAAGCTAAGAAAAAATATGTGCCTGGCGGGGCGCAACCCACATTTCTAATGGTTCCATCTATCTCCATGCTAAAATTCATCAAATGCGGTTCATTAGTTTAACTATGAAAACATAATTTCCTATTGGGGGCGTTGTCCGTCTACTTTAAAACAAATAGCTATCCTCAGCCTCAGTCTATTTCTGTAGCAAATTTCATCAAAATCGGCTCATTTGTTTACTAGTGAAAACGGTTTTTCCTGTTGGGGAACAAAGAGTTTTTAGAAATCTTTTTCAAGGTTCAATCTAACCAAATAATCCTAACCAAATTTCATCAAAATCGGTCCATTAGTTTAGCCATAGAAATGTTTTTATGTTAGAGGCGTGGCACCGCTCACTTTTAACAAACATATAAAATTTAATCAAAATCGGTGAGGTGGCTCAGCTGTGCAGTGATTTGTACTATTAGCGGCGATGCCACGCCCCCTTAAAAACTTAAGGTTTTCAATAATCTGTATAAGAATTCATTAAGTTTTTTCTTTTTAAAGGCGTGGCACCGCATACTTTTGAAAACAGAAGTATACACTGCACTCCTTCTCTTCACAACCTTTCCAATTACATATTATGTTGTGTTATGGCTGTTAAAATGCGGTCTGACCTAACGTGACCAATGTTACCAAAAAGCGGAGCAGGAAAAAGTTGATGAAACTATTTTTAAGATTCGTTTGTTTTAACTGTAAAAAATTTCATGTACTAAAAAAAACAATAAGGTCCTCACTTTCATATTCCGAAAACCGTAGCAAAATCAGATATTTGCAATTGTTTTTAAGGAACATCAAATATTTACCAATTGTCTATTTATATATATGTACATATGTTACCGTCCAAACTAGTTTTTGGGATAAACTAGTTTTCTCTAGGCCAAACTAGTTCATCCGAAACGTGTTAGAATGAACCAGTTTAGCTTAGGATAAACAAGGGTTATTATTTGCCTCAACGGCCTCACTCCCGATTTTCTTGAAATTTTAGTATGTTAGGGTAAGTGGGTGGCCTTCGGCTGCGGCTCAAGGCTTATATCCTCAAATATGTCGAATGTTCGCCCACTTGTCCTAACATACTGAAATTTGGCCTAGGAAAAACTACTTTATCCTAAAAACCGGATTGAGTGGTAACATATATCTACATATGTATTTATGGGAAAAGTTGTTTCTTGATCCTAGGAAGTCATCATTAAAAAATTCAATTGTGCTACTTTCGTATAAATATGAGAGCTTATTTTAAAAGAAAATTGATTTCATATTCCACCTCATTAAAAGTGTGCCAGAAGGAATAATTTGCGAACCACTGACAAGCACCCACATAGCTTTTGGCTTATATCATTTTAACTTTCTTAAAAAATTTTTAAGTGATTTCCACCTCTTCTCTGCTGCAATTCGGTACATATTAGTGTTACAAATAAAAAGTGTACTAGCAAATATTGTAGAGTTATTATTTTCTTCAAGTTTACTATGGAAGTTTAATGATGTGATTTTTGGTTGCTAAATTATTCAGAAAAAAATGCAATATGGACAGCTGTAAATTAAGGTGGTCAAATCTGCAGATCTTCCACAAAAATGTAAAATTGCGTTTTTAAAAAAAATTTCGAGCTTAACAACATTTATAAATATCGTCAATGCTCCACCTTTTTTAAAGGCTGTCTGGATTGCACCTCAAACAGAAAAGTACACATAGAACAAAGTTGTTAAAAATAAGGATTTTCTTTTAATTTGTCTTCGGACCAAATTTTTTATTTAGAACCACAATTTTTCCTTAATTTTCTTAGAAATTCAAACAAATTTCTCAACGTTAATATCGAATCAAGTAAATTCACGAGAGTTGAGCTTAGACTTATGTACTTTATGGACTGATAATACTTAGTCACTAACTCACATGACGTTAGCATACAACAAAAGCAATAATTTCGGCATTTTATTTCAGGTAGTTACTCTGCAAATTGTCGTATTTTGACCTTTGGGACCTCTGCTATAAAACTTACGACTTTATTTCTTTAAAAAAATTAACTTTGTTTATATGTTATAGGGATGACTCTATAAATGCAATGTACCTTGTTTGAAAAAAAAGCTGATAAATTAAAGAGAATGGAGGGGATGGATGAGATATATTTTTCTGGAATCTACCAATGAAAAAGCGCACACAGATAGATCTTTCCACAACTTAATAAAGAACAAATTATCACGAAAACTTGATAAAAATCTATTTTAATAACATTTTGTCGCAGTTTTGGCATTAATGCAGTGTAGGGTATTTTATCTATAAAGACGCCCTCGAATCAATTTAATATAAATTATTATTGTTTCTATGTAAGGTGAACTTTTTTGTGTTATTCATGCAGTTGTTTGCCAATTTCACTATTTTTAATTCTAAACTGTCAACCATAACGTTGACAGCCTGCAACAATCGTTTCGTGTGTTGCCGTCACTAAAGTACAATGAATAATTCTTCATTTTACAGATCTGTCGCAACTGGCGCACACCTATTATTTTAAATGAATTCACTAAATGCCAATTAACTAAAAGAAAAATAATAGAATTTTATATTTATTTTGCGTTGAATATTTTTAATTATTTTCATTTTTCGGATTTATTGCAGCCACCGATTATGCCCGATGTGACATACGATGGCGATACAAGCAATTTTGATGATTACCCCGAAACCGATTGGAAACCCGCCAGAGCGGCGGACCAGAGAGATCTGCAGCTGTTTCAAGATTTTTGAGAAAATCAAAATAAAATATTTATAATAAGAATAATAAAATACAAGTATGCAATGTAGTGTGAAAAAAAAACATATTTATTTTTGTTTTAATAATAATTATATTAAAAACTAAAATGCAAAAGCAAATATATGAAAAAATTTGTAGACAACTATAGAAAAGGTAATGTGATTTTGATCTTAGAACGTATGTATGTGGACAATGGATCAAAAAGAATTATGATTTTATTAATATAAAAATAAGCAAATCAAATGAAACATTTGTAGAAGAAAATATTAATTTATATGCTTCAAATTAGTGATGGGGAGAATTGTGTATTTTTTGAAATCGAGTATGCAACTATAGATTGAAGAATTGTGTAGTATTTAATACCTAAAGTAGCTCTCGAAAAAGTGGTAGCGTAGTGGTAATCATTTCGCAAAATGAAAAAAAAAAAATGCCAGTACTCTACTCTACTTTTGATAAAATGTAACTTCTAATTGAACTACGTAAAAATATTTCATCTTAACGTTCCTAAAAACTTTCTGAAAATCCTTGCTTTTGGAGCTTAAACAATTGTTTTTTTAAATGGCATATTTTATTTTAAATAGGCCAACTTTTAAATTTGCACAAACATCGATGCTTTAATCAACAAATACGCGATTTTTTATAATTTTTTGTTTTTTTGTCACTGATCTAAAAATTAATATAAAATGAAACAAAAATTAGCCATATTTATTTTAATGTGTAACATGAAACTTTAACGACATGAATTAATTTTAATTTTTTAAATTACACAACTCTAATTTATTTATTTCATATTTAAAATAATCTAAGCTATGATTTTTTTGGTAGTTTTTTAAGTAATTTTTATTTAGTTTTTAAAGCAAAAATCCCAAAAATAATTGTTTTTTATAAATAATAAAATATGAATGAAAAATAAATAGTTGATCTAATATAACCAATGATAAGCTGTTTGTTTCATTATTAGTATTAGATTCTTGTTTCGACAAAATTCATTTACTTACTAATCGATATATGCAAATGTATGAATGGATGGAATATCTTGGCGCCACCAAAGTATACCCAACTGCTTGCAACTCAAATACACCAAGGTATGATCCAGTCCATCGTACATTTACCGTAGGTCAATTGACTTAAAGCGCCTTTTTCCAATTGGTAATTTAAGCTTCAGTAACAGAAAAAAAGTCAGACGGGCCGATATCAGTTGAATACGCTGCTTGGTCGATGATTTTCGCTTAATTTTGACTTAAAACTATTGCATAATGATGGTTTTAAGCGATGGTGTATAGTCGTGGTGCAAAAACCATAAGTTATCCTTCCACACATATGGACGATATAAATAATATTCCTAATTTACCGTTTGTTATTGTGTTCAGAGTGCACAACATTGCGATAATCGAAGTAAACTTACATCCAGTGGCCGCTTTTTACGCGAGCAGGCCGTTATTTGCATTTCTAAGCCGAGGGCCTTGAAGGAATTGAAAAGTTCCGGAAGATAATTTGATGATTTCTTTTAAATTTGGTGAATTATTAAGAACTTATGGTTTTTCTGAGTAAAGCAACTCTATAATAATTTTATTTTATTTTTTACGAAATGACAGAGGTAAGAACCTAAATAAAATAATTTACTGAATTCAGTTTTACCGCTTCCTTTCGGCTATTTAATTTTAAGATTTTTTTCAAATGCTCCTCAACTATCACGAATTGCACAAAATATTCGAAATTGTGGAATTGTGAAATTTGCTCTTACTACATTAACCCTACTGTGTGTGACAGGGTACCCATTTAATTTTCAACTCAAAATATTTTATGGTTGCACATACTCAGTGACGGATTTAGGCTTGCTGCCGCCCTAGACCCCGTTGGATGTGCCGCCCTTTTTAAAAAATAAATTTCATTAATTTTGATCCAATATTTTTATTTAAAAAACTTTATTTAAGGAAATAGAATTTTTGAATATAACTAATAAACATTACAAATAAATAAATTATAAACTTCAGACCGATAAGTAATAAATATTTTTTTTAATATTAATCAATTTGAAAATTTCTTTTTCCTAGCTTTGGTCCGCGCAAAAATGTCGATTATATCGTCATATGATATAGACAGTAATGCAAGAGCATTAAGTCTATCTTGGCCCATGCTTGCACGTAAATAGGTTTTTACCCTTTTTAGAGTAGAAAAAGATCTTTCTCCTGAACAATTCGTAACCGGAATACTCAAAAAAATACGGAGAGCAATGTCCACATTAGAATAAACGTCTCGAAGACTCCGTGAATGCAATACATTGCATATTTTTTGTGCCGAGCGTACATCTTCTGTATTTGCTAAGGAATCTTCGAGTTGACAATGTAAATGAATACATTCATTGCCTAACGTCTCTTCCAAATCGTCAGGATACTTGCTGAATAGTTGATTGGCCAGGTTTTTCAATTCATTTGTATCTATTTCGGATAAATTATCTAAAAAATTTAAATTTGTGTAGAGCTTTTCATATGCACGTTTACGCCTGGCCAATTGCTCACTCAGAGTGTCTAGAATAGGGTAATAAACATTAGTCCAAAAATTTTCTTGTTCAGAAACAGGTGTTCTTTCATTTACCCGTGACTCATCTGGCTGAATTTTTCTGGTTTTTTTGCGACGAGTATCATAACGATAATAATCGTGAATAGCGCTTTATCTTTTTCTTCATATTCAGAAAATTGTCTATCTCTCATGTCTTGAAGAAATAGAGCCAAAGAACTATAGATTTGAACAACGGATGATAAGTCAGCTTGAGAATCTTGAAGCTTTTTACTAGCAGCATTAAAACGTTCTAAAATTACGTTCCAAACAATGACTAGGATTGCTGTTTCTAAATGTTGCAATCCTGTAGCTTCAGATTCTCGTCTCTGTTTTCGGCAATAAATTCCAGTGCATCAATTATTGCAGAATGTTCCAACACTTTTGAATGAATATCGAAATGATATTCAATACATGCAAGTCTACGGTATTTTTATTTCATACTAAAAACAAATTGAGAAGTTATTCAGATTTAGTAGTTTCAAAACGCTTCATGTGAGATTAATCTCACTAAAGAAACAGAAAGTAAAGAACATTACTCGATAAACACTGTAATGAATCTGTTAAAAAATTAACATCGTACCCATACAAATTGAGAAATAAATTAATTAATTGAATTATAATAATATATTCTATAGAAAATTTTTTATAAAAACTAATCTGAACCAATTTTTAAAATTGATTGTCTTTACTTTTTTTTGCCTCTAAAATTTTGGCATTTCAAAAATCTTGCCGCCCTTCAAATTATGCCGCCCTAGGCCTGGGCCTCACGGGCCTAGGCCTAAATCCATCACTGCACATACTCTACAACTCTGAAACCTTACGAGAACTTCTGATATTATGTTAATAAAATATTTTCATTATCTTTTTATGCCTTTAACAGGATGACAGGGTACTCTTTACTCTCTACACTTTATTTGGAGCAGCATGAAGTTCTTGTTTTTGTTTGACAAAAAATAAACTTTATTATTTAATAAACTTAAACTTTATTTGTTGTTGCATTCAAAATTTTTCAAAAATATTATTGTAAGTATATGAAGTCATAAGCTTTAGTGGTAAGAATTTACATATGTGATAGAAATATATGCAAAAAAAAGAAATAATTACATCCAAAAAAAAGACATACGTACGAGTATAAGGTCATGCAAATTCATTAAAAACCTTGCATCCAGGTAGAGCATATGGGATGATTGGTTGAATGTTCATTACAATCTGGATTGTGCAGGCTCTTCGAGTTTTTTCTTGCGCTTCTTTCCTAGTTGCTTGCATACGTAACAACTTCCCCCAATTGCAATGCGACCATATTCATCTCGATTATGGTCGTAGGAGTTCTCATTGTTCAATTCGTTTACTCGTCCTATATATATCCTGTATCCTAGTATATCTTGTATTCCTGATCTAGTGGAATATATGATTGGATTTCAAAATGTCGTTCTATTTTCTCCGTCGGCCTGTTGAAGTATATTGTGGATTGTGTTCCATATATTTATATAATACATTCTGCTAATGCTGCTATATCAATAACATTAAAAAATATATACGAACGAAAAAGTGTGAAATTTTCATACAATTTCCTAGGTGCCCCGTCATCTTGGGAGAGGTGTTTTTTTTTTTTTTTGTCACGTACAGAAGGGTTAAGCAAAATTGATTTCACTGGAAATTTTATTCCTGATTTTAAAGCAAATGACTATCTTTGCTGACTTCTGGTTGCTATGTGACCTTTTTATAATCCATTTAGTTTTTCGTTGCTATTCGAATATTAAAAGTCTTTTTAATTACTAAAATTTTTAACGACTTTTTTCGATACTATTCGATAGTTTTCGGCTTTTATTAACTTTTACTATGTTTTTACTTACGGATCGATATTTTTTTAATCTAATTATAAAGGGTGTTTTTTTTAGAGTTATAGAGCTTTGAATTGAAATAAAACACAAGAAAATCGTTTTAATGTCCATCAATTTGGCTTTATTGGAAGGATAATTTTATGCCATTAATGTTTAAATACGATTTCGGGCATGTGGCCACCGCGGCTGGGTCGAATAAAGCCAATTCTACAGGTCCAATTTTGAACCACTTTTTCGAGCATATGGGGCCGTATGTCGGCAATAACGCCACGAATGTTGGCTTCCAAGTCCCCTAACGTTTCTGGTTTGTTAGCGTAGACGAGCGACTTCACATATCCCCAAAGAAAATAATCCAATGGTGTCAAATCACACGATCTTGGTGGCCAATTGACAGGTCCATTCCGCGAAACTATGCGCTCATCGAATGTTTCCTTCACTAAATCGATTGTGACGTGCGCTGTGTCGCATGTAGCGCCGTCTTGTTGGAACCACAACTCATCCACATTCATGCCATCCAATTCGGGAACAAAATAGTCGGTTATCATGGCTCTATATCGGTCTCCACTAACGGTAACTGACTCTCCAGCATTATTTCGGAAGAAGTATGGCCCAATGACTCCACCAGCCCATAGAGCACACCAAACAGTCAGTTTTTGTGGATGTAATGGCGTCTCAAGGGTCTCATGTGGATTCTCTTCACTCCAAATGCGGCAATTTTGCTTGTTGACGTAGCCATTCAACCAAAAATGAGCCTCATCACTGAACAAAATTTTGCGATGAAAATCAGCATCGAGATCAATCTCATTTTCGGCCCATACACCAAAATTCCGACGCATTGCATGGTCTCGCGGCTTTAATTCTTGCACAAGCTGGATCTTGTAAGGTCGCAAGCCAAGATCTTTGCGCAAAATCTTCCATAAAGTTGATGGACAAAGCTCCAATTGCTGTGCAAGGTGGCGAATCGATTCATTCGGGTCCTCTTCAACATTTTGCTCTACAGCGGCAATTGTTTCTTCGGTGCGCACTGTTCGACGTCTCTGCGGATGCGTATTATCACATAGAGTAAACGTAGTGCGAAAACGATCCATGGTTAACCGAATTAATTGCTCTGATGGACGATTATGTCGACCATAAAATGGACGGAGCTTGCGGTAAACTTCGCGAACTGAAGCATTATTTTCGAAATAACTTTGCACGATTTGCAAGCGTTGTTCTTTTGTCAACCTGTTCATGATGAAATGGCAAACCAAACTGAACATAAATGACATTAGAGTTGCCAGATTTGACCATAAAATGCCAGTTTTATCTCTATTCGAAAAACAAACCTCTAAAAAAAACACCCTTTAGGTATGCATAAGTGCACTCGAAACGAGTATCATAAAGACTTCCGAATATAATAAACTTCGATTGCTTGAACGTGTGTAACATTTTATTTGCGGTTTATTTGCAAGTGTCTCTTCTGCTTGGTGTTTGGATTTGTTTTGATTTGATTTGTGGTTTTTGTGCACAAAAACTAGATCGAAAAATGGTGAGTGGCTTGATGGTCTTTTCGAATGCACTCAAGCAGACCTCAAATTCTGATCGACTTTTTCGATGTTTTTCAACTTTTAACAATTTTTTAAATTTTTTGACATTTTTCTGTGTTATTTGATACACGTCGATACGAAAAAATGAGTGTAAAACGCAGCAGAACAGACTGCACTTTTACATCAAAATATTCGGTGTGCTGAATCTAAGTCTGCCTTCAGAGCTATGAAAACTGCCGAGCATGTTTTTAATTTTTTCGCAGTGTAAGGCATTCTGCCTCCCGCGCGCAACTGCGGCAAAACTGAAGCAGAGGCTGCGTATACTCGTCGTGTACGCTGCGAAATACGATTCGGCATGTCTTCCCGGTAGGCCATTGAACAAGGCCTTCTCCAGAGAAGCACTAATGCGATTGTAAGAGGCCTTCTCAAAACTTAATTTTCATGCAAATAAAAATATGTAAAGTAATTTTATTTTTTTTTTTATTATATGTTTTTTTTACAATCTGTCAATATTCAAAATAAGTAAATTGTATAAGTCGTGAAATTTTAATTAGCAGAATAATTACACTCCATTGAGTGTATACTCACGAAATGCTATTATGCCTTACCACAACAGGCGTGCTAGTGTGCCTACCCACACCAGACGTGCTATCAGGCCTGATATTAGAAGGCAAAGAAGAGGCTTTTTATGTATTTTTTTATTTCATATATTGCAATGTTTTATGGTTCGACATTACTTTTTGCATCTGCTTTGTACATATGCGACATCAAAAGTAGATAAATGGTTCGAAGTAAAGAAAGGTGACCTTCTGTTTCATGTTATGTTAAAGTGGTGTAGAGTGTTGTGTATTCAGTGTCAAATTATAAATTAATAAAACGTCACACAAAATAAACATTAAAAATATCAACGCAAGGTGGTGAGGTGACGCGAATGAAAAAAAAAACAATTAACTCCGAGTCTCACGACGTATTAAATTTCACCCTAACCCCTGCTACAGTAAGCGGTCTAGAAGGCCTCTTGACGCAAGCGATGTAGGAAGACCTGCTTGAACATAATTTCTACCAGGCCTGCTAAAGAAGAACTGTTTTATCGAGACGTTTTTCATATAAAAAAGACAGTAAGTTCGAAAGGAGATGGCAAGGCCTTATACTTACCAAGGAAAACCTTCTAAAACCACTGCTAGCTCCCTGCTCTTGTCTACTGGGTCGATTACGTTTGTCGCATATATTGGCATGCATCTATGAAGGTTTGCCTTGCACTGATGTGCACACATTAAAAATTTCAAGTTTGTTCACAAGAGGTGGAATTTTGAATCAATCCTCTCAAAAAATTAAATCAAAAAATTAGAATGTACCATGTGCCTCCATTTATTATCTTTTTCTTTAATATGACGTAACATCAAAGTTGAGTCCTCCTCTCGCATGACACAGTTTTCCACAAATTCTCCTCCCTTCCTCCTCCTGTTTACGGTATATAATATCTAAACATCTTATGTGACATTAATACGTTTGAGCAAAGTAGGGGAGGATTTTAAGAAAAGTGTCGAACAAAGGTGTAAAGTACAAAAAAACTAAATCAAATAACACCTAGACTAAAAAACACATGTGTTTGCCAAACCTTGATAGCTTCACTGGAAAAAACAATTTTTTTTTTTTTCGCAGTCAAACAACTTTTATATAGACATTTTTCATTTTTATTTGTTGTTTATATTTATGCTAAGTTAATGTGCAAAAGCTGACCCAGAGTTGAGCGTAAAATACATTTGGTAAGGCCAGTTCTTAACACCCTACACTGCAAGCGGATGTATAGTTATACTAGTTATGTATATACATATGTTTCTATTTTTGATTTTGTTACCTACTAAGTACAAGCTGACTGATTAAAATATTTCAAAATTGCAATAATAAAATTGTAATTTCCGATCCACCCACTTGGAACGCAGTACCTAACAAATTGCAATGCGATTCATTATTTAATGAAGTACTACGCAATAACGTTAAACATAATCAACAAATCGATTTGACGATGTCATTATTGAGGCTATAGCCCTCCACAGCAAGCGAAATGATAATGTAACATATGAAAAAGCTTTCAGACTTCAGTGAATTGTCAGCCTACAATTACTTAATGCAAAAAAAAATTGAGTGTCTTGAGAACAAAAGGTGAACAGATTCATTTCGATAGCTAAAAAATTACGCTTAGTACGGAAACTGAACGTTTTTCCGGTGATGAGAACAGGTTCTGCAGAATGTCAAAATATGTAAAGTACGAGTTTTACGAGCTGATTGAGTTTTCTTTTTTTTTTTGACTTACTTACATACTGCAATGCCTGCACATTTTATCGTTATTTATTACAATAAAGAGATAAATCAACAAATAAATGTATATATGTATGTATTTCAAAATAGTGACGCTTATCACGTTCTGCTCGCTACCCATAAAAAGTACTCAAAATTTTAAGTTTCTGAAAACTGTCAGCGCAGTTTTGAAGAAGCAACTAAAAATCTAATATCAAAAAAAAGTTGCACTTATCACGATTTACTCGCACGCCCCTCACTTCATTTACAATTTATGAAACTTTGAAAATCATAACAAAATATATATAAATTCAAATTTAATATCTAATTGTTTTGCTAGTAATGTAGAGTAGAGTACAAAAGTGTCACTAAAACTGAAAATAAACCCTTGGCTCTTAGCATATACATGTTAATCAAGCCAAAATTGTATAAATAAAACGTAATTAAGCTGCATTTATTGCTAATAGAAGCATGAAACAATGAAAAAGCAACTGAGAACGCAACCGAAAATTATATTTATAATTATACTAAGTATATATATATAGTCAGATCGTACACATATTTCATTCAATAAAGTCATTTTCGGAGAGAAAATCGACTTAAATAATGTATTCTTCAGGATTATTAAACATTGCTCAGAAACAGTAAGATCTTTGACTGACCGGTTTGAAATGGCGCAAATGCGCAGATACCTATTACTTTACCTAGCGGCTATACATTTTGTGGTGAGTAACTAGCTATTAAAATTATATTTATTGATGGATATTTAATAATTAGTACTTTAAAAAGGTTGTTTTGTAATAATGAAAATAAATGTATAATTATTGAAATAATCAACATTTTCTTAAATCAATAGCATTTGTCAAAAATTAAAAAAAAACAAAGTTAATTCATGTTAAACTTCGTTTCTTAAAATCAAAAATAAGTAAATTTTAATTTTTCAATGTATGCATGATTTTAACTCAGTGGCAGAGTTAGCTTAGAAATGGGGTGGCCTTCAAACCACTTTAGAAAGTAACCAGATTGAGAACGCCTTGGAATATGGGTCTTCGTCAACATTTGCCTGAAAGGTAAAAATATTTTCGTCAATTCTATTGGAACTTAATGTTCAAAACAATCTACAGTTCGAGGAATGGTGAGCACAGAGTCCTTTTGTTTAATGTGATCACCTGCCTTGAAAGCTTAATATCACAGTGTGATTTTCACACACATGAGTTAATTTATATTCGTGCCTAACCTAGGTACGACTGCATTTAAACAGACCTGTTTTATACATTTACCAAGTAAAGCTATGTTTATGGACATAACTTCACCCTTAGTTTGAGCCGAGACCTATCTAGGATCTCTTGCAGTTCTAAGAACGGCCACTTGGTTGAGAATGCAACTCCACATCGGGCAATTTACGTTAGTATATTACTCTTCCAACGAGTAAGGTTTCAACCACAGCCACCACGAATCCTTTCCATGCGATCTGCCCAATTGGGCTTCACGCACTGTTGGGCTAGGACCGAAGTCCTAGGGGCTCCCAACAACCCGTGGTACCAGATTAGTTTGCACCTTCACCTCTGGTCAAGCTTAGTAGTTTGAAAAAGGACTATACAAAAAGGAAAACCAATCTCAAGCCCAAGCCAAAGTACATCAAAGTACAAGGCTTGAACCCTACGCATAAGCAAACCAAGCACAGTACAATTTCCTGTCTACTACCAGTTTAGGCTTACCATAACGACCAAGGGCACTGGTAAGCCCAGAATGGTGAGCACAGTAGGCTGATAATGGTGGTCATAAATTGTATGAAATATAAAAAAATGGATAATTTTCAAGCGTTGCACTATAAGCAATTTTTCTTGCCAAAATTAATAACGGCTATATTATCATGGTGATCAATTACAAATGTATTTTTAAAGTTGACTCTAGACTAAAAGAAGAATTTGGACAAAAATCTTAGCCCTTATACTACCGGGTCAAAAATGACACGCACTCATTTATTGTAAATCTCATAATTATGATTACTAAAATATAAGATTTTAATATTAGGTTAAGAAATACGTAAGATTTACTTAAACATCACTTTCTAAAGATAAATTAGTTAAGACGTTTGAATACATTGAGCTTAAAATTTTGGTTTCCTCCAATTCAGCGTACTTTTCTTCATTCTCGCGTGCTTTAACATAGCTTGTTAAGGTGAGTTCTTCGCCTGAGAGTTCACCCCCTCATAATTGGATCACTTCTGACGGAATTGGTGACGATTTTGAGCGAATAAATAATTGGATCTGATGTGTCCATTGCTATATGACAAACGTCTAAAATTGTATTTACGGGGCTACTTTTTAATGCAAGATGTCATCTATCAAATTTGTACAATTTGTGTCAAGATTCTGCTGATTGTTCTCCAAAACAACCAAAAGGAAGAATTAAACCCTCATACTTATTAAAATTATTTTTAGGCGAAAAATCAAATCATTGTCATCAATGCCGGAAATTTGTGAGAAAGTTTCATATTCCGCAAATGCTCTTTTCCAAGAGTGATATTTCTTTTTCGATATCAAAATCTTGTTTTAAAAAAACTCTTGCTGTTGCTTTCACAAAATCGAGCTTTAAAGGTCTGCAAAATTTTATTGATTGATTCCCCGAGGAGTCTACGAGTCTTAAAGGAATAACTGTAGTTGCAAAGAGAGACGACTCCAGATTTTGAGCATCAGTTGCTTTTTAAAAATTTGCTTATATTGAGCTTGCTCTGTACCGCTACCAAATCCATAATTAACAAATCAATTGACATAGCTCTGTTGCAGCCCGCCGTTTAGAACGTTCCGATTTTTCACTAAAAAAGAGTTGCGGACGCCTGCCCACAGACGTGTTTGATGTTGGTTTTTGCTTTTTTACCAATATTTCGCTCCTAAGCCTTTACCCATTTTCGTAAGCTCGTACTCTGCCGCAAATAGCTTGGTCTAGTAATATCCTGAGTATTTTCAAATAAATAACTTAAAACTGCCTCTTAGTTTTCCTTCCTGTCTGTCTTTTGCAACCAGACTTCGAATAAATCGGAATTACGGAAGAATATGTTACCTGACAAAAAAAATTCATTAAGAAAAAAACCCACAAAATCGCATCTCTAAATTTCTACACATTATTTACAATTACAACATCTAACTAATTTCGGGTTTCTTAAGACTAACAAATCCCAAAAAAACTTTAAGAGCTTAGAGAAAGTTTATATATAAAGAATATTTTAAAAATCAGAGGTCTAATTTGAATTTTAAATTTTTCCACAAGAAACTAATATATATTTTAAACTAAATTGCATTACACATTTTATCCATTTTTATTTTAGAAAAAAAGAAATTATTTAAGTGGTGAATTATTTTTTTTTTTTTCAAAAACAAAATGGATTTTTGTTTGTTTTGAAGTATCCGTTACACTGCAACAACAAAAATTAAATAGCAAAACTTGCATAAATTGAGTTTTGCCCAGAAAAGTGTGCTATTTGACCTATAGTGCGTTGGTGCGGCGTTTACCTTTCCATAATTGAATTGCAAACTTTACTGAATACAATTCACAGTAGCACAAGTTTCATAGCACCCGTGTGTAAAAATCCCTTACCTGCATTAAGAGCTAATCTTCAAGCATAATCTGCATATCCACGTTAAGGATAAAACCGCATTGTTTTGTATATCACTTTAAGTTTGTTTTCCGCAATACATAAAAATTTTGAATCAAGAAGAAAATATTTTTTATATATTTTGATAACTAAGAAAATATTTAGTTAAAGTCAAGAATTTTTTAGACACTATAACAATCCCAAATTTTTTTGATATTTGCTTAATATTTGAAAATATTTAGTTCTGTGAACCCAAGCCCAAAAGCCATTTCTTTTATTACTGACAAATGTTATCGATTAAAAGTGCCGGGAAACAATCTCCGCTTTTAGTTAACATTTCAAGCTGCTTTTAGTGAACTTCCATTAAAAACACTTTTCCATAGTGAAATTACTTTTGAATTGGATTGTATATAGGGTGATTCATTAAGAGGTTTTTTTTTTATTTATTTTTTTTTTTACAGATCACCCGTGGCTATCTATCCTATCTATCCTATTTTTATTCAGTAAAGTTTGACATTTTATTAAGGATAGACTTACGCCAGAATATTGTAGATATTTATTAAAGTCACAAAAATTTCAACTTTATATTCACTCAAAATTCACATGATTTTTGCAATTATGAAGTCAAGAAGGCCGCCTACATCGTGTGATATCACAAATGGATTTTTTTCTTTGGGGTTATGGGAAGTCTTCGTTGATAAGCCAGTTTCGATTCAACACTTGGAAGACAACATTATTCGCGTAATCCGCGATATAACTCAAAAATTGGACCTTCCGAATGGAACACCAACATTTGAATAAAATTATCTTTAAAAAGTAAATGTCAGAGATTTTTCTTTCTATTTTATGTATTTTATTTGAAGTTAAGAAAGGTTCTAAATAAATCACCCTATAAAACCAAAAAATCTAAACTCTATCACTTTGGGTTATTGCTATTAATCTAAGTAGTGTTCTAGCTACCACTAGAAAATCCTTGCATCGATACCATGCGACCTCTTTGCAGTTTTGACCAAGATAATTGGCATAAACAGCACAATGAATTTAATTTTTAATAACTTTTTTAATATATTTAAGTAAGCGTATGTACCTTTCACTAATTCCTTTTTTAAACTTAACTTAATTACAGCAATCCCATTCATTACCTATAAACCACCACGTTTGTTCCACTCTTGCTGCAGAAGCACGTGAGCTTTTGGAGTACGAAAATGAGTTACTGCGTAAGAGTTATCACGCATCTGGAGTGGCCAGATACAACCATAGAATAGATTTGTCCAATAATGATGGTCCAGTCTTAGGCTTTGAACCTGTCAATATCGATGCCTTGAGAAACTTAGCACAACGCATTGACAGCGCTGAATGCGATAAGATGACTGATGACTTTATGCAGCGTCAATTAAGAAAATTTACGGATATTGAAATAGATCTACTACCTCAATACGATCGGCACAAGCTAGAAAATGCAATTAGTAACATGACCACAAATTTCGCTACTGCCACAGTGTGCGAGTATCAAAACTCTTTGAACTGTGGCCTGAAACTGAAGCCTCACGTAGAAGAGCGCATGTCAAATAGTCGAGATCCTTTGGAGTTAGCACACTATTGGACTCAATGGTATGACGCCGCTGGAACGCCAGTGCGTGATGATTTTAGCATTTATGTGAACCTGAGCAGGAAGGGTGCGCTTTTAAGAAGTGAGTTATGTATTACAACATATCATTTTAAAGGTTTCGTTTTACTCTTCATCATTTTCTATTGCGCTTTTGCTCATTATTCTCATCATATTTTCTTCTTTTCATCAAAAAGTTTCTTATTTTACTCAAGATTACAGATCCGTTGCTGAATACTGGATACATTGGTACGATGACCCAAATTTTGAAGCAAACGTAGACTCAGCCTTCAATGCTATTTTGCCGCTGTATCGAGAAATTCATGCCTATGTACGATATCGTTTACATCAGCACTATGGCGACAATGTAGTTTCTCAACGCGGAAACATTCCCATGCATTTACTGGGCAACATATATGCGGTTAAATGGCATGATGCTATTGACTTATATACTCCGTTTCCAGACAAGCCTTTCATTAATATCACCTCCAAAATGTTGCAACAGGGTATAAACGTCACACGTATGTTTAAATTGGGTGATGAATTTTTCAAATCTCTAAATATGCGTCCACTACCTGATAGTTTTCTGAATTTAAGCGTTTTGGAGCGTCCACCTAATGTTTCTATGAATTGTAATGCCGCCTCCGCCGATATGTTCCAGGACAGTGATGTTCGGATTTCAATGTGTGCTGTCGTAGATGCAAATTATTTCTATGTAGTGCACCATGAGTTAGGACATGTTCAATACTTTTTGCAATACGAGAATCAACCGGCAATTTTTCGTGATGCTCCAAATCCAGGTTTTCATGAAGCTGTTGGTGATACCATTGCATTGTCTGTCAGTTCTCCGAAGCATTTGGAACGAATTGGCTTGTTGCTAAATGAAAAGTTTGACGAGGAGCATCGAATCAATTGGCTTTTTAAAATGGTATTTTGTTTGTTCAATTTGCGTTGTATGACATCTGCTTCATATCATATATTACAAGGATGATGCAGAAAAAATTAATTTTCCAGATTGTCGTTATCGTTTCCTAGACATCGTTAGAGCATCGAAATATAAAAAGATGTATTATAAATTTCAAATCGGCTGATATTCAAAACATTGTTTTTAGGCAAATTTAAGACTATATAACGCTAACAGGAAATTGTTTAGGTTATTTTTTGTTTACATCATCTCTCCTTCAAATTTTAGATCCTGTACGTTTTTATTGGGATTATTTGTTTCCGAGATGGTATTCATTGAAATGAATAGCTCTTATCTCCATACAAACTACAGTTCTATAAATACGTGGTGTATGAATTGAAAACATCAAATGTACCTAAGAACAAATATCCGAAAGGAAGCATTATATTGAAAAGTTCAAGAGGTAAAGTTTAAAGCGAGAAATTTGTATCTATTATTTATGTCAAAAACAGAAATGAGCTAAGCAATTTATTGTTAGTGTGCGATAACTTCAAGATTTTCTTTTAAAAAAATGTTTCGCACTTCGAACGACTCAACGACATCTAATATATATACAAATGTATATATTAACCAATTGTTAAAATTCAAAACGCATATATTTTATGTTTCGATACTATGACGAATTCTAAAGTGCGTCAATTGTTTTCCAAAAAAAGTTATTTTTTCACATCAGCCTACTACATCACCTTACGTACATAAATATGTAAGTACATTAGACCTGCTAAAAAAAATGCATGTTGTAGAATTCTTCGGGAACACTTGACTCATAAGTATATTCTTATCCGAGTATATCCTCATTTTAAAAAAAAATACTCGAAGGTTGCTACCTGAGCTGCAAATTAGAACATGATTTTTTTTTAACAGGTTTAATGTATATTTGTATATGCTGCATTGTTTTTACATTCAATTTTTTATCTTTCCTTGTGGGAAATATGATTTTTAGAACTTGTAATTTGCTTGGTTTTTAAACGCTTATGCATATGAATGTCAAAATCTTTAAATCTTTTCGAAAAGTTACTTTACATAAAAGTTACTAAATTTCTTCAAATTTTGAGTTGCTTGAACTAAATTTTTATTTGGAAGAACTGAAAATTTTAAAAAGCAAAACTCTAAGTAAAAGGTAATTTTAATTTTAATATTTTCCTAGAAAATTATTGTAGGATTGCGTGTGATGTAATTCAATCTCTGCAAATACCTCCAACTTTTACATATGAGTTATTATTCGATACGACTTACAGATTTGGATATAGATGCATTTCGAAATGGAAGAATTTCAAAATCAAGCCATTTTACGACAGTAGGTAGAATACGGAACATCTACAATCTTGAAACTGATAAAAAGTTATATTTACCACAAGGAAAACTAGAAAAAAATAATATTTACGTAGCAAATATTTGTTTCATGAAGAATCATAATCATCATTATTTTATTAGAATCTAAAAAGTTTTATATAAAATCCTTAGGCTCTCCAAAAAATTCCCGTTTTGACATTTGCGTACACCTTAGAGAAATGGCGTTATGCTGTTTTTCGTAAGGAATTCGATGAAAGTTCTTGGAATTGCGTCTTCTGGCAAATGCGCTCAAAATTTTCAGGGCTTGAACCACCAGTCCGACGTACTAATCTCGATTTTGATCCTCCTGCAAAATACCACATTAACGCTGATGTTGAATATTTACGTTATTTTGCCGCACATATCTTTCAATTTCAATTTCATAAGGCACTCTGCAATAAGGCCGGTGAATATCAACCGAATAACGTTGATTTAAATTTGGATAAATGCGATATTTATAATAGCAAAGAAGCTGGCAGAGCTTTAAGGTAAGTAGATTTATTTTATTTACACACATTAAGCTCTCACTCGATGCTGAGCAGTGACTTTGCAAACGATGATCGTCAGTCCTTTATTTTGGCCTTGTACCCTGTAACTTTGTTTTTTATAAAAAAAAGAATGAAAAATCATTAAATGAAACAAGAAAAATCTTGACATGAAATACAATTAAAATGTGCTCAAACCTTCGATTAATTTTTGCAGCTGTTCAGAATTCGTGTAGATTGTCAGGAAAGTTAAAAACACTCCCGATCTTTTAAACATACTTTCATACCTTCCAACAGTAAGATTGCCAGTAGAAACTATATTAGATGCCAAAAAATTCGATATTGATTTACACATATTTTCCTTATATACATATAGGTTTTTGTAACCTATGTATAAAGTTTGCTAGGCACTAAAAAACTACTAGGTGTTTATGAAATCCGATGGGACTACATTTTGAAATTTTAAGTTATCGATTTTGGTAGTCACACATAGAATTTTTATAAAAATTCATGAAGATACAATACTTATACTTATATTTCACTTCCCTTTGAACAATAGCAAACCAGGTCATACCTTTTCATTTATATTTCGAAGCGAAAAAAACAGATAGGAAGGTGCGAGGGGCCTTGACGTCGAATGAAATCGTCTTGACAAAATAATGAAAATCGGTATGGCTAGTGGCGCTCAAAGAAGGCACACGAAAATGGTGCCTATTGCACTGCTTCTCTCTTCTACTGACTATTCATACTAAGCTTATCTATTAATTCTAATTAATACAAAATTTTTGGTAAGAACATGCTTTGGAAAATATAGTTATTGTAGATATACTGTCCAAAAACCTTTTAAATTACAAAACCGATTTGGTTTTTATCTTTGTAGCAAGTTTCTATCGCTTGGTGATTCGAAGCACTGGAAGAAAGCTTTGGAGGAGTTCACTGGTGAGACAACAATGAATCCTACTGCTTTGATGGAGTATTTTAAGCCACTTCATCAATGGCTGCAGCTAGAAAATAAACGACTTGGGGTCCCGATAGGTTGGGACAGCACTGACAGTAAGTGAAATTAAATTTACAAAAACATTTACATATGTATATGTACGTACATATATATAATACAAAGTTTTTGTTTCTTATAGAAGCTGAATCGGATTGTCTTCCATTTTTGGCAAGCACTGACAATTTAATAGCATTTAAAATGCGATAAGGATCATTATATGCATACATATGTACTATACATATATGCATAAGTGCTATGTAAATTTAATTAAAAAAGTTTAGTTGAAATTAAAATTGTAATTGTATTCTATTTAGGAAAAAAGTTTGAACCAAAAAGCCACAAAGTAGAGAATTAAAACGTTAATTTGGTAATCTTGCTATCATTTTTAAAGTTTGTAGATATATTTAGTATTCGATTATATCTCATTCTTTAGTATTGCTTATTATGTACCTACATCAATTTTTCTTGTTCATGAAGCATAATTATTTTTTTGAGCCACATGGCTGTTATTTTATGCGCTATGCTATCCTTGACATTGGTTTTCTCTATGAAAGTGTTTTTGAACATATTGAATTTTATGCCCCAAGCATAAATTAATACATTATTTTCTGTGTTACTTATAATTTTTTCATAAAATTATAAAATTTTTATTGTTTCAGACCTATAGGTAGGCTAAAACGGGCAATGTACATTGATATGTTTTTCACCTGAAGCAAATCGAAAGATGGTATTGGAAGTTATCGCGTTTACGCTCATAAGCGACATATCAATGATTTATATGTTTTTATACATATTTTTCCTACTTTTTTGTGTGGATCTTTCACGATAGCAGAACGCCCTGCCGTCCTAAATCATCACCAGAGCAGGAAATACGTGAATCAGGGAAATGTTGGAAAGAATTGAACTGATCGTTCACATTGGAAGGTTTTGTGGAGGCCCTCTGTTGCGTGAGAAGAAAAAGGACAAGAAGAATACATATTTTCTTTGCTTTGTTGTATTTCACAATTACTAACTTGTGCTAAGAAGTTATAATCTCTTCATTTTAGTTATTAACGTACAGGCTCTTCATCATAAATATTGTAGTTCCATACCTATATATTAATATGACTAATTTCAATCAAAGCATTTTGGTTTCCACTTCGACATCGATCCCTAAATTTTATTTTCAGTTTTGTCTTTCTTTTTTCATGTTACACAAAATTCAAAATAAATGCAACAAGCTGATTGAAAAAAATATAAAAAATTAAAGTTGTTTAAAAAAAGTGTATTTAAGCTTAAACAAGTATCGGCTGTAAGCCAGTTTCCAGCTGCATTTGATTCAAAACTTCTGATGTCTCCTCATCCTCCAAATCATTTTTCTCACCTATAATGAGCTATTTTTCCTTCTTTTCGGCGCTTAATGAATTATACAAGCGATTAACTTCATTCTGGACAAGATTATCTAACACAACACCATTTACATCAATAAAGTTGGCACACGATTTTGTTGTTGTTGCCTCACGCAATGATTTTGCATCCTTTACCGATAAAGTGACTGTGTATTTATCATCATACTTTTTCATATCTGAGCTAACTTCCCAAATGCGCTGTGTGCCGTTGCTATCTTTTTGTATAGCTACAGCAAAAGTGCCCTTTTCGCGGAATGTGGTATGCAACGTGAGAATGCCCATTAGAGCAAAATACGCTAGTACACTGAAAAGCAGCACGGGTCGTGACTCTGGGAAGGGATGTGTGAAGTCCCAACCATGAGCCAACACTGCGACTCCTACCGCCAACGCACAAAGCACCAGGCGTGTATTAATTAGTCCGAATTGTTCTTTGAAATTGGGGCGATCCATTAGGGCATTTTTAACTGCGTCGTCTAAGGCATGTTTGACAGCAGAACCATCCCATTTGTTTATTTTAACAACCTGTAAGTGATGGAAAAAAAGGCACTGTTAGAATAAGAACTAAGAGTGGATGCAAACGAATTGCATGCGCTACGGCTAGAAGCGGTGTTTGCTTTGTTCTGCTTCCATCAACTGACGTGTACCATTGAGCTTTTTTCTTACTCGCGATTCTTCCATTTTAAAAGAACTACATACCTCTTCTATCACCTGTGTTTTTTCTTCTTTTTTCGACATTTTTAATTAATATTTCTACTTTAAATTAAGTTCAGTTTAATTTATAATAAAGATTAAAAAAATTTTTTTTATTTTGTGTCACTGACAACACGACAAAACCGCCGCCGACGCTAAAATGTCAAAATATGACAGCTTTATTTTTTCTAGCAGGGCTGAAAAGTGAATGAAGCTGTCACACTCATACAAAGTTTGTTATTCAAATATTTACAATATTTTTAAATTAACATATTTACATGCCGGAAAAGGCCTGCTGGCACAGCTCCGATTGAAAGTGGCCTTCTCAAAACTAAATTCTCATGCAAATAAAAACATGTATGCTATTTTTATTTTTTAATTATGGTGTTTGTTTTTATTTACTATCTGTCAACATTAACATTAAGTAAATTTTATAAGTAGTGACATTTTAATTGGCTGAATAGTTACACCCCATTGAGTGTATACTTATGAAATGCTACTATGCCTTACCACAGCAGGCGTGCTATTATACCTTCCCACAGCAGCAGTGCTATAAAACCTGATGTTAGAAGGTAAAGAAGAGGACTTCATATATTTTTTGATTTCATGTGTTGCAATGTTTTATGATTCGACATTACTTTTTTGTCATTGCATTGTACTTATACGACATCAAAACGAGATAAATGGTTAGAAGTAAAGAACGATGTACAGGTTGCTAGGCTGGTCTTCTATTTCACGTTATGTTAAAATGGTAGTATTGTGTATTCAATGTCAAATTATAAATTAAATAAACGTCACATAAAATAAACAATAAAAATATCAACGCAAAGGATGTTGACGCAGATAAAATATAACATTTAAATAACACGACGTATTAAGATTTAATTTTTTCAAAGTATTTTGTATTCTACGGCAAACGGTCTTAGAAGGGCTCTTGACGCAAGCGATGAAGACCTGCTTGAAGAGTATGTCCATCAGTCCTGCTAAAAATTCCTCTTTTATCGGGATGCTTCATATAAAAAAGAAAATAAGTTTGAAAGGAGGTCTAATTCTTACCAAGGAAGGCCTGCTAGAAGGAGGAAGAAAGTTGATGACTAGCAAGACAGACTGAAAAGGAAACATTTCTATTGCCAGCATATATTTTTCATGTTTCCAGAATCTGTATGGGCTTGTGTACATAAATTTTTACACATCAAATTCTATAAAAGGAGCTCTTGTCTATTCTCTTTTGTGCTTTTTATTTTACGTCTGCGACTAATGACACTTTGTGTGTGTAAACGCCAAATAAGAGGACTTTAAAAGCAATGTTTGACTTTTCTCATGTAAAAACGTTCAGAGCATTTGCATGCTGACAGGGCTACCAACTCTTACAGATACAACATCAGATACATGGAAAAACTTATGACCTTTTCTTAATTTTATACTCGTTAAAAAAAAATTATTTCAGAAAATTAGTACCACATACAGAGATTTTTTAATTCTTGCCAAGTCCCCGGCTTTGAGATCCCGGTGACATCGTATCCCTGCATGCTGTAACCGGTAGGGCTTCATTAGTCACAGCAACTCTACTCAAATATTGGTATATGTTTGCATCCTTCGCTCGCTCGAATTAGCAGAATCGCGACGGTAGACGGAAAAATCGTCTGTCATTTTGTGTTTTGTGTGGTATTTTTGGATTGAATGTTTTCGATTGTGATAGAGTAACCCCTTTTTTGTCAGAGCATACCTCTTCTATTAGAAATTCGTCGTTACATAATTCATTTATATTTTTAATCATATTTACATATCTTTTCATAGAATTGAAATTGACACTTCAACCTTAAATTCATAAATTGGCACAAGCTGATTAAGGCTCGGTTCACAAGAGTGTATTTTGAACGCGTGCTGAAAAAACACACCAAAGACACAATTTCATGTGAGACTCATTGCATATAGTCTTGTGTTATGCTGAAACACGCGTTAGCTTACTCGTGTTAAAAATACCAAGACTAAAATGAAACACACATCCGTCGACCGTGATGATAGCATAAAAATTAAAATCATTAAGGTTCTGGAAAGCTATCAAACTCATATCTGTAAGTGTTGAACATCAGAGAGCTTGAGTGTCAAAACTGATATTCAAAGCAGAAAACCAAAAAAAACCAAACCTACTATTGGAAGAAGCAGCATTTTTTTCGCAGTAGCCTCATATCTTTAAATCAAGACTAAAATTAAGTGGGCTGTCAGTAGTAGCGGTCTTCTCGTCGTCAGCCGGAATTTGGTTCCGTTTCATTCAGTCCAGTGTTGTAATTTTGACAGTGGCTAACCGCTGTCCGTTTTTCCGTCGTACTTTGGTACTGTGAGTAAGCCATAAGTTGGGCAAATATTTCTTTACGTGTGCGCAGGTATAACGAATGACATTTCAAAATTGAAGAAACACGAAATCAATACAGTTTTACAAAGTTCTGTGGATTATTTATATTAAAGCGAAATAAATTAGGTGTAATTCAATAAAAATGGTTAAAACAACTTCTAACATACAATATAATTATTTAAATAACCAAATGTTTTTATAGTTTCAATTTAGCGGCTTCAACATGATGTTTCCAGAAAACGGACGCAACTTCCAGGCAACTTACAAATGTTTTTCTGTCTCCATGTTGCCGGGTAATGAACGACAAGATGTTGAGAAAGGAGGCAAAAGTAAGTGCAACTTGCAAATAAATCATAAAATCCAAAATTAATAGTATACCATCTTCAGTTATCATGCCACCCTCAGCTCTTGACTCGCTCACCCGACTCAACGTTGAATATCCAATGCTTTTTAAGTTAATTAACAACAAGAAAGCGCGTACATCACACGCTGGTGTTTTAGAGTTCGTAGCCGATGAGGGTAAATGTTACCTACCGTACTGGATGATGGACAATTTGCTGCTGGAGGAGGGTGATATTCTTACAATCGAAAGTGTTTCATTGCCTGTGGCTACCTTCTCTAAATTTCAACCACACAGCACTGATTTTCTAGACATTACAAATCCTAAGGCCGTTTTAGAAAATGCTTTACGTAATTTTGCCTGTTTGACCACTGGAGATGTTATTGCTATTAAGTATAATAAAAAAGTCTATGAACTTTGCGTACTGGAGACACGACCAGGAAATGCTGTCAGCATCATTGAGTGCGATATGAATGTTAGTTTAAGTGGAGAGTGTGAATTTTAGAAATTAATTTCGATTTAAAATCTTTTTCTTGTTACAGGTTGAATTTGAAGCACCAGTTGGTTATAAAGAGCCCACAGTACAACGAAGGGATACACAACCTGAAGCTACAACGCAGGAAACTATAATAGAAGAAGTGGTGGAAACGTTTAAAGGTTCTGGTGTGCGTTTAGATGGTAAAGAGAAAAAGGAAAGTCAGCTAGAAGCGCCTGTTACTAAAAAAGTAAGCAATTCCAAACGATTCACATTTAATTATTTTATATTAAAGATAGCGACCATGTAAACAAAAAAAAACTAGCTATTACAATCCCGATTTCGATTCTTGCCGATTTTCGACACTTTCATCTAATTGACACCACGGTGTTCTAGGTCTTCCTGCGGATTGCACCAAAGTACTGATCGACAATGTTTCTAGCGTTCTGCCAGATCGCGTGGCCTATCCATTGCCAGTGTCTTTTCATAATCTCGGTTGAAGTTGAGTGTGACAGAGAACACTGCGAAAGCAGCAAAACAATTTATTGATGCTTATACTTTCCCCGTATGCATATATTAAAATTGGGTAAAGCTTTATTGTTGATATTGCTTCATTTTTTGCAGTTTTCTGAAAGTCCCTATAAATCTAGCACAATACGGTATTTAGAGTTCTCGTGGTGCGTTTTAATTATGCATTTAAATGTGTTTTATAGGAACGATTCTTATTTGTAGCGCTTTTAAATTGTCTCGAAGCATATATGAAAAATAATGCAAGAGATGGAGGCAGGCTGAAAATAAGCCACATATGGTAGCTGGTGGGGTTGTGGAGTTTCACTAACCTGAGAAATTTGGATTATTATTTTTGCCAATATTTTCTACAATAAAAGATTTTTACATGTGTTTTTTTTTCGTGAACCTAGCGTAATACTCTAATCCGACCAAGGGGCGAGTGGCGGAATATCTAAGGCAAAACTTTTTCAATATTTATGTTTTTATTTTTCATTCCCCTAAATGTTAAGGGTGGTCCGAAAATTACAAAAAAACCGAAATAGTGAGATATGTTAGTTTTACCCTCTTAATGACACACAGGATAGGGAGGTTAGTTTTACCCTCTTAGTGACAAACAGGATAGGGATAGAGATAGGGATATGGATGGCGATAAGGATGGAGACAGATATGGAGCTGAAGATAGTGACATGAGCTGGGAGGGCAGAACAACGTTTGCCGGGTCAGCTAGTCTCTATTATATAATCAAGCTTTTAATTTACTAAAAAAATATATCTCCTATTCCACTCTGCTCACCCGCTCGTGTTAAATTTTTTTCTTCTGATTTTCAGATTTTATCACGGGGCGTACCTGATTACGACTACCACTTTGGTTACTTAAAATTTGATCGTTCGATAAAACCTATCAGCGAGCGTTTAAGCAAAATTGAAACTGAAGAACCAGAGCCTGAAAGTTTCCAAGGCCAAGGATTTTCGATGAAGAAATCACGAAAATAGTTTTATAGATTTGTTTTTTCTAAATTATATTTATATTAAAAAAAAAACTGTACAAGTATATAAACGATAAATATTAAACAAAACTATTTAGTACATATACTCAATTTTCCTATAGGTTGAGTGTTAACTTAAGGACTTCTTCAGGGTTTTTTGCTGGTGGTGCAATCGTTGACATGGCTGGCAATCGACGTATCTTCCTACCGTGTTTACCTTCCTTACGTTTCCAAAGACCAGAGCGTGGACGGTTGCCCAATTCGCGCATCTTCTGTGCACTACCGACAGGAGTCTTATTATGATCAATATTGGAAACGCGACCTAACATTTGTGATACGAGTTTAAATTGGTTAAATACACTTCCTTTTGTAATTTTATGTTACAGCTTAACTTACCCACTGTGGCCATGCAGGTCTTGTCAAAAGCAAACTCTCGCTTCGATGGTAACTGCACAACAACTTTGTCATCAAATTTCCGTAAAATGGTACCAAACGTTCCAGCAGAATGTATTAAATGACATTGTTGTCCAGGATTTTTTTCAAGACAGTGAATTCTCGTACCAACAGGCAACGCGCCTAATGCATAGGCATCGCCTTCATTGGGACGTACTGTCAATGGGGGAAAAAGGTGGCTCAATAATTAAAGTTACAAAAAATTGTAAGATCCCTAACGCATTTACAGTAACACAATTTTTATAACAATAAAATGTTGATTATCAAAGTTAAAATCGGTTTCTAAACTACCATAAAATTATGTAATTTTTCACCTGGTATTCGTGGTATAAAACGCGATGTCTTTATAATATCGCCTGCTTTCATATTCTCTGTAGCTATGATGTACTTTAATTCATCTCCATGGGCAACTAGCGCCACTTTTGCTGTTCGACATCCATCGAAAATCACATCGATAACACGTTCCTCTTGTGGTGGGCCTTCGAGAGGCCCATCTCGCACCCACTTGACCCAGTGAAATTTGTGTTTGATGCCACCACCAATACCCTTAGCTATCATGCGACCGCTGTTTGGATCACGTCCAGCCAAGTGAGTTATTTTCAGCGGTTGTACCGTATAATCATCCGGGTAATGAACAATGCGTCGATATTGAGTTCCAGTGCCGGGTATCGGCTTCTCCACTATTTTGCATTTTGTGCGTACTTGCAACACCGCTTTCATCGACATCAGGTTGTACCGCTGTGTGCTGAGCGCACAAGTAGCCATTAAACGTGTTATATTATTCATTTTTGAACCAAGTTACTAAAACACAATTTATTTGAAGTTTGCAATGGTTTAGTGACAATTTCTGCAGAAATAACGTCGCCAAAATTCACAATAGAATGCTTAAAGGGGAAGGAATGTCAGAATTTCGAATAGACAATGTAACAACAAAATTTTTGCAGAAATAACGTCGCCAAAATTCACAATAGAATATGAATGGGAAAGGCATGATTTAACCATTAAGGTTCTCGCAAGCTGTCAAACTCACATCTGAAAGTGTTGAACGTCAGAAGACTGGAGTGTCAAAATTCAAATCCAATGCAAAAATCACAAAAAAAATTAAAACGATTTGACACTACACTAACTTTTGGAAGAAGCAGCATTTTTTTTTGGCAGTAACCTGATATAGTTAAATCATGGGGAAAGGAATGTCAGATTTTCGAATGGACAATGTCAAAATTGTAGAAATGACATGACAGCTATTTTGAAAATCTGACTTGTGTATTTCGCATGTTTTGTTTTCTTAAACTTGACAGTACCCTTAATTATATTTGATAGTGCTGTAGAAAAATTTGCAAGGAAATTTACGTTAAAGTGTTGCAAGTGTTAGCTGCAAAATCCATGACGTGATAGTGAATCTGTTGGAATAAACTTGTTCACGGTCCGGCGTGTTTTTTTTTGTCAGTTGTACTTGGTTTCGGATATATAGCTGTAAGAAATGGCTATGTTCACGGCTCAGCGTGGCTTATGTTTAAATTTTCGTAGTGAATACACCTTAAAAAAAGCAAGCTTAGAACCCAACAGCGTTATGACCAAAACGGGGGTCGTTACAAAAGTATTATATGTAATACGATATGCATATGTGTATGTTTTGACAATACTATGCTTATTCTCGTATAATAATGTCGAATCCTGACCCAAACATGGCCTTCCACCCTCTTTTTCTCTTTTTGAGCCAATTTTGCTTGAATGGGTGGCAGCCCCATTGGGGCAGGATTCGATAAGACAACCCTACATATTCTATTTAGGGTCTTCGAGCTCTACCATTTAGCATACATTTCAAGCCGTAATATTTTTTAATAAACCCCTGTTTTGACAGAATTCAACAATGCAACCTTGTGTTTTCTATTTAGCCTCTTCGAGTGTTTTCATTTGGCATATATTTCAAGCTTTAATCTTTCAATTAATTTAACGAAATTAACCAAAAGTCGGACAATATCGAGCATAGAGACGGGCCTTGGCAAGGAAATTCTGGTTTGTTAGTTTCACCAAAATTCATCACTATCTTTCCATCACTAGACTTTCGAATAGATTAAAAAACAAAAGTTTGGGAAATAGTTTTCCGTTTGACTGAACAACGATGAAAGTCAGTACACAAAATTTGTATCTACAAGAATATATTAAACTCCATGAATAGCTTTGATGGAAAAAATATTATTTTGCTTAGGATCTTGAAATTTATGTGGTGGCCCTAAATGAGAAGTATCAAGAGTATAAAAAATTATTTCTCCATGATGTAAGAAATAAAGGAATATCCCATGAAAGCAAAAAAAGGCAGCTTGTCGAAAAATGTTCAGTTTTCTATAATCTGTCACTCAATTCAGCCTTCTTATCTTATACTTGAATCCGCTCAAAGGACCAATATTCTTTGATAGGTTCGCACGTGTTGAAAAAATACTTAAGTTTGTTAAACCTTTTAGATTAAGAAGTGATATTGTTTTGATGAATTTTAAAGAAGCGGTCTCCTTGGATAAACCATAAATAGCTTCACATATATAGTTTGTCACACCATGCAGCTTAAACTTATATCTTGCTAACACAGAGCATCTATTCATAACGATAGCTTATTAGTTCGTTGTTTTTCAGGTACTAAAACACCCATAAATCAGAGTTCAAGTGGCAATTTTAGTTGTTAAGATAAAAAAAGATTTCCCACCACACACAATCTGAAATTCTGCGTCGGTCAATATTTCTATCCATTTAATTTTTGATTCTTAAAAATTAATGTATAAAAACTTATTCAAATTTCACAGTTGAGCGCCGGCGTACATATTTTTATCCACAGCCAATGAAACTTCTTCTGCTTCGAATCACTACACCGACATAGAAAGAACACGAAACATTTTTCATTAATTGTTTTATTTAAAAAAAGTTCATTCATTAATTTTAAACTTTTGGATGCTAAAAAGTTTATTTTGTTACATGCTCAAATTTTTGAATCTTTTTGGAAATAGTTATTTTTGTAAGTTCTTCATTTGTATATCTACACGCAGCGTCGATTTATAGCCAAAACCAGGGCTACCAAGGGACCAGGACTTTTTTTCTACTAACGTATGAATTTTAATAGTGGTAACCAAAAAAAAGTCTTCGATACTTTGACACCGACTTTAGATTTCGCTGATATTCGGGCATTCATAGTTGTCAAAATAAGAATTTGTAATTAGTCTGAAATTAAAATGGAAAAATTTATTTTAACAAATGATTTATCTTATTTTCCTCTAATATTTTTATATGAGTTAAAATTTTGTATTCATTTGATAAGAATGCTACTTTAAGCGTTTTTTTGCTTACATATTAATTTAATTTAACAACTTTAACATTTGAATCCGACGCACAAATCCCAGATCACTCCACCGGGAAGTTTTGCGTCGAATGGAAATTAAACAAATGCCACCGAATTGCTACTTTTTGTATATGGAATGAGTGAACTAATATACACCCAATTCTGTTTTTACACGGTCTTTTTATACACGGTTTTGATTTAACACGGTCTAGAAAAAAAATTTTTTTCCCGTTTTTACACGATTTGATTCGATTTAGCACGATTATAAAAAGCCATTTGATTTAAATTTTAAAGAAAACTATTTTTACTAGTGATAACCCCCGAAAATCGGGTGAGTGTTCTGTACACACTAACCAGATCTGAGTTTTATAATTTTTGTTAATGAATTTTTAATGATTTTTAATTTGTTTTAATTTACTTTAAGAATTGAATTATGTACTCTTTGTTTATTAATTTATGTTGTTTTTTCTGTTAGTTTTCAGTTCCTAAACTTGCGATAATTTTATAATTATGTTACTTTAACTGTAATGAATGGCTTTTATAAGAGTTTTTTTTTTGTATGAATCATTTTTTCTAACTATTTTTTCAGGGTATAGAACTATTCCCCTTTTTTTCTATGTACTTCATGTCTTTTTTTACACGGTTTTTTTTACACGGTTTTTTCTGGAACGTATCTACCGTGTAAAAACAGAATTAGGTGTATATGTTTACAAACTGCCAAAAGCGATATTTTCTTATTAGCCGTGACTAATTAGAAATAAGTTGAATAGAATCGAACTTGGCAACACTGATCTTTTCTTGCACCGCAAACTTTCCAACAAGTACCAGTACCAAGTAATTTGCAGATTGACAGTTGCGTATGTATTCAGCGCTGCAATTACATTGTGCTGAATCTGACACTCCACAATTTTGTTCTTTCTGTAAAAGTTGACACTTGTGTTTCAATGGTTCTCTGGTGGCAACACTGCTGAAATCCCTCTAAATACAGAAAAACACAAAACAAACGCTTCTATCTTTTCTTCTTCGTGCCCAGCTGCCAGGTGCCAGCGCGCTCGCTTAATCACGCTAATGTTTATATTTTTATTTTTTGGCGAAAAAAAAACGTGTTGTGTTTTTGTTTGTAAACACTTTAAAAAATTTTAAGAAAAAATGAATTAGAAGAAATATTCGGTAGGTAAGTCCACACCCTGTACGTGGTGCGAGAGTTTTACGCAACAACAACACAAAAAAAAATTCCATGCGGCCACTGCGGCCGCATTTTGATTTTTTTTTCCAATTTTCCATATTTTTCGCAGTGTTTTTTTTTTGTTCGCCTCCTTCATCACGAGAACGATAATCGATTACCTTGAAATAAAATCCACCGAGCTACCTGCAATCGAAAAAACCAAAACAACCAAAATCCACCGCCATTAAAAAGAAAAAACAACAACAAGAAAATCAACAAACAACAAGAAGAAATTTGAACGAATTGGTAAAAAAAATAAACGTGTGAGGAAGCCCAATATTTTGTAGAATCCAGATCTGGAGTAAAGTTAGCTACGCAACAACAAAATTAACTTGTTCAAACTTCAATGGAATTCTTTTCCTCCCCGCACCACAACCAACAGCAACCTCCGCAACAACTTGGCCCCGGTGCCGGTGGTGTTGATTCCACTATGTCATCCGGCGCAGTTGCCGATGCAGCCACTGTCGCTATAGCAAAAGATATGTTACAGCTTCATCATGGTGGCGCCATTGTGGGCAGCAATGCCGCGTCGGCAGCAGCATCGCCAGCGTTGGAGCATCAATCCCAAGGTGCCCTGCAAATCCCAGACAACGCCCTTGGCATGCTAAAATTTGAACAGGATTTGCTCTACATCAGTGAATCCTGCACCATCATTGGACGTAATTCATCGACATCGCATGTACATTTTCATGTTGCCGAAAACAACTTGGTTTCACGTAAGCATTTTCAGGTGCTCTACGATTTCGATTCCAAAGAGTTTTTTGTGCAGTGCCTCAGTAAAAATGGCATTTTTGTGGATGATTTCCTGCAGCGTCGCAATGCCGATCCACTAAAGTTACCCAAAACGTAAGTTGAGAAAAATGTGCACTTGCGCACAGTGTAGAGTTGTATAATTTTGTTTTATATTTTCAAATATTTTTTTTTTGTTTGATAGTACATAGGGAAACTACTTATTTTGTATGAGAAGTTTTTCACAGTATGTCTTAGATATTCAAAATTTTTTTTTAAAAATTTCCACTCCAAAAAAGAAGTTTGAGGAATTTTAGCACCGATCTGTGTATACATCCTATAGTATAAGTGTTTATTTATTAACACCCTGTGTTGTTCAGGTCTGATATTCAATTTCTTTATCCGAAAGCTGAATTTCCAATAGCTACTTTTGCATAGTTACAGTGGATTTTAGGCGGTAAATTTCGGGTGTACCATATGCATGTAAAATTTTTTCCAGAGGAGCAACAAATATTTTTTATTGCATAAGTTTATTTTAGGTGCTCCTCTTCGATTACTATCGAGGACATAGCTTTTCAAAAAACTTTAAAGCTAAAATATTGATTTAAAAAGTTTAAAATTGGGTCTACGATTTGCGAAACATAACAGTTATTCTAAAACTTTGTGCAATGTAGATAAATTAAAAAATTCACTTAAATACCCAATTTTCAGTTGGAAATATAGCTTGTTAAATGTACATTAGGGTGGGTCAAATAAACCAAATATAAATTAAATAATAGTTTTTCAATATATATTAAAATCAATAGGCATTGGGATTCTACTGCAAATATCTTCTAAATGGTTAGAGTAATTGATTAACCAAATGAGACCTTTTTTGTAGAGCGTTCAATTCCCTATAGAAATCATTGAAGCTCATTTGACAATAATTATTTTTTAGTAAGTTACAAAATGCAAAACAAAAAATTAATTTTCTTAAAATACTTCAATCTTTGACCTTGAATATCCTTCTAATGGTAAGATTAATGAAAAAAGTGTTTGAGATCATTTTTGTAGAGCGTTCAGTTTCCTATAAATATTGACAATGCAACTGGTTTAACAATCTATTGGTGATAAGATATGACCATTTTTATATTAGACAAAATTAAAAATGGAAAACCATGATGAGCATAATCTTCCTGTTGATATTAAAAGCTCAGATTTGGCAAGTAGTTCCTAGAGGTACCAAGGAACTAGTTTCCGTGTGTCGGATTCAAAAAAAATCATTTGATTTATTTGACCCACCCTAATGTACATATGTATGTTACATAAAATCATGTCATTAGAAAAGTTTAATTTTTTTTATTAAATAACGCTTCAAATTAGGTGGTGATCATACCTCATTTTGTCGCTCCCTCGGGACGAAAATTTTGTATGCATACAGTAAACTGCGGCATTTTTTTCATAAAAATCTCGGAATTTTTTATTAAAAATTTTTTTTAATGAAAAAATGACACAATCAATCGAAATTTTTATGAAAAAAGCTACAATTTATCGCATGCTTGGAAAAGTTCCTGCCAAGATGGCGGTTAAAATTTTTGAACGTAAATTTCAAAAAACTATAAATCCTACTCTGGTACATGGTACTCCAAGTAATTTGACTTTATTTTAAAAATAAGGGGGTACTTTCAACAAGCTCTACATCCAACTTCAAATTGAATAGAGTGAATTTGATATAAATTTTGAATTTCCAAAAGAAAAATGTATTGAATAACTTCAAAAGTAACAATTTTCGAAGACTTTCAATATTCCATCAGAGCTAGGTTTAGTATATGTAGGTAAATCTTGTTTAAAATTGATATTTAACAAAGAATTAATTTCTTAGAAAATACACTTTAAGTTTTTTATTCCTTTAAAAATTACGGTCCAATTAATTATTTGTACAAATCAAACAGCCAAACTTATATCAGCTCAATGGTACTGAACAGTGGGAGATAGTAGCCATAAATATAAATTTAAGTGGTAGTGATTTGAATTGTCATAATAATACTCAGGGAGGAAGGGAACGAAACTATAAAAGCTTTAGATTTTTTTGGGTTAAGTGACACAATGGGATCAAAGTTGAACTTTGAACACCATAAATATTGTATGAAACAAAATATGCGAATGTAGCATATTGACGGAAAGCCCATTGTTTTCACTGAATAAAAACATACTTATTTTTTTTCTATCGATTTATATGAATTGTCCGAATTTTTCAAAAACTAGAAGAAAAATGGCAAAAGTGACAAACTTACATAGAAAAAAATATGTGTGTGTGTGTGGAGTCTATAAATTTTGAATATACATACATATAGTTTTATTATATATATTTTTTTGTTTAACACATTTTTAATGTTGCTTATTTTTTGAAAATTTAAATTCTAATGAAAAACTTTTGACAAAATTCTTAAATTCAAAATTTGAAAAACAATTTTTTAAAACTAGAAATAATTAAATTTTTTAAAGTAAATTAGGACAAGTGTTTTATGTGGTGTAATTGTAAAAGTGTAAATGTAGAAGTGTAAACGTGGGACACTACATATGTGTCTCCGGATTTCCAAATTTTGTTTATATATTTTGTGGGAAAGTATGCTAAACCAAAATCCAAAGCTCGAGCTACAGTTTTTCACAATTTTTTTTTACAATATTTTCCTAATGTAATTTTCTGAAGGAAGAATATATATTGATATGCATAAAATGCTCATATTAATTTATTTGTATCGAAATTTACTAAATCAGCATATTTGCAAAAAGTTTATAGATTATACATTTCAAAAACTAATTGAACATTATTTGATCGAATTGTACAGTCTTACCAGAAACCGATATTTTATGTGAAATTTCACAAATCGGTCAATGCTTTTTAACAAACATGACAGAGACAACAAATGCAACAATTTAACCTGGTAATTGGTGACATATGTTTCGGCTATTACCACATATATACATATTCACATACATATATACATAGCTTCATCAGACCAGTTTTGGTTAATTTGTACACGGGTTTGAACCCCGACCATTCCATGAATTATGTTTGGACAACCGTTCTTAACACTTGAGCCATGAAAGGTGTTCTCCAAGACGTGTACAAAGTGCAGTTTTTTTTATGTTTTGCATTTAAGCAAACAATGCGCCACCTGTCATCTCTTGTCATTTCTTGTTTGCCATAGCTTTGTTGAACCGTCGGTTCAAAGACTTGCTATGATGAGCTTCAAATAAAATTTCCATTTCAAAAAACGTTTGTTTGAGGTTTTATATTTTATATGTGAAATAAAAATAAATAAATAATGGAAACTTCAACAGCAAAAAGATATGTGCATACTATATCCCCGGATTTCCTTAGTTTTTTATATGTTTATTATGTATGAAAGAACTGTTTACCAAAAGTAAAAGTTACAGGTGGATTGCAAACAGTGCAATATTTCAAGTAAAAGCATTTTTTTTCTTCACATTTTGCAACGATTTACAATAATTTTATAAGTTTTAAAAGCATACAGTGTGATGGGAAGAGCTTAAATTTAGAAGGGAGTTACCTTAAAGATTCTGAAATAGGTAAAGGATATTCTCCCCTTTCCATCCCCATTGGGATAAGAGATATAAAATCCAATGCTTCTCAAAAGCAGAAGAAATAATCCTTCCAAGCGGGTTTTCTCTGATGACTTGAAAATTAAAAAAGATATAAAGCTAGCAATATTTTTGACATCTGCATTGTCTAATTATTAGAAGTCTCAACCACATCCCATCTATATATGAAAGGCAAGCGTGTCCATGGATGGATTATGCTCATATTCACAAATTTTTGTTGTTTTATCCTAAAAAAAGTCTGTAATTGATTTGCAAATACTACTTGTGTCCTTTATCTCCTCACGGGACGGCCATAGAACCTCAAAAAACTCTTTCAACGTGCACGATCATTAGCGAATGCCTTCAATTCTGGCCAACATTTCCCTGATTACGTATTTCCTGCTCCAGAGTACGTTACCACGATGATCTAGGACGGCTGCGTTTTCTGCTACCCTGAGGGTTCAACTTCAATGCTTGCCGGCAGACTTCAATTGGTGATTTCCGCAACGTGTGTCCAATACATTTCCGCTTTCGTCGTTTGATTTGAATGGAAATTGAATCTCGACGACATTTTGCAAGCAGTTCGACATTGGAAATGATCCTAGGCCAAAAAATTTTGAGAATTCGGCGAAGACAATTGATAACACGCTGTGTAGCAGGGACAGTCCATTGAATGCCGCGATTGGTAGAGTCTAGAGCTCTACTGAGGATATCGTCAAGTACTATCAGAAACTGAATTGGTGGCAGCCAACAACCTTGGTGCACACCTGAGACAAACTTAAAAGGGTCAGAAAGTTTCCCGTTATGTAATACTTTACATTTGAAACCTTCGTATTGAGCCTTCATGGGATTACTTCTGGGTGCTGCACCCAGTCTGTTCAATGCATTCCAGATGCAATTTCGATCGATCCTATCAAACGCAGTACTGTAGTCGATGAAAGATAGATGTATCGAAGCCAAGTGGCCGATTTTGACGCGGCCAGGCCGTTAATCGTTTGTCAAAGTCGCGGGCCTTGTAGTAATTGAAAAATTTCGAAAATGTTTTTGTTCCGTTAATTGGAAGATACTTTAGGAAAACCCGAGAATTGGAGGATTTTTGCTATAGGTATATATGTATGTACATACTTAAATTTTTTTGTAACGAGCAAAGTTTTTCATCACCAATTGTTTTTAATAGGAACTATTTTAATATTGGCGTCTAAAAAAAAGTTAATTTTTTCAAAAAAATTCAAAACTTTGTAACGTTTTAACGAAAAAGAATTTTTATTTTGGGATTGCAGTTCATTGCTTCTACTTAACTTGGCAACTCTGCCAGTCACTCATTTATGTGCTCCACGATAGTTCAAGGTTTGTTTGATCAATACTGGCGAAATCCTGCCTGATATTTTCGAACCTCTAACCTTACCTACAAAAGATATCGCACAAGTGAAATCAGCATTGCCAAGTGAATGGTAATTGAAGCCCATTTCGAAAAAAAGTTTGAACTATTGTCAATATTGATATTATGCCACTTTTGCAGGCGAAAGTCACTTGCCATTCTTTCTTTTTTTCATATAATCTTTTTTTTTGCGAATTTGCTCAAACTTTTAACAAGATTGATAGGAGACTCTTAAGCCTCGACAGGCAATGAACATTGCGTGGCTAAAAATCACATTTAAGACAGGAAAGGGCGGTTGCGTATAATGCAACTGTTATGATGTAGTTTGTCAATGAACAGATTTTTCATCTGAGGTCTTCCTGTTAAGTAACTGGTCCGAAGTAGTTTCGATAAGGTCTCAACGAGAATATATTATTTAATTTCCATGATTTCGTCTTTCTCAATACCATGGAATGGAATTATCAGTATTCAATTCAAAATTTTGATTTCTGAATTAGAATCAGCAAAAGAATTTCTAAGAACTGGAACTTTTGAGGAATCCAATTTCTAAAGGCGTGATTCTTATCTAGCTAATTATAATACAGAACTTTTCAAAGCCATAAATGTTAACCTTGGAAACACTATAAGATCTTTCCTTTAACCAAAAACGTTATACATATTTCAAAAATATTGAATTTCTTTGACGTTAAGATCAATAAGACCGTTTATTTTTGTATGTTATTTGACTGAGGAAAGCGGGGGTTAAATTCATGAAACAATAAAAAAAGAAATGAGATTAACTTTTACCACTTTTTATAATTTTATTTGATTTTTTGACAGTCTTTCCCAAAAGAGTAGGATCAGAATACGTGTAATTTGCAAAATCGGTCGTAAGAAACATTGTTCCGAGATTGAACATCAAACTATTAAAATACTGAAGGAATTGAGCCAAAACCTTTCGAAAATTAATCAGTATAACGCAGTGCTCTAAGGATATGATTTGCAATGCTCTGAACTCGGCTTCAAAAAGAGAGCAGAGGAAGAAAACGAAACGAAAAAAATTGCAATTTTTCGACAAGTTGATGATGCGGCAGTCAAAAAAAATTCTATTTCTTTCGTCGAATGAGATTAAACAGGTACTTAAAGCTCCAGTTACCAGCTGTTCACACCAGTAAGAAACAGGCTTCGAGGTGTTGGATTACATGGAAGAAGTGTCAGGAAAGTACCGTTTCTATGCCAAAAGAATTTGCAGAGAAACTGACAAAAAGATTTTTAATATAGCGATTAAGGGGTTAAAGATGTATTAGCTAAACTTGAAAGAGTGTCTTCTCAAACTTTGTTTATTCTTTAGGACTTTTACCTTGTTGTATTTTTCAAACCGGTGAGTACGACCTCTTAAAATCTTTTGATCCAATTAATTTTTATTTTGTATAATCCTACATGCCTACATATATAAATGTTGTTCTTGCCACCTTTTTCACGTATCTTGCAAGTCGATTGTATTCCTAAAGGAGCTTCACTTGACTTCGAATCCTGAAAATCGCGATTTAGTATAATATTCATCTAGTAACGCTAGCTACAGGATAGAATGTGTATGCTTATAATTTTTTTTATTTAAATTTTATGGAATTCTACATATGGCGTATGACATTGGTCGCATACTACGGTTATGCGACTTTCTGATGGGAACTATTTCCATAGTGCCTCCTGAAGACCACTTACAGATGTTCTTGTAGCTCTACTAAATCTATCACCACTGGACTTTTAAATAAATGATTAAAATCATTAAAAAGAGTGCACTACTTCATGGTTAAAGTTAATCTTGGAGAATACATATTGCACAAATTTTCAGCAGTTTGCTACACACTACAGTTTTAAAAATAAGACTTAGGTCGGTACAAGAAAATCCTAAATTCGAATTTGGGCAGTCGTGTATAGCATAAAGCCAGAAAAATATTTTATTTTTAGAATAAGTATAAATATCCGAGTCTTTTAAACGAAGCTCATGCATTAAAATATGCTTCAAGCATATGTTTATAGACACATTAACAAGACGCAAGAACATTTTCATACAGACTGACAGTAGAAAATTTTGCTTGCTCTGAATGCTCATAACATTACTTCCGATATAGTTTAGGACTACATTCAGCTGCTTTTGAATATAGCTTACTCTCTACAGTAAATAAGTATCGATAAAAGTCTAAAATATAACACTAGCGTGCCCGTGAGCATGAACATGTCGTCACTCCAGTATAAATTTTCCTTCATACCCGTCAATAAAGATGTTCACACATCAAAAAAATGTGTTATCCCACTGAGATTGGTACAAGGTGTATTTGTAGAATATGTAGCGAATAAGACAAATAGCCAAATTCAATGAGTGTGACTTGTAACCGTCTCTTCATTCAACAATGTTTTCTGAGTGTAAATGTAAATTGTTGCGATGGTAAATTGATTACTTCAGCTGCCTCCTATATTGTTTTTGAAGATATATCTGATGGTGATCCTATAAATAAACTCAATGAGTACTGGGCACAAATTTACAAAAATTTTCCGTGAAGTTTTTCACTTGCTTGTGCTGCGAATTTGAATTTCGATTGCAAATTCACCGCACACTTGCCTGCAATATTTTACGTTGCAGTGCATATTAAAAATGCTTACCGGTAATTTTTGTACCTGTTTTTATTTTAATATCCTTTGCTTATAGTCAGTTAAAGATTCGGTTGAGTTTAACTGTACATTGTGGAAACGCCCCTGAAAACTATAAATAAATTATCTACGAAAGCGGGAATGTGTGATAGAAAATTCAAAACCGGTTATTCAAAAATAATAAAGATATATGACAGGCTTATTATAAAAAATGTGTAAAATATCTACTCGTATAAAAACTAGCAATTGATCAAATTGTGTATAGTAATTATAGTCAATGTGATAAATAGTTGTATGCTTGTGTTAAAATAAAAAAAAGCGTAGCTTCAAAATATTTTAGCATTGATAGAAATGTTTGCATTGCATTTGCATTGATTGGTTATGTCCATTGAATACAAGGAACCTACCGGCAAGCAAACCGAACCTGGAACAGGTATTGAATGCAAATTACAGCCAATGAGTTCAACCTCTCGTGTTTCTACGAAGAGTCTTTTTCATTTTCCATGGTGGTCATTGGCAGGGTGGATAAAATTATAAGTAAGTCTGACTGAAGTCATTCGTTAGGAACTTTTCCTTCTCTCCAAATGGCTTCGAAATGGGAAAGACGTACATGTTTGTGAAATTGTACAATTGAGTTAATGCTTCGACTGGGATGTTGTCATAACCTCGTTCTATATTTACTTAAAGTTTGTCAGTGCTAGCTCTTTAATACAATATAGTGCTATCTGATGTTATCAGGACCGGCAGGAATAGTGGGTTGAGTGGGTAGCTAGACCCACTTGAGAAATCCCGAGTAGGAAAATTACACACTCGAAATAGTCAAATACCATATATCGACAACTTGGTCGATTTATACATTTTGAATTTCGCATGAAAAAGTGAAAGCAGTTGCTGATGTGTTGAATGCGTCTCGTGATTCCAAATTTGAAGAAATTTGGGAAAAAAGTGTTAAAGCTGTAATTGATTTTGAACTCGGAGAACCTCAAATTCGCCGTCAGCGTAAAATGCCCAAACGTTCTGATCAAGGTATAACAAAAAACTTCAAGTTTCTAACACCCAAGGATTATTTTAGACAATCTTATTGCGAAGTTTTTGACCAGTTGATTGGATCGTTAAAAGGTCGATTTGATACAGAGGCAGCAACATTTTTCGAGTTTTTGGAACGATTCGCTATCGGTCAAACCGCTGATGTTGACAAGATAGTCAATTTCTATAAAGACGATTTTGACAGAGCGAGGTTGTTGAGCGACCGTGACATTTTTTTTTGCAACTTTTGCGCAGGCAAAATGAGCAAGCAAACAATTTGGGGGAAGTTGTGAATTTCTTGAAAAAATACGAATGAGCGTTTTGTTCGTCTGTTAATATCAATTCCAGGGTCATCCTGTTCACATGAGAGAAGATTTTCGGTCCTTCGTCAACTGAAAAATCGGCTGAAAAAGGTCACTCTTCTACATATTTATTCAAATATGACCGACGAGCTCGATCTGGAAAACTTGTAAATGAGTTTATTTCGCGTAATTCAAAGCGTACTAGTGTTTTTCGTATGCGAAAATAAGTTTGTTTTAAAAAGGTGACACGATTTCCATGTTTTTTTTTTACGTATATGAAGAAAAATCTCAACAAAAATAATTGTATCAAATTGATTTATTAATATAAACAACTATAAAAATTATCTCATAGAAATTTTTCTTGATCCACATACGTTTTGCTCCCCTCCGGCCCTCCCCCCCCCCCTCCGCGGTCTCCGCTAATCACTAATTGACTACCCACTTGGGCCGAACATGTCCTGCCGGGCCTGGATGTTATACACAAATAAGCTATTAGCTGTAAGACTAAAATACTTTAAAATGTATGAGTTACTGATTTACTTGAATTACTTTCCTCCTGCCAAAGGAATATATATATACGAATGGTATGAAACTTGTTGAAATATTAAAGAATTTAGCTAGGGAACGATTTATAACGAAAGACAAATGTCAAATTGGTTTATGTCAAACATCATTGATCTAAATCCTGCAAAAAGAATGGTTATGCTGCTTTGCTCTAATCCTTTGTCCATAATTTTGCTGTAACGAGATTATGGAATTTCATACAAGGGGTGAGCCTTGGCCTTTCATCGGTCAAGATCAATCCTTTAAGTTTTATATCATAATACATAATCACTTGCTCTATGTAAATTATACAACATTACCTATTTCCTGTCGTTTTGCTTATGAAAAAGGCTTGGCCATGCTCTATTTTGTTGCATGAATTACCTTCTTTGTTGTTTCAAATTATTATGGAACAACCGTTCATAGTGACCACATCCAGTACTGCTCTGGAATATATGTAGATGTGCAATACCGTAACAAAACTTCTCGTTTTGACTGTAGCTTGATTCAGTGTTGTTTTGGCAAAAAGTTAGTGTATTTTTAGTGTAGCAAGAATTTCGTAGTTTTCCCCCATATATCTATGCTGGGCGGTTTTAAATTTAATTTAATAACAAAAATGAATTGTAAGCAAAAAAATTGCTGAGTTGAGACTTTTTAAAATCTACGACTTAGCAGAGACAAAATTTTGAAAATTGATAATTTTTGGTCGAAAAATTCGATATGTTGACGCAAATTTCTGTAATACTAAAAGTATTTGAATGTAGTAATTATAGTATCGATTAAATCTGTTTCTTTCGAATATACATACATACATTAAGCATTCGCAATATTTGCCACTCCCTCGCATTCTAGCCATTTGTGACTGCAGATTAAGACAAAGGCTTATTTACGTCAGTTCAAAAATACAAACAATAGTTGCTTTATAATCTTAAATATTATTTAAAACCCTGAATATGTATAAAAAACGTTTCTTTTTCAGCTGCGCTTTTCGCTTTCCGAGCACTGAAATACGCATCATGTTCGAAAGTTTTGTTCATTCACCTTCGCCTCCGGCTAATTCATCGTTGTCTGTTGGTGCCGGGACTGGTGTTGGCAATAGCAACAGTCATCTCTCGTCAGGTGGTAATCATAATAATAGTAGCATTGGTGGTGGCCATGGTGGCAATGCCAATGTTATTGTCACCGCTGCTGCGGATACTACAGAGCCCCATACTACCGCCAACCTGATGCCACTGGAAAGTTCCAATGTTATCTATTCACCACTCAAAATTTCCATACCGAAGAAAGAACAAAAAAGCCCGTACCTATCGCCAACTGGTAAGTATTGCATGAAAATAAGCTGCTAAAAACTTTAATTTTATCAAAGTTAAAAAAAATTCCAGAGTGTTTTTTATAAAATTGTAAATCTATAAAAAAATTAATTGTTGGATAATATTTTTTTCCCAAATATAATTTATGTTTTCATTATTTATTGTAGGTACAATAAGTGCCGCGAACAGTTGCCCAGCAAGTCCACGCCAAGGGTTTCACAATCCAAATTACAATAACTATGGCAATAACAACCTGCAAAGCGTAATTATTTATATATTATTCATTTTCTTCTTCGCAATATTTATGTTTACATTATACAGCAAGATCTATTTCAAACCCCTTCGACGGCCAGTTACAATCATAACGAGAAGCCACCCTACAGCTACGCTCAATTGATCGTGCAAGCTATTTCTGCAGCACCTGACAAGCAGCTGACGCTATCCGGCATCTACTCGTTTATTGTAAAACATTATCCATATTACCGCAAGGAGACCAACAAGGGTTGGCAGAACTCCATACGTCACAATCTCAGTTTGAACAGGTGTGTCATACAAATTGTTTCCAATAAGAAATATTGTGAGGATATTGAGAAAGATCTGTTAAGAATTTAAATTTTTTTATATTTTTGTTACAATACATAGTTTTGAATTAAAAATTTGGTTCATCAATTTATATTTTTTTGACTTCAGATACTTTATTAAAGTTGCACGTTCCCAAGATGAGCCCGGTAAGGGCAGCTTCTGGCGCATTGATCCCGACAGTGGCGCTAAATTGATTGATCATAGCTATAAAAAACGCCGCCAGCGCAGCAGCCAAGGCTTTCGTCCTTCGTATGGAATGCCACGTTCGGCGCCGGTATCACCAAGTCATATGGGTGAGAACCTACTTTTTAAGTTTTACTGTACATATGTTATATTGTGTTAAATCTTTACAATTAAACACATTACAGATAATTCTCGTGAGAGTTCGCCACTTCAGGACATTGTTTTGCAATCTGCTCCAGGTTCTCCAGGCATTTCTTTGGAAAACCGTTCCGCTGAAGGTAAGTCTATTTTTTAGATTGTATTCTCATAGGCATTTTTCGAAAACCAAAATTTTCGAACCTAGTTCGTAAACTAATCGTGATACAAAAGTTGTATGGCTTAGGCGCATTGAATTTCTATAATCTATATACATATGAATATAGTCAAGTGTCATTAGAATTCTTTCGACGCATGTATATGAACTTAGCAAAATCCTCTGACTAATATTTCTGAGCGATTATTTGTAAAACGATTCGACTGATTTGGATAAAACTTCTAAAGTTGGTTCATCTGTATATACATAAGATAAAATATTATTGGGACAGTTTTATTTTATAAAGCTTTCCCATCGAAGCTATTGCGCTGAAATTTAGTACATAGTTAGATTCCGACTGTTTCAAGCATATTTTGAATGAGAGACACAGTAAGCTTTGTAAGCCGTTGTCTGGCCATTTTTGTTTTATACATATTGCAATTGCCCACTCCTGATACTGCATTCACCTCATTCTCTCGGAGTTTAGTTTTCTAAATGTTTTTTTTTGTTTTGTGCACATGAAATTACTGAACAAGAAGCTCAGGAAAAATTAAATTATAATCTGTTCCAAAAACGCAAACAAAGAAATTACTCTCGGTAAGCTCGTCGATATTTACATATGTTTAGCACTTGCAACTTCGTTCATGTCGCCAGAAAAGCTTTCAACGAAGAGCTTGAAAGAAATGTATAATATCAAAAAAGTAACAAAAACAAATGCATACAAGATAAAAATGTAGAATTTTGGCGTAATTTGTTTATATTTTGCTATGATTCTTAACTGGTCAATGCAAAAAGTGAAACATAAAGTCGGGAAAAGTATAAAAAAAATTTATAATGGTATGGAATAATATTAATAAATTGAAGAAGGTAGTCTCGAACAAAATTTTATTAAGAACAAATAGTTAAATCCTGATATACATATTGATTTACAATTAATCATTTGCCTAAAAGTCCCCCTATGGACACATTTCTGAAACCTTAATGTCACAGTGTTAATCTTAAAAAAGAAAAATTACCCCTCAATTGACAAATTCATATCAGTAGTTAGGAGCTACGAGCCTCTTTTTTAAAGCAAATACTAAGTAAATTGGCTGTGCACTATTGCAATCGTATCAATATGTCAAAAAAATTTAGTACTAAATGCCCATATAGAAGTTTCTGATCAAAAAAGTTACTCATTTTGGGGTAAAATATTGCTATTTCTGTAAATCTGAAAGAGTTATTATATTTTATTTTAACATATCGTTACTTTAATACAGAGAGGCCCTGACTAACATTTTTTCAAAATTGAGTTTTTTGTAGATTTTGGTAGGTCACCCACTAATACTCCATTGATGAAAAAAGTGTGTGCTACGATTGAAAATAAAGCATTTACAAGCAAATAAAAAAAAAACCATTATACACTTGAGTAATACAAAACTTCATTTTTTCTGTAAGTAACCAAAATGGTGGGTAGGGCATTTTTATATTAAGGTAACGATGTACTTTATTTAAATACGATATATCCAATCCATCAGAAACGATATAAAGAATCATAAATAAAAATAAAAATCATGCAATAGAAAATCAGCTGCTGTTATTCCATTACCATATGTAGAGCTACCTTTAAACTTAAAAAAAAAAACATCATGATCTATAAAAATATCCATCTTTTATTTAAAAGTTTAAATTTAAGTTCTAAGCAAACAAATACCGCAAAACTGAAACTATTACAAGAACTAACTAATTTTTATGCGTCTCTTTTATTGTATAAACATCCTCTTTTTTCCACATTTTCTATTTATTTCAAAGTAACTGCATTCTCCACTTCTGGCTCCATTGCAAACATATTTTTTTACGCATACAATGCATAGGACAGCTGATTCCGTACAGAAAGGGCGTTCAATTTCGCTCTCTGCTTAAGGAAATGACATTTTTGGAAATTGAACCAATCTTTTTGTTAAGTGTTAGTTTTAATATACTATTTGTGTGTATTCGCGCAGTTGCAGAAGCTGACTTCAGTCTAGGCATGCATGGCTTAGTTGGGCCTTTAATATTTAAGTCGACACAAATATTTGAGTATCGACATTGCCGCATTGTTGCAGCAATAAATTATTTCGTCGCCGCTTGTTCGTCCAATTGTTTGTGTTCACCATAAGAAATAGTACGGATGTAAAGGCTAGCGCAATACGTTGTGGATTTTTGTTTATAGTTAACGACAATAATGCAATGTTGCGCTACGGACCAATAACCATCGCAATCGTCGTAGTCATTTATTGTGCGATTGAATTCCCGTGCTATTGGCTTTTGGCTGGTATCTTTATAGGAGCAGATTTTCCTTTATGCTAAGGAACTTTGTCAACCGTGATGCCAACGCTTCGGTTCTTGAGTCTTAATTATTAACTTAAAAATAATGGACGTGATTATTATTATTATTCTCGTTTAATTCAATCGGAGCATCACTCGACAGTTATAGTATAATCGTGTGTTCCATTACTCGATAATTATAGTGAATTTATGTGCGAAGAATAATGGTTAATTGTAAATAATTTTAGATGTAGTAATACTGAATAAAAGATATTTTAATCAAAATATTCGTCTACATACTAAATACAAACTTAAGAAAAACATTTTAATTGGTATTCTGTAATCTTATGTGTACAAATAAAATATGAATGAAACGAACTTTTAGCGGCATTTCCTCAAAAAATTTTAATCGTAGAAAATTTACAGTCCGTCTCCTTATTTCAATTATTTTCTCTGTGGAAACTTTTATACCCTATCTTTGCTCAGAAAAACGGCTATGAGGAAATATAGAAAAGAAAAAATGTATTTCATAAAAATTACTGTTTTGTTTTTGGTGGTCATGATGGTAGTATGACCGAATTTCCCAAACTTTTTTATATTGGAAAATCTAAAAAATTACCCCATTCTCAAAAACGTAATGCTGAAAATATTAACATTTTGTGATTTTATCATTTTTAGGTGACCAATAAACTAATGAAACAATAAAACCTATTTAACCCAATTGCTCTTTACTAAATTCTAAGTCAATAGTCTATTATGTAAAAGATGGATTTAGAAACTGCTGACCCAATTTACAAAATTTTTCGCAATTAGTAAGAATATTGAGCTCCGAGCGTTAGAATCATTTTTATTTCGATTAAGTAAAGTTAACTCTAGTGATTGAGGTATTTAAGCCAATATTAGGATATAAGTAAACAAACATTGTCAGACGTTGGGCGAGTTTGCGTGGTACTCCCATATAAAGAAAAACTTTGAAACACTACACTAGGAAAATTAGCTAAACTCTGTACGGGAACACTTGGTGACACAATCAACCGCTGAATAAAATGTGAGTGGGGTTTCACAAGTGGTTGTGGCATCTCCTATAGAAGTAAAACCTCTTACCAAAGATAAAATAATATAAAATTTAAAGTAAACGACTTAGGTTTTCAATATTTCTCTTTTACGCTTTACGAAGCATTACATGTAATTAAATATCAATGTTCAACAGTTTAAACCTTTACCGGAATACAGTATTCTCTTACATGCTAAATATGAATTGTTTGATTTTTTCAATTTGAAAAATGTGAGTGGCTTAGCATTTTGAGAAGTATAGGACAAACAAAAATCGGCCAATTTTGAATTTTTTTTATTATCATTAAATAAAATATATATGAAAATAATAGCTAAGACTATATATGTATTAGTTTTAAAAAAATCATGCCAGAGTATGGACTATTTCAAAAACTGAAATAATATATCTGCGTCGGACTTATTGTAACTTGTAAAAAATGTATAAAATAATGTATATACGATTACATGTAGTTTTTATAAAAAATCGAATTCGTTCATATATTTACTGGTTTTTTGTTATTCGTTTGAGTGACCGAAACGTTACCGCAAAAAAGAAAAAAAAAAGAAACGTACTCGTCAACGGAAAATGCGGAAGAGGATATGCCAAATTTTGCATAGTTATTTATTTTTCTAGATACACTATTCAATGATTTCTCTTATAAACTTAATTGCAGATTTAATCTATGGTTCTCAAAATATGCATCAACAACCAGCTAACAATTCCCATCACCAATATAAGTAAGTATTTTTAGTTAGTTTGCCAATATTTGCCTTCGTGCAATAACATTTATGCATTCCCATTACAGTAGCGGAAGTCCGTACTATGTTACCAATCAAAATTCAATTATCGGTGGCGCTGTTGGTCAGTCGCATGTCGATAGCAATGCCGGCGGCGGTGGTGGTGGTAATAGCGTTGGTGCTTTAATAGCACTTAAAAGAAATCATGCTATGGCCTCATCAGCCCCCACCAGCGCAATAAATATGGGACATCAGCAGCAACAGCCGCAGCAGCTACAACATCATCCGGACGTTCTATATGAAGAAATGCCGACAGATTATAGCGGCAACATGGAATCAGGAGATGATGAATGCGATGCCAAACGGCAAAAATATATTTCCGATGTACTCTGATGTGTTTCTGTTATGACAACATAAATCTGGCACATTGACTTTCGGCGGGCGCAAATTTATAGTGTTTAAAATGATTATTATAGAATGAGGATGATTTTTAGAATGTAGTAGATGTTGATTATAATGATGATAATGACGGTTGAGATGATAATATAAAGAGCTAAGCCGTGAAACGGCGGCGTCTAGACGAAATCGATGTGCTCGATGGATTGTTGCAAGTGAATATTCAACTACAACAAACAAATTATAACAAATACAAAAGTAAATTGTATAATGATTGCACTTTATTATATATATATAATATAAATAAAATTCAATTGAATTCAATGTTTGGACAAACAAATTAAAACTATTAAAAAAATTACAAAAAATTACAAATGAAATACTAATGAAGAGGTTTTTAATTGCAATTGGAAAATACAACTTACAAACTGATTGGCATTTATCAATGGATTAGTTAAAAAATACATATTTATAGAATCAAAGACACAATTTATTGCGTAAAACTTTATTGATCAAAATTATTGCAGTTTTACATTGGAGAAAAAAAAAACAAACAAAAAAATTTTATTCAAAATTCCTTATTAGAGTTTACTTTTGTTGTCAAATAAATGTTGAAAATTCACTGCTTGATAAGCGCTGCTGTTGTTCTTCTTCTCGTTTTTAAATATCGCCAGGATAGCACTTAGGCTTTGCCGTATCCATGCACTGTGCATCATCGACTTGATGGAAAACTAAATATAAAAGAGAACGTTAATTTTAATGATAGGTATGTATACTAGTTATTAATATTGAGTGAAAAAATTTTATTGGCATTATTTTGAATGCATTTTTAGGAGTTGTCAATCTAAAGATTTTGATAAAATCAATAATAAATTGCGCTAAATTTAGCGGTATCTCGTAACTTACTAGCAGTAGCATTGAAACTTTATGCCAAAAACCTATTACACAATTTTTTCGAATTCTTTTTTATCTATAGGAACAAATCTATGCCTGGTTCAAGGTTTTACGTGATCTGTACCTATGGTCAGCCAGTCTCGGTAATAAAAATAGTTCCGTTGCGAACGTAAGCAGGACAAATACGCATTCAACTTATGACGTTAACGTGACTTAGTCACACCTCCATCTTCCTGTACTTTTGCAGTGTATACGAATTAAAATAAACCACCTTTTGTCCAGATCGCATGTTAAAAAACGGCACTAAAACTTTGATTCCGCGAAATTTGGCTTAGTCTAGGCTTTGAGAAAATCTTTATCAAGCCATTAGTAACCTGTTGTTTTTGGCTGAGTAGTCTAGGTTGTATTAAAAGGGACGTGGCAAAGGATCGCCCGAGGGTGCTTCTAGTGTGAGACCAAGCAGTTAGTCGTTGATCTCTACTTTGAATTACGTTTATGATTAAGGGAATGGGTGACTTCTCCTTGTTTAGTCATATAAGCCAATAAATTTGCATAAAAATTTGCATAAAAATTTGGTATTATTTTTAACACGAAATGTGGGTCCCCATTTGTATTTTTGTTAATTTTTTTAGGAAAAATTACGAAAAAAGCGCGTTTGGAATTATGCATGAGTTGCTCATGTCGCTAGTGAGGTTGTGCACCATAGGTGACAAAATTTAGAAGGCGAAACTCGATTTATTGAGAAGATATGTCCAGTGTCTTTTTCCATTTTTATAGTGAGAACAGTTTGTTTCGTTGCCCAGGATGCCATCCCTTTGGTGACGCCACTGCGCGCACAGTTGGTCCGAGTAAACAAAAATATATTTCACAAACCTGTGTAGCTATCAATAATGATTAAGCTTTAAAACTTACTTCTTTCGGTATTCAAGCAGTTCCATTTACTCATCTGGCAGAGACTGTTGAATTGTTTCCAACACTTTCCATTGGTGGCACAAACGCTCAAATCAAGGCGTGTGCATTGGAAAACGCATTTGCTTGAATCATCAACACGGTTGTGATGGTGCTGCTGGTTTTGTACATGTTGGTTGATCACGTATGGAATGTGTTGATGCACTTGGTTCACAATACTTTGAACATGTGGTGGTATATAAATGGCCTTTGGTGCCCTTTGTTGGTTAAGATGAGCGTCAATAACTTGCGGAACGTGTTGGTGCACCTGTTGTACAATCTGCTGCACGTTTTGTGGCACATTTTGAAATGTCGCTACTGGCACGCCAACTTTTTCATTTACAACTTGTGATGCCTGTGGTATGGTCACATGATGACCCTTTACATGTATGGGGCTATTTGGAACATCTGGAATTAGTTGTGAATCTTTGTGATGTTCTTTAATGTGGCTTTGCACTTGTGGAATGTGTTGCAATACATGCGTTAAGTGCTGTTTGGCAAATTGTTGTACATGTTGTGGAACGCCGGGGACATGTGGAACGTTAACACTTGGTGCTACAACATTTTTTTGGACCACTTCTTTTTGATGTTGAAGCTGGTTAATATGACTCTGAACTTGTGGAACGTGTTGAAGAATATGATTGATGTGTTGTTCGGCAATTCGCTGGACATGTTGTGGAACACCATGAACATGTGGATTTTGAACTTGTGGAACGCCAACATTTTTCTTAACTTCTGTTTGGTGCTGAAGCTGATTTATATGTTCTTGCACTTGTGGAACATGTTGAAGTATATGATTTATATGCTGTTCAGCCACGTGTTGAACATGCTGTGGTACACTATGCACATGCGGATTGTGTACATTTGGAACACCAACGTGTGGCCCGCCAACTTTTGGAACATCGACAAGAGGTACGTCAACTCCTACGTGTTCCACAGCAAAAACTTGTGTTAAAATCGCTGAAAAAACAAAAATGTATCCTTTAGAAATTCGAAATGAAAGATCTTGTGCCCTTTCGTACCTATTAAAATAATCAGCTTCATCCTGCGTGTTGTAATCCACAAAATAAACTTGTATGCAAATACTCGAGATTCAGAAAGAGTTCTGTATTGATCTTTGCACAAATTCAATTCTTTTATACAAAATTCAGCTGCACATTAGCGGTAAGAAAATTTGTTGCATTCCTTTGGGCATCTGCCAGGAGATTTCGATATTTATTTATTATGCAAATTCAATTATTAATGAGAACATTACTTTAATGTTCTGCTAAATAAGAAGCGCGAAAAATAAATAACCTGTTTGCATGCATCGGATTTGTGTATAAATTTTGGTATTTTGTTTTAAAAATAACTACATAACTGCATTGCATAATACAAAGTTAACAGGGAATCAAAATCAAATGTCTTTATCGGATTTTTCTTTGGCAAATCTTAAGTTGGATTTTTTAGCAAACATCTGTTACTAACTGAAAATAATTTGAATTTTGGTTATTATCAGATAAGGGTGTGTACTGCGATTATAAAATATATTATATCCAATATTGGTTCCTTAATTCGAGTCTGGTATCCGTTTATACTCATCACGGCAGGTCCTTTTACAGTGTGGCCAATAATAACTGTCAGTAAAACAAAACGTTACAAAAATCAAAGTCGTCAACGGTATTATATTTTATTTATTTAAGAGCTTCAACAATATTTCAAAATATCTTAAATTAATGATTAAGTTCGAATCCTTCATCCTTCTCCTTTATTACAACACGGAACCATTTGGAAAACGATTGACATGCGGTACACTCGATATTCTGGTCTATTTCGTTCCAAATCCTTGTCAAACGCTTTATGAACCCATCAATTTTTAAGCCTTTCGTTGAGCCAATATTATCATCCATATAGCCTCATAAGCAGAAATCTAAGGTGATGCACAGTCAGACTGTGTCAAATTTTCTTTTGTAATCTTCGAGCTCTCCGTTTCATTATATTGTTTTATTGTCCTATGTATGAATCTCTTTTCTATTACCAGTGGTTTCATATCTTATAAACTATGTGACGCAGATAAATGAGACTTGGTATGTGTATACAAAAGAGTGGCAAAAGTAAGATTCAATGAAAAAAGGGGCAGTGCCACGCCTCAAATGAGAATAAACCAACCGTTTTCATATCTCTGCAACTATTTGACGCAGATGAATGAGACTTTACATACATATGTATTAATATAGAAGACAAGAACTATAACCAAATTATTCAAAGGTGGTGCTTCCACGCATTCCACTGATTCCTACCAAATAAATTGTTGATTTAGGCACCATATGGAAAAACCAAAAAAATTGTTTATCCACTCGCAATTATATAAATTATTTAATTTAACTTAAATAAAAACATTGTATTTTATTTGTTAAGACGTGGCAACGCGCGCTGGGTTTTGCCAGTGTATGTCTAAAGAGAGAGAGAGACTGCGCTTGTAAGGTTAATCAGTTAATACAGGTTGACTTTGTCTAATTGCCAATTTTTTTTCCACTTGATGCATTTTGCGTTGCAATATTTTTGTGTTATTTGCACTTACAGTACTGAACAGGAGGCCCTGTTAAAAATAATATCAAATTATGATAGGATCTAAAAACGCAAACAATTCAAAATTAATTCTTTAAATAAAAGTTTCGACACTTCGAAACAACACTGATGATTCAATTCATATGCTAAATATTTTTAAAAGATTGTGTCAAAAAATTCCATGTTATTGAAACTGCATTTATTAACAACCACCATATATTTTTGGAATGAGTCTTAAGAGAAAGGTAGGTGCGAACTAAAAATAAATATGGAAGCGCTAGTATTTGTGTTCCATGTTAAGATGATGTTTTTTTTTTTGCATCGAATGCCCTATACGTAAAGCTATAGAATTGAGTATAGAACACTGTAAATAAGGCAAAACAGAGAAAATAACTAGTTATTTTGCGAAAAACAACATTAGAAAGATTACCTCACGGAAACGGATATTTCTTTTAAAATCAGAAATATGAGTGCTGTTTCAAATTTTTTTGTTTAAATGGAAGATGTTTGTCCCCTTACTTAAATTTGAAGTTATACATAAGTAACGCTTTAAAATTGTTTCTTGCAGGGAAGATGCTACCCCCTTAAGGATACCAAGATATTGTAAAACCTTTTGTCTTGTAAAATTCCTTACATAGCCGGCTTGCTGCCTGCATAGTGACCATTGAGCTGTTAAATTAAGCAATGAAAAAATAAATTTGTACAATAATGACTTACGCACAACGACGGATGTATAAATTTAGCTTCTTAAGTGGATAAAGAAGCGACGAAAAATTCATTCACTTAAAAAACATTTCTTTTGCTCAGGTAGGAGCGTCAAAAATGCTTTGTGAAATATGAAAAAAATTTCAAAATACATAACATCATTACTCGATGAAATAAGAAAACTACCTTTCAGTCAGTGGCGTCAATTCCGTAGGGCTGGGGAAGTCATTGGTCCCTTCCCCCCAAAGATCTGATGCTAGTTATTATTCAATACATCAATTCAATAAAACCAATTATAATATATTATATTCGCTCGGATCCTAAATTGACCGCGTAAGAAAAATGGGGTTTAGTAATATTGCTCACGTTTAAATTTATTTACAAAGAAATAAATCAATTCTAACCCAAACTTCCCGCGCCTTAAATTCTGCGCGCCTACCCTAAATCCCAATCCCTTAATCCCTATGTACTTTATGTATGTGCTGCTTATGCATCTATTGTTCAGTAAAATCAAAATAAATTTTTTATTGGAAGGAGTGTCCATTATTTTAATCTGACTTTAACGCTAAATTATGAATTTGAATTAAAACGCCTTTGTTTTACGTGACAAAAATTAACACACGAGAAATTTAAGATTTAAGGTGGGTATTTACATATGTGTGCATATGTATATATATGGGACATGTCCACATCTAATAAAAGATCATAACAGCTGTAGCAGTTTAAGTGTTTGCCGGTAATCACCGTAACTATTTTCAATAAAATGCAGTCAATTGTAGTCTTGGTGTTTTTCGGTAATATCGGATGCTGTATAAATTTTCGTATTGTTTCTAATTTCAAATGTAGTACCTGTTATGAATCAGCATGGGAATGTTGTACAACCTAATCATGAAGTTCCAGTTAAATGTGAATATTATTGCGCCAGCACAGAATTATCAGTTTGTGCCACAAATGGCCAGTGTATGCAAAAGTTCGAGGATAAATGTAGCATGTCTGCCTTCAATTGTAGGATTCCACAAAAACCATTCGTTGTCATTGAAGATTGGAAATGTGAGCAAAATTGGGCTCCAAGGTGTTAAGGTCAAATAATTGCAAACAACATAAATTATATAATAAAATAAATAAAAAATTGTTCAGAGCTAAATGCTTTAAAAACTAAGGTGAATGTCCGAAAATTTTAATTAACCTCTTTCGATCAGTACATTGAGATCTATAAGATTCAGTAGTCAAATATTGGCTTACTACCTTTATTTACAAGAAAGTTGTTTGAAAACTCAAAACTCTGCACCTGAAGAGAAATGAAAAATGTTTTCTTCACAGTTTTTCTCAGAAAGTTGAATTCAATAAATTTCATTGGCCAAATTTTTAAAGTTTCGACCTTCTTTTGTAAAAGTTTTTGGAGTTATTTTTTCCGAGGCCAAGCTAGTTCATCCGAAGCGTATTAGGATGAACTAGTTCAGCCTAGGAATTTCGGTCGCGAATCAGCGCGATGTCCAACATCGGATTCGCGGCGACTTTTGGCGGAGATGAGTGTTACGCAGGACTTACTTTATGAAGTGAATGAAATTTAATTTTAAAAAATTGTTTTAAGTCTCTTTGAAATATCTTCGTCAAATAAGGACTTGGATGCTCATGAAGATTTAATTTTTTCATTACGAAATTGCCCATATACCAAAACAGCGATGGACACGTACCGGCATTTTCTGCCCTCATAGCCCGAACCGTTATTCGACGCACAAACAAACAAAAAAAGATTCACAGAATTTCAACGCTAACGACGCATAGCGTGGCAATTGTTTTGGTTTGTAATGCAATTTGGTTTTTTTTTTTGCTGCTGCCGAATTTGGCAATGAAAGCAAAAAAACTTTGAAATTACGTTTTTTTATTGCTTGATTTTGTTGTTGCGCCCTTTTGCTAGATTTCCATGCCCACCGCTGTACTAAAGCATTAAAATGGGCAAATGCAAGCTATGAATGTTTTCGATCCTAATTATATACCTGTAAGACATTTTCAAACATATTTTTGTGTATCATAACTTTTATTCAGAAGTCCATGCTCTGTGTAGAATTTAAGAGGTTCTATAGTGGCTTAGAGTAAAATTTGGTGATCATTATAAGAAGTAAATGAACATTTTTTTTTAAGCTGACAATATGTGCCTTACGTGTAAGATTTAAAAAGTACTTTATTTTTTCAAGCAAACAACGCTATTATATTTGTAGGAGACGTCCTACGGCTTAGCTAACACTTTTCAAAAAATAAAAATTGTAGATCTATAAAAAATTTTGTAAATTAATCGATGCATTGATTGTGTAGCTATGCAGCATTAAAAGTGGTAACATATAACAAATCTTCATCACATATTGAATTTCCGTTTTTTAATTTTCTTTTAAACATATTTTTGCTTAATTTTTACCATTTATAAACTATTATAATGTCACACCCGTTACATTTGGATGTCACACCCGTTACATTTTTGGAGTAACGTTGTATCTATTATTAAAAAGTTTATGTTAAAAGTTACTCATGATCCTAATAAAGAAGTATTTCTAAAATGATCATTTATTACTCATTCCTGCAAAATTTTAGGAAACTTAAACTCAAAATATTGAAAAAATATTTTTTTCAACGTCAAACCCATTACGCATTTTAAAGAAAATTTTTTAATTAATTATATATATATAGTTGTCAAATTTTATGTTTTTAATATATATCGGCAGGCTCCAAAGAACTTGTTGCAAGAGATGAAACTGAATTCTCATACTTGCCTGAAAATATATGAATGGGCATTTCCATTAAAATGTCACACCCGTGCCCCTGGAAGTGTCGATGCACCAAAACCATAATTTTTTTAGTTTTTTTCTATGATAAGTGTACATAGAAAACCGCGAATTTTAAGTACTCCAAATCTTATATGGACACCAAAATCGTAGATTATACTGCTTCAATAAATTAGGCCTTAATTTAAACAGATTACGAAAATTCATATTTTTATTACTGTGGCCTCAGAAATTAAGTGGTTTGCTCTCGTGGAAGAAAATACACCTAAGTTGTGTAAATATCCGAAATAAAGACAGAAATACCTTTACAATTGGGGTTTAGAACATAGTTCAAATTTGTCTTAAGTATGTCAAAAAAAAAGTACATGGCCGTTTTCAAACTTTAAGGGCTTTTTTCGAAAAGCGACGCATCGATTTTGTTAAAATTTACTTATTTATATTTTAATAGTTATCATTCAAAATAAAAAGCTTTTGGCATTCAATATTTTTATTTAAACTTATTCTGTACCACCCATACAAAATTGACATTATTTTGTTAATATCAGTTTAGGGAGCTTCAAAAAAAAATATTTTTTAATGTTCACCATAGTTGCTGGGTACATTTATGCAGCATTGGAATTGTTACGTTGTATGGAATTTAGAAAAAACCAGACCATATACTCCGGCGGCAATAAAGCCGATGCCAATCTTGCTTGGTCCACCTCTAAATCTTTAGAAAATGATTTGATTTTTTTAAGTTATTATTTATTTTTTTGAGAAAAATAATACTTCCATGAAGTAAGTATGACCTAAAGAAAAAGCACACTACTTTTTATACGCTACAAAATTTAAAGGATATAGGACCCTTCTGGAGGCTAACATGAAATTAATTATATTTTCTAGATGACATTGCTGGATTTTCATTAATATTCAAAAGCAATTTATTTAAAATTTTCTAAGATAGGTACTTATTTACTTAAATTTTTTTGTATAACCTCTAGGGAATGGCTTAAATGAAATGTTGCCGAGGATTAAAAGCATAGTCTTGTGGAGGCGCTATGTTCCATGAGCATATACAAGGCACAAGAGATAGAGAGAGAGAGAGAGAGCGCATGGTTCCAAACCTTTAAATTTTGAGAAAAATTACAATATTTACTTCTGACCGCCAATGTTTTAATAAAGAAACTAAGTTTTTTTTTATTTATAATACACCACACCTCGTTTTAGATATGTGTCTGTGTATCTTTTTCACTTTATTAAAATATAATATCTACATATTTTTAATTGTGTGCAAAAAGTCTAACTTTGTAGCTACACATCCTTCCTACTCCTCCAGCATTTCCTTTTCAGTGCACTTTTTCAGCCAATGCATTTCACATCTTTCATCTTTAACCTCCTTAAATACCTTATTCGGATGCATGCAGTTGTAGGTCTCCATGACACAACGGTTGGGGAATTCATGAATACAATCCAAGTTTACGGCACAGACAGGAATAAATTCTAATTTTGTACAAAGTAGATCACAACGGTTTGGATCATCCTGCTTTTTAGTCTCCATCTCTGTAACAATAGTTGTAACTTCATTGGTAACGACAGGGGCTGCAGTTGTGACAACCAGACCAGACATCTCAACTATCATAGGAGTCTCGACTATGGGCATTTTCACATTATCATTAACTTCCGGAATTTGTGTTAATACCATCTCAGATACTTGAGGATTTTGAGTTAAAGGCACTTTGGCTGCACCAATTTGCACACCAACATCTTCGGCGGGAACTTTGTTGGCAGCCACAGTGCTGGAAACAATTGGTGTAACTTCAGTGGAGGCAATATTATCTTTTGAAATCTCTGAAACAGTTGCAACTTCATCTACTGCCTGGATAGGTGCCAGCACAGTGTGTACAGTTTCTTCGGACATTGGCGGCACTTTGGCTGCGTTGACAGTTAGCAGAACTGAAAGCAGGAGAGCAATAAAATAATGTGACTGACGAAGCGTTCTGGTAAACTCACCTGCTGCAAATATCACAATAAATTTCATGGTTAATACTGTTTGGAATTCGATGTTTGAATGTTTTAATCCACCGAATGTCTGTGTATTTATACAATATCAAACGTGAAACTCAAGTCTCGGAAATTAAAACTTCTGCGTCATCATATTTTACAACGTCTAAGGATAATTCATTATATTGTATGGATAAGTCTTATTTCAATTGGATTAATCATACACGAAATTGATTTTAAGAAATCAGGTGTGACTGTGGCTGGTTAACGTTGTAAGACCAGTTTTTGCATCAGCCCAAGCACAAGCGTTTTGTTTGCGTTTATTGTTATGAAGAGACTGCAAAATATTTATTTAAGGAATCAAAAATGTACGTAATGTGTGTACATTAGAGCAACTCACACCTCATTAAGCACAAAAAATAAAATAAAATGTTGGCTGTTCTTTCCTAAAATTGACCCTTGGTTTATTTGACGGTGCTTCTCAAAATACTTCGGCCCTAGCGATTAGCGTTTTAAAAAACCTCCGAACAACATTGATTCACGCCAAATAAAAGGTCACAAATGATACGAAAAATTATATGTAGTTAAAAATTACTAGAACAGCTTTCCCTAGATCCGCAACTTACAATCGGTAAATATTTTGAAGTAGTGAAGTAGTGGGAATAAATTAAATGTAGATATTTTTCCCTAGGACAACGTTTCATGAAATACTTATTGGAAGTTTAATGGTGTACATGAGAGGCGTTATGACAACATATATTCCCTTAATACCTCAAAACCATACGTGGGGGCAATTACAACTATAAAATGTGTTGTATAATGTTTGAAGCACCACAATTCTTATTAGAAGTCATATTTAGCAAGTTGTACATGAAAGGCCGCACAGATCAAAATATGTCTCAGTTTCTTTAAAACACTTAATTGTGGACAAATGATAATTAAAAATTTTGTGCTGTACCTTGTTTTTAGATCATAAATTTCACTCTTTTTTTAAATTCGAAAATAGCTTCTTGCATCATTTTATTTTTATATAAGAATTCTCTCTTAAACTTAATATAGAAAAACATCATTAGAACAAATCATTGCGAACTAAATAGAAATGAAACTAAAATACGCAAACACTCCGAGTGGCACTAAATTTTTATATTGTAGAATGCATTTTCGGCTGATACTCATTGGAAATCAGAATTTGCATAATTTGAATTAGCACCGGATAAAGACTTTACTGAACGTGGGGCTAAGAACTATAAAAACTAGAAAGCAGCTTTTTATAAGTAAACATAAAAAAATGTTTTTGTACGGCAACGTGTGAAATGGCGAAAGTGATTCTCTAACCATATGTCATTGATGTTGACGGTGTGACAAAAAAAAAATTGGAACCACCTGGTTTTTTCCCATAAAATCTGTACAAGTCAGGGTTGCCAAATTGAAAACAAGGAATTAACGACGTTCCCAAAATAAAATAGGTTTGTCTTAAAAATGTTGATGACATTTTTTTAGGTTGCCAATATTAAAATAGTTCATATTAAATGTTTTTCTTTGTTCACCAAATTTAAAAAAGTGTACATACATGTAACAAAAACTACTCCAGCTTTTTCTGAAATTTTTCAATTACCACAAGGCAGACGCGCCTTGCTGTTGGTTTGTGATCGCCTGGAGTTTTACACGCTTTTTAATGATCGAATATGCCCCACAAGCATAGCTTGTCGAATTTCATTATAATTGGTTTATCCAATATCAAGTTTCAGGCATTTTGAAAACTGCTTTGACTACAGCGCCATCTATGTGTAATTTATGTTATTGTTTTCCTTTTATCAAAAACTAGATTACCTAACGAAAAAAATGACATCCCATTTGTTAAAATCGGTTCATTAATAGCCGAGCAATAACGTTTTGAAGTAAAGTAAAAAAACCCGTTACTTGCTATTGGCTTATGATCGCCTGGTGTTTTGCAAATTTTACATATTGATTTTTTTCATGGGGCACGATTCTCTCACTACAAACAAACGCATATAAATAGTGTTGGTAAATAGCAGGGTTACCAAGTTGAAAACAAGGAATTAATGCCTTTCCAAAATAAAATAATTTATCCTGAATAATGTACCAATTTTCTATATTTTTCTTTTTGGAAAAAGTTTTTTTAAATAGTTTATAAAGGGTGTTTTTTTTAGAGGTATAGAGCTTCGAATTGAAATAAAGCACAAGAAAATCGTTTTAATGTCCATCAATTTGGCTTTATTGGAAGGATAATTTTATGACATTAATGTTTAAATATGATTTCGGGCATGTGGCCGCCGCGGCTGGCTCGAATAAAGCCAATTCTACAGGTCCAATTTTGAACCACTTTTCGAGCATATGGGGCCGTATGTCGGCAATAACGCCACGAATGTTGGCTTCCAAGTCCCCTAACGTTTCTGGTTTGTTGGCGTAGACGAGCGACTTCACATATCCCCAAAGAAAATAATCCAATGGTGTCAAATCACACGATCTTGGTGGCCAATTGACAGGTCCATTCCGCGAAATTATGCGCTCATCGAATGTTTCCTTCAATAAATCGATTGTGACGTGCGCTGTGTGGCATGTAGCGCCGTCTTGTTGGAACCACAACTCATCCACATTCATGCCATCCAATTCGGGAACAAAATAGTCGGTTATCATGGCTCTATACCGGTCTCCATTAACGGTAACTGACTCTCCAGCATTATTTCGGAAGAAGTATGGCCCAATGACTCCACCAGCCCATAAAGCACACCAAACAGTCAGTTTTTGTGGATGTAATGGCGTCTCCAGGGTCTCATGTGGATTCTCTTCACTCCAAATGCGGCAATTTTGCTTGTTGACGTAGCCATTCAACCAAAAATGAGCCTCATCACTGAACAAAATTTTGCGATGAAAATCAGCATCGAGATCAATCTCATTTTCGGCCCATACACCAAAATCACGACGCATTGCATGGTCTCGCGGCTTTAATTCTTGCACAAGCTGGATCTTGTAAGGTCGCAAGCCAAGATCTTTGCGCAAAATCTTCCATAAAGTTGATGGACAAAGCTCCAATTGCTGTGCACGGTGGCGAATCGATTCATTCGGGTCCTCTTCAACATTTTGCTCTACAGCGGCAATTGTTTCTTCGGTGCGCACTGTTCGACGTCTCTGCGGATGCGTATTATCACATAGAGTAAACGTAGTGCGAAAACGATCCATGGTTAACCGAATTAATTGCTCTGATAGACGATTATGTCGACCATAAAATGGACGGAGCTTGCGGTAAACTTCGCGAACTGAACCATTATTTTCGAAATGGCAAACCAAACTGAACACAAATGACATTAGAGTTGCCAGATTTGACCATAAAATGCCAGTTTTATCTCTATTCGAAAAACAAACCTCTAAAAAAAACACCCTTTATAAAGAACAGGACTCCTCTTTTTTAGTCACCAAATTTAAAAAAAGTTTGAGTTGTAACAAAAACCCTCCAACTACCGGCTTTTTCCGAAATTTTTTAATTCCTACAAGGCCCACGGCTTTGACATGCAATTAACGGCCTGGCCGCTTTAAAAGCAGCCACTTGACAAGTCTGCTCCAATAGTCATTGTTGTTGCAATATTTGTTACCAACGTTAAATAAAATAATTTTTCTGAAATTTGGCTCCCAAAGTTAGTGCAGCTGTCTAACTTTGCTCTATTGCTAAGTAAAACAAATTTGGTTATTAATTCAGTTCTACTCAGATATTTGATCATTGCGTTTTTGGTTACAAAACAATTTTTAGGACATTTACCGAACTCAAAAATCAAACAAATTCAACGCACTTTTTTATTGTATTATAGAGTTTTTTATTATTTTAATATTGTAGTACAAATGTTGCTTATAATAAAAAGTGTAAATTTAATCACTTGGCTAAACATTTAACAATTTAGGCATTGTAAGATTTGTTATTAACATGCACAAAATCAAAATTTAAAACATATTGTTGTTGTAATTAAAATAAATGTTATTTTTTTTAATAAATAATTGTAATTATGTAACTTATTAACTATTGTTAGTTCCTTGTTTACTAACCTCAAAATAAAATTTTATATGAATGTAAGTATATTGTTCTATTTAAATATGTGATTATGGTCGATTAATCAAAATTTAAATAAAAATCGACAGTTGTTTAAGAAACTAAAATTAAAAACGAAATTAAAATAAAAAAAATATAATATATTTTTACAAAAACATTACAATGAACAATTTTTTTTCTAGTTTTATTACAACTTGCTTTCACAAATATCAATTTATACCGCTCAGCTATGACAGTGACAATTTGACATCGTAAGAAATTGTCACAAATAGTGAGCTGTTTCAATAAAAACACTAAGACTTTAAATCAATGACGATCACACGAACACACTACCAAATTTTACGCTTGTGTAAGAAAGCTTTAAGCTCTCAGCAAGTTTTCATAGCACGAACAATGCGTCAACATTGACTGAGAGCTTTTACGAATGCTGAATTATAAAAGCTTACTTCGTATACATGGTACAATGCGGTAATCGCTGTTTAAAAAGCCACAACTTCAATTTTACGTCTCGAAAATATTTTGATTGTCTCCTTTATTTCAAACGCAAATTTTTTTTTGTCATATAAAAATTCAATAATTCTGTTTTCGTTTTTCTTAAATTCTTTTTTAATAAGTTGCTAAAATTACAATAACAAATCGTTTTTTGCAAAATTCTGTAAAGCATTTGTTAATAAGTTTACTTAGCTAGCTACATAGTTGTATTACACTTAATTCATAATTATTTTATTTTGATTTTACTTAAGGCTTAAAATTATATTAACAATTTAAATAAATAATTTTAGTTTTGTTTAAATTGAGGCTTTATAACTAATTAAAAACTGTTTCTAAAATTATTATACTTTTGATCTTTTTTTATTGTTGTCGTTTAGATTAATTTACTTTAATTTAAATTTTTTGTTTATAATATTTTGAGATTTTACACAGAAGGTAAGTAGGTAAGTATGTATATTTGAAATAAATTAAAAAAGTTTACAGGTAGCATACTAAATTAAGCATAAAATGTATAGAAATGGTAAATTTGTGTTTGGGTGTGTGCGAGTTGTCGCTCATCTAAACAAAATAACTGACTAAAATTATGCTGTGCAATTGTGTATATTATATACATACATATGTATATAGATAGACTTTTGATTGCATACTTTTTGGAGTCACATCAAATTGCAAAGCAAGACTTAAAATTTTATTGATTCTTCAAACATTTCATGCTTAATTCCATGTGCTACATATTTTACTTAAATAAAAAGTTATTAAAAATACATGTAGTAGATAACGTTAGTGTTGTTGTGGCTTGTTAAAAATCTTCATTTTCTTTGTATGGCCTTTACTTCTAATAACTGCGGATAGTTTTCCACGATATTGAGTAATATTGTATCTATATAGTGTTTAAGGCGGGTATTTTCATCTTCCTTCTCTTGGAAAGCTTGTTGAAGCTGTAACGAAATTAGGGCATAAAATAAATTTTAATTATGTTAAGGTGATTTTAAATGAATAGCATAAGGTTAGCACAAAGTCTTATTAAAATTTATAGATATATATATGTACAACCTAAAGCAAAAATAAAATAAAATATATGTAGAAAGCAATTAGTGACTTTGGGATAGGATGAGCACATCAGGGTTTTAAAATGTGACCAAAATTTTGCTCTTTCGATTTCGATTTTAAGCAAAATCGCAAATTAAATAGACTTATACTTTTAAATCAATTTTAGTTCATCCCAATCGAACTTTTCTGTACTGGGATACAATAAGTTCCCTTTTGAGCTTTTATGTATGTAAAGTTTTATTGACATGAGGAACATGAGCAGGGCCGGCAAAACATATAAAACTCTGGTGTCGACTGATGACGGTAGTCTAGGAAGGGGGAGGCCTGTTTTAATATATGATTCAACATGAAAATCTAACAGCTGTTTCGAGTGAAACGTTCTGGAGCATTCTTAGTCTTCAAAAGTGCTTCAGAGCGAATCCAAGCTATCAAATTGCTATCGTTGTAAGCTTTTTGATAATTTACATTTTATAGCACTTTCGAGTGACACGCTCTGAAGCACTTTTGAAGACTAAGAGTGCTCCAGAACGTTTCACTCGAAAGTGCTATAAAATGTAAATTATCAAAAAGCTTACAACGATAGCAATTTGATAGCTGGGATTCGCACGAACCTTACAGATGGGTCGAACAATTGAAATCGTGTGGCTCGCTGGCTTAACGAATAGCGCAAATGGCGTGTGTTGTTCGGATCGTAGCTTAACGTAATCAGTGGCGTACTTTTGATCTGAAAAATCTTAACAAAATGATATCTTTTCCATAAAATTACAAAATCTGGACCTACACCTTGCTCCAAATATTATTTTCATTTACTAAAAAAAAAAAACGTTTCGCTGGCAAGCTATTGCACGTAATCTGGGGGTAATGGAGGCAAAGCCGAAAAATTGGGGGACAAAAATATATGGCGTATCGATGTTGCGCCACCTGGCGTTCTTGCGCTGCTTCATATTCAAATTCAATATAAATTCATTTTTAATCGCTACAATCTTTTACAAATTGAAATATGAATGAAATATTTTTAGACAAACTAAATGGCATATAGAAATATTGGTTAAACTTTTATAAGGTTCGGGTGAGGAACTCGACACCCGCAAAATTTTCGGGTGTCGAGTACTTAACACCGAGGAACTTTCTTCTGCCAATTCTGTACATAAGTAAGTGTACATGCCTACTGACATATATTGATCGAGGGTCAGAATCGGAAATCAAGTAATTTCAATACATTTTTGAGCGCATAACATAATCCAATATTTTGCTAGCATTTCAATTGGTCTTATAAAAGGACAGGCTTAGAATCCTCTGAAACCAAAACTCACTCAAAAGTGACAAAATTAAGTTTGCGGAAAAATATCTCCTAGGCGACGATTTCGCAAAAAATTTTATTTGTGATACTAGAAAGAAAAAACTTCTATTGGATACACGAACCAATCGGATTCAAAAATAGTAAATACTCGTACAACAATTCAAGTGACGAACTATGTATGAAAAGAAATAATTCTAGCAGCCAACATTCACATGTATTTAGACTCTGAATAAGTTCGTTTATCAAACATATCCAGGGTCATCGAATTTGATCAGAGGATACTTTTCGAAAACATTCAAAATCAATATACCATTTTTAGTTTCAGCAGGGTATGTACGAACACGGATTTTCCATACTGTTAGCTGATAAGGGATAGCTAAATTTTCAGAAGAGCGCAGAGTGTCGCTCAGTGCCGAAATCCGAGATTTTGTTGAACTATGACGCTAGATATCTTGCCATACAGTATCCAATCGGTCAGGGCAAAGCTATTTTCGATTTGAAACGACTAGGGGTTTGAAAATCTTAACTGACTCAGTTCGCAACTCTGACAAAATAAGATTTTTCCATCAAATTGCCCATTACACATTATTAAATCATAGAAGTTATTAACAAAAGTCGTTATCTTGGTGAAGTAGAACTTTAAGGAGAGCGAAAAAAAGCCGGATACTTTAAGATTTTATCCTTTTGAGCTGGTTTTAGTATAAGACTTACGCAAGCATCCATTTTAAATGACAATATAAAAGGTACCGTATCTTATGTTTGAAAACTTTAAGTTCGATTTCAAACTCAGATCTCTAAATGATATCAGTTTTTTAAAATTGATTTTTTTGTTAGGTAAATGAAAACTGTCTTACTCTCTTATTGATAAGGTTACTTTTCACAGATCGGATTACATATGCTAGTGTATCATGATCGTGGCGTACCGTGCATATTCGACGAACGGCCGATGTGGCAACTTGCCGCCCCCTACCTAAGAACATAATTTTTTTCACAGTGGAAAACTTTTATACACTTAAAAAAACAGTCATCACCTTTTACAGAGATCCCAGCTATAAAAAAAATACATAAATAATTTCAAGGACCCTTTTACCGCCCCATTCGCCTCTCCCCTTCATTATGTACGGTAGTGTTCATGATACTTGTACATAATTATATTGGTAACTGAAAGCACATTATTTGCTTTATTGTAGAACTTTCATAGTTTCGTTATAACTATCATTCAAAAAATGTTAGTAATGACGAGGATTGCGAGGGAATATCGCCACGTGAGTTCATATTTATCCTATGGAGCATTTTGATCATAAACGAGTTATTAATGCCATTTCATATTTATAAACGCCTTTTTTAGATTTGTGTAATTAGTATTGATATATCTCTTCTTGCGCATATTTGTCCAATATCCCAAATGGACACACAAGGAAAAATATTTCTCAACTTTTCTATATATTTATGACAAATACTTAACATAAAACCTCACTCTCAGAGAGGGAAGACCGAGGATCATGGCCTCAATAAGCTTGCTACATATATCTTGTTTAATATTGTTCAAAATGTCACAGTTAAAGCTGAAAGAAAGATTTGAATAAGTGGTATGGGCAGGCCTTATATTTACTCTGACGTTTTAGCTTAAGGTTTATTATCGTAAAGATCCGGTCAAGCTGACCAATGAGGAAAACAACAATATTCATTCAGTACCTCACGGACAACGATGAAGACTTTTTAAAATTTAGCCCAACATGTTCTTTTTTTTATAAATTTCAATATTTGATAAATTAAATTAATGAATTTTATATTTTTGCCCAACTCAGCTTGGTCATTCTTGTGTCTCCGAGTGTTAGTATTGTAAGTCTCAAACTATCCTCATAAAAAGAACTTTGACACGGTAAAATTATTGATTGTATAGGAACTATAGGAAAAATAATTTGGCTGATCTTAACGTTTAAGATATGTATCAGTAGGAACAATTTTAAGTCTATCAAAATCCCACAAATCGTATTAGTCGAAGGTTCCAGGTCATAATTTGCTCCCTTGTAAAGTTAGGGTTTTGCGCCTTGTAAAGCTAGGGTTTTGCGCTTAAGATAGAACTCACCTGACATTATGAATAAAAAAAATTAATTATTAATAAAAGATAGTTTAAGATGGTTAGCACTCATAAATAAATTGTGTTATTGAATAAAATTATCGTTAGCTTAAGTTTCTACACAGACCACTACCATCCGAGAAACTATAATACTTTAGGAAACAATATTAACATATAGTTGCATACAAATAATTTTTATAAAATTTAGAAATTATTCGATTGATTTAGTTTTGAGCAGGCGAAAAAGCTTAAAAGTTATTTTACTTGCAGAGAACATTGAAATTTACAGAAGCGCATAAACATAATAGGGATATTCGAACTTTAATGGAATGTATAATGCATGGAAATTTATTTTTTCGAATATCCCGAAATGTAAGATGTAGTAGCAGTAGCAGAATATACAGAAAAAACAATTTTAATATCCCAACTTAATTGTGTGATTTACCTGACTTAAGGATGCTAATGTGGCTGAATCCACAGAATCCTGCAATAATAAGTGAGAAAAAATACGAAACAAATAAAATGTGAGCAACTTTAATTTTTGACAAATGCGATAAATTTCATTGATGAGCGCGAAATATGAGTTAGCAAAGCTTTTGCGAAAATTTAGAAAGCGAAAAAGCTTAAGTTTGAATGTAAAAGCCCCGACTGTGGAAACAGCAAATGTGAAGCTCTGAATGTGTGATGGCGCTACATAGAAAAATTGATTGCCGACAGTAAAATGAGATTTTGATGAAAATCTTACCTGTGCTTGTGACATTTCTTCCAGTTCTTGTGCTAAGCTATTGAGAGTACCATTTAGTAAATGACGACCCTCTTCAACACCACGTGTAAGCACTGCAGCTTGCAGCTCCTCATTTTGCTCTTCAAGGCCTGGAGAAGAGAGAATAAACGAATGAGCGTGATTTCAAATTGAATGAAAAAAAACATGAACTTACTTTTATTTTTTTGTCGCATCTCCTCCAATTCTTGATGCAACTCTTCCAGTCTTAATGTTTCCGGCGATGTTGTCGGCAATGCCGGCCCCGTTTCTGAACGTAAGCGTTCCAGTTCTTTACTCAACTCAACCATTAGCTCTTCGGCTGCTTTCTTCTCGTGTTCATGTTTGCGTTCCTGTTGTGTGGCCTCATCAAGGTCCTGTTGTAACACGGTGATTTGATCATGAGCCAACTCTAATTTCTCTTCGGTGCGATGCAAATCGTTGGCTTGCTTGTCGCAGAGTACACGCAGGCGTTGTGCCTCATCACGTAACGCATTGCCTTCAATCTCTATGGTTTTTATTTTTATTTGGCAATTTTCATTTTGGAGTGATGCTTCACGTTCGACGCGTGAGAGTAGCTCACGATGACGTTTCTGTTCTTCGGCTAAACGCTCTTCGGCACGTAGTTCAGACTGAAAGTTTGGTAGAATAAATGGAAAATATAAGTAAATTTTAGCTATAGGTAGATATGTTCTTTGGAAAGCTTTTTATATAAATGATTTTGAGCTTATGATGTTCTCAATCACTTTGGATAGACTGAAGTAAATCGATTTGGTGGCGATACTACCGATAGTCACCATATTTGGTTTAGATTTAAGTCAGTTTAATCTGGCTCAGTATGCGACGATAGTATATGGAGACGAAAATTCAACCTAGTTCTTAAAAATGTGAATTTAGCTCAAGAAGTAAAAATTCGCTTACTGCTTTAGCGCAGCCATATCCAGTGAATCGAAGGCAATGCTTCCGAACCTACATTTCAGAGTAGACAGCCGAGCCTTAATCTGCAGAAATGAAAATTATCTCGCCCGTGAACAAAGAAAATGAAGGCAGGCAGTATAATTTCTCCATATTTATTTGGTGCCATTCCTAAAAAAACTAACATCCCATTTACAGAGTTCACATCAAGAATTAATTTTTAGATAGAGTTTTTTGTCGTTGGGATGATTTTTTTTAAGTTTTTTAGCAGGAATTTTATTAGAAGCCCTGTAAAGAAGAGCTATGCTGTTGAAAGTTATTATTCCTTAAATGTATTCTGAATAATTCCATAAATTAAAATTAATTATTGAGCTAAAATTTAAATAACAATAATCTCCTCTCATATCTAGCGCTAACAGCTCGTAAATATTTACGATCTGACATGACCAAATAAAAATCCAGCGGTATTTATTTTTAATTTACGACTTCATCACTTTCTCTATTTTTTTAAGAAAAAATTGTTTTACCTCTCTGTATTGCTCTTCGAGCATATGATACCGGGCTTGTAGTACCGCATATTCGGTTTTGGTGCGTGTAGTGCGATCTTCAGCTATATTTTGAGTATCTGCCAAATCGGTGACTTGACGTTGTAGCAATTCCAACTGCAAGAAATAAACAGAGAGAGAGAGAGAGAGAAAGCGTTAATTTAAGAGATATTCAAAGATAAAATAAAATATTTCAGCTAGAACAATAATTTAATTGACAATTTTGACATTTGATACTTAAGTTAATTAATGTAATTTACTAAAATACTAACACAAGATGATTTCAAGACGCGTAGATCACCAATTATATCATCGACCACATAATCCATTGAACGCTTCAAAATCATTTGTTGACTTTTTTTTAAGACACTGCAGCTGACAGCTTATGGTGGAGAAACGTCAAACTGACATTTGCTTATTAAAATGTTTTACAACGTGTGGGTGTCATTAAAGTACGTCTGGTATTTATTTTTAAGACAATTTTAATATTTTTTCTTTGACTTTGTTGCTGGTAATTAGCAGTTAGTGTCTAAATTGCTAGAGGAACATAACTTAGCAAAACTTTGTGTTTCTTATTTATTGAATTATTTTTTGTTGTGCTACTACGAAGAAGTCTCTTGATTAACTAAATCCAATATAAAAATAATAATTCCTACTTCATTGGCAATATCAACGCGAGAGAATTCGAGAGAACGAAAGAGAAACAGTGCGGGCAGCGAAGCAACAAGTGAACAAATAGAGTTGGCGTTTTCTGTTAACAGAATTAAAATACATAAATGCAAAATAAATATTGCAGATATATGGAAATTCGTATTTATTTTCTCATAAAGAAAAAATTGATGTTGAGTTCATACGTCTGAGCTAAGCGAATTTTATGTTCCGCAGTATTCTTGTTGGCGTTTTACTTGGGCGATTACCGATATGGTTAGAATACAGGGTGACGAATACATGTGAAACATTCTTGTTGATGTTTTCTTTGTATATTATTAGGGTCAGAATATGTTTTCGATGCAAATTTTTGTCTGTCTTTGGAAGGTCATTGAACTTTCTGTTTAGTATCGGTTTGAATTTCGATTATAAATCTGAATAAAAAACTGTTGACATTGATGAAGTAAGCGTTCTGCATGAGAATGGCGATATAGATTGGGATGTTAAGTGAGCTGTTAACTTGAAGACGTTATAGATAAGGATATCTATACACTTTTGTCTCACGTCAAAAAATACCCATAGTTGGAACAGCCAAGTATTCCTTAAATTTCGTTATAAGCTCACTATAGTCAAAATCAGTCAAAGATAAAGTCATGTACAGTTGTAGTCAGGAATAATAAAATTCAGTCGTAGTCATAATGAAGATCAGTCTAGGAGGAGGAAAGTGTTGAGCATCCCTCTGTCATCGCCTTTCTCTTTGTAGGAGTAAGTTAAGATGGTTGGCGGTTTACTTTTCAATAATCTAGCTAACTTAGTCAGCACTACGATATGCAATATATATATATATATATATGCAATATCACAAAGGAAAAACTTTGGTCCATATGTGTCCTTTTAGTTTACTGGACAGCATGTCTACCCTAAACTAAGGTTAGTCCAGTTGCAGTCCAAGTCAGTCACATTCAAAGTCATTTAGATTTAAAGTCAATTACTGTTGAAGTGTGCTATAATCAAATATAATTAAATCGTTCTCTCGGTGCAGACGTTTTATTGGTTTTAATCACACCGTTTTTTTGATGACGACACGAACAAATTTTCATGTCAAAATAAACTCGAAACAGTTTTCTGGGACTGTATATATGTAACAAAAAAATATTTTTAGCTTTTAATTTTCTTATGCCTGAAAGTACATATCACCCTGTGTTCAGATAACTTTAGAGATATTGCCCTATTTTAGTAAACGCTTAGGTGAATCCTCATTTACATGCGTGTCTATTCGAATCAGTTTAACGTGGTAATGAGCGTCCACGTTCAATGTTTTGGTTTTGTTTGGATGAAAGCTAAAATTAAAGCAGGGCAAAATAGAGAGTATGAAAAACGATTATGGTAAGACACTGATAACGCGCCCTGATGTGGGGAAAAACAAAACTGCAGATAAATAAGACTGGACGCAAGTGAAGCAAAGGGACTGCAAATTAATTAAAAAAGTACCAATGTACTATCTGCGGCTAAACTACGTGCCAGTTATTTAACATTTTGCCATATATGTACATAATTTTCTGTAAATTTAATATGAATTTATGTGGAATTTTTTGAATCTTCAATATTTCAATGCTCTGTTTATTATTATGTTACGAGAAATTTTGTTCAACTGACAGTTCTAAAATATGCAACAATATTAAATGAAAATACAAATTTCAACACCTCCTCATTTAATGCAAATTGATTATATTTTTGTTCTAGAAAGAACCATATTTGCAAAAAAAAAAACAATTTACTGATTTTAAGTTAGTTGTGCAAGTGCATAAAAATGTTTCATAGGCGCACTAACTTTTAAAGGAAAATTTTTCTGGCATGGTGCATTTAGTTTTCACAAACTTTGTCCAAAGCGAGTTTTGGCTCTTAAGTCTTAAAAATTTTGTTACACAATAACGACCAGCTTAAAGTTTAAGCTAACGAGCTTTTTGTGCTTTTGTACGTATAAAATCTCATAGAAAAAGCTATCAAATGATGCTGAGATTTTATGCGACCTTACGAGTAAATAAACGCTGAATAATTAGAGTTGAAACTTTTGATACACAACTTCAAAAGATTTTATATAGTACGAGTATATCACATGACACCGATTTTAAAATGCAATGCTTTTCAAACTACAATATTAAGCTAAAGTTGATAAGTACTGAAATAATTTTTTGAGATAAATTAAGTCAAGAAAAATTATAACGAAACGCAATTGTGAAATACAGTTGCAGGAAATAAATTCTTACAAGAAACAGAAAGCAAAAGGGGTAATTAAAGAGAAAACTAAATTGCTGACTTTTAACATAAGCAGGAAATTCTAGATGATAAGCGCTGAACTTGGGTTTGTTGCAGCTCGACCACACAAATATAGTGGATACAATTGCGTATATCAGATATCTACATATGTACATTTTACTGCAGCAATTTTGTTGCACAATATATTACACACAATAAATTATAGCGCATTTTGAAATCTTTCTATAATCTGAGCTACTAGGCAATTGCAAGAGGAAACTTCTGCGAGTATCTACAACAAATAAAAACACAATCAATTCATGTTCACTTAATAAACACTTTGTATTTGTTGTATCATCCGCACTCGATCAATTTTTTGTTTTCATTTAAACGTCACACGAAAAACGTCAATTCTTCTACCACGCGCCACAATTTTCTATTCGCAACTGAATTTTAAATTAGCGGCTGTTGCCCCGCCAACATCAACATTACAAAAGAAAAATTCGGCCCACAGCGGCTACTGGGTGCCGTTGTATTGTTTATACAGTAGCAACATATGCCACCGCACAAATTAATTGGGAACAACCAGCCTGTCTTAGCCCCGTTAGCTAACGTTGGCCACTAGGCGACTAAAATAAACACATCAAAAGAGAGAAAATAAAAAGACAAACATTAAAACATAAAATTCTTGCGAAACTAATGTGAGCTATTAAAGTTTTGTCTTAGAGCCTTAATAGAAACAAACAAACCAGAATAACGTCATTCTCACACGTTACTACCCAGTAGGCAAGGGCAGTAGCAAGCAGCGCTGCTAGAAAACCTTCCTTTGATAGATACAACCCTTTCTTTCCCATCTTCTTTCAAACGAATTTTATTCAATAAAACAGGCCTTCGAAAGCAAATCTAAGACCGCTTCCCGTAGCAGGGCTCACAGAAATACTTGGAAAAAATTAAATTTTATTGGTGTTTGAATTATTTATTTATTAATTGTTTTGTTTTTTTTTTCCGCTTCATTTGCGTTGATATTTTTAGTGTTTATTTTTTGTAACGATTTCTTAATTTAAAATTTGACATTGAACACACAACACTCTACCATTTTAACATAACATGAAACAGAAGACCAGCCTAGCAACATTCATACCGTTTCTTACTTCTAACCATTTTTCGACTTTTGATGTCGTATATCTACTATGCAGATAACAAAAAAGTTGTGTCGAATCATAAAGCATTGCAACATTTGAAATCAAAAATATCGCCTTAAAAGCTTTAACATAAATGGAGTGCTTCTTCTTACCCTTGGGAGGTCATAATACCCATTCATCAGTATATTTTTATTTGCATGATCGCAGTAGTTCTAGCAGGCCTTCTCTAAGGCAGGCCTTGCGCAATTGCTTGCTGGGTCGTTTTGTCTTCTATTTCCGCACACAAAACCAATATCTATATCCAAATTTTTCCCCACATTGACTGCGTACAAATTCGTTATTTGGTTGTGCATTAAAAATAAAAAAACACTTGCTGTGTGCAGCAAGTTTTCGTCACCTCTTGCTAGCAGTAATTTAGTGATAGAGCGCGGTATTAGTGATGGTAGGACTAATTGTTGTTAAGCATAGATTACGTATATAAAGGGTTTTTCAATTGATATGTTTCCAAGTGAAGTTGTTACCGTTATTGAATTGGCAAAATCTTGCGCCAATGACAGTTATATTTTTCCATTGCAATTTACAGAAAAGATATACAACTCAACAAAACATAGAAATTAATAAATTTTTTATCAAAACAATCGATCTCCCATTGCAACTTGTTGTGCTTTTCTTACAATTTATTATAGTCATAATCGGCCTGGGGAAAGTTTTGAACATAATATATCGTTGCATATTGTTTGCTTGCCAATGAGACAAAGATCCAGTCGAAAAGACGAAAATATCGCTGCCTTTCGGACAACTGTTGATGAGGATCCAATTTTTATAGTTTCCAAAACATTCTGAACAGTTAGGACTACGTGCCGGGTTGCCAAGTTGAAAAGAAGGATTTCCAGGAATTCCCAATGTAAAAATTTTTTCCTCAAAGTGGTTATTAATTTTTTTAATCCCCCAATTAATGGCTTTTCCGAAATTGTTGAATTCATTTCACTCTATACGTCCTAAGATTGAATGAAATTGTGGAAGTCAGTAGGATTTATTAAATAAAAAGGTCGAAATTGGACTGGTCGTATTCATCTCTGTAAGAGAAGCCGAGCATAATATTGAATAATATTCGTTTTAGAACATAATTGCATCGAGTGTACTTCAAAATTATATAAGAAGGTTATATACCTCATTTCGTTTTTATTTTATTAAAACAGAAACATACCACTCCTATTAAAAATCCTTTCAATTGAAATATAAATTTAACAACAACCTGTATACCGTTATTGAGATCGTTCGCTTATTTTTTTTATAGTAGTAGTTATGGAAATGATGTGATAAATAAAGTTTGCTTGGCATTCAAATATTTCTAAGGATTGAAGATATGCGACATAACAGTGTTGGCATTCAGATTTGTTCATATTTTATAAAAAAAAAAATAAATTTAAAAATATCTATGCTGATACTTAGTGCTTCACCCATACGAGAACGATACGATAATTTTTGTATCGTTATTGTCTCGTTATCGCCGATAGTTCTCGGTTATTCCCGTTCACATTTATATATATATAATTAGATGAACCAGCTGCTTTCCCGCGCACTGGCCATTGTATAACCACGCCTACATTTTACTGCAGACAATTGGGTCCAACGTAAGGGTCTTTGTTGAATGGGAGGAGCATTAGCCAACCCTACCCTGTTTACATTTAGAGAGTCGCTTAGCACAAACAATTTTCATTTACGTATCAGGTTTTACAGCTGTAGCTGCGATAGATGCCAAGATATGGCGTTTTAAGTAATTTTTTTATTTTCAAAGGTGCCACGTCCGTTTGTTTAATTTCATTCATATTTCGTCAGGTACTTAACTTGGACAATATACATTCTAGCGCCGAATTTCATAACGACTGCTACCATAGGTGTCAAGATAATTTTTTTTTATTTTCGTTTCGACGCTTAGTTTAACTAAGTAGTTCTCAATATGTTAATGTAAATTTCATTATAAATAAAGATTGCTTGAAGAACAAAAATTACTAAGTCGCAATAGGAAAATCAATCATTCTAGATTGATCCTTATATATTTATTGCAGAACGCTCACATAATAAGACTCGGCACTCAAATATTTGCGTAGGTATTGGAAAATTATGAAAGAAATATGAAAAATTGACACTTTTAAAAATCGATGCATTTATATCATCGGCCTACCAGCAAAATTGACTATCTGCAAAAGAGTAATAAGTGCATGACGCTAATTAATCTTTCAATTATGTTAACATCTTCTTAACTTTGTGATATATTATTTTCGGTTATTAAAAAAATAATGTATACACTACCTGAAAAGGTTTGTTATAAGAGTATACTCTTAGATTAGTAACTAAAATTTGTGTACTTAACATCAAAAGCACGAATTTTTATTTTTTGTAGATGGTCAATTTTGATTGTATACCGATGATATGTCCACATATCTTAATATTTATCAGTAAATCTTATATTCCAAGCAATATATAATGGTCATTTTCACAAATTTATGAAATGCAAATGGAAATTATAATCAATCATTTTTTTCCTTCCCTATAAAAATTTATCAGCAATTCTGTAAATTTAGAAATCTAGAGAAGTTCGAACTACCTCACGATAGTATATTTTTTTTTTTTGTAGAAATATTTCGAATAATCATTTTACAAACATAGCGCTAGGTACAATGTGCAAGATATATTAAAAAAAAATGTAACAGGAGTTTTGAAAAGCGGCATATGAAGTCCCTTAGGCAAATCTAGAGCCTGTTGACAAATTTGCATGAAATTTGCCGACGTACACGCCCAACTATTCGATACCCAAGTACAGAGTAAGTATCGAGTACGAAGTAAAATGAGTATGTCATTTGAACATCACTATGCAAATGTGTTAGTTATGATATCTGTCTTATAAATGAAGTGTGAAATAGGAAGTTGAAGAAGCTACAACTAAGGCAAAGAAAACAACAACAACAACAATGAAATTATCAGCCCAAATAACAGCAATGTTTGACGTATGAGGTTTTTAATGTGATTTTTGTTACTTAAGAAAATGTTTATTTCTTAAAGCTGCAGCAAGTTCATTGTGCTTTCCAGAAAAAATATGGAAACTGACAGCAGGAAAACGACCATATGGTTTGCATTAAGCGTAAAGAAAATTCATTATCTTTATGTGTAGGCAAAAATTTCATAAGCCTTTACATATTCGTTTGTAATTTCCCAGATATACAAATGTATATTGCATTTTCGATGAAACAAAAAATCCTACAACATCATGCTATAAATTAATGTAAAATGATTATTTTGAACAAATTTTTCATTATGAAATTCATTTGGATTTTAGTAAGATTTCTCATACTATATAAACAAAAATTAATCTAGATGAACTACATAGATTTCATAGCCAATATAATTTAAAAATAGAGGTAAAATTTTTACAACACATGTTCTGAATGAATGATTTTTTATAAACAAAATAAATTTACTACAGCACAAGGACCACTATTTCATTAAAAAAACTATTGAAAATCAATATTAGAAATGGATTCTTTTTACATTTCAATTAGTACGTAATCGGAACACAAGACTTTATTTTTAGGCTCACCCAAAGATGTTGATCTCATTTGCAACGTCGTGTGCCAAAAACTTTACCTCTCTTATTTGTATACGATCATAAATAAAATCACATCAAATGCTAAGCAGATGTTGATCAACAAACATGCCATGAATTTCTCAGAAATCACTAGGAAACATTAGTCATAGACTTGGCTGCAGGGCTAGATTTAAAAAGTGTAGTTCCAAAAATAATTGCCGCCCCATTGGGAGTGACTTATTTTCATGCATACGGTGAATTTGATGGGCAAATGCAAAAAGTGCTGTATTCTTCAAAAGTATTTGTCACCACTTCGGGAAGAAGTTTTCCCATGCATAAAGTGCTACGAATATTACAACTAAAAATGTCACTAATTCTGTTCCATCTAAAATTTGCTGTTTTTAGGCCTATAACCTGGGCATTTTTGGTAGTGCCCTAAGTCCGACCCTGCTTGGCAGTGAAATTGAGAAATATCTAAATGTTCAAAGAGAATATGTTTTTCAGGTGTATATTAAGTTTAAAGGTTTAAAGAACAAAACAGAAATGTCAGAGTTATTTTATGAGATAATAAATCTGATCATAATTTAATCGAACTTTTTTTTATGAGAACCTATTAAGTGGAGAAATACATTGATTTTGTTGGATCTCTTAAATTATTTTTTATTTGAAATTTGTTATAAATGTTAGCACTTAGTTCGGGAAAAAACTTCTATGTGGATCCAAAATTTGGTTTAATTTTGGTATTTTATTTTATTTCGGTTTTAAATCATACGCTCCTTATGAAGTTACAGGTTATTACTAGAACTAAGATTACTTCAATTTTTATTTTTGAGTGGAAAAAACGCCCAAGAAAATAGTCATCTTGAAATTTTGCACAGAAACTGTTACAATAATTTTTTCTTTTAAGGTGTATTATTTATCAAGAATAATAGTTAATACTTATACGAATAATACTATAATATTTTCTATAAAATTGTAATGGGTGATTTTGTAAGCGTTTGGTTTTTGAAAATTGAAAAAAGAACAGAAAATTTCCACTTGTGAATAAAATATTTACTTAGAGCGATACTTCAACTCATTTCATTTACTTTTTAAAGATTATTTGATGTAAATGTTCCCCGCGGCTACGCCTGAGGTGGTTCATCCGTAAGCTCCAATTTTGGCATACTTTTTCCAGCATTTCGGATGGTATCTCACCAATGGCAGCAGTAATGTTGTTTACCAGGGCTGCAATTGTGACTTGCTTGTCCCTGTACACGAGAGATTTCACGTAGCCCCACAAAAAATAGTCAAGTGGGATCAAATTGCATGATCTTGGTGGTCGCATGTCAACCAACTGCAATTCTTCCATTTTAGGCAAAAAAAAAACTCGGTAATCATCGCATGGTACCTTGCTTCATTGACTGTAACGTTGTGATTTTCATTATTTTTGAAAAAGTACGATGTCGCCGGCCCACAAACCAAACAGTACATTTTTCAGGGTGCATTCGCAGCTCTTGAACTGCCTCTCGCCAAAAATGCACTTCGTCGCTGATGAGAATTATTCGATAAAAACACATTTCTCACAGAGCACGAATTTTGATATTTACTGCGGTTTTTGAACGATTTTTTTTCTAAAGAAATGTAACCCAAGATAAAAAGAAAACTAGTAAAGGTGTTATCTTCGGCCAGGCCAAAACTCATATACCCTACACTGCATTGAAAGTACTTTTTCAATAAATGTTAAAAAAATGTTGAAGAGGTTGAATAAGTCGAAAATAATGTAAAAAGGTTCAAAAATGTTGAAAAGTGTTAAAAAAAACTGAAAATGTTGAAAATATATGAAAACCATTCAAGAAAGTTGAAAGAATTTGAATAAGTCGAAAAATATGAAAAATGCTGAAAAATTGATGAAAAAGTCGAAAGAATAAAGAATATTCCGAATGAAATTGATGGAGAAATGTAAAAGATTGAAAATTTTTAATTGTTAAGAAGTGCCACGCCCACTTTTACAATTCTGCCCACTTTTTGCGCAATTCAAGATCTGTATTCGTGTACCAAATTTCATTACAATATCTTGCACGGTTTACGACCTATGGCGTTTTAAAAGTTGAAGTTTAGGGCTGTGCCACGCCCCTTTAATAGCCTTTGCAAACTTAGAACCTAGCCTAATCTTAATTTTGTTCTCATTTTCACCAAATCACCAAGTTTCATCAAAATCGCTGCAAACTTTTTTTCAAAATGGACTTGGGTATATTTACATAGAGTATGGGCGGAAGGCGTGGCTGTGAACCGATTTCACCCATTTCTATATGCTAGTAGCTTGCAATAAGATGTGATCTGTGTGCCAAATTTCAATGAATTAGCTTGCTTAGTTTTTTACTTAAACCTGATTTCAACAGAATGACAGACAGACAGACGGACACAGCTATATCGACTCAGATGGTGACGCTGATCAAGAATATGTATACTTTTCCATACCTGCCACGCCCCTTTCTATGCGTTACAAACGGAATGACAAAGTGAATATACCCTCCGTGTAGGGTATAAAAAGGTTTGGTAGAATCTACAAAGAATTGTCATTTCTTTTCTGAGTTTCTTATGCGATTTTTTTTGTATTTCTAGAAAATTGTTCAAATAATTTTTGACGAAATTGAATTTTTGTTCTTGAACGATTTATCTTGATTTAAGTTCATAATTTTGTCAAAACTCAATACATTTTTTAACGCAATAACAGTTTGAGTGATATTGCATACATCGTGTCTTACATTAATTTTATTTAGTCAAGTTAATTTTTGACTCATCTTATTATTATTTTAATTTACTTGAGTCAAAATACATTTTTCATATGAATGTTGAGTCACTAAATTCAAGTCCAGTGGGCGTTTGCTCACAAAGATCTGCATTTTTTTAGTGTTTTTTTATGGTTGATCGAGTTCCTAACATCCGTAGCGCAAATTTAGTCACGACACTTTATAATCGATTTGGTAAAGTCTTAGTTTATGTATATAGCGCTGGGTGGAGAAAGTATCATTCAATTCTTAGGATATTCATGATACTTGTAGTAATTGCATCAGCCAAGCTTCCAGCATTCCAAGTCGTAGAAACGTTTTTTCCAAATCAATAACTTTTGCATTGTAGCTATGCTAAATGACAAAAAACACACCACTAATATTACTAAGTAGTTTTGGATAACCCTTTTTTGAAAATTTTGTTACATATATCGGATATGAACAATTTAATATACTTTTTCTAATTTTATAAAACAGAATCTCTAGTTTTGTTTAATTCGATTTGACCTAAATCTTAAACAGAAAAAAACATTGGCTGCTTTGTAGCGATTTATTTCAGTGTTTTACGGTATCGGAATTGCAGCTGGTTGCATTTAACCAGAAAATTAGTACAATCGGCTTAAAACTTTTTTTTTTACTTTAGGTTACAAATTCATTAGTTTTGTGCGTCATATTAGAAATATTTATAGCACAAAAATATACTTAATTTTCTATATTGCTTATAGAAAATATCTGGAAAAAGAAAACAAAAACTTTAAAGCGTTTAACTTTCATTGGCACGTTTTTTTAAGCTACTCTTAAGCGTTCAATTATTAAAAAACTGTGGGACTTAGTACACATGCTCATTCTGAAGACAATTTAAAGCTAAATCATTCAATTTTCACTAAAAGTTTTAAGTTATTGTTTTTTAATTTTATTACTTATTATTTTCTTTCACTCACTTGATTTGGTGACACCATTTGTATGGTCAACGTATTCTTGAACACTGTACTTGGTTATTAAATTCACATGCACTTTTATACCGCTGACCTTTAAAATTGTCGGATTTTGTATTGTTAAAAAAGTGGGGTTGCATTATCGTCGATACTATATCCATGAACTAATTGCATTTAAGTGACAGCAATTTTCGAATGTCAATTTGTGCTTACCCTCACTTAGCCACTAGTGACTACTGTGCATATTACAATTTTTTAATTTTATTGACAGGCATGCGATTTTTGCATGTTTTGGGCGTGGTATGCACAAGAATTTTTAATTAATATTTTGCTTTTGTGTGGGTAGATCAATATTCGTTTAATTAACTTAATATATGCAAATTTTACTACAGTTGTAGGCTTACGAAATATTGGTTTACTCTTTTAGAATAAATTTTTATTTTGAGAATAGTTGTTGAATTGATATGAACATTAGGGTGATCCAAATTTTTTTTTTGGTTTTTTTAATGTGCTGTAGCTAAAAAAATTTAAGTTTATGACATGAAGAAAAATTTCACGAAAATTCAGCTCTTTACCTCAAAAGCCTGTTAGTTTTGCATGTAAATTGTATTGAAAAAATATATTTCATTAAAAAGGCATGTGAATGAATAGATAATGAATGTTGTTGGGTTGCTGATGGTCGTTTTTCAAAGCAATTTTTTGCGCTGAATCCGAATCTGGCCTCAGAATATACCCATCACATCGAATTATGCAATATTTGAAGTTAAGTACCAAAAACATGATGTTTTTTGTCTACTTTCAAGGCCATGTATAGGATTCAAAAATAGAGTTTCAGCTTATTTTCCATTGCAAAGTTGCAGTCATTTTAAGTAACATGAATTTGAAACCGGTTGGTTAATATTGTTGGGTTTCAAACCGTTGTAGGGGATCAAAAGCATGTCACTTTCAAAAGGCTATAGCTTTCCAAGGAAATACACAGTGCAATATTCTTTCATCCAGAGTTTATATCTCCCGCCTACAAGCGTAGCACCAGCTACCGACATCATACATCACTGAAAAAGTGATCCTTTCCACTTTTCAACACTCACAGGTTGGCTGTGCTAGATTGCAAAGTTATGAGCTATGATATTCTCCCAAAAATCGGCTAATCTTAATGGAGCAACTTGTCATAAAATTCCAATTTATATCAGGACCAAATGCCAAAAAGTTTATACCAATGATTGGTAAAGCCAAGTAATAGTTGTTGAGTGGCATAAACATTTTCGCGAAGGTCGCAAGTCAGTCGAACATCCGAAACTGAAAACCCAAAAAACATGTCATAGCATCGCAGTTCGCTTTCTACGATAGCAAGGGTTTGGTGCATCTCGAGTTTCTTCCAAATGGCCGAACCGTAACGGCACTATTCAGCCTTGAAGTTCTATGGAGTTAGGTTGCATGAACTCGAAGTGTGTGACCAGAAAACATAGATTTGGAAACATATTGCACGACAACGCACCTGCCCACAATGCCAATTTGTAACGAACAAACCATGCCTGCGTGCCTGACCACCCATCGTATTCGTCTGATTTAGCATCGAAACTGATATTGGTCATTTTTAAGTCATTGTTAAGTATGTGTATATGCGAAAGATTTTGAAAAATTTATTTGAAACTATAACTTTTTTAAGATCCCAACACTCGCAACAGCGGGACCAGGACTTTGTCACCAACTGTTACCTTGGTGACAGTACATGTGACAATTCGGCTGTTTTTGAGCATCGTGACTTAACGATATCAAAATAGGCCTTTAAGTCCATTCAATGTTTTTGCTATTTGATCGACCTTACCGTAACAGTTATAGTAATTAAAAATATCTTTCAACTATGGTAGGTACACCGAGAAAAGAGTATGGTCCCTTAAATAAATGTATTTGATTGATAGATTTTTAAAATATTTGTTAACTTTCAACAAATTTTGATAGATATTACCATGTCCTTAATTGAAATTTAAATTGTTACTTATTGGGCCAAACGTTGCATCAGTTTGAGTCGATTGACTTCTCATTAACATGAAAACTTCGCAATTCACGTATATTCTGCTTGGTACGCAATTTAGGTATTTGTATAAATACAAACGACATCCTATATAAGGATGTAAAATCGTATGTATACGTTTGCGAAAAGAAAATATATTTTTAGACAAATAAATGATTTAGTGATTATTAACAATCGAACGATTGCTGCAACCAAAATATTTGTTTCAACCAAAATATGATTTCGTTATTATTACCAAATATATAATTGATCAAATAATATTATGCAATTCACTGTAATATGTGACATTTTAATATATACCAAATATTTAATTCGCCTATATCAAATATACCATTTGTTAATTATCACCAAATTATGGTATATGTAATTAAATTGTTTTCTCAGTGTATAATGGGCATTCAAATTTAGGCATAACATGTTTAGAATTAAAGAACAAGTACTCGAAACGTACAATGTTGAGGTTGTTTTCCAATTATTGATCAAGCAGCTTCTGCAAAAAAAGGTTTCCACAAAAAAATTGTTCCACTGATTTTTTGCACAAAACTCCTTAAAATTTAAAAAAAAAGATTCGTTCGAATTTAATAGTAAATATTAAATTGGTTGATATTGAAATAGTTAAAGCACAATTCGATGTTTACTTTTTTGATGATGAGATAATGTGGAATGCACAATGCCTCTGTAGTTGTTTACTTCTTCGTTACGAATATAGAATATAATTAGAATATTACTGCAATTGCAATTGTTTACTCTCTGCGATATATATTAAAAGAGAGTAATTTTTTTGTGTGTTTTGCATTTAATATTTAAGTTTAGAAACTTTCTAGAATAAAAAGTTTTTATGTTGGATAATGTTGAAAACTGGAAAGATTATGTCTGATTTTGTAACTAAAAAGTGTACTAATATATTTTTGTTTGATTTTACATAAAATTAAGTTTGAATTTGTCAGGAATAGTAATATCTAACAGAAATGTACTAATGTTAAAAGTGTACACAGTTTTTAGAGTGCTCCCTAAACTTTTTTCTATTTAGAGCGAGTGTGCCTTTAATTTAATTTTAGTCAATTTTACACTCACTTTCGATTTTCAAGAATATGGGTGCTTAAAGCGAGCTATCAAGGAGTTATTGGAGGTTTGAACCCCCAAAGTAATATTTTTTATATTAAATTAAAGTTTTTTTGTACGTTTCAACCCGGTAACATGGTTATAAATAAAAAATTGTTTTAAATAAAACAAAAGTCCTGAAACACGGATTTCTACTCTGTACAGTACTTCCTTCCGTTAAAAAATTAAAAATTAGCGTGGATTTCTATAGTTAAAAGCAAGCTCTCATTTACAAAAAGTTACCGGGTGATTCTCTTATAAATATCGTTGAATAATAAAGTAATATCAATATTATTATTTGGATAACATCCCATTAATTACTTACTTGCTCATTGAAAGTTTCACAAATTTCAGCGCTCAATCCGTTCATTTTCCCACTGCCGCTATTATGTATCTCACTAGCGACAGTCTTATCCTCGAAATCACAGATTAATTTATTTTTGAAATTCTTTAAATTCTCTAATTTAAAGCCGTTGGTATTCGTATTATTGGTTTTGTTGCAATTATTAAATTTACTGGTCAACGAATCGATGCTCACAATTTTGTCCGCACAATTTGAATTCGAGTCGATTAATTTATTTTCAATGTAGACCAAAGAATTTGGACCCGATGGCACAATGTCTTCAAAATCCGCTGGATTTAGACTGAGGAAAGTCTCCTGATCGATGAGTATTGGTTGTTTGCCAAAGTCGTAATTCCCAGTGCTGCCACAACCAAAGGTGTAGCTATTCGTCATGGAATTATGATTTGGCGTTGTGTTGAAATTTAAGTTCAGATCCTCCAAGCTTTCAGTAGAACGATTAAGACTAGATTGCTTATCACCGAATTTATAATTGTTATTATTATTGCTGTTATTATTTGGTGTGCTCTTGTTGTTGTTATTATTATTCGTTGTTGTATTTGCAGTTGGGCCGACAAATTCAAATTGGCCAGCCCACATATCATAGTCTAAATCGATGCTATCGGGCTGGCTTGCAGGTTGGCTATGACTCATGATCTCGATCTCAATTGCGTGTTGATTTACAGTATTTACTTTTTTTAAGCATAGGCGTGGCACTTATTTCAATTAGAAGAAATCTATTTACAGGAACATTTTCTAGTGGTTTTATATTAGGTTCTTTTACTGAACAAATTTTAATGTGGCACTAAAAATAAATTAGTTTTTATTTCACTTCTTTGAACTTGAAAATCACTCAAATTGATATGATAATTCCGCGTTACTCGATATTATTTCTTTTCTAAAATCAAATTAAATCTTTGGGTTTATTATAAATTAAATGTTTGAGTTGTTTGGAGACACTGAATGACCTTTAAGTATACTGACATATGGTCCGTTAAGACTGTTGCCAAAAAATTGCAAATTATCGCTAAAGTCTTTTCTTAATTTTTTGTTTGAATTTGATCTGTTGATGATGGTAGAGAAATTTCTATGTACGTTTTCTTGTAACGGGGTAGGACAGTATTCGATTGATACTAAAATATCTTAAAAATATTTTACTGGAAATTATAGTAGACCATCAAAAAGCGTATGGTTGAAATCTTTTAAATTCATGTTAATATGCAATTCAAACTTAAGGATATAAAAATATTCGCAGATAATATTATTATTCAAAAAAATTTATAAAAACTGGGAATGAACTTCATAAGAAAAATTATCCAAAAAATCCATTTTAATTTTTCTTAAAGAGAACTCAAAACCAAAGAAGGAAAATCTACTGCAAATAGAATATTTTTGGTTATTTTTCAGGGGGATATGATATCCTGTCTATTTTATAGTTTTCTTTTTTTGGGCAACTTTTCTAATGATTCATAGAAGCAGTTCATAAAACTCGGAAAGTATCGAAAAGGTGCACAAATGTCGGAAATTAATGAAAAAACTATTGCAAATCGCACAGTACTAATAGAATCGAAGTTACGAGTATCAGAGGTCATAGAAGTTTATTAAAATCAAAAAGTATCGAAAAGGATGAAATAATATCGAAAAACATCGGAGAGCGGTATGGAAAAAATATAAAATAAAGTGGATAAATGAATCCAATTGTATTGCAAAACATGGAAAAAGCCTGTAAAATTGAAAAGTATAGAATATGTAGTACCGAAAAACCTCAAAGGATTTAAAAATCATGGAACGGTTCCGAAAAACATCTAAAAAGCTAAACGGAGTTGAAAGAAAAAGAAAAAAACGGAAGTCCATAAGAGCTACAAGAAATCCAATTGTATTGGACAAGAAAAAATTCTACAAAAGCCGAATAGTATTGAAGTGCATACATCAAATAACTCAGAACGTATGAAAAAGTATTCAAATATTATCGAAAAACATCGAAAAGGTCGAATTACTTCGTGAAGCATTGAACACTGTAGAATATCGATAAAATTGACTAGAAAAAATCGAAAAGAATCGAGTAATATTTGAAAACAGAAAAAGTCGGAAAGTTTCGTATAGTATCGTAAAGAATGTACCTAATAGTACCGAAATATTGAAATATAGAAAGTATTGAATCTATTCTAGCAAAATTTTAGTAAAATCCATTTCACAGATATTTTAAAACAAATAAATTTTGATGACGATCAATAGTTTAAGAGTTATTCTTTAATTTTTTACATGGTACGTTTGAATACCATACAGCCGTAGTCAAAAGTATTAGGCACCTTGTACATTTTCATACATTTAGACCTATTTTCGATCGAGAATTTGTGGAAAATACTGAAAGGAAAGGTGCGGAGACAGTTTTAGGCAAACAAGCAGCAATTGGGTGAATGTATAACTGCAGGGTGAAATTTCCCACTACATAAGAAATCGCTTGTTGGGGAGTATGCTTTGTACATTCTGTTATAACAGAAATTATAGTAATTTTTTTAAAGAAAGCAGTTTATATAAAATTTACTAATAATCTTTTAGCATTCCGAGTGGTATTAGTAGAATTGAAAAATTAAAGGGGTACCTAATACTTTTGACAACGGCTGTATGTCCGAAAACTGTCAGATAAGCAAATTTTATTTTTTCGTAACTGGTAACTATAATTGCAAAATCATATCTAATTAATCTCAACTTTTGTGTCTTCATTATTACGAGTGAATTATCCAAGTTGACATACATTTTTTATTGGCGCAAGTTATTGACGTAAGCGTCTCATATTGTCTTTAACTATAGGTGTTGCGGAAAACTCTGCCGTCACGCCTTATGCTTTGCAACATTGTACCTTCTCTATGTTAATTTTCTTTTAAAGTTATCACTTTTTGTCATCATACAACATAATAGAAACTAATTAAGGTTTCTTTCGTTACACGTGACTTTAGTGCAAACGCCACACGTCACGTGATTTATGCATTGCATTCATTATGTTAACATTGTTGCCAACACTTGCTAAAATTAGCGTAGTTAAGGATCGAAAGTAAACAAACAAAATTAAATATTTTAAAATATATGAAAAGCCAGAAAACAGCGACAGCAGATAAAACCAAATTCTGTTTTTAAGTGAAAGTTGCCACCACTAGTTGCCGCTATTATGATTTGGCGCCCAACCGCCAAATAACTGTATAATAATGAAGCGCACATGCGCGTCGACCATAGACAAAAATTAAACGAATATATGAGACAGTTTCTGACGTTGCGGCAGTTGAAAATCTCAAATATACACTGTGATGGTTCAGCTAAGATAGTTGAGACTTAAGTTACCAAAAATAAGTTTTGTCTTTGATTTTCCAGAAGATGTACAGAGTGTTTCTGTTTCAGACAAAATATATAATATAACACAAATTTAGTTGGCAGAAGGAATCAATGAATTTCAGAAATCTCTAAGGTTCCATAGTCATCATATTGCAATGAGATACACAATCAAATCTCACTTGAAGTGGTACATTGCATCAGTTCGCAATAGAGCAAACTCTACATATGCACAATAATATCCACGATACTTTTCAAAACTCATTCACAAAACATAATACGCCATAAATCAACCCTAAATGTACTCGTCACCTTTTTAATTGAAATTTATTATTGAAAATTGAGGCGGAATAGCTGCTTCAATTGAAGAAGATAACCAGTCAGTCATAGTTATGTCATCAGTTTGTCCTCTTTTGTTTAGTTTGCTAGTAATCAGTATCAACATAACATATGTGTACTAAAATTTGTACAGCCTAATATCTTTTGTATAATGTGCATCTGCAAAAAGTCAAAAATTTGTTTTTTCGCTGATTCAGTAGTATGACTACTCATCATCATGAGTTTTCTTAAATAAATGAATTTTTTTTGCTCTTCAGTTGTATTTTTGCCGCTGATTTCATCCGACAAATGCGAAAAGCAAATGAAATTTATGCAACAAATGTGTGGCACACAATTTGAATCAACAATTAAGATACGCGTCTATATTATAGACCTAATTTGTTCTCGGAATTTAAATTAATAAAATTCAGAAATAAGTGCTTCTGTTTTACTGTTTCTGAAATATTGTATGATAAGACTTTTCCAAAGTTGAGTCATAATTGAGATCGATGCTTTAATTTTCAAAATCTTGTTAGCTAAACTCAACTACTTATGTTTCAAATTTAGTTACATTGAAGGAAATCATGAGAGTAATTCAGTTATTGTTGATTCACTCGAAAAAAACGCTTCTATAATTTAGATTGAAGAAAAGAGGGAAGCAAATTGAATTCTTTCCAAAAAATGTTTTGACTAAGCTATCATACTTTTAAGTAGTTAATTATTCGATTTTTTTATGCTATAATATTATTAAAAAGGATTAAATCTAGCACCAGACAGTAAAATATTTTAAGGTTATCTTAATATCAGCCCTAGTGCAAACTACTAGTGGACATTAAAAAATGCTTATTATCTTAAAAATTAATGCACTACAAAGTTGTAGAGAGAGTCAGCTAGTGATCAAAAAGATGTCACTACGTTCACTTCGATTCCTGAAATTTCTTTAAGATTAATCCAAAGATTATACCGTCAAATTAAAAAAAATCAGAAGAACTTGATTTAAATATTGATTTCAGTTATTATTTCAAAAAAAGTATTAAGAAACATCACCAAATATTTGCCTTGAATATGACACTAGAAAGCTTCCACATATTGTGATACAAGTACTTAGTTCAGTCACTTCTTGTATCGCCTGTCTTAATTTTAAGTTTTTATACCCTACACAGAGGGTATATTCACTTTGTCATTCCGTTTGTAACGCATAGAAGGGGGCGTGGCAGGTATGAAAAAGTATATATATTGTTGATCAGCGTCACCACCTGAGTCGATATAGCTGTGTCCGTCTGTCTGTCTATCTGTCTGTTTGTCTGTCCGTCTGTCTGTCTGTCTGTCTGTCTGTCTGTCTGTCTCTCTGTTGAAATCAGGTTTACGAGAAAACTAAGCAAGCCAACTTAATGAAATTTGGCACACAGATCAAACCTTCTTGCAAGCTGCTAGCATATACAAATTGGCGAAATCGGTTCACGGTCACGCCTTCCGTCCATACTCTATGTAAACATACCCAAGTCCATTTTGAAAAAAGATGCTGCGATTTTGATGAAACTTGGTGATTTGTTGAAGATGAGAACAAAATTGAGATTAGGCTAGGTTGAAAGTTTGCAAAGGCTCTTAAAGGGGCGTGGCATAGCCCTTAATTTTAACTCTTATAACGCCATAGCTCGTAAGCCGTGCAAGATATTGTGATGAAATTTGGAACACGAATACAGATATTATAAATCTTGAATTGCGCATAAAGTGGGCGTAGTTGTAAAAGTGGGCGTGTCACTTTTTAGCAATTGAAAATTTGGATTTCGTATAACTCCAAATTGGCACATACGATTTTCATGAAAATTTTAGGGATGATACCACTGAAAGTAGTCATCAATACAAGTTTATTCAATATTCTGGAAAATTTGGTTGAAGGGCGTGGCACAGCCTGCAATATTTATAAACGTTATAAAAAGAGAACTAACAAAGCAATCGCTATGAAATTTAAAATGGCAGATATACTCGCTAAAAGGTTTCTTCTTGCAAAATTTTGGCACAATGGTGCCGGTGGGTGTGGCACCTCCCATATAAGCAAAATACGTTAAATGCTATAGATAGTGTGCTATGAGAGTAATCTTCATAAAATTTTGTGTAGAGGTGCCGGTTACTATACGCTTTTAAATTCAATAAATCTTGACAAGATTGCATCAGTGGGCGTGTCACCTACCTCATTCACACAAAGTTGCAAGTGCTATTTTAAGTGAACTATTGGTGCAATTGATCTGAAATTTGATGTAAGTGGTTTACATATGAATCAAAAGCTTTTGAAATAGCAACAGTGGACGTGGCACCTCCCATACAATTTAAATACCTTAAGTGGCATAACTATCGAAATATATGAGCAATCATACTGATATTTGGTGTAAGAGGTTTGTTTTTGGAAGGATATTTGTGGACCAAAATCTGACTCGATTGTACCAGTGGGTGTGTCACCGCCCTAAATTTTAAGAATAATTACGGCACATATCGCAAACTATACAAGCTATTGTGCTAAAATTTGGTTTGTGCATGTCAATCACGAATGTCATTTATTGAAACAAAAGTGGGCGGAATTGGAGAAGTGGGCGGAACTGGAGAAGTGGGCGTGACATATTTCGTGTTTTTCATGTCTATTCTATTTTTTTCAACATTTCCCATACTCTTTTGACATTTTCAGTTTTTTCCAACACTTTCCAACATTTTTGAACCTGTTTACATTATTTTCGACTTATTCAACCTCTTCAACATTTTTTTAAGATTTATTTAAAAAGTACTTTCAATGCAGTGTAGGGTATGTGAGTTTCGGCCTGGCCGAACATAACACCTTTACTAGTTCTATGTTGTCTTAAATTTACAGGAGCCAGGTTCAATAAGGAAAGGCAGACTAAATCTTCGTTTCAGAGATATTGTGATCGCCGGTACCAGATCATTTAATGGACAAAATTAAAACGAATCGAGGAAAATGGAAGGGTATTTCTACATGGATAGATATGTATGTATACGATTAAAGTAACGTTAGATATTCAAAAAAGAAAAACGATTAAAGTACTGTTTAAGACAAACATAGAACTAATGAAAATTAATTTAAGAAAATCTTCTGAATGCAAACAATCATCGTGCAATATGTGGACATACATTATAGTGATTCGAAATGTACGGAAAAATAAGTATCAAATAATATTGAAATATAGCGAAAATGTCACTGTTAAGAAAATCGTTGAAAGCAAGAAGCGCCGAATAGTCTTTATGTAGTTAAGTATCGTATAGTAGGTATCGAAAAAGTCGTTAAGAGTCAGTAAGTAACGAATAGTGTTGAAAAACTTCGAGTAAGTCGACAAAAGCTGTAAAGTTTTGAAAAATATTGAAATTATTCAATAGTAACGAACAACATCTAAAATGATAGACCATCGAAATTTTAAGAAACTGCTCAAAGTTGTATGGTGTCAAAAAACTCAATAAGTTAAAGAATATCAAAAACATCAAAATTTTTTAAAAGCATCGAATGTTATCGAAACACATAACAGGAATTAATATCGAGTTGCTTCGAAAAACATTGATACATCGAAAAAGTTTATAACATCAAAAAAGAACGACGATGTTTATAGACTCACTTCGATACTTTATGTAAATATTAAAAAGTCGATTGATATCAAAACGAACTTAATACCATCGAAAAGTATTGTAAAAATAATAAGTATCAAGAAATCGCAATGTAGTTAGCTTCTCAGCAAAATATGAAACTCAGAATTTTCATTATTGAAAAATAGAAAAATGTTATATAGCACATTTTTGAATTATAATTTTTTTAAGTTCAAAATGATCTTACAAAATTTCATCAGATCGATTGAATAGTTCCAGAAATATTGGCAAAGTTTTAAAAGTCTACATAAAATGTACGCTACCGCCGCCGCCCACTGCCATTTCATATATTTTTGCTCAGAAGCATAAACGTGGTTATGTTGGAATGAATTACAATTTTTTTGGTTACCAGACTTTTTAAAATGAAAATTGGTCTCAGTTTTATACCCCGTTTCCTGCAAAGTCTTTAACCGGCTTTGCTAAAGGTCTACTTCGTTATGATGAAAAATAGGGAATCGAACAAAATTCTAAATAATTTAATTTTGTTTTGCTAAGAATGAATAGGAATAATAATAATTGTTGAAGTCGAAAACATTATTAAACTTAAACCTTTCACACTCTTTTCCTCATTTTCGAATTTTCAGTACATTGCTTAGCATCTGCGTTGGAACGGGAATAAAAAGTAATTATTAATCATTCCATGAAGAACATTACGCGATCAAAAGCTCTCTAAACAGCGCTAAGTCTGCGATATTTAAAATTGATATTAAAATATTAATTAAAGTATAATGTTGATATTAAAATAAAGCCATAAAAAGAGAATGGCACCATTAAATCAAAAATTACAATTATTGAAAGAAAAGAAACACTAACTAAAGATAAAAGTTTGAAATAAATTTTTTAATCTAAATCTATTTTTTATTCCTTCAAGACTTAATGAAGGAAGCAATAACTTCTTTCTCAGTAGAATTCTATGCACCACATTGAGTCTCTGCGGCGTTAAGAATGTAAAACTGATGAACTTGCGATTAGTTTTACTGGCGAAAACTTAAGCATTGGCGGTTAAACTTAAACAACTGTTAGAGAATTAAATATGATGGCTCAAGGCATTGTAAGAAAAATTTTATTGAATAATATTTGAAAATAATTTGCATGAGTGTAGATTTATAAATAAGATTGCGGATAAATTATTTGCTATTGTGTTGAATAGAATATTGAAAATTACATTGAAAAAATTATTCTAAGCAATAAGAAAACCTCAAAAGCTTTGAACAATGTAATTTGTTAAGTACTAAGTAAGTACCATACCCAGTCTCATGACATTTTAATATTCCATGCAAAAGCAATGAACATTTTACCTTAAAAAATCTTAAAAGTAAAATCCGTTTGGTCATCTAAGGCCATTAAAAAATAATCAAATTTAACAGTTTGCCGTCTTTTTCCCTAAAGGGTAAAAAAATGTTAATGACTACAGAACATAACGTAATTTTTGGCAGTAAAATTTTTCTTGACTCTTCCGACAAATAAGAAAACATCACTCAATATAAAGTCTAAGAAAAAAAAAAATTATAAGAACTAAAATGACAAAAAAAAGACAACCAACAAAACTATTAACTTAATTTATTTTTAACCTTTCGTCTGTCTCATCAAAATCAAGCGCAACACCTTTTGGAATTTGACATTTGTTTTTTATTTATTTTCAGGTGCGTTCCACACTTCACAAAGTGATCTAATGATCGTACACGCAATTTTATATAGAGTATATTTAGATGGAGAAATACTGTAGTAGTACCTTGTGATAAGAATTATATGTAGTGGGTGATTTTTTGTGATATTGAAGGCTTTTTTTTTGTTCAACTTAAACCAACGCTCAGGGGATAGCTCCTATAAATGCAATGCATCGTGTTGATTTGTAAGAAGAAGAGATAGATTAGTGGGAAGGGGGATGAGAAGAGTAGTATCTGTGAATGTATTTTTTTTGGAATCGGAAAATGTCAGCGACAGGGAGATTGTTCCACAACCTAGTAGTACGGCCAAAAAACAAATTATCACGATAGTGCGATAATCTATCAAGCACCATCGTAACGCAAAAGGTAAGGGTCTGATGAGACGCTGGAGTGCAACGAACGAATACCCGAACTGTGGGGAATAGCTCGTAAATGTCTCTAGATTATATTTCATTAAAGAACCTATAAAATAGGGTGAAACACCCCACGTTACGACGATGCTCAAAACAATCAGTAGAGAAGGCAAAGTAGTTTTTGCAACCCCAGAATATAAGTGCGAATTGTACTCCAGTTCAGGTCAAATAAAAGTGAAATAGACAGTTCGAAGGTCATCAGCAGTGAAGTATTACTGATACTGTTTTAAAAAAGCTTGAAACTTGACACACCGAACACATGATCTGTCCACCTCTGATGTGATTGAATCGATATGCTCAGAACGGCAAGAGTTGTTGATCTCGAAATATCTAGCCCAAGAATATTGAGGGGAGGAGGGGAATAATCCATTCGTCTGTGAGACAACAAACAACATTGGATCTTGCCAGCATGAAAATCAACCGGATTTGCAAGATCCAACACAGTTTCATCTCTCAGTGAGGAACGCCATCAGATCTTCGGTAGAGTGGGTCATGCGGAAACCATATTGGGGATTCATTTTTTGGCCACGGCACCAGACATAAAATCACTACTGAAAGTTCTCTAGCCTTTGAAAACATACTTTTTGCTTTTGAAATAATTCTAGTGTTGAAAAATATAATTTTAAACAGTCACACCTTAGCGCAATGTCAGTTGAAAAAGAAGTGGAGAAGTAATTCCATTTTTATATTTGTTATTTTAATTACGAATCGTAAAATGAAACATTTTGAATGGCGACTGAATGTTGTTCTTTAGTGGAATTATAAATAAGGTCATCAAGGTGGATTAAAAAATGTTTTGGTTGTGAGAAGTACTGATTTATGCCTATTTCATAGTGATAAGTCTCAGTAGTTTAAACCTCATTATTTCCCAGTTAGGGCCAAAAGTATATTTGGCTATGCCTAAGAAATATTCTAGTCGGGAAAAAGCCTGAATAATACTCGTAATACGAAATAGCTCATAAGACGCCTCAATATAGCTTTTCCCAGTGCTATTTTATGATGTCAATTACGTTCCGTATGGGTTTTTATGACAAATTATACTCTCAAAGCATTGCTAATGACTTGCGAGGTGGAGAAAGAACTAATGACGTAGTGTGCTGAAAGAAAAATTAAGTCATCACATCAAGGGTTTGCTGAAGCTAATATATATTCGTATTATTTCTTCCTAAACGCGAAAAGTTTCACGCGTTTCTATTTTTATGAATATGTTGAGACAATTCCCCCAGTTCCAATCAATGTGAAATATGTTGGGAAAACAAAGTTCCAGGGAAAAGTGCTTTGAAAATTGAAAAATATTGAAAATAAAAAACTTGTAGAAAACTGCGTTGTGCGATATTTAACTTAACCAAAATGCTGTGTGATATTTTCTATTTGTCATTTGTAAAGGTGTTTTTGTTTTATTTTCATTACAACATCAAGCAGCTGTTTTTCATTTCCGCTGCTTACGTTCATTCATATCTACTATTGTTCTTGTTTTAACTTCTAGAAAGCACCTAATGCTAATTTTACATTTGTCACGTGATTTCCATTGTTCAGCTAAAGTTTCTCACTGATTGCCAGTAACTCATGTTTCTTTAAGTGTTACAGATTCTTAAGATTTTTGACTGTTTCAAAAGATAGGGATCTGTTATATATATTACAAAGAACTTGTATATACTACATACAAACTAACATACATATTTACATTCTGTTACTTTGATCTGATAAACATTATTCTTCTCCACATTATTCGCGTGAGTTTTGTTTTCAATACGTCGTACACTTCGTTGTATGAGCACTTCCTCGAGGTTATTTGATTATAATTTCTTTTTTTTTAATTTTACTGTAGTTATTTTATTTATTTAGATTTTTATTGTTGTTAACGTAACGTTCTAAATTCCTTTTTTCCTCAGTTGCCATTGTTCTATAAATTTTCTTGTATCTATGGAAATCTTAAAGTTTCTTTGTTCAGCTAAGTGGAAAATTATTTTGCTCAACTCTTCGTCCAGCTGTTCATAAGATAGTGGTGGGGCTTATGTGTTACTTTCTTGGTCTTCAGTATAATTGCGTTTTTTTGTAACTTCCTTGCTTATAGACACGGTGGGCTGGAAGCAAGTTGAAGTGCGACAAAAATTTCAACAAAAACAAAATGACATTTTGCTTCTAGTAGTCTACAGTTTCAGAAAAAACTTTAACTTCTGATAGGAAATACTATTCTTGCGTGTTACTAACACATACATATACTTCCTTGTGAAGCGCTTTCTTACGCTAAGATACTTGTCACGCCTATTTATATCTCTTCACTTATTTTTCACCAACTAGTACCAATAGGGTTGCCAAGTTCAAAGCTAAAGGCCCAGTAGTGATGTAAATTTTTATAGCTCTCGAGATATGAAGCATAAAAATTTGAGTTTTTGGGCGGTGCCAACCCACCGAAAGTTTTTAAGAAATGGTTTTCTATTTGAGTTTATTTCTCTTTAACACATCTTCTTGAAAGCATTTAGACATTAAAACAGCCTTAAGTGTATATATGTCAATAATGTCAACAACTATCGTTTCCATCGGATCTTGAAAGTTTGTTCTGATACTTTAGCCTACTAGAAGTAAGATTGCGAACGACGTTTTTTTTTATCGTATTTAAACTCTCTTCCAGCCCGCCGTGTAGAAGAGTTATATATTTTATTTTTACGCTTTAAGTTTTCTAAACTTAGTTTCTAGATTCTTAAGAATCTAATTGTTCTGCATTTAACGCTTGGCTGAACATTGAAAAATGCTTTTTCTATTTTTTTGGAAGCCACTTGGATATTTAATTGTTCCAATTATATGCTACGAAAGGGGCAGTAAGTGTGAGTTAGCCGGGGTCTGCAGAAGTTTGTTCTTATTTTTCAAACAAAGGTATTTAAGAATATGCAAATAATTTTAAGACTGCAGTTAGTTTGTTTTTTTTTTCAAGTTACTCATAGATAATATGTGTATTTTTTCAATGTTTAAAAGAAAACATATTTCATTATTTATAATAAAAGATTATAATTCAAAGTCGAGGTTCAGCAATTTACTGATAATAAGTCACATTAGTTAGCGTGACAAGCGCATATAATCATAAAAAGCGAAATTTTTAAAGTCGCGCAAAAAAGTAGTTATACTAAAAAGGTACAGAATGTGTCATAGTTGGCAATACGTTAACTTGTACAAAACTAATTAGTTAAAAGCATCTACTTAGAGCGTTAACAAAGTACTTAGGTATGCATACTTTATATTCTCTAAATAACAAGTAAAATATGAAAATGAAAATTCAAAAGCTAACACTTAAACAAATATTAAGTATAAATAGGATCAGGTTTAGTAAAAATTTGTTTTGTGCTCTGAACATGTTCGAAACGTGATATATGACTGCTTACCGCAAAAAAAAACGTGTAATGAATTTGTGGCCATTTTAAATTTTTTGAATGTTTAGAGTCTCTTTCCAAGGACTCACAACTATGAAATAAAAAAAATTAGTTATTTTGGACTTGCCAAAAAATTAAATGCTTCAACACTATAGTTCAAATTATTATTTATTATTATTATTCTCAGTATTTACGAGGAATTCTGTTGCATTTCCTCAAAAAACTCTGTCGGTATAACGTTTTAGAGTTTTATCCTACACGGAAGGTGCCCCTTAAAATAAATCTCTCTCTTTCAGTATAGAGTTAAGGAGATATTGCTTGAACTGTAGGTGGCACGCTCTATTGTCAAAATTCGCCCAATTTTCGTTCAGAGCTTGCTGGGATCACAGCATGTATTTGTATAAAATTTGAATGTTTTATTTGTATGTGTGGTAGGCGTATCCGATCATTAGCTATAAATGAAAATGTAGCCATTGCTCCGAGTTCTACTAAATTATCCTACTTGGCTTACCCATAATTATTTTACTTATCGTGATTTATTTAAGCAGCTCAACTTACAGACAGATGGGTAGAACTGAATAAACTGAGGAGGTGAAGCTCATTAAGGATATACATTTTAATATATTCCTGCATGCATGGTAGAATAGAACGTATCTGCACTTCTAAAAATGTTAACCGGGACGGGAATATTTGGAAGACTGTGCAAAGGGAAGGGTTCTCACTTGAAAAAGCTGCAGTGTACTCAGGCTTGTAGTTTTAGTCTTTCCTTCTTATATTCAATAAAAATGATATAGTCCCATACTTTAGCGTAAACAAGAATAAATATAGAATGCAATATTTTTTACAAATTTGTTTAACTACATCGATACACATCATCTCTTTTCGATTATAAAGATGCTTTTGATAGCCCGATACTAGATAGCCTATATAGCACCATGTCTGGGTTCGGCATAACTGCGAAGCTAGTGCGGCTTTGCAGAATGACGTTGAGCAACTTACGAGCTCCGCCAGGGTCGGAAAGGACCTCTTTGAACCATTTGATACCGTACAATGTTTCAGACAAAGCGATCCACTATCCGGTAACCTCGTCAACTTTATGATGGAAGGGATGTCACTATTTTCTACAAGTGTCCAGCTTCTTGCATCTGCCGATGATATTGATATCATTGGACGCTGTAACCGAGATGTTACTGCTGCGTTTTCAGTTATCGAAAAAAGAGTCAGTGGAGATGGGTTTGACGGTGACCGAGTGCAAAAGAAAGTAAATGCTACCCACAAACAAAGGAGAATCGGCGTTACTGCGGACAACTATACTTTCGAAGTTGACAATAAATTCACCTACCTTGGCACCAACGGGAAATTCAAAACGATGTCAGCCTGGGGATAAAGCGATGACTAACTCTTGCTAATAGGTGTTACTATAAGTAAGTTGTATATCAAACGATATTGACATCATCGTTGTCTCGCAGTAAACTCTCTGCGAAGTCTTTGTTTAGATTGAAGACATGGAAAAATGCTGTCCAACATACTGTAACCAATTATGTAACATCTATCCATCGTGAGCCTAGGATAATATCTTCCATACCTTAGAGTAAAAAAAAAACTCCACAAATGATAAGTTATGATGGGAATCCATTGGCAAACGTTGTAGTTTTTGACACCCGAAACTGTTGAGGTTCGGAGCTATACCAAAGAATTTTATACAAATAAGTTAATGGTTTTGCCTGTTTGTATCTGAGTGTTTTGTGATAGGATAATCTAATTTAAGAGTTTTATAATGATGAGGATGTAAAACAAAAGCCAAAAGTTCGTCAATCTAACCTGATGGTGCGTTGTCTCGCTTTTAAACCTGATCTTAGCAATATAAGCCAATCCGGAACAACTTTTTTGCTTTGCCTTTTCAAAAGATCGAAAATGGCTAAAAAGGTCAATACCCTCGCTGAAGATATTGTATGTAGCCTAAGTGCGACAACAACAAGGAAATCTTATGGTATTTGACCTAAATACCAATAGATATTTAAAATTGTTGCTTCACAATAATTTTTGTCGAATGTGCTTCACTTCATTACTAAAATGTATCCATTTTCAAACATGCACTTAAATAATTAACACTTAATGAGTGTGATATAGTTTTAATTTTTATAATTACAGTAAGTTCTCAGTAATAAAAAAAAAACATCTGCAATAATTTCACTACGTCTAGGGTTATTCGATAATTGTGACATTTTAATTATTGTAATTATTACATTAGCATGGTTTAAATTTTGCTGTCAATATAATATAAGCAGCACTATCGAAATGATATGACATTATCATATTTTTGCTAACTTTTTTAGCAATCAATAATCACATGGTTATTTGTAAAAACAAAACACTATTTTTTTATACAAAACCAATTGCCAATATTCATGAAAACATATGTTTTGCCAGCCAAGGTGTATTGTTAAAGTTCGTGCTGAAAATGCACAAAGAGTAGACATCAATAATTAAATTTTGTGTTTTAATTGTTAATTAATTTTGATATACATTTGTTATTTCTATCACTGTTTGTCAAAACAGAAAAACAGTTGTTATGACTTTGGTGAAGAAAATCAAAGACTTTCATTTTTATTTGCATGAAAAATGCATGTGTTTTTTTTATGTATTAAAAGTAGAGTTGTAAAAATTTACATAATTTGATTGTAATGCATGCAAGACGAACTCTGAAATTACATGAGAAATTTTCGTAGTTATTAAGAAATAAAATTTATATGTAACATGAGCGCAGATACAAAATTGACATGAATTATAAGTTCAGCCAATTATTAAACAACGCAAGCCAACTCCCATGCAGTCTAAACAACGACTGAGTGCTTTATTTGTAGACATGAGATCTTATGCGTTGTAAAGCGAAAAAAAAGCTCATATGTACATGTGATGTCAGCAGTTAAGCGTCATCAATAGATAAAAGCCACTTGCTCAGTACAATTTGAATATCACTAAAAACTTAGTGCTTGAGCTACAATACTGCATTTTGCCATTATTAATATCATATCCACTTGGAAAGCATTCTTAGGACAGAGATATAAGAAAACACTTAGGAGCAGATAGTAATGTAGAATGATATCACACAAAGTAAAGAATTTCTAAAATAAGCAATAAAATTTTTAAGTTGTGTAATACTTCGTAGTGTTCACAATGTAATGGGCAACCGATTTCAACAAGAAAAATTTAAAATCCATATTGCTCATGGAATTGAATTAATTGAGGAAATTTGTTTTCTATTATGCATTTAAGTGTTCAATCAAATATAATTGTTATCAAAAATGGTGGAAGGGAGGTTTATCTAAACATAGACAAAATGAACGTTATTTACGCTATCAATTCAAAATCATCATTCGATTTTTTATTCTACTGCGTTAAAGATGATGATGGTGTCTGTAATGTAATGTAATGTAAAAACAAAAGCACTTGACAATTATTCCGGTCAAATATTGCATAATATCTGCAACTGCTTTTAAGTTATCGATTGTAAAAACGCAATAAGTTTGTAGTTAAGAAATAACAAAATTATGACTTGTGTACATCCCACAGAATACTAAGTTTCAACATTCTACTCGTAGTTATCACAGCTGTCGTCGTGCTAGACAATTTTCAATCTATGAAATTTTTTAACTTTATGTAATAAAAACCATAATCAAAACAAATATTCTTTAATAGTAAAAGAAATAAAGCATTGGTAGCTTTTTGAAAAAATCGATTAAATTTTTTTATCAGCGCTGTATTTTGCACCAAGAAACAAATGCTAACCTCTGATAAACATTCTATCGTAGACCACAAGAATTTCTTATCATATTGTCAGATATGGGGAAGTATTAAATTTATTAATTGATACAAAATAAACTTTTATTTAACCAACAGTAATTTATTTTTTAATAAAATAAAATCAAGAAAAACATGGTTTAATAAAAAAAATCAAAACTTTTAGTATCAGTATGCATATGAAAAATTGCGTTAGCCATTTTAAAAATTTTGACTTCGTTACGCTTTTGAACTAAAAAATATGGTTTGAAGGAGAGTGTCACCAACATTATGTCTGTCTGTTATATGCATTGCAAAACAGTTTCATAACTTTCTTAAGTTATTTTCATTAAGCTGACGACCTATCTACAAGACCGTGTACATTGGGGGCCCGGGGCAAATAGGTTATTTGCTGCCCCCTATCGAAACGAAATGTCGTGTTTTTTACAACATGGAAAAAAAGTTCATCACTTCTCATGTCTAAGAAACTCTAGAAAAATGATTTATGTACCATAAAATTAAAAAATCTCAAATTTCATTTTACGAGGACCATTTTGCCGGTGCGTGGCCGCCCTCTCAGTCCGCTACTGCTTATAATAGACTCCATATATTAATGTTACTCACATAAAATAAATATGAAGATAAAATATTTCAAACAGATCAGGCAATAATTATTGAGTTGTATACTTTGCTCAAGGTCAACAGATCTTCACAATTTAGATATAATTAACAAAAACTTTCTTTTTAAAAAAAACTTTCTTTTTTTTAATAAAACTTTCTCCAATACCGACTTTGGAATTATTTTTTCGCAGGCAGTAATGACCTTAAAATTTGTCGAACCAGTCGAACGTAATTTGCGCTGCCGCTTAGATGAATATCGAGCAACTTGAAAACTATAATCATTACATATTAATATGGAGCTGTAAAAATTACATGGGTTTCCATTTTCATCACAATTTTTTTTTAAAATAACGGGTGTTTTTTTTAGAGGTTTGTTTTTCGAATAGAGATAAAACTGGCATTTTATGGTCAAATCTGGCAACTCTAATGTCATTTATGTTCAGTTTGGTTTGCCATTTCATCATGAACAGGTTGACAAAAGAACAACGCTTGCAAATCGTGCAAATTTATTTCGAAAATAATGGTTCAGTTCGCGAAGTTTACCGCAAGCTCCGTCCATTTTATGGTCGACATAATCGTCCATCAGAGCAATTAATTCGGTTAACCATGGATCGTTTTCGCACTACGTTTACTCTATGTGATAATACGCATCCGCAGAGACATCGAACAGTGCGCACCGAAGAAACAATTGCCGCTGTAGAGCAAAATGTTGAAGAGGACCCGAATGAATCGATTCGCCACCGTGCACAGCAATTGGAGCTTGGTCCATCAACTTTATGGAAGATTTTGCGCAAAGATCTTGGCTTGCGACCTTACAAGATCCAGCTTGTGCAAGAATTAAAGCCGCGAGACCATGCAATGCGTCGTGATTTTGGTGTATGGGCCGAAAATGAGATTGATCTCGATGCTGATTTTCATCGCAAAATTTTGTTCAGTGATGAGGCTCATTTTTGGTTGAATGGCTACGTCAACAAGCAAAATTGCCGCATTTGGAGTGAAGAGAGTCCACATGAGACCCTTGAGACGCCATTACATCCACAAAAACTGACTGTTTGGTGTGCTCTATGGGCTGGTGGAGTCATTGGGCCATACTTCTTCCGAAATAATGCTGGAGAGTCAGTTACCGTTAATGGAGACCGGTATAGAGCCATGATAACCGACTATTTTGTTCCTGAATTGGATGGCATGAATGTGGATGAGTTGTGGTTCCAACAAGACGGCGCTACATGCCACACAGCGCACGTCACAATCGATTTATTGAAGGAAACATTCGATGAGCGCATAATTTCGCGGAATGGACCTGTCAATTGGCCACCAAGATCGTGTGATTTGACACCATTGGATTATTTTCTTTGGGGATATGTGAAGTCGCTCGTCTACGCCAACAAACCAGAAACGTTAGGGGACTTGGAAGCCAACATTCGTGGCGTTATTGCCGACACACGGCCCCATATGCTCGAAAAAGTGGTTCAAAATTGGACCTGTAGAATTGGCTTTATTCGAGCCAGCCGCGGCGGCCACATGCCCGAAATCATATTTAAACATTAATGGCATAAAATTATCCTTCCAATAAAGCCAAATTGATGGACATTAAAACGATTTTCTTGTGCTTTATTTCAATTCAAAGCTCTATACCTCTAAAAAAAACACCTTTTATGTTCTTCATGAGTAAAGAGACCAGCCAGTCAAAAGACAGACGCGATAAAATGATTTAGTACTCAATTTTTGTTTCATGTTTGTTATATTGCAATGTTTAAAAGCAGCAATAACTAAATGGCAGAGGTTGTTTCTCTTGTTCCTTATGACATAAGCTTTATAATAATTGCAATCTGCTTGACGATAAAATCATTTAGATTTGCTTATATCATAAAATTTTAAAACAAGCAACGTCTGCTTCTTGCATTTATCTGTTTTTGTGTAAGTACACATTTTTTAAAATAAAGACCAGATGTGATAAAATTGTTAATGGTATTTTTTTTACAGTTTCAAAGTGAACTCAATTAATATTGGAGAGCCAAAGCAATGGCAGAGATTGAACATATTACTTATATTACTTAGAGCTTCATGATTTACAACCTCTGCCGCACGATAAAATCGTATAGGAATTTAAGCTCCCCTCTAACTATAAATGCTTTGCGTTATAATTAAACATTTCGGTTTGATAAACAATAAAAGTCATTACCTTTTCATTTCAGAAAACCCTAATAATATTAAATATTTTTTTTAAATTTTCAGACCTATTCTTCTCTTAGTGCAGAAATTGATGAGCAGAGAAAAAGAAGGGTTTCCCATTGATTGGATGCCGCCCTCTTCCCATCATGGTTCATACAATCTTCAAGTGATAGCTTTGAAATTTGTTTCGAAGAAGCACTGCACTAAAATATAAATAGCAAAGAAATTGAACTTGGAATTTATATGTTTAAGAGAAAAAGTCTAGCTATTTTAATCCGGGATCTGATTAATGTTAAAAAAGTAGAAAAAAATGGTATTGCTTTCACACTGCACCCCAGAAAAACGCTCTATATTATGGTATATTTACCGCTTATAACATCAAAATACAAGTTTGAATTTGTTTCTATTAAAATGCATTTTTATTATTATTTAATTACATTCCTTGTCAATTTTAATTTTTTTAGTTTTATTTTTAATATCCTCTTCAAAAATTTTTTGCATACAAAACTAACAACTATTGATAAGCCCACTGGATGTAACTAATTTTACCAATTACACCAAAGCCTCGATTTGCGTTGTTTTCGAAGTTGCGTCGTTTATAAATTTTCGGATTTTCAGAGTTGCGTCGTTAAAATTTAAATTTTCTTTGAATAATTTTAAAATATTTTTTTTAGTGCAATTATCAGGGCTTCAAATTCAAATTGCTTCAAATTCTAATTATTTAATGGGGAACCCAATTTTTATGAGTAAATCTTGTTTTTTGATTGAAAATTAGTTTTAATAGATTTTTGATACAGAAACATCTTGAATTTATATTAAATTTAGTTTTAAAATAATTTTAATAACTTATTCGCAATGAATAATAAACGAAAACAAATAAGTTTGGAACTAAAACTAGAAATTTTAAAACGTTTTAAATCTGGTGAAAAAGCGATTGAAATTGCAAAAAAATTTGATTTGGCTCCTACAGCTGTGAGAACAATTTGAACTTTTTAATTTATATTTTATGAATTTTATGTTTTTAATTAAAAATGAATACAATTATTGTTTTAAAAATATTAACATAAGACTTAAAAAGATGTTGTTATTAAAAAATAATCATTTTTTTCATGGTGTACTTAGTGCAGCAAAATGAAGTATTTCGGGTGACACCTTCAAACCTTTTAGCCTTTTAGCTTTACTGTTTATTTCAAGTTACACCCAATTGTTCGAGTGTAAAATTTGTTATGAAAGAGGTTTTCTCAACTATTGGAACTGATACTAAACAGCAAAATCGAAATTAACATTGGTGGAAAAAAACTTAGCCGAAGCATTTTCTAATAAGCATTAATGTTATTATAGGTAAGAATAAAGACGCCAAATTGGCTATTGGTGACCTTACTTCTGTAGAAACATAAACAAGATAAATAATTTAAAATAGCGTAATGGAATAAATGCACAATTTTGCGAAGATACCAGACCGAAAATTTTTCTTTGCACAGCAAAACTTATGGAAATCGCCCGTAATTTTTGGCCGAGACACAGTTAAAAATTGAAGCACCGCGAATCGGAGTTTCTTTCAGTTAGTCTGATAAAATTCTACCACTACGAGAAATATTTTGAACACAAGTCAAAAGTTACTCAATTAATTTGTTTTGCAAAATAAATATAATTAAATTAATAATATTTTTAATTAACTTTTAACGTTTTTGGTAAGCGACTGTAGGCATTAATGAGAATAGCTTTAAATATTTTTTTTATCCATTTTCGGTGCACTCGTGACACAAACAACTTAATTTTTTTGTTTTATGGCAGCATTAACAAATTAAAATATGCAAGAATTTTTTAATTGCATTTCGGTTTTTATATTTATTAATTAAATTTTAAATTGTATGCACGGTAACTTCACTCTTCTTGTTGTAATATTTGTTAATAAAGAAAACGTTACACTTCTAGACATTTTTTGCTATTATTTTACACAATTTTTACTATTTTATTTTTCAATTTTTCAGATTTAGCGATCTCTCGCAAATGTTTATGTTCTTTTTTTTAAATTGAATTAAATTTTTCACACAATGCGTTCAACCTTCAAATGAATCCAAACGATACGTAAATGATTCGTGGACTAAATAAATTAATTCAGTGTTGAAAAATCGAGAAAATAATGCGCAAATATAGGAGAATATTTATTGAGTCAACAAAAATGTTGTACTCGCACTTATGTATCACAAAAATTTTTAAATTTTTCATAAACGAAAAATAGCAGAAAAGTTTTTAAAACACACTTAGAAAAATTTAAAAATTAAATTTTGCTTACACCATTAGTAATTTTATTAAAATGACTGAAACATTTTATTTTTTGCGCGGCACTTGGGAGCATGTGTGTAGCGTGTGTGGGGAGAGAACAGTACCACAGCGGAAGCTCATATTCTTAATCTTTCAAAAGCTGAACACAATTTGCATGAGCAATGCGCGAGTGACCAACGATGAGGAATGGTTACTCAAGAGTAGAGATGCCAAGCTTTCAGTAAAATAATCATCAGAAATTTTTTCAATACCATACACTGTTTGTAATTCATAAAAAAATAGACATTTTGTGTAAAAAGTATCCGGAATTGTTAAATAAATCAAAACAAAATTCTTTATTCAAAATTTATTTCATCGCATTCAAAATAGGCCCCACCGTTTGCAATACTCCTATGCCAGCGCTTTGAAACTCCATATATTTTTCGTAGACTGTTTGAGGTATAGCCAACTAGGCTGGATTACATGTCTTCTATGCCCCCCACTTCATGAAACGCTTAACCCTTCTGTGTGTGAAGGGGTACCCATTTTATTTTAAAAACAAATTTTATTTTACGTTTGGACATAATTCTGCAACTTCACGATTCCTTACATTATATTAATATTACATTTTTTTCATATGAGTGGTTTCACCTGATCAGTTCAAGAGATATCATTATTTTGTACAGTTTGAGCCATGATTTAACAATTAAGATTCTCACAAGCTGTCAAACTCACAGCTGGAGTATCAAAACTCATATTCAAAGCAAAAAACGAAAAAAAATTTTAACACAATTTGACACAAGACCAACTTTTGGAAGAAGCAGCATTTTTTTTGTCGCAGTAACTTTATATAGTTAAATCATAGTTTGTGCCAAAAAATTTCAAATTTTCATACAACTTGCGTAAGGGTGTTTTTTTTTCACGCACAGAAAGGTTGATCGCTGGCGCCGACACATAGGCTTACGACTTATATACAGGATATCTTATGACTTGATTGTCTCCGAAGATGGACAGAAACTGTACTGACAAAAAAAAGCATAACAGCATAAAAAATAAATCAATATTGAATTAGTTTCAAAGTCATCTACTCTATAATTACTTGCTGACTCATTCTAACCAGAGGCATAGACAACAAGGACTGTCAATCGACACTCGACTGAAATCGGACGCCGATTCCCTAATTTAAATTTAAATATAAAGTGTAATGAGTAAGTTTAATCTTTCCGCCGAATAAATTTTTTCAGAAAATTCAACAAACTGTGCTTTAAGGAAAAATTAAACGACTTGGCATCCCTGTTCGAAGAGCGTAAGAGTGTTGACACTCTTAAATTCAAGGGGAACTTGACATTTGGGGATGGGGTAAATACTTAGTTTATTTTAAATGAAAATGTTCACAGATAATTAAATGAGAGCATGTTGTCATTGAAAATTATGAAATGAACGCAAAGCGAGTAAAACTTAGAAAATTCAAAGAAAACTTTTGACAGCTACAGCATATAAAAATGACAAATATTTTAAAAATAAAATTAAATTAGTCGATATTTATGATTGATTGACGTTTTACACAACAACTGTGTAAATTTTTATTGAATCAAAAGGAAATGAAGAAACTTCATATTTATCAACTTTATGACTTAGAAATTCTAGTATTGAATCAAATTTTTGATAACAATATTTGATCTTTAGAAACGTTTTTCAAATACTTGAGGTTTGTTTTGAGTTATGACATTTCTGCATCTAAAAAAAATAAGTTTTGAAGTATATACAATTTTTTAAAAGTAAAGTCAAGTGGCTTTTAATGTTCAAGACAAACTTAGTAGCAACTAAATAAACAATATTTAATTTGATGAGCAAAAGAACCGCCGTATAATCACTTCGTTTACTCAATTTAATTAAATTGTATTTCCGGTTTAAGGCCATCATATGCTGAAAAATCTACGCTTGAATCTTGTGCAAAACATGCTTCAATTTTTATAGATATTTTTTGCAGAATTTTTTTTTTATAAATCTTGTATGTGTAATAAGATAAAACAAAAAAACTTATTTTCAGAAATTTCCAAGACAAAACCTTTGCGTAAGAGTAAGGAGATAAGCTTAGCAACTATTTGCAAAATCAATACGTTGATGTTAAAACATGGAGGAGTTGAAGCTAGGATTACAAAAATTATTTCTAACTAATAAGTTTTTCGCTAGCAAGCCAATTTGTTGGGGCAAGTTGGACCTATTAATATTCTGTTCAGCTGAATAGAAAACAAACGGTGAAAGAGAAGTGTTATACCAATCTTTTGCAAGACTGAAAACAAATCAATGTTCCTCACCCCTCCAAGCCAAAAAAAAAAAAAACTTTAGTAGCTTCCGTTGTCACAGATAATTGGGTTGGATCGTTGGTTGATGTAATCGGTTAATTTTTAGAAATATTGATTTATTTTCTTAAAGCCTGGTGTCAAGAAAGAAAGCTTTATTTTTTAAATGTATCAACTTACAAAAACGCATTAATTGTAGCATTTATTACTATAAATTCCAATGACAAAACTCCAACGACAAAATTCTAAGGACAAAATTCTAAGGACAAAATTCAACAACAATAGTTATCTTCATCGTTTAGTAAAAGGAGATGAAAACTTTGCGCCATGTAGCATGAGTACCATGCGATGAGAGAAAGTATATAGCAAAAAGTGAATATGATTTCATTACGTTGGACCTAAATCGTCATTTTTTTGAAATTGTATAGTAAATTGTATTTTTAGAAGAAATTGGCTCGTATCTAGTTTCAGAGCTAAGTTTATCTAAAAACTCACTCAATAATTTTAAAATTTGGAAAATTCTAATGGTTCAAAAACTAGGGGACCGGATTTTAACTTTTTAAAAAATTTGTATAGCTTAAATTACGTATTTCAAATATTACCTATACCAGATTTTTCTAATGGCTTTGCGAAACTATGCATTTTTTTAAAATTTTGTTGGTAGAGGATCTAATTAGCTGACGATGTTTTGAGTAAAAGTTTCGATATCTAGTTTTATTTACGAAATATTCGCTGTTCCACTTTTGTTTTTAAGTAACAAATATCTGTACATACTTATTTTAACATTTATATGAGTTCGAAACATTTGGATAAATTTCAACCAAATTAGTACCATTTTAAGGGTAACTTGACAAAATTAAAATTCACATAACTATTCAAAATTTAAGTCAACATATTTTTTGTCAACAACAATAAGATAAGTCCTGCGACAACTCATAGCAAGTCAGAAAATAACTTTTCGACACAATCCCCCGATGATGACCGACCATGCAGATCATAATATTGAAAAATTTAAAAGGTAGAAACAATTAACCTTTTTGTTTTATTTTTCTTATTTCGTACGGTCAAAGAACGAAATATATATTACAAAATTAAAAATAAGTTTCCAGGCCGATTCAGCAACAAAAATTAATTTAAGTCAACTTATACACCGTTAAGTTATTCACCAGAAACACACCGGCTGGTCTAAACAAATTTTTCACCAATAAATTCTATATATGTTCACAAAAAAATGTGGGTTTTATTACAAAAAGTAGCAGACAAAATTTTTTGTTTAGCGGTTTTAATTTTTACATATTGGACGCAATTAAAGTTGCATGCAAGTTATTTTTTCTGAGAGACCTAAAAATTTAACTAAATATAATCATCCCTAAAATTGAGCATTGTATCGAGATATTTTTTACATTGTCTCACCCTTATCGACAGTACAAGAGTTACTTCTTGAAGCTTAACATCCCGAAAAAATAAAAAAGTACTCTGTTTTTAAAGTCTAATCAGTAGGATTAGTTAATCTTATCTTAAGACATGCAAAATTTCAAATAAAACGGGTGAAGACCTTCTCCCGAAAAATTTGGGAATCAGTGGTGATATTTTTTTATGAGGCAGGGTTGCTTTTCAGCACAATTCGATCCCATTGGTTCATTCAGTTTTGAAAATTTTTTTTCCGTACAACAAATTAGCAACATTTTTAGTTAATTTATTTTGTGACTTTTATGATTTTGTAATTTTTCACCTTTTATCTCTAACGACGACGGACGCACACATTAACATTTTCTTCTCAAATTTATTGCATTTTTTATTCCTTTATGTTTTTTTCTGTTAATTGTTTTTTACATTTTAAATATTGTATTTGTACACTTTTGGTGGTTTTAATTTATTTTTCTTTTTTATTTTTAAGACGTGGTTCGTACACTAATTAACTTTATCGCTTTAGTTTGAAACCCGCGTTCGTTGTTGATTAACTGACGACCGCGCTGCTCAAGTGTTGCCAACGACAACAGCAACAACGCTGCAAGCAATGCAATTGCATTGCAGACGACGACGAAGACCACGATAACAACAATGAAAAACCGACAGCAATGAACGCAGCTGGGCGAACATTTTCTCCCCCAACTACGACGACAACAGTGGCTACCACGATCCGACTCGAAAAAAAGCGAAAAACCCAAAACAGCAACAACAGAAACAACGAAATAAAGAAAATAAAACCGACACAAGTCCAATCGCCACGAAAGTTCAAACAAATCTGATGTTGGTGAGTTGGTGGAAAAACAATTCAACGCAACAGCAACACTGCAGCCCAAGCGAGCAAATGTTGGGTAAGAAACGCGAAAAAAAAACAAAACTAGTTTGTATGAAGAAAATCTCCGAGCTAAAAACGACAACGACGATGATGACGAGAAAACGTAGTATTGGTATGGTATGTTCGTTATTCGAAGTGCACTGCGGAAAAGTTGCTACTTTTCTTTCGGTACGGTACATTAAGTAGTAGAATACGAATGTTAGTACAAATTGACTTTGCGTAGTTTTTTCATGTTGTTGGTTGCCGTGAGCAACAGCTGTGATGTAAACAATTTTGTTTATGTGTGCACATCGAAGAATACTGTAGACCCAGTTGGAAAGCGAGTAGTTGGTGACAGAAATCAATACATGACATATGGATATGTTTAACGTTTTCACCAATAGTACTTACCTCGTTCTTTAATTTTAATGCCAAAGATTTTAAAAAGGCTAATTTGCACAAAGTCACACCTTTTTATAGCCTCTGACAATATAGTCAGATTGCACAAGGTTTTCGAGAAAAAGTTCCCCCTTTGCACAAAATTTTATTAATACTTTCTCCTATCTTACTATTCGAATTGGAAAAATTACTTTTGCAATGTATTTTTATGGAAAGCAACTGGTGCCAAGATATAGCGATTTAGGTGTTTGAGTTGTATGAGAGGTACCACCCACTGTTGTCAAATCCCGCCCACATTTTTCATGTGGCTGAAAATGTGGGCAAAATCCACCCAAAAGGGGTTTTTTCATTTGTTATTATTTGCGATCCCACAGGCTTATATTATAGAACAGATTTTGAAGAAAATTCTCACAGAATTTCAGCTTCCTACTAAATTTCATATGGAAAAGACTAAAAAGCAGAAAAAAGAATGTCATATTTCTTTTTACGTTTTAGTAACAAAACCACCTTCGGGTGAATTTTATCTGCATTTTCAGCCACACGCAAAATATGGGCGTGATGTAACAACAGTGGTTGGCATCTCCCACACAACTAAAATACCTAAAACACTATATCTTGGCACCTAAGGCAAACTTTTTCTACGTTTAAGTAATTCGTTTTGCTCCTTAAATTTCAACGAAATATGACACAAACTCTGTCCGCGCTATTTACAGGTTTGAGCTTGGAAGATGATATTCTGGACAATTATTTTAAGACCACATTCTAAAACATAGGAAAAAAACCACATATAAACATATTTGAAATGAAATCTTTTTGCGGAGGCCTTCGCCTGCGGCTTAGCATATAGTATGTCCAACCACAGTAATTATGCATAAAAGTTAATAATTATTAAAATATAATTGCCCAAAATCCTTTGGTCTTATGTCCTACTATTTTTAGGGACTATGCCCGTTCTTATCCGTCATAATTCCAAAGAAAAGTTGGATTTTATGACTGAAACAAAAATGGACAAAAGGCTCCAAATTTATTTGGGGAGTATGATCAATGGGGTTATGAACGGGTGAGAAACTTATTTATTTTTTATATTTATCGGCTCGTAGTTGGTCTATTTTCACAGACAGAGCCAGTAATACTTTAAAGTGACTTATTTGTCGGTTATGTTAATGAAAATAGTGGAAATGGTTATGACAGTGCAGTACCAAGATATGATCGCTTTGAACTCGAAATATAGGCTTCAAATAGAAAATATAAAGTTCAAAAGTATAGAGAAAGTGGAAATAAAAAAAAACAGCTTCGTGCGAAATGACCTTTTACCTACGAGTATTATTGTTTTGAAATTTTCAATGAAAATCGAATTCTTCGCAAAGATAACTACTTGTGTTCGAAAAAATTGGTTTTTATTGGAAATTCGAACACAAATAATTGTTTTCACGAAAAATACGGTTTTTATTTTATATTTTAAAGCTACGCGGAAATTTTAATTTTACATTTTTCGGTAGTTTTTATGAGACATATATGTCACTGGCACATCGGTTAGAAGATAGTACGTATATGATATAGGAATTTAGTTGCATAATAATGCGAATGTAGCCTAAAAAGTGAAAACCCGTTAGCTTAATTGGCGTTGATATATCAGCAAAATCAATTGCAGAAATGCTACTGAGTTGATTCTCTATAAAATTATGATACGAAAGTTTTTCAGCATTTCTCCGTAAATACTTATCGGAAACGCAATCGACACCCTGATCACGTCCGTGTTCACCATTGAAGCTTCCTCAGACACAGTTCCTACTGGGTATTTGGTGAATAGTAGTAGTGTTAATAACTTCGCGTTAGTGTTCATAATGCCGGTTTTATGTCTTCGTAGTTCTTTTTAGTTTTTCATTTTCTTAATTTTATCTAGATACACATTTTATAATTCATTCATAATTCATATGAGAAGCTTGCAACTAATAGTATGTTACAAAATCTTAAAGCATTTTTTTGAGCTGATAATTGCAGCAGTTATGCGAAAATGCGAAACTGCTAATGGGGAAAAATGGTATGCAAAAAGCGCAGTAATGTTACACGTTAAAGAAGTTTCGCGATTTTTATTGCGATTACTCAATAAGAGTTGCCAAGTAAACTCTATTCAGCATACAATATATATCAAAAAATAAACACTTTTTAATAACAAACACACCTCAATTGATGTTTATCTAATCATTAAAAACCTAATCTACTAACTTCCTAGAAAATTTGCAAAATACAAATATTTGCTTATTTGTTATGTTTGATAAAAAAGCGCTTGATTAGCAGCTATTTTTGAATTTGCCGACAAGGTAAACTATTTTTATTTACTCTAAAAATATTTACTTCTATAGCATTTATACAGCTACTAAAAATGGTAAAAAAAACGTAGCAGAAAAGGAAAATGAGAACATATGTTGTTGTCACAAGTGGATTACCTTGTCCAACCTTGCTTAAATATGGCAATACATCTGATGTTCGTACAATGGCTAGGTACACCAATATTCCGTGCTGTCAACGTGCAGTGACGTAATTTATTAGCAGACAATTGCATTGAGAACTAAATATCAACCAGCGAAGACTGGTTTTTTCCGCACTATGGCAACATTGCTTGCGTTACGGTGTGGGAAAATTGATTGCAATCGATTTTGCCGGCTTTGTTTTACTTACCACTATAATTCTGCTGCTTTTTTTATAAATAATTAACATATGTAAGTCAGTTGGTTGGGCTTACCTGCAAGAAAATAAGAAAAAAAAGAAATTTTAATTTGGAAGCAATAAATTTACAGTGGAACGAAATGCTTAACAGTATATTACTTTTATTAGTTTAAGGCGGATTTTTTTTAACATATTTATGAATCAGCCACTCCATAAACTCTCGATTTGAGATCAAAATATAAAAATTCTTTAAATGCACTTTCGAAATTTCTTATCAAAATGCAATTTTTAATAGTTGAGAGATTTTCATTTTGATTAAGGTCTAAGTTTTTGAGATATTGAATTTTTTACAAGAAATTGCGCACGACATCTGAATTGTTCAACCGATTTTATTTTTTTTTGAAAACAATTTGTGTATCTTAAACTGGAAAAAATTAATAAAAGGAAGTTACTCAAACAATTTTCTTTTAAATCGGGATAAGGCAAATTTAGAAAAGTTAACAAATCATTCTATTTCGGCTTCATTGTGCATGAAAATCGATTACGGTTTTAAATAATTTTGAACAACTTCTCGATTTTGGTTCGACTTATTCTAGAAAGAAACAACTCATAAATAAAAAGAAAAAACTGCCCAAAAAATTTCTCGTAAAGTGGATATGAAGTTCGGAGTGATTTTCTCCGCTCAAAATTTAATGCCCTATAAGTTGTATGAAGTTATTTGTCCAAAGGTTTCAAAATCTTTTTCGAAATTTACAGAAAATATTTTAATTAAATAGTTTGACTAAATTTTCTATAACCAGTTTATAACCCACTTGTTATTGCAAAATTGTAACCATCCCAATCTTAAAAAGTTTATGCATACAAAATTTTGCTTGTTGTGTCTAGTGTTATGCGAAATAAAGTCGCATTACAGGAAATAAAAATCACACATTACACATAAACAAACGAAATGCATTTGTGCAAAAACCCCATTTTCAAAAAAAAAATGATCTTTTGACCTTTGACCACTTATATTATGAAAACGTTTGGTTGTCACTGAAAAATAACTGCACATTAGTTACGTAAGAAATGCTCCTTTTCTGTATAATGTAATGGGTACAATGATCTATTTTTTCTAATTTTCAATAATCATTTTTATAGTTATCCAAGTTTAAAATTTACCAAAAGCGACATTCTGAATAACAAAGGCATAATTTTCCTATACTTAATTTATTATTACTTTATTCTATAGGAAAATTATGCTTTTGTTATTTAAAATGCTGCATCTGGATAATTTGCAACACGGATATTTAAAAAAATGAGCATTGAAAATTTTAAAAAAATATATCCAATCGTGTCTAGATTATTAGACTCAAAATTTGGAAAATAAATAATTTTTTTTTTTAAAAATTTATGAAGAAAATCGATGAGGACATTCATATGTACGTTGTTAAAGATGACAACATATTTTTGAATCGTGAAAATATCATAGAAATATCGATTTAAAAAAATGTTCGATTTTTTATTGAAAAAAAAAAAAAAATTGATATAAAAAATTGCAGTTAGGCTGATTATTCGCGGAGTTATGAGCATTTAAAAAAAAATAAACGTTAAGATTATACATCTCATAAAAAGCTTGGTAAAAAAAAATTTAACAAATTATTTCAATATTCTTTTTTTCAATACTTGCAATTAGTACTAAAAGAAAAAAAATCCAAAAAAATCAGAGATGTAAAGCAAAATTCGCGCAAACTCAAAGTCTCTACGACATTTTAGCTGAAAAAAATGAGTTTATGACATTTTGATCCGAATTGGATATATTGTGACCTTGTGTGAGAACAAAATTTAATAAGAAATAGTTAAAAGTTGGAGAGTAACACTTAGGTGTATAGATAGTTAGGCATCTATGTACGTAGTTATGCAAATGAGTTTTACATGAGTCATTTTTCCAACGAGTAGCACGTTTTGCCTCTGCTTTTGTATTCTAGAGCTTTTGTATGGATTTTTGTTTAGTGGAACTCCTTACTTTTTGAGATATGAAGAATCATCAGTTTTAACATATACAGGCGAAGAAGAAGAAATTTGGTGCAACCAAAACGAAGCTACATATAACATTGTCAGCTCACTTGCTTAATTATGTTGCGCAAATTAAATTTTATAAAAAATTAGTTTTTTTTCCAAACCACTTTTTAACCGCTTAGGCAATTACGAGCATTCAAAATTGCAGGCTGATGGCAACCCACTCACTTAAACTCATGTTCCCACTCTTTTTTTCTTTCTTGCTAAATGAGCGCATTTGTTCAATGGTTTTTAATCGTTGGGTATGTCAGTGTTATTGTAAAATATTTGTTTATTCTCAATGAATACCTTGGTATTTTATTTGTGATCGTAATTGCTTTTGTTGTCAATTTGTTTATCTTAGCGGTACAGTAGACTCTAATTTGAACAAACCATACAGTTTTTGCTACCTTAGGTGTGGGAGGTTTCTTGTTTTCGGCGTAAATGCTGCTTTTTGTTAAGTTTTGTAGAGAGAGGCCTCTAAGCAAAATAAGTGGTTTTTTGTTTCGTTTTAAGCTTTGAAAAGGCAACAACATTGTTTTATTTTAAGTGGGTAGATGGTTGTGGTTTTAAGGCTGCACTTTTAATTTTATTTTAAGTCGATTCTTTTTTTTGAATCGGCTCGGTCTTTAAATCGTAGATATCGTCATATTAAACATCACTGTGTACTTAAAAATTTTGTAAGCGTTCATAGAGGTAGCAAGAGTACCCCGAAGTTGGTATATTTCGGTCCTTTTTCCTATAATCGATACTGGCACATATCTGTATGGATAGATCTGGTTCATATTTTTATTTTTGATGCCCACATATATACCCTTTCGATATACCAAATGAAGGTCAACTTTGCACTCTTTATCTGAGTGGTAGAATTAATTTGAAATTGTATATTGTTCAGTATTCCAGGAATTTAATGCAGTTTTGAGGACATTCGCGCTCCCTGTATGATCGCTAATAAAAATCTTTAAGTACACAGTGATGTCCAGAATGACGATATCTACGATTTCATGACCCAGCCGATTGAAAAAATTGTCGACCCACCCCAATGTACATAGAACATAGAGTAGTATACAAAAACCTAATTTTAAATTAATTCTACCACTCAGATAAAGAGCGCAAAGTTGACTTTCATAAGGCCTATCAAGAAGACATATATGTGGACATCCAAAATAAAAATTAGAGTCATATATATCAACACAGATCTGATACATATCTATCTTTGCCTATATCGATTACATGAAAAAATATCGAGAATTACCAACTTGGTGCCATAGTGATGTTCAAAATGACGATATCTACGATTTAAAGAACGAAAATTTAAAAAAAAGTTTGACCCACCCTAATAGCCAACTATACCGCATGTGTGACAAATTTAAATTTTCTCAGCTTTTTTTAGCCGCAACTTTTCATTTCAAATTTTCGTTAAAGTAGTGCCGGAAGACGGCGTTTGATTTAACGCATTCCAGATATTTAAAATTACTATTTAATTCGTTGTATTGCCTTAATTTTATTATTTTACAAATATAAGAAGAAAAACACAATTACCATAAAAGCGTAAAAGTCGAAAAAATATATTGTTTTTCTCAAGGTAAGCTGTTGTATGCTCTACATAGAAAATATATTTTCTTTATTCATCGTATTATTTGCGTTGTTGGTTTGCTTTCTGTTAAACGCCATGTAAAATATTTAAATCTGCTAGAAAATATTTGCTTCTGCAATAAAATGTGGCATTAAAAATGGGCTTCTTTTAGTTGAAGTGTTGTACGCATTATGAGCAGAAAATGCCTTGCATGCATTCAGGCGCATAATGAGCATTTTAGTCCAAAGAAACTTAAGTAATTGTGGGGATTATAATTTCGTGTTTTCAATTGTTATCGTATGAGCACAAAGTGTTCATTTTGAATGAAAATAATAAAAAAAAAATGATTGAATTGAATAAAATAGTAGAAATCGAACATAAAGCTTAATTCACTCCAAAGAAAAAACTTAAAATTAAAGCAAATTAAAATTAAGAAAAGACAGCTACTTTCAAAGATTTTACTTAATTCTTTAGCATTTTCTTTAAAAATATTCTTCCTAGTTCTTTTAAAAAAAAAAAAATATGCAACTTTTAATCTTGACGTTTATTCGAATGCCAGACAGCACGCTGTTGCAATGTCTGGAGCATATTAATCCTCTATTGAAATCTTTTATTTAAGGCACTTGTTGTCATTATTCACTCCCCACAAGCCAACCAACCTATGAGCTCCAGTTTTTGTTATTTAGATTGACAACTGCAAGAGCTTTCGCAGCATGGAACTTTTTGTTTTTCTCCACTTCGATTAGGCAACATTGTAAAAGAAGCAGCAACTATTTTTGCTGCTGATACGATTGCTGCAAGTTTAAAGTTTTTTTGTTTTTACTTTTTTAATTTTGCAACAGCAACGTATGCGGTAGATACAATGCAACACTTTCGGGTATGCCAAGACAAAAAAGCCAGTGTTGCCACATTATACACATTTCGTCATGCCGTAAAATTGTAAAAAAATAGGACAGATGTTGTTGATTAAATTTGTTCATGTCGCAATGTTTGTTTACTTGCATTATTTTAACTGCATCCATATTTTGCTAATGCGAAAAACAGCAACCAACCAACAAATACAGGTGAAAATTTTAATGGATTCAATATCTACAGCATCCTTTACAACAACAATGCGTACTTAGAGGTATTTGCTATGAGGTCGTGAGTTTGAAAAACTAACCCCTAAATAAAACGATTTTTATCAAAATGAGATATTTAAGACGACGTCAGGCTTGATTTGTAAGAGACATTGTGCTATCCAGAATTTGTCGTAAATTTTTTTGAAGAAATTATAATAAAAAACATAGTAATATCACTCAGAGGACTTATTCATGAGTGAGCAGGTGCACAAAGAATTCATGCTGGATAAAAGATATAGAAACTCAACGTATGACACTAGGCTCATATTCAAGACTTTTCGGCTTTTCGAACAGTTTTTGACATTAGAATATTTGACTGATTCTTTATGCCACATCAAAATATTTTCTATACTAAGCTTTATTTCCTAAACTTTTGATCTTTTATCTTTACAACGGTGCTGAAATTTATTTGTTATTATATTTACAAAAGTTATAACCATTTAGAAATTATTTACCACGCAATTTGGATACAACATGTCGTATGAATAACTTTTAATTAATTTAGTTTTATTAAAAATTTGGGTTGCCGTTTTGGTACGGACATTTTGAAATTCAAAGATTCCGACACATATTCTCACTTAGCAACTAAAAAATTGAGTTCACCAAAATCTATCTCGGCTTACCATTGGTGCCATACTATTTCAATCAAAACTTGTTATTGGCAACAATTAGTTGCGACTCGAATATCAACATTCTGTATTTCATTCGAAAGATATTGCTTAGAATTACAAATTTTACCTCAAAGCTAAACGCATAGGGCACAACTGAGAGGCCTCATAGGTCTAAATGTGTTCCATACCATCAATGAATAACTAACGTCACCGTTTTTTTTGTTTTTTTGTTTCAAAACGGGACGCAGCCTTTGAAAATAGACTATACGTATGAACATTAGAGCGGTTCAAAAAATTTTTTTTTATGTTTTTTTTTACGATGTGTCAGCGGATCACAATAGCCTTATACATACGTCTAGACTAAGTTCCTTCAAAGGATTTTCATAAATATTGAAAACTGGATTGGCGCCCCTTGTTTTAAGTTGCCTACCCATTTAATAAAAAATATTGATTTAAAAAATGGTGCAATGTTATCAAATTTTCCAACAAATTTTGTATGGTTTTCGGACGATTATTGATCGAGGAATTCGAATTCGTGATTACTTTTTCTTTTTTTCCTATAAAAAAATTTAAAATTGATAACAAAAACATTAAAATATACCGATTTTTTACTTTCTAGAGGCAAAATCGCCCCATATTATTTTAGAGCTGATCCCGCGGTACTACATTTTTAATGTTTCTTTATTTGTTTAAAAGAATACTGTAAACCGAGTATCAATATATTTTTTCAAAATATCTACATTTTTCAAGTTGTATTTTATCACTGGTCCATGTTCTATTCATCACAGAAAACACTTTTTCTGCAGTTGCATTACTCCCCGGCAAACATAAAATATATCCACTATTACTTTAAAATTTGTATACGACAGAGTTGGTATGTATGGAAATATTCGGGTAGCCAATCACAGATTACGAATTGGCCCCACTGACGTGACGCTTTGTTTTACGCGCGAAGCACAGATTTTAAGATTCATTGAAACATTTTCTGAAAACGGGACGATTTTGACTCCTTTCGGGACAACGGGACAGTAAGCTTGAAAACGGGACTGCCCCGTTCAAAACGGGACGTATGGTCACCTTATGTATAACCCATCATAATTTTGAGCATATTTATGGCTAAAATTTTCATTGTATATTGTTTGAAAGGTCTTTCACAACAAAATAAAATCTAAAGTAAGATATGTCTATGTACTACAAAATACCCGAATTTACGGATAGCTAGAAGTTATAAGTTTTGTGGGTACTAATATGTGGCTTATCATACTATATGTAGCGTAATTTTAAGTATTTTAATTAAGAAACCTTTACTTTTTAAAATAAAATTCCATCAAGCTACACATTAAATGCTACACCTAAAGAGTGGAAAACTTAACAGATATTACTAATTACTTAATAAAAAATTATTAATTACTGAAAAACATTTTCTTCTTATTTTCTTTTTTTCGTTCTGCATTTTCCATTATTCCTGTTTTATATGCATTGTTTATTTTAATTTGTATATTAATAATTGTACTCAATTCGGCTCGATTAATCAAAGGTTGTTGAATACGCACGTGTTTGAAATTTCTTAAATGGCGCACGCCGCAGTCAAAATGCACCGCGATATGACGTTGACTGTTTCGCTGGTATGAGCTGTGGTAAGTGGTGAGTGAGCATGTAGGCGTGGTGCGCTAACATGAAATGCAAATTGAATTTATAATAAATTGCTATCTGATATTCTATGTGTCTGCTATCCGTACATCGACGCAACAAACGATATGCAAATTGTACTTTTTTCTGCTTAATAACAAACAAGAAACAGACAGAACTCTTTTTATGGCCAACACAATTTGCAAACTTAACGAAAGCACGTAAATATTAAACCGGAAATCGGAAGCCAATGCGGAAAATTGTTGGTTTTTTTTTGTCACAGCAAAACTATCGTTGAATGATAGTAAACAAACAGAAAAAAGAAATGCTATTGAAGACCTGAACAGGATGGAACTGAGTTTATTTGTATGCACACTAAGGTGTTTTTTAAAAAATTCTTTACTAAGGAAATCGAAGTTTTAAAAAAATTTTAAGTTTGAAAATTTATGAATCACCAAAGGATCTAATATGAGCATCATAATTTTTACTTAAAATGAGGAAATCAGAATGGAACTTTAGATAGAAAACTGTATTTGATGTCATTTTCTAGATATTTCATTATTCTTTAAAAGAGTTGCTTGACAAATTTGTCTCAATTAAACATTTTTAAGAATACAGGCCGTCGAAATAAATTATTTGTCACAAGCAACAAAATATTTGAACTAACTGGAATAAATAAAATTTAATAACCATTTTGAAGGCAATGAAGTTTTCTAAAAAAGAAAGTATGGCGTCAAGCGTGTCAGTAAAATGGTTTAATTTAACTACATAAGTGTAGCATTTAATGCTGTTTTGTGACAAAAACAAACTTGGACCATCTGTAGCTTTTAAAATGTTTCAGTAAGAGGGACTTATCTAATAATACATATGTTCCTTTAAAAGCAATAAATCAATATATTGACTTTCTTTATTTTGTTCGTTATTTTTGTAGAAGGTTTTTAGCAAATAATTTCGAAAAAGTCGAAAGAAAATCGGAAATTCTCAAAGAGTCGATGCGGGGTTTTGCATGGGGAATGCCATGTTTTCTAGTAAGTAAATTAATTTTAGGCAGGACAACGTCTGCTGGTTCAGGACGGGAATGGAGCTAAAAATAGGGACAATAAGGGCAGAAACACGTCTGCCGGGTACACTAGTCATCCATAAAATGATCTAAAATCTATGCAACAATGATGATAATTCCAAAAATTTTTATATAAAAAGGCTTCATCGACCTGGAAAAATCTGTATATTTTCCAATTCGGCAATTGTCTTGTGGGTGGACATTTCTTTGTATTTCATTCTGTTAAAATAATCGTATTCACACCGGCCTCGTGAGATTGTCAAATCGTTAGTTGGTAATTCGGTAAAACTTTTGACTGTGAACGCATCATTTTTGTTTTGTTTCGTTAACCTGACAGTAACAACTGCTTTTGTATTTTTAACCTGAAAAATAAATCGAATTTTTAAAATTAAACACCAAAATGCCACGCACAGTCTCATAAAATTTTAAAAAATTTTTCTTTCATATGTTTCTACAACTTTTTTTTTCTGACAACAAACTAGCAGAAAACTACCAGCCATGCCAACCAGTTACCTCGTTACTCGTTAGTCCGATAATTTTACAAAAAAAAAATTTGCATAAAAAAGTAACGAATTACGTCGGTATGAACACCACTAATGTAAATTTGAGAAACAATTTTTTAATATCCAAAAAAAGTACACAAATCTATTAGTTTGCTACTGAAATAAATAGTTCGTAAGTACATATATACAAACTTATTTTTCATGATTTTTGTTGTAAGTTATAAGGAAAAATCCAAACAACACAAACAAACAAACGCCAAATCCAAGACTTCAACATTCTATGACAAGCGAAAACAGTTGGAGATGTTGCAAAAATTGAGGTCGCAAATATCGCTAGAAGTCATCGAACAAACAAATTGTCAACAACGCAATGCCGTCTAATGAACCACAACGAACTCAGTGCAAACATAACAACGAGGGTTGCCAACTAAATTTAATTTGGAAAAGTGTTGCAAGCTATTGAAAAAAAAAATAAGCAAAATAGCTAGACGGAGATTTACTCGCGTAATATCAGCAAAGCTTCAAATTTGTTGAGAAATGGGAATGTTTGTATTAAATACAAAATGCTAACTCTTGGAATTGTATGTGACTTCAAACAAGAGCTCTAATGAATCCTTTGTAATAAGATTTTAAAGTTTTTTCTTATATAGAAAGTATGCTCACTATTTCTTCAATATACACAGTTAAGATTCTGAAAACTTGTGCAAACTGGCATTCAAATTTTGTAATTCTTAGAGCTCCTTTCGACTTAAAACTATGATATATAGTACAAAGATTCATAGTTGGAAGATGCATCGGACAAACGATTTTTCAATACAAAAATTCCACAATTTTTTGGAACACTAAATTCTTATTGAAATTTTGATTTTCATTTGGGGAATTATGTCAAGTCCCAATTTTTTTTTTTTTTTAATTTATTGCGCTGCATAAGATACTTGACAAATACTTTAAGAAAATATTTTATGTGAAAACTAGCTCAAAAAAAAAATTCAACGTCATATAATGAAACAAAGCTATATTAAGACAACAACATAAGAAATTCAATGCACAAATTTTGCACGCGATTTACATTCAAAACATGTCAGTCAAATGTTGCATTTTTTTTCCAGTAAAAAATGAAAACTAAAATAATATCGCAGAAAACGACTTTTCTCCTTGGTTACATATATGTATGTATGTATGTATGTGTGTATGTAAATGTCAAAAAGAAAAACCCAAACAAAGTTAAAATAACAAATAAATGGTGTGAAAGAAAGAAACCAGTTTGGCAAAAATATTTGTATGTGTTACCAAAGTCAAGAAAAAGCCATAGCAAGGCCGACTGACTGTCTAGGTTTTGTTAGCAATACAAGTTTGTCAGAGCAGGCGGCTATGTACTCGCACTTGCAACAAGATGGAGGAATATGGAAATAAGGTGATAGTTAACTGACAGTCAGGTGAAGAAGATTTTCCATATGGAAAAAAGGAAAAAGTTTTGGAAAGCACAAAAATAATCGTTACAATGATCTATTTCAAGCCCTTCCTGAAGACATCTATTAGGAAAGTGTTTTGTTCACCGCAATATGGTTCCTTACAAAGAACTACATATGTAAGGACTGTCCCAGAAAAAACTTACGTTTTGCTTTTTAGTTATAAAAAAATACCCAGACAATTTGTTGGTCTCTTTTCATTTTTTATTAACAAGTGATAACTAAAAACTAAGTAACAATTTTTTTTTTTTTTTAAATTTCTTACTTTCTTCATAACGTTCTTCATTAAATTTTGCACAGTTGTTTCATCGACAGCATGGTACGATCTTTTCCACTTATGTCTGAAGTCTTGTGGATTTTTTGCAGTCTTACCACTACTTCGAAAATCTTCTTCATTAGAGCCCAATATCTTTCAGTTGGGCGAAGCTCTGGGCAGTTGGGCTGATTTGCTATTTTTGGTACGAAATTGATCTTTTTACTTGCATACCATTCCATCATAGTTTTAGAGTAATTAGAGGTTGCTAAATCTGGCCAGAACATCACGGTACCCTCATGTGCACGAATAAATGGCAGAAGACGTTTTTCGAGGCACTCATCTACATAAACTTTGGAATTGATTGTGCCTTGCGTAACGAAGAAGCTGCTTCTGAGGCCACAGGTGCACATGGCCTGTCAAACCATATATTGCTTTGGAAATTGCGAAATTTTTTTTTCTTTGAATTTACTAGGCACATGGCCTTCTTCTTCGGTGATGTTAAATATTAGTGCCCAGGTAGCTGCTTAAAATCTGGTTTGACGTAAGTTTCGTCGTCCATAACACAGCAATCAAATTTAGTCAGGTACCTTTCATACAATTTTCGGGCTCGCATCTGAGCCATCAACTGCTTTTCATCAGAACGGTCTGGTACTTTTTGAACTCTGTATGTCTTTAGCTTATTTTTCTTCTTTATCTTTTGCACAGTAGACTTGGATGTATCTGCTCTAGCCGCCATATCTCGCGCTGAGGTGTTGGGATTTTGCTTAAAAAGGCCCTTCACCTTCGTCGCTACCTTTGGGTTAGAAAATTCTGGTTTTCTGCCTGAACCCTTTTTTCGTGAAATAGGTACAGCCTTCTTATAATTAGAAATATCCGTAATGACAGTTCTTTCAGATGCACAAATTATTTTTGACTTAGCTGAATATTTTAATTCTGAATTTTACAGGTATTTGGACAAAATCAGTTCGCGAACTTTTTGTTGTTTGCTAGACATCTTCAAGTTTTATACATCATATAAGACGTCACTTTATATAAAACAAATATTGTGTCTTTTTAGACCTATAAGATTACCAGGTTGAGTATAATACAAAAATAGAAAACGCAAGTTTTTTCTGGGACAGTCCTTATGTCAAAGAAAATTGGGACTTTTTTGCGAAATAATAAGGTTTTGTAAGAAACTTGATTTTTGAAAAGTTACTTTCGAAGTTTTTTTATTATCATTTATAATAAATGGTTTCACAATGGGAATGATCTCTCAGATAGAAATGGTTTTGTAATAGGAGTGATGTTTACAAATCGACAATGCGATCATATTTAAGTTGTCAAAATATTGTATCACTGTCATTCATTGTAAATCTATATAAAAATGGGCAGTGTGAAAACGTTTCCATCCCTTTTTGACTGCCATAACATAACGTAATTGCTTGGTTTTATCACTGTTGGAAAGATTGTGAAGAGTATGCGGTGACACGCCACTAACAGGATAATATGTTTCGACGGCCAAAGTAACTACAAACTAGAAACTATATAATCTTTGAGTAAGTGTGGCACCGGCCCTTATAGAAAAAACCGCTGCCATAGCTGAACTGCTTCATTGATTTTGATGAAAATTGGTATGGAGATAGATTGCTTCCTGAGTAAAGATATTTGTTTTTAGTGGGCGGTACCAGGAAAAAAACGTTTTCACTGCTAATGAACCGATTTGGATGTTATTTGATACGGAGATAGATTGAGCCCTGGGGAGAGTTATTTATTTTAAAGTGGACAGTGCTATGCCCCTAATAGAAAAATATGTTTTCACAGCTATGGATCAATTCTGATAATATTTGGTGTGGAAGGGATAAAGATGGAACAACATGATAACATGATTTTTATTTTTGGCAGCTTTTGCAAATAATCAGGTAAAATGGTACTAAACTCTTTTGTATTTTCACAATACTGGTTGAATTTCAACCAGTGAGCGCACTCTAGTTCTAAGCAAAGATATATGCCTCAACAACGCTAGGGAATTATCTAATATTTTCTTCAAAGCAACCGTTCTTTTATTGCAACTTATCGTGCAATTCTTGAACTATATAATTCATAATCGGGCTAGTGCGCTGTTGTTGCTGCCATTTAATCAAAACTATTGATTCTAAAACGTTGTCAACATTAACGACTACTTGCCGGTTGAACTTGTTCTTAGATACTATTATATGCAAGAATTTTCTGATTTTGCCCTGGAACAACTTGAAAATTATGCTGACTCTGCCCAAATAACTATTTTCTCTTATGAGGCGCATTTCCATTTCTCTGAATCGGTAAATTAGCAAAATTTTCGTTATTCCTTCTTAGGTCTCGAATCAATCCATAAATTATTTGCGAGTGATATATAAATTCCGCAAAAGTAACAGTTTGGTGTGGCTTATGGCACAGTGGAACCATACTACTGACTGCTACATTGGAGTGCGGTATATATCGATAGTAAAGAATTTTTTTTGCCTGAATTGATATTGCTTTAAATAACAAATGGCTTAAGCCATATCACAGTCGATTCATTTTGTGAAAAGTTTGGAGATTCAATAATCTTGAGAAATAATCTTTGAACTTTCCCTTGTGAGTTTATTTAAAGTCATTGCTCAATGCCGATAATCTAGCGTAACTTCTTCAAAGGCCTGATTTATTGATTAAAGTGGTTGATATTTGGATTCATCGTATTCGCCTTTGTAAGATAAGCAGAGGTGGCTAGGTTGATGCTATTCTTTTTAGAAAATAATTGCATCAATTGTGCTTCAACATGAAATAAAGACATCATTTTGATTTTGTTTAATTTGTATAAAAAAATGATAAATAAATTTATCACTCTTACTGGAAAGCCCTTTAGCTTATAATAAAAAGTATGAAGAAATAATGATTTTAGGCCTCAGGATTTGTATAAATCAAGCAGTCAAGTATTGATTTCAAAAATGTTATTGAAAAATGAAGTGTTGAGTCATCAGCTCCATTCTCAAAAGTTTTAGAAAATCTACATTCACAAAAGAGAAAAAATTCCCATTTGATTGCTGACAGCTGTTAAAAAATTGTAATTTTTGTTTTAATAGGTGCTATGTGCATACTAAAAGAGGCATAAACATTTTCCACAAAAAGTTAATCACCATTGCAGTTACTTGGAATGCTTATTTTTGGTATCTTTAATGTGCTCAGGTTTTATGGCTTAAACTTTCAAGGCACAAAACATGCATCTAATTTTAGTTTTATTCGTATGCAAGTGCTTTAGGATGTATAGCGTAAGGTGTCATGTTACTAAAAATTCATCATTTACATCACCATGTAGCTGTTTTCTAGTCTTCCACAATTTATCATTTATTATTTACACGAAAAATGCGTTTTTTAATGGCCTAAGGAAATACAAAACTTTTCCATTTACATTCAAATATTTTTTATGTCGGAGCAAACTATGAAATTAGTAACAAATATAATGGGTCATCCGATTTTCGTTCGGAAAGTTCAGCCTTGTCATTTGGCTGCTAACGTTTCCCGCTGCAAGAGGAGGTTATGGTCGCCAGATTTGTTCTACTAAACGACTAATTTTTAACAGCGTTCAGTGGAACCGCGATGGAAGTCCTCAATATTTCGATTCCATGGCGAGCTCAGTATTTGGGATTGTCTTACTGTATTTTATGGCTTATCTTGCATTAAGATTAACATCTTCATCCACACAAAGTTCAATGACATGAGAATTTAAGCTTGCGGATCATGGAATGAGCAGAAGATTGCTGCGCACTGAAACAACAGGCGTCGAATGAAGGTATTTCGAAAAGAAATTTCTTCAATGGTGGAACTCATTTCTTGCTCGTTCCTACGTGAATAAGCAAAATTCTAATCAATAAGGCACTGGAAAGCACTATTTAGAGTGGCCCATATTCTTTTAAGAATGATGAAGAATCGACCGATTTTGGATTTTTATCAAAAATTTTAATCCACAACATTTTACGGCACTGCTACACATACAACCCGACTAGTTTTGGCTTATTTGCCAAGTTCGCAGGACACGTAACTTTAAGACAACGTGATGTGAATCGGATTTCAAAATCATGTAAGGACTGTCCCAGAAAAAACTTTCACTTTTTATATTTTGTATTATATTCTACCTGGTAATCTTATAGGTCTAAAAAGACACAATATTTGTTTTATATAAAGTGACGTCTTATATGATGTATAAAACTTGAAGATGTCTAGCAAACAACAAAAAGTTCGCGAACTGATTTTGTCCAAATACCTGTAAAATTCAGAATTAAAATATTCAGTTATAGCAAAAATAGTTGGTGCATCAGAAAAAACTGTCTTTACGGTTTTTTCTAATTATAAGAAAGGTCTACCTGTTTCACGAAAAAAAGGTTCAGGCAGAAAACCAGAATTTTCTAACCCAAAGTTAGCGACGAAGGTGAAGGGCCTTTTTAAGCAAAATCCCAACACCTCAGAGCGAGATATGTCGGCTAGAGCAGATACATCAAAATCTACTGTGCAAAAGATAAAGAAGAAAAGTAAGCTAAAGACATACAGAGTTCAAAAAGTACCAGACCGTTCTAATGAAAAGCAGTTGATGGCTCAGATGCGAGCCCGAAAATTGTATGAAAGGTACCTGACTAAATTTGATTGTTGTGTTATGGAAGACGAAACTTACGTCAAATCAGATTTTAAGCAGCTACCTGGGCACTAATATTTAACATCACCGAAGAAGAAGGCCATGTGCCTAGTAAATTCAAAGAAAAAAAAATTTCGCAATTTCCAAAGCAATATATGGTTTGACAGGCCATGTGCACCTGTGGCCTCAGAAGCAGCTTCTTCGTTACGCAAGGCACAATCAATTCCAAAGTTTATGTAGATGAGTGCCTCGAAAAACGTCTTCTGCCATTTATTCGTGCACATGAGGGTACCGTGATGTTCTGGCCAGATTTAGCAACCTCTAATTACTCTAAAACTATGATGGAATGGTATGCAAGTAAAAAGATCAATTTCGTACCAAAAATAGCAAATCAGCCCAACTGCCCAGAGCTTCGCCCAACTGAAAGATATTGGGCTCTAATGAAGAAGATTTTCGAAGTAGTGGTAAGACTGCAAAAAATCCACAAGACTTCAGACTTAAGTGGAAAAAATCGTACCATACTATCGATGAAGCGACGAAAAAAGTAAGAAATTTTTATAAAAAAAAAACAAATTGTTACTTAGTTTTTAGTTATTTATATTCTAAACACTGGCCATTATTAATAAAAAACGAATAAAGAACAAAAAAATTACTGGGAATTTTTTTATAACTAAGAAACAAAGCGCAAGTTTTTTCTGGGACAATCCCTTAGTTTGACGCCGTTGAACTTTTTCTTGTGAAACTACGCTAAGTATGGCGTAGAGCAATTAAAAGCAAACATTCGTTGAACTATATCCAATTTACAGCCCGAATTCTACAGGAAAGGTATCGAAAATCACCTCCAAAGGATTGAGTCCTGCGAGGGTTCTTGTTGCGAACATTTGAATGATATTATATTTCATATCAAATGACAAATGCCAAAGAATATATATTTTTAGCTTTACTTTCAAAGCATAAATTATACAACCCTGTATATGTATAATAAAGTTGTTAATTGTATGTCTTTTAAACAGTTAATGCATGCATTTATCTTATTTGGAAATCAAAAGTTTAAGCCTGTAGCTTAAACAAATTGGAGAATAAATTACTATATTAAACGCAATCAAAATGAAACTGGGCATGTAGGGCAGCAGCAGGGAAATTATGGGCCCAGGAGAGACAGTATCTTATCAATAACGTATATACATATGCGCACAAGTGCGATGCTGAGAACCCATAGGAGCAAAAAGTGTGAGTTGCAAATTGCAATCCACCACATTTTCTTAAGTTTTACAGGGTGGTAGAGCGCTTGGATCCAGTTTCGGAGATATAGTCGTCTAAAAAGTCAGATAAGATCTACATAAAAGACCCAATTACCAATTACCTCCTATACTGATTTCGATAGTTGAAAGAATATAATCTTTTCATAATTACATAGGCCCACAAAACAAGGTTTGAAGTATTTATTTTGATGTGCTGAAACCGAGTTCAGCGTCGGAATTGCTCAATCACTTCAGGTTTTCGAGATATCCTAACCTTAAAATGCAAAATCCACGTTTTCTAAAAACCTACAATAAAAAAGTTTTGAAAGTTTTTATTTTTGTGTGTTGAAAACGAGTTCGAAGTCAGAATTCAGTTTTGACCCACAAAAAACTTTTTCTTTTTTTGTGGGCTTTTGAAAAACGTGCTTTCTCCATTTTCAGGTGATCTGGCGTGATGGAGCAATTCTGGCCCAGATTCGTTTTAATCACACCAAAAAGCATATGGTACCTCGCCCCCACCTCATCAACTGAGTTCCTTTTTTTTTTGTGGCCTGTGCTCAGGGTTGCCAAGTTGAAAATGAGAAATTAACGAGCATTCGAAAGAGACAAAAAATTTGTCAAAATGGACAAATTTTTGTCGAAAAAAGTTGATGGCTCTAATTTTGCCAATTAAATAATTTGATGATTATTTTTCAACACAAAATGGAAGGCTCTTTTTTTTGGTTTGCATAAAAAGGACCATAACGACCATAACGGCTTTCACCTCCAATTAACGGCTTTTTGAGAAACTTTCCAATTCCTACGCGGCCTACGGCTTTGGCATCCAATTAACGGTCTGGCTGCGTCAGAAGCGGCCACTTGGCAGTCCTGCCTGTTATATTAAATCAGCAGCATAAGAGCTTCAAGCACCATAGCTTTAAGTTTTTAATACATTTTTTTTAATGGCGAAAAATGCTTATTGAAAGTCGTGCAGCTTACATTAATATTTTTTCATTAATTTAATGTAATTAATGCTCATAAAGCAAAAAATCCAAAAAACAATCAATGATTTAGTTCATCATGACAACATAACTTTGATTTTTATGAGCGAAGTTCATTAAATTTTTATTGCCTACAAGAAAGATTTCATATATTTTAACCCAAATATTAAACTGACTGACTTTAAGACAAGATTAGACATTAAAAAGGAATAAAAATGTAGTTCTCTACAAAATAATAAAATTAAATATAATTAAACTCGAATAATTCGAATAAATGATGTGAAAATATTTTCGCAACTGTTTCCAATGACTTCGCATTAAATAAATACAGAAAATATATTGACAACACTTGAAACGAAACTGAAAAATTGAAAGTCAACATCGGTGCGGGATTACAATTTAAGAGCAAACTAAATGATGACCAAATAATTCGCAAATTGATGACAACTGCGGTTGCTGCTAACACTCGAAACAGCAACAACAACAAATATAAATAAACATTTGCAATAGAAATATGTAGTTATGAAATGTTTGTAATATTTTCTGAGCGATTTTTAAAGTGAGTGATTTGTTCCAGCGCAAAACTTGAAAAACTCCACAAAATGACAGCAACATTAATTGGCAGCAACAATGCTGCCAACCTATGCGAAAACCAAAAAAAAAAAAAAATTAAACAAAAAAAGAAAACAATTTGATGTGCACCAATTAAAATAATGAAGAGAGAGAGAGAGAAAAAAAAAGAAAAACCGGAAAAACGAAAGAAAGCGAAATTTCGCAGTGGATGCCATTCGATTAGGAATTCATTGCAATTGAAAGCACCAAGCGACAACAATTGCCAACGATGACAACAACAATCCATTTCAACCACAGCACACGGTGTGTCAGCAACATAATATGCTTTAATATGTTAAATAGAGGGTGGACCAATGGATATGAGTTGTTAATAAAATCTAAGTGTCAAAAAAAAATTGGTATCTGTCATCGATGGCAAAAAATTTTAAAATTATCGAATTCTATGATAAGAATGGCCATTAAAAAGGACAAATTTCAAGAAACTGAGTCGGCAGGAGATGTGAAACCATTCAACCGAAAACATTGCTACCTTACTTGAAACTGTGGCCGAGAGCTGGTAATGCTGTTACTGTATATGAGGAACTCTATCGTACCATGATAACTATTTCTTTATGGCACAAACTGGATGATATGGATATGTCATTCCAACAAGACGATGCCACATGTCACACAGCCAAGGCAACAATAATTTTATTGCATGTGAACGCATTATCTCGCGAAACAGAGATGTCAATGATAATACAGATCGTGCGATTTGACACTATTGGAACTTATTTTTTCAAGATTAACTCAAAAAACCCAGCAACAATTCAAGTACAAAAAGACGAAATAATAAGACATATTTGTGGAGTAAAGGAGCAACTATGTCTGGACAAACGGTTTGATAGATCCTGCGAAAGCGTTGATGAACATTTAGCCGTAATTGTGAGCTTTATTCAACATGTGACTAGAAATAAAAATCATTGTAATAGGATTTTTAATTTAATGGTGAAACTTTTATTGGCCCACCCTATACATTTAAATATTATTGCCTTATTAGGTCTATAATAACAATTTTCCAAATTCTATTTAAACATGCTGCTGCCACACCGTCAACAATTTTAAGCTGCAAATACCGCAAGAAAAAACACCGCACCACCAGCAGCTGCATCAGAAGTGACAGTGATAAATCTTAAAAACAAAAAGCTCGACTTTAAATCAAATTCGAATGCTGGAAGCTGGGTGCGCATTTCATCAAACGCTCTTCATGAAGTTCCCATGACTTGGCTTGAACTCAAGCGTTGTAGCTGGTCGCTGGCTTGCTATGATTAAAAGGTAAAAAATTACGAAATAAAATTGCAATTGCCAGTGCGGTTTGCAGCAACAATAAAGCGACGACGCATAGGAAATTGCTAAAGCAAAACGAAAAATAAATAAAAGAAAATATTTTTGGTGAAAATTTACCGCCTCTTAACGACGCCTCAAGGTCGTTTGTTTGTTGTCTCATTGTTGGGAAAAATTTTATGAAAAACGGACTGGTGCAATTTGTCGCATGCAAAAAAGCCAAGAGGAAAACTCAGCTGCATTGATTATTGCGCGATTGTTGAGTGCAATGATTGATGTGTGGTAAATGAAGGAAGTTGTTCATTAAATATATAAATATCACTTGGAGATGTTTTTGGGTTCAGTCAAAGCTTCTCATTTATCAATTGCTAATGAAGTAAAATTGCCACAAAAAAGGCCATATGAAAGAAATTGGTGAAAAGTACATATAGTATATATAATGATATGAAAGTGGTCACTTTTAAAAGAACGTTAAGCTTTGACGAAAGAATTTACTTCACATTTTTGTACAAAAAATCGAAGTACCTATGCTGAAATATCATTTGACTACATAATAAGATCTTTGCAAAAATTTTGTTGACTTCACGATATTGATGAACATTTGATGCTTTTAAATTACAAGTGCACTGAAGAATAAATGATGCGATTTTTTTAATCAGCGGCTTGTTAATTTATTTCCTATTGATTTCTTTTACGCTTAATAGAAAATTGTAAAATCAAGTCGAAAATTTTTAAATTAAATACAGATTTTTTCAAATCAAAACAATTATTTTTTTTTGCATTTTGAAGTTGAAGTGGAGTGAGCTTCTTAGGCGTAGTGGCAAACCCTTGTAATCTGGAAAGATATGCGGTCGATCCCCAGCAATATCTATCCACATTTTTCAAGGACCAGTTTAGGGGCCTTTGGCCTGCTAAAGAAAAAGTACGAAGCTTTTTTTCTAAAATAGACGGAAACTGCTTCAGACCGATTATGGGGATTTTACGGGTCAACACCCGTGTGTAGGAGTATAGCTACCAGCTATACTCCTACACACGATCAGAAAAGACTAAAAAGAATGCTGTTGATCAGCGTTTTCGGAGAACCCACTGCCAGATAGATGCAGAGGAAGACCCAAGTCTGCCTGACCCCGAATGACAGAAAGCTGTGCCTCAAAAATCTGTCATTTAATTATATTTTTATGTATATTTCAAGAACTTTTCACGAACTTGATTGCTATAGCCAGTGCTAAGTTTTGGTGATATATCGTTACTTGCATTTACTTTTTTATATGTACATCTATTTTGGAGAAGATTGATTGAAAAATATGTTGTTTTGCTTTCTTCTTCTTAAGGCAATTTCTAATTCAATTATGCTTTCTTTTGAGAATACTTTTAAATAGTTAACACAATTAATTTTATAATATTGTTGAAATTAAATTTATTGCAAATATAACCATCCTTACCTTATAATTTAAGTCCTGCACATTATCAAGGCTAACATCGCTGTACATATCTTCAGTTGTATCACAGTTGGAGCTACGGCCCGATGAGTTAAAACTCGATGATCTGTATAGTTGGCTGTAAATTAAAAAAAATTTAAGATATCGATTTGATTGAACAAATTGTTAACGATATAAAAAGTGCATGAGCAACAAATATCCAAAAGCTTTCAACAGTTTAGAAGCTCCTGCGTTTGGTTTATGTATAAGCTATAAACGAGTTTAGACACAAGCCGTCAACAGTGCATGCAATACTGTAAATATAAGTGATACAGCGAAGCTTTTAGTTTTTAGCTCTTGCAAAACAACAGTTTGAATAGAAGTATGGGCTTAACTAGCGTCATCTGCTCTTGAGTAGGCAAAGCTAAGACGACGATTCCAGTGGCGTGAAAATTTTTTATTATATGAAGTCTAAAAATATGATTTTTTCTCTACCTAGAAATTTTAAGCAATTGGCTAACACAGATTATAGTTTAAGTACTCAACTATCATTATTAAAAAATTTTATTTAAATTTACGTTTATTCCAAAGTAAAGTTGAATGTAAAGATTTTAATACAAAAATTATCAAATTCAATAAGTTCTTGTGGAAGTAACAAGAAATATGTTCGAGCAAGCAAGAAAGTTTTTGATTTTTGAGCTTGAAAGAAAATAGCCATTGTTTTGCTATTAGATCTGCAGCTTTAATTCTAAATAAAATAGTGACCCGCAAGCTTATGTATTGTTTTAATTAATGTAATATACCAATCCAACAGTTGAGTAACCAGTTTTCATGTCATTTCTTTGGAAGCAGTAAAATGCCCATGCTAAGCTTACTGTTAGTGGCGATATTAATTTTAAAGAAGCATAATTCTGGTGTCTTTAATTATGTGTCCGTGTTTGCACATACATATGGACACCAGCCTTAGATTGGCACACAAATGAAATCTTCTTTGACCCCTGCACCTCAAAACTGTTGCTACGCCAACGATAGCATGACTCGATGTTAGAATCGTATATTGGGTGAGAAGGTATACAATATAAATATAGAGATAATCAATTCTTTGGTTGATAAAATAAGAATTACTTTAAGGTAGGTTAACTCCTTGAACGTCTGAAAGATTTTGATGTCAATTGTAACATTATGCTCTAGAAAGTGTGAAAATGTTGGTAGTTTCGTTATAACTTCAATCCTGAAAAAGGATAGCGATAGTGATACTGTGACTATGAATGTAATAACTAATAGAAAGGGAGACCACAAAGCCAAATGGAGATTTACTCGAGCGTCGAGTTGACCTAATGGATTTTGAAGATCAGATGGTAGCAAAAAAAAGGATATATCATGTGTACCATTTTACCGGTTGGGGGAGTAACTGCACATGGAAATACTCGAGCACGTCAGATATTGATAGTGTATATGCCCCACGTGTCTCTGATGACGGAGGTTTATTAATCTGTCGGTTTGGATGGTGGGGACGACTTTTCGAAAATGCAAAATAAATCGCTATTTTGAGATACTCGAGCGCGTCAGATTTTTATGCAAACGCTTCAGCTTGACGTCCTGGTCGTGCTGATCCATAATATGACGATTGCAGGGATTTGCTTAATCTGACCGTTTGAAAAAATTTACACATTGTACTCACAAATATAATTCACAAAACTTAAAACACAAACAAACAAAAACTTTACTGATGATTTTTAATACTTCGGCTTATGGAAATCGACAGATTATATTTTTCCCGTTATCCTTGAATTATTTTCTTCAAATGTCAAATTAACGCCAGATTATTTAAATACACACTTTTCAGCATGTAATTAACTCAACATACCATAATCTGACGCACTCGAGTATTTCCAGCTATCGATTTTTTTTTTACTTTGCTGATCGGCTGCCCTACACGCGCGGCTTTATATAGAGAGCTAAGATTTGGTAGATGTACTCAACAAGGTATACCCCATTTATTAATCTGATGAGTTTGAGTAAATTTCAAAATCCCCTGTTGAGCTCCACTACTATAAGGAATATTTTAAAGTAAGGAATTTGACTGCATAAAAATTGAAAAAAAAACGAATTCAATTGCCCTTTTTTTCTAAGAAAAGTGTTGACACCATTTAATGATGGAAGGTCGTAAATTATTCACAAGAATGCGGTCAAACTATCCACTATACTGAACAATTTTGTTGGATCAACAGATGTGTAAGATTTGAATGATAAGATTGTGACGCTTAAAGTTCATTCTCGATCGTTCCAAATTGTGATAAATGAAATTGAATTGATTAAGTAATAACTTCTTCTCCCATTAAATTTAAAAATGGAAATTCTAATCCAGATTGGTTACGAGATTCATATCTACATGTGTATATATACTATATGCAAGAAACTTAAAGAAAAAACATTAAAAATGCTTACCTGGCTAAGGCATTAGAACCCAACTGCCGTCTTCCTGAACTATAAGAGACAAGTAAATAAACGAAAAGAAAAGTTAGAATAATTTTAAAAAATAGTTTTCAATCAATGAAATATTGTTTATAAAATAAAATAAAAATAAGTGCAATAAAAAACCAAACAACAGTATGTACTCAATAATAACTTAGAAGCAAATGTAACAGCACTTAATACGAAAAATGAGAAAATGTGCGAAGAAATGCCTTCAGTTTGTAGCAAAGTAGTAAATCAATATCTCGTGGATGCTTTATGACGAATGTATGGCTTCACTTTTTAACTTGATTTCAATTGACGATGCGAAACGCGTCAGCAAGCCCGTGCTAACGCTGATGTCACGCCAATCAATGTGTGCATTAGACGGATCAGATTCCGTCAGATTTGGCCTATGGGTAAAATGTAAGCACAAAAATAAAAATGTTCCCACATCATACATTTTTTTTTCGTTTTGCCTGAAAAAAAGTTTATTTTTAAATTTGCACGTGGTTGAACAGGTAAAAAATAAACAGCATATGTGGGGAAAATCAATACAGCGTCAAGTTTTGGCAGAAATCAATTAATATATTGACATGGTATAATTAATATTTGTTTGCATGAAACATAACATTCTGGTTTTTAATTGTTTTCAGCTTTTTGGCGAATATTCAAGTAAAGCAAATAATTTGTTTATGGCGCAAATTGAACAGAGATATTGGAAGCCAATTATCTGTTGAGTCGATAAGTCAAGTGCAAATGTACTTGAAAGATTTTTGGAACATTATCTTACAAAATCGAACTAAATGGCAACTCATTGCTTGCCAAAGGTTTGCAAAAAAAAAAAAAATCAATCTTATCTACTTGTATTTAGCTATTGATATTTGGCAAAAACAATAATGTAAATTTTAAAAAATAGCACAATGATATCGAAAAATGTTTTGGAGTCCACTTTTTAACCAAACGACCTTCTTACTGTATTTGAATTTCATTTAATGCCAGCCTCACAATCGGATCGAAGTATTTAAAGTAAATTCATACCAAATAACGTTCCATTCTTTGTCTTAAAGGTGAATTATAGACCTTTACAATCATATATAATACTTATATTACTCAAAAAAGTCAAAATGCAGGAAGGTTATGTTAGGTAGGAGTGGCAGTCGGTCACAAACCGACTCACTTAGTCCAAATGTGATCCATTGTGATGCCACAGGGTGTCTGACTCTCTCATTGAACCAATCAAATTTTGTAATAAAACTAAATAGCTGACCTCATGTCTCAGACACACAGGTCATCAAATAAAAACGAACCAGTGTTTTGTGGCGTTTTCTAGGCAGTGCAGGCAAGAGCAGAGAAAATTTTCAATGCTTTCCTCCTCCTTCACAACTTCTACAGAAATCAAAAGACCTAACGCCTAATCTCTCCACAAGTTTGCAGATGAGGCAGTGGCCAGTTATGATTGCAACAACTGATGAGACACCATGAATCAGTTCTGACGAACGCTTTGCATCCCATTTCGGACAGATTTGCCTAGCTATAATGCAAGTTAACGCTTGAGACCATCTTTTGTTAGCATTTTTTATTATGTCTTCTTTAAGCAGAAACTTGCAGGTAGCAAGTGGCATGCCAACACCTTTCTTGTCCTGAGGAATTTGTGCAGTAGTCCCCTGCCTAGCAAGTTCATTAGCTTTGCAATTGCCATCAATGTTCCCATGTGCAGGCACCCAGATGAGGTGAATTTTAAAATGTAAATTGCAGGAAAAAGTGCTATTAGATTGATGGAATCTGATTTTCGGAGATCGAAACCCTACTGGAAATCACTATACAAAAAAGGAGATAAATGCAATCCAGCCTAACTTTACATTGTGTTGTGAAACTTCTAGCTTTAATTAAGGTCAAAATTGATTCAAAATGTACTTATAAATTGGGCTAATGATGACAACATGTTGCACATCAAAGGCAGTCGAGCCATATTATGATGCTACTCTCGAAAAATTATCTCATTAGAACGCAAAAATCTTTTTGGTGTCATTAGAGGACACTATTTTATGGACAAGCACACCCCAAGACAAGGGCTTAGTGATGTAGGAGATTTTTGTAGAAGTTGTAAGGACCCTGACGTTGAAGAGTATGTCCTTCATTGTGTCTGCGAGTGCTCAGCGCTGGTAAATCGAAATTTCACTTGTTCGACTCTCTCTAGAATACATCGGTCAAAAGTCTTCAAAATAAATTTTGAAGTTAATAAAAATTTAGAAATGGATTTGCATAGGTTGACAGTGAAGTTATAGACCGGGCTTACAATGGGCCCAACTGCAACCTCAGTTTTGACGAAAATGGTCACCTTCTAATACGCTAATATTTTAAAATTTATTCAAGTCAAAATTTTTTGGCTTGCTCAAGCTCTATGCCTTTACTTTTTCATGCCGAATTGTTTGTTCAAATGTGAAGCCTCAAGCCAGCTTGTGCAGATTATATGAGCGTGTATGTAAGCCAGTCCAAATAAAAAAAAATTTTTATGACATTTGCCAACAAAATTTTAAGATTTTTATCACATTTGCGCTCGGATCGGCAGATTACCAAAATATTACCCTAAAACTTTTTCTTATCATTTGACACAAATATCTCACAAACCACTTGTGATATTGATGGAAAAATTTGATACATTGAATAATGAGTCAGTGTGATTAATAGAAACGTAGTATAAAGTTTTGTGTGCAAGTAGATGAGAACATAGTTCATGCTGCCATGTTGATATGCAAAATTCACTAGTCAGAGCTCCAATATGAATGGACAGTTTTTTTTACACCACATACACTGAAAGTTATCGTAAATATACTATTCACATCAATATCTTTGTTCTTTTTTTTTGTTTTATTACATTTTGTTAAGTTTTTTTTTTTTCACATAAGCGATAATTGAGCAAAAAATTTTGTGTATAGACCGAACTGAATGAGTTCATTCCAAGTGAACTTCTATTCGCATTCGTTACAAAGTGGGCTAATGAGCAGCGCTAATATGAATTAGTAATAGGTAGCGTTTCTTAGTCATGTGCTGTATGTACACAGAGATTGTTATTGTTTTATTTAAGATAATTTTTCTAAGAAGTGTAAAGAGCAGATTTTAACCGGCTACACATTTATTGCACTTTGTTTGGCGAAAGAGATTCTTGACTTTTGTTAGATATTTTACATTTGAGCAAATATTAACAAAGCAAAACAATTGACGCCAACATAGCAGATATGCTGATTTTTTCTATTTAATCGAGGTATATTTTCGTCAAGATAGAGCTGTGAGATTGCAATTGCCCAAGGAGGTGTTTGTTTTACGTAAGGGTAACTTACATATTACGTAATGCGTCTAGGCAATTATATGAGAAGGAGAAGACAGTTTTTATGTTTCATCAAACTGAAGCGGTATAATAAATGCAAGCTTCTTGCGATCATACCAATATTTTGGTTCAATACGGATGAACCATCTCAGGCATAGCCAGGGGCAACATTTACATAAAATAGTAATTAAAAAGCAAATGGATGGAGCTGATGTATCGCTCCAAATAAATATTTTATTCAAAATTTGAAATTTTCTGTTCTGTTTCCAATTTTTAAAATCCAAGCAATTAAAAAATCACCCCAGTTCAGCGTGATCTTAAGAAACAAAATAGAAAGTATAAATTACTTTAAATTATAATTTATTAAAAAACTAAATATATAGTTGTCATCTAATGGCAATAAGTGCAAAAATCAAAATTTTTTTTGGCACAAAGTCTTGTGGGTTTGACCTAGAAGCGATTTTGCAAAAGTGTCAAAGGCTTGGTGATTAATTTCGTTGAAAACAAACTTATTTAAATATTTATTTGCTTACGAGTATGACATCTTAATAAGTTGCTGCTATGATACCATTGTTAGCTTCGCAACAACACCAACACAATTTTTAATCTTTGAATTCGTGGAAGGCTTGAAGCTAAAAAACAGCCAGCCCACTTAACAATGAAACCGTAGTTAATAGAAAGTTTTGCTCATATATTTTTAACAAGAAATTATTACAGAAACATATCAGAAATTGCTAATTATATGTACACTAATAAAGGACATGTTTACTAAGCTACTGCTGCTATTATCAGAACTAGGAAATACAGTCTCTAAGCCTGGTATGGCCAGTAGAGCTGAGTATGGGAGCTGGAAATCGCCGTGTTGTTGTTGCTTCATATTTTGCAGAATGGAAAAATAAAACAAGTACAACGAGATTAATATTGAACAACTGTATAATGAGAAGCAATGTTGACAAAAAATACAGTAAACGCCAAAATATTTAAATTTTATTGTTGCTTGCTTGTGTTTAGTATTTTTTTTATCTTTTGTGGAACTTACAAATGACATTTTTCATCAAATTTATATGAGAGCTCTTCATATTTGTACAGGAGCCGGGATAATTAACTTTTCTTTGACTTGACCATCTCTGATCTAGTCTTTTAACTGTTTACAATTAGCATCTTATTGACTTCTGGTGAGGGCAACTAAAGCTAAATTATACTAAAGTTTCACTCAATTTGACTGAGAGACGTTTTCTATACAAATACTTACATACACCTGTACTTTTGGCTGAACGACTCAAGTGTGCTTGAAACTTCAAAGGGCTGTAGCTTGGGTCTGTTTTGATCAAAATTAAGTCGGCAGGGCCGAAAATGGATGTCTTTTATTCCGAGCTAAAAGAATTTTTCATCAATAGAAGGTCTAGAATACGATTTAGACGCGTTATTTGCATGGTTTTTCAAGTTGGTGCAACTCAGTCTTGGCCATACTAAATCAAGATCGAAAGCTTTCCACTTTGTATATAATTTTAATTTCGATACATTGCTGTATTTTTACCAAAATATAATATAATAATTCGTCAAAAAATGAAACAAACACCCAAGGGAAGCCAAGACAAGTTCTAGTTGTCACATGAACGGACTTTTTTGCTGACAATAACTTACACCTACTTTCATATAAGTTCGAATGTACGAATTTGAGCAAGTAACTAAATGCTTAAAAAAGTTTATTTTTATTGCAGTGATACATAAAAAGTGAAACAAAACCTTTTTTTACTGCAAAACTTAAGTTACATACTAGCAGTCTATAGTAAAAAAAATGTGGTACCACAGTGTAACTTTGGCAAACAAAGGGTTAACAGTTAAATAATGCTTTGCTATTTCTTCACTTACTATTCAAGTTATTATTCAAAGGAACAAAACAAACCAATAGAATCTAAACAGACCAAGTTTATGGCGCGCTGACCAACACACTACTGGGTAAAAGGTTTCTTGAACCCTCATTTTGTTTAGTGGCTATAATGACTACTGTGTCATTGTTTGTTGTTGTTGTTGCTGATGTTTTTGTTAACAAGCTTATTAATATATTCTTGTAAATAACTCACTCATATGTAGTTTAGGGTGGTTCAAAGCCATCTGCATTTTTTCACAGTTTCTAATTAAACACAGTTTCTAATCTAACAAAAATGTAAAAATACAAAGTTGTGCGAGATTAATTAAATTGTACTTACAAAGAAATAATAGCAAGATTATACAAAACGTTTATTTGGAAAATTAAACATAATTTGCTAGTCATTTTTTACAGCTCTGAGAGTTAAGAACAATGAATATTATAGTTTTCAATAATCTACATTTCCCAAGATTATTTTCATTCTGATGAATATTCAAAAATTAATAAGAATAAAAAGAAAAAATTATTAAAATTACAATTGATCGTTCATTTCAGATTCAGTAAAAGTACATTTTTTTCGAAATGTTTTTCCTTACGTTTTCGGTATGCTCTGAGGAAGTCATATGATAAAAATGAATCAATTAACCAACAACTGAATCTTAATTTTAAAGTCAAATATTTATTTTGTTTCTCATAGAAAAAAACATTATTCCAGTGAATTTTAGTGAATGGTGAAAGAATTTTGAATAGGTGCACACATTTTATTCAAGTCAGCGCAGTTTCTTCACGCAAACTGAAAGGCTTTTTTTGCCGCTAACTGGTACAACTAAATCTGCGCAGACTTTTATGGGATTTGTATAGACAGGTGTCCTAAAAGTGTGTGTAATTGTGGTAAATACTAGGGAAAAGAGGTTCTCCGTAGCCGCTTCTAGGAAGTCATGGACGGATTCGTCTCCAACACGCAAAACAAAAAAGTTATCTACACATTTATATGAAAAAGGTCTGCACAGACCTGGTTGAACCTACCAGGGTTACCAGGTTAAACCAAAAGCATTACTGATAGAACTACTAGAAATACTCTTCAAGTATGTCTTATTACATCACTTGCACTAAGAGGCCCTCTTAGACCGATCGCCATAAGAGGGCTCACAGAAGTACATAAAAAGGGCCTTCATGAATGATTTCCACGTGCATTTCATAAGCAGGTCTTCTTACATTCGCTTCATCCTGGTTTCGGATAAAGGGTATCATAAATACTCTTTAATAGTTGAATTCCAAGCAAACTTTAGTTTTCACAAAAATTCAATGAGCTAAGTAATTGAGAATTGTAAAAAATAAACAAATTATAAAAACAAAAATTGAAAGCACATTTTATGGCTTCTAGCTCAGGCCTTTTAGAACCTTTTGCTCAATGCGATTTTAAACTTAAAATTAATAGCTTAGGAGAAATAATGATATGAGGTGAAATTTTAATCAAAAGTATGTAAAATATATTAATTATGTAAAGAAGAGGTCAATGAACTAGAAAATTACTACCACAACAGTAAAGAATTTATTACATCAAAGTATCAGAGCCACCCTGATTTGCACACACATATATATAGATATATATATATATGTAATAAGTAGAAGACAAAAAATGTTTGTTATAAAATGATTTTTACTTGCGAATATTAACACAAAATTTTTTTTTACAACTGAAACAATGATTCTAAAGAAATATATCTGTCACGATAAAAACCTGCCCTTTGTGACAAATTAAAATAAAACAAAAAAAAATTATAAGCATAAGGCCCAAGCAAAGCACTCTGAATACAGGAAGTTCTTGTGTGGTTTGCATTTCCATTTAATGCGTACCATGAATTTAATACGAATAAAAGTTAAGAGTATAAAATATGTAAAATTAACCCTTGTCTTTTCTGTTAGTAAATTATAGCAAACTACGACATGCTACAATTTTGAACATTCATACAGACGTTGGCTTCAATTTCAGTTTCGTTTAGTTAATAATTACAAATATTCGTTTTACGCTTTATAATTCTCATTTTTGTATTACTTTTTGAACGATACATCTGAATTAGTAATTTTTAGTTATTTACCAAAACTAAAACCAATTTGAATTTAAACAAGAGATAAAAAAATACCTGTTGCTGCCTTATACCTTTCCCTTCGCTGTAAAAATAACGAGGGCAATTTTTTACTACATACATATAATATTACAACCTTCTTCATTGAAGCGTTTTATTATGGTCGATATTGAAATAAATTTAATTCGAAATTTGAGCTTCCGGTGAAGTGCTATATACCGCAACAGCAGCAAGAAAAACTCATGCACATTGGCAGCTAATGTTGTGCAATTTATGGTAATTAATTATTAATTATTAAAATTACATTAAGATATTACTTTAAGTTTTTACTGGTCTATTTTTAACTGCATATGTGTACCAGGTTTCCAAATTAATTTCAAAAAGTTTTTTATTATTTTCAGCTACGAAATTTTGCTGCAATCATTTGCAATGCAAACTTGTTTTTGCCGCGACCTAATGACCAGATTTTGGCTCCACATTTGACCATATAAAATTTTTATTAATTCATTTTATTATTTTGTACGCTTGTCGGCATTGAGCTTTGCTAGAATTTAATAAAAAAAATTTGTCTGAGAATGAGTAATTTTCCGGTTCCATTGAAAGAAAAGAAAAAATCAAACAGCAGAGTTGGCTTTAATTCATGCCAATGCATCACTGAGAAAAATAGTTTTGGCAAATATTTTCTTAACATTTAGTTGAACTGACAACCAGCCACTCAAAGCGTTCATAAAGCAATCGATTTGTGAAATAATTTTTGTACAAACGTAGACAGAATATTTTAATTTCGTCTGCTGTACGTAGCGCACTGAAGCGGTTTTACCAACTAAATCATGTTGGGCAGATTTGAATGTCAAGGCACAGCCATTGCGGTTGGATGTAATTGAAAAAACAATTTTTTGAAGTCTTAAAAAATCATGATTTCGGATTTTTCCACAGAAGTTTCTGATCTGATTTATCGTGATCTTGCATTTTGGGTATACTACAAAGTTTCAATATGTGACACCAATGACAAGTAATCAAACATAAAAATTATGGACTAAGAAGAACTTTGGCCACTCATCTTAAGTTCCACTAGATCAACTTGAGCTCAGGATCACAAGTAGAAGTAACTATTACTGGCGCGCATCTTTCAAAAATTCTAAGAGTTCTGAGCTTCTTCAAGCGTAATCGACGTTGTTGAATAGGGATAGCAATTACCAGAAAGTCATGTACCGATCATGGATGCAAAAATTGCAACGATATGATAAAGCCAGTGAATTATTTTCTGCATTATCATCAAATATTGGTCAAGCAGATATTTTGTTTATTATTTATAAATCTAAGTCCAAAAAATACATAACTTCGGCTAAATCAGTCTGAGATCAAATCACATTGAACTGCCTCTAGATTCGGACAGCGCAAGCACTATGCTAGTTTTTCCGGTGATTATGGAAGTTTTCTGAAAGCAGTTTTTATTGCAACTTTCGGCATGGATGCGGTCTGATATGATTTTTACTAAAACTAAGAACCAAAAAAAAAGATCGCTCTCATAATAAACGGGCCAATTGAGATGATTGTGACACTGATGTATTGAAGATGAAGAAGTACGAAGCTATCGTTGATGAGATGAAAATTCAAAAGATGGCAAAGTTCTTCGAGTTTCTAACGAAAAATCATATTCAATCGAGCTTTTTTTCAAGTCGAGCCCGGAATTGAAAAGCAAAAAAAAATGAAGTTCAATGAAACTCGTCACAAACATAAAATAAGTTTAAACAACATTGGCCAAGCTAAATAAAGTAAGTTCTTTAGCCGAAATCTACATTGATGTTTTGGAACAAATTAACAATTCGAGGCATTGCATTATATCGACAGATATAAAAACCTACTTAAATCAAGAATTGTATTTAAACTCAATGAAAATGTAGTGCAGCTCACTATCAGTGATTACTTGGAGCATCCAGACTTTAACATCGATAAAAGTGATGAATTTCAAGTGCTGAGCTCTAAAAGATCCAGCGTCAAGCATTTATATTTTCAAGAAAAGTTGAGTTACATCAGTACCCGCCTAGTCCTTTTATGATTTTAATCAAAGTTTTAACTATTTCGCAATACAATTTCGATCCCTTGAAATTGTGTGGAATACGTGTTTTTCAATGAGGCGTGCCACGCACCATATCTTGAATTTTTCTACGTAGTGTATATTCTTTGCAAAATCGTTTTTATATAGTGTCCGTCAAAATATTTCCGGGGACTTGGGGTTCTATCCCCTAGCATCCCCCCCTAGATACGGCCCTGTCTTCACACTTCGTATAGAATAGAAAATATGACTTTGGTCCGGAATTCAATGACCGTAATAATTTTTTCGTCGACTTAGTGAGTGAATTTAAATAATGTGGAGTAACATTTACTCAACAGTGGACAAAATAAGTGTTGGTTGGCCAAGTCAATCATTGTAGATGACTTTAAATGCTCCACCTATGTTATATTGAATTAATAAATTTAATATCAATTCATAATATTTGCAAGAAGAATGTGGTCTGCCAATTTGTAGCTTTCTGTTTTGCTGAAATTATTTATGAAAATAATTACTTTCTAATTGTGTTGCTTCCCAGAAGACAAATGTAAAACAGTTCTACATATCAATATTTGGTAATAGTTAACAAATGGTATATCTGATACATGCGAAATAAATCTTTTATAGAAGTTAACATATCTAACCTAGCATTCCGAAAATTCTATAGTCTTGAGCAATGTTCTTTGATTAATGATACGATTGGTAATAACTATCAAATTACAATTCAACAATATAAATAGATCAATAATTTATTTGATAGCTATTACTAAATTATATTTTGGTTGAAACAAACAAAGAAATTTATATCGCAGCACTCACATGATAATTGTAACCAAACAATGCATTTTGCAAGGCAACATATGGATATTTTAAAATATCATCTTATACATAAATAAATGGATATTTTGTAATATTGTCCCAACTTTGTATTGAATGTTGGTATTTACATTATCACAAATATCTAAATTGTGTAAGAAACAAAAGGCAATGTTTTACTTACAATTAAATACATATATTGGGAATTGTATACGAATAGTATTCATAATAACATGAAGTAAAATTCAACATGGAGCAGATAACTTTGGTAATTTGATAAAGTTTACTTTGCTCTCCAAGGAAAATATAATATTTGGCCCAATAAGCCACGTTTTAGCTCCCAATTCAGTGCAAAACAAAATCTACTATAAATTTGGTAATTGCAAGTGCAAATTTTAAGAAAGTATCAAACAAATATGTCTACTTAAAATTAACATACTTTTTTCTCAGTGCACTAGATTATTTAATACAAGACAGTACGATTAACCGTTTGCATGTCATTCTTTGAATATCTTGCCTCATAATGGTAAAAAAAATGTGTAGACATTTGTCATGCACATTTAAATTTAAAGATCAAAAGGATTTTCATTAATATCTCATTTTCAATTGCTAGTGGAGAAATTCAGGTTGGACAAGGTAGGTTCTACATTTGATATTCTAGGTTGAGAATATGATTTAATTGAGTATCTTGCTTTTAATTTGTCGCCAGAATAGGATCAGAACAACCAGAGAATCAACAAGCGGTAGACCTTAAGATACCATTGGTGGAACTACACTATCAGATAGAGGGCATAATCAAGAAACAAACGAACAGAAGATGGAACCTTACCGCCGGATACAGAACATCTCGAATCATGTGGCCTAAACTGAATCTGGGAAGGATCCAAACTCTCTTAAGAGGAGTGGAAACTAAGGATTGATGTAGGAGTACTGTCGGCGCACTGTGTTATTGGCCCTATGGCCGCCAAATAAGGAGCTCCTTTCAGATATTTCTGCAAGAGATGCGGAGATGAAGAAGAGAATGACACAGTTAAACACCTGCTCTGCGAATGCCCGGGGCAAATGAGGTGACGTTCTGCATTTTTTGTTGGTCTTAAGGAACTAGCTGAGTTGGAACTCACCAGCATCCTCAACTTCACCAAGTCTTCTGGGTGGTTCGCCCCCATTTAATAAGACAATTAAAGGAGAAGGTGGGGAATTTTTGTTTTTATATATATGTAGGGTATCACAAAGGGCAAACTGCCTCAGAGTGAATCTTGCTATATGGAAGCAACCCTTTAAACCTAACCTAACCTAACCTACCCCTATCAGTAGTAAGTAAACACCTAACTAGTCAAGAGGTTTGCCATTCCTTTAGACAAAGTGAGGAATTCAAGTGTTCGTGATCCGTATTTCCTCAAAGAATACATTAATTTTATATATGCAGTCAAACTGCATAAGCGTAAATCCTTAACCTCCAAGAAGAAGTACATAAAATGTAGTGTCTATATGGGCAAATCTTGTAAGACCTCACACTTTTGTACTGCAGCAAATTACTTTTTTAAACTGCGAGCATAGTGTTCCCATTTTGGATGCAAGCTCATATGACTCTAAGGAACAATATTTTTTGCGCCCTAATGTTTTCGTGAAAATGATATTTTAAAAATATTTTTGAATGAGGGCTACCCTAAATATGCACCCTTAAGAAAAATTTTATAGCCTATGACGCCCGTCTTATCGAAACTTAAAGCTTCTCCACACTGAAGGTGTCCGCGTCAGCGTCCCAAAATGACGTTGTATTACACAATGTTGAATCATTCCCTTCACACTGAACCGGCGTTATTTTTGGGACGCAGCGTTCAAGTTGTACAAAATTACAGAATATCGCGTTGACGCTGTGCTATCCAATAAGCAAAATGAGTGAGGAAATTGAAATTTTAATTGAAAGTGTGCGTAAATATAGATTTTTATTCGACAAATCTGACGAAGATTATAAAAATTTATTAAAAAAGTTGGAGGCATGGAACGAGATTGGGAAAGAAGTCAATATGACAATTAAGTATAATTTTATTGCAATAAATTCAATAAAAAGCAACAATATGAATCTACAATTATGTTTTTTTTTTTGCGTGAAGTAACAATATGAAAATTTTTTTTTTTCACTTGCAAAAAAACGGCATAAGGTGGCCGTTTATTATGAAATTTTAAAAGACTTACAAAAAACATATAATAACATATGATACATAAGAAGAATTAAGAGAACAGACTGAATCGCTCACACAAAAATATCGCGCCCTGTGTGAAGTATTGGACGCGGACGCGGACGCCTTCAGTGTGGAGAAGCTTTAACATACTGTGAAAATTTCATCAAAATCGGCGGCCATAAGAGACAGACATACAAAAACTAAATTTTATATAGCAGATTTAGAAAACTTACTAATATGATGTATAACACTTGAAGATAGCACTTCTAACGACAAAAAAGTCTAACAAGCCCGAAAATTGTATGAAAGACACCTGACTAAATTTGATTATGAACGACGAAACTTACGTTAAAGCAGAATTTAAGCACTTATCTGGGCACGAATATTATACATCACTGAAAAAGGGGCATGTGTCTAGTAAATTCAAAGAAAAAAAAAATTTCGAAATTTCCGAAGCAATATATGGTTTATCTGGCCATATGCACCTGTGGTCTCAGAAGCAGATTTTTTGATACGCAAGGCACAATCAATTCCAAAGTTTATATAGACGAGTGCCTCGAAAAACGTCTTTTACCATTTATTCGTGCACATGAGGGTACCGTGATGTTCTGGCCAGATTTAGCAACCTCTCATTACTCTAAAGCTACGATGGAATGGTATGCAAGTAAAGAGATCAATTTCGTACCAAAAATAGCAAATCCGCCCAACTGCCCAGAGCTTCGGCAAACTGAAAGATATTGGGCTCTAATGAAATAAGATTTTCGAAGGAGTGGTAAGAATGCAATAAATTCACAAGACCTCAGACTTAAGTGGAAAAAATCGTACCATACTGTCGATGAAACGACTGGATAAAATTTAATGAAGGGCCTTACGAAAAAAGTAAGAAATTTTTATAAAAAAAAAAATTGTTACTTAATTTTTAGTTATTTATATTCTGAACGCTAGCCATTATTAATAAAAATTGAAAAAAGAACAAAAAAAATACTGGGTATTTTTTTATAACTAAAAAACAAAGCGCAAGTTTTTTCTGGGACAGTCCTTATATGTATGTGAGATATCATTAAAGACAAAAAATGTTATTTGGCTAAAATTGAGAACCATCTTCATAAAAGCACCATATGGGGCATGTAAATGCTGCTTCTTAAGTCTGAGGATTTATCACTCAAATTTCATTCTACATAATAATAAAATTGTTGGTAAAAATCAGTTAAGTTCAAAACAACATCTACAACATGCTCCTGAAGTCAACTCGCTAGTGTTGGTAATAATGTACCATCAGTCACCCATAAATTTTGGATAAAGTTTGCTTGATTTTTTCTTAAAATTACGTTTTCTACAAGTTCATGTTTACTATCTTTACCACCAAGCCGATCAATATCTCTCTATATAAAAGATTTAAAATTTTAATTACAAAGTTGACTTAATGTGTGTAGATAATGATTTTCAAATTAACCTTTAACTCAATAAAAAACGAAACTTTTTGTAGTACTTACTTTGAAAGTATCACTAGTTTAGATTATGCACATAACACAACATTTTCTTGTTGTTTAACCTCGATAATTGAGTTTTAATTAATTTACCTTAAAAAAACGCCAATTATAATTAAAAATAATTTATCTTTGCAGCAACAAAAAAGACTATTAAAAGAATCTCAAATAATGATATGATTCCTTCAATACATACGCGTACATTAAATTGCTTTTATTTGGTAGTTAACAAATTCATCTAAGCACAATTGAAAGTTAACATACGGTGACTTCATAATTTCCATTTTTTTGTGCTTGCAATTGTTTCTGAGAAACAACCAAATATGCGCGTATATATAGAGAAAGATTTCTGAATTAACTTTCCAGTTGGAGCTATAAAGTTTGGTGCTTTTTATTATTCAATGCAATGGATTATAGCTACAAAAGTATGTGCTCTTGTTTGCCACAGTTTTCAACTTTGCTTTTCACAATATTTTCATAGCTTTAATGGTGCTTTTTTAAGAAATGTTCGTAGTTTTATTACATTCTTTGTTTTGTTTTGAAAAATCATTGTTTAAATAATGTAATGAGTCTATTAACATCAACTGTCCAATTGTACATGAGTCGTAAAAACTTTCCCTCTTTTTTCCCATTTCTAATTAATGAATGGATTCCGAAGTCTTTAACTTGCACCTCATTGTTATTTGACATGTTTGGTTTCAAGAAACGGCTAAAAGCGTGTTCACTATAATTTTATGACTCCTTATGGACCCATAAAATTAAATATATCATATCGTCTATTTGGAAAAAAAACTCACCATCTACATTTTCATATTTTTGAGTTATGCAGCTTTTAACATAAATATCACCATATTCGCCCGTACCTATGGTCATCTTTAAGTTTTCTTACCTTTGCAGGGAAAAATCAAAGATATGTAAGTATTTGAGAGCTCGTAACCGTGTATAGTACTAAATGATGGAACTAAGTAGTAGAAAGAAGCTGAAGTATTTTTTTTTATATTCCAAAATCTTGCTGTGATAAACCAATTTTCAGGATCGATTTGAATTTTGTGCAAAAAAATCACTAACCCCTCAATAACAGAACGGTGTAAGCTATGAATATCTCGTTTGATGTTAAGAAACAAAAGCTAGATAAAACTTAACAGAAGCGTTGATTAAACTCACTAGCTCTGAATCTTAGCGATTCGCAATAATTCTACTTAAAATTAAATATTATTACTAAGGAAAATAACCAACTATTTACAATAAAAGAAAACAATAAAAAGTGCAACATAACAAAGACAAAACACGTGAAATTAAATTGTAATTTAAATACAAACTTTTTTAAATAGCTGTAGTCAAACGGCATAAATCCGAAGCTATCATCATCCATATAGGAACACGTTTTAGTCCTACGCAGACTTGAAATTTAAATTTTTTCCAATTAAAACATTGTTAGCAGCATATTATTTTGTAAATTTAAGCTCGTAGATTTAAAGTTATATTGAGTTAAGTTTTAAGCAGATGGATAAGCTACTTAGCTATAAAAACTCTCGTCCTTAAATTGGAAAGTTATAACAGCGATAAAATTAAAACAATTTTCAAAGAACGAAAGGTTCAGAGTACATATAAAGGTAGTGTTTTCTGTTTCTGTGTTTTCGTTCCTGATTTATTTGTATTTTTACGACCAAGTAAAATTTTTATTTATTTATATATATATTTCACTAGTTCTAAAAAATGGTGAGCATTAGAAGAAGAAAAAAGCAACGATTAGCTAGGTTTTCGTCTTCAGCGTTTTTAATTATAAGAGCGTTCAAGAAACGATTCTCAGAAGCGGAGTCTTTCGATAAATTACCTAAAGTTGATACTAGTGGAGTTCCTCCAGCATTTAGGCTTCATTAAAGTCTTTAACTTTATTTTCAGAAATGCTCCATAAGGATTGATTGTAACAAATAATGCATTTGGGCGATTTTTTTTTTGTAACGGGTGATTTCTGGCTGCTTTTTTTTTCAGAGTAAATTTTTTGACACCCCTCACGTGGTTCGTAACATATGCCAACTCCAAAAATGCTCAGTAAGGTCTGCCATCTTACCATGAAAAGACTAACAAACGAATTGAATTTAATTATCAAAATTTGTGTTCTGTGAGTAATGCGTTTTTATCGAAAAATTTTCTTCAGCGACGAAGCTCATTTTAGGCTCAATAGATACGTCAACAAATAGAATTGCCGAATTTGGTCTGAAGAGCAGCAGCAGAAAAATGCACTGTTTGGTGCGGTTTGTGATCCGGCGGCATCGTACTTTTTCAAAAATAGTAAAAATCGCAACGTTACAGTCAATGTAGCAAGGTACCGTGCGATGATTGTCGACTTTCTTTTGCCCAAAATACAAGAACTGGACTTGGTTGACATGTGGTTTCAACAAGACGGTGCCATATGTGACAAGGCACGCGATACCATGGACCTATTGAGAGGCGAGTTTGCTGAGCAATTAATCTCACGTTTTGGAGCAGTTCATTGGCCACCAAGATCATGCAATTTGACCCCATTTAACTATTTTCTGTGGTGCTACGTGAAGTCTCTCATGTACAGAGTCAAGCCAGTCCCAATTGAAGCGCTGGAAGGCAACATTACAGTTGCCATTGGTGAGATACATGCCGAAATGCTGGAAGAAGTATGCCCAAATTGAAGCTTGCGGATGAACCACCTTAGGCGTAGCCGCGGGGAACATTTACATCAAATAATCTTTAAAAAGTAAATGAAATGAGTTGAAGTATCGCTCTAAGTAAATATTTTATTCACAAGTGGAAATTTTCTGTTGTTTTTTCAATTTTCAAAAACCAAACGCTTAGAAAATCACGCGTTATATTCTACCCCACTATTTCAACAAACCAGACATGATAGGAAAAAACAATTACGAAACTTGCATTCCACGTTAAAAATTACACAGGAAGTAATACGGAAAATTATGAAACAAATATTGAAAAAATTCAGTACTCAAAAAATTTCAAGTACTCCGATTAAGGAAGAAGGTCCTGAAGAATTGCTAATTTTGATATCGTTTCGGAAACATTTTTTTCCATTGCAGTTTTGAAATGGTCGGATTTTAGTTTTGAAGATTACCAAACATCACTGTCACGCTTAGAGGAATTTACCGAAATGTTTGAAAATGAAGCTTGGAAATTATGCTCGGGCACATTTTTCGAAAAAAAAAAATGTTTACATCGATGTGGAAAAATGCTAAAAGCACAAACTTTGAGCCTATTTTCGAAATTTTGTTTCGTATATGTAAAAAATTGAAAATAAGTTTATGACGTCATCATAATTCTTGCAATGCCTCAAAAATTAATTAGAAATAAACCAATAATATATTTTTATTGAGGCCGCCGCCGCGCCTTCGGATGTTCAATACATACATTTTTGACATTTACAGATAGATTGGTATGATTTTTTCTTTTTTTGTTTTTCTAATAGGATTTTTCTAGGGCTTTAAAGAGGGGTGCCACTGGTAGCATTCAAAGTTCATTTGCGATATTTCCCTATTAAGTAGTGAAAAAACGTTTTACGGTTAGTGGTAATATAAAAAGACGGTAATTTTAGATACAAAATAAATACAAAATGAATTCTTTTATAAAAGAAAAACCGTAAAAAATTAACGTAATACAAATTCTATGGTATATAAAAAAACTTTTGTCTGAAATTAAATATCATTATTTACATATTTTTGATTCTAAGTTTTTCAAATCTTCTTTTAATTTAAAATTTAAAACTTTTGTTTTCGCAAACCGATTAAAACTTTTTTGGTTGTTCGCTTAACATTTTGTTGACATAATAAAATCAAACAAAAGAACAGCAAACATTTCAAGACGGAAAATATTTTATCTGCGTGATTAGCAAAAGCTTTTTGTTGCAGCAGCGTATAGTTTGTCAACATCTTATGTACGCCAAATTGATAACAGCTAATGAAGCACTGATAAGCAGTAGATAAAATGTCAGCATTTAAAAAGAAAAAAAATTAAAACTTTTTTTAAATTTTTATTATTTCTATTAAATTTTTACTCTTTGCAGACTTTCTCAATTATTATGTTGTTGTTTTTTTATAAATTGTTTGACTCTATTGTTGCGTATATCTACAACAAATATTTAATAAAAGAAATGTAATAAAGGCAATAAACATTTTATGATTACGCTGTTAAGCTCGAACAAGGGATTGATTGCTTAGACAGAGTGCGAAAAAAAAATTTAACTATTTTTTTGGTTTAATTTTACGCTGTAGATGAAAATATTTGGTACGAGCGGTTTTTTGTTTGTTTTGTTAAATTAATTCATACTTTGCTTGTCGCTTTCTTTGCGGCGGTGTATATCGTGTATCCATGCGGTCGCGGAGGTGAAGTTGCTGCTGTTAAGAAGCGTTGTAGCGGCAGCTTTCTAAATTTGTACAGTTTTATTTTATTTAAAATTTTTTAGTTTTATTTATTTCTTAAATTATTTGAATTTTTTAGATCCTTGATCCTTTGATGTCTCAAAATCTATTTACAAAAATCGTTAAAATTTTTATTTTTGAATTTTTTTGCTTAGAGTTATTCGACGCACTTTTTTTCCTGAATACATTAATTATGACTTTCAACACATAGGCATTAACTCTTTCAGAATGAAATATATTAATAGACAGCATTCATTTTTGTAAAGTTTAGCAATCTCATTGCACTGAGTGTTTTTGTTTTTATTATAATTTCTGTTAATAATTTGAGTGTTTTTAACAAGTATTTGGCTATTAGTTTTTAGTAAATTTATGATTCATGTATCAAACGCGTTGTTTTGAGGCCTGTTTGAAGATAGTTTACAATAAAAGTATGATGTTACAAGCTCATTTCAATTTATCATATCAGACTTGACGACTAGGAGTGTGTTAAAAATTACAAAAATTTTCAACAAATTTTCTTCAATTCGGTGATATCCTTCCTTTCAATTAGACACTTCCATTTGAAGAGATTTTGCAAATATAGTAAGTCAAAGCCTCAGTACATCGAATACTGCAGCTGTTTTGTCGCAAACATATATTTACAACTAATAGTAACGGAAATAGACGACCCACTTCAACATAAATATTTAATCGAACAAAAAATCAATAAAATATTCCTCCATTTTTTATTTTTCACTCAAATCAGGGTATATTAACTTTGTCACCCTGTAAGTATCACAGGCTTGGTAGGTATAGAAAAGTGTATATATTTTGATCAATATCACCACCTAAGTCAATTTAGCTACTCGTATGTCACGATTACTAGAAAATCAAGCGAGACAATTAAATGAAATTTGGCACACAGCTTACACCTTGAAGCATAGCTTGTGAGAATAAAAATTGGCGAAATCGGTTAACGCAAACGCTTATCGCACATACAGGAAAATTATTTAAAACGATATTTTGATAAAGTTATTTGATGTAGTGTAACCATATTTCTCACAAGTATTACACGGTGAGCTTGAAATACGTTATTATCGAATCAAAAATTAATCCAAATTTTTTAATTGGAACTTATTCTACAGTGCATAAGGAAACATTTCCCGTAAAAATTAAAATCGGGGACCTACCCTGATTTTTTGAAATTTTCTCTACCCCAAGATTTGTCTTTACCCCGCAAAATAGAATGTATTTACTTGTTTTATTTTCTAATTTATTCTGCTATTCATAGTGTAACAAGCGACTCGGCTAACATGACCTCAATCGGTGAAGACGTTCAGAAGTTACGCAGTCACAAACAGACACACCAGCGATTATGAGCATATATATGTATGTATATTGGTGTGAATCGAGTGGTCTTTGTGAAAATGCATTTTTTAAAATATTTTTGTGCAAGGGCCACCCTATATGTGCACCTTAAATAAAATTTTTATAGCTTATGTTACTTTCGGGGCGAAAATAAATAAAAATAATCAGAGATCAATGAAATCGGTCCAGCCGTTCTTAAGTTACGAAGCGTATAACTAAACCGACTTTGTTTTGTTGAATATAGATGACTTTCATGACCTTTAGGAGTGCCCAAACTGAAGTACTTGGACGGCACCACAACATTTATGCATTACAGAATAAACTAAAAATGGTAATCAAGGTCGGAAAAACTTGCAGTGAACGTCAGTTAAAGGGCTAAAATCATAAAATGCTAAAAATATGAAAAAAAAGCTAAAAATCGGTTTCCTCCAAAAGGGGTAGGTCCCCGATTTTAATTTTTACGGGAAATGTTTCCTTATGCACTGTAGAATAAATTCCAATTAAAAAATTTAGATTAATTTTTGATTCGAAAATAACGTATTTCAAGCTCATCGTGATTAGCTCCGAACAAGATATTGGAAAATTTCGAAAAGATGCCGTGGTATCTCTTTTAGAAGCAAACATTTCAAAACGCTATACTGAAAGCATAATTTATGGTAATGAAACTAAAGTAATGCTCTTGGGTGTGGAGTATATAAGTTTTGGCCCGGCCGCAGATATAACCTATTTTTTATGCAGAGAACGCCATCTGAATGTTGTCAATGGAAACATTGAACAAATTTGATTATTCTCAACTGTTAAACGTTATCAAGCACGCCATTTTAGTACAATTTTAATCATGTATCGATATGCTCCGAAAGATCGCGCTGAATTAATGGCGCTTTGCATTGAAAGTAATCGCTTAGTGGGAAGTTCCCGTGGAATAACGGCGATATTGACTTGCCACCAGGATTACCGAACCTTATACCACCGAACTTCTGTTTGTGGCAATTTTTGAAGAGTAAAGTTTACGCCAACAAACCAAACACCATAGAAGAGCTCTAAGACAGCATTCGAGCCGAAATGACAGCGATATCGCCCAAGATGCTAGCCAATATGATGGAAAATACCAGAAAGAGAGTTTACTTTTGTCTCACCAATGACGATATTGTTTTCCAAATCCAGTCGAGATAAACTGTGAAAGGGTAAGCTTAACAAAAAAAAAAAAACAGAAGTTTCCGAAAGATATCGAAAATTCATAAAGTTATTCAATATTTCCATTGACCAGATTGAAATGGCATACCTGATATAATTCTATTTTAGTTAAATTTATATTTTTTATAGCTTAACTTAAAAACAAAAATTTCACAACACGAACAACAAGTACCAGTTTATTAATATCATTCGTTGCGTCACGGATGCATTGTGCTGAGGGAGGAATTTTTTATAAAAATATAAATTTTATCTTAGCTGTCAGTTGTACTCTTTGACGCAACAGGGACATCGAATACTATTTATTTAGTATATGTGAAGGCTTTAAGGACTAGGCCTACGTAGTTTTTAAATGAAAAACTAAAATTCCAATTTGTTACATAGCTTTTATTACAACACTAAACACAACAGCAAAATTCTTTTTTTTTTTTGTTTAGTGAATGCCGATTTTTTTTTCTAATATTAGATCTATGCAAATTCAAAATATATGTAGGCTGGCCATATGACTAAGGCATAAGTAAAATCAGTGTTGGTGAACATAGGCGTAAGGCATACTGATTGAAATGTGTGTTAAATATATTTTAAGCAACATATTATTATATATTATGTGTTTTATTTATTGTCAGATATTACCCTTTATCTGTTTGACTTTTAATTTTTCCAATCATTATTCATACAGCTCAAAAACTGCCTAATATTAGCCTATTTTGTGACTTTCATTTGAGGTGCAATATTCATTACCATTGACAAGTACACTTCATGATATTTATCTCTAAAACACGGAAACCAGGACAGATTTATTGCATAGATTATTTTGACGCAGCTAATGTCAAACGAAAAGCTAGTCCCAAACAGAAAGCTAATGTCAGAAAAAAACAAGTTATGTCAAATAAAAATATCCAAGTAACTTCAAACAAAAAGCTGATATCAGCAAAATCGCTATAATGCCAGTGTGAAAACTATTTTTAAAATCGTGACACAAAATCTGATGTTATTATGCTTAAAGACACCGAAGACAAAAATTCAAAATTTTTTTCGTCAAAAACCAAATATTTTCCCAATAATTGAGTTATTATTTACAGAAATAAAAAAAAATTAAAAATTAAATCAATTTCGGTTTGCAATGCCCTATATGTAAGTAGATAATTAATTACATTTATAAAAAAATATAGCAAATTAGCAACACTTTCGTATTTGGTTTTAATTTAATGCGGCGCCTTACGTTAATTGCAATCACTTTTCATTTTTTTTTTCTTTTTTGCTGCAATATTAATTTTTTTTGTTCAACTTTTTAGTTTGTCTCTTTTTATCATTGCGCGCACTTTCAGCAGCTTTCAGTTTTATTTCTTTGCAAAATTTTTAGTGTTGCTGCTGTTGGTGCATCTTGTAAATCGCTCTAATAACGGTCTTAAATGCACAAGCAGATAATCATCTATGAGATACAAATTATTGTTTATAAGCCGATAAGCGAGACATGAACAGCAACAACAACAACAGTAATAACAAACAATAATCCAAACATTTTTCACAGCGCGATTTGTTGAACAGCTGTTGACGTGCTCTACAACATTGGCGCTGATGACTGCACTCTGTCAGTCAGTCATTCGGATACAAAATGATGCTGCTGCACTCGCGCGTTGCTTTAAGATACAAAATTCTTGAGAGCGTCATTTGTTTGACAGTGAAAATTTAAATTTGTTGTAGTTTATTTTGTTGCTGTTGTTGCGCTTGGTCTTATTGTTTAGGTTTCACATTTTTAATTCAATTTAATTGAATGCGTACGCGTAAAAAGTTTTGCACGTTTTGAGGTCGAAATTGTGTACCAGCTGTGAAATGCTTTCTACTACGGGCTTAAAATTCAATTTATAGATTTATTTTTTTAATTTTAATTTATTTTTCTTTTAGTGGTAATGGATGTTGCCTTTTTTCATTTGCTGCTTTGGTGAATATTTTTGTCTGCATCGTATGAACGCTGCCACTTTAATTGGCTTTTGAAATTGTTTCTAAATGTTTTGTAATTTCTGTTTTAGAGTTTGAGTTTTTGTCTAACTTTAAATAAATAAAATTAAAAATTACTATAAAAAAGTAGGGAAATGCAGTTACACAATTAGTGTCTCAAAATAATACCTCGAAGCATAACGCTTAAAATATATGTACTACAAAAATTGTAGTAAAAATTAAACATTTTGTGTAATTTTACACACATTTCAGTGTTTTTTTTTATTGGAAATTTAAATTTTTCCTTTTTTGTCGAATTTTAGATTAATTTTTGTGTAAAAAACTCTAACACGTAAGTTTATGATTGAAAGAGTGTAGATTTTAAATTTAAGCCAAAAATTGTATAATTTTGGGCAAGAGAATTTGAACAAAAATGTACCATTCCCTTTGGATGTAAAAAGAATGGGTGTAGAAAAAATATTTAAGATATACGCGGATTATATCAATTGAAGTATAGAGTTTTTCTATACAACTGCAAAGTCAAGGAAATTTCGATAAAGTAAACAGATTTAGTTTATAAAATATGGCGCACCTTGAACCGCAAAGATTCAGAACTCATAGTATGTTATTTTCAAAAAGAAAACAAGTTGCACCTACTCACATGACGCGTCTAAACGGACTGTGAACTTTACTAGCGTACATGAGATTGTATTTGTGTGAAAGCACAAAAAGCTCGTATGAGTCACATCAAAAATAAATTCAGCTTTTTTTGGATTGTGACCACAAAAGAGGACTGTTTTAAAGGCTTTGAGCTAACTCCCTAAATATTTTATTGTAGCAATTGAAGAAAACAGATATCTCACTTGCAACTGATAATCTTATTTTGTATAGATTGCTTTCAATATTTAATATTAATAAGGACTTTGAAGATACTAATTATGCGCATCTTCAGTACATTTCAAACTAAAGTTAGCTCGCAGCTTATTGCACAGTGTACAAGTAGAAGTTGTCTTAAGTTAGATTTAGTTAAAAAAAAAAAAAATGTCTTCGATCTCATACTAAAGCTGAAAATGCATCAAAATAATGTTAAATACTTGCAACAAAACAAACTTTGACTTGGATAACACACCCCATTGGGGATTCTGTATGTTTAATTATTCTGCTTTAAATTTATAGCTAATCCTTTTGAGAAATCAAAAAGTTTTAATGATTTTTGACTAATTTTTAATATTCGCACCATATAAAAATTTATCAAAAACAAACAAAAATTTAGTTGTGAAGTTAATGCATAGAATGTACTGTATTGAATTACCCAATAGGCTTGTAGACATTTTTAGTTGGCAAATGTGCGGCAAGTTTGCCGTCAAAGGTTCATTGATGCAACAGCAAATTTTCCGCACATTTGCAAGCTAAAAATGTGATGCTGTCCTTGCTAAAACTAATAAAATCATTGCTTAAGGTTAGGTGCTTTCTGATGGGAGAATTATTACGAAAAAATCAAATAAATTAAAAATTGTAGAAAAATTGTATACACTTTGGATCATATTTGATGTTAAAACTAGCTAGAAGTTTTCAGCAATTATTCACGTTCTTTTGAAGATTTTTTTCAAAGACGTTAGCTTTGTATTTCGTGGGTTGAAACTAATCAGCACATCGTCATATATATGTTTTTACAATTAGATATGGTATTTAACGTCAACCCCTGCTGATATGGCTTAATTAGACGCGCACAGACCAGAAACAACGCGTCGACCGACGCCCCTTTGACCAGCATAATGCTTTCGAAGGCACCAATCGACGGAGTAACAATCAGTTTTATGCTAAAACACAGAATTTATCCCATATTATGTAAGGCGAAGCAAATTAGTGCCTGGTAGTGACACATTCAGAACACCCCTTTAAAACTTTTAATAGATAATATGAATTGAAAACAAATGTCGATTCAGGTTTAGACTTTCAAGATATAGGCAGACGAAATTCAGTTTGACAAAAATATCGTAATATTTATGCTTTTACATTAATTTTTCATATTGTGTTGATTTATCGAAAAAAAATCTTTAATCATCATAGAAAGAATTAATAATATTAGTATTTAGCTAGAAACTTGAAATCGAAAACGTTTATTAAGAAATAAGTGATTCAAATAAAAAATCGAAACAACCGCCCAGAACCTCTTTGCATTTTTATTCAGTATCCCCACCGCTGGGGGCATCCAGCCAGTGTTGCCATATTTACAGTTTTCACTGCAAATACAGTTTTTAAGATAACCACGCAGTTTTTTTTTTCTAAATTACAGCTTTTTTTATAAAATTAGGGTTAACTTTATCATAAATTATGAATTAATTTTTTGGATTTGCAAAACAAAAAAGGTCATTAACAAAAAAAAAAAAATTTTACTAAAAATGTCTGCGCTTTGAAAGGTGCAGTTTTGTACACTTTTTTTTTTGGGAATTTGCAGTTTTTTGGATAAAAAAAAATGGCAGAACTGCACAGAAGTTTTCGTACTGAATTTCTTCGAACGAGTTAATTTTCATTGACATCGTAGGCGATGTTTTATGGAATTAAACATCTGACCGTGACTGTGGGGTTTGATCTTATATATATTTTTTTTCTTCATATAATAGTATCGAAAAGAACATGAAATTTTTAAATCATCTATATTTTACCAAAGCCTTGCTCATCAACAATTTGAGCTATGTAAGCATATTTTTAACATCAAATTCGATTTTAGCGCGTCAAAACACGAGTGAATAATTAAATACGAACTTTTTATGGGGTTGTGGATTTTATTTACTTAAAAAATATTTTTTTTTGTGATTATTTTGTTCGATTTTAATTTTGGTTTATTTGATTTTTTTTTAAATTTTTATTTATATTTTTGTTTAGTTAACATTTAGATTTATGAAAAAGTTTTTTTTTCAAATTATTTTCAATATTTCAAGAAATATTCTTTTTCTTTCACTTTGTATTTCATTCTTATATTGAAAACTTAAATTGAATTTAAAATGCAAAACCACAAAAACTCAACAGAGTAAAACTTTCATTCATGCGGCGCTCGCGTAGTTGCGGCATCACGTGCGTTTTTTTCGTATTTGCGAATCAATTTTTTGTATTATTTTTTGTGTGTTTGGTTGTTGTTGTTGCTTTTTCACAAATGTGCTAATTTTTTTGTGTTTACGCAAAAAATGCATTATATTTTTAATTTCAACGTTACGTAGGCCCGCTTATTGCCATAGCTGTTATACGCGCATTTAAGCTGCTGACCAGCAATCATTAAACCATGACCTAAACTCAGCATGTGAGCTTATAACAAAAATATAGCAACAATAGCAGCAATATCACAAACAGTAGCAATATTTGACATTCCAGAAAAACATCAGTTAAAAAAAACAAAGGCCATAGAATTTAAAAAAAAAAGTTTTTTTTTTACGAAAAAAATTCTAATTATTACGCTTTTGTTGCTTTACTATAACGTAATACATATATCAAAGTGAGTTTCCGTTATGAATATTTTTGAAAAAAACTAAATCACAAAAAAGTAAACTTTTATTCATAACAACAAATACTTTTTGCAATTTATTGTATTTTCATTATAATTCCACTGCACATTGCTCGAAATTTGTGTTGAAAAGAAGTTACCACGTACTTTTCTCACTATTCGCGATATATTTTTAGATTTATTTTTAAATTTTTCTCAGCTAAAAACACAAACTCTAATCTGCATCCGTCTAAAAATTATAGAGTTCGCACACCAGCAGCTACGTATAAAAATACTATACAACCTTACGCGTTTGCCTTAGATTCAAAACTGTTAGCAACTTTAATGAATATGGCTAAAATGGTGTGTTTGTGCGGCAGCTTTTGCATGAAGGTTCGACGTTGTGGCTCGCAAGTTCGATCGCACATGTGTTCGAACAGCATACATGCAAAGATTATTACAAAAATGTATGTATATGGGGCATTATTTGTTCAAGCGAAAGGATCTAAGTCTTGAGGTCTCCAATTATTTTGAAATTTTGATATGTTTTTCTGTATGAATAAATAAAATACCCCTTTATGTATATAAGACCTGTTCAAAAGAAACGCGAAATTCGTAATAAAAAAAAAATAGTACTCCTAGGGTTGATATCAGAGCTGCAAGATTTTTATTTTTTGGAGTTTGAGGAAAAAATTAAGAAAATTAAATTTTTTTCATATCGGGCATTGCGTGTGAAGCGGACAATGGAAAAAAAATTAGATTTTGAAATTTGTACATATTCGGCTTAATTGTACTTCTAGAAGGCCCCCATTTTTTTTTTATACAAGGCTTAGTTGACAAATTATAAACTTCTAAAAATTGACGTAACATGAAGAATGGATTTGTTGGAAGCAGTTTTGCGAACTTACCAAATTTTTAATAAAATATTGAACATTGTGGTTCGTATATCAGATTTGAAGTTTGATATCTTTTTTCTTGTGGAAAACCGGAAGTGAAAATTTCCTCTCAGAATTTGATAAATTTCAACAAATTTAATTTTTCTTATTTTAACTTTAAAATACAGCATAAAATATACCGATTATATGCTAAAAGTTTTAAAACGTGATCTGCATTAGTTTACGAGATATACGAATTGAAGTGCATACGTCCCGCACTTTGTATGGGACCTGGCACTTTCTTAGTTACTTTTTATATCTCCTTAACCAATAACGATCACGCTATAATTTTTTTGTAAGACATCTATTAAAGTTTTTTTTTTTTTTAAATAAAACATTTAAAAATATTATGTCGAAGTTACTGAAAATTTGATTTTAACTTTTTACTTCCGGATTTCCATACATAAAAGAAATTTAAGATTCGAATTTGACTAAAAAGTTAAAGAGAAAATTCATTTTACTAGTTAAAGCAATATTGTTTATATTCTATAATAAATTTCTAGATTCTAACTAAATGTATAACTAACCGGAATATAAACGAATTTCACTACCTCACTTGATTTTCATTGTCCGCTTTGCCTGAAATGCCCCATTTTTATAATATATTTTTAATTTTTTTTTCAATTTCCTTTTAATGTTAATGTGGTGTAAAGTATATAATTATTTTAATTTTTATTAAATTTTTAAAGTTTTCAAAAACTTTGACTCGATGTATATAGGTAAATAATAATTTGTAATTTGAATTTTTAGTTTTAGTTGTAGTATTAGCTTTAAATTAGTTTTTAATTTTTTTTTTTACCTAGTGTTTAAGTTTTGAAATGGACATATTAGTCTCAAGTTACTTTTTATGTGTCGGGAGCAAACACTATTTAATCTCAATGTTATAAAAAATAAATCTTTTACTCTTTAACTCAAGCATGTAGCGAATACATAAAATCTGTTTAGAATAATACATATAGTTCTAAGTTCTCTATGATATAAACGATAAAATGTAACACCAAATTTTTTAACAAAGTCTCAATAAATCTTTACTTACTTACTTGACTCGAAATATAGTTGAATTACAGAAAAAGCAGTGTCATTGCGTAACCCAACCAAGAGCATTGGCGTAGCGGAACCAAATTGACCGACAGTAAAGTTCTCCAGTTTGCGTTAGCGCCAGCGCTATTTTGGTAGGCTTGTAAATACAAAATCAATGAACATGAAAGCGTTTTGACAGACAGTTAACACCAATTTTCTTTTCTAGGTATGGCACTTAAGCTTTTTTGTGTGCTGCATTTAAAAAATTTCAGAAAAAAGGGAAATACTGAAATAACTAGTCGAAATTCTAATATTTTTTTTTTTAAATTCTACTGGTACATTAAATTACAAAAAATTTTGATATCCAAGTCAAAATCAAACGATTTTTCTGTATGTACCTCATTTGAAATATATGGTGTAGCATATTTACTTTTTTCAAGGATATAAAGATATAAGCAGAGGCGTACCGTGCATATCGCGCGCCCGGAGAAAAAAAAATTTTTTACCGCCCCTACCAAAAAAAAAATTTTGTATTTTTCAACAAAAATTTCATTTACCTCAACAAAAACAAAAAAAGTACTCATTTTTCACATTCAAAAACTCTAGCAAAATGAGATATATCTCACTAAAACTTTTAAAATTTCCACCTACACATTCAAATTTCCCACATCAATTTAGTTTCATTCACTAAAAGAAAGGTACTCATTTTTGACTTTCAAAAAACCCTAGCAAAATTAGATATATTTCATGACCATTTTGCCGCTCTCTTCAAGCCTTTCGCCGCACCCTCGGTCCCCCTCTAGGTACGCTACTGCCTATAAGATCTATATTGGAGGAGCAATAAGTCGAAATATGATTTTTTTTTTAGGACGCACGTAGCCAGGGCAGACAATTTTGCTATCATTAATATACTTTGGAAAGTATTTTTGAGTATATTATTGGTGGAAAAAGATTCTGGCTGTAAGTCCTACTGGACAGGCTCTACAGGTCAAAGTTTGTCAAAAAAAAGTAATAATTTCAAGTTGTATACCGAAAACAAACTTTACAATTTATCGACCAAATAATGCTTCAAAACCATTAACGAGAAGCTCCAAAGGCCAAATTATGCCAAAGTAATCACATCAAAGTAATCACGATTCAGAACTTTTCACACATTCCCTTTACTAATAGCGTTATTAATGCAAGCTTTTCAACAGACAACTTTTTAAATAAAGTCTGCCCTAGGTATAGCTCAGAATATAACCCAAAAGACCTGTAGAGTATATCTAGCACGCTTTACAGTCTCAATATCTTTGCAACAATTAATGTACTCAAAAATACCTTTCCAACGATATATGTACCTACATGTATACGAATATTAATCATGAAAAAATCGTGAGACTTAATTGCGTGCACTGGGTTCAAAAAAATATCATACGAGTATGTCGACTTATGGGGCCTTTATGTGTTTCATAAAAGTTGTAATAAATATTACCTTTCAATTGAGGTACACATTTTCAAAAAAAAAAGGCAAAGAGAAAACCATGGAGATTTATTTTCAGTGCAATCATTCTATTTCTCTTGAAATATCATACAAAGCAACATAGAAGCTAAAAAGATTTAACTCTGTAGATTTTTTCAATTTACAAGTCTGAGGTCCTTAATTTTAATATGTATATCGATCATAGATCTCTCGAAGTGCAACTGAGTACTATAAACGATTATTTGTAATCCTTTTGGAATCTTCATGAATGCAATTAAGAGCCAGCACAACTTTGAAAACCTCATGAAAATGTAAAGATACTAAAGATAACATAAAAACTTTCAGCAACATAGAACTTTTAAAACAACATGCCAAATTATGTATTTTCAATATTTTTAAATTGTGATAAGTTAATAATAATTATGAAATAGATAACGATAGATGCAAAATGGCAGTTGACCAAACTAATAATCATTTCCCTTTCAATGCGGAAATCAAAAGTTTTTTCGCTCATTTAGAGAAAACCTCAAAAGTGTTAAGTCATCATTGTATAAGTTGTCGTTAATTGTCTCTGTAACCAATGCTGTCAATATACAGGAATGACACTCCACCTTAGCAGCATTAATATTGAGCCACGCAGTAAGTTATATTTTTTGAAGCAAGAAACAGAGATAAATATAAAGACAAATGGAGATGAATAGATATAGCTGATATTCTAAATAACTGCACAATTGACATTTTTGAAAATTTCTGAAACGAAATATTTTTTGAGATGGAGAATATCATGAAAAACCCTAAATTTTTGTTTCAAAATTCTTTAATTTTATAAAAAACAAAAGAAAAATTAAAAACTTTAAATAAATTTGCTTGAAAACTAATTTTATTTTCATGAAATTTTTTCGTAAAATATCTTCGTAACAACATCTATTTTTTTTAATTGGTTTTATGTTCAATCAATCTTAAGAATGTATCTTCTATTACATTGAAATTCCCCACACAACCGAAAGTAATCGATTGGATGATTTTTGTTGCCAAAACGTTATTGCTGTCAAAATGCGGAATCATTAAGAGGCATATATGGTCGAAATAGTATTAATGTCTACCTATCTGCCTAACGATTTCATTACACCTCCATTATTGAGAGAACTAATACGCGGCATCAAAAAATCCTAATACTACAAGTGGACTGTGATGCCCTTTTGCGTCACTCTAGAACCTGTCTTCTTATTCTACATTTCTTGTGCGATTTGAGGGGTATGAAAGAAATCCATACGGAAGTGAATTGAGTGGAATGTGACTGTGACGACATTTATAGACTTTATCAACATTTCTTGACTTTCCAACATTTATTTGACTTCTCAACTCGACTTTTTCAACATTTTGAGAATCCTCAAAGGCCCACGCACAGTTACAACTAAATAGTTGGCCGACTCTATGTCATTTTGCCGTTCTCGATGAGGACGCACATTAATACTTTTAATGCTATACATAGAAACCTACTGAAGAACTCAAACTTATACCATGTGCCAAACATTCTTTAAATTTACTTGGATATTTCGTTACAGAAACTTTTATATTTTAAGTTTCTGCAGAAGTTATTCCCATCATCCCTCTGTATCAACTCTTCGCTGGAAATTGTTATCGGGTCAACTAAAAATTTGTAAAGATATGCAATTTTGCAAAGAAAAAATGTTACTAGTAAGTCTTTGTAATCAATAGAGTGCGAACTACATAACTATTCAAAGGATCTAATCTACTGAAGTCGTTAAAAAATGTTTTGAATAATTTCCGAGAAGAATATGAAAAAGATGCAACTGATTTATCAGGGCTATCATTTAGTGAGGAAGATGAGCAAACTTGCAGACGACGAAAGAGAAATGTGTTTTTTGATGAAAACACAGAAGTCGGAAAAGAATACACGATATGAGAAAATTTTAAAATTAAAATGGTGTTTTGGATCCAAGATATCTCTTTAGAGGTTTAAAAAATTGGTCCGGAGCATCCATTTTAGGGGGTCGAAAACCTCTTCTGTCACTTTCAATATCCGTTTTCGGCCTTTTCCCATAGATTCGTGCAGTAAAATTTTTTTCGAAAAATGGGTCTAAAACTCCCTTTTAGGAGGGTTGGAGACTTCCCCTGTGACTTCCAAAATTAATTTTCGGCTTTTGCCCATCGATTCATGCAACAAAATTTATTTCGAAATATGAGTGCAAAACACCCCAATAGAAACAAAAACAATTCCTTTAGGAGGGTCAGTGACCTACCCTGTCACTTCCAAAATTCATTTGCGAACTTTTCCCATGTCTGGTGCAATAATTTTTTTTCGAAAAATGTGTCCGAAACACCCTTTTAGGAGGGTTGTTTTTGTTAAAAGTATAAAAGCATAATTATCACAAATTTTTTCTTTTTCGAAACTTTTTAAGTATTTTCCTTTGAATTTTGTTATATTATGAATAAGTGTAAGTGTAAGTGTTGTCCCATGCAATTGTTGGCTTAGTGATCCAAAATATTAGTTTAGGATTTCCCACGTTTTTTTACAAGCAAAAAAAATCTATTTTTTTCGACTTTTGGGAATAAAAGTCAAAAAAAAAATGCTCACATATCGACACTTCCATGGGAACGGGTTGGACATTTTAAGCCTCATTTCTATTTATATCTACTATACTATGGTACCTTTCAATATTTACTAAAAATATAAAAATTAACACAACCATATGGATTTAATTCAGAAAATTGCCTTAAAGTGCGTAACGGGTGTGACGATGAAAAAAGCTCTTTTTTCAATATTTTGAGTTTGAGTTTAAATTGACTAAAATTTTGCAGGACTGAGAAATACTTCATATGTTCTTTATTAGAATCATGAGTAACTTTTAACATAAACTTTTAAATAATAGATGCAAAGTAACTGCAAAAATGTAGCGGGTGTAATAATTTCATGGTAAAATATATAGCAAAAAAAAACTTAAAAAAAGTAATAAAAACGGACATTCAATATGTGATGAAGATTTTGTATCTGAGTATTACTACTTTTAAAACTGCATAGCAACAAGCAATGCATCGATTATTTCACAGAATTTTTTAGGTCTACATTTTTTAGTTTTCGAAAATTGGTCAATTAAGCTGGAAGGGTCGATATGACTTGAAAAATATACTAATTGTAAGTCAAAAAAAAATTAATTAATAAAGGTTTTTTTTTAAGTTTTTTTCTGACTTTTTGAAATATAAGTCAAAAAAAACTTTTGTTTTTTAATGAAAAAGTTTTAAGAAAACTTTTACTTTTATTTATGGAACATAAAAGTTAAAAGTTAACCTTTACCTAAAAACTAACTTTTTTCAAAATTTATTTCAAGCTCTGGTAACAACACTAAGTCACAACTATCCTCAAGGAGCTCAGGAGTATGAAGTTGGTCCAGAGCCTTTTCGTATATTTTTCGATTGGAAATTGTCAACAAAAGAAGAAAAAAAAGCTTTAAAAAAGTTGAAGGATATGTAAAAAATGACATTGACGTCTGTACTTTAAACGAGAAATTGGAACATGTTTTTAAAAAAAACGAGGGTGCCTATAAAACCACGGCGGTCATCTAAAATTTCTCGCTTAGCTGAGCCGCCTATGGAGGCAAAGCTTGCATGCAAACAGAATACAGAACATTTTTGGAAAGGTCTAAACCAGCAGTACATTTTGCTTTCAGGTTTTAATGACCTCTAATGTCGCCTTCGTCTAGTGACTTTAATTATCTTCCCTTTAATAAGTACCCCCAAAATTTCGATCATATTCTGCAATAAAATTGGGCATCCCAAGGAGTCATATAATTTGTGTGATGGAATTATTTTATTTAACTCACAAGCAAAAAACTAAATTGCATCAAACTCAGCATAAACTCAGTTCAGTTGGCCCAGTAGCTTTTTCTAATGCATAAACACATTTTAATATGGGCTAAAGGGGACTTGTCAAAACACCTTGTCATGGCAGCGAATTTTTTTTTTTAATTCTAATGATTCCAGACATAAAATGAAACTATTTCTAAAGACTCTTGAAGTTTGCTTTAATGCAAAAATGTATCAGCGCTCGTAGAGGGCTTGCGCTTTACCACCGAACAATTCACACCCAAAAGCTGCACAACTCTTGCACTTTTTTCTCTCTCTTTTCTTTCGTTGAACATAAAAATACAAATTACTGGCTTCCTCATGCTGCAATTGCGCACATTCCAAAGTTTAACATGGGGCAAACCTTTGGAACAACTTCGTCATTGGGCTGCATTTTTATATTGTTGTCGTTGCTTTCGTAAAAATTTGCATCTTTTCACCTACTTTCCGGCAACAAGATATAACAAACAATTTCAATGCTTTATAAATTGAATACATCAGATACTGCAGTTGCTGCCATTAAGCATTAACATACTATAGACATCAGCAGCATTTCTCATTTTCAGTGCAACAACAAACAATTTTCTTTTGCAATTGTTGTCTGTCTGCCAACATTCGCATGTAATTTGCATTTGGTGCGCTTCATCGTCTCATTTAATTACGAATTTGTGCCTTGTTTTTCCTACTTTCCTGTCTGTATATAAATTTTTAGCATAAGAAAAATTTGCCTGGCAGTAAAAAAAGGAAAGAAAAATGTTAAGAACCGCATCGTATTATTCGAAAGCAACATGTTGCAGTAGACTTGCAACATGTTGTCTAGAGCAAAGCAAAGCTGTTGTAATTTATTTACATTTTATTTTCCCTCAATGGAAAAGAACATCTAATTTTGCTACTCTTTTATTTTTTTGTTGCAAGTTTGTTGTTTATTTTTTTATATTTCAATATTCATAGAATCACGTGCCAAAATATCTGAAATCACGTTTTATTGCAGCATAACAAAAATGTGAGTTTCTTTTTGCTGAGCATCATTATGCGGTATTCTGCTATAGTTTGTAGTCTTAGTTGAAAAAAAAATAAATTGTTGAGGAAAAAATATAATTTTAATTAAAGTTTTGTTTAATTCATATTGAACCAATGAGCGCCGCTTATTGAAAAGACAATGTCAAGTTTCACAATGTGCTGGGTGTGGTTGGCAAGCTTTTTTATTGGTATCTGTTTCTTCTGCACCAGAACTTACAAGAGGGATACATCTATATATTAATACGTGAACATCGAAAGTTATGGTACACTTTTTTAATATTTACTATATGGTACCGTTTCATATGTGTGCACAAAAAAAAATAATAGGTGTTACCGTTAAGGCAGGTAAAATAAAGAAAAACCACACGCATGATTCCCCCATACAAAACGGTTTAACCAACGCATTTTGATCGCGTTCATGGCTGCATGAGGTACATTAACGTTTTTTGTGTTGCTAGAAAACTGAAATAAAAATTAAGATTTTATCTAAATACATTAAATTGAGTCGTTGGCGTCACATTAAAATTTTTTTAAAAACGAAATGTTGGGTAGTTCTTCAGCTATGTCTGTATATTAATAGGCAGTGACAAAACGGTTCCATCCCTTTTTAACTGCCATTACACAACAATTGCTAGATTTTTTTTTGTTAGAAAGGCTGTGAAGTAGGGCTGTTTAGAATGCAGTTCTTTCTAATAGTAGGCGGTCCCACGCCTTTGACAGGAAAATACATTTGCACGGCAAAACTAATGGACTGATTTTGATTAAATTTGGTACGGAGATAGATTGAACTCTAAGGAAAGGTACTGAAGAATTTGCAATCTTTTCGTGGGCGTGACACTGCCCCTAACGAGAAAAAACGTTGAAAAGACTGAGCTATTTACTATACCGATTTTGATGAAGTTTGGTACAGAAATAGAATGAACGCTGAGGAAAGGAATTTGTTTTACAGTAGACGATGCCACGCCCCTATTTGGAAAAATTTTTTCAACTAAGCTAATAAACCGTTTTTGATGAGATTTGAGACTAAGCTAGATTAAACCCTTTGGAAGGGATAGAAATAGGGCTTGGGATAGGGCAGCATAATTTTATTTTTTAAGAGCGTTGGCATTTAATCATGTAAGCTGGTACTGAACTGAACCGTATTATCTCATTAATGGTTGAACTTTAACCAGTGGGCGAAATCCAGTATTTATTAATAAAAGTTATTAACATTAAAATTTGCTGAAAAGCTAAGATGAAATAGTAAAATTTTTAATTTTTGAGTCTGAAATTTTTCGAGTCTGTTAACCTTATGCAATGCGTCATGAAACTTATTAAGTTATGTGCTCATTATAATGGTTCTTAAAAATTACTTGTTTGTTTTTTAATTCAAAGCAATTAAGTTTTTAAATAAAAACTAAAATAACTTTTAAATTAAGTTAAAAAATAAAGTAGCATATTTTGGAACACTGTACTTTATTGTCATCAGAACCAAAGCTTTGAGCAAAGCCTTAGCTCGGATAACTAGAAGGTGGTCAAATTTCTACAACTAAATTTCACAGGAAATCGAATATAAAAAACAATTGAAAAAATTCAAAAATAACAGCGCTGGTCTATTACCTTGCAGGGCCTTGGCCTAAAAACCGACAAGGGGGTTTCCATGTTCAAAATTACATTGATGTGTGAGAATAAAGTCAATCGAAGGATTTTTTCCTAAAAAAATACATTTTGCTATTGAAAATCAAATCGGAAAAGCAAAGCATTGAAAATGGCAGGCAAAGTCCCAAAAGCCTTTTGTGATGAGTATTGACGGAGTGGCAAAAAAACAGATCTTTATATTCCGATTCCACAATACATAATGGGGCCCCCTTGAGCTCGGGGTTTGGCGATATAGTCCCTTCTAGGCCAACCTAAATCGACGATTCTAAATACAAAATCAGAATTTGTTTTAGTTTTTATCAATTGACTTAAAAAAATGCTCTTAATAAAATAAAAACTTCATAATCAAAATTCTAAAGCCAAAAAATGTAACGATTTCTTAAAAAAAAGTCATGTTAAAGATTTTATTGAATTATAATACTTTAAAATTGGTGGAAAAACTTCAAGAATTCATTTCCTTGTGCTACTTTTAATGGAGAAATACAAAATTCAAAGCATAGTAATTAGAGCTTGCCAATGTTAAAAATACATTGAAAATTAATTGCCTAAAATTTTCATGAAAATCGTATGTGCCAATTGTGAGCTATACGAAATCAAAATTTTCAATTAGTGAAAAGTGTCACGCCCACTTTTAAAATTCCGCCCACTTTAAGCACAATTCAAGATGCCTATGATCTGTATTCGTGCACTTAATTTCATCACAATATCTTGCAGAGTTAACAAATTATGGCGTTATTAAAGTTAAAGCTTAGGGCTGTGCCACAACTTTTAAAGGCCTTTACAAATTTAAAACCCAGCCTAATCTTAATATTGTTCTCATCTTCACCAAATCACCAAGATTCATCAAAATCGCAGCAACTTTTTTCAAAATAGAGTTGGGTACACATACATAGAGTATGGGCGGTAAGCGTGGCCGTGAACCGATTTTACCCATTTTTGTATGCTAGTAGCTTGCAAGAAGGTGTGACCTGTGTGCCAAATTTCATTGAATTAGCTTTCTTAGTTTTTCCGTAAACGTGATTTCAACAGACAGAAAGACAGACACACAGCCAGACAGACAGACAGACAGACGGACATAGCTATATCGACTCAAGTGGTGACGCTGATCAAGAATATATACACTTTTCCATACCTGCCATGCCCCCTTCTATGCGTTACAGACGGAATGACAAAGTGAATATACCCACAGTGCCTACACTGTACACACTTTTTGAGTAAATGTCAATTTCGTGGGAATGCAAGCGGTCACATGGCATTGAGCAAATTTTAATCAAGTACCTTATATTAAGTTGATTTGTTTTAAGCGATGAAACCAAAGTTTCAGCTATTTATACTCCATTTAAAGCTGCGAAATAAGTTTTGTCAAAGTAAGCACAGTTTGGTCATAGTCTTCAGTTGATGATATACTACATAGGTACATAATCAAAGTTCACAAATGCGTCAATTTTTAGTGACGCTGACACGACCTTTTGGACTATATTGAACTAACTAAAAATGAAGGTAATTTATACATTCCTAAGTTCTGAGTCAAAGACGACAACCACGAGCTAAGAATTGACAAAGTACAGCTCAGTAGATCGAAGAAACTGTGCGCAAGAGATTTATCTTGAAGTTCTGAGTATTAAAAATAGTTTTGGTGTCACAATACTCAGTCGATGAGAGATTAACCAAGAAACTCTGATTAACAAAACTAATGTTGAGTCACAATACTCCTACAGCCTACATTTAGTTTTTCTTAAATTCAAGTTAATGTATTATGAATACGTGAATTCTCATTTGTATGTAATAAAGTCACATCATTAACAATGACCACTTCGTGACAGCGACTTTTTACTTAAAAATTTTTTTATTTGATTTATATAATAAATAGTTTATACTAATTTAACGCTGTTTAAACTCATCTCATTGTTTTTATAAACGGTTTTACTATAAAATATGCAAATATTCTCATTAAATAAATACTTTTATATAGTTAATCTCATGCAAAACTAAAGTTAATTATTTAATAACCAATTTATTGTCAAGGTAATTTCTCAACATAACGACACACAACAATCAACAGTTTGTTCACACTGAACATACGGAGATGTGTGATTTGTTTTTTTAATTCACAAGATTATGTTACATTGTTGGTGAATTGGATTTTTATTTTTGTTAACCGTACATACCCCTTGTCTTTAGTTTATATATAATTTATACAAAAAAAGTGGGCGTGATATATGAACCAAGTGAAGTTATGTTATGTTTGTATAGAAAAGTGTCGCAATTATCAAAGAAAAAGTCGAAAAATGTTGCAGAATTCGAGAAAAAAAAATTTAAAAATATTGAAAGAGTCAAAAAAATATTAAGAAAGTCAGAAGTTTTGAAAAAAGTTAAAGGAATGGAAAAATCTTAAGAAATTCGTGAGTGTTGCAAAAATGGAAAAATACGAAAAAAGTCAAAGGTCCTGAAAAATTCGAAAAAATATTAAAAAAGTTTCGAAGAAGTTAAGAGGTGGAAAAAGTGAAAAAATATGATATAAGTTGAAAAATTATGAAAAATGTTAGTTAAGTCGAAAATGTTGAATAAGTCGATATTAGCCGTGTTTTTTTTGACGCGGTTACCCGCTTAAAAAAAAATTTTGTATGAGAAATTAGTCGGCGATAAATAGACATCAAATATATTATTTAAAACACATGAAAAATCACAAAAAGTGTTGAAAAATTTTAACAAAGTCGAAAATGTTGGTAAACGCGTTAGTTACTGTCAGTGTTGGCATATCACAAATGACGCGCGACATTTCCAATTCTACTTACGAGGGTTGAACGGCGTGTGACCGTCACAAACCTAAAAATCATTATGATATGTCAACAGCGGTTGGTGTTGACGTATTCGAAAAATGTTGAGGAAGTTCGAAAATATTCAAAAAATTTACAGTCAAAATATGTTAAAGTCGAAAAAAATTTTGAAAAATAGAAATATTTTGAGAAATTCCTGAGTGTTGCATCAATCAAAAAATGTAAAAAATGTAGAAGTTGAAAAATGTCGAAAAATTGGAGAAATATGATTCAACCTGCATAATGACCAGGAAGAATAATCAAAAAATGTTGTTATTTGAAAATATATATTTTGAAGAAATTTGAGGAACGCAACATAGCGTGGAGAAGCTTGAAAATTTTAAAAATAATTGTTATTGTATTACCTATATGGTATATTTAAAACAGTTCCATGCCATAAAGACAACGAACAGATCAAACCGCTGGGCTGAAATTTTGACATAGCATTCCTAAAATGATTTAAATATTATCTATGCTAAGAACTTCTTAAACTAAAGACAGGACCAGAGAATGGAGCGTAGCACCTTCCATACAACAAAAACACCTAAGACCTATATCTTATATGGCAACTAATTCTATGGCAACTACAACAGAGAAACCTTTTACGTGGATGTATGTACATTGCTTGTGCCAAGTTACTTGCAATATATGAACGGGATTGGACAATGCCACACAACAAAAACAACAAAAACACTAAAATTGCTATTCCTGTTTGCTGAGAAGTTTGATCTTGTAGTGCTTATGTGATCTACTAAGTCGACAACCCCATATGTCGAATATATTCTGCTACAACAAAATGTCGTTCGACGGAAAAGTATTGCTTCTGTAATGAATCATTAACATATTCTCACTGCAGATGTGGGACATTTACCAGAGTGCCTCTCCAAGCGATCAAAGAAATATTAACCCCATTAGGAAAGCCGGTCTGCTCCACTGACGTACCATGTATTTCTTTTTTGAGCTTTTTATTTCGTCTGAAAGTTTACAATTGGGGATTCGATTTTTTCTTATTAGGTTAAACCATAGGATTTCACGGTTCGATAAGTAATCGATCAGAGGCAAGGACTTGCAATACTTATCACAGAATTGGCGATAGTTTTGATTTGAGGATTACATTTCGTGCCAGCCGAACGTCGACATTGGCTGATGACCGATAATTTAAAAAAAAATCATATTCAAATTTGCATACAAAAACCCAAACATATTAAAAAATCGAAAGATGAACTTTAAAAATTTTGATATAAAAAAGCTCGAAGTGTTGAAAAGTGCTTTTAAAATTTTTTAAAAAGTCGAAAGATTCTCTTAGGAATTCGAATCAAGTCAAGAAATGTTGAAAAAGTCGAAAAATGTTGAAAACTGAAAAACTTTGAAAAGTTTTCAAATGTAATACTCCATTTTTCTTCCTATTCACTACAGCATAGAAATTCATCCACAGCCCGTAGTAAGAAACAAAAATTAATTAATTTCTTTGATATTGAGGCCATCGGACGTGGCAAACCTTTGCATTTTGAAAAGTCAATAAAGGCATGGGACAGAAAGTGCAATTTGAGAAATTTCTTAACTCCAATGTATATGTGACGTTTTTAAAACTTTTGCTTGAAAAAATTGAGCAACAAATCCGAATCTTACACGAACAGCTTGCTTAATGTTTTACATTGGTTTTCATCACCATTTTTCATATATATTATTTTTTATAATTTATCATATAAAAAAGTTTCAGCTTGTTTTTTAAATACGAACCATTTTAATAGAATTAGCAATCTGTTACATAAAATATTACATAGAATAGACCAAATGTTGTATCTCCTATTTGTTTGTTCCAACATTTGACAAATGACCGTTTTTTCTTTTACATAATTAAATTACGAGTACGTACATTGTTTCAACAAATTGGAGCATTCTTTTGTAGATGAATTCACTGCGAATTCTTTTCTATCTGCATTAAGAACAATAGGACAACATGTAATTTCTCTTTATTACCAGTTTTGTGTGAAAAGTACGCTTCGCTGACTTTTTCACATGTCAAATTTTATGTTGTTACTATTGCAATTTTCGCCGTTCTATTACGCATGCGTGCATGCATATTTAATTTAATTGTTGGAGAATCACACAGGATTTGTATCATCTGAAGGTATTTAAAAATAAAACAATGTCATTAATATTTTAACACAGTAAATTACATAAATATTGTAAAATTTTACTATATATTTAATAATCCAAAGAATATTTTTGGAAAATTTCATTTAATCTTATCAAATTTGGCAAGTAACAGCTGAATACGTCCCATATGCCTATTTTAACTAAGTTTAGTACAATAGTACAAAAAATAATAAATGGAAAATATATCTGCTGTTTGGTTCATACGCAATTGTACCTTTTTGTACCTAATTTCGATAGGAAAAGTACTGAATTTAATAAAACAAAAATAATTAAAAGGTGCTGCACTTTTAAGAAAAGTATTCACAGCAAATGTTTCATAGGTCAGCAAATTGCACTAATACTTTGCTGAACCCACTTATGAAATTTGTATGATGCTGTGATCAGAATGAAACGAAAAATCATTGTTTAACAGTTACAAATATGTTTGGTCACACCTGGAGACTAATGAATGACATCGTCGAATCAGTAAAAGTCAACAAACATAATTTTAATAATAAATTTCGTAATTTCCCCTATATATCCTGACAATTTTAATACTCTTATCTTTATTTTTTTTCTATGTTTCCCAAACTCACAGTTGTCAAAGTATTCAACGTACGTTAAAAGTTGAAAATGGCTCAATCCATTGCATTGACTGATAATTAGCGATTTGGACACATTTAATAGAAATGCATGAATTTCATCTGGTTGGCAAGCTCTCGAAAATAAATCTTTACTCAAAAAACTAGATAAACTACAATAACTGATGTGCCTTAGTATCACAGGTGCTCTAAAAACAACATTATCAGAGTCACTAAACCTGATATTACATATGCTGTCCATCGACCTATTTGCAAAGGCAGTAGCTCATAATTCTGCACTCAGACTAAAATTTGCTAAAGGCTTCAGTTACAGAAACTTTGACCATAATGGCATAAAATATATCTGCAATGCATATATCAACCGATTACTGTAAGTCAAAACCACGTCTGATAGAAAATTTGCTGTAGTTTTACTGTCAAAAGTGTTCTGGGAAAACATACCCTTTACACTAAGTTTATATCAACACTGACAGTTCCCAACAGTACACAGGGGTGGGAGCTGGTATCTAAATTTCGACCGCTAAAGTTAAATTAAATTACAAACTACCTCCGAACTGCAGCATCTTTTGGACAGAGTTGAAGGCGTTAAGTATTACAACGGAGCATGTGAGATCTGGAGAATGTGTCGATCATATAAATTTTTACGTTGACAGCCAAGCAGCTTTTAAATCTCTTGTTAGCTGTACAATTACCAGTGGCGTTTACTCTAAGGTGCGCAGGTGTTCTCCGCACACCCAACCAAAATCTGATGCATTTTTTTTAATCTCTATCATAGGTTTCCATATTTGTCAATAATTTGACACTGTTGCTGCTGGCACGCTGCAGCATACCATATCCATCATATCATAGTTCTCTCCCCTAAGCGTGCAATATATGTACGTCATACGACTACAATTGTTCTAGCTCATCGTAGCAAATCAAATATATGAAACGCAACATTATTTGACGATGTTGAATTTTATCAAATCGACTTGACTGTGCGCTGCTGATGTCGCACCAAGTCAAAGCAAAAACCTATAATAAAAAAAAACTACTCCATACACATTCTAACGAAATGCTCATGATAAACAATAAACGCGCACATAAGTTGATACAACACGACTCGACTAACACCGCTTCTCGTGTGCAATGTCGTTTAAAAATGTTGCAGATCAAACATCAAACGCAACATTATTTGACGACGTTGAGTTCCATCCAACCGTCTTGACTGTGCGCTTTTAATGTCGCACATACACATTCTAATAAAATGCTCATGAGAAACAATAATCTGCGTGCGTAGGATATTAGCGCACACGCAACGAACAGCGGCCGCTTCTCTGGCAGAGAATCTCTGCCCTCCAACAAAAAAAAAAACGAATATACGTTTGCCGAAAAATTCGCACTTCAATAATGCAGCACAGTGCTGTTTAAAAATGTTTGACAGAGAAAACTGCGATGTGTGCTCTGAATTTATTGAACTTGCAATGTTTTGAGTTGCGATACAAACGTGTATTTTTTGAAATAATTGATACTTTGTCAACACAAATGGATGTAAGATTTAAAAGATTAAAATTTTTGGAATTGTTGAATTCAAAAAAGTTTCTCAATTTCGAAAGAAGTTTTCCAGATGAAAGCCTTAAAATTTCATATGCCCCCTTCTTCGAATTTGTTAAGCTAAGAAATGAGTTAAGTGTATTATATAGTATTTTCATCAAAGATATACTCGAAATTCTTTTGAATTTGGAATTGACAGATACGTTTTCAGAAATTTTAAAGCTAAGTTCCTTAGTTTTGACAATTCCAACTTCAAGTAGCTCAGTTGACAGATTATTCTCTACACTCAAGCGAATAAAGACTTTTTCGAGAAACACTATGTGTGAACAGAGATTGTCGGAACTGGCTTTAATTTCCATAGAAAAAGTATTTCTCAAAGAAATAAAAAGCAAAAACAGCTTTTATGATGAGGACATTTTTTCAAAAAAACCACGTCGTATTGAACTGACATACCAATAAAATTGTTTGGAATAAAAAAGAAATAATAATAAAAACTTTAAACAAATTAAAAAAAATATTAAAAAAGCAGAAAAAGAACAAACAAAATATATAAAAAAATAAAATGGGATCTCAGTCTATCACGTAACCGTCGTGGTCTTGCAAAAAACTTAGGATAGGCATTCATATTTAAACAACATATACACGTTGAACACCCTGCTGAAAACGCCACGACACGGCACTGACAATTACAATCCAAATCGGTCCATTGATTCTATAATCAGCTACAAGAGCTCAGTAATAAATATGAAATATGTCTTTTCTAGAAGCCTGATCACCGTGGCCTTGAAGGCAACAAATAGCAGACGAACAAGCAAAGAAGGGCACCCATTAAATCTTCTAATATATCATTTCAAACTAACTTCACTTTTCAGAAATGTAAAGCGAAAACGAGTATCTCATGTCTCTATCTCGCGTTAGATGTAGGTCTACCGGAGTTCTTATCTTATAGGTTATCATTCCCAAAAAACAATAGATGACGCTGCTGCAACAAGGACGAAAAGGAAACTGTGCAAAAATTATAATGTCACTGCCATGATTTTGGCAGACTAAGACGCAAAACACTTGGACGAATTTTCTTCGTTACATGAATTAGATCCAACCCAACTCTCAAGAATAAACTTTTAAATATCTACGTCTAATATGAAGTGGTGTTACTATTGAGGTATATTGATTGATATGTGGCTACTAAGCCGCCACTTTAACCGAACCTAACAGTGCCTGATATTTAGATTTGAACGATATCCTACTTTTCAAGTATATTGCAATGCTTGAACGCGATTTTCTCAATATGAACTTGGGTGAACTTGGCATACCGCCAACCCATTCTTGCAAGAATTCAATTGCAAAATTTTATTGCATTTTCTGAAGAACTAATTCAAATTTTGTAAATGTGTAGTCATTAATCTATTGCCACATTCTAATAGACACCAGTTTAAGCAATAAGAAAAGCTTTTGTATCCAAAAAATTAATTACAAAAGCCTACAATCTAAACTGATAATTACTTTTATGGATAGAAATATAATAAATCCATATATTTGGTTATGTTGTGGTCATCATTTGAAAAAGATAATGCCATAAAGAAAAACTTTATATTACTTTCATATATACGAGTTTGGAGACTTCTTTTTCGGAGGAATTTTATGTCTACAATTTATATCAATTAAAAATTGTATACAAATCTGGAAATCTGTGTATTTATCCTTGATTTCGGTTTCTTTTTATATTATTGCTCAAAATTTATTATTTTGTACAAAAAAAAAAACACATCTCATTTTAATGGCCACCATCATTTTTTTATCAAACAATTGAATTTTCATCACAATAACTTTTTTCCTAATAACTTAGCTCAATTCTTCCCTTCTAAAGCCAAGAAATACAAAACAAACCGGTCTTTCCGAACGTGCTTTGGCTTAAAAGTCAAACTGCATCTAAGCTGAAGTAAGACACAAGAAGAAGCCACATAAAAAATTAAGGTAAAAGGTAACCGAACAACACCAACATGCATAGGCCAACTTTAAAGAATAACAAAAACAAAGCTTGAATTTCTACCATGTGCCTATGGTATTCATTATATCGCTATATCTGTGATGAAATGTAAAAATAGCTTAAGTCGTTCAAAGCGTAATATCGCCTTGAACTGAAAGAAAATTGGCATTAACGCGTTTATCCTTTTTGCCACAAATATCTGTAAGTTACAAATGGTTGCATTGAAGATGCGGCGTCATCGGCTTGGAATGTGAGCGCATGCACGTCAAGCGGCAGCAGCAACGGCAATGGCAAACAAGTTTATTGGCAACAACAAAATGTGAAAAGTGGCAAGGAAAAAAAGAGTATTGGACAGAAATTAAGAAGTAAAGGAACCAACTCAAGAAAAAAACAACAAATTTTATGGCTAAGAAATAAAATAAAAGAAAACGAAATAAAATTCAAAGCAAACAAAAAATAAATGGTACGATAAAATTAGGGCAATTGAAGTTACTGTATGAGAATTATTTTGTCGTGTTTCCGTATAAGTAAAACGTTTATGCTGCAAAACGATTCTGAGGCAATGATATTTTTTTGTAACAATAACCATGGAAAGCAAGAACTTTTCCAGAGTCAGCCAAATTTATCATATTGGCCAAAACGTACGTTTTTATTTTAATCTCAAGCAATTAATCGGTCTAAATTTGTCGCCACATCCTTAGGCATTGTCATAAATTTATGAGTTCTACGCTAAGTCATATAAGAGCTAATAACAATGTGGAACCAAAAGATGCAATCGGTCAAGCTGAAATATGAGATACGCTACATAGAGTAGAAGCTTCTTTGACATTTCAAATAGCGCCAACAATTTAATTTCAATTCATACGGTTTGCTCTTTTAAAAAACTAAATTTTACTTTCTATACGCTGATAAAATTTCAAGTAAACTTTATCAAAAATTCAATTCTTGGCAAAAGTTAAAGCAAGCAAACAACAACAAACAAAGATTGCTCTGCTGATCTCTGCTGATGCTTGTTTTTTGTAATCATAATGATTTGCTCATTGTTGGGAAAAAAGGATAAATTTTTGTACTCAGAAATGCTCTAAATAAATTCTTGTTTATGGTACAAGTGCAAGAAAATGGTAAGAATCCGTGTATTAACACATTTGACCCCATTTAACTCAAAAACCCGATGTGATAAAATCAAAACCCGATTTGTATTCAGTCACTAAAGATATATGAGTAACGATAAATGCACATTTATAAAAATCGTTTGTATCATAATTCATAACAACATTATAGTTATAAAAAAATTGTTGTTGATCAACATATTAAATTGTCCAGTCCATGGCCAAATCAATTGTGATTGAAGTCGGTAGCTCAAGCTCAATACCTAATAGTCTGTGAAACACCGTTCTGCATAATTTTATATTTCAAAGTTTAAGTTTAATGTAAGTAATTAATAAAAATGTGGAATAAATTTGATATTATAACTTTTTTATAGAGATTATATTAATCCACAAAATAGCTAGTCCAAAAATAGTTAAAAGTTAAAAACGAATAGTTTGGAATTGAAGAAAAATTCATTGATATAAAAAAATTAGCACTTTTCTATGTTAATAAAACCGAAAAGAGGAACCTCTCTTGCGCCAGCTCTGTAGTTAGGATAAAATTTCTCCTAGGCGGGAAAATTTTTATTTAACTCAAAAATCGTAGACTTTAAAAAAAAATATATTGCTCAAAATTGACACACCGTAATGTAAATAACAAAGATGTGCTATCGAAACATAAGCGTACTAAAATATATGAAATTTAAGAAATGCCAATTAAGTGAGCAAAAAATACTGAAAAGGTAATAGACAATACTTCTACCATTTCAGATTGACATTGATTTCAAAAAATTTCATTATAATTGAATTATTTGCAAGATAAATATGGTGAGGAGTTGTGATTGTTTTTTGATTGGGTACTGATTGATTGAGTGAGTTCAGAATCCTTATCAAATTAGGAGTTCAATATTATAGGTATCCAAAAAAAATTTTTTTTTTGTATTATAAGCCTGGCATCATTTTGGAACACTAGCCTTCTTACTTTCTATTTTCTGTTCTCCCCAATTCAACACCTAGGCACCGTGCGTAGGGTATAGCAACATAAATTTGTATGCCCCACCATCTGAAAATCGGAGATATTTCAAATGATTTATGAAATTGTTTGTGTTCAAGACTTCAAAGGCAGCGAAATGAAATGGGAAGGATACAAGGGCATAGTATATGGTAAGTATGTATGTTTGTGATTATTAGGATATGTTTAGTAATAGGGATGTTATGCTTAAAGTACATGTATGTAGCTATAGTTTGTTATTAGTTTGTTTTTTTCATATTACTGTGATATGTGTTGATGTTTGCTCATTGAAATGATATTAAAATAAATGTGCACCCGAAAACTAAAGCCAAAGCAGCCACCAAAACAAAAAAAAAAGTTATCATGAAAAATCTGATTAAATCAAAACAAAAACCAAACCAAAACCAATTGAGTTATTTTGTGCATAAAGTTTGAGGTTAGAAAATTGGTTTTTAATTTGCTTACTGTCTCATGGAACCCCAACGACGATTTGGCAAACTATCTGGATTGCTGAAATGTAAAAATAAATTTGAGAGAGAAAAAAAAACAAAAATTAATTTCAGTAATTGAGCGTGAGAAATAAATGTACAGAGTAAAATGCTTATTATTTATTTACATACATAAAGTAGTTTTGCAACACAAGTATTGCATAAATAACACTGCTCTACAAAAAAAAAAGTTCCAGAATTCTGTGTTCACTTTCTTGGATAAATTTTGAAAATTGATTGCGAAAATTACCAAAAGTTTTTTCAACAGCTTCGGTTTTAAGAAAAAACAAAAAAAAACGGAATTTTTTTCTTTCAAATTAAAATTTTAAGCTAAAAACCGAATGTATTTTAGCGTTTCAGCACAGCCTTAAATATTTTTTTTTTCTTAACAGATGTGATATATTTTTTAGTTTTTTGGGAATGTTTTCCTTCGATTAAAATGATTCCCAACGTTCGGCTGTTATTTTGTGTATTCTATTGTGTATCACGCACACACTGTAATGTTTTGGTAACATGCATCTGTGTAGGTTTGCCTGACACTGCTTTAAATAAAGATTTTCTTATATGTAATATCAGATAATCTGCGATATCAGTGAGCAAAACTCATCCAAAAAACTGATTTTACAGCTTAACAAATTTTTTTTTGTACAGCAGTGTTATCATATTTACAATTGCAAAAATTTGCTTAAGACAAAAAAAAAAGTTTTAAAAATATTCATATGTATGGAGTCGTAGCAAATGTTTACCTGATTTGGGGTTTTTCTTTCATAACCACTGAAACTGTCAAAACGATTGTTTGAATATAGCAAGGGTATATTTGATATAGAGCAATAAAATAATTATTTGAGCCAAATATATTGTATTTGGATCAAATAGTGGAAAATGTTCATTGAAGCGTTTTATGTTTGACTCAAACAAATATTTAATTGCTCTATATGAAATGTAGTTTGTTATATTCGAATAAATCTTTCTCTCAGTGTAGAAATGGGCACTGGATTGAACTTTAAGTCCTGACTGACAGTGATTGACTTTAAGTAACTGACAGTGTTATTTTTCTATCTTGCATGGTGGTTTAGCTACAGGATGGTGTCTGGGTCTAGCTGCACGCTGACTATAGAGTGCTTGCTGCCAAGTAGTAACAACGACTGGCACACAGCATTATGAATCATGACACAAGAGTTTATAGGAGATACAACTATAGAAAAGTTAAATAACGCACAAAATTATGCATAGGTAATTGTGCATCTGACAAGTACTATGCACTAAATCTGAAAAAAGGCTATCACAGTGACTCAAATTTGCAGGTCAATATCAATTACTCTATGTGAGTATGCTAAACTCTACATATAAAATCCTAATCCGAAATTCCTGCAATAGGCCCAATTCGACCACACAATTCATTACGTCCAATGGAATCAATTACATACTTATGTTAGAGCTATCTATCCTACGCACCCACAATCACAGTGGTCACGAAATATAAAAAAAAAGGATAATAAAAGAAACATTTGCACAATTACACAAACCGTCTTAGTCTCTCCACCCTTCTCTGCATTAAAATAGTTCTGGAGCCACAATATGGCTCCTTTAATTTTGGACGTGACTCACATAATTTTTATAGAATATTTGATCGTTATGGTATTTTCGCACTTTCCTCAATACAGCGCTCAGTGGTGAGCACCTAAAATTTATGCATATTCTCCGCAGAAATATGAAAGAATATATTTGATTTTCAATCCATGCCCAAAGAAGCTTATTTTAAGTTTTCACGGTACTTTTACTTCCGCATATTCTTAATCTGAAAAGCATTTTATGAATGAACTTATACGTTATGGACGTTTTGCAACAAAGTTGTTATGGCAATTATGATACAGCATGGGTTAAAATTAATCAGTGATATTTATTTAGGTCTTTTACAAAAATCTCAGCATTATATTTTTTTTCATTAACTCAAAAGAGCTTAAAGCTAAATGCAACAAGAGCGCATTCAAGTGTAAAATAAATCTATTACAAATTCCAATACTAACAAAACAATATGTGTAAAAGAGCACACGATCGGTTCTACTCTCATGTCTTTTTGTTCACTCAAAAAGCTAAAACAATAAGCTGAGCTTTCAAGAGCTTCAAAAGACAAAACCGGTTAGCATTTGCTTACAATTTATGTTATGACGTCACAATCTTTTCATATGATATTTCGTAAGAAAAAACACATAAAGAAGCGCTCGAATAAAACAAAATGCCAATAAATCATAAAATTATTTTTTTTAAAGCCACATAACTTTACAGCTCGTAACGTGAAGGTTATATGACACTTTTTTTTTTTAATGCAAAAATATTATGTCTCATATAATATTACCATGAAAGTGATCATATTGCCATTAATGAAACTCAACTAAAAAATTGAATTTAATATGAAAATCTGTCAAAATGACAGCTAACACACTCACCTTGCGGGCATGCGCCTTAGACTAGTGCGTGCCCAGTTGTCTCGTGGAATGATATTCAATTCGTCATCACTGCAAAAAGACACAGAGAAATATATAAAAATTTAATAAAGCCAATGAATAAAAAACAAAAGTAATAAAAATAAATCAACACAAAACAATGGAATTAAAGTTTTGCGAAAATAAAACTGCAAGTGACATATATGGCGTACGAAGTTTTTATGTCAGTTAATAACAATTACTCAGTGTAACTTAGCTGACAACTCAACTTCATTTGCTACGAGTATTTTATTGGAAGTCGTAAATTTAATGGCTTTTGACTCTTAAAATTAAATTAATGTTGTTACAATCCCAGCTTACAAGCTCTGAAGAACTAATTTCTTTCGAATTTATTGCCAGCCTAAGAAGAAACCTTTATTTCGAGGCTATGTAAATTTGAACGAAATCCGGTACATGCAGTACCATAACTAAGATTATGTGCGTGTTGTAACGTATTTGTCCGTGCCTCTTCTGGCTTTTTCGCGCCTCTAATTTTCAAGCTTTTGTGGATAGGCCCACTCGCAACATGGGGTCAGAAAAAATGCCCGGCCTGCGCCCATCTCTAGTTGGGACTGTTATCAAATAATTCTTTAGAGGCACAAATAATTTTTTTTTTGGTTTTTTCTTTTCATTTCCATTACATTTGGCATTATGTGGTAATGCATTACATTTGCTATGAAATAGTGACATTAAAATTATTGCACTATGGAGTCATTAACCAGCCTATGAGATATATATCGCTTTAGATTATTATCGGTTAACTAAATCTGCTGGAAAGTATCACACGTAATTTCCTAACAAAATTAAAGTTAACCTAGATGTTATCCCAGGCCAGAATTGATCTTTCTAAAATTATTTTTAAATCAATGACTTACTAATAGTAGGATAAAAGGCCATATATTAAATAATGTACTTACTGATGTGGTGTTGAATTGCCGTGTGGTGCCAATTCCAGTTGTACACCGGTAATGGCATTTAAATTGTTATTGCCATCATTTGAACTCGCGTTGGATGAATGATCTAAGCTACCATTGTTGTTGCTATGATTATTAATATTTAAAAGGCCGCCACCGCCACCCTCGTTCTCACCATAGCCCTCAAATGATTCACCGTCTGAGAGTGAAGAGCATTGTGATTTTGGTGGATCTACAAAAGAAAGACAAGCGCATATTCATAAAATGATCCAAATCAAGTTGAAATTTATAGTGTAATCATACCTGCGCTGGACGGTGGACTTGATGGTGTTGGACTGGAATCACCTGAATCAGCTTCTACATAAAGATATGATGTGTCTGGTTTGCCTGTCTTTATCGTAGGCATTGGCGCCATTTTTGTTTTGGTTTAGTAATAATAAGTTGACAAAAATAAATTAAAGTCTGAAAAATAAAATGAAAACATTAAAATAAATTTAATTACTGTAAAATTTTGATTTTCCAAAAATAATCAAAACAAACAACAACAAATGTAAACAAATCAAAGTGAAATTCTCAAATAATTTTCGCAGCACTTGTAAGAAAAATTGGAAACATGGTACATACAATGGGTAAAACAGTTAAAATATTTCTTATTTATTGCTACTCACATACATACATATGTGTGCATATATGTATATTAACCACATTTATGTGCTGTCCCCTGGAAGCAGGTTGGTGTTGTGCCTAAACAAATAGCTGCAAATTGTTGATTCCTTCTTCCATGTTGGCTTTCAAAACTTGCAAGGTTTGTGGTTTGTTGTGGTAAACGCGAGATTTCAAAAAGCCCCAAAGGAAGAAGTCTGCGATCTGGCCGGCCAGTTCAAATCGCCAAAACGGAAGATTCAAAGTCTCCATCGTTTAACAAGCTATGTGAGCTTGTTGTTAACTAATTCTTTATCTGTCTACAATATAAATGTTAAAGCACAATGGCATTTGACGCCATTTGTGCAAATTATGGCACATTCACATTATGACATTACTCTTGCACTACGTCGTATTACAAACAAAAAGATTTTGTTAAAAAAAATAATTTTGTAGTGATGTTTTTAAGCGGACCAAGTTTTCAAGGTAGAAAGTTAAAAAAATTCGAGGAAAATTCAAACGAGATCGGAGTTGCCAAGTTGAAATTAAAAGGATAACGGCCTTCCAAATTTAAAATGAAAAATTGTCTTTTCTTAAAAGCATAAAAACTTAAATTCTTTTGCGAAATATTTGATGACGTTCTTATTTTGTCGTCAATGGAAAATTAAAATTTTGCGGTAAATGAACTTGATAGCCTTTTTGTTTAGTTACCTGTGAAAAATCGATGAACAAAGGTCAAAGGTTTTAAAAAATAAAGGTAAGGGAATTTTTTTATTTTTGTAGATATCGTCCGTATATAATACCAGAATTCACTCCCAAGAGAAATTATATTGGTACCCGAACTAACAAATAAAATTTGGAAAAAACCTTATTCTTGGTGCTGTACGAAAATTCTCCAAATAAAGGGTGTTTTTTTAGAGGTATAGAGCTTTGAATTGAAATAAAACACAAGAAAATCGTTTTAATGTCCATCAATTTGACTTTATTGGAAGGATAATTTTATGCCATTAATGTTTAAATATGATTTCGGGCATGTGGCCGCCGCGGCTGGCTCGAATAAAGCCAATTCTACAGGTCCAATTTTGAACCACTTTTTCGAGCATATGGGGCCGTATGTCGGCAATAACGCCACGAATGTTGGCTTCCAAGCCAACTTCCCTAACGTTTCTGGTTTGTTGGCGTAGACGAGCGACTTCACATATCCCCAAAGAAAATAATCCAATGGTGTCAAATCACACGATCTTGGTGGCCAATTGACAGGTCCATTCCGCGAAATTATGCGCTCATCGAATGTTTCCTTCAATAAATCGATTGTGACGTGCGCTGTGTGGCATGTAGCGCCGTCTGGTTGGAACCACAACTCATCCACATTCATGCCATCCAATTCGGGAACAGAATAGTCGGTTATCATGGCTCTATACCGGTCTCCATTAACGGTAACTGACTCTCCAGCATTATTTCGGAAGAAGTATGGCCCAATGACTCCACCAGCTCATAGAAACAGACAGTTTTTGTGGATGTAATGGCGTCTCAAGGGTCTCATGTGGATTCTCTTCACTCCAAATGCGGCAATTTTGCTTGTTGACGTAGCCATTCAACCAAAAATGAGCCTCATCGATTCATTCGGGTCCTCTTCAATATTTTGCTCTACAGCGGCAATTGTTTCTTCGGTGCGCACTGTTCGACGTCTCTGCGGATGCGTATTATCACATAGAGTAAACGTAGTGCGAAAACGATCCATGGTTAACCGAATTAATTGCTCTGATGGACGATTATGTCGACCATAAGATGGACGGAGCTTGCGGTAAGCTTCGCGAACTGAACCATTATTTTCGAAATAAATTTGCACGATTTGCAAGCGTTGTTCTTTTGTCAACCTGTTCATGATGAAATGGCAAACCAAACTGAACATAAATGACATTAGAGTTGCCAGATTTGACCATAAAATGCCAGTTTTATCTCTATTCGAAAAACAAACCTCTAAAAAAAACACCCTTTACCACCACTCAAAGTCGCTGAAGTTGAGTATTTTATTCCAAACTGGTTTTAATTCTTAAAGGTCTAAGGATAACGAACATTTGAGGTGTCCAGTTGCAAAACCGGCCAAGTCCCTTTTTAATTCTTTTGGAAAAACAATGAAGAACGTTTATCTTGATCTATGTTCATTGAAAAATTAAAACGTATTTCCCACATAATAGCTTATAAAATTTCTTACTCAAAACAAGTCAGACTTTTCGAGTTTCATCTGCCTATGTTTTTGAGAAAACAATTTTGAACTTGGCAGGTTATGATCCGTAGAACATGGACTTGGCTGGTTTTGACATAGTAATCAACAAATTTCGTTTGAATAAAAGTGGACATGACCGGTTTTGATATCAATGTAGTGGACTTGGACTTGAAAACAAGTTCAAGGTCTAAGCCGGTTTTGAAGTCTATGCAACAAAAATATATTTAAAAAATGTAATATTTCTATCAACAAAATGTTTTTTAATCTAAAAACATAGTAGAAAAATAAAGCATGGCCTTGATTTTAATATATGAGAATATCTTAAATTTTGATTTTTTTGGACGTGGCCGGTTTTGCAACTGAACACTTACTTAAATATGACATAGTTAAATTATTTTTCCACGGGTTTCAGTACACTGTACCGTCCATTTAAGATGAAATATTTTTCATTAAGTTCAAACAGAGCATAGATAGCTAGGCTTCCCAAAAGCTGTCACACAGTAGAAGTTTTTATAAAAAAATTAGAGGTCCCCAATCGTTTCCTACATCACTTTTGAAAGTTTAGGTGAATAATCGCTAAAACAAATTATTTACGCTGATTGGCTAATTTTTCGAAGTTAAATAAAAAAGGTTCCAATTGTAAGGAAAAAATCAACCAAAAACCGTACGCAAAATGGATTATTTTCTGTACAGTTTCTCAAATTTTTACTAAAACTCCTATTTGAGGCTCTTTTAAATAAAATGCATATTACTTTTATGCATAGGCTTTGATTAAATAAGCTACAACATAAACTATGTCAAGGCATTCTAAAAATTTAGTCAACTCATAGATAACGCTATCGAAAAGTCTTGCGTATGTAAATACACCAAATTAACTAGATATATAGGCCAAGTTGTGTGCCGACCATGACAAGTATTCAAATGTCTTATTGTCAAACAAAGAAGCAAAGGGCATATGAGCATTATCGAAAATTCTAAAAGGTTTTTACCATTCAATTAAATGACAGGTGTCTCAATGAAAAAAACTTTCTGTAGTTTTGAACGTCATCATTAAGGCTTAAATACTACAATAGTACAAGTAACAACAAAAAAAGCTAAAGAAAAAAGTTTTAATGGCCTAAATTATTTTTTCTAATTTATGACAACAATTTACCAAATTAATAAAATGTCAGTTAATATCGAACTTTGATGGAGAAACTCTTAAGAACTGCGGCACATGCTATCAAATGTCATTATTTTCATGTAACAATAGTGACAAAACATAAAGGAACAAATGCAATTTAAAGAAAAAATTGTAAGCAACTTGGAAAGAGTTTTAAAATTAGTCACGAATATTGTGCGTATGATGAAAATCGACTGTTAAAGTCTGAGTCTTTGTAATGGAAAGTTAAGGCAAGAAAGTTAAAAAGAAAATTTCAAAAATAAAGGTGAAAACTAAAGCGTATTAATCTGCTTGAAATTTAATTTTATTTGGCATTAAACTAAAAATTTCAATCAATTTAAGAGTAACATTGGAACAAATAGCAGGTTAATTTAGACTTGAGTTTATATGAAGAAATTTCATTTGAAACGACAAATCATAGGTATGTTTTTGATTACACTGGAAATAAACATTTGACTTAGTACTTATGAGGCACTGAAAACGATTCAAAGGTTGTCAAATACCAAGATTTCGATTTAGTTTTAAAAAATAGTCAAAATATGACCCAGTTTCATTTCTGAACATAACAAATGGTATTAAAGTGCATAGTTGACAAATTTTATCGCATTGGAGTTGATAGAAACATCTGAATTAGTACTCTGTGCTGATTGCAAGAAATGACCATAAAATAATGACGAACGAAAACTCAGAAAACTATGCGCAAAAGAAGTAAATTCTAACCTTGGTCTTGGATTAAGTGCATTAAAATAAATGGTGATATAATAAGGTAGACCCTAAACATAAGATTTATTATTTCTAAGAACTTTCATATATTATTTCTTCAAATAAATATAGTCCTTAGATATTACCTAATTCATTTTAGAGAATTACGCTAATATTTATTTAAAGGTATTTCAGAGAACCCTACTAGCTGAAAAAAGAAAGCCTAACCGATGAACGCTGAGATCAAAGTCAATGAGCTCAAGTATAAAAAGTTTCCCCTGGAATAGCTACTTAGAATTTAGCTGAATTGGGCTAACTACTAAGCTATAAGACATATTTATGAAATACAATACAGAGCTTTGAATATAAACTAGCACAAGGCATAAAGTGGGGGAATTCGAACAACTAGGCGTGGCAATTATAATGCAGAGCAAAGGTTTTTTAACAATGCTGTTTCAGCATAGTGACAAAAGTTAGCACGTGAACTACACATTTTGAAAAAATGGAAGTGACACCTCCAACGAAAAAATAAACTACCCAGCAAAACATGACATGACAAACCATATTGAATTATGAACTGTCCCGTATTACAGACACTATCAAAAAAATATATAAATTTACTAACACATTAAAATAACTTATTCCCCTTTGTCAACAAGAAAGAGTTCAGCATACGATTTGATAGAATTTCAATATTGCTTGTCATTTTTAAAACTAAGAAAATTAACCGGTAAAATACGAAAACTTTATCGGCCGAATACCAAGTTTTGTAACGGTTAAAGGTTTTGCTGGGTAGAGCGTTATAGAAAGGGTGTTTTTTTTTATCAAGGCAAATCTGACCAAAAAGAGATGCTAAGCCCTCTCGAGAGCTAATATTCCGCACTAGACATAGTGGTCACTTCTTAAAATTAGTTGATTTTTTATTTTAGAAAATATCCATATTTTTTTCGATAATTGGCTGGATTTTCTCAAATCTTCTCATACTTGAAGTCTATTATCTCCAGTTGAACTGATCGGATCAAAGTCGGTTTTTTTTTTATTTAATATCTTATAACGTAAACATACGAAGTAGGGGAATGGCATGTTGTAACCATTTAAGTAATTGAAATATGAATATCTTTTTTCAAGTACACTTTAAAACCTAACCTATAAGTAAAAAAAAGGGCATTAATCCGATTAGTAAAACTGGAGATAACAGACTTCAAGCATGAAAGGATTAAAGAAAATTCAGAAAATTATCGAAAAATTATGTGCTGATATTTTGGAAAAAAAATTCTTAGCCAAAGCTTCATTACGTCTCAATTAACTTTGTTGAGAAATGCAGCTAAAAAATATTTTCATAAGATCCGTGTGGTTTGTAAGAGAATGAGCCATATTAGCTCGTCAGTTGTTGCAGTCATAACTGTGCCAGTCATCGCCAGACATGCGGAGAGATTTCCTGTTCGAGAAGGAGAACATTTTCTTGCAAAAAAATTACGCAAAACTCTTGGTTCCTTTTTATTTGATGACCTGGATGACCTTAGACATGATAGTCTGGTTGGTTCGATAAGAGGGTATAGTTAAATACTCTGTGGTAACATAATGGATCAATATTTGGTATAAATGAGTCAGTTCTTAATTAGACTACCAGTCCTACCTAACCTTATCTAAGGGTGCGTTTGTTTAGTTGGTAAAAATAACCAAATCTCGGTATGGCAACATGGAATATTAACATTATCGGCTGACTTTACGAATTGCTTATTAAGATCATACAAATCTAAATATTCTAATAAAACTTTCTTATTTTTGGTTCTTCCAACTATTTTCAAATTTTCTAAGATAAAAAACACTTCGTGTTTTTCCTTTTTGAGGATGTAACCGCATTACGCATATATAGTATATAAAATTGTTATAGAGTGCAGTACAGTTACATTTTTTCTATCGAGTTTCAAAACTTCACAAGTAAGCCATGGATATTTTGTGGGATTTCTTTTTATAATTTTTGTACTCACATAAGCAGTGAAGAATTGATTGAAATTTTGATCAAAAACCTTAGCCTGGTTGTTGACGTCATTCGTTTTATAAAACGGCCACCAGTCAATACATTGGCATTCGGATAATACGGCATTAAGATTAACCCTAGAAAAATCTGGAACTGCTTATGTATTATTATTTAAAGTAAAAGGCTGCAAATTGAATGAAAGGATAATTAGATCGTGATGGGTACAGAAACTTGATCGTAATGCTAAATTAAGAATGGGTCTGAAACTAAAAACATGTCTGATAATGTGGGTATTAATTAGGTCGAAACTGTGTAGGCAGTTTAAGATTTGCAAATTGGAAAATGAATGACTCGAACATTTCAACAAATTACTTGTTACTTTAATTTAAAATGTTTTAATTAAAGTCTCCGCTCATGACAATATCAGTATATAAAGGGCACAAATTAGAATAAAATTTGCGATATTGGGAGCCATATACATACATCATATCAAAAATTTGCCAGATTCATGTAGTAATTCAACAAAAATGTATTCAAGCACGTCACTATCAGCAGATTGCCTAACAACACGGAAACAGTTTCTTATTTAAATACCTTCACCAACACCCGATTTATTTTGCCTATTTGCACGAATTAATCTGAAGTTATCAATCTTAAATAAGTCACTGCACTATATGTGTGGGAGAAAATAAAAAAACTGCAACATTTTTTAGCAATTAAAAAAAAAAATTTAGATAAATAAAAAATATAGTTTTAAAAAAATATTTAGAATACATAAAAAATATTTAGAATACATAAAAAAAATTTAGATAAAGTATAATAACAAATTTGAACTAAACAGTCTTTCAAAATAACTCTCTAAAGACAATTGTTTTAAAATTCAAAAAAAAACTATTAAAATTGTTTTATTACAAAATATTTATAGACACCCCTACTATGAATAAACATTCCTTCGAAACTTTTCTCCAATTCCCTGTTTTGCAAGCGTGGAAGATTTTTAGGGAATGAGAAAAAATTTCCTGGAAAATCGGCAATAATTTTTGAGGGAAAATTTGTGACGTTTTCGCAAGTTATTTTCTCCAACTTTGTAGCAAAGAATTTAATGAGGAAAAAAGCAATGTTACGAATATTTTGTAATTATGTTTGATAAAAAGATTTTTTTTATATATCTACAAGATCTAACAACAAAAAATAGAGCAATTACAGATATTGGTCCTGTAAATGGAGTCCAATTCGAATATCGGGAATTTTTTTTTATTCTAATTTGAGTGATTTTTTTTTGTAATGCGGATAAAATTTCAGAATTTTTCTGCACAGATTTCATGTAATTATTTGAGATTGTTCTTTGCACTTAATTTTTGTTTGTAAACTTGTTCAGCTTACAGATAAGCTAATGTCAAATATGGCTAACTGGCTGTAATTGGAAATATTTTGGTAGCACTGACTGGATATAAAGTTTTCTATTCCTCAATTATTTATGATTGCATAATTTTGCTCTTAGGAAAAAAAGAAATCCGAAGGAATCGCTTTCCTTCCGATATTCATGATGATTTGATTTTAGCGACCTTCATAAATGTATGGTAATTGTTTAGCTGGCTAAAGGCCAATTTTCAATTAAAACAGGTTTTCAAATTTTTATTTTTAATTATTAATTTATTTTGCATCAATATTTCGGGTTGCGTTGCAACTCATCATCAGAGTGCTAAGAACAAATATAAAACGAAAACAAATATTAAACACAAGAAACATTAAATAAGAAACAAAACACTATCCTCATATTATAAATGGGTGCTTATTGCAACACGGAGTCAGGTTAGGTTAGAGTAGCGGCTTACCATCCATGCTAGCAACAATTAAGTAGCACTAATGTGCCGTTTTAAAACCACATACGTGACCCTACAAAACTGGTAAGAGGATTGTCAAGAGATTTTGATAAGGACTTTGATCCGATCTCAATTTCGGCCAATTCGCTGAGGTTGTTGAAGAAAGCTTTTGCTAAATATCTGAGCCTGATTCTGGCAAGGGCCGGGCAGTTGCAGAGATAGTGCTCAACAGATTCTATCTCGTTAGCATTCAGAGAACTATGGCAAAAAAGGTTGAATTGGATTCCTAATTTTTCAGCATGCTTGCCGATAGTCCAGTGTCCAGTGCAAATCGCGGTAATTCTCACGATGTCTTTGCGGCTCTTGGACATTAGGTCAGTGGTTTTTGAAATATTATATGGCCACATTGTTCTGGATATTTAACAGGTTTGCAAAGCTTTCCAGTTCCTTACTGCCTCTGAAAGAAAATGCGAGAAGACTTTATTCTTAACTAAACTAATCGGAATGTGCACGTGTTCCAAAGCACCTAAGAGAGGAACCGTGCCTTGCTAATTCGTCAGCTCTTTCATTACTCTCAATATTCCTGTGGCCTGGAACCCATATAAGAGTTATGTAGAGCTGACGTACCATCCTAGCCAGTGCTTTCCTACATTGCGCTACTAACTTAGATTTTATCGTCTCCGAGTTTAGAGCCTTGATGGCGACCTGGCTATTGGAGAAGATTGCTAACTTTCCAGTATTTATATTGGCCACTAGCCTACAGGCTGCTAAAATATCAAAAATTTCTGCTTGGAAAACGCTAGCTAAGGTAAGGTAAGCGAAACGATTGCGAAATTTCAGGGTCATTTGAGTAGACCCCTACACCTACACCCCAGTCCATCTTTGACCCATCGGTGTGTATGGTGGTTTCAAAATTTAAGTTGATAGAGCCCTCATCCCATTGAACCCTCTCCGGAATCTTCACCTGAAAGTTTTTTTCGAAGTTAAATGTAGGGCAGATGTAATCAATTGAAAGATTGGCCAGTGCTATTGGCAGTGTGTCGAGGATGGAGCAGTGCCTGTGCTGCTTCGCAACCCAGAAACCAACGTCTCTGAGTCGTATAGCACTACAAGACGCTGTTACTTTGATGAAGATATATGGGCGTACCAGGTGTAAGAGGACATTGAGGGCTTCGATAAGGCAGGATCTCATTGCCCCAGTCACTGCAACCTCGCTAACTTCTTTTGGTTGTAGCCCTTGCTGATGGCCGGCCAACATACTACGCAGCCATAGGAGAGGATCGGGCGCACCACGCCTATGTACATCCAAATAACCATTCTTGGTTGAAGTCCCCATTTTTACTAAGGATTTTTTTACAGGCATAGGAAGCTACACACAATTTTTTTTGCTCTCTGTTCGATATGCAACACGGAGTCACTACCACTAATTTGTGCTATTGCTAATTTCCCCCTCCCCACCTATGACTAACTAAATATCTATGCATGTGTGCACAATTTTCTGTGTCCATTTTGTAATGTAGGCGTCTGTTTGCTGAAGTGTTTATTATGTGTAACATCTCCAAAGCGAGGCGTTTATTAAAGTTGCTCTATTTTTGTAAAATGTTTGTGCTTAAAGTTGGGGAGATGACCCTCTGTAAGGCAGTGGGAAACGAGTGCTGTTTTGTCGATGTTTTTATGCCCAGCACTCGCTTCCCACTGCCTTACAAAGGGTCAGTAATCTTTAAAAGTATATATATTGATACTTTTAAAATTTAAGATTAATAAAATAAAAATCCTTGAAATCCTCTTTAAAAATTTAAGCTTAACAAAATAAAAATCCTTGCATTTCCTTAAGAGCCACAATTCTATATATTTGTAGTCCATTAGTTTAGTGTTTATTAAATAAACAACGGTCATTGATTTAAGCACACTACGCTAACTCAACACACAAACGGAAATATTCCATATTTATCATTTATTAAAGCCAAATTTTGACAGCAACAAAAGGTCAAAGCTAAAGCAACAACCTGTTGCTGCCAGCACATTGTGGTGGAATTTTCTCACAATACCAGCAATGAATTGGACAAAAACCTACAGGAAAAAATCAGCTTAGCACTTTAGGGAGCGTATGCAATGAACGAATATCCACGTGTGCACAACAAACCCCATTTTCTACAGAGCTCTACAATGAAAAAGGACAAAAGAAGCAGTGAAGTGCAAACAGTGCGTTACAAAAATGAACGACCGGCTACAACGCAAAAAGTAGGACAAGCAATCAATAAAAAGGCATTAACTTTTAAATGCTAATGACTTAAGGATATAAAAAGAACTAAGAGGATTTATTTAACACCTCATTTATTAAACAAAATGGTAGTAAATCAACACGAAAGCACAAAATCAAAATTAAAGTTGAATGTCTCTTTTAATGGTGAAATTAACATTCCACTGATTTCTGTCAGTATTATTCGATAGGTCAAATGGACAATTTTTCTCAGAAGCACTTTTTCTAAACGATTGACAGTTTGAAAGTTCTAAAAATTGTAGTTTTTTAGCAGTATCACTCAAAAATAGCTGATGGTCAGTGAATTTAAAAGAGATGAAAACTCCAACTATTTTGAAGACCAAATTTTATAGGGGCAGAAAAGTGTAAAAGTCAAACCCAAACAAATTATTGTTTCAATTAAAGTTGAATAAGAAGCAAAATTCTTTCAATATTATTATTCAATAATGAGGTTTTTTTCTAGTTCTCTTTCCGGACTCATTATACAAAAGTTTGACTTCAATAAATTGGATAAAACTAAAGAGAAATAATTTTAGTGTCTCAACCTTTTTGTAAAGCTTTGAAATTCGTTCAATAGTTTGGGAGCACTGATTTATACACAAACCAATTTGGTCTCTCTTTAAGTAAAAAATTAACTAATCAATATTTTTATTTATGTACAAATTAAAGTAACATAATAACTAAATACAATAGATTCCATGATAGTTTCTCAAAGCATGAAGTTTAACAAAAAGAATTTTGTATAACAAATGAGAGTTGGCTGATAAACATGGAAGTATCAAACTTTTAACTAAAACTACGCAAAACCTTTCACCCCAAGTCTTGACGTTCTAGAAATTTTAATGGATATTGTAAACAAAAATGATTTAAATATTGGTGATTTTCCTCCAGTTACCCACAGTTATTAGTAGAAGGTACATAGGAAGTGATAAAATATTTTGGTAACCATTATGCGATTTTCCGAAAACAATCATAAAAAGTTGTTATTTTGACATATTTTAACTTGTAGAACTTTTCACACATTACTTATGTTATTAGTCCAGATGTCTGGAAAGTCAGCCAGCAATCAAAGTACTGAACGCCACAATCGTAATGGGTATGTGTTTAGAACACTGCAGGAAGTCATTACGTTCAGCATACAATAGAGCTCTGCTGGGTTTCTAAATGAGGAAATGACGATTTTGCCAAAATAGCAATAACCGAAAAATCAGCAAGTGCTGCCACTTGTATAAGGATACTGCTGGCGGAACCACAATATCGGATAGAGGACATAGCCAAGAACTAAACGAACAGAAGCTGGAACCTTGCCGCCGGATGCAGAGCGTTTAGAAATATGTGGCCTAAGCTAAACATAAGAAAGACACTAACTCTTAAAGTTCAGCAGAGGAAAGTTAAGAACTGTTGTAGGAAGCAACACTGTGTTATTGGCCCAATGGCTGCCAGATATGTTAAGCCTTTCAGTGATGTCTGCAAGAGTTATGGAGATAATGAGACGGTTAAACATCTTCTCTGCGAATGTTTGGGGCCAATACAGAATTGAATCAAATATTTTGGTTCTGCGATCTTTGTTCGTTTTGAAAAACAAAACTGGAACTCACCAGCATCCTCAACTTCACCAAAGCTTTTGGGTGGGTCATGCGCATTAAATGTGAGAATATCAAGAGAAAGGAGGAGACTATATGTATGTACGGTAGCACAAGGTGCAAACTGTTCTTAAGTGAAACTTGTCACATGCCAGCGACCTTTTCAACCTAACCCTACTTTATTAGTCTCTGGGTAAGAATTGCAGTGCTAAAAAGTAGCCTTCAAATAAGATGTATTTACATATGTTGCTGTTGTGGCTTTACATATGCTTATGGTTACGGTTAATGAGATTATCATTGACCTATTTTGACCAGGAAGGTTTCTATACTTTGACGTATGCCTTTGATATCTGAGTAAAAGCTTTAGTAGTAAGAAATATCTTTTCAATTAACAATAATATCAATGAGTTTAAAGAAATAATTTGGATTCTCGCATTTCAAAGCTTTGAAAAATAGCTAATTCTTAAGGTTTATTTTTTCGCAATTCTCAGGAGAGATACGATGGTAATTCAAAAATTATTGTATCGTGCTCGTAGTGGCGCCAAGATTATCGTCTCGTACTAGAATTTTTCGATATATATCGTTATCGTTTCATTCTCGTCTCGTTATCACCGATATTTCTCGGTTATTCTCGTTGGCATTTACGCATTGAATACTAGCTGGATCAGTGACCTTACCCGCGCACTGCCTGTTGTTCCATCCCGTTTTCAGTTTACTGCATAAAAATATATCGGTCAAACCCTTCTCGTTGTCGCCCTCGGTTCTCGTTCTCGGTTCAGATAACGAGAACGATATTTATTGGTAAAGCACTAGAGATAACAGAGCCGATCCCATTTAAAAATTTTAGAACGTTGAAACTTATGGGGTGAACACATTTCTGATGCGCCATGTCTGTGGTTAATTTTAGTTTTGTGTATTTTTAGTTAAATGCGTTATGCTTCCGTATTTTTTGGTCGAAACAGTTGTTGGTTAGTCGGCACTAAAATCAATGTTGAATTGTATAACTGATGAGGTACATATAATGATTAAACTGGCCCTATGTAAACTGGCACACAAAACGAGAATGAAGTACGCGTATTTTTTACCCCGAATCCCGAAATAGTTTTCACTTCAGAGTTTTTTTTAATACAGTACATGATATATGAATCGATCAAGACATACAGTATTTATTAACAAAATTAAGTAACAAATTCAGTTGAATATCATTACTTATTATTAAATGTTTAATCTAAAATGCTATCATATAATATAATCTATAATATGTTTACTTTGGCTTCTGCGAATTCAGTAATCAATGCAGTTTCTATTTAAAATAATGCCTAAGAAATAAGTCCATCTTGTCCCACTGTTGATCGAAGATATATTTTTATTAGCTTCAATTGCGATGATAAGTTGAATCGTAAATAATATTCGAAGAGCAATTCAAAAAACGTCCCCAAACATCCAGTGCTGAAAGCTACCACCATAGGGCTTCTTCTGATCATGGCGTTTTAATGGTTAATCTCTCATTTTTTTTTTTGGAAAACCATAAATTGATCAAACCCTTTTTTTCATTATATATGAAAAAACACTGTGATTTCATAGTTTTGTGCAATAAAAATGTGTAAAATTTAATTAATATTCCTAGTTGCGAGCATCGAAAAATGTGCACTTATTAGTGCTTCACCCGACGCGAGGCGAGGTTCTAGTTGTTCTCGGTCTCGCCTCGTTTTATAAATTTGAGTCTCGCCTTGCCTCGTTCTCGGACGAGGTCTTGCAATCACATACCTCGCCTCTCCGAAACCTCGCCTCGCCTCGGTAAGAACCGAGGATTTTATTAAACTGAAAAAAAATTATCAGGCCTGTATATTGTCGGCATTCAGGCAAAATTGACTAACTGCAAACAAATAATAAGTGGGTGGCGCTAATTACTCGTTTAATTATGTTTACATCCTCTTAAATTTGTGATATATTATTTTCGGTTGTTAAAAAAAAATGTAGACAGTACCTGATAAGGTGTTTTTTATAAGAGCGTATTCTTACATTAGTAACTAAAATTTGTGTACTTTGCATAGTTTGTATGCTTTACATAGTTTTATTTTTTGTAGATGGTCAATTTTGCTTGTATGCCAACGATATATTCAATTAGCAAAGCTGGCACGCGGTGCTACGCCTCAAGAAGTAAAATAAAATAAATGTTTTTATTTTGGTGGATTGAATCATATATAATGATTGATGAGCTATGATGAATTTAATTCTTTCTTAATATGGGACGGGGTGGCATTGTCCTTTTTTATTCAAATCAAGCTAAGCTACGAACCTTTTACAAACTATAAGAATTATATGTACCAAATCTTATCCATTTACGTCATATAGTTACTGAGATATAAAAAAAAAGTTTATTCATCTACGTCAAGTAGTTGATAATACCAAAGTATGCTACGAACCTTCCCCAAATCATTAGAAACATAAACACATGCTAAATCTTCAGGCGATCGGTTGAACGGTTTTGGACATTAACAACAAAGTTTTTTGCCTAACGTAGGGGTCCCCTTATTAAATCTTTCGTCACATAATAATAAAAAAAGAGAGTAGTAGCTGTATTATTCTAACTCTCATTCGATTAGAGATCATTTTAGTACTGCTGACTCTAAAGACCGAAGATATGACGAAATATATGGACTCTAAATAAAAGAAGCCTAAGCTGAGCTTCTTAATGTGAAAGCAACGTGGTGTGAGTTCGGTGTGAATCGGTTAACCTGTCTTAGAGAAAATGATATTTAAAACATATTTTTGTATGAGAGCCACCCTAAAGATGCACTCAAAATAAAAGTTTTATAGCCTTATCTATGCTTTCCAATAAATAAATTTCGAGTCAAATTTCAAAAAATAGTATCAATACAAAAAATAATGCACTTACTTCCGATACGAGCTAGTGTTAAAGCGACGCTGCGAGGCACCTCGTTCTCAGAACCGAGAACGAGGCGAGAACGAGGCGAGAACGAGGCGAGAACGAGGCGAGAACGAGGCGAGAACGAGGCGAGTACGAGGCGAGGTGCCGGTGTGATCTCGCCTCGCCTCAGTCGAGCGAAAAGAAATTTTACAAACATCATATTAACAATATCGATAATGAAACCTTAACTGCAAAAAATTTAATGTTTCATTACCTTTCTGCGTAACGGAAGCTGAATTTTTTTTTTGCAAAACCTCAATGCGGTTTCCGCTTTCTTCATTCCTACCAAAAAAAAAAAAAAATCATGAACATCATAAAGAAAATTATTCGTTATAAAACGAGTTAACCGATAATTTTTTTATTGTTTTCTTCATTAGTTACTGTTCGCGATGAAACTGTAATTATATTGTGTTATGAATTGGAAAATACTGCCAGTTACCAATCGGACGATACTGATTAGATGCATTAGGTAGCATATGCCAAACAACAATTGAAAAATTTAACAAAAAAGAAGACAGCGAAATTTTTAGTAAAACCAAAAAGTTACATATTACAAAAGAAAGTCAATAAAAATTTGTTTTTTCCAATAATTTGTGGTATTACACAGAAGAAAAGTAAGCAAACAAAAGTTAATGTAAAAGGCCATTGACATTGGGCATTGGCAGAAAAACGTTAAGGGATGGGTTTCTTTTTCGGAAGTCAATTGTAGCAGGTACGAAAAAAGGTTGTTTTTTTCTTTTTTTTGTTCCACTATTTAAGCCCGCTCATGACAAATGTGTGAACTTACGTAAGCGCGAATTGTTTGCCATAGAAAATCGTATTAAAGCAACTTTATTATTTATGCATATTTACGTAAGTTTTTTGCATTGTCAAAACGAAGTATTTACGTGAGAAGCGTTAAAATGCAATTTTCTCAGCAAATAAAACGTTAAGATTATTCTGTTTTTTGTTAACGTGTTTAGTGTATGTGTGTATGCATGTATTTATTTTGTACTTTTTTTTCCTAAGCATCTCACTTTATGGTCCGTGCAATTTATAGTTTAACACGTTGTACAAAAAATAGCGCAATTATAAATCGCCATATTGTAATTATCATCAACAGCGCCATCTGTACCATCATCGCAGTGTGGCAACGTGCGCCATATGAAAATTAATGAGGTTTTACACATCAGCAGCTTAAACTTAACTTAAGCTTCAAGTAGCTAAAACTCAGCGCCAGCATATTTTATTGGATGCAACTTTTCTTAGCTGTTGTCGCTGCTGCTGCTGTAGTTTGCGCGGTACGCATCTGCAATGAGTGCAACATGAAACTTTGCACTTCTCTGAATTTAACCCAGTAGGAAAGTTGTTTTTTTTTGTGATTTTGCTAAGGCAAATATTTTAGACAAAATTAAATTAAATTTAGGTGCATAATTCATTGGCAAATCAAATAAGGTTTAATTCTGAAATATATCAAGATAAGGGTTCTTTTGTTTACGTCAACTTCAACGCCCTCTACACTAGAGAGCAAAAATTATAATTAAAAAAAAAAATAAATTTTATAAAATATCGATCCTAAGTTATTGTGCTTAAAAATAAGTTTTTCACTTAAGAAATAAATATTTAAAATGGGTAGTTTTTTTAACTTCCCTCGCTAGTAGTACCTTAGGGTTGGGCAAATAAAAATATGATCGAAATATCGATGATCGATATTTCCAAACAGTATCGAAACATACCTAGAAAAAAATATCGGTTGTATCGATCATCGATTTTGGATATATTTGCTGAAAAAATTAAAATACAAAATATGGCCCCCAACCCCTACAATGCACAGTTACACTGAGATTCTGTAAATACAATCGTAACTTTCAACTTGCTTTTCAGTTGTTGCAGCATAGATAAACGTTACATTTAAGGCATTTGGAAAATGAAATCTCAGTCTCACACACTCTACAACGACCCTTCTCACCAAACACAACCCAAGGCCTATTTTGATCATAGCACTTTGTAATTGAGAATATCGATGTAGCCGTGCACTTTTTACATCCACCATGGGAAAGACATTTTTGGAGTACTAGAGCCTGAAGTTAGGGCCTTCTACAACAGCAGGGAGACATGCTGTTGTTGAAGGTCGTCCTCTTTATTTTTGAGTAACAGTCGAGAAATAAGACGAAAATAGTAAAAGGTTATTAGCGATTTCAAGTTGAAATTTATTAAGAGGCACATGATATCCTTTGGCTCAAGCAATTCCAAATACTTCCGAAAAAGAAGCGAGATAATTACCTTGTTAGGCTAGGACCGCACGAGTTTAAACAAAAGTAGCGAAAGTCGAAAAATAAATTTAAATATCGATATATCAAAAAGAGATATTACCAATAACTATCGAAAAAAAATCGCGAAAATCGAAAATCAATATATTTTACACAAGCCCATAATAGTAGCTTCAATATTGAATCTAAGAAACAGAACACAGAATTGCACAAGCCAAGACTTTCTGATTTATGTAAATTCCTTCCGAGTTCTTATGATAGCTATGCCTAGTTGGAATGTCCTATTATATCAACAAAAGTTTAACGATAATCTTATATCTCCAATATATAACCGACAAATGTATGAAAGAAAAAAGTTCAACGTCATGTTGAAATGATCGGAAAATCGATTCATTGATATAATACTGCATATGGTCAAAATGTTGAAGGGGCTATGCCCTGTGAGATTGGCGAAAAAAGACGATTATTTAAGATTTTTCTTTTGGAAAGGCGTCTACATTTGTTTGAAAAAATTTTTTTGATTAAGTTAATATTCTAGTTTATATATGTTTTTTAATAAAAGAATTGACTTATTAAGTTGCTGCAGCGGATCTCCGAAAGCATCTAAAAAAAAAGAGTTTGGCGGTGATCACGATATCTCTGAACTGGTTATGTGAAAATAAAACATATGGAAGATATAGTTAATATATAGTGAAATCTAACCCTTAAACGTCGGAATAAGCCATATATTAAATTTGAAGAAAAATTTCAAAAATAAAATATTTCATTTTCGACCCAAAACTTTGGTCTTAAATTGTTAATAACATAAATAGTATTGATCGGATCGACAAAACTTACAGTTAAGGAAGTATTGTCTTAAAGCTTGTGTTAAAATTTGAGGCTGATTGCTTAGGTTGTTCTCGAGATATATTGATCATCGATTTCAAAAATATGGTTTTGAGAAAAATACATTTTAAGTTTCAAAACCGGCTTACGAGTAGTAATTTTACTTTACAAATATGAGTGTAATTTCGATAATACTTTCTTGTCGGATCACCATTAAATATTTTTTGGGCATTTTCGTGAATATATACTTCACGAAAATGCAAAAAAATCTGTTTTTAAAATTCTAACTGGTCATAGTCTCTTAAAAGACGAAGGGAATTTTTCACACAAAAATATATGAAAACAAAAATCAGTCGAAAAAAATCTTCTTCAGAAGGGAGTGGTGTAGGCAAAAAAAAAAAGTCTGCCAAAGTAACATCGTTCCAAAGAAAATGTACAAAATATATCACATAAATTTTATATAAATATGAAAAATTGGCTCACAAAAACTTTTTGAATCATTTATCTATTTCGTCTCTTTAGTGATTTTTCCAATTGAGAAAATCAAAAAGTATTGAATAAATCGAAATGTGTCCAAAAATGCTGAAAAACCCGAAAAATTTTGAATGAGTCGAAAAAAGTTAACAAATTTTTAAAAAATCTTTAATAGTCGAGAAATATCGAAAAAGGTCAAAAGTGAGACTAGCCATTACTCTTCACTTTTATAATTTGCAAACAATTCACTTATATATAAATTTTTTTTGAATCCACCAGTAAAGGTGTTCATTGATCAGTAAGAGGCCACTGAGTTTCAGCAATTAAGTACTAACCTGAAATACGGCTTAATCTACCGAGCTAAGATAAGTTTTTCCAAAAACTCACACTGAAGTTACTAAGAGTTCATCGAGCTTAAGCTACTTATGTACATCAAAATTGAAGATCAATTCAAATTTCTATACGATGCTGAGAGTAATTCTGTCTTCGTTGCTATCGAAGTAAAAAATCGAGTAATTGAAACAAAATTTGAAAATTCAATTTTGACCATTTAATGACTTCATTTTCAACTGGGTGTTTGATATATTTTGGCGAAATATTGCATTGCTTTTGTTTCTCAGGCTCATGATTGCAATAATTGCATTTTATTTTTTTCTTACAGTGAACTGTTGTTGTTGTCACTGCTAGCTATTATAACTGTTGCTGGTAAGTACATATATTTGTGCAGTTGTCTTTGCAGATTACCATCAGCGATTAAGTTTCTTGCTGACACCGTCATGTTGACGTTGCTGCTACGGTTCTCTGTATCTTAACGGAATTGCTGTTTTGCATCTTTGCACTCTTGATTTTTTTATTTGATTTTTTTTTTTTTTTTAATATTACTGTAATGTTGAGCTGTCCCCACAAGTTTTGCTCTAAAGATTTTAAGCTTAATGATTATTAAACCATTTTTATATTTACATTAAAGTTCTTAAAGGCATTTTTATTTAAACAAAAGTTCTATTAGTAATAAATAAATTGGAGCGTCTTGACTCATATTCTAGTATCAAAGTTCAATGAGTTTCAAAGTAGGCGTTAATAAGGTAATAAGGTTTTACTTTTTATTCATGAACTTTGAAAGTTCCAATATAAACAGCAAAACTGAAAAATGTATTGAAAAGTCACGTTCACATTATCACATGTATTTTTGTTTCACAGCAAAATGTGGTTACTAGGAAAATAGAGTTTATAAGAATTTAAAAGATTGACCATTTACTGTAATAATTACAAGAAATAAAATTAATGTATACAGTTGGGCAAAAAAAAGAAAAGGTACATAAATTGTTGCTGGAAGGCGAAACACTGCTCTCTCTATTCTCGACACCCTAACAAACCAATTTTACAACAGAATATATTAGCCCCAACGAAAAGGAACTGCTTTCCTCCAAAAAATGATTATATACGGTGCGACAATCACATTCCGGGACTGAAGCTATTAAAATGAAATATCTTCTTCTGATTCAATGCACTTTCTACAGCGACTCAATATTGATTCAAATACGAGCTCATTTTGTGGTATTGCTTCCAAGGCGCGTGCTGAAGATCTTTACGCACTTTTCTGTGCACTATGAACAAAACCTTAAAATTGACATTACAATTTTGAAGTAGTCAGATAGTCTACCACTTAATGGCACAACCGATCTCTTAGTGGAGATCCGAATAAAAATTGAAACTTTTGACTTCGAAAATTCTCTTCTGAAACATCAAATTAAAATGTGTATGCGTGAAAACAGAATGAAAGCTTTTCCAGATTCATTCATACAACTAACTGTTAACGCGAAATTGAAAATCTTTATAACGCTGACACAACGAGCGCATAGAGGATAACGATCCGCGTAGAGAATATTCAACTCACAGACGCCAGGTTCGAGAAGAAAATCCAAATTGTTTAAGGAATAAATAATGATCTCCGAAACAAGATTAAACGTGCTGCAAAATTGGAAAGAACTCGCCCCATTAGGAGCAAGTTTAAATGTGCTCTTAACACTTGTAAGGTGGCATCTTTTTCAAAATGTGCACAGCTAGACTTAAATATTAACGAGAGAGTAAATTCCATTTAACTGAACAAAAGCTATAATTCGATAATCACTGTGAAAGACTTTAAAACAAAACGCCAAGTCGCTATCTATGTGCAAATAAAATGACAAAGTTGCTAAGTTTCCTACTCGCTATTTATACGAGCACTCGTTGTTTTTATCTACTTTTTTATTGCAAAGAGTTTCTTTTTGCCGCCTGACATTTTAAACAACTGGCTTTCTGCGAAACAGCTCATCTTGTTTTATTTCAAAATATACGATAAACAAAACACAAATCTGTTTTACAGTACTGGTGCTTGCTATATATATAGTGGAGTCTCGTCTGGCTGCTGGTCCCGTACCTGACGGATAATCGAGTAGACGGATAATCGAATATATATGGCAAAATTTCGTATTAATTCTGTAAAGTGACGCTAGATTCCAAGGTATTGAATATATATATGTACTGTAGTATAAAAACGCAAGAAAATTGGAAACGCAAGAAACAAGGAATCGCAACAAAAAATGTTGATTTGTCACTTTCGTATTTTATTATGAAATAATAAATAGATTCAACATGTTTTAGTGGAAAAATTCGTCACTTTTGTTTGCTTAACAACAGCTTGAGACTTTGCTACGGCCAAATTTCTCATTATTCAGAAAATCATCGCATCAGTTTGATTGCCGTGATTTTGCAGAGCATACCAATCCATAAATTGTTGAATGTGATTTGCAGCTATTCTAGTCTTTTGCGGTAGCTATTTCATGAACAGCATCACCACAATCAAATTCGTCATCGATATCATTTTCCAAATCAGTTGCGTCTGGTTAAATGGCCAATTCGATGATTTTTTCGTCCGGCAGCAATTGAGAAAATGATGAAACATTCGTTAATTTCCTGTTGATTTTCCAAAGCCGAACACAGCAGCCGATTCAGACAAAACTCAGATGCATTATCGGCAGCATTTTTCAAATTGTGGGCTTTCCAGTATTCTTTCAAAGAAACATCCTCTTCCAGAACAAGACCTTGGATGACTTTCTTTCTGTATCGTTGTTTGGAAGTCTCGAAAACCGCTTGATCCTTTGGTTGCATTTTCGATGTACTGTTTGCTGGTAAAAAGTAACACGCAATTGTCTATCGTCACTTTGCAACAAATTGACTTCAGGATGGGCTGGTGCATTATCTAGCACAAGATTGGCTTTTGGTGTTAAATTCTTTGACTTCAAGTGGCGTTGAACGTATCGAACGAACAGCGAAATTTTTATCTCCGAATTTCGTAATCAAAATTTCAGACAGTATCGCTTCGCGCATTTTGTGCATACATAAACAGACTCGAAGCGAAACAAAAAAAAATTTTGCTGACAAAATGTGACGGTTAATCGGAGTGACGGTTAATCGGAGTGACGGTTAATCGGGAGCCGGATAATCGAGACTCCACTGTATGTACATAGCAACTCAATAATTTTACTCGTTAAGTTAACGATTTTGTTTTGACTTTCTTATGCAACTATCGTTGTTAGCTATAGATAGCTAGCACTGGATGGCGAATAAAACGCAATTTATATTTATCTTCATTTTCGCAAAGAAAGTAGAAAATTCTGATCAGCAGATTTTTCCCCATTGTGATTTATCACATCATACATAAACCAGTGCAACATGTGTCTACAACTCAATGTTGGATTCTACGAAGTAATATAGTTTTTAATGCGCTCAAAATCGTTCAAGCCGTGCAGCTGAATCCAATTTATTTCAATTTTAATGATCTACAGCAGGTAGTGAAAGTATTCTATTATCTTAGTCACGATAACAACTGATCGTTGTTGACGCCTACAATAATGAGAGCATTTTCTTATGAATTTTTATGATGGTCTGTCTGTCTCCCATCTGATGCTGGAAGTGTTTAATGTGCTGTTGGTTGCAGCTATGCATGTACTTTCGATTATTTTTAGCACCAAAGAAAGATAATGACTGCTGAGATGGCCATATGGCAAAAAACCGAAAGTGGAACAAATGCAACAATACATAAAATTGAGACATATGGTCCAACAAAAATATGAAATATTTTTTACAAATTAAACTTGCACCGCACAAAGTGTTGCAATTTTGTTCGAAAAAGAAAACGAAAAGTCTATACCTCGACAGAACCAAAAGAAAATTAAACTATTTGGAGACATTAAAAACAGTGGTTCATACTCGTACCACTTAAAATTCATTAAAAGTTGCATAACAAACCATGAATACTAAAATGATAAAAAACAAGGCATCAATAAAAATATTGGCTGAACATTTTAATGAATTGATTTATTATGGTATACACGTCTTGTTTGCGCGCGATCATAAAAGTTAGGGTTTTTTCTGCAGCATAAATTTACAAATGAATATGTACGAGTGGGTATACATATCTGGTAGGTTATATGTAAATTTATGCTAAGTTTAAGTTTCATAGGACATACAAACGTTTTTTATTGCACATTCATGCAGACTGTTTAGTTGAGTTAACTTTATGTCTTATTAGAACTACAACCTGCACAAAATTTGCAATCGTAATTACAAGAAATGTTTCTATTATTTCTAGTGAATATTTATGGTAACTGTCTTAATTAAGTTTAACTACAACATATGCAACGATGAAAAATATTAGAATTCAGTTAGTAGTTGTTTACTTTTTTGCTACGATGAAAAAGAGGTAGAACACTATCTTGAGAATGTTTAATAAATCTCAGTGCTTTAACCCATCTATAGTTCTGTGGATGTATAAAGCTAAAGTAAACATATTCCGCAAGCCGCGCTCAACACTTCACTTCATTTGGAACCTCTTGACATTTTCATATAAAGAACTGGAGCAAAATCTGTGAATAGACTGAGGGAATCCGGATTTTTTAGATCAAATCACGGTATCATCCTTGCTCGGTTGTAACATTCAAAGTTGGAGTGTTTATAGCACAACCACTCTTATGTTCTCAACCAACTTTCAAGTGAAAATACCTGAATGGACTGGGCTCCTAAACTAAAAATTCTAAAGGAATATACACTGACGATTCAAAAATGGAGTCTTGTACGGTGACTTGATCATCAGTGAATCCTTTAAATATTAGCTGTTTATTAAATCTAAAATATATATATAATAAAGTATAAATTGGGCTAATATGAGAAACATAACACGTCAAGGGCAATCTGGCCACATTATGATGCTATTAGAACGCAAAAATTATCTCATTAGACAAAAAAGCCCTGAGAATCTGCGATGGTGTCAATACAGGACATTATTTTATCGGCAAGCATACCCCAAGACTAGCGCTTACTGACCTGGTGTCGAGAAATCTGTCTTTAATTATCTCTGTGAGTGCAAAGCGTTGTCAAATCAGCGTTTTAAGGTATTCGAATGTCACTTCATCGACTTTCTTGCAGACAGGGCCACGTTAAAGCAAAGGCTGCCCTCGCCACAAAGGGTGGCCCGAATTTGTAGATAATGAAAAACTGTTGGATACGCATGAAGGACCATTCGTTGGCAAAGACGGTAAAGTACGGTACAGATATACGTATTCGCTCAACTAAACTCCAGCTTATAATATATATAATTAGATGGGGAGTAAACAAAGCCGTGTTGTCGTGCGAGAATATGGTTGAATGCTTTTGCCTTATTTTTTTGTCGACGACGTGCTGCGTCTCATTGTTCGAATCACAAAGACATATGCAATGAAAACCCTTGGAAGAAACTATAAATTTAATGAAAAAGTAGAGTTACTCGCATATATAGGATTATTATTATATGCAAGATCGCAAAAGCAGAGAATTGCTGATTTTGAAGAGATCTTTGTTCCTTTATATTTAAGTTTACTATTTAGAGTCAGCATGCCAAAAAAGAGGTTGTCGACATAAGTTTATCGATACCTTAATTTTTATGACAATAAAATTAGATACGAGTGACATTCGCAGAATAAATTAGCTCTGATCACGGATCTTGGCATATTATTAATAAAAACTTTAAAAAATACTATATTCCTGACGAAAACCACATAATCGAGCAACAGTTGGTACCATTTCGTTGTAGGGTGTACTTCCGCCAATCTGTACATAGGTACCATCTAAATCTGATAAATAAAGTTCGAACGTTTAGTGGATTTGGGGATATCATTTATAGCTAACTATCTTTTTTTAGCATTTATTAAATATTGTTTCGTTGTTCTTTTTCTTAAAGTTGTGTTAATAAAATAAATTGTTGAAATACTTTAAAGAAGAGAGCATTTACTTACGAGTGACTGTGAGTCATTATGTCGTACTTAACGTAATAAAATAACGTGGTACGAATAGGGTTAATATGCATTGTTTTCATTATCGTCAAAATTAAATATAAAATCCATTTCCATTTTGAAATAATTTCTGCTATAATTTACAAACTATTACTCTAATGATTTTCTTTAATTTCAGGGAAAAGAGGCTTAACTCTCACGATTTCACCCTGAATTCGGTCCTGATTATAAAAAATATACACAAATTAATTGTTCATTCCAATATTTTTAACTGTCGTAAAAAAGAAAACAATACACAAATTACACGCAAAATTAACCAATGATAATGTGTAATAAATTCTTCGTTCCGACAACAAGGTCCTAAACCCTTAAAACAAACCCGTTCTTTTTTACGGCTGTGAAACCTGCCTCATCAACAGCGCTCTGCTACACAGTGCACAGGTATTCACTAATAATTGTCTTCGCGAAATTCTCAAAATTCGGAGACCAATAACCATTTTCAAGCTTGAATTGCTCACAAGGTGCCGTAAAGATCCCATTAACACTCACATCAAACGGCGCATATAGAAATAGATTGAGCAAATGTCAGTGAAATCACCAACCAAGGACGGCCAGCGGCTATCCTAAATCATCGTGGAAACAATTGCTAGAGCAGGAAACATGTGAATCCGGAGAATATTAGTGAGAGTTTGGGACATTCGTTACTGATAGTGCACGTTGGAAGAGTCTTGTAGAGGCCGTATGCTCTATTAGACTTTTATCTCCGCAAGAGAAGATGGAATCAAGTTTCTCTTTTCTCCATAGATTTCACTGTTTGCTTAGATATGAAATTTCCTGCTTGGCAGTTTTCCATATTAACATAGCAAAACATCATTAAGTTCATATATCACAACGCAAATGGGTGTATTCACACGATTTTTGTTGCGGTCTCTCTCTCAAAAAAAAACAGACTCGTAAAGTACTACCCACCTTTCTCTATCGAAGACGCAGTCTTATAAGGTGAGAGTAATATCTCTTGTTTCTGACATCTCATATAAATTTCATAAATTGAACCATAATGGTTAAGTGTTGAAATTTCTACTTCGCAGCCAAAGTCTAACTAACCTAAATCAAAGCTTTATGTTGCAATGTGATAAGCGTTGAAAATGTCTAAAAACCATTTGTCATCGGCTTTTTACAGTTTGTTCACACGGACAGGTCGCTCTAGTTGTTTCGAAATAAAGATTTGTTTCAACATATGCAAAAGTAATTAACGTGCAAGCAGTATCTGCAACTAATTAGGGTCAGTTATAAATCTTGTTTTAATATGTAAGTCATCCTATGCAAATAAAAACTAAAATATTTTAGATTATTTTGAAATAATATTTTATGAGTTTTTATACGGAGGAACCAACTCAACATTTCATAAAATTCTATAAAATGCATTTTTAGCTATTTGTAGCGCATTCTAGCCGTTCGTTTGTCTGTCTGCTTCAATGTTTGGATGCTGCTTGGAATTATAACATTAAAAAAAATAAAACTCTGCCTATGCCGTTAGCACGCAACACACAGATGCTATTTTTAGTAGGTTAACAAGAAATGCAAGAAATTACAAAAAAAAATGTTTATAGAATAGGAAGAACAAGCCAACATCAATTAACGCCGGAAAGTTTTGACTCAAATGCACGCAAATTTAATAGACTTGGCACATACCAAGTTTTTTTTTTGTTTTGTTTTCTTATGATAGAGACCTACAGAAAAAACATTGAGAAAATGTTATATTACATACCTTATGAATTGAAAAATTTTATGAATTAAAAACTTTAATGAATAGCAAAGGAAAATTATTACTCAAGTTTTTTCCATTGCACTTTTTTTTACCAAAAGCCTTAAGTTTTCAAAGGTCAAGCGTAAAAACCAACAGTAAAAAAGATCAAAACAAAAATAGCAAATTGTTATTGAAACAGCTGTTATTTTGTTTTCAAAAAACTGCAACAACGTTTAAAAAAAAGTTATATCTTCATATGGTTGTTTAAATGTATTCGTTATGGAACAAAACAAATATCAAGCAAAGTCAGTGAAGGTTAACCAGATTTTGCCAGACGGCTTGAAGTCATTGTACAAACTTTAGCGTAGCATATGGTAACCACAAAAAAAAAATTGAGCAACCCACATATTAATGACTGGCGTATTATTTGGTATGAAGAAATTTGTTCTTTGAGTTATTTCATCAAATAAAAGTTTACACAATGCAGACCGCAGCTTCAGCCTTCAAGCAGTCAATCTTGATAAAGCACAATGAATCGTTTAAGTTTTTTAATAATTTCCATAGTTTCACTTAATATTCTATATTATGGACATTTAAAGTTAAATTAAGAGTTTTGAATATTATCGAACAAGTCTTAATTTTCCAAAACTATCGAAAAAGCTTGTAAAATATCGAATAGCATCGAAAAAGTTGATATGAGTCGAAAAGTAATTAATAAAAACCATCGATAAAGTGGAGAACAGTATCGGATAACATCGAAAAAGTCTAAGAGTATTGAATTGTATTAAAGACATTCCAGAACTTTTTTAACATAATCGAAAATTTTCGAGACACGACTTTCTCCAATTTGGCTCAAATTTGGTATGAGTATGCCTTAGGAAAAAACTTAGATCACGGCATTACAGTCTTATCCGTTGAGCTATCTAGTTCACGAGATATTCAAGCTCAAAAATTTAAGTTTAGCCAAATGGATTTTTTTTGAAAAATTATCAAAATTCACACAAACATCGGAGGACAACCATTTGACCGTCATTAAAAGTAAAGGCCTTCAAACTTATATAGATCAAAGCTTAAACATTAAAGAAAGATTTGCAAGAACATCATGGATAGCCAAAAAAACTCTATTATTATTTTTATCGGATTTGGCTCATCGGACTAAACTGTTATATTGCTTTCTAAGTCTTTTCTATATATAATATGATTAATATTATAAGTAAATAATAATTTTTTTAAATCAAATTGAGAGATTAACAAATATTTTAATTCGATACCGATATTTTCAGTATCGGGTAAGTTCAATGCAGTTCGCTATTTATGGGTAACCAATACTTTCTAATAGATATTGAGTCTCTTCTGTGTCTAATGTATCGCTGACGCCCTAATTTCTTACTTGTAGTATGCAGGTGTTTCTTTTGTATCTTAATTTCACTGCACTTATAATGATAGAACGTTTCCCAAAAAGACTTGGTAATGCCAATAAAAAACACATTTTAACATCTTAAAATTTATTTTTGAATTCTTACAATGTTCAAAACATATGTGATAAGCTCTGAGCCATATAATGAGATTTATTTTAAAAGTCAACTCAAAAGATATTATTGGTTACACAAAAGTCAAATCGCAACCAAAAGAAAAAAAGTATCCAAAGAAACTTCAAAATAGAAGGTCGTCTTAGTGATAATATGCCCGCTTAAAATAAAGGTGCAAACTCTTGGAATAATTTCAAAAGACAAATGACGATACTTTGCTTTGATAGAACGTAATTTTGAGTTCTAAGGAACTAAATCTATATGCCTCATTTCAAAGTTCAGCTACTGCTTAGTATTAGATGAAATTTATTTAAAATAAATTTCATTTGAGATACACAGAGAGTGAGTTTTCACCTAGCCATGGACCAAACCCATTCTTAGTGGTGAGCGGTACTAACTTCTGAACTCATTTTATTTCTGGGAAAATAATCCAACTCAAGTCCATATAACTATATTAGATCAGTTTTCTGAAGTTAGCAATGGACCTAAGACAGCGTTTGTAGGGTAGAAGCGAGTCGCCAGGATGCCATCATTTCACAAAAACTTGTAGGGTATTGTCTTTAATCAGGTTAATCTTGGTGTTCAGTAGTACCTCATATGAAACCATGCTATAGTTCTCTCTTGCTTTTTTCAGAAAATCTTTGGAATCTACTAAAATGCTTTTAATGGATCGGGTTTTGAACTTTAGTTCATTCCTAAGTTCTAAGCCTATAATTGAGTACTTTTAAAGTGAGAACTTCAAGCGCAGATAACAAAGTGGAAACAAAATTTTTCTGTAATTCTGGAAGCCAAAATAAAAAACAAATTTTTTAGTTAATCCCTGTAGCGGCGGTATATCTTAATAAACCTAACCTAGCTCTAGTTCACATATCGCCGAAAGCCATCATAGATCATCAGCCGATCCCATTTTGCATTCGAGCATATTATATAGCATGCTCAATATGGCGTATTAAGGGTACCGCTTTTATTTAGGAAATTAAAGTTTGTGACAATTTTTGTTGAGACTTGAGAACTATTTTCAACAATAACTAAGGCAGATATAGTACTCGAGCTTGTGGTAAATAAAGGTCGTTGATTTGAGCACTAAATTATGTACGAGGAAAGTTTCCTAACTCTTTCTTCAAGTACTAGAAAGAATGTTTTGATTTCATTTTTTGAAGCAACAGGGTGGAATTTCTCTCCACAATTGTATCGTATATAAAGAGAAATCAAGAAGGTTAACACTTCTAAATGCATGTTTTATTTGAAATATTTCCAGTATGCGGAGGAAGGTAATTTAAATGTCACTATTGAGATAGATTTCTCAACTAGATGGTACTTCCAATTAAGTGCTTTGAGTTTTGTCAAATTTGTCCAAAGTACTCCAACACATCATTATTTCGGTAGAATTAAAATATAATTTCTATGATATTCTAAGTAAGCAAACACTTAGTTCGCGCTTAAGTGAGCTTACTATGTATTTGCATCTTACGAGTAGTTGGCTATTAGTCGGTCTGTCACATAAGTTACTACATTTTACAACTGCCTTATTGCCTTATCACTCTGACAGTTGACATTTGAATAATTAGTCATTACGTCAACTTAATGAGGTTGTCAAAGTAGTCTTTACATAATAAATGCACGTAAATATAAAAACCCGTCTTCATACCTACCTAAAAAAATAGCAACTGCTCGTATCTAAACAAAAACGAGCATACTCTCATTGTTTTGTCAAATTTTGAAACGTGCACGAAACAGGTGAATGATATTCAGTTCAAGAAAGACATACATACTCTGGCTACAATATTCACACATGGTAATTCAATAGCATTTCCCAAACATGAAAACAAAAAACATCAAAATCAAGAAAAAAATGAACACATTACAAATATTATCTTCCGGCTTTGTTTACCGGTATGTTCGCCCAACTACTCTGGCCTCTTCAAGCTGTTTGTCGAAACTAGGCTTACCAACTACTGTTAAAATCCACACATGAATACAATAACAACAAAAAAACATATGCCGACTGCATGCTCATGCAGATTGTGTGTGAGTATGAGTGTTACTTCCATCCACCATCATCCACTTTGAGAATAACTAACGTCTGCAAGACGTTTGAGACCAGCGCTCGTTTGGGGCATAACTAACAGTGCCAAGGCAAAAAAAAAAAAAACTAGAGTGGTGAGAATTTACAAGCACTTGCACATTGCACCAGACTAACCGGGGTTCGCATGCATTTCAGAAAAAAACGAAAGATATCATATTTCCAATTTAGGTATTTTAATTCTTGAGAGAATAAAAGCAACAAAAACGAACGATTTTTCCCATTTGCCAAACATCTTAAGAGCATTGCATTTCCTAGTTTATTGTGCCATATTATATTTGAGAAATGCTTGTATTATATTTAAGCATTATGTAATTATGTGTTCTGAAAGAATCTTTAGTATTCAAAGGAAGTGCAGCTGCATTTTCTTTTTTTTTTCATCAGATTGAGTATCAAAGGTACATGTAGCGTTATCAAGTGGTACTTCATGGAGTACTTGGCATAAGCTACTGCTCAGAGGATTTCAGCGACAGGATATAAGTAAGATGCATTCATAAATAAGTATGCTGTTCCAATAAGAGCACCGGATCTTTGAAATTCAATATGAAGAATTTTGTTATGGTACGGCGGAAATCTTAATTGTAAATTGTAGTACTTCGAGCGCCATTATGTTTTAAAGATAACATCGCTTAACTTCCCTCTACAGCTTAGTTGGTCGAATTCGATCTCAGATACCGAATTTCGATTGTCGACATTAATAAGGCTGGATTTCAGGATGGGTACCAATGATGTTGTTTAATGCGACGTTAGTTGTTACTGTTTTATTGGTTGAGGTTTAGTTATTTTCGGAAAAAGACGCGTCATCATAACTTCGGCAACATATGGGCCTATTCTTTACTCGATTACATTATGTTTGTTCAACCTAATTGAACCAAAATGATATTTTTATAAATTTTAAAATGGATTCAAGATTTTTGATGATATGAAGACAATTCATTTAAGGAGTCGAAGATATAACTGACGCAAACTTTAAAGCATCTTTGCGCTTACACAGGTATACGCAGATAAAATAGAGTACAGTTTCAGTTGGTTCTCTGTTGGGCTGACCAAATTTGATGAAGTGTTTGCCAAGAACGTTGTATTATCACACCAATCAGCAGTTATTTATGCTTACTGAGTCCAAGATATGCGTTCGTTTCGCATCAGCTGTTGGCCAAATTAAACTTTATGTACTTATGGAGACTACCTAAAATATCCCCCACAAACACTACAAAATGGTACTAATTTTAACTAGGTTTATTTGCCGTTTTATGTAGATAGTTCAGAAGTTTGTGTACTCATAACTTGGCCTTTCCTGCCAGTTTGTCAGCATGAACCCAACACATAACAATGTTACAGAGATAGGCTTTAAATGGGTGATAAATTTAGATTTTATCAAATTTATTAGTTGATAGGCTTATTAGCATAAGCCATAGATATGCAAAATTTTTGAAGCAGGAGCTAATTACAATAAAACTAAAAAAAGCAACAATTATAACTACAGAAAAAACCCCACCAAAATTTTAATATCGATAGCAAAAAATAAAATTTCAGCAATGAGAAAAAAGCCAATTGCAAGATTCAAAGAAGAACAACGTGAGTGTTGAAATAAATGTATACTTTCAAGCAAAACGGGAGAAGCTGTCCTCAATGTTCGCGATATTGCTTTCTTGCATTTTTTAGGAGTTTTTGAATATGTACCTAAACAATATAATGAGCTAAAATTGTATAATACAACATAACACAGCGATACGCATATAGGCACATATATACTACGTACATACAAATATTTTGCCTCTTTGCTTTGAAAAAAATGGCGTTGCTTGAAGAATAAATATGGAAATTTAATTTTCAAATTCAAAAGTTTTATTTTCCACAAGTTCGATCATTAAATTCAATTGCGTTTAACAACACATTTTTCATTGTTTTAAAAATATCAGCATTATTTATTCCTCACACAAATTCACAAGTCTTAACAGAAATGTATACAAACTCTAAGTTCACTTAAAACAAGTACTTCTTTCAGCGATATTTGGACCAAAGAATATGGCGTCTTCCATACAAGAAAAAATTTTAATACGTTACATGGAGCATGCTACTTGAGAATGGTGACATTCTGTTAAAGTACTTTTATGAGTTCTTTGCAAACAACTAATTCAACTAAACTAAAGCCTGTCAAACATTATCTAGCAACGAAATCCAGGAGCTAGTTTAAAATTTTTCTGGTTTACTATACAATATACCGGAAGACCTTAAGTTGGTGTATTTTTCTAGCATTTGATGTATCAATTAGTGTCTCAAAAACACAAGCAAAATTAAAAACTTTGAAAAAGAAATCGATCCGCTAACGATCTGCGACCAGCATGAATTAGCTTACAATATGTTTGCGTAATAGCGATAAAACTAAGTTTCAGGCTATAACGCCACCATGCTTAGTTTAATAGCAGGTGAAGTGACTGTGGAGCGTAAGTCTTAAATTATACACGTAAGGGATAACGGCACTTACAGTAAAGAGCAGACAAATAAATACTCAATTTTTTCGCTAAAACAAAAAAACTTCAGGCTCAGTTTTAATATAGAAGATATTGCCCCATTTTCACACATCAATCTGGTAACAGTACACAAATTTGATTTTGATGCACGAAAAAAAAAAGTTTTTTCGGCCTACCCTAATCAGAGGTAAATCTGGTTTCCATCTAACCAACCACCACCATAAGATAAAAACTAAATTATTTCAAGCTACGCTATCAGGAAATTCACAATACGAATACCATAATTTTGAAAACATTGTAATAAACACATGTTTTCGAATGATCAAACTAAATCATCACTCGTTGTTGTCATATTGATCGCTTCCTTACTTTAATGTATACAATATATAATGTAAATTATCAACAAAAAAAAAAAACGTTTCCACTCTAGACACAAAACAGAATGATATGCATAGCTGACTATTAAGCCCTTATAAATCATTTTAAAGTTTACACAAAATCACCCATGATTTTGAGCAGCCGAAAACTTTTAACGAATTTCGTTGGAGCATAACAGAGGTTTTAAGTTTGAGTTCATTTCTTATAAAACATATTGTGATATGTATACTTTGTGGTCTTTTTGTTTATTAGAAGCAAAATGTAGCACCCAATAACCTCATTCTGAGCCATTGTGTTTTCCTCGAATAACGAATGCACACCGTTGGCATATTGTGAGTAAATACGTCACAATGCTCTTTTCAGTCTTTATTTTGACTTCACTTTCACATCCAAAAGAAAAGGGGTGTTTTGTGAAATTTTTCAAGATAATTTGTCATGAGAGTGGGTGTTTTATTGAACAAAATCCCTAGTGAATATTGTTGTGATAAAAAGTTATTAATTTGTTTGTTGATGATTTTAATGAGATTTCATTTCAATAAGAGTTTTCTTTTTTGCATCTTTTTTCTATACAAATTAATAATTTTTTATCATAACTGAAAATTCTCTAACTATTTTCAATATGCCCCAATAACTTTTGCTATTTGTTGTGTTAAACATCTGTGCTCTGTACGCATAAATTGAGCTGTTGCATTTGCCAGTTATGTTTATTGTTTCTTCATCATTCATAAAATATGTGCATTAGGGTGGCTCAAAAAAATGTACATATATATATTATTTTCAAAATAATATACCCCTTAAAATGTTACATGATGCACTAAACTAAAAAATTAGCCGAATTTCTCAACATTTGTTCTGAAAAATATAGGGGAACGTTGATTAAAACTATTTTAAAAAACTATATGCAACTTTGCTGAAATAAAAGCAAAACAAAATTATATTCAATTATTTTTTAAAGTTTTTCATAGCCTCTAGCCGCTGTGTCTTAATATGGCACCCGTTACACTTCATCATGTCGAGTTGTTTATTGAATTCATTTCTAATTTCCAATTAATTTTACTTGGGTACCAAAATAAATAAATCGCTCTTAAGCAAATGAGCTATTATAGTTTTTGGGAATATTATTTTTTTTAAACATAAATTAACTTTTTAGAGGATACGACTTAGAAAGCATAGATGTTCGAGTTTTTTGAACTGCCCTAATATGAATTCTTACATATACTCGTATTTGCCCCATTGACTCATTCGAAGACAACTTGAACTTGTGTTTAATTTAATTTTATTAGCGTAATTTTGATGTTGGAATAATTAAACAACTGTTCATGTCTCCTATAATCAACACTAACATCATCTACATGAAATCTTCCAATATGCCAAGCGTTATAGTTTTTGGTACTTTGTCATCTGCTGATTAAACTTGTACTTTATTAATCTCGTGGGTGCGAAGGAAAGGAAATGCAGTTGCCAGACAGAGCGTGGGGTATGTTCGAAGTTTTTATTAGAATGTATTCTGAAGATTTATTTGTAAGTTAATGTTTTTAAGCATTGTATGCCGAGCACATTTGTTACTCAATGCAGTAAAAAAAGGTGGCGCAAAAGTCTCTAAATGATCATCCCAATAGACAGTGAACATTATGAAACAACGGTTTTCCGGACGCTTAATTTCTTGTTTCGGCAATGTGTAATGGTACGCAAGATTGTCTGATATCAACGTTTCAGGCTACGATTTTTGGTTTTATTTTTTTTTTAAGTCGCTGATGTTCATAAGAACTGACCACAGACCTCTTGATACCCTAAAGGAATTCAACCTAATAAAGTTGAAAATCTATCGCTAGCAGTTTTGAAAATTTATGGAAACTTGATTTATTTTCATTTACAAAAAAAGTAATTTTACCGTATAAGTAGTAGCAATAAATCACTTGATTTTGGTTTCTGCAAAGATCTGATTACAATTATAATGCGGAAGTTGTTGGTACTACAGCTAAGCTTTTGACACAATTTTCAGAAAGAAGTCTATTACTCGTACATATAGAATAACCAGTAAGCACACACATTTGAAAAGTTTTATATAAACCGGGACCCGCATGAGCATAATGCACAAATAATTATGTATCATGTCCATTCGAAAAATGATTATTGTCTCTAAAATAATTTCAAAGATTATCTCCAGCAATGGGCATAACACTAATGGGTGTTATGTACGTTTTCTCCATTAGGCTAGGAAAAATCGCCCAGATCTTGTGAAAAAGGTATCAGATTATTGGGGTTTATATCCGCTTTCAACAAAATGGGATATTATTAATGAAATATAAATGGACACAAGGCTCAAAGTCTAAAAAAAATATGAGTAAATACTACTAAAGGGTGTTTTTTTTAGAGGTTTGTTTTTCGAATAGAGATAAAACTGGCATTTTATGGTCAAATCTGGCAACTCTAATGTCATTTATGTTCAATTTGGTTTGCCATTTCATCATGAACAGGCTAACAAAAGAACAACGCTTGCAAATCGTGCAAATTTATTTCGAAAATAATGGTTCAGTTCGCGAAGTTTACCGCAAGCTCCGTCCATTTTATGGTCGACATAATCGTCCATCAGAGCAATTAATTCGGTTAACCATGGATCGTTTTCGCACTACGTTTACTCTATGTGATAATACGCATCCGCAGAGACGTCGAACAGTGCGCACCGAAGAAACAATTGCCGCTGTAGAGCAAAATGTTGAAGAGGACCCGAATGAATCGATTCGCCACCGTGCACAGCAATTGGAGCTTTGTCCATCAACTTTATGAAGATTTTGCGCAAATATCTTGGCTTGCGACCTTACAAGATCCAGCTTGTGCAAGAATTAAAGCCGCGAGACCATGCAATGCGTCGTGATTTTGGTGTATGGGCCGAAAATGAGATTAATCTCGATGCTGATTTTCATCGCAAAATTTTGTTCAGTGATGAGGCTCATTTTTGGTTGAATGGCTACGTCAACAAGCAAAATTGCCGCATTTGGAGTGAAGAGAATCTACATGAGACCCTTGAGACGCCATTACATCCACAAAAACTGACTGTTTGGTGTGCTCTATGGGCTGGTGGAGTCATTGGGCCATACTTCTTCCGAAATAATGCTGGAGAGTCAGTTACCGTTAATGGAGACCGGTATAGAGCCATGATAACCGACTATTTTGTTCCCGAATTGGATGGCAAGAATGTGGATGAGTTGTGGTTCCAACAAGACGGCGCTACATGCTACACAGCGCACGTCACAATCGATTTATTGAAGGAAACATTCGATGAGCGCATAATTTCGCGGAATGGACCTGTCAATTGGCCACCAAGATCGTGTGATTTGACACCATTGGATTATTTTCTTTGGGGATATGTGAAGTCGCTCGTCTACGCCAACAAACCAGAAACGTTAGGGGACTTGGAAGCCAACATTCGTGGCGTTATTGCCGACATACGGCCCCATATGCTCGAAAAAGTGGTTCAAAATTGGACCTGTAGAATTGGCTTTATTCGAGCCAGCCGCGGCGGCCACATGCCCGAAATCATATTTAAACATTAATGGCATAAAATTATCCTTTCAATAAAGCCAAATTGATGGACATTAAAACGATTTTCTTGTGTTTTATTTCAATTCGAAGCTCTATACCTCTAAAAAAAACACCCTTTAGTTATATTGAATGTTTATTAAGTCAAGAATGAAATTTGCTTGAGGAAGTTGATGATATTTGGTTGGGACAAACAAATATTTAGCTATCTAATCTTAATCTGATTCAACTTTATTTTAGTATAAGCTTCTTACTACATTTAATATGTTCCAGTATTACTTAAATGCTCATTGATTGGTAGACAATTCAAGTATTTAGAATGCGAATGTTACAATATTAAAAATATCGAAATAATGACATTTCGATATTTTCTAGCCTTGATTTGATGTTTACCGATCTTTTTCATTAATAAATTCATTTTCTTGTAACAAGAAAATATATGTTATATCTAATATATGATTAGGTTATTATACGCAACTAAAGCATGTGAACTAGTGCCAACTATTTGTCTCAATTAACTAAGCTATATCATTTGTTACTTTCATGTGCTCGGAAAATTCAAAGATTATTGACCGGTAACTTATGATAATATAAGCTCTCTTTTAATCACCGAAGCAATATCATGTTCTAAATCTTTTTCTAAAGGTATCAAAATCTGGCGTTCTTTAATTTAATGCTTGCAAATTATGACACGGTTTGCAGACGGCATGCTCTAAAATTTTTTGCAAATTTAAGTGGCGATTTTCCCATAGCCTCTGATCCACTGGGGAAAAAAATTAACTAGGACCTGGTTAATTCAAATAGCAGACGTAATGTTTTAGTTCCAAGGTAAAAATCTAGTTAATTTAACCTAGATAAATTCAAAGCTAGATATATATCGCACCGTCAGAACAACGGTGCGAGAAAATTGAGATTTAAGATATCTTAAATTTTGCACTAAATTTGAAGACATTCAGATTTATAACTATGACAGTCTTGAACTACAATACTACAAGCTACAATCACAGAAATCTATAGAGCAACATTAACAAATTTTGGAATATGACAGTGTTGCAATTACTTTGATTGAAAATATTTTTGGGTTTTAAGAACTATACTGCCTTGTTTCGATTTAATACAGTAAAAACTTAAAAGGAAAATATATAAAAATGCATTTTTCGAATTAAGACTTTTTTATATTAGCAGTTTTTTCTTTATGACACAGAAATACAGAAATAGCAAAATATTTAAAAATCTTCAGAGCAAAATATTCTTTACCTATAAATTTATTTTAGAAGTTATTAATTGAGCTAGAAGTGTGGTGACAAGACTAAAATTAAGAGCTATGTAGCGGTACACATAACTCTAAAACTCGTTATTTTCATTTGCAGCCCTGTAGTTTTGACGGTGCGATATGTTTAAACTCAACTGAGGCTTGACTAGGAAATTGCGAATTTAATTTAAATTTAAAAACAAAACATTTTACTCACAGTTTCTCGCCCATCGACTGACAGACACCTCCTCTTCTTGTCCAGATCGGACCACCTCATCGATTCATCATTCACTTTTTGTTGTACATTCTCTTTATGACCTATCGATTGATACACCACTATGGATCAACTTTAATTTCCCATATATAAATTTGGCACAAAGTTCCCTTATCAGCCCTGTGTGCTTGTACGTCAAAGCCGCAAGAGAGCCAGCCTGGCAACATTCACAGATCTTTACTATGTGTCTACATTTGATGTCGTATATATACAATTCTTAAAGTAAAATAGTAATATTGAATCACAAAACATTATTTGGACTTCAATGTATTTCATTGTAATGAATTTATTTTTGATTCGTTATTACTTTTTTGCTTTCAGAATTGTAAGTATATATAAACATGAAATTAAGATACATTTCTATAAAACAAATTCAATGTTTACCAGCGTTTGAGTTGTTTCCTGTCAAATTTATAAATTTCCTTGTTAAAAATATTCAAAAACAAAAAAAAAAAAAATCTACAAATAAATTAAAAAGATGCCTGTGTAAAAAAAACCATGTTTCTTTTCCTTCAGTGTAAGATCTTAAGCCAAAAAAATTAATTTTCCATTCTAAGCATTTTCTCTGAAATAAGTCTTATTAGTGGAGTGAGCCCTGAGACAAGTAGTTCATGTGTTTGGTATAATAATATGCAAAGATTATTGACAGGTAAGTTATATATAAGATCTTTCTTTAGCACCGATACAATATTATATTCTAAATCATTTTCTATAGATACATCTGTGTATTGTATTAAATATCTGACGTGCCTTAATAAAATGATTGCATATTAGGATACAAATTATAGTCTCTGAAATATTTTTAAGTATAAATGTCGATTTTTCAATAATCTCTGATAAGATTTTTAGCACAAAACAAAAATTAGTTATTTACTCTGAGCATTTTGTAAGCTCTCTGAGCTAACGTGACCAGATATTTTTCACCAAAACGCGGAGCAGGTAAAAGCTGGTGAAACTTTGAAGATTCTTTTTTTTTTATTTTCTAAAAAAAAAGGACCTCACTTTCACATCCCGGAAATCGTAGCAAATCAGATAATTACCAATTGTTTATATTTACCAAAAAAAAAAGTCCCCTCTTTCACCGAAAACCCTAGCAAAATAAGATGTTTTATTTTCAATGAAAACGCGGAACAAAAAGTAAAAAACCTTGCTTCTCGAAAGCGGATCATATGGTCGCGTTACTCTTAGCCCTTTTTTCAAAGATTTCTCAAAAATCAAAATGTGAAAAATGTTTAACCAATTACCAAAGTTCAATTTAAGCTGAACTTAAATGCAAGTCAACAGCTAAGACGATAAAACATTTCCTCGATATTTAATTGATTTCAAAGAGAAAAAAACTCCCCCAAAAATAAAACAAAGAAAAAAAAAAACAAAAAATAAAACTAAGACCTTCATCCCAAACACTTAACTGCTATATACATAAATACTACAACTCTAGCCGAATGTGCAACTCGTCGTTGATTTCAATGCAAACTAAGTATCTGAATGTTACCAATTTATTTTTGCTCTTTAGACGATATCTCCGAATGGTACACAACAGGCGCCGCTCTCCACCATTCACTCACTCCATTCATCTCGCAACAAACGCTGAAACAATTCGCTTGAATATTTTTCTATTTGGTTTCTTTTTGCAGTTTCGCTAATTTTATTGTTATTTCGTTGTTCATTTACTAGGATTTTTATTCTCTACTTTGTGTATCTACTCGTATTTATTTTTATTTATTTTATTAACTTTTTTCCTGCTATGCCAACTGAGATTTAAGTTTTTTTTTCACTATTCTCATATGTCATTGTTTTGGTTCCCAACAGAAATTCATCGATTTATAATAAATTAACATTTAAGAGTCAAATTAATTGCGTTCGATCATTAAAGAGTGTTATATAACTTTTAATTGTTGTTGAAAATATTTTGTAGCTTTTTATTTCATAATAAGCTAATAACTAGCTTTTATATTCATATTTAAAGTTCAAGTTAGGAAAATATATGCAAATATATTGGTTAAAAATCTCTTTAATTTAATTAATTTCGTCTAACAAAAAATTTAACCAGATATCGTTAGAAAGCCAAAAATGTTGACTATTTTCAGTGTAAACTTTTTATGGTGATCAAATGAAGAACGTTAACAAGAAACAAAAATAAAGTCCTTTTTTTGGAAAACCTTAGGGATAAAACTCAGGTTAAATTTAAAATTCTATAATTTTTCTTATAGATACAAATTTGATATGAATATTTGAATATGGTCGTAATTTTTTTTATATATAAATTAGGTTAAGTGTGTCAAAAACACCGATTTTGATCATTTTCTTGTTATTCAACCAAGGCCACAAAATTTTATAGTTTAAAAATGCATGTTTCAAGAATGTATCAGAACTATTTTGGAACGGTACACTAATTTCCAAATGTCTACCCTCATTATGTATGATAACTCAACCTAAGTCGTGTTGATTTTAGTCAACACAACAGAACTTATTTTTGTTATTATGCATCAAATATATATATATACTCACATTTTTTCCTCGAAGAAAATTTAACTTGTTACACCATTTTAAGAAAAAAATAGTTTTTTTTTTTATTTGGAAGACCGGGAATTCCTTCTTTTCAACTTGCCAACCCTGGTTACTGCTATTTTCTCTATGTTTTATCCTTCTGTCTTCGGACGTTTTCTGGATTTTGTTCAAATTGTCAGAGGAGAGTCAATTTTTAAGTAAACTGAAACCAAAATGTGCGTTTTATGAATACATAGAAATTTCAGAAACTAATAGTTGACAAGACAGCTACGAATAGATAAATATATATTTAGTTATACACATATGGGTTTGTTTATTAATAGCAAATATTGACAAAAAATCGTTTGGCTGAAATTTTTGGCAAGATGTTTTTAAGTTGAACTTTTGAATTTAAATTATGGTCTTTTGTTTACTCAGTTTCACAACACCAAACACACCCTCCAAATACGGCAGCTTCGAACCTCTAGAAGCTGTAATAAGAGAAACAAAAAGCCGAAAGAAAATGTGAAAAGAAAGAGTCATGTAAAGCATCAAACAATGAAGAAGATGAAATGTGGCTAAGGTTGAAAAGTATTGACAAATATTGAAAGGAATTGGTAACATGGTATTACAAAGTATCCAAAGTCAATGCAACTAGAAATTTGAATTAGTAGAGAAGTAATAAATGTTACAAAACAGTCGATGAATGTCAAGAGATATCTAAAGTTCAATAAAAAAAGGATACTATGAAAAAATATCAAACGATATTGCACATCGAAACATATTGCATGTACGAAAATTTACGTAGAGTTAATACGAATTTTATAAAAATCAAAATATATCGATTATCGAAAAGTTAATTAAAATTCCAAAATATCGAAAAGGCACGCCAAATTATTTCCATTGATAAGAAAATGAAATATATCAGAAACTATTAAATAATTCCCAAACCATAAAACAAACTAGCCCCCATTATAAATAGTGTTTTTCTTTAAATAATATTCCTTGACAGTAAAAAATTGTCCAAAACTTCTAGAAATTTTGGGCGATTATTCACTTTGCTTTTACGTTTATCATAAACAATCGCCTATATTTTTGGGCATTTAAATAATTTGCTTAATTTCAATGCAACTTTACACAAGATATTTGTCTTGTTTTTTCTATTAATCAAAGCATTGTCTTTGTACTGAATGTACCACCATTTTATGTAAGGGAAATTATTATTATTTCCATTACTCAAAACATGATCCTTGTACAAAATGAGTCTGAAAACTAAATTTCGTTGAGTCTCATTTCATTAAAATATTTTTTTGGGTTATTTCACACAACTTGGGTGCTGTTTTAAGTATATTAAAAGAACACCCAAAAATGTTCATATATTCATCCAAAGTTCTCTGAAAATTTTTAAGCTCAGATGTTATTTCAGTGTATATAATTTTAAAATAGCTAATTCGATTTTTAACCTTATTTCGTATCGCCCCAATAGTCCACCTTTACCATTCATATGTCAATTTAAGTATTTTATAATTCTCGTAGTTCAAAGCTCAAATTTAGATTATCTTCTGGAATTTGCTTTGGGGGCGTTCAAGTATGACGTAACGCAATTTGGGAGAGGCGTTATGATGCGTTACAGAGTAGGGGGCTTTCGAACGACGCGTTACGTAACATTGTTTTTGAAGTGAAACTTCTTTAGTGAGATTGATTTGAAATTTGGTGTGTATAATGAAACGCTTTCTTTATATGTTTATTGAATAACTACAGCGAAAATGTTTTATTAAAATGATAAAAGCTTACAGGATCTAGATTAGCTACAGCAATAAATAATGTCATAAAATTATCAGCTCCGAGATCGGTTAACCAAAAGCTAAGATATAAGCGTGGAAAGATTTACTATTTTTATCAATTTTTTCAAGCAATGCACTGACCAAGAAAAATCGAAAAAAAACACTCGCTGTTAGGTAAATATGACCACTTGGGTGTTGCATAATATCTAGGGGGGGGGGTACAGAAAAACGTCACGGCGCGTTACATTGGGAAGGGGGGTAAAAAATCTTCAAAAATTGCGTTATGTAATGCTTGAACGCCCCCTTTGAGAAAAATTCACTTTTTATCAATGCCGTTTACAGATAGATGACAGTTAATTTGTTTCAAAGCTTAAATTTTTCATTATTGTCAACATTTTTTTTAACTTCAATTAATTTTGGCACAGCTAATTAATACTTGCATGCTTAGAGCAGCAATTTGAAAATCAACAACGATCTCTACAATACAACAATACGGAATATACTTTCAGTAATAAGACAATAAACAAAAGTTCACACGTCATAGTTTACAGGAAATAATAAAATTAAAATGAAACTATAGATAATTAATTATTCAACACAACCAGAAATTGCATAAATTTTATAATCAACAGCATCATTTCAGAAAACAAAGAGTAACCAGGAGTTGCTTAAGAAAAATTAAATTAAAAGAATAAATAGAATACGAAATTTAACCTTAAGATGAAAGTATTTTCCAGACAATATTTCTTTGACAATAATCTACGTTACTAAAGAACCGTTTACCTTTTATGGTACCAACCTTACTATGGTTACACTGTAAGCTCTAAGTGGCTGACAGCATAAATAAGTTGGTCATTAACCTTTTACCATTTCATAAACCTTGCTATCAATAAATTTGCCATTAGTGTAAACTTTTTTTTAACGTGAGGTATCACAATAAAAAAATAAAACTAAAATTAAGAGCATAACTTTAAAAAAAATCAATTTAAAGTTAGTGAATACAATCGATTCAATAGAGCCAATTAAATATACCATCACCCAAAACAATTATGATAGGTTAAAACATTTTCATGAATCAAACGGAGAACTAACGAAGTTTTAATTGGTTGCCAAGTTTTTCTGTAGGTAGTTACGTGAAAAACTTTTTCCTTCAACATAAATGAAAACATGTTAAGAGGTATTGTTTCAAGCAGAACAAACAGCCAACAAGTTTTATATCATACATATATTTCAAACCAAAAATAAAAGCAAAAACTACTAAGAGTGTTATATTTGGCTTCACCAAAAATATGATACTCTACACCGCATTAAAAATAAAAAGGGCGAGCAAGTCTTACATTTTCATTGAGAAAGCTTTTTTTTTATTTTGCTATTAAACAGTTTTCAGTAGTGCTTCTCCGAGAACCGATAAATATCATTATCATTCTCGTTATCGGGACCGAGAACGAGACGATATCAAAAATATTATTTCTCGTATGACCGAGTATAAGAACAAGAAGAGTCTGGCTGATATCTCGTTCTCGGCGATACTGTAAAGCTTATGGTATACTGTCTATGTTAAGTACCTTACAAATTCTGGACGAGATTAGACAAAAGGGCATGGCACCTTTATAGAACAAAAACACTTAAAACGCCATACCTTAGCATCTATCGCAGCTATAGTTGTGAGAACTGTAAATGTAAATTTTTTGTGCCAAGCAACTCGCTAAATGTGAACCGGGTTGGATAATAGGTCATAGCCCGTCCAATTCAACAAAATCTCTTACATGGCTATTCTTGGAACTTATACCAAGTTGTGAAATATCGTACATAGAGCCAATTGTCTGCAGTAAGGACTGCGTAAAATGCAGACGGGAGTATACAACGAACAGTGCGCGGGAAAGCTACTGGTTCAGTTAGTATCATATATATACATGTGAACGAGAATATCGGCGATAACTAGACGCGATCGATACAGATCAAAAATTTCTCGTACGATTACGTGAACGAGTACGAAACGATAAGCTTGGCGCCACTATGAGCACGACACGATAATTTTTGAATTATGTTTCATCTAGAGAATTCCATCAGGCAAGCCCTACCATAGTCAGTTCTGGATCAGTCTAGGAATGGCCGACCCTATTGCGGGCAGCCATGTGTGAATCTTATCAGGATCTGAAAAATGACAACGTATTAAGGAATTCCGTATCATGTGTAGGAAAGACTAGCCATACTGCCTTATAAAATTTCGTCCAGTCCTGATCAGTTTTGGCAAGTCATGGACAAAGCTGCACGATTCTGGCACGGACCATTTATGGCTAGCCTCATTAATCCCCTTTATTGAAAGCCCTATAAGAACTTATACAGGCCTGATCAGCTTAGCGAAATCAAGAAAAATTCAGGCTAGCAGATCAGGTGAAGGGGTGTGGTTGAATCTGTTTTCACCTCAAATATTAGGGTTTATGTATTTTTCTCTAACCTGCGTCATGTAACACATATTAACCTGATAAATTATCCTATAGAATTTTATTTAATTTAAAAAAAAAATAAAACTAAATCGTACCCCACTGGGGTATGAAACTGGGCATTCCCAGTTAACACAATTGTTACATGCGCAGTTTAACGACATCAGCCCACCTATAGTTATTTTATGGCTTGCTAAAAGTATATTATTTGAACGAGCAAAAAACACGTTTTTCTAGCCAAAAGGGACCTTCAGAAGAATCAAAAGTGCTCCATTGGCATTTCTCGGAACGAAAAAAAATGACGCAGATATCGTTTTGAAGAGCCCTTCTAATTTTTGAGTCGGTGTCTAACTGAGTATATTTTGCTTCATACAAATCAACCCGGTCTAATATACAATATATGTACATCTTAACACTAAATTTTAAAACTCTTGCTATTACAGAAACCAAGATATTGTGTTTTAAGTGTTTTTGTTGAATGAAAGGTGCCGCACTCCGTTTTCCATCCCAAAATCAAATTTTAATATTCTTTCCGTCATAGGAGCCAAGATATAATGTATTACGGTAGTTCCAGGGATTGCTTGATACATACAAACAAACAAACAAACAAACCTTACCTCTTTATATAATAAAATGGATATACGAGTATATTATCAATTGGCTACTATATAAAATGAAAATTCAATTTTTCATTTTGAAAGAAAAATAATTACGTTATAGTCTCTCGGAAAGATAATGAGAGTAGCTCTCAGTTGGTTAAAATGAGCATCTTCTAACAGTGGCATGGCGACCTACATAGGTTCAACTCTGATCGGTGATAGATAAAAAATCAAGTTCTCCTTTGAAGTCTTAAAAGTACATCACAAATAAATTAACAATAAGTTCCAATTAATATGCAGCAACAGAGAAGACATACGTTAACCACATCAGATACACTGAACAATGTCATATCAGGTTTGCCTGGTCTGTTTAGCCAGGCACCATGCGTTACCAAATCTATCCGGGCCTGATCCGATTACCCAAGCCTGGGCCTGATTCGATTACCCAATTCCTGACCGGATGAGTAATACACCAGCCGTATGCGATCCGGGTAAATATTTTTAATCGGTCTGATTAGTGCCCCATCAGGCACACTGATCAGTATCATACCAGGTTTTCGTGGTGCAGTTCGGCTGGTTCCATACGTTACGAAACCTATCTGGGCCTGATTTGATTGCTCAACTCCGGACCGAATCTCTAATCGGGCCAACCGTATGCGGTCCGGAAAAAGTTCCTACTTGGGTTGTTTTTCGCGTAATAATTATATCCACAGACAGGCATGGGTAAATAGACTCAGATGGTGACGCTTATCAAAATTATATATAAATGTATGTTTATATTACAATACCGGCCACGCCCACTTCTGTGCATTATAAATTGAATGAGAAAGTTAATACTATATACCCTGAGTGTAGCGTATAAAAATAAGTAAAGTTCCATGATTCAGTTTCATTTAATGATTTCTGCGTTTTCAGATATCGTCTGTGATATTTGATTGAAGTTTAAATCATTTTGTGACTTTTTGTCACGTTTTTTGGATTATAAATCCGTTTTTTGAGAATCCAGCTGATATAGTGCTCTGCAAATATGCCGCAAATTCGAATCACATTATCTTGCGTCACGGTACTTATTGAGATAGTAATTTTTTTTAATTTAATGAATTAAATTTTGTCATTTATCCACAATTCCATTACATCTCGGCGACTCATTCGAGGTGAAGAGTAGAATTATGATAGCAAAATAAAAGAATAATATGCATGCAAAATAGCAGACGAATAAAATAAAAAATGCTTACAGTAGTTAGTTTGGAAATTCCAATGAGCAGTTGGTAGCAGAAACACTTCTTCAAATGTTTCTTAAAAACTTGTTGTTATTTTGATGTATTGGCAAAAACAAAAGTACGCAGTTTTTATAAAATTATAATGAAGTGATATTTTCTGATTTTTTCTTTTTTTACTAAAATGGTTGAATTTGCAATATTTTTTTTTTTTTTGTATTACGGATTTTTAACTTGTTTTACTGCACTTCAGGCAATACAAAACGAACTCAAATTGCACTAACACAAACGAATATAGGCAATACAACTACACACATTTACACCAATGGGCAGGCATGTATGAACACTAAGGTAACACAATGTGGAAGAGACCGAAATAACAACACTTTTGTAGGGAACAGGTAGTTTGCTGCTTCTTCGTATTTTTCTATTTTATTATTTTTATTTTCGTTGTTTACTGCTTTATTACTTCTTTATTTTTTTTTAACTTTTTTTATTCAACTCTTTTGAGCGTATTAAATTTATTTTATTTTGAAATTTTTGTGATATTTGAAACTTTTGTTTTACTTTTTATTTTATGTTTACATATTACTTTTAACAATAATTTATTTTGTTTTTATTTTAGTTTAATTTTATTGTGTTTCATTTAAATTATTTCGAAATGACTTTCACTACATTTAATTTGTTTAATAAGCCATTTTGTTAAATTATTTCTTTCATAATTTTAATTTAATTTGCAACATAAAATTTATCTTCCGGTATGTTAGGAATATTTGATTTAACGAAACATTTTTCTTGAAATTCCTTAATTGATGTTCACGCAATTTCCTTTTATTTTTTTTTTGTCTTCCACCTATTGGTAACGTTGGCAACGACGCCTTTTTTTACTCTGTTCCGCTTTTAACTAACGTTACGTCGTTGACGTACGGCCCAGAAGTAAAACAAAAAAACTCAAAACTTTCAAACACAAAACAATGTAACCACACTACGTTGCACGTTAATCTTGGCGCAATATAACCGCATCGAAACGACAAACAGCGTCAACTGAGCGCATGTTAATCGTTCGTCTCGTGGAACACCAATCAACCTCCGCAATGTCTGTCTATTGTGTCTCTGTACATTTGGTGGAATCACCGAAGAAAACAGTTTGGAAATCGTTTATATCTTCTCTCGTTTGAACCAACAACAATGTGCAATGTGCGAGAGCAATAAATTGTTGAAAAGAGCATACAACCAGTAATGAGTAACAGCCATTTGTACGGCTGTGTCTTGGCGATATTTGGCCGTGTTGTTATTGTTTTATATATTGTTAAAGAAGTTTGTAATCGCCAGTCTCAAAAAGTAACGAGTTCTTCATAAGCTCAAAAAGGATCAGTGCGGTTCTGGTTACAATGTAATGCACAGCGCAGCAAATTCGGCTCCACTGCTCCGGTAGTTGAAGGGGAGAAGGAGTATAAGCTAGAAATTTTCAGATTTCATAACGCTGTAGTGATTTTAATCATTGGTTGATTCTATCGTTCCTAAAATAATATTTTTTTTTTAATTTTGCAAATAAGATTCTTCGGTTATTTAATATATAAAAATACACATGAGGACAACGTACAAAAATCATATAATTTTATATATAAAACCGCAGTGAGCATACCATAAATGTTTTAATGTGCATATATCGCAACCATAGTCATTAGCGTATCGCGAAATCGCCCAGGACGCAACGACTCGGCTGGCGCAAAAATGGTCCCATAATTTTTAGTATATTTAATTAATTTTGTGAACCTTTTCTTCAGCAAATAAAAAGTTTCCACGGTGAAAATTTTGTTAGCTAGGGGACGGCGAATTGGCTCTTCGACCAGGGTGCCGAATATGCACGATACGCCACCGCCCACAGTGCCAACAATAATGAACACAAGTTTTCGACAAGAACGATTAGTAAGAAACCTCCCTGGTACCGAAAGATAACGTACGGTACACATGATATTGTACGCGTACCGAAGAGTGTACAGCATAGTTCAGAAATATTAAAATGAGTATATTGCGTTCGGCAGATTTTGATCATTGGACACATGTTCCCATAGACAGTCCAACGTGTGCAAGTACTGAATCCGACAAACTACCAACAATTAATTGATTATGCGAATTCGATCGGGAATAAGCCGATTTTGCAGTTACCATCAATGGTACCCAACATCGGACGATATTGAAAAATTTGCTTGAGCCCAACTGCGCAAAAGCATTCACAGCTATGATTCCAACAAGACGGAGCGACAGAGCATATTGCAAGGGACACACAAAGGCTCTATTACGGGACAGCTATGACGAGAGCATTGCTTCGTGGAGTAGCAACTTTAATTGTCTATTTGACGGACGTCAAGAAGCCAGCGGTCATCCTCCAATTAAAAACAATTATTCGTAATGAAATTCCCACCACATTACCGTGAAATTTTGTGAAAGGTCATACTTAGAAATACATTGGAAAGTGCACGAAGCTACGACGCAAAAAATAGACCAACATTTGCGAGACGAAATCTTTCATGTTTAAGTCAATTAGATTTCTAATTTGTATCCTGTACTCAAAGAAAAATTACAGTTTACTCTGATATATAAAAGTTATAACGAATTCAAACCAAATGGTGCATTTTGCGCCACCCTGTATGTGCTTTATAATTTTTTATTGTTTTTTATACTAAATTTTGAATGCAAATAGGGCAATATTTTGAGTTTAGTTTAGAGCTAGCGCAACAATAGTACTGAACTAGTTCCAAAAATAGCTAAAACTAACTCCATCTCTACATGTTGTGTGAAAACTGACAATATTCGTTGCATTTGCACCACCCGAAATCTAGTGCAAAAGGAATGCATACGCCGATAATTACCTCTTTCCAGGACAGCAACATTGAAAAATCAACAGTTCATAACATGTAAAAGAGGTTTGCAGTTCAAGCGGTACTAGCTCTCTTTCCAACTAGTCTAGGATTACTCTCTGCTGCGTTGGTATAATTTACTGCAAAGCAGTGTTGGCATGTGCATACGAGTATTTGAAAAGGTATCAAACCCTGGCAGAAAAAGTACAAAAATCATAAAAATAGTACTAAATATCGGAAATAGAAGAAAACCACAAGTTTACTATAATCAGTCATTATTTTTCAAATTCAGTCTTGTGCATAAAAAATAAATTTAAAAACTAGTGCTGTTTATATACACTTAGTCTGAATCAGTGTCTGACTCATTATAATCTTATATGTTACTTAAATTTATTTTCTTTAGCAATTTGTAATTAAAGCAGTTACTTTTACTTGCTTTTAATAAAATCTTTGTTTCCAAGATTTCCGAAACTATTACTAACTTCAATCTATTTCGAAGATTTGTTTGATTTAAATTAAGTGACAAAAATATTCCTTCGACACTCGCTGAAGAATGTGGTATGAATAAAAGCCCCTCAGCAATCCTCGAAACGTTTGGAAACAGATGCTCATGAAAACTATTAATCAACATTCCTATTTTATACCAAAAATCGGTTATTGATAAATTGTACATATTATCTTATATCATCGTGGCAAGATAATAAATATCGAAATTCCATGTTAATTTACTCTGCGGGATCAAATTGTTGCTTGGGAAACAAAATTTTAAGAGTTGGTAATACATATTGAAATTGTCTTTCCTCCTATGTTCTCATAGATTATGAAGCAAACTAAAATTTTTGAAAGATATAGTACCAAAAAAATGGGTTTTTGGAAAACCGTACCATGGTAATTTAGCTATGAAAATAGTATCAATTTTGGTACTAAACTGCCGTCTTTGCCAACACTGCTATAAACTTTATAGTATAAAGTACGGTATGCCTCTGAATGCAGTAGCACTCTTCAGAGCGAGCTGCAGTTACACTCTCTCTCCACCCTTTTATTGGTAGAATGCATCTGATTTATAGCTACATAGTTTAAGGCTGGTCAAAATGACGTCAGTCAACTTAGTGGAATTCCGGTAGTTGAAACTTTGTCGCTAATCTTACTACACTTCATGACATATTTTTAAGTTTTATATACTAATACATATACATATTTATATTAGGGTGCTTATTTTGAAAACTTTGTAGGTTTTTTTTTATTTTGTTGCCTATGTTTTAGCATGGGGCTTAAAAGTAATTGTCACAATTACAATTAACATGGAAAAAACGAAAAACCAGAAATACCAATTTGTATATTAAAAATAAGAACGGCTCTTTTGGTCAATTTTTTAATTTAATGTAAATAAAACAAATAAAGGGTGTTTTTTTTAGAGGTATAGAGCTTCGAATTGAAATAAAACACAAGAAAATCGTTTTAATGTCCATCAATTTGGCTTTATTGGAAGGATAATTTTATGCCATTAATGTTTAAATATGATTTCGGGCATGTGGCCGCCGCGGCTGGCTCGAATAAAGCCAATTCTACAGGTCCAATTTTGAACCACTTTTTCGAGCATATGGGGCCGTATGTCGGCAATAACGCCACGAATGTTGGCTTCCAAGTCCCCTAACGTTTCTGGTTTGTTGGCGTAGACGAGCGACTTCACATATCCCCAAAGAAAATAATCCAATGGTGTCAAATCACACGATCTTGGTGGCCAATTGACAGGTCCATTCCGCGAAATTATGCGCTCATCGAATGTTTCCTTCAATAAATCGATTGTGACGTGCGCTGTGTGGCATGTAGCGCCGTCTTGTTGGAACCACAACTCATCCACATTCATGCCATCCAATTCGGGAACAAAATAGTCGGTTATCATGGCTCTATACCGGTCTCCATTAACGGTAACTGACTCTCCAGCATTATTTCGGAAGAAGTATGGCCCAATGACTCCACCAGCCCATAGAGCACACCAAACAGTCAGTTTTTGTGGATGTAATGGCGTCTCAAGGGTCTCATGTGGATTCTCTTCACTCCAAATGCGGCAATTTTACTTGTTGACGTAGCCATTCAACCAAAAATGAGCCTCATCACTGAACAAAATTTTGCGATGAAAATCAGCATCGAGATCAATCTCATTTTCGGCCCATACACCAAAATCACGACGCATTGCATGGTCTCGCGGCTTTAATTCTTGCACAAGCTGGATCTTGTAAGGTCGCAAGCCAAGATCTTTGCGCAAAATCTTCCATAAAGTTGATGGACAAAGCTCCAATTGCTGTGCACGGTGGCGAATCGATTCATTCGGGTCCTCTTCAACATTTTGCTCTACAGCGGCAATTGTTTCTTCGGTGCGCACTGTTCGACGTCTCTGCGGATGCGTATTATCACATAGAGTAAACGTAGTGCGAAAACGATCCATGGTTAACCGAATTAATTGCTCTGATAGACGATTATGTCGACCATAAAATGGACGGAGCTTGCGGTAAACTTCGCGAACTGAACCATTATTTTCGAAATAAATTTGCACGATTTACAAGCGTTGTTCTTTTGTCAACCTGTTCATGATGAAATGGCAAACCAAACTAAACATAAATGACATTAGAGTTGCCAGATTTGATCATAAAATGCCAATTTTATCTCTATTCGAAAAACAAACCTCTAAAAAAAACACCCTTTACATTAATTTACCCGAGCTTTCGTTGGATATTTTCCAAATTCTTCAGGGTTGCTCATATAAATTTTATGATAAATACTTGTAGCATTAAATTATTTTAATTGCCGCTTTCCCGAATTAACTATAAACATTAATACAAAACATTAACATTTAAAATTCAAAAAAACGGACAACATCAAAATAGCGAAAAACGAACATATAACATTCAAACAGCACTGGACCAATGGCAAATTTGCCTACACGTTTTAGTAAAGACGTATCTTTTTCCATATTAATTGTTTGATCTTGGATGCTCAATTTTTAGAATAATTTTCTTTAACCCTCCGTCGCACAGTGGATGGATTTGTATGAAACGGCGCCATATATAGTAATAATTGCGCTAAACTCTTGAAATTTGGTACAGACGTTTTTTGTGTTAAAATATCAAAAATTTGTGAATATAAAAGAAAACGGTTCACGGACACGCCTACCTCCCATACAAAGTTGGGAATTGGTTGAGATATTTTTTTCAAAATGGATATCAATTTCCATATAGCAATGCTGATTTCAAAAATGTTACAAATTTTGCGATATCTTGTATAGTAAACAAGTTAATAAAGAAAAACAAAAAACGGTGGCCGTTAAAAGTAGTAACGCGCTAGAGTCTTGAAATTTGGCACAGACGTTTTTCCAGATTAAAACAACTAAAATTTGTGAATGTAAAAAAAAAATCGATCTACGAATCTATGCAAAGTCTAGGATGTGGTTGAGACTTTATTTCACAATAGGTATCAATTTCCATAAATTTGTTAATGCTGATTTGAAAATGTTTCAAAATTGGCGATATCATTTATAGTTTACAAGTAATTGGAGAAAAACAATTTCAAAAGCTTATTTGTTCTGTTTTTGAAAAGCATTGGAGTTTATATATTTTACCCCGAGAGGGATAAAAAGAGAAAATATAGCCCTTACCTGTTCCCCTCTACTTAAGGCAACTTCTTTCCAAATTCAAGCAACTTGCTTCACACTGTGAGCTTTTACAATTTATAACATTATTGTTAAGCGTTGGAAAATGTGAAGAAATAAAAATATTTTTTTCTTCAAATGTTGCAGTAGAAAAAAAATCATAAAAAAAAAATTGTGAAGAAAAGTAGCTGAAACTTTGGATTTTAGTTAATTATACTTTCTCACATTATGTATAAAAAAAAATCCGAAATCCGAGGATATGTTTTTATTTTATTTTCTGTAAAAGTTTGCAAATTTTCCACTTTTCCCAATTTTTATTCCAATTTTTAAAAAGTCCGCACAATTCAAATAAAGGCTATAAAAAAAATAGTTTGATTTTTATAAAGTGGAAGCAATGTTCTTTCCGCCAATATACTACAACTTAACTTAATTTGCTTCAAACAAGAGCGGACCATCTAACAATTGCTTCTATAGAAAGTTTCATAGAACATGTGCAATGTTCAACTTTCAGCCTACTGTGTCACTACGTATTTTCTGACGATTGTCTAAAAAAAATTTCAATCGCTAGCACTTTTATTTTCTTCCTATTTATGTCCACAATATTCAACTGTGCGTCGGTCAGATGGATCTGGCCAGACCTTTATTTATTTCAATTGTATTTTATATATATTTTCAATAGAGGTATTTATTTGAAATTCCATTAATTTGTCTAAAATGTTACTGGCAAAAAAATATGCACAAGGATAATTAAAAGGATATATACTTTTTACTACCTCGGACAGTCGGATGTGGATTATCTGGCCCACAATGCATTTATGGGTATTTATATGAAAAAATGGCGATTCAAAATGGGTTTTGAATGGAAGAGTAGTACTTTCACACGCGGTAACGAGTTTTGATGAGAAAAATTAATTCGATGTGTAATATACAAGCGAATACACCAAAAAACCCTAATTTTCGTATTTTTATATTAGGATATCTCAAAAACTTGACGCGATGGAGCAATTCTGAGGTTGGAATCAGATTCAGTGACACCAAAAACATACTCGTATAGTAGATATGATCTGACCACCAGATCAGAGAACAAAATTTTTTTTTACGCTGTGTATTCCTCTAAATAGAACATACAAATTAACGAAATGAATAAGACCTTTTTTTGCATAAGGCACACCTTTTTCAATATTTTTATGTTGGCAGATAGCTGAAAGCCAGCGAAAACAAACAAAACTAGTAAAGGTGTTATCTTCGGCCAGGCCAAAACTTACATACCCTACACTGCATTGAAAGTACTTTTTAAATAAATGTTAAAAAAATGTTGAAGAGGTTGAATAAGTCGAAAATAATGTAAAAAGGTTCAAAAATGTTGAAAAGTGTTGGAAAATTTTGAAAAAATATGAAAACCATTTAAGAAAGTTGAAAGACATTGAATAAGTCGAAATATATGAAAAATGCTGTAAATGAATAAAGAAAATGTCGAATGAAATTGAAGGAGAAAGGTAAAAGATTGAAAATGTCAAAAGAATATGTGAAATGTTGAAAAAAATAAAATAGAGATGAAAAACACGAATTATGCCACGCCCACTTCTCCAATTCTGGTTCAATAAACAAACCAAACTTTAGCACAATAGCTTGTATCGTTTGCGATATGTGCCGTAATTATTCCTAAAACTTAGGGCGGTGACACACCCACTGATGCAATCCAGTTCGATTTTGATCCAGAAATAGCTTTTTATAAAAAAACTTCTTATACCAAATTTCTGTATCATTGTTCATATATTTCGATAGTTATGCCACATAAGGTATTTTAATTGTATGGAAGCTGCCACGCCCACTGTTGCTATTTCGCCAGCTTGTGATTCATATGTACCTAATACCCAGTAAGCCACTTACATCAAATTTCAGATCAATTACTCCAATAGTTCACCTAAAATAGCACTTACAGCTTTATTTTAATGAGGGAGGTGCCCCGCCCACTGATACAATCTTGTCAAGTTTCATTTAATTCCGAAGCATATAATAACCGACACCTCTACACAAAATTTTATGAAGATTACTCTCATAGCTCACGATCTATAGCATTAAACGTATTTCGCTTATATGGGAGGTGCCACACCCACCGGCACAGTTGTGCCAAAATTTTGCAAGAAGACACCTTTTAGCAAGTATATCCGCCTTATTAAATTTCATAACGTTTATAAATATAGTAGGATGTGCCACGCCCTTAAAATAAATTTTTCAGTACGTTAACGTAGCTGGTATTGTTAACTACTTTTAGTGATATCATGCCTAAAATTTTAATGAAAATCGTATGTGCCAGTTTGGAGTTATACGAAGTCCAAATTTTTAATTGTTAAGAAGTGACACGCCCACTTTTACAATTCTGCCCACTTTATGCGCTATTCAAGATTCATAAGTTCTGTATTCGTGTACTAAATTTCATCACAATATCTTTTACGGTTTACGAGCTGTGGCGTTATAAAAGTTAAAGTTTAGGGCTGTGCCACGCCCCTTTAAGAGCTTTTGAAAACTTAAGACCTAGCCTAATCTTAATGTTGTTCTCATATTCACCAAATCACTAAGTTTCATCAAAATCGCAAAATTTTTTTTTCAAAGTGGACTAGGGTATATTTACATAGAGTATGGGCGGAAGGCCTGGCCGCAAACCGATTTCTCCCATTTTTATATGCTAGCAGCTTGCAAGAGGGTCTGACCTGTGTGCCAAATTTCATTGAATTAGCTTGCTTAGTTTTCCCGTAAACTTGATTTCAACAGAGAGACAGACAGACAGACAGACAGACAGACAGACGGACAGACAGACAGACAAACGGACACAGCTATATCGACTCAGGTGGTGACGCTGATCAAGAATATATATACTTTTCCATACCTGCCACGCCCCTTCTATGCGTTACAAACGAAATGACAAAGTGAATATACCCTCTGTGTAGGGTATAAAAACCGAAAATATCAACGCACATTAATTACAAGTGCGTTTGAATGTGCCGCGTATCACCAGTTCCCCATACAAATACCCGTATATGTAAAGGGGTACAGCCAGGCCACATCCGACCATTCGAAGGGTATCGGAACGTCTCACCGACGGAGGATTAAGCCCGATTCTATAATATAGGCTTATGGGACAAAACACTAATAAAGAAAGCCACCTTTCTGATGTACATATGTAAATTGTTCGCATTTTCAGACACATAAACACATTTTGTCACTTAAATCAGATTTATCTACGTTATAGTAAGTCGGTTTTTTCGTAAAATTTCATCGAAATCGGACACAAACTCTGTCGGCGCCGTTTATGGGCTTAAGCTAGGAAAACGTTGCTTCAAACGAGTACGAATGTTCGACAGTCGAAAGCGCGATTGTTGTAATCATTTTTTTCTTTTTCGACATATGGGTACAGAAATCCCCCTTAGGAGATCGATGCCGCCCTTGGACATGCTAAAATTTCATCTTCACCCCTATCCTATTGATGAAGCAAATAAATGTCGAGTCAGCCTCGGTCATGTACAAAATTCATCTTCACTGTTTTTCAATCGATTGGGGAAGTAAAAATTTTTGAGGTATATGAACGTTTGACCTTCGTAGAGAGTTCGGCGCATTTGCACCGTTTATTGCTGATTGATTCAATGAAATTTAGAAAAGTGGGGAAAAATTATCTCCGTAGAGTGGATTTCTTTCAAGAAACAAATTCAAATTATGATAGTCCCTCTAAACATTTTGCCATTGCTTTGAGTGTACAACAAAAATGTTACAATAAAAGAGAAAGCGTAACATATTTTGGAAAACAGAGTCGAAACATCGTCTTAAATTGGTCAGCTCAGTTCTGTAATCAACTACGAGGAAGCTTTCAGTATTCAAAATGTCAGCTTTGTTGTATTTAAGAAAATTTCTAGCCTCTGTTATCTCCTTTACTGAAGACGGGAATGAGGCAAGTAGCTGTTTTCTATCCATAGGGAGAGAAATATGGCAAATGATTACAAGTAATGGTTGATGTTCTCCGAAAAATGTTCTTTCAAACGGATTAGTTGATCACCTGTAGTTAATTGACCGATTTTGTCTGAAGTTGTTTCCTAAACCGTGCGAAGATGTTTGCAAGGTCGTTGCATATTTGTTTTTTTAGCATGGTGTTTTGCTAGGCAGGATGAACTTGCTAGGCAGGGGACTACTGCACAAATTCTTCAGGACAAGGAAGGTGTTGGCATGCCACTTGCTACCTGCAAGTTTCTGCTTAAAGAAGAAATGGTTAAAAATGCTAATAAAAGATGGACTGGAGGGTCAAATTGTAATATAGCTAAACAAATCTGGCCGGAATGGGATGCTAAGCGTTTGTCAGAACTAATTTCTCGCACTATACATTGTGTCTCGTCAGTTGTTGCAGTCATAACTGGCCACTGCCTCATCGGCAGACATGCGGAGAGATTTGGTGTTAGGTCCTTTGACTTCTGTAGAAGTTGTGGAGATGTGGAGGAAGAGGAAAATATTAAACATCTTCTCTGCTCCTGTCCTGCAGTTGCTAGAAAACGCCACAAAGCACTTGGGTCGTTTTTATTTGATGACCTGGATGACCTTGGACATGTCAGTATAGGTCAGCTATTTAGTTTCATAACGAAATCTGGTTGGTTCAACGAGAGGGTATAGTCAAACACCCTGTGGTATCACAATGGATCACATTTGGTCTAAGTGAGTCAGTTTTTCGAAACTGACTGCCACTCCTACCTAACCTAACCTAGCATGGTGTTTTAACTTCTTTATTTAGGGCATTATATGAACATATATCTGCACGGCGTCATCCTTGAGTTTATATAGAGCAGACTTTTTGGTTTTTGCGTGTGGCCGTTTATTATCTTGAGCCGAAAAGAAGACAAGAAGACCTGGTTATCAAAGCCGATGTCAACGCTTCTTCGGCTTTTGGTATCAAGAAGGCTATTGTCCAGGGTCTCAAAAGTGAAACCCATATGCTTTAATGATGAAGTTTGTTCTAACACTATGTTTCTCCAATCAAAATATTTGTGCCACCGTCGTGTCCGTCGTTTTCATTTCAGGAGCTCTCTTTAACGTTGAAGTCGTCCATAACAATAGGTTTTGCCTTTGTGAGGAGTTTATCGTTGCCACTAGTTGGCTATAAAACGCTTCTTTCATTGTAATGTCAGCGACCACATTCTTAGCTCTGCTTTTGAAGCGAGCATTCATTATTCTTTTACTGAGGGTAAGTAGGTAATATATCACCTACAATTTATATGTGATTTTTCGACCCGTTTGTTGATAACCAGTTCGACTCTGCTGCCGTGCAGGTTATTTTCTGATCGGATAGATAACTAAAATATTAATAAAAAAAAAGTGTCTCACATATTGGCTTCAAAATAATTTTAAAAATGTGTCAAGACAAGACATCGGCATTCACTTTTTCAACATATATTAGTATGAAACATAGACCTTTAGCCATTATGGTTCTTCTTATACTTAATGTCAATACAAATCGAAAGAGAAATCATTATGATTGGGCTCTGTGCTAATCTTTTATTTTAAATTTTATGCTTTTAACGAATAGTGTGACGAAGTTGATTCTTATTCAGTCAGTCAGGACAAAAATATCCTAAGAACACAAGGAGATAACGAGCTTCTAGCTTTTTACCCATGACTTGTATTATTTTATGTGCTATGTTATCATTCAGTCAGTATTAATAGATTTATCGGTTATGACATGTCATTAAGCATTTGTGCCAAAAAAATTTTGTTAATTTATATTTTGTAATCTTTTTTAATCTGTGCATTTGGCAATATGGTTCTACAAAACACAATGCCACCATAAATTACTTGGCAGTATCTCAAAAGAAACCATAAACCTATTTTGAATGTAACATTTTTAATTTTGATCAGTAACCTAAATTAAAATGTTTTTAATATTAATAAATGTGCAACATTGTCTGTAAGTAGAAAAGAACAACTTTTCAGTTTTTGTTTTATTGTGAAATTGAGTTAATGCAGGTTGTCCTTCTTAATTCAAATGCTTTCTTTCTTTTTTCTTCCTCGAGGCGCTTACATTTTGCAATTTATTGCTGCGGTCAAAACGAGTTTTTCAATTTTTAGTCTAAGCTTCCAAATTTATTTATGTTTTTCATTTAGGAAACCCATAATATATTTTACAAAATAAATTTGGTTTTAAATAACAATTTTAAATTAGCTAAAACAATTAATTTATGTTAATGTTAACTACAACTCGCCAAAGTCTTGGTTTTAACTCTGAACTATTTTAATTTCTTGTATTAATTTCTTAGCTTCCGCATCGGCGTCTGTAAGTGTCGGTCTGCTTGCTATTCCCATTGAAAATTTATTAATATCCTTTTTTATATCTTTTGGATCTTTTGTTAAAATTATTGATGAGTCTTTATTTTTTAATTCGACTGGTGATGGCGGTGCGACCTTAAACATTGTGTCTTTAATAATATCCCCTGATTCCTCTTGGGCATCCTCTCTTTGCGCTGTGTTCACAGTTGACGTTACTTCATTTGCTTTGGTTTCCATTAGCATTTCTGTTCGGAAATCACGATAAGCTGGTGTAAATTGGCCACCCAAACCCATCTTCTGTTTTACTTCATGCATAGTTTCGCAGGCTACGAGTCGTGCTTTCTCTGCACCTTTCTCAAGTATATGTACAAGGTCTAATCGTCGACTTAGATGCTTATTTATTTGAATTCGAATTGGCTTCAAATGCTCTACTACTGCATCGGCAACTCGCAGTTTGAACTGCGCCGTATTTAAAGTTTTGGATTCCGTACAAATTTCGTCAGGAGTTTTACCCGTAACTAATGAATAAATGCAAACAAGATTACTAACGCCAGGACGTACATCTGGATTAAAAGTAATATCGGAGGTAAAGTCAGTTACGGCTTTTTTAATCTTGTCAACAATTACATCGGGTTCATCGGTTATATTAATAGTGGACCGAGTATCAAGATCAGATTTGGACATCTTTTTACCAGGATCCCGAAGTGAACGTATCCGTGCTGCATTTTTGTCATCAATGACGGCATGACAAATAGGGAAGGTGTTACCATAGTAGGTGTTAAAATTTTTAGCCAATTGTTGTGCTAATTGAATATGTTGGAGTTGATCTTCACCGACTGGAACGTGTGTAGTTCTGCACATGTAGGAAAATGTGTTATTAAATTTTGAGTTTTTTTTCGTATATAATACTTGTAACGTACTTATAAAGCATTATATCTGCTGCTTGCAGTACAGGATAAACAAACAATCCTAACGGTATATCTTTCATTACACGCGTTTTCTCTTTATACTGAGGTAGATGACCAAGTCGTGCCATTGTACTGAGACAACCTAGAATCCAGCAGAGTTCAGTATGCTCCTTAACAGATGATTGCACAAAAACAGTTGAAAGTTCAGGATCGATACCGCAGCCAAACATTGTGGCAGCCATCTGAAGAATGTTCTCGCGCAATACATCTGGACTCTACAAAATTAAATTACATAATTGAAATTCAGTCAATATTAATATTATCGTTTGCAGCCTTTAGTTATTTACAAGCGTTTAAAGTATTTGATTTTTTTCATATTACGATCCAAATATAGTACAATTTATTGGCAACAGGTATTAAGCATAATATATCATTTTTGGACATAAGGACAGCACATACTTACTATAGCAAGTCTTTTCAAGAGAAATCCCTTAAAAATTAGTTTAAGCTTAAAGTTCTGTCACTCACTGAACTTAAATTAAACTTATACAATTTTTATTAGTTTATCTTTAAATTTTAAAGTTTTGTTTAAATTATTTAGAAAATAATTTAAATTGTGCCATAAATGAAAAATTTTAATGAACAATGTCATTTGAATATAAACTTTAAAAACATAATTGCAAAAGATGGAGATGACACATTGAATTTGCAAACATTTTGGTCGATTATGCTTGTGCCGCCTAATTTGTATGTATATTACACTGCCATGAAAAACTGCTTTCCATCTAAGCGGCGTGCCACATCCACTTGTCTAAACGTCGTTTTTTATCAGAATGTTCTTATTTCTTTGTGTTCAGTTTTATAATATTCGTTTGGAAAATACCGTTGATATGATCAGATTTGCCTGAACGATTGATCCTATTTAGTCAGTAAGGGAATAAATACTTTTGTAAATGGATAATGTGAAATGTTGCATATTTGGAAGATTGTGGAGAAGCCGTGCCGCCGCCATAGGACATGATTTTGAAAAGATTATTATATGTAAGATCTATTTTGAAAGTAGCATGAATCCTAAAATTCAAGCGTTTAGCCTGGTATGTGCGTTGATTTCTAATTTCGTTTTCAAAATTTAACTCTTAATTTATAAGAGATTTCAAATATGTTTATTAAATGTTTTTTTTTAAGAAGCAATACAATGTAAACGAAGAAAGAAATACTGTTTGTATGTACCCCATACATTTCAATCAAATGAAAAAATTAGAAATACCGCAAAGCCTGCTTTATTGACCTTATAATGAACTTTCTCATAGCAACAAAAAAATTCTGGAAGCGAAAAAGTCACTGGAAAGTTAGGTTAATAGCAATATTTTGGGTAGGGAATATTTTCACATTTGTTGTAAAATTTGTTCTCCAATTATTTAACGGATAATTTGACCCTCAAATAAATAATGTAAGTATTTTTATTTATAAAAATTATTTTTAATAATTCTCCTAATGTTCAATAGAACAAATAAAAAGCAACTGAAGTTGTTGGTTCAGCAATCGGAGCAAGCGCTACAATTTCCATTGATGATAACACTAATTTTTGGAGGGTTCCATTTTCACTGGTTGTTTTTTATATATATTTTTGAGCAAAATAGTTATTACTAGCAGTTTTTTGAATAACTTCCAAAGCGGAAGGTCACAAGCACAGAAAAAAAATACTTCGTTCTTCAGTATCACGATAATTGCGTTGGCATATTGAAAATCTTATATGATTGGATGATATAACGCAACAGCTAAGAAGATATTCAACTCATAAAAGTTATGAAAAAAGTTAAAACTCCGTCTACCTTATTAGCTGAACACAAACAAAAATAAGTCAGTGCTATTACTATAAAATTTTGAAATATAGTTGTCAGCATTCGTGAATAAAGGAAGCAGAGTTCTAGAGACGAGCAAACCCCCTCTGAGTTTAAATGTTAAAATAAATTTCGAACATAAGCATTGAAAAATATCAATCATGTGTTAAAAATTGTAGACAATTTTAAGCAAATTTCTTGCTTTGATGTAATTTTTCTGAATAAATAAGCGCCCGTTCATTATTTGTCCTTAGAACTATGTCAAAGTTAAGCCGATTTCGTGGTCTCGAATTTAGAAAATACTTTAAATCTTGTATACTTTAATCTTGCAACCGATGATGGGCTCATACAAGTTTATATGTATGTATGCACATATATAAAAATAAATACGAAATATAAATCACGCCTCTACAAATATCTCTTAGTGTCACAAATTACCAATAGTTACTTATATTTTAAAGCCTTTACCTGTGGTAATGTTATGGAATGCATATCAACAATACAGTAAGTAACTTTTTGTCGCTCATTCTGCAACGCTGTCCACTTTCTCACTGCACCAAGATAGTTGCCAAGATGAAGTGAACCAGTAGGCTGAATGCCAGAGAAGACTCTTCGTGGATATTGAGACTATTAACGGACAATAGTCAATATAAAGAAAATTTTAATAAAATTCTTTTCTTACATTTTCATCACTTACTTTAGGCTCTTCCTTTAATTTATCTGTCGGTTTTTCTGGCATGCGTATGGCAATGGGTTTTCGCATAACATTTCGTGGTGCTTGTGCAAGTCGCAATTTTTCACGTGTCACACTGGCTATATCCGTTGCGTAATGCCTAAATGTATTCATTTTGCAAAAATGTAATAACAAATATTTAATAAATAGATTTTTTCGAATTTTTGAATTCAATTTTTCTTAGTTTTGTGAAAAAAATTTTGCTCAAATCCGACAGATATTTCAAAAATGTTGTTATTTCCTTCTTTGAGTAGAAAACAGCTGTTCAGCGAAAAAATAACCACGTTTCAGTGGCTTCCAAACTGTTAAGCTATGACATTAGTGGTGTTATTCACATTCCCTGCAACAGACAACCACTTAATAGTAATACTGCCTCGTAAGGAACAGCTACCCGATTTTACGAAAAACTTTTAGGAAGTTGGAATCGATTCTTTCAATACCATGGCAAAAGAATTGATTCCTTTGTCCATCTCATTCAAAATTTTACAAATCACTTACTTTTTTTAACATTTTTATAAGACTTTACAATCATTGAAGCCAATGAGAGAGAACCTGAATTAATATATAATTTAAATAGTTCGACACTTGCAGAATATTTTTTGAAACTGCGCTTCTTAAACCAGTTTATCAATGGTACCAAACATATATATATAAAATTGGATATTAATAAAACTTTAAGCTGTTTGGTTTTTATGTTTACTGGACCTAAGAACTGATTCTTGCTAGTTTTTAATATACTAAACGCTACTTTCAAGACTTAAACTTCTTGCATCTAATAAATTTTTACTATCTTCATATTGTAAGCCAAACTATCCTTAACAAAAATCGCTAGTTAAATTATCTGAACATTTTGTGCAGATCTATAAAAACCAAACTCGTTTATTCGATTTAATTAATCAATTATTAAATGCCCATGCAAGGGCTTTATATGGAAAGTTAACAATGCTTAATAAATTACTAAATTTGGCAGCCTAAAATAAAGATATATATATAATGTTAAGATGATAGACCTAAAGCACATCTATCTAGACACAAATATGAAAAACACTGGGATTACACTTTATCGAGCTATTGTCAACGATAACCACTTCAGGAACGTAAGTTATAGAATAAGTAGCAAATATGTACGCATAATTAGCGAAATCTCAGATTCAGAACGTGACAAATGTACTAAGACAAGCTTCTTGAATTCACAAGGAGGCAATGAAAAGTCTTTTAGTTGCGGTGGCAGATGATTTCAAAGACTTGCTACTCGTATGGAATAAGCGCATTCAAAGTAGGCAGAAGAAAAGAGCTGAATCCGCAACAGACTGTTTCTTCTCGTATTAAGAAAAGAAAATAAATGAACGATATATGCAGGTAGCTGGTATTTTATGCAGCAATAAAGATAATATAGAAATCGCATATATATTGATATAAGGTTTGCAAATGAGCAGCTTAGAACTTGCCTTACATAATCAGACTCATGGTCGCAGGTGGTAGACATACCTTATAATTCTATTAATACACTAGTTCAGTCAATGCAGGTTACTCAGGTCGGTAACAGGATAAATTTCTAAGCCATAGTATATGTGCGGCATCCAAATAGCATAAGCAAGAAGATGGCTTATTTTGAAAGGGAGAGAGAAATTTTAACTGTATAGCTTTTTAAGGAAAAGCTAACGCGAGAAATAGCATGATTGATATGTCTATCAAACTTCAGACTACGCTCAAAACAGGCGGCAGAGTCGGATTTGCTTAATGAGCAGGTGTTAAAGATATGTTACTAAAGTTATAGTACTATAGGAATCACCGAAAGTAAGGATTTTAGTTTTTTGAGAGTTAATAAGATATATGGTTATGACTAGCCCATCTACAGACAGGTAATAGATCATCTTGAACTTTGACGACACAATCGGGCATGGTGCGATTAGAGCTAGAACCATATATGTATATATAATTGATGTCGTCGGCGAAGATACGAACAGTACACTAAGAGACACAAGATATGTCATTGACAAACAACATAAATAACAATGGACCCAATATCGTACCATGGGGTACACCAGAGGACAGTCTAAGGACTTGAGACGAGCTGCCTCCACAACTTACAAATTGCGAGCGATTTGATAGTAAGGAAAACAAAAGTTTACAAGATGTACGCGAGACATTAAATTGATCATAAAGTTTAAAAATAAAGATATTGTGATTAATGGAATTAAAAGCTTTACTTAAGTCTAGCAAAGCAAAAACAGAAGGCTGTTTAATGTCCAATGATTTACGTATTTCATCCGTCAAACTTAAAATCAATGAGGTACTATGGTGCTGCCGAAACCCTGATTGATAGGGCTTTAATAACTTTAGTCTTTCAACGTGGCGAGTGCGTTGATCCTTCATAATAAATTTGGTTATTTTAGAAAAAGCGGGTAAGATTGCAATGGGTCTGAAATGATCAGCACGTGACCAATCATTGTTTTTTCTTGTTCACTGGTATTATTTTAGCAGTTTTCCAAGCAAATTGGAAAGAAACTGGTTGTAAAAATATTGTTAATGAAGTGAAAAATATGGTTACATATAACAGATAGATAATTTTTAGAAAACATATAGAAATTGCATCAACCGATATAGCATTTGATTTAATTCAATTTATTGCGCAAAATAATTCAGTCTCATTAATATTACGAAAGCTTAGACCACCATTTTTATCTATAAAATCATCGAAATTAATATTAGAGCTAGGTGTAGAAGAGGACGACACGGATACAAAAAATTAGTTTAAATCGTCAGGGCTAATATCACAGAAATTGTTATCACAGTTACATAGATGCGCCAGATTTTTTAATTCTAGTTCAAATATTTTTGACTGAATTGACTCTGCAGAAACACTTGGAAACGAATCTCCTCTTATGTTTGCGAATAGTCTTCTTTGCTATATTGCGGTATTTTTTATAATTAAGCTCATTGCTAGGTGAATTAGTATCGAGATATGCTTTCACAGCAGGATCTCTTAAACGTATAGCATTAAAAATTTCAGAACAGTTGAACCAGTGATTAGAGGAGTGGTTAACAGTTTTAGTTTGCTGTGGGATATGAGTGTTATATAAACCTGTTAAGGTTGAATTTAAAAATTGTAATTATGATTCAGTCATTGATTTGATAAATGGGGCAAAATATGTTGCATCGACAGCATTACGCAACACATTTAGATTGACAGGCTCATAGCATCTAAAGGAAACTGTAACAGGAACAGAGTTTGAACTAAATTTCTATGCCATAAGTAAAAATGCATGCTTGGAATTAAGAGCTGGAAAATAAAATTGATTCGACAGAGTTACAGAGTTGACATTACTAACAAGAAAATAATCTAACAACGATAAAGACGCTGAAGACTAGTATTAAGAAGATTGTAATTAGTCACCCATTACTATTTCTTTATAACGAATGCACAAGTCGCTCAAAAAACTATCTAGCTCATTTACATTACTATGCGGCATATATACAACTCCAATGAATAGATTGCTCATTCTGAAATTCAAATGCACAAATAACGTTTCACAAATGCCATAACTAGAGACTTTCAGAACAATACGCGCTTTGATTTTATCAGTGACCTACAAAGCAACCCCTCCTCCACGAGAACCACAGCGATCATTCCTAAAAATCTTACATCCAGAGAAATTAATTGAATTATTTGAAAGATATGATTTTAGCCATGTTTCCAAAACTCCCACATCAAGATAATTACCGTTTAGTACATTTTTTATTTCATCTAGCTTAGAAGAATTAGAATTTGATTTGAGAGATTGAGCATTTAAATGTACAATCCGTAAGGAATTTCTTGTCTTAGAAGAGAAGTATTTGATGAAATAGTTATCACTCACAATGGAACCAGTTAAGCTACCCAGTGTCAATAACTAAACCAAGAAAAATGTGCGCATTGACATAAAAGTGAAGATAAAATAGCCAAAGTACACTATAAAACATTTAATTAATTTTGGAACTAAAACTTCGATTAGTCGTACCTGGCAGTGTAGATCTCAGTGCACATTCAAGCCCGGATGGATCTAGTTTATCTTTTTTATATTAAAAAAAAGTTCAATAAGAGCGTAATATAAAAAAGAAAGTAATTTGGTCAAAAATAAATTATAGTTTTACAAATTTTTTCATTCAGTCACTATTTTCCTTACACTATTGGCCTGTTTGTTATTTTTAAAATATTTTTCTCTAAAAAATTTATGCAGTATATAGGTACTTACTTAAGGTCGTAGCTTTCAATTCTTTATGGATGAACAATATCATCAGATGCGGCATTTAGTACTGATCCCTAATGGATTCGATTATACCGTATTTGATACTAAGCAATTTTCATGCGTAATATACCGAATTACACCGAAATTAACTGACCAATTAAGAACCTTTTATATTGAATTAGGTAAACCGAGATTTTTAGGCTCTAATAAAGTTTTAGGATATTCGCGGTAGCACACCGAGGTTATCACCGGAATACACCTAAATTACACCATGTACACGAACTCTAGAAAAAAATAAACAAATAGCGCCTCTACTTTTGATATGACCCATTAAGACCAAATTCACCATATTTTAGTTGTAAGTCGTGTCTTCAGTTTTATATTTTTACACATGCTCCCAACGAAAACATCAGCTCCTTCATGATTTTAAGCTTACTTATAGTCAGGCCCACTTCGACGAATTGTTATGTACTACTTGATCTATTTCGAAGAACACTCAAATATACGAGTAACGTGGAATTGTAAATATTTTTGTGTTCTGAATTACATAGCGACCTTACAATCGAATACACCGAAATTACACCCTATGACCCGGTGAAGGCAGATCCCCAGGGATACCTAATTTGTCAAAAAAATATTCTTTTGGCGAATTTGACCATATGACGCATACGTTCTATGAAAACATTTCACCTGCCTTAAAGGACTTCGATGACAAGTACAATCCGGTAGCTTCTAGACATTAACGGAAGATGATGAGCTTGTTATTCCAAGTCTATGCCTATCGCTCGCTAAACAATTTGTAAAAATATTGCCTCCCAAATTTCCTTGTCTTTTTTAAAGCGCAAGATTTCACATTCAAATATTCGCCTAGTATTATTTAAGACTTGTTTTTCGTCACAGCACACATACATATACATATGTATACGATTCATCCTTCAATGCATTAAGTCATCATTTCGTATTAAAATAGATTAACTTCTGCAGTTTGCAGATATTTTAACATTTCTCAGAACGATATTAAATTATCTTTAGAAAGGATTTGAAATTTTGTTAACTAATTCAAACTGTTGAATTTGTGATTTATTTTATATACATTCATTTAATATTATACTCGAATTTCGCTTTGCATATGAAGAAAAAACCGTTTGCACATTTTTTGTTTGAGAAATATTTTTGGGTTTTGAAAAATCGACTTTTCAAATCCAGTTAATCTGGCATTAAAATTAATAAATTAAAGTGAAGAGAAAAAAAAAGAAAAATAAAGAAATAAAAGAAATTAGAAGTTGATTGGTTTTCCAAAGGCAGCAGCAATGTTAGCTTCTCGGAGTGCTTCGGAACAGGTCTATAGAAAAAAATTAGCTCGTAAGAAAATTTTGTTTACAAAATTGATATGCATAACGTACGGGATGGGCGTGGCAAACACGCGCAACATCTTCAGCAGAAGCACCATATTCCATTGCCAATACAGCTTCATTGATAAGTTCACCAGCACCCTAAAACACATATGAAAATAAAATAGATACAAAATTTAATCTAAAACGCACTATCATATACTCACTGGTCCAATAATGTGTGTACCCAAAACTCTGTCGGTTTGTTTGTCAGCTAAGACTTTTACAAAGCCATCGGTATCATTGTTGGTCTTTGCACGGGAATTTGCCATGAATGGAAATTTGCCAATTTTGTATTCAATGCCCTCTTGCTTAAGCGCTTCTTCAGATTTGCCAACCCACGCAACTTCAGGATGTGTGTAGACTACACTGGGTACGCAATTATAATCAATATGCACATGTCCACCTTTAATACCCTCAACACAAATAATACCCTCATCTTCGGCTTTGTGTGCTAACATAGGTCCATGAATACAATCACCAATGGCATAGATACTGGGCACAATTGTCTGGAATTGACCATTTACTGGAATGCGTCCCTTGTCATCTTTGACAATGCTGACGTTTTCGAGTCCCAATCCTTCAGTATAAGGGCGACGACCAACGCAAACAAGCAATGCATCACAGCTTAATTCTTCCTTATCGCCAGACTTGACATTTTCTACAGAAACGGTGACATTGTTACCACTGCGTGATGCTGCTGTTACTTTAGTGCCCAGTTTAAATTTCAGTCCTTGCTTGGCGAGAATCTTTTGGAAACCTTTTGAAACTTCAATGTCGATACCCACACCACCGATTGTGTCCATAAATTCAACAGCAATAACTTCAGCGCCCAGACGTGACCAAACCGAACCGAGTTCTAAGCCAATGACGCCAGCACCAATAATAACCATTTTCTGGGGTACTTGTTTCAAAGAAAGAGCGCCAGTGCTAGACACGATAACTTCTTCGTCAATCTAAATACAGAATAAAAAAATATGTGAATGACGATGATATTTTAAAAAGATAAGAGATTGGCTCTCTACTACTAACCGTAATGCCCGGAAATGGTGTAACTTCGGAGCCTGTAGCAATCATGATATTCTTGGTCTTAACAGTTTCAACAGAACCATCGCTTTTTTTTACCTGTACCTCGTTGGCGTTGGTAATGGTACCAAATCCAGTGAGTTGTGTGATTTTATTTTTTTTGAATAGCTGCGCAATGCCGCCTGTGAGGCTCTTCACAGCGGTGCTCTTTTGACCCATCAGTTTCTCTAAGTCTAAAGTGACACTGCCACAGTTTATGCCACGATTAGCAAGATCACCAGAATGTGCCATATGGTAGAAATGAGAGTTATTAAGCAGCGCTTTGGATGGAATGCAACCAACATTGAGACAGGTACCACCCAAAGTGGCTTCTTTTTCAACGCTGACAGTCTTCAAGAAATTTGAAAGAAAACGATACTAGAGATAAAAGACCAGTTAAAGCTTTAACAATTTTATTACCTTCAAGCCCAACTGCGCTGCTTTGATAGCAGCGACATAACCGCCGGGACCAGAACCAATAACAACCAGATCAGCTTCATGTGTGGTGGAATAGAAGCGGCCGTTTATAGCACCAAGGATAGCGCTATTGGTACGCAATGGAGTCTAAAAAAAATGGTTAAGTAACTAAATTGGAAAATAAAGTATTTATAATTGATAAAAGCTCCGCTCTTCCTCAAAGCTTTCCGATTTCGTATGGACGAAGGTTTTAAACTATCTTATCAAAAGCAAATTTCCCTAAAAAATTATCATAAGTTTTTTTCAAAAAAATTTTCGTTGTGGGTCTTGTAGAAATCGATGTTAATCGAATTGGTTATTTGTTGGTTCAGATAAGTTGTCCTCTCAAAACAAAAACTTTTATTCGAAAAATAAAATTATTCCAATAATAAATAAAAAATTTTTTCGAAAGAAATATATGTACAGAATTTGAGCCCACTTTCGAAAAACATGTATAGTTTTAATAGATGGGAAAAGCTACAAAACTGATTTTGGAAGAAGACGGAGTATCTCCTATGTCCCCACCATTTATGAAAAAAAAATAAATTATTGCACCACTTGATGAGAAAAGTTTAAAAATTGATTTCGGAAGGAGAATTTGGCATTAAAGCAAAATTTTTGCATGATCCATTATTTGGATAGTGCGCAATGCTTTTTCGCATTATTCACTATTTAAATAATGCTCAATGTACTATTTTGTACTGATATTTTCATAAAAAACAAAGCGATTACCGTTGATTTAGTGTCGGAAGATCATGATAGTTATGATAGCAGAATACTGCTCAACAAACTGATGAACGATTGAATGCAATCTCAGATATTCTAAAAGAAAACCCATATATAACCAAAATATGTAATGACCAACGGAATCCTTCATAAACACGTCAGCAATAATTTGAATGAATAGCAACATGAAGAGCAGCATAACAAAAGATGTTCACGGAAGAGATCATTTCCATTATCAAAAGATGGAAGAACTGATTGATAAAGAATATTGACAACTTGCAAGGGTGAACGATCTTTACATCAGTCACATATTGACTATACTGGTCCTATAAAAGCATCCAAAAAACATTACCGTTATGTATTTGCAATTATTGATGGTTTTATTTAATTTTTTGCCTTTTTCCCACAAAAACTTTAGGTACTGAAGAACCTAAACGTTTGGTAACCCTGAAAGGATTACAGCTGATAGAGATGGTGCTTTTACGGCCAATGCTTTTCAAAATTATTGTACAGAACGAGACATAAAGGCTTCGCACATAACAATTGGAGTTCCAAGAGTTATATCCGGTTTGACCAAGCTTTCGATAGACGATCCTAAAAAATAGCATAGTCATACTAAGCCACTACAACAGCAATTAAGCTCAACATATCGACGAGCAGCTAAATGAGTCCTTTCAAAACTCCTACAGTTGTTGAAATGCGTACGAAGCTAGATGTCAAACTATTAGAAATTATTGAAGAGGAAACTATTAAATGTTTCGAAGATCGTCGTCAAAAATTAAGAGAGCAAGTAAAAATAGAAATAGCAGCGATGCAGATGAAAAACAAAAGGCAATACGACGCTAAACGAAAACAACCCCGAAGTGTAAGGTTGTTGATTTAGTGGCTATATAAGTTTCAATTTGGAACTGCACAAAAGATTAGACCGAGTTTTATAGGACCATATCGAGTTATTACCATCAAAGGATTTGATAGGTACCAAGTAGAGAAAGAGGGTGATTCAGAGGGTCGCAAAACCGACACTAGCGCTGATCGAATGAAGCCTTGGCAATATTCTGACGAATACGACGTTATATTTTCCGATAGAAGCAGCAACTGTGACAACTTTCCAGATTTCTTGAGGTCAAAAGATAATGCAGGGCGGTCAATTGTGGGATGTGAATGCTCATTACCTCCAAGTTTTCTATTTCCTTAACATACTCAACAGGCAGATCTTATTGCGGTAACGTCGTTTACGGCGTCATTAACCGGGCAACTGTGGTATCCGTAGATTAAGTTGTTTGCACACACAAATTATATAAAAATAGAGAGCAGATCAAAGGATACAGATTTTTAAGTAGAACGCTCAGTAGAGCTGAGTAGAAGTGTTTCAGCGGAAAAGATTAAACTTGGTTACATATTTGTTAATTTAATTATTAATTTACTTAATTACTTCTACAAAGAGTTTTTGTATATTTTGTGAATTGAACTTAATAAAAGTAAGATAAAAGTGAGATTGCAGTTATATTAATTAGGAATCCCTACATACATACGTACATATCATCTTTTATGTACTATGTTCGGTGATAACGAAAACTGTAAATAATGGAAGAATTTTTTGAATATATGAGGTGTTACATTTCAGCTTCAGGGTTTGATATAAAAATAATGTGAAGTCTGGTTCAAACTTGAATTTGAATCGAATGCGACTAGGACATCGAATTATTATTCCGAGTACATAGAAGATTTCGAGTTTTCGGGTATACAACAGAGGAGTAAAGGAGAAAAATTGTTTCTGAGTGCTTTTCAAATGATTTGAAGAACAAAGTACGAAACTTATTTCAGAAACTTTTCTCGCATTATTTTTGTTTGAAATAATACTTATTTTACGTCAATAAGCAAATAAACTAAAAATTTTGCGCTTGATTCCTCAGAAGCTTGAACAATTTTAAGCATAATTACGTAGACATCTTTTATATTTATAACCTTCGATTCAACCGCTCAAAATTTCAAGTTCAATGTCGCGTACGCATACTATCTGAAAATCAAAAGTAACCAAAAACATGATGTCTATTGACCCTCCTCAGCAACCAAAGCAGTATCACAATACAAAAGCGCAGTGATTATCAATAACGTCATAGCCGATTAGTATCACCTGATAAGATTTCATTACTTAAAAAATTTAATCAGAGTAAATTGCATTAATACTTAATAAATAAGGCTCCCGTCATTTCAGCACCTTGAAATTGTAAAAATAAAAACGGAAACAACCCCATGTAGTTCACTAAAAGGTCTACGAATATCACTTGGTAGCACCTCTAAGTGCAATTTAATTTTTTTCTTTTTCTCACTTTTTCCGATGTTAACCAATCATTTCATCAACGAGTGTCGATTTCTCCTAAAACTTAAATGGATTTTAGTCAAATTTACAGTATTATTAAGGTTAACTTGTGCATTGCATAACTATGAAAATTTTTCGAGGAATCGCGACTGTCCAGAGGAGCCCCTGTCACTTTTCTCTTTTCAACACACACAAATTATTTTGGCTACACCTTCGTTACCTTCATTACGACCGTAAAAGCGTTACGTAGATTGCACTGCATTTTTATCGCGCTAAAATTAATTCGTTTTTTTATTACAAAGTTTTTGTTAAACTTGTTTAATTTTAGTGCGCCCGGTCAGCCGTTTTTCGTTAATCACTGCCACAATCTTTGAGTAGAACGTTGCTAAAGAAAACCAATCTAATGCACGAAATATGCGAAAAAGTTCCAGAGATATGTCAAACTGACGGTACTGAGAGAGTGCTGTCTCTCATATATATCGATATATTAATATATCAATAATTTGCAATATCGTGACATTCTCTAAGCATAACATGCATTGAGAAAAGTGTCGTCCAACTTTACCGTTCTGCCGATGATGTCACTTTCCTTGCTTTCCTTAATATGTATAAAAAAAGTTCTAATAGGACCTATGATAGCGACGGTGTCCAACAATACATATTTTCTTCATAGCTCACTGTGTATCATTTTGAAGCTTAAGTTTCTATGCAGATTCCCACGCATATTTTAAGAAATTCGCAGAGGTCTAGCCCAGAGCTTTCCGCATAATTCCTTCCAACAATTTTATTGAATACCAGACCAAATTATTTCTTGCATTTGCCCCATTACCTAGGGCTGCCAGGTTGAAATCAATGATTCAAAGCTTTCTCAAGATTGAATTTATTATGTTAAAATTTTGGAAAAACTTGATGATCTGGTTTTTTTTAATAGCCAATGTTCGAAAATTTTTTGATAATGCCAAAAAAAAATCTCTTCAACTAACAGCTGTGTCAAATTCTTACGGTACATGCGTTCATATAAAAACCATTTTCAAAAATTGACTTTTCAAAAATATAAATCAAATGTGCTTACATTCGATCATGGGTCGGCGAACTATTTATATGTTCATTTAACAATTTAGTCTTCTTGATGTTGCCTGCACTGAGGCCAATAAAGAGAAATTATGACAAGAGCATTCGTTGACATTTCGCCCAGTCTCAAGATGGCGATAAAGCTAAAAACTTCAATGCAACTTGTTTTCCAAGTAAAAATTATTCACTAAATTAAATAAACAACACGCGCAAAATGCAATAAAAATATAAGAAAATAAATAAACTAAACTGATTTTGTAAATTTTAATCAAGTGCAAGTGTTATAAATTATTATTAAAAATTTGTAAAGAAATTGGCCAGAAACCTCGAATTTGAGTGTCGAAAGCGAAAAGTATTGCAAATTATTGAGTAAAGAAGTGGCCACAGAGGGTGGTGCACAAACAAATTTTTAAAAAATATTTCCATTGACCAAAAAAGGGGTTAGCAGAAAAAAAGAAAAATAAGTTTTGACCGGGGGTAAACAACGCCACCAAAGTTGTTTAACTTGGTTGGTCTCGTAAGGGAGAAGGGGTGTCGCGACACAGCGTCAACTGTGCAAAATGATGAACAACTATGGTAACATGATGATCGGTGATCAATTCCGTAAAATGGAATCAACATATTCACCAAAATCATCACCGCACGGTGGACGCTCGCCAGTGGTTTCCCGACAAGATTCATCGGGCACTTTAAAGACCACCATATCATTGGGAAAAACACCAACAATTATTCAGACGGGTCCTTTCTATTCGATGAAAGAGCCACCAGGTAAGAACTTTGTGGTAGTTCAGTAAATTGTGTAATTTTTAAAATTTTTTTGTCATTTTCCAGGTAAAGGTGAACTCACTGGCGATAAGGACTTAATGACTGAGTACGGACTGCATCATACACTCACAAAATTCAAAGACAAAAAAGTAAAAGAATCGCTGTCTTCATTTCTGCCAAATTTACCTGGAATTTTTGATGGCATGAACAATTTGGTATGAAATTTTCAGAATTATTTCAAAGGTTTTTCATTTGTGGTTACAAAAATTTTAATGAGCAATGCATTTTTTTCTTATGATGTTTTAAATACAAAAATTTAAAATTGAGTGCAGACAAAATCACTTAAAAATTATGAAAGAAAATATAAGATCTACGCAAAAATAAAGAATGTACCGAAAAAAAAGCCAGAAACTTTGTCCTTAGAAACCCTTTCATAAAAAATCTTTGAAAAGAATACCAAATTTAAGATGTGCCCCAAAGATACAAAAAGAAAGAAAAAAATAAGTGCAAACAAGTGTCCAAAAATAAGAAATAAACAACATTTTCCAAAGAAAAATCACACAAAATTTTTACGGAAGACTTACTAGATTTTCTCTTTTTAAAATTCGTGTTGTGTTTCCTCAGAAAGATAATGGAATTTCGCGAGTGCTCAGAATTTTTGTATGTTTAACATAGTTTCGAATTTTTTAACCCAATTTTTCGACAGTACAAAAACTAAAGCAGTCAGTCAACTATCTTAACACTAGTATTACTTTTGGTGGTTCGACAATATTCTTCCAGCAGCATTTTAACTTAACGTCAGTATTCACTTCTAATTGAGAACAAAAAAACCAAATCGCACGAATTATAAAGTCAAACAGAAATAACACATATCCAGAAAACACACATATCCAGAAATCACTAAACCTTTTCATGATCAACTTTCACGCATTGAAAACTATTTATCCAAAGATTGCATACATACATATGTCGCTTTCGAAACGACATACATGATCTCTACGATCTATAAAAACATGATTAACGTGAAACATTGCAAATATGAACTCTTAGACACTCCATATTTAGAACCAAGCAAATATCCCGCGGTTAACCAATAGCTAATAAATATTGATAAAAATTCACCAGAAAACTGTATGGATATGTTTATTCTATGGGTTGGAATATAAGTGGAGCATAAAATTAAAGTTAAAAAACTGTCGTTGCAATTCCATATCTCTATCCGTCTGTTAATATTAAATATATCTGATTTTTAATTTCGCATCCTACGTCAAGAAAATATTAGACACCACCAAAACTTATAAAAAAACTTAGTTAACATCACTCTGTCTTTATAGGAGAACAGTACATTACGCAGCGTCATAGAAAAGCCACCTATAGGTGGCAAAGAGCTCCTGCCAATGACTGCAGTGCAATTGGCCGGTTTCCGCTTGCATCCGGGTCCAGTAAGTTTACTCATCACTAAAATTGAATTGTAGTCTTATCCTTACGCTGTCAATTATTATATTTTCAGTTACCGGAACAATATCGTGCTTTAAATACAACGCCCGCGCGTAAGCACAAAAATAAACATAAAAAACACAAACACAAGGATGGCGCCGTGCCGCAGGAAACGTCATTGATGGGTAAATTGCATATAAAGATTTTTCAAAAAAATAATGTGCATACATATATAAAATAACCTTTAATCGTTCCACAGATTCCACCGGGTTGGAGCCGTATGAAAAGAAACATAAAAAACAAAAACGACATGAGGATGATAAAGAACGTAAAAAACGAAAAAAGGAAAAGAAACGTAAAAAACAAAGGCATAGTCCCGAGCCACCTGGTTCAGTGCCCTCACAACAGCAACAACAACTGCCTACGCAGCCACCGCTGCAGCAGCAACAATTGCTGCAATCACCTATGGTAGGGGTCGGCGGTCTGAGTGTGGGTCTTGGCGCAAATATGGGTGGTAGCATGCAAACTGGCGGTGGCGCAGGTGCAGGCCCAGGCGGCTTGATGATGTCGCAACAAACGCCTTTGTTTTAAACTTAAGTCAAAGTAATTATAAAAAACAGTCTCCCGCTGCAAATAAGCAAAGTAAAGCAATTATGGACATTTTTTATTAGAAATTTTTTCTTTTTGTTTAAGTTTGTTTTTCTTTAGTTTATAATTTGCGCTATTAGATAAATTATTTTCCTTCAGTGCTAAAAAAAGATGAAACAAAAAAACTGTTCTTCCAAAGCATTTCTCAGTATATAATTTCACTGTTTTCATACCGACATTTTATTGTTGTTAAATGTAAAATGTAAGATAAAATAATTTGGAAATTATGTTAAATTCCAGTAACACTCTTTGCTCGATTTGCTGCATGTAAAACTTCTATTTAATACTTTTTAATTTTAGTTACATAATAACACTTAGTTTAGTTTTAGTTGTAAATTCATTAAGTTAAGTATTTAAAATACAAAATGAAGCTCCCAAGATACAACAGCAATTACCACTCGCAAATACAATGCAGCACTTTGCAATTCTTTTCTTTTCAAATTAAATTTTACGTGCTGCAGTGTATTAGAGAGAAAGTAATGAACTACAAAAATAGCTCGTTTGCTGTTTTTTAAGTTTAACTTAAGCGATATATTTAATATTAGTTAAAAATTCATTTAAAAAAAAATCATACTGAAAGCAAAATAAAACAAAAATAGAATGATCAACAATAAGTTATAGGTATACATAAAAAATAAAGCTATTATAATGTGCATTACAAAACAATGATTTTTACTTGAAAATATTTTAATTATAATGATGTATTAGTATAGCTAGTATATTTAAATTATTATATTCAATTTAAATATTAACCTTGGCGAAGAATAAAATGTTTTCTGATAACATACGACGAATCCACTTACACATCAATCCGATTATGAATGGAATCTTTCGAATTACATTGTTTTGATGTGTGAGTGACGCTGCTGAAAAAAAGATTATCTAATATACATTTCAATTTTATTAGAAAATTTGTTACAGGACTGTTTAATAAGTGGGGATATTTTCACTAGTGGGTGTGGTATCTCAACTCATTCTCCCCGTCCTATTGTATAGCGCTGACGCATGGATGATGACAAACAACGATGAGAAGATATTAGGAGCTTTCAAGAGAAAAATTCTTCGGAAGAACTGTGGTCCAGTCTGCGTGATGGTGGAACTCGCAGAAAAGGCCGTCCTAACGTCCGTTAGAAGGAACAAGTTGACGAAAACCTGAAGGCGCTTGGTGTTTCTAAGTATCGTCAGCGCGCGCACAGCAGAGGCAAAAGGTGCATCATTTTGGAGTTGGCCGTCGGTTGTAGCGCCAGCTAAGTAAGTAAGTCTTAAGCAATTAATTGACAAATTGGATTCATCACTAATTATTGGATATGTAATAAGTCTATATATTTTTTTCATTGTCCTTATCGCAATAATTGCAAAAATCAATAATATTTTGGTTATTGTATAGATTTTGATCATAAAAAAATCTAAATTTCTCCAGTCGGTGTCTAACTATTATATTGACTACCAACTATTTAACTGGCCAAGTATATATTTTAATTGACATACTATTAAAATATGTAGTTGGCTAACTATTTACTTGTCTTATGCGCTGGCTGTAAGAGTGTCGTTTTATTCATTCAGAGAAGTTATTTAGGAGCAAGTGCTAGCTAGACAGCTCATATTCAGACGAAAGTGGGCCTATTCATTTTTGAATTATTACGATGGAGTTGCAAAAACTTTAAATATGACTTGCACGCAACTCTTCGTCTTTTCCTACTTGGCTGGAGACATTCCTGATTCAAGTAATAAAGCTGAAGCTTAAACAATACCTATAAAATTTCACATGAGCTTAGAAAATTAGACAAAAATGTGTTGTCAGGTTATTTTATCAAAACTATGACACGGGCAGTAGAATCGTCTCGAAACTGCCGGAGTCAATGACAGAACTTACAACTATCATACGATTGTTTGGTTATACTTACTGTTACACGAGCGGTGCGAAGAAATCTGATTGATGAAACTAGGGACATTGCTATATTTTAAATTTTTTAAAAATAAATGTTATGTGTAACGGAAAACGAATTCTTCAAAGAATTGTTCCACCTATAAAGTGTCTTCATCTTGTTTATTTATAAATCAACTGAAATTCATATTTATTCGGTAACGAGTTGAAAAATTTTTTATTATATTTTATCATATCACATGTTTTTGGAAATCATGATATTTATATGTACAAACGCGACCATATTGGGTTATAGAAAAATGTGGGATTGAGCTTCCTATTATGTGCTACAGGCACTGTCCAACAATGACTGCAATTAATACCAAATACAGTTTGAGCAGCACTGCTTGTCAGCGCAAGGTCATCACAACGAACAGCTGATTTCTTGCTTGGAAACTTTACTGACATTCGCGTTTCATTGAAAATAAAGAATGTTAGGAGCGCGCCACCGGAGAAACTTTTTTTTAAACATCAAAAGCTTTTTAACATTGCAGTGTCATGGAAAATTGCACAGTCGAAAATTTGAAGACAGGGGAGTGAATGAAAAGTTGTCGCGAGGAACGCGTTTGTTGTCGATAAGTAATAGAAATTCGCACCACGGAAATCAAATGTAATTAAAAAATGTACAAACGATTGTGAATAAACAGAATTGAATAAATCCATATAGAATAGATAAAAGTTCTAGTGATAAAAAAGGAACATACTTGCAGCTATGTTCATTACATATAGATAAAAATTAAACAAGCAAAATTATTGTAAATCGCTACATTTTCTGTAAACTAAGTTAATTTTCTTTTGTCTGCAGCAGGGGTGCAGAACTCTTAACTTTTCCAGTAACAAGAACGGAAGTGACTACAGCAACAGCAATTATGTATAAGCAAATAAGTCAAAATCTGCTGGAGCTGCCGTCTGCCAAGGTGACCGCATGGTTGGAAACATTCGATGCAGTAATAACAGATTGTGATGGTAAGTGGGTACAACAAATTACTTGCCTTGTGTATATTTTCTTCTTTTGTAGTTGTTGTCATTGCGTAATTTGTGTATCCGTTCATGTACTTGAGCGCTTTCCAAGTAGGTCGGCAGTGGCGAGTCCACGGCCAAGGTTGTACGGTCATAGCGAAAGTGAAAAAAAGCTCACTCTGCACAGTGGTGTAAATTACCTACCTATGAAATGTAGTATGCATATGGGTATGTGATTTATAGATGTGTGTATGTGTGTACTATGTATGGGCTCGAGCTTAAGTACTAATAAAATTTCATTCAGGAATGTCAATAAACGAAATGCTAGTGATATATTAACCTTCAATTTCTTAGGCACATGACAAGCGGTATCAGGGTTACCAAGCCGTACAAAAGCATTTTCTGGCCGTCCTAGAATTTTTTTTTTCTGAAATGGTAAAAAGTAAAAATTTTTTTTGGAAAAAGTTAATGCCCTTATTTGTTGGTCACTAATATTAAAAATTGATTCATAATATGGAAAATATTTAATTTTTTGTGAAGGAAATACTTGATGAGCTTTGTTTTTATGCTTGCTAATCAAAATTTTAAGTCCATGAAACAAAAATCGCCGGCTATAATTTCTACCAGGTCGCCGGCTTTGACATGAAATTGCGGGCTTGGCCGGGTTAATCACGGTCATAAGGTGTTTTCATACCTGTTGAGCTAAGAATTCTCAGTCTGGCGACCATTAGTGGTTATAGTTTCTGTGTCAAACGACACAAAATTATTTTTCCTCACAATATATCGTTCGTATAAGTAGAACAGAAACTAAGTTCAGAAGCTTTTAAAATATTGCAAATTTTCGATAAATATTTCATAGCATAAATAAACCGTTCTATTGAACAATTTCTGGTTTTAAGAGACTGCAATGATCAGACCCCACTCGTCATTTTTTATATGCCTTTAATGAAAAAGAACGGTTCTAATCTTGCAAAATTTCATAAATACTAGAGTTTTGGAAAAAAAGAAATTTTGAAGGGCCGTAAATTCCTCATTTTCAACTAGGCAACCCTGAACTCTAACTATATCCCTTCCTTGGAGTTCAGTATATGTACATATCTCCTTACCAAATTTCATCAAGATTAGTCGATTAGTTTAGCTAAGAAACATATTTCCCTGTTAGGGACGAGGTACTGCCTACTTAAAAACAAATATCTTTTCTTTCTCAAGCTTCAATCTATCTCTATACTAGATATCATCAAAATCAGTCCATTAGTTGAGCAGTGAAAACGTATTTTCGTGTTAGAGGAGGAACTGCATTCTGCTCTGCCCCTTTTCACAACTTTTCCAAAAAAAAAAAAAAAAATTAAGCGATTAATTTGTGTTATGGAAGTTAAAAAGGGATGGAACGGTTTTGTAACTGACTATTTATATATACTATGTAGATAAGCTATCTGCTTACATCTCAAAAACTATTCAATTGATGTTTTTGATTTTCTAACATTGATACAGAAAAAATCGAAAGTAACCAAAAAACAAAATTTAACAATAAAAATATTTTTTAAAGCAATATTTTTTTTTAATTTTTGATCATACTTGCCACACTGTAAGCTGTGGTCTTCAACAAAAAAAAAGCTTACATCTAAAACAACAACAAAATTTTTTATTTATTGCTATCAAGTATTAATTTTGCACAACATTTACATTTATCCCATTCCATCTCCATCAGGTGTCCTCTGGATATACAGCAATGTCCTTGAAGGTTCTGTAGAGACTATGAATCGCTTCAAAGAGTTGGGTAAGAAGATATTCTTCTGTACAAATAACTCAACGAAAACGCGTAAGGAACTACTAGAAAAGGCACAAAAAATGGGTTTCAATATTGAAGAAAATGAAATTATCTCAACTGCACACTCTGCCGCTGCCTACCTCAAAAATCGCGATTTCAATAAACGCGTCTATGTTATTGGCACTGAAGGTATTACCAAAGAACTCGATGCTGTGGGTATAGCACATAGTACTGTGGGACCTGATGTAATGCAAGGTACACTGGCACAGTATCTGTCAGAGCATTTTAAACTGGATGATGATGTTGGCGCTGTTATTGTGGGCTTTGATGATCATTTCAGTTTCCCAAAAATGACAAAAGCTGCCTCATATCTTAGCAATCCAGAATGTTTATTCATTGCCACAAATACAGATGAACGTTTTCCAATGCCAAATATGGTGATTCCTGGCTCGGGTAGCTTTGTACGTGCTGTAGAAGTGTGTGCTGAGCGAACACCGGTAGTGATTGGCAAACCAAATCGTGGAATTTGTGAATGGCTTATCAGTGATGGAATAATAAATCCGTCCAGAACACTTATGATTGGTGATCGGTAGGTATTGCCGTATATTATAAGTATAATAGCGCATTTTAGCTAAAAAAACTTCGAAAATATTTTGAGGTTTGCAATTAAAAGAAGACAAAAGAATTCTTAAGTCTCAAAAGATTCATATTTTTGATAAAAACATGAGCCTAAAACTAGTTGTTAGCCACGCATATATTTTGACTCTTTTCAAACTCTCTTATGTTTCATAAATTCTGAACTTCAAAAGAGTAACGAACGTACATACTTTATGAATCTTTTCTAACTCTGTTGTGCTTCACAAACTCTGAATTTTATGAGAATAACGGAAAATCAGAATAAACGAAATATGAACTGAATAGTAACAAATAAATAAATGGATAAAACAACAGATTTCAAACTTAAGAAAAAGATTTCCACCACATTTCAAAACCTCGTCACATGAATGCATTAACCAATGGAAATTAAATTTTAATAATGCTACGTCATAAATGCATATAGTCATATACAAATTGATTAACAGTGTCAATAGCTAAGGGTGTCATGACATTATGATGATTCAAGTCTGATCTATTTCTAAATTGTTCATCCGTCATAGCCATACTGTTTTCCAATTTATAAGTAATTCCTCAGACAATTTGAAGATCGTAAAAACTCTGAATTCTGAGTCAGATATCTCACTGAAAAAAGTCAAAATATTATTATTTCAGGCTCAGAATAGTGACTCATAATGAGTGTAAAATCTCAGAACTATGAATCATTTCTAATCTAATTTAAAAAGAGTCGGAATGTTTGCTGTGAAATTTTGTTACAATTATTTTCATTAAAAATAAAAAAATCAAATAAATTGGCTTTGAAATATAGATTTGTAATTGAACTATAAGTTGGATTGTTTTTATATTAAATTCACTTATAAAACATATGACTGTAATAAATGATATAAAGATAAGAACACTACAAATTAGAAATTGCTTGGTATTAAAAACCAATGGAATTAGTACGATCGATTGATTTTTATTCCAAGCATATATTAAATACTTTAACGAACTTAACGAACAGAAAATTTAGTGTATTAAGTGTGGAAATTGTTAGATGTGAATGTGATTCATTCATTGTTTTGCATGACTTTCGTGTCTAGTGACCAAATCACGTTTGGTTTAAAAACAAACTACAATTGTCATTTGAAAATTTGGATATGCTCTGGCTAAAGCTCTAGCGTTTTAAGCTGATTCGAAATTCGCAAAATTCGCGTATTCAAAATTCTGTGCTGCACTTTTTTAAATTAGAGTTTCACTTAGAATTTCGTCACGATATATAAGATTGGTTAAAGTTAAAAAATGCTGCTTTTAAGTTACCATTTTTTTGAATATTTTATTGAATTTTAATTAACATAATCTTTTTCCTTACAGCTGTAACACGGACATACTACTTGGCTACAACTGTGGTTTTCAGACGATGCTCGTGGCTACTGGCATTCATCAGCTTAATGATGTAGAATCGTGGCAGAAATCAAATGATCCTGATTTAAAAAATATGATACCTGATGTATTTTTGCCGAAATTAGGCGATTTGTTGCCATTTTTAGAGCGTAACTGAAGTTGGAGACAATGTATCGACAAAAGTACGGCCAATGGAGATGCTATTTAAATATTTTTTATTTTATTAAAAATATTACCGCAAATACTTTAAAATAGACCTAAAGAACTTTATTTTGTACCAAAATCAAATATATAGCCAATTAAATTTATAGTTTAACAAAAAGTAAAACGCCAAAAATACATACAGTGATGAACAAAACTTTGCAAAGAAAAATTGAAAAGAATAACATCAAACATTAGCTTATTAGAACTGATCTATAAAAGCCTTAGAGGATGTTATCGCTTTTGCAAGTCATAACCAAATAAAATTTGTTTAATTATGTATAATGCACCTAAATTTAAACTGGAAATAATTCAATTAAAGTAGCAGTTGTTCCAGTATAAATTTAGCTGCATGAAACTTGGGCAATAGTAGATTTTGATATAAAGTTTTTGATTATGCCTTGAAGAGTTTGTTTTTGAAAGTGGCAATTAAAGTTTTAGTTATGTTTGCCCTTTTTAAAATAATTGGCTTCAGTTTCGAAAAAAACTTTTTTTTGCTATCAGAAGGGTGTTGAAACTCTTCTCTCCATACTTTTAATAAGTTACCAAACTAATAATCAATGTATTTCGATTGGATTTTCCTACAGAAGTATTTACATTCATAATTGCCTTAACTATCAAGCCCCCACTTAAAATGTGTATTATTGTACGTCCATTGAAAAAAAAAACCTGACGAAAAAAACTAAACGAATTCGAATTGTGAAATTAAATTTTGCATCAATGTTTGTACAATCAAATTAAACAGATTAAAAAAGAAAAAAATTCAAACTTATTCTTAAGAAAAGTTTTGTTGAACACTGTATAACGATTTTTAATTTAATTTGAACTCTATTCACCACAAAATATTTAGTGACCCTACAATATACCATCATACAAAATTTTTTAAATAAAGTTTTTTACAACAAAACAAAAAGATTTAAATGTTCCAATTTTTTTCGTAAAATAAATAATATATAAAAATTAATAAGTACGCGCAATGTTTAAGCATAGCGCAACAAATTTACTAGAGCAACCACCGTCCAAAGTAACTGAGTGGCTCGATTCCTTTGATACTGTCATCTCAGATTGTGATGGTATGTCAAAATAATCAGCTTTTTCATGAAAATTTGTTTTGTAATAATTATTCAGAATTTTTTTTCATACCGCAGGTGTACTCTGGATTCTTAGTAAAAACTTAGATGGTGCTATTGAAACCATAAATCGCTTAAAAGCGAAGGGGAAAAAAGTATTTTATTGCACCAACAACTCAGCAGATTCACGTAGTGAGCTGACAGAAAAAGCACAAAAAATGGGACTAACTCTCGTTGAGCAAGATATGATATGCACTGCACATTCAACTGCCGCTTATCTCAAAAGTAAGGATTTTAATAAACGTGTCTACGTGGTTGGCGCTCAAGGCATAGCTACGGAACTTGATGCTGTTGGTATTGCTCACACTGGCATTGGACCTGATGTACTTGTCGGACCAGTTTACACGTATTTAAGAGAAAGGCTTACGCTGGAAAAGAATATTGGCGCTGTAGTTGTTGGGCGTGATGAGCATTTTAGTTTTCCTAAAATTACCAAGGCCGCTACATATCTAAATGATCCGGAATGCATATTTATTGCTACAAACAAAGATGAACGCTTTCCGTTGGGTGACGTGATATATCCGGGAACCGGTTGCTTTGTAGCTGCAATTGAAGTTGTTACTGAACGTAGTGCACATGTGATAGGAAAACCAAATCCAGATATTTGTCATACGCTGCTTAAAAGTGGGCAAATTGAGCCATGTAGAACGCTGATGATTGGTGACAAGTAAGAAGTGAAAGCGCCTCATTCTCATAATTTTTTGATAACAGTTAATTAATTTCCTTAAAATTATAAATAAAATATTACAGTCTGGCTGGCAAGTCGCATTCCATTGCTCTGGAAGGACCAATTTCATAGACCTTCGAAGCATCGTAATATTTTCTACTTTCGTAATTCATGACATTGGTGCTGAAGTACCAAAAAAATATCCTTGAAATGATATCGTTGGAAGCAAAAAAATATGATATGATATGCCAGTCATACTTTGATATTTGTGACTCAGGATGGTTGTATAACAAAATGATATTTGGAATTTTCATTAAAAAAATATTCTAAATTTCTTAGATTCCAAAGTCTCCTAAGGTTAGACCATAAATTCAAAAGAATTTGCAACCTTAATAAAATTTCGTTAATTTCTGGGAAAAACTCTCTTTAAAAATTTCATACGAAAAATGTGTGTGATTTGACGAAGAAAAACGGGGTCTGATCTTTCCGCCAAATATATTTTTATTATATATATATAGTTCTCTAAGCTGAGAGCCTCTGGCCCTGTTGCACTACGTTTTAGAGACTTTCCGATCTCATCCGCGGAAAAATTAATTACCCACTCAAAAGTTTTCCTCAATGTAATGTGACTTGCCAAATAAATTTTGAAAGATTGCTGAGTCTCTGAAATGAAGTTGTTACTCTGGTGACACACCGAATTAAAGAATGCAAAATTTTTGGAAAATATTCACTTAGGCGGATGGATTACATTCTGCCAACAGTTTTTATTCAAAAATATATGTGAAAGAGAATGGATACGGTGTTTCTGGGAAATTATTATTTTCCAATCGTTTCACTGGTGCAAAGTCTTTACATATTGACAGCTTTTGATCTTTAGAAAATAACAAAAACAAATCGAGTTTTTCACCATGAGCGATCTCTTAAAATCCTTTAATTTGAATGGATATGGGGAGTCATCTCGTTGTAGTTCAAAACAAAAAATATGAAGAACAAATTATTCAATAAATAATTTTTGAAATTTCAACATGGCTTTGAAGAGCTCTGACTCTCTTTGCTGGTTGTATATGTTACATTGCATTCACATAGATAAAACTGTGATTGAAAGCTTAATTTTTGTACATGACACAATATAAGTTGGAAAGCACAAACAATCTCAATGCATTGAACATGCTGTTGCTGCCTTTTTTGTTAAAAAGCCTGCAAGAACACACCGGAGAAGATTGTTGTGCTTTCACACAGCTACTTACTATCGCTCTTGTTAGTAAGTTTAGTTACCTTACGATGAGCAACGGCACCTTGAATATATTTAGTAAATCTGTAGAATGAAGGGAACAATTTAAACTAAAACTTTTTTTTTTCATTGCAGCTTAGGCACCGATATACTGCTCGGATATAATTGTGGCTTCCAGACATTGCTCGTAGGTACTGGAATTCATAATCTTGATGATGTAAAATTGTTGATGCTGTCAGATGATTGCGAAGCTAAGAAAAAGATACCTGATGTATTTTTACCGAGTTTAGGAGATTTGCAAAAGTTTTTATAAAGTTTCAAACTATTTTTTAAATTACAAAAAGTTACGTACAAAAATCGTCCATTATATGAAAAATCAAAAAAAAAAAATTTACAAATATATTGATATATGCCATAGATAAAAGCTTTTGGTATCACGCGGGAGAATCAGATATAGGTTGTAATAGTCACAACAACTTCTGCAAAATACTTTCTTAGTTTTACTTACAAACTTTATGTAAGAAGTGTGAACAAGAACTGAAAAAAAAAAAAAATAAATTGTAAATTTTTATATCGAAAATAAGTAGAGATTAAACGATTTGAAGCTTGGAACTGTTTGGAATATGGCCATGAGCAAGCGTGCAAAGAACTGTTGAATAACATCAAAACAAAGTAATTCAAGGAGTTTTGGACATTTTGAATCATCTCAGACATTTCCCACATAAAACTCAGCTGGTGCAACATCATTGAGCGATTTGCTGTATATATAATTGAGCTGCACATAAAGCTTGTGGATTTTGGGACTGCAAACATCAGACATTAGAAACATTAAACCGCACATGAAATTTCACTGAAAAATAGATTTTTTATAAGCACAGTGCCTCCCCCACTTACTTTTCGCTCAATGCATATTCCGGTTTTTACGGAAAAAAGATCAGATAGTTCCACGAAGAAAGCCATGAAGTGGATCTCACTTGTAAAATAATTTTCGACAGGGTAGAATCAAATATGTGTAGTTATAAGCATGAGAAAAAAGCGGGATATCAAAGCAATTTTTGCAAACTTTTAAAGTAAAAACTTTTGAACCTTGAGAACCTGTTTTCTTTCCCAATGTTTTTAAAGCGATGGGAAAAGTGAACATTCCATCTTTTTACCAAGCGCGAATCACAGAGACGTACTATTGATTGCTTTTCTATCGTATTCATGGCAATGAGCAAAAAAAAATATTTTTGGTTTCACAACATGTACTCTAAGATGGCAATGTTGTTAAAATCTTTCCATGCGAAACCTTTTTCTTAAATGCTTCACTTGTTAATCTTTTAATAAGATCATATATATCATTTGGAGGTCCCTAAAGAGGTGCTTCACTAATGTAATCCTAATTAAACTTCGTGTCCTATTGGTTGTCCAGAAAATTTAAGCGAGTCAATTCAGCTATGACTTGAATTTTGTCTCCAAATACATAGATGAAAATCCACACGGTGGAAATATCAATAAGTAAAAATTCAAAGTGTTGGTATTGGCGTGAATAGAGAGACTTATTATCCTCTTGCAAATATAAGTTCGTTTACATGTCGTATGAGTAACATCTAATTGCACAATATAAATATGTCAGATATGTCATTATGGCTTTTTAACACCTTTAGATTTTTCTCACCTCTGGCTATGGAGTGGATAAAAATTCACTTTAAAAATTTACTACAATCTAATTAAGTCGTGCTTGGTTGCAACAATTTATCTTTATCTTCAAATTCCTACATAAATATATGCATGTTGTTGGACTTGAGGAGTGAACAAGGTTTTAATCTGAAACCTTGTTATGAAGCTTTTAATAAGCTTAAAAAAAAGACAGTGTGTAACAAAACCTGCCAAACATTTTAAAATTTTTTGTATTATTTGTTACAATCAGGATGCAAAACTTGTCATATTAAAGTTTTAAGCTAAAATATCTGTTTAGATTCGAGACACTTCAGGGCTTTTGGCGACTAACAAAGCAATTTTGCTCAATAAAAATATTATAAAAAAAAATATATCTTGCCTTGCTCTGCCTCGTTCGCATAAGTAACAGGGTTGCCGACTAAGTGATCCTTAAATTTTCGTTAGACAGTAGCGTATCTACTTTTAAAATTTTTTTACATGTTATGACCCACTTGGCATGTAACATTTCGTAAACCTTTCTGAAATCTTTCACAAGTAATTTTTCACAATCCAGCTACGTTTCAGAAATCATTCATTTCCTTTTCAGAAACCTTTCTAAAACGTTACAGAAACCTTGCAAGATAAAGGAGGAAACCCACTAAAATGTATCATGTCATCGTGATTTCTTTGCACTGCTATTGCCTTAAGTCATCGTGACTCTGAATAATTGTTTCATTTGATCCACGGCATCACTTGCCTTGATACTAAATGTGGAGTTATTTTGCGTGATGTCTCTTAATTTATAATTGGCAACCACGACACAAAACTATACTAAACATGTCATCAAACAGAAGGTCCACCTTGACAACATTCACACTCACTAATCATCTATCTAGATTTGATGTCGTATGTCTGTACATTAGGGTATGTTTTTTGAAAATTTTGTAGATGGATTTTATTTTTTTTGCTTGAGATTTAAAAATAATTTTCCCAAAATTTGAGTTTCCTAGCTCAAATCTGTAAGTGGTGCGACAGAGTTTCAACACGAATTCGTTGAAATTTTACGAAAAACCCAACTTACTAAAACGTTGAAAAAATTTACCTTATGTGCCAAGATATAGCGATTTAAATTTTTTTTGTTGAAAAAGGCCACCACGCCCACATTTTTCAGGTTTTTTTTTTTAAATTTGGCTCTCCTTATTTGATTGAATTGGGTTTGAAGAAAAGTCTCCCAAAATTTCAGGTCCCTAGATCAAACCTACGAACGGCGCCATCAGTTTATTTCCTATGGAAACAATGACTTTTTTACTAAAACGCAAAAAAAAAAAAATGACTGATTCTTCTGCTTTTTCGTTTTTTCCATAAGAATTATAATAGGAAAAGAGTTTGTTGCGCCGTTCGCAGATTGGATCTAGAGAGCTGGAGTTTTGGCAGACTTCTTCAAAGCCGATTCTATAATATAGGCCTATGGAACCGTAAATTTAAAAAAACAAATAAACCCCTTTGGATATAGTTTGTCCGTATTTTCAGCCTTACGAAAAATGTGAGCGTGGTTTGACAAGAGTCGGTTTTTTTGTAAAATTTAAACGAAATCGGATAGAAACTCTGTCCGCGCCGTTTACAGGTTTGATCTAGGAAGCTCAATTTTTAGCACAATTATTTTTAAGCATCTAGGCAAAAAATAAGTCCACCTACAAAATTTTTAAAAAACACCCTAATATAAGTAAGTTTACTAAGTTGTAGTTTACTAAGTTATGCTAGCGAGCTCTCAACTGCAACTGAACTGAACATTCTATTTCTCACTCACTTCGTAGCTTTATTGTTGATATGTACTTCGTTGCAATTCCTTGAATTTATATGTTTATTTGATATTCTTTGGATATAATCACGTACAACTTAATTACGTGATAACTTATACATATCGTCACCTAACATCCAAAAAGCCGTAACCACAATAAGTTCAAAATCGAGTTTTTGATTGATAATGTTCACAGCTGGGCACTACCACGCACGTAGTTTTCTCCAATTCTCTTCAATGCATTTGTAGTTGTGTTATTGTGTGGTTTTCAAATAGAACGTAATATTTGAATTCTTTAGATAACTACGTAAGTCTGACTCTTTTATACATAAAAGAGATACATAACAATACATTTTTCCAGTATACAACGTTTTTTTTTCCAGACAGAAGTATTAAACCGAAAAGTGTGGTTAGGTGACGATATACTATATATCGCACCGCACATAACAAAAAATGTTCAAAGGTTTTATTAGAAATGTTCAGAAAACATTCCAGAAAAACTTTATTTCAAATGAAACATTTGTGGTATATATTTTCTGAAACGTTCCATATCGTGTGGGTCTTCAATTGTATTTGATCAACAAATTTGATTTCAAATTAAAATTCCCAACATAACTTTGGACAGTGTTAATTTTCTTATTGAAGGCGCGCACCAGTCTAATTAAATGAATTGTATACTATTTTCCAAAGTTATGTTTGGGAATAATACATAAAAAATTAAAGAAAAAGCCAATTTGTTATGGCAAAGATATTTTGAGAGCAATTTTTATAAATGGAAAATTAAAATAATAAAAATTATTTGTTTTATAAAATTCAATTGTTATTAAAGATTTTTTTATCCTATCCACAGAGTTTTTGAGATATTTTATTCTAAAAATGTTCAAATAAGTAAAAGAAAACACAAAGAGTGCAGCCATTTACAGAACAGGCGATTTGTATATTATATTATGCGTATGAAGTGTTGTAGAATTATTCTGGGAGGTCTATATGCCTGTTTGTGGTATGCTTATTCCCTTACCACCTCCCTAGTTACTTCAATAGGAATAGTGAAAATCGTTCGAAAGATACAAGAGTATGAAAATAATTCACCTGTTGCATACGGGTTAAAACAAAACACTTCAATTGAATTAAAAAAGCTTTCTGTTCAATTACTAGACTCTCACGAAAGCTGATCAACTATGCATTTAACTTTCGTTGAACTCTCTCTTCAGTCAGTGATCTATAGAATTTGCACACAACGAGTATTCGTTTCGCTAAGCCGGTGTGAATTTTATTTTAGGTTGGCGTTTACCAACTAATTATTCTGAAATTGTTATCACATTGCGAAGACAATTGTTTTTTCATTAGTTATGCAAGTGGAAAGTGGAACAAATTTGCTGGAACTACCAAAGGAAGCAGTACAAAAGTGGTTACAATCATTCGATGTAGTGTTTTCAGATTGTGATGGTAAGACTACTGCTGTTGTTTTTATTGTAAAATTAGAGAATAGAGAGTAAGAGTTTTTTAGAAAAACACCCAGCAGGAAAGTACATGTGAGCTCACAAATCATCGAAGTTTTTTGTTAGTGGCTTAAATTGAGAATTTAATTTTAGTGGTGGTGTCTCTCTGCAAGGAAAATCTTTTTTTTTGGATTTTTTGAAAAATGGTATCATTTTCTACTATTAATTTTTGGCAAAATTTAAATCTTAAGAATGCTAAATGCCTATTCTAAAGAATAGTGCTATTTAGTATCGGCTTTGTGTCAAAACTCACTCATGTTCTTACATTTTGTATGGAGCATACCTAAACAACGTTGGAGTTACCGTTAAATATCCAATATCGACAGAGCATTAATAGTAAATTCTAATTGATTTTAATAGAAGTAAGACAGAAAATTTCTAATTAAAGTTTTTCAATATCTCATTTGCTTTTTGAGATATTTGCTGCTAAGCTTCTAAATAACTTAATGAGAACTGCAAATGCTTTTGCTAAGACATTGTATATGGTGTTCGAGTAAGAGTGCACTTTAGGGTGTCCCAATAAAAGCGGAGAATTTAAATTGTGTGTAATTTTGTTTTCGTGCAAGTGGCAACTATGGAGTTTAAAAGCTGTAACCTATGATTGCTCAAATTATAAAATAGAGCAACGCACAAAAGAACAACACGTTATCACTGTGAAAACCCATTACAAAATTCCGGAAAGTTACGTTGAGACCACTAGCAAAATTCGCGGAGTTTTCGGCAGAAAGTGCACCTAACGTGTCAACAATTAAAATATTCGTTAAAAACTGGGTCGATTATGGACCGTAGGTCTCCTTTGCGTAGACGTGCCGGTCGGTCTCTTGAAAACATTGCTGCTGTATGAGAAAGTGTTGTCAAAAACCCGAAAAAAAAATTTCAGCATCGTTCTCGACAACTTAAAATTTTACCTGTCATTTGACCTGTCGTCAGAGCCGTGGTGGCCATTTGCCGGATATTTAATTCCATACTTAATCGGAACATGTCTATTTTAAAATGCAATAAAAATATGTGTTTTTTTTTTTTAAATAAAAAAGTGCACTCTTATAGGGACACCCATTATTAATGAAAATAATAATAGTAGGCGAAGAAAAGTCGAGTGGATAAGATGACAGGATAAGATTTACAAGATCGATAGTGATTTTTGATGAACAAATCAACTGAAATTGCTTTAGTAAAGATGGCCGAAAACGCCCGAATTTCGACCAAATTTTTTAAATTAAAAGTGTTTAAGAATATAGCTTGAAATGTATGCCAAAAAGTAGAACTCAAAATGCCTTAATAGAATATTTAGGGTTGCATTGTCTCAAACATGGGCTGCCACCGGTTTTAAATATAATTTATTTGGTTCCTGAGACGTTTTCAATTTGATTTTTTTATATAGAATTTATAACAAAATTTATTGTTGCCTGGAATAGGAAAAAAAAAAACAATTATATATATTTCAAGCGACTAATTTTTTCATGCTCTAAGTCTTACCATTTTGTCTAGTGGGAAAATTCTCATTTTCTCCAAACGAAAGCTCTGTTTCAGCTTTTAGTGAGTATTTGTCAAGGTTAAAAGAGAATAAATTTTGTATACAAGTGGGTTTGTTTTAAAGAAACAAAGTCAAACTGCTATCTATATACAAGCGACAGATAGATAGGTCATGGCATTCGAAAATGTAGCAATATTATTTATTTATTCAATTTTACTCCCCAGGTGTACTTTGGAATGAAGATACGCCTATTTTGGGTTCACCAGACACCATAAATGCGTTGCAAAAACTTGGAAAACGTGTCTACCTCTCCACAAATAATGGCGTTATGACACGCCATGCCATTTGGGAACGCGCCAAGTCCATGGATTTTCAAATAACTGAAGAACAAATTTTGTGTCCCAATCAATGCATTATACAATATCTCAAGGATCGGGATTTTCAACAAACGGTTTATGTTGCAGGTGCACCAGCTTTAGTCGAAGAACTAAATAGTGCTGGCATTGCAACAATAAGTGCAAAGTGCGATGTATTAGATGTCAACGTGGGTGAATATATTCAGCGTGAATTGCAGGATGCCGCTACTCATAATGTTGGAGCAGTTGTTGTTGGTTTTGATGAAAACTTTACATATGGCAAAATGATGAAAGCTTCAAATTATTTGGTCACAAACGAGAAGTGCTTGTTTTTGGCAACAAATCCTGATGCAGTACATCGATATCCATTGTTTCATATACCGGGTACAGGTGCTATATTAAAAGGGATTGAAACGTGCGTGGGACGCGAGGCGTTGTGTCTTGGCAAACCAAATCCAATATTAATTGAGCCATTGGTAAAAGAGGGTCTATTGAAACCAGAACGTACGTTGATGGTTGGGGATTGGTAAGTGGAAATTTTGAGTTAATATGCCCAGTGCATATGAAAATAGTTACATATTTTGTTTTTTTTTTCTTTCAGCTACAAGGTCGATGTTGTCTTTGGTAAAAACTGCGGGTTTCAAACTTTGATGGTTGGAACAGGAGCCTATAATATGCAAGACATTTCAAAATTACGTGAAAATCCTAAAGAAAATCAAAAGTTTATTTCAGATTTTTATTTAGAAAAATTAGGTGACTTATTGCAATTTTTATGAAAAAGGACTACTGTACTGTTAAGTAGGTTTTTGTCGCTATAGGCAATTTATATAAAGTAAATATGTATAAATTTTACTCAAAAACTGTTTTGAAAGATTATCAATTAAGAAAACTAAATTCGCACTTTATTCTGATTCGTACAAACTGGTTAGAAATTCAGTCAAACATTATAGATAAATCAGAAAATTTCGAGTAACAAAATCATTCCATTAAATTCAAATAAAGTAAAAAATCTGGCGCTCAGGGCTCTGTAGAAAATTTAAATAAGGACCGCCAGTATCTGTAGTCACATAAAATCATTTCTCTGTCAATGCTGAAGTTTCCCAGTGTTCCGTTCTATATCCGACCATCTTCCCTAGAGCCCTTAAAAATACAGTAATCGCAACCGAATTTTCTTAGTTAAACTCTTCATAAGCCTTAAAAATAGCAAATATAAGAACATTCTTCAAAATTGGGAGCAAAAAATATCACTTAATTCATATAGTTAAAAAACTGAAAAATGGAATGTTCAAAGTAATATTTTTAATATGTAGTCCCAGTTTCTCACTTAGTTTGCAACTGGGACCAAAGTTCGTCTTAATATGTTATCTTACCGTTCCCACATATTTTCGATGTGGGTTTGATCTGGGCATTGCGCTGACCACTGCATCGTTTTAAATTTTTGGTTATTGAGTCAATATTTAGCAATTTTAGGGTCACATGTTCTGCTGAAAAATGATTTAAGCACTTCCGTTCACGAAGTCTGGCAGATTCAGCTCCAAAATACGGAGATAGTCTCTTCTTTTGTAATTTCATTCCTTTTTACCAACAGCACAACCATCCACCGAAAGAAACAGCCCCCCTTCATCAAGTTACTTCCTTCATGTTTCATTGTCTCATTCACTTGGTGCTTTTGCGATGTTTCATATGGGCGGTGCCAGTAGCATCGGTTACTCTCTGATTGAAAACGGATAATTTTGGTCTCGTACAACTATATTACCCTTTTTCAGTCATCTACGACTCAATTCTTAAAATGGTAAGCAGTAGACTGGGGTATTGGCTTTCGATTCGCAACGCTGAATAAACCAGTGCAAGCAGTGAAAAATAAATGGCCGAAAATTGCTTAATGTGAAAATTGCTGAAATTTCTTGAGAATTTTCCATTGGTCCAATGCAAAAACAAAGGCATTGGGTTGAATGATTTTTCGCATTTTCATTTAGACGAAAACTGGCGCTGTGGTTTGATAATAGGGTGTGGCACCTCCCATACATCAAAATACCTAAAACGTTTTTGATTAAATGGGAAACAACACTATTTGCGTGGATCACAGGTTTGATCGGGGAAACTGAAATCTTGTGAGAGTTGATTTTTGATCATTGTCAAAATATAGACCAATATATAAATAAAAAAAAAACAAAAAAAAAATAAGATTAAAGAAAACACTCTAATCTATATTCCACAAACAACATCAAAATCATTCGGTTCTTATGTGTGGAACTAAATTAAATTATCTTGTAATATCAATGTAATTTCTTGTCCCATACATTTCTAGAAATTTAAAAATAAGTTAAATCGGGCTAAGGTTTCTGTTATTTTCTGAAGGTTGTTAGCATCGTAAGCCATTAATTTTATGAGTAGAAGAAACCACATTGTATATGTAAATATCGTGAAGGTCAAATTTTTTCAAAGCACAATATTTCGATAATTATTTGACATTTTCAGAACTTTATTTCTTAAATCAAAGATGACTAAGTGGAGGAATTTTCTACAGTTTTTGAGTTGGGATTTATTTGGAGAATCAATATCTTTGAGATTCAAAATAGTTTTTGTTGTCCAATTTTTCAAAATAATGTGTTTTCTTCAAAAATTAATAAGAACTTCTTTACAGTAACAATATTTTTGTGATAGCAATATCAGCAATTGGAGGAAAATAGCATTTCAAATTAAATTACAAATTATAAGCAGACGGAAATCTGACAAAGAAAAACTCTGTAATAAATCATATGGTTATAAGAATGCACTTCTCGAACATAACTAGTAGCTGACCCGATAGTCATTGTTCTGTCATTGGCAACAAAAACACTTCAATTAGTGTGGCAAATTTAACATAATGATTTTGTGGATTTCCATATACTTTTCCTACGTTTTATTCATTCCATTTAAACCAATGATTCGATATTCAAGAAAATGGGATTTTAAAAATATCTCTGTATGAGGACCACTTTAAATAAAATTTAAAAAGCTTAATAATCGGCTTTGAGTATAAACACCACGTGCTATTAATTCCATGTGAATCGATGAGCCATCCTTAAAACAATACGATTTTAAGAATATTTTTGTTTGAGGACCACCCTAAATTTTCACTCTAAATATAAGTAACATAGCTTAATGAGCGCCTCTGAACATATGTGCTACGTGGTGTCAATTCCATGTCAATCAATAAAACGATATTCGAAAACATATGATTTTAAAAATGATTTTGTATGAGAACCACCCTAAATATGCATCCTTAATAAAAATTTCTTTCATACAAACCTTGTCTTAACTAATAAAAATACAACGAAAAATTAATCAGCCAAAATGGTCGAGCCATTCTCAAGTGATAGTCCGGCATATATGCGGTAATTGATTTTCATATATATGTTACCGGCCAAACTAGTTTTAAGGATAAATTAGTTTTTCGTAGATGTGGTACCATAAAGTTTGATTTTTGGTGTACTAAAAACGAATCTGAGGTCAGAATTGCTTGATAGCGTTAGGTTTTATAAATATCCTTTCCTGAAAATGAAAAATAAACACATCTTTCAAAAAACAGGTTTTTTGGAGATATCTCAAAAACTATGCGTGATCAAATAAATCTGACCACCTCCCCTTACAACTTTAAGGTTTTTTGTTTTATTAGGTAAGAAAATAAATCTTTAACGACATCTTCCCCCCGTTTCTGAAAAATTGTGAAGAACATGTATGAAGTAAAAGATGAAAATCATTTTCTCATAGCTCTTAAGTCAATTCTTCTTAGTGCTTCACCGAGGCTGCGAGGCAACCTCGTTCAACGAAGCGAGAACGAGGCGAGGTGGAAAAATAAATTTGCCTCGCTCGACCGAGGCGAGGCGAGATCACACCGGCACCTCGCCTCGTTCTCGGTTCTGAGAACGAGATGCCTCTCAGCTTCGCTTTAACACTGGCTCGTATCGGAAGTAAGTGCAGTATTTTTTGTATTGATACTATTTTTTGAAATTTGACTCGATATTTATTTATTGGAAAGCATAGATAAGGCTTTAAAACTTTTATTTTGAGTGCATCTTTAGGGTGGCTCTCACACAAAAATATGTTTTAAATATCATTTTCTCGAAGACCGGTTAACCGATTCACACCGAACTCACACCACGTTGCATTTACATTAAGAAGCTCAGCTTAGGCTACTTTTATTTAGGGTCCATATATTTCGTCATATCTTCGGTCTTTAGAGACAGCAGTACTAAAATGATCTCTAATCGAATGAGAGTTAGAATAACACAGCTACTACTCTCTTTTATTATTATTATGTGACAAAAGATTTAATAAGGGGACCCCTACGTTCGGTAAAAAACTTTGTTTTTTTGATTTTGATGGCATCTAGTGAGCAATTCAACATTGGAAATGGTCTTAGGATATATGGCCAGCGATATTCGGTGATTAAACAAAAAAATACTTTATTTTTCGAAATGAAAAGTACGGAAATTTAGCAATATCTTGAAAAATTTTAAAGTTTTTTAAATATCGTTTTCAGCTCACGTTTTTAGATTAATAGCGAAATATCGTGGGTCAGTGAGTTTTTTTTTCATATATGTAAGCTTGTGCTATTAGACGTTTCGCAAGTTATTACTAAAAAAATCAGCTTAAAACATTCAAGTTCTCTTACGATTAATTTTTTTCCATTCTTTCTATATTTTAATTACAAACAGCAAACAATTCAAACACTTAAAATTTAAAATACTTAAACATAAAATTTGTTAATCAGTGTTCTAAGCATTTTGGCAATGTTTTCTTATACAGTTAAACAATTGTGAAGTCATTGTGATAAATTTTTTTTCATATAAATATTTAGCAATTTAGCAAGAAGAAAATAATTACAGTGTAGCAGAAGAAAGAAGCAAAGCATAGTTAACCACGCGATTGACACGTGATTTATTTTAGATATTCAAGTTTAAATATTATTTTTCCGACCGACGTATTTGCTCCCCAACAATTAACATTTTCGTCAACTTTTACTTTTTTCTGCGTACACATTTTCTTCCCGGACTTTATCTAAATTGCTAAAAGGTAACATCAGGTGGTCGATGGTGTACTCGTCAGTAAACGTGAACTACGTGATAGATATGCGCACCAGTAGAAGACGTTGATCAAGAAAAATAGCAAGGGGAAAACAATTCTCGAGGCACGATCAATTTTTGATACCGAATTATACTGCGGTGTACGTTTACCCTTGCGACGCGCTTCAAGTTCTTCACGGCGATAGTAAGACATGCGACGTCGTCCAGTTGAATGACTAGGAGTGGCATCTGCAAAAAACAAAGTGCTCAAAATAATCCTAACATATAGCGATACAAATGTAAACGTACCTTCGGCAGCACGCAAGTGTGCTTCTTCATCATCTTCATCGGACATATCGAAATTGACACTTTGCTTGTGACGACGTCGGAAGCAATGCCAGCCAAAGCAAGAGAAACTGTAGGAAGATGAACGGCGTCTTCGATTGACAATACGTCTGATACCTGTACTCTCACCAGTTCCACCACCAGCTGGCATTGAAATTGCACACATTGACAACGGTATCACCTCATAGATTTTGGATTCAGTGCTGACATTGAATTCTGAGCCCAAACCACTTGGTGTCTTAACAGCAGCCTCTTCTATTTCATCTGTTTCCGAGTCAGTCTCAAGTTCTTCAATGATAAAATAACATTCGCCCGAGCCATATTTGGTAAAGTAATGGACTACAGCAAATTGGAGTATAGTTGCGAATATAAAGGCGAACGACAGAAACACAAAGAAATCCAACGCCGTAGGATATGGCACTTTGGGTAAATCGGTGCGTGCTTCAAGCCCAAGAAAAGTCATTGTTAGTACAGTGGTGATGCCCAGTGAGACACGATCTGCGGTAGCTTCACGATTAAGCCAAAAAGATACCCACGAAAGTACCACCAGTAGGCAACAGGGTCCGTAAACTTGTATAAGAAAGTTACCCATATGACGTTGCAAATGAAAGTTGACCATGAGCATGGAATATTCAGCTGAAAAAAGTAAAGAAAAGATGTGATGTAATCGATGGTCCTTAACAGGATAAATGTCATAATGTCTTTATGTTGAGTGATTTGTGAAGGCTTTGGATAGCACATTTACTGCAGTCACATTCAAAATTTGCTTAATTATGTAGCCACGAATGGTAAGTTTATCTTAACCGATACTGAATGAGAATTAGAGAGGTTCAAAAACTGGAAAAAAAGTTTGGAACTTAATTAAGAATTTGTACGAAAAGCTATAAATACGTGAGTTATGAAAAAAAATTGTGAAAATAATAGAAGCTACAAGTTCAGCATAAAATAAAACAACTACGAAACATAACAAAATGCAATTGGGGCGAACTTTAACCGCGCATATTGGGGATAAGTGATGCATCGAAATAAAATTTAAATGAAGCGTAATTTTTGAATTCAATGAGTTTTTCAGAAGCGTTGAATAGCGTATGCACGCGATAAAGGACACCGACATACGTTGTATGTTCATACCAAACCATCAGCGAATTCAACACTTTTGAAGTTTTTCAAACCACCTTAGATTTCTTAAGCTAGTTAGAATGTCATAATGGTAAATGCAACTGTAGTAGCAACATTAATTGACATAATCACAGAATTAATGCCACACACACACACACACACACGTATGCTTAATCATGCAGGTGCTTTGTAACACAGAGAATCAAAAGCGCAAAACATGTCGTATGTGTAACATAGAGATTCATAATATGAATTAAATTTTACTCATACGCAGCGTTTGACGATTTATGATTTTATACAAAAAAAAAACTCGTTCAAATAAAAAGCTAAAATTTGTTCCACTCACATTCATGACTCGACTCAATTCGAACACCACCACCTCCTCGGCCATTGCCAAAAGCACCCTTATCCAATTGTAGGCCAACACCGCGTCCATGTTGTTTATTTTGTTTGCCGCCTGGTATAGCAAATGTTGTTAGAGATTTGCTAAGCTTTTTGTTGTTGTTATGGTTATTGTCATGACCATAACCATCACTGCTGCCTGGTGCTGCTGCCTTATAGATAATATCGGTTAGATTACCAGCCGGACAATCGACCAAATCAAATTGTGACAATTTCATATCTTCGGCAATTGCAACAGCGGGACGTTCTTCGTTCCAACGATAAATGACATCGGCTGTTGTATAGCCAACTATGGTATGGTTATAAAAAGTAAAATAAAAATTGATAGTTGAAACCAATGCTTGATTTCGTTATATATGTCAATGTTTGTTTGTAAATCTTCATTAAATAACTAAAACACTGGCAGCTCAACTTTTAAGCAATTTAGAATTTTTAAGTTGAACGGTTAAAATTTAAGTGCTGCAGCAACTACAGTGAAAATGATTCAATTATATTATATTAACAGTGCGGAAATCTGGCTTGGAAAGAGCGGGTCTAGCAGTGAAGGAGGTCAGGAACAAAGCTGTCGTCGTAAGCGATGCGGACTTTTCAAGACAGAGCGAAGTGAATATGAAGAGCCAAATGTTTGGCAGAAGATTTATGATCAGCTCTACACATAACATCTACAAAAAGATTTAGCAATTACTATCATAGTTCTTTTGGAAAAAAATACCTATAGTAAATTTTTTTACGTTTATTACAAAGCTGCATATATTCACTGTTGCAGTAAAATTAACACCTCATTGCTACATAAAAGTGAATCAATTGATCGAAACATGTCGATGATTTTTGTTTTTCCCAACAACACAAATTTATGGTACCGAATATGTTAACAAAAATTGCCAACTTGAGAATTGACTGTAAGAAGTTTTACTTGCGTTACCTTGTAGATAAGAATAATAGCAACAAGAGCAACAAACAGCACGATAGCAATACCAATTGATGCAGCAACAGAAAAAAGAAAGTGCCAACAACATTAAGTGACAAAAACGTTCACTTTACATAGAAAGTGAAAATAATTTCGTTTCTATGCATTACATGAAGCTGTTAAGTGGGGTTGGGCTTAAACGTATGGTAGGATTGGAATATTTAACTTGACTGTGAATTAATGCTCTTCTACTGCTGTCAACCAAAAGTGATTTTTTCTGATTGGAAACAGGAATAATCTGTGATGAGTTTTTCCATGAGATGTTATCAAAATTGTTGTTGTTTTTTTTATTACTGCTGATATATGCGTATTTTTATTACAGTAGGTGTTTGTGCAGCAATTGCAATAAAAAGCTTTGCTACCACCAATGTTTACAGCAGAAACGCCTCCTGTTAATTGCCAACAATTCATGTTGCGTATACGACATGTAGGATGTGTAAATTCTTACAAATGTTGATTAGTTGTACTTCGTGGGATTCAATTTTTACGTGTGCCAAAGTACTGTTGTGCAATTATAAATAGAATTTGTAGTTGTTACTCAAATAAAGCATTAGCAAGTTTAGTAATCAAAATGTTGTTAAGAATTAATATTCTGATTGATGATTTTTATCTAGAAATAAATGTCACAAATGGAAGTTAGTTGAGAGTATGAATTTTTCAGTGATATACAGTTAGTTTTGTTTAAAGAAATTGTCAGGTTCGTCGGACAAAAACAGATTAGAAAGGTCATTCGAGGTGCAAAAATATGCAAAAAGATTTCCGTCTGTATTTTTGCAGTAAAAGAAGTGTCTTTAGAGCAAAACTAAACAACGGATATTTCATGTGAAGCGGACAATGATAAAAGATATAACTTTTGTTAATATTTGGACTAATTGTACATGCAGAAGGTTTTTTATTTTGTATGAGGCATAGTTGTCAAGCTATGGACTTTTAAAAGTTCATATAATATGAAGAATGAATTTTTCGGAAGTAGTTTTGCAATCAAGCAAATTTACAGTATAACCTTAAATATAGTGATTTTTAAAAGAAACTAGTGCCTCAAAAATAAAACATAATGTTTTAAGTAATTTAAATTTATTTTTATTGAAATTTTATCTTAGTGCGAGTTGATAAACAATGTTTTTGGTTTTTCCATATGGTGCATAAATCAACAATTTATTTGGTAGGAATCATTGGAATGCGTGGAATCAGCACTTTTGAATACGTTTAATTTGATAATAGTTCATGTCTCCTACATACATATGTATGTATATACCGACTCTCATTCATCTGCGTCAAATAGTTGTAGATATATAAAAAATGTTGGTCTTTTTCATTTTGAGGCGTGGCACTACCCATTTTTTTATTGAATCTCACCTCTCTTTTATATATACACACCAAGTTTCATTTATCTGCGTCACATAGTTTGTGGATGTGATGAGTCTCTTATAGGAGAAGGTGTGGCACTGCCCTCTTTTTTCAAACCAAACTATGCTAAGAACATTTTACAAACAATAATATAGATATATACCAAATCTTATTCATCTGCGTCAAATAGTTGCTGAGATGTAAAAAGGTTGATTTTTCTCATATGGAGGAGTGGCACCACCCATTTTGTGATTAAATCTTTTTTCTGTTTTTTTTTTTATATATGTACTAAGTTTCATTTAGCTGCATCAAATAGTTGATAAAGTATGACGAATTTTATTTTTACTTTATATGGGAGCCTGGCATTGCCTATTTTATCCAAACGAAATTATGCTATGAATCTTCTCCAGACCATTAAAAACATATGTGCCAAATCCTTCGGCGGTCGGTTGAATGGTCCATAAGCAATAAACATGCTGCATTGAGCTTTATATATATAGACTTACTGTTCTTTTCAATTATGAAATCAGACTTGAAATTTCACATTTTTTTCTAGTAGGAAACCGTAAGTAAACATTTTAAATCAGAGTTTCAACAGTTTCAGCAAGTCTAATATTTTTTTTTTAATTTTAAACTGTAGCTTAAAGTATAGATGTACTTTCAAAATGGGATAGGCATTACTTTAAGAGATATATGGATTGGAGTACAAAGTACATATGTGCCGCACTCACCATGGTGCCTGACCCTTGCACCTCTAGTTTAATTCATCTCTTTGCTTAGCTAATGTAGTTGCCACTTTGAAATTTTTAATATATTATTACTATATTTTAAGCTATACTGCGAAAAAACAAGACTCCTAAGAATTTTGAGGATAATCTAAGAAGCATTAAGAGGCCAACCTTGTTTGTCAACTTCAAAAAATCGTTTTTTTATATACGCACTTTGAAAGTAAAGCACTGCAAAAACATAGTGTTAACATTTCATAGAGATCCAAGCTCTCTAAGTATATTTTTCTCAATTTTTTTGAGCGTGCTATCGGCTCAATGAAAAAAAAAATTTAAATGCGTTTCTCTGGAAATCACTTTTTTCATAAGGTGCCGGTCTTTTCTCCGAAACCACTAAGCCAATTCATATGAAATATTAACCACATAATCGCATGAGCCAAATTCAAGTCTAAATTTTAATTATTTTCTATTTTTTAAACCGACAAATTGGCAAAAAAAAAATTCACGTCATCCAATTTCAGCTCAGTGATAGCATTTTCGGTACATTTGTAATTTTTTCGGTACATTTGCGTTCTGATAAATCATCGTCAGTACATTCGGCAAGTTTTCAGTACAATCGGTACACTTGTCGCATTTTTTAGTACATTTGGCGAATTTTTAGCACGTTTTCGGTAAATTTGTACAATTTATTGTAATTAATTTTTTAAATGAAAATAACCGCAATCGCAATGTGTTGCTTTATAATAAGTACCTTTTTTTTAAATTGATATGTGTAGATTTTGAAATTCAATGTAAAATATATCTCATTTTGCAAGGGTTTTTGAGATGGCAACAGAAAAATTTGGAACAGTTTAGTTAAATTCGGTGTTCAAGGCAAAAAAGTACATTCGTCCTCGAAAAAGTACATTTGAAGTCTCTATTCAGTGCATTTTCTCAAGATCCATCTCGGATCCAGCTATTTTATATATCTGTATATATCATTTAAAATGAATTGAACACATTTTTTCGTATATTTTAAGAGTGTATTTATTGATCTTGAAAAGAATTATAATCATATCTACTATTATGAGTGACACAATAAATTCTGAAAAATAGATTATTTCCAAAAATATTTTTTCGAGTTTTTCAAAAACTAACTAATTTTTCAATTAATCGAATAGTTTAAGTGAAGTTGTTGTTAAAAAAAATAACTTTTTGCTATGATTTCTTCCATTTTATTCTAATTTTGTACGATTTTGATTATTTTTTAAAAAAAGTTCCGCACAACTTTTTCTATTAACGTATCAACACTTCCGGTGATATTGGAACATTTTTTATATGCTTTACATAATCGCATTTTATATTGCATGCCTTTTTTAGCTAATCCCTAGGATTGTTTCGCGACTAAAAAATTGATTTGCATAAAATGAGGTTGTTGCGTTTGGTAATCGCGTTGTATGCATTTTTTATCTATGACAATATTAACTTAGCAACAAATCCGTATAGCGGCATGTTTACTGAAGCGTTTTTGTAAGGATACAATATGGAATGTGTACGTACAGATACTTGCATACAATGCACATACATTAGTGCACCGGAAAAATGGAGTCAGTTATAAGTAATCTGCTTATTTGATACGAATGCATTGATGAGATTCTAAAACTTTTATTGCATGTAACTGACAAAAATTGGCAGTGTTCCCATTATCCCAGATCCCATTAAAGCTAAGTGCGAAAAATATATGAACATGAAACATCGATCTCATTATATATCATTCTATATAATATTTTAACTGCTAACAATTATATACTTTTTCGATGTAGCTTGGCTGAATTTATATCCGGTAACCATTTCAAACAAAATTGTAGACCAGAAAGCGCTCCAGCACAAGTTTAAAAATTTTTGCAAATTTTTGTACTTTGCACCCTCTGGCGTACATACTTACACATACACATAAACTCACCGTACGATATATCAGTAGAAGAAGAGTTCTATACCCTTTCAATAAAATTAAACTTATGTGAATCGAATCAAAAATACGCCTTTTGTAGTGGTTTAAAGAAATGATATATGTAAAAATTCCGAATCGGGGCCTGATATTAAGTATAACAATAAATAATTTTATAAGTGATTTAGCCAAAACATTTGTTAGAGCTACATATATCTTTATTTTTTTACCAAACTTTTGTGTACATTTTGTGAAGAACAAAAAGTTCTAGCAAAAAACAAGTTTTCTTCTCATTTTTCACCACGATAAAAGAGGTTTGAGCACAAACTGATGACACCATCGCGAAGGTACTAATAGCTCAACAAGTAAGTTTCCGACAAAAAAAGTTTGCAGAAAAACTAATAAGCAACCTATGTAATATACATACATACATGTAGATACATAAATTATTTTCACCTTAAAAGTTCTCATCTTTAAAGACAAATATCTCCTTTCTCTCCGAATGAAAAAAAAATGATGTATTACAAAAAAAAAAAAAAAAAATTCGCCTAAATGGGTTGAACCACTCGTACCAAGTGCCATTAATTGACATTACAATTTACAAAACCTCAAGCTATTTAATAAAATGGCCATTGTCCTTTGATGTAAATTATTTTGTCAATGTAACTATGAATTGAGTAGGTACCTATCATATGAAGAATGACATTGTGCGACTATTGGCGATAACATCATCTATGGATATGAAACGTATTTCATAATGTTGGTGATGGCGATGATGATGATGATAATGCTATAAGTAGTGACGAACTTAAGCAATGGATAATATAGCTACATATTGAAAGCAACTTGTTGAAGCAGCAGTGCTACTAAATAATACCACGATAGCTGCGTTGTTTGAAGAAAAAAAAATTGCATATATATATATATGTACTCTATACATTTGAAAATGCAAATGTATGTATGCAGAAAGTAAAAATTGAATGCGCTTGGATTTAAAGGAAATCAGGATATTTAAATGCATTAACAAACTTTATCTTACTTACATGATCCAAATTTGAGTGGACAACGCTGTATATCCATGGGAAAGTCTGCAAGATTCATTGGACAGCCAGCTTTAATAGTCAGCCTTTGATGAATAAAAAAAAAATAAAACAGAAAAAAAAAATCGATGTCTTTAAAAAAACAAAAAAAATTACACAATTCCCAACAACACCAACTTTAAAATTTTTTAAAATTCCCGTGAATTCTTGAAATGTTGACAAAAATTAATATGACGACTCTGAATTTTTTCTTTCAAAGATAGAGAAAATTCTTTGCCTATGCGGATGGGCTAGCATCGTAAGATAACATATTTTTTATTGCGGAGATATGTTTAGAAATATGATCTTCAGACAACATTTTTTTCATATACCCGAAATAATATTTAAATAGTTACTCATAAAATTTCAGTTGGACACTACACGGAACTAATGTTTTGTAAAACATAGCGCCTGATATTCAAAAAAAGCAAAATACTAGAGAAAAATTGTCGCATTGCCAGCCCTGTAATTTCTCATTTCATGGGATACTTAATACAAATTTATGGGTAAATATTCCAGTCCAAGATGGGTAAATATTATGATAGGCAAACATTACAGTCCAAAACTTTACAGAATGTATGTAAAATATGCAATGTGGTCAGGAAAAAATTTAGTTAGCAAAAAATACTGAACAAATATTGACTTATAAAAATTATTCAAATAATTCATTTATTTTATGATTTGATATAACTTTTTTGTTATAACTCTGATCAAAAACGACATAAAATGTAGATATATAATTAGAAATAGAAAAATGTGTGACCAGACTGGCTCTATGTCTCATGCTATGTTAAGAAGTATGGTTTAAAAAAAAGTATGATTGTAAGAAAATATTGAACTTGCAGTTATAAAATATTTTTGGAGTAAATTTTACATTTTACAGTGTGCGCGCTGTAATATTTCATTGACACTTAAATCAATTATTACAGTTTTTTGCTTACTATACGGACATTACAGGGTGAACCTGTAGTTATTATCGTAATTTTTCCCGTGTGCACTCTAAGATTTATCCCATACAAATTTAATTATTTCTTAGATTTTTTCCAAGTTCGCAATATTTTCCTATAATTTTTTATAAATGCCCCAAATACGTCCCAATACAAACTTGAAGTGTCTAACATATTAAAATATTTAAATTAAGCTAAAGTTTCATGGAATAACAAATTTTTGTTATATGTGGACATGTCGGAGGCTTAACTCGGAACATTATGAAGAAAATTTGAATTGTCCAGTTACTACATCAGACTACTCGCTTTATTTTAATATAAAAATATTCATATAAAGCTTTAGTTGAATGGTGAATTTTTTTAGGGATCCTCACACGAAGTCTATTTTTGTGTTTAAGTATTAAATTACACAATATCCACAGCAAAAATTGTTAAAATTCACTTTGAGAGCAGCACATTTTACATTAAACACTCGAAGAGTTGTGTTCAATGTGCAATTGTACACAAATAAAAGCTGACGTGTGAGGACCACTATTGTTTTTGATGGATGATTTTGGTAACTCTTACCCCAAAGCTTAGGTCAATTGATTAACCTAATCTTTTTGCGTTTAGTAAAGCGTCTTCACACATTTTATTTAAAAACAAAAAAAAAATCATTGCTTATGTAACTGCGTCATATTTTGATTTCAAGAGTTAATTGAACTCTTCATTATATCGACAAAATTCATAGGGTATTATTCACGAACAATTTGTAAACAAATAACATCAACCTTACCGACTTGAGTACAGCACACGCCCATTCTGATAGATGCGCACAAATTTATTCGGTGTTGTTATGGTATGCAAATAACTCTGCTTGCCATTGTAAAAATACGTATCCGGTTTCCAAATGCGTGCCAACATTGAAACACTCAACGCCAAGGTATCTTGTGCACCTTCAAAGGCGAGACGTTCATCAACCCAGGATTGACGAAAATAACAATCCATTGAATAGGTCTACAAAGGAATAAATTCAAGGGAATGCAGAAAAAAAGGTAATAGAAAAATTCAAGTGGACACAATTAATTTGATTTAAATTAGATACTCGTAAACATGAATTTGGCATCTGCTATTGATAGCTGGCAACCATTTTAAGTGGTAATGCTCTTAAGTGGCAATAAAACAAAAAAAAAAAATTATATGAAACCTACCATATCTACCTCCGAAATGGGACCCATACTGCGTACCATGATGTCAACTTCAACAGTAGCTGGTGGACCTTTAATTGAAAATTAGATAATAATTAATGCAATTAGTAAAAATATTTAAGTTTAACTAATTAAATGAATTAAATTTTTAGCATAACTTAGAATAAATAATTTTTGCTTCTTATTCGGTTGTCTATCCAAAGAGTGGATTTTTAGGCGCATTTTCTCTTTTTTAGTTTTTTATGGGCTGCCTTTATTTAACTTTCCTCAATGCCTATGCAGAGAAGCACTTTAAACTTTCTTTTTTTTCGAACATTTTAATAAATTTCCATACAAGTGCCATTGAAAGAATTTTCCCGCGTAAACACTTTTTAATGACTTTCTAGCAGCTGCAATGAGCTTGAGTTGGTATATGTGCCTTGTGTGTGTGAATGTGCGTGTGTTTGTGGCATGGTTAATGCGGATGCTTCTTGGTAGGATGAATTTTAATGCCAGCCGCTTTTTCATAGATGAGGCTTCTTACAATAATGAAGTGTTTGACAATGAAAATTAGTGAATTTTTTGTTGATATAGGGATTTTGAAATTGGGTTACGCAAAACATCACTAAAAAAATAAATTCATTTTCTTAAGAAATTAACACGAATTTTTGTGCTTTAACTTAGCGTCATAGTAAGGAAACAGTCATATCAGCAAGGAAGAGGACGCAAGTTGCTGGAAAGATTCTCAAAGTAAATTAATTTTTGGCCAGAAACTAGAATACTGATAATTCTTAATCAACTTATTTCGTTCTGTGTGACCCTTTAAACACGGCAAAGACTATTGAGCTGAGCCCATAGTACATGTCTTAGATGACAAAACCAAATAGTATCATAGTAGACATATAGTATGTAAGGACTGTCCCATAAAAAACTTACGTTTTTAATTTTTAGTATTATGCTCTACCTGATTATCTTATAGGTCTAAAAAGACACAATATTTGTTCTGTATAAAGTGACGTTTAATATGATGTATATCACTTGAGGATAGCACTTCTTACGAAAAAGATGTTCAGCAAGCAGCAAAAAGTACGCGAACTGATTTTGTCCACATACCTGCAAAATCCAGAATTAAAATATTCAGCTATAGCAAAAATAGTTGGTGCATCGGAAAAAACTGTCTTTATGGTTATTTCTAATTATCAGAAGGGTTTATCTGTTTCACGAAAAAAAGGTTCAGACAGAAAACCAGAATTTTCAAACCCAAAGGTAGCAACGAAGGTTTGCCTTTTTACAAAAATAAAGGAGAAAAGTAAGCTAAAGACATATAGAGTTCAAAAAGTACATGACCGATCTGATGAAAACCAGTTGATGGCTCAGATGTGAGTCCGAAAGGTACCTGGCTAAAAATGATTGCTGAGTTATGGACGACAAAACTTACGTCAAAGCAGATTTTAAGCAGCTACCTGGGCACAATATTATACATCACCGAAAAAGGGGCATGTGTCTAGTAAATTCAAAGAAAAAAAAATTTTGAAATTTCCGAAGCAATATACGGTTTGGCAGGCCATATGCATCTGCGGTCTCAGAAGCAGATTTTTTGTTACGCAAGGCACAATCAATTCCAAAGTTTATATAGACGAGTGCCTCGAAAAACGTGAACATAAGGGTACCGTGATGTTCTGCCCAGATTTATCAACCTCTCATTACTCTAAAGCTACGATGGCACGGTATCAAAGTAAAGAGATCAATTTTGTACCAAAAATAACAAATCCGCCCAACTGCCCAGAGCTTCGCCCAATTGAAAGATATTGGGCTCTAATGAAAAGAGATCTTCGAAAGAGTGGTAAAACTGCAAAAAATTTTCAAGACTTCAGACATAAGTGGAAAAGATCGCACCATGCTGTCGATGAAACAACTGTGAAGGGTCTTACGAAAAAAGTAAGAAATTTTTATAGAAAAAAAAAAAAATCGTTATCAAGTTTTTAGTTATTTATATTCTGAACACTAGCCATTATTAACCCTATCCATCCTGACAACGTTTATATACGTAGACTCCTGATGTATTTTTAGTGGGAGCATAGAGATTCATATGTTTAGACAAGTGTGTACTTGTTACTGTGCAGGCCTAGGGTGATGAGTAGGCCTTGAACGGAGGTATATATTTGATTGTGAATTTTTGATTGTGTGCGAGCGCGTCGTTTCGTTTTCCTATGCGCATAGTCAATACATTTTTGGGTTTTGGCTCGTATAATTGTTTTGCTTTAGGCTGTTTTTATTAAATTTTTTCGATGTCGCGCAAACGTAATGCATCTGTTTTGAAAATAAGAGTGTCTGAAGGCGAATCGTCTGGTGCGGGGCCATCATCTAGCGCTACACCAAGTGCTGCTGTGCCAACTGACCTAACGCAAGCCCCCAAAACCAAAAGAAACGTATCGTCAGTGAGGTCTATAGACCTTGAATTGCGTGGCGAAGTTTCGGCTATTGCAGAGAAATATGTAGCAACTGATCGAACTGAATGAAATTCCCAAGAGCTACTAAACTCCCTCACAAAATGTTTTGCGCAACAAAGGTGGGGTGTATTTAATGCGTTAGTAGTATCGATTTTATTGTAGATTGTTTCATTGAGTAGGTGGCCCGCATTACAAATTTACTAGAGTGATAACAGCTCGGGAAATTTTCAATGATTTTATGACAAATAACATAAGTATTCATACATAGTATGTTACCTACAAGCAAATTACTATCCGGATGAGAACATGACAGTACACTCAGACGAAAATGCCTAACCTGCGTCAGGTAACATATTAACCTGATAAATTGTTCTATGGAACTGTATTTAATTTAAAAAAAAACATTTTTTTCTTGCATTCAGTAGGACTCGAACCTGGACATTCCGTGTTGTTGCATGCGATATGCTCATATAATTTTAGTTCCAGGAAATATAATAGTAAGAGTAGCTCAGTTCGTTAAGATGTGCGCATCTATCAACAGTGGCATAACGTGGGAAACCTGAGTTCGAATCTCGTCGGAGACAAGAAATTTTTAAAATGTTACAAAAAAGAAGTTCCAAATAATAAACAGCAGTAAAAAGGGAAATGATAGAAAAAAAGCAAAAAAAAAAACATTCGGTTTCGTTTTTTGAGAAATTTCTGTAGCTAACCTGAGAATCAGGTTAGATAAACTTAACAACATGGGCCATCAGGTTAGAAAATTTTAACCTGAGATTTGGTAAAAATTTGGTTACATTAACCAAATTTATTTTCTGAGTGTAGATGAGCAGATATTCCCATATAGAGGACGAACCAGTTTTACCCAATATATTCCGTCAAAGCCAGCAAAATATGACATCAAAATATTTTGGTTGTGTAACACAGCCGATTGCTATCATCTGCTTGGTATGATTTACACAGGCAGCCACCTGGTGGTCAACGGCAAGTAAACGTGGGAGAAAATTGAAAAGGTTTTTTCTTTGTTGAAAAACAGGCTGTTAGGGGAGAAAATATTTTCGTAGCTCTAGTTGATTCTCTGAATGTGACATTTTACTTCACTCCCGTTGGCCAATCAGCTACGAGGAATGAGCCTAGTCGGTACCCAGACCCCACAAACGATATAGGCACACCCCGATATGCGTATTATAAAAATGGGACTCTTATCCAGTGGCGGACCTAGGATTCTGTTCGGGGGGGGGGGGGGGGGGCTGAAATTTTGTTTTAGTGAAAACGCACATTGATTGAATTTTTCAACGAAAAATATTTATATTTTTTTTTTTGGTATATAACAAAAATGAAAAAGTTAAATTTAGCCCTTATGAATCATAGAGATCTTTTTTATCTAATCAGTAGTCTAGTCGAAGGTTTCAAGACGGCGAGGTTTCTTCTGGCAAAATAATTCTACGATTTCATCTGAGCAGATATCGATTTCTTTATTAATATTTCCCAGAGCCAATCCATTCAAGCGGTCTTCTTTCATTGTAGATCTTAAATACGATTTCAATCCTTTTAACACAGAAAAACTTCGTTCTGGTGTTGCCGAAGTCACTGGAATCGTGGAAAATATTTTTAGTAAAATTGTGATGCTTGGGAAGAACGATTCCATTTTATTTTTTTGCTTTTGATAAGGGTCAATGCTTCCATTGCATTCAAAGCATATTTAAAATCGGTCTTACTGGTGCCACAATTGAATTTCGGATTTGAGCTCAATTTTACTGCAATTTAAATCACTTTCGTAAGTGAGAGCAGCCTCCACGATCTTGTCAACTGACACATTCGAATGATTTGCCGGTATTAAGCCTTCTAAGGAATTTTGGTTTTAGTTCTGAAATCATATGATCCAAGTAAGGGTAGTATACATATTGCGGCTCTAAAACATTTGAGAGTGAAAAAAAAAATTAAAATAAAACTAGTAAGTGCTATCTTTGGCCAGGCCGAAACTCACATACCCTGCATTGAAAGTACCTTTTAAAAAAATTTAAAAAAAAATTGAAGAGGTTGAAGTCGAAAAAAATGTAAAGAGTTTGAATGAGGTCGAAAAGTGTTGAAACAGTTGAAAAAGACTTAAAAGACTAAAAAATATGGAAACCGTTAAAGTAAGTTGAACGAAATTGAGAACATCGAAAAATATGAAAAATGTTGAAAAATGTTAAAATGTTGAAAAATGCGAAAAAATATGGAAATTGTTGAAACATATTGAAAGCGGTTGAAAAACTCAAAAAATATTTAAGAGGTTGAAAAATATTGGAACCATTCAAAATTGACGAAAACGTCGCATGATTTGCCTACGCACAGATTGACAGAGTGACTGAAACAATGGGTGTAAAATGCTAAGGGTTGGTCTTCAGATATCAAAGCCTGAACTCCGTTGATTTTCCCAGCCATATATGTCGGCGTTGAAATGTCAAAAATGCTTAAATTAAAATTTAAGTAAAATAAATGTTTTTAACTTACATTAATTTTAAAATTTAAAATAAATAAATTTTAAAATAAAGATATAAGAAAGTTGTAAGAAGAAAATATGTATTGTTATTAATTTGTCATTTTAATTTTAGACTACGTCGTAGCAAAGAGTTCTTCTTTTTTACCACTATTACCTAAATCTTATTTCATCTTAGATTTCCTTAATAAATGAAATCCATTCAGGATTTTTTTTGACATTAATTTAGATATTTAAAACAGTAAATATGAAGATCTATGACTATTTTAGTTCGTTGTAGTCTTAGTATACAAGTTATGCGTATGCGCGCAGTTGCATTAGCTGACTTCAATCAATGCACGTAAAGTTTAGTTAGGTCTTAAGATTATTTGTTGGCTATAAAAGTGGAATAGAAAATCGTGAGCCTGTAAATAGAAACCGGGGGAGTGGTAGTGGTGGTGTTGGTGTGGTGTATAAAGAAACCAAAAAAAATGTTCGTCGATATTTTTTCTACATCACAACAACACTTCACCACCACAAACAATTTTTTTCGATTTCGATTTACTGAAACGTTCTTGAATCGAAATATTTTTCGGCGGATGACAGGGGGAGGGCTTCAGCCCCCATAGCCCCCCCTTGGGACCGCCACTGCTCTTATCTGTCGTGACCAAAAAAAAGAAAAGCGTTTTCTTCCTGTCAACAATGCATTATTCACGAGGTGAGCCTGTACTAAATTGCAAAGAAAAGATAAATAACTTCTATAACAAAACCAAAGGTGGAGTAGATGTAATGGACCAGATGTTGTATAAATATAGCTCTGAACGCAAAACAAATAGATGACCATTGGCCATTTTTTTCAACATGGTCGACTTGGCTACGTTGGGTGCATTTTGAGTTTAATCCAGCCTACATCCAAGCACCAAAAAAAGATGAAGCTCTCGTCGAGGTTTTTTGACATCATTTTGGGTGGAGTTGGCGACAGAAAATATGTATTTATTCTTTATACTCAATAAAACATATAGAAACCAAAAACAAACCAAAAGTTGCTCAGTATTTCACATTCTTCATACAATATGTTTGAAGAAATTTACGTGTACCCGGGTACCCTTATTAGGAGGGTAAGGACTATTCGACTTTGGATCGGCTCTATATCCAACAACACAATTCTAGAAAGCTAAAATATTCGAAAAACGTTAGAAAACGACTATTTGTAAGATGTCAAGGAACCTCGAATTAGCTTCAAAGTCCGTTCGGGTACCCACGTACCCGTGTCAGGAGGGTTAGGGTTAATAAAAAACGAAAAAAGAACAAAAAAATTACTGGGTATTTTTTTATAACTGAAAAACAAAGCGCAAGTTTTTTCTGGGACAGTCCTTATTTGTACTAAATAGCAATTCAATTAAAACTGATTTGACAAAAAAAGTTTCGAACTACTGGTTTCTACTTTATAAAAAATATTTGTTTTTCTTTTGTCGCCTTTAATTGAATAGTGCGGATTTTTCAAAAATTAGAATGAAAAATGGTAAAAATGCAAAATTTGCAAACTTTGACAGAAAAAAAGTATATATTTCCGGATTTCGGAATTTTTTTATATATAAAGTGAGAAAGTATAGTTAGCTAAAATTCAAAGTTTCAGCTGCTTTTTTTCACAACTTTTTTATGATTATTTTCTACTGCAACATTTGAAGGAAGAAATATTTTTATTTCTCCACATCTTCCAACGATTAACAATAATTTTATCAATTGTAAAACTCACAGTGCGAAGAAGGTGATTGAATTTGATAAGAACTTCCCTTAAATAGAGGGGAAGAGTAAGGGCTATTTTCTTCCCCTTGTCGTAAAAAATATAAACTCCAATGCATTTTGAAATAGAACAGTTAAACTTTAGAAACTGTTTTTATCCAATGACTTGTAAGCTATAAAAGGTAACGCAAAAATTGGAACATTTTTGATACCAGCATTGCCAAATTTATGGTAATTGACATATTGTGAAAAGTTGTATGTCAGGTATTCGTGTCCATTAATCGATTTTTTTCATATCCACAAATTTTTGTTTCCTTTGACCTAAATAACATCTGTGCCAGATTTCAAGATTACAGCGCTATCTACTGTTACTGTTAATGTCCACCGTTTTTGGTTTTTCTCTAATAACTTGGAAACTATAAAAGATATCATAAAATCTATAAAGGTTTTGATATCGGCATTGCTAAGGCAATGGAAATTGGTACCCATTTTCCAGAAAAAGTTTCCACCACATCCCACCTTTGTATGGGAGGTAGGCATGTCCTTCAACCGATTTTTCATTTTCGTAAATATTTCACATTAAAAACATCTGTACCAAAATTCAAGAGTCTAGCGTCTATTATTACAATATATGGCCGCCGTTTCATACAAACCCATCCACTTTGCGCACTAAAAGAGGGAAATTGAGCGCTTTATCAACGAATTTCAGCCACATTTACGCAAAGCAGTCATAGAAGATTTCGACAAAAGAGTGCGTATGTGCCAGCAAAACCATGGACCCTTTACTGTATACCTTAGGAATCATTTTAAAAATTTACAATTTTAATTAAAAACTTGTGTTTTCTATCAAAATTTGTTCTTCCGTGACTGTTGGGACACCCTTTATAATGTGGAAAAAGATATGGTATTCAAAAAAAGTAGAAATGCACTTTTTTTGAAAAAATCATGATATTTTGAAAAAAGTGAAAAAAACTAACAAGAATTTTTTTATTCAGCTTATGGCGTCTTTTTTCTGAAAGTCAACTAGCTTTCGACGATGTTACCCTAAAATGATAAAAACTTACAATAGAAACAATTTTTTCAATGTACTGAATAATATATAAGACTTTCGGAATCGAAATCTAAGGAAATATTGAAACTTCGCCTGAAATATCCCTTATAGGCGGGGAGTCCGCTGTAGAAAAGTCGAGTGTATAAGATTACAGAAGAAAACAAACGGGAAAGCCCTTCCCGATGCCCGAAAGTTACTGAATTTCGCTCGAAAGTTACTGAATTTCGCTCAATTTTGTTATTTTAATTAAAACTGTATAATATTACAGGTCGATATATATGTATGCCAAAATATATGGGATTGCGTTGTTGAATCCTTTCCCAAGCATGGGTCTACATTGGTTTTAGCGGTGAGTTTTCATTACTGAAGATAAAAGCTTGAAAAGTGTGCCAAAAAATAGAGCTCGAAGAGCCTAAATAAAATATAAAGAGTTGCCTTGTCGAATCCTGTCCCAAATGTAAGTTGCCGCTCATTTAAGAAAAATAGGCCCTTAAAACGGGTGGCAACTCATGTTTAAGACAGAATTCGACCAGGCAACTCTATATATTCTTCGAGCCCTATCGTTTGACACACATTTGAAGCACTAATATTTCCTAGTAAAAAATGACTCAAAAATCCGGTGGCAGCCCATCTTTGGGATAGGTTTCGACAATGCAACCCCATATAATACATATAGGCATCTTTGAGTTCTATCATTTGGTATATATTTCGAGCTGAAATACTATACAGTTCTAATTAAAATAACAAAATCCGATCATTTTCTGACATCGGAAGGGCTTTGGCAAGGCAACCCTGGTTGATAAGTATCACCAAAATGCATTACTATTCATCCCGTTTATCTTATTCTGTAATCTTATACACTCGACTTTTCTACAGCGGTCTCTTGGGCTGTTAAGATATAATCACTTAAATTCATCCAAAACACTGCAAATCTACCAATTTTTTACTTAGGCCATAGTATTTTTCATCAAGCTTAGTTGTGCACTTAAATAAGTTGGTTTCTTCAAAGTACACAACATTTCTCGCTACAAAAAAATACAAAATCACAGAAAAAGTTTCGCAGCAAATTGATGCCATAGTTGAGAATGCAAATTACTTTGAAAGTGGCAAAACTGTTTACACTCAAATGTTTGCTCGTCATTTTCGTGGTTATTAATCGCTTGAATTGCGCACGATTTCCGTCAAAAATATCCTGTAAAGCTCGAAATTAAGGAAGTGTTTTCTTTGACAGGGCAAATTGTAGACTTTTATCTCTTATGTTTGAGGAAATTCGTTGCGGAAATAAACCGCGCATCGTTTGCTAACTTTGCTTAGAGGAATCAGCAAAGGTTAAATATTTTGCAATTTTCATGCTTGATTGGTAACGAATTGCGTTTGCCTGTCAGCACTTTCATTTTTGACACTTTGAAGGTAAAAAAAATATTCGTAGGATTTGCAAGTAGTGTAAATGTTCTAGTTGTATGTAAGTTGGCGATATTGGAAAAAAATAGGTTAGTACAAGAGCATTTAGAAGAGGAAAATGTTGATGATGATTTGGTAATGTTACACAAAGGCCTAGGATGCGCAATATATAAACTCTCATACTCATTCACACTGAACTATACAGCAAGTTCATAGGATGGTAGCACGAATTAGGAAGACATGTGAAGATAAAAAATACTGCTCTGTAGTGTTCGTTGATGTAGCGCAAGCTTCTGATAAGGTGTGGCACAAAGGACTTTTGTACAAAATAAAAAAACTACTCCCTAAAAGTACACATTACTAGGGTCCTACCTTACAGGGCGAAAGTTCCGTATAAAATGAAAAAATTGCATTTCAGATGATGTTGAAATTTTTGTAGGCGTGCCACAAGGTAATGTTCTTGGCCCAATTGCCAACAAACAACTCTATGCTTACATCTACTTTGCTGATGACACTGCAATTTTGTCTTGTCACGCAGAGTCTAATAGTGCGTCACATACCCCCGATGAACATATGCGTCTAGTTGAAACATGGCGTTTAAATGTGTAACTAACATGTAACTTTTACACTTAATAAAAAGACTTGCCCACAGTTTATCTATATAACACCGCAATACCTCACAGCACTAGGGTTAAATACTTAGGTATGCACCTCTACAGACGTCTTACTAGGAAAGCTCATATTGTAAAGAAAAAAATACAAATGAAGTTGAAAGCATCAAGCATTACTTGGCTTTTGCATAAATATTCAAGACTTAGCCTTAACTTTAAAGTTCTTTTGCGCAAGCTTATCAAACATAGAACTATTGTAGAGGTCTCAGTCAAAAGTTTTTCGAACTATTTCCGGCGCACCATGGTATGTCAAGAATATAAACATACACCAAGACCTTGGTATGCCATTTATAAAACAGATACAGGAAATCAAAAAGCAATCATATCAGCTACAACTGCAGCAACATCCAAACACACTGTCAGGGAGTCTGCTCCTAACATCGAATACATCTCGACTGAAGAGACAAGACTTACCACTCCTGTAGCCACTATGTTCACGAATACTGGCAACTCCTTCAACAACTCAAAACAGTGTTTGATGTGAAAAAAAAAAACAACATTTAAGTAATGGCTTTTAAAGGCTGAACGTTATTTTAGTTTCTTAAGATTTATATAGATATTGTTAGTTCCCAAGCGAGTTGGTTCAATGAAAAAAAAAGATACTCACTCTGATGACATCTTCAGTACAAAAGTACTGAAAAACAGTACTTTCGCGCACTGAAAATTGTGAAAAAAGTAAACTCGAGCTTTTTTTCGCATACCGAAACCGAATTCAGTGCTTTCGCGCAAAGTGCAAATGCCATCACTGATGATGGCTCACCGATGTGAGCAGTGATGAGAGAACGCATTCCCAAAATCTTGGCGAAATCTAATTTGTATTTCTTGATATTACACGATATGGAATTTTTTCTTTGTCTTACTCAGTTTTTCGCGTAGTGTTACAGATTGCGCTGTTCACTTGGAAGATCATAATATGGGCACATGCGCACGGTTCTATATTTAGACACTTTGTGTCTTTTATATAACACATCTGTTATTTTATCATATTTTATAATTAGAATAATTTTACTACTTGTTTTCTTATCATAAAATTGACCTAATTGTTTTGAATTTCGAATAAGCAAAAATTTTAAAATCAAAAACTTCAATTAAAAAGTAAATAGCCCAACGGGAAATCTGGAAGCAGCAACAATAGAAATCAAAACTCAAAATTTCAAATATTGTAGTTTTAGTCTCCAGTGTATTAATATTAAGAGTAGCTCAGTTGGTTAATATGTGCGGGTCTAAGAATATTGACATAACGCAGGATGCCTAGGTTCGAGTCTGATCGGAGGCAAATAAAAAATTATAGAGCTTTTTTTTCCAATTTAAGCCAAAATCCCCGCAATGACATCGTATGTTAAAAAAGATAAGCAGTGAGAAACGCATTGGAAGCAGCTTATGCTTCCCTTAATGCACATCCCAAGCGCTTTGAACGCGCTTCCGCTTCCCGTTGGGACCTTCTCCTGAAGGTCTTCCATACGTATGTGTGCTCTCATTACTCATCGCCGTTCGTATAATTGGAAAAATAGTCTATTATTTGACTTACATTGAATATTCATTTTTTTTTTGACGCACCAAAATCACAAATTGCCTCATTGAAAATCATTTCAGTCTGAGCTTACTCAACAAGTTTCTTGAAAAGAATTAAAGTTCTAAAAAATATATTTCAAACCATATATAGACATAATTGCTGTCAAAAAATTACTTAACATTTATTTACGATTTCATTAAATGAAAATTTTTTTAACCTATTGTGACCCGTGGTGTTGGACGTTTGTCCTTAGCCTCTGAGTAGAGGGGAGCAATGACATTTGATGAAAATTCTTCGCCTGAATTCTCTTTTGCTCCATATGCCTGAAGGTGTTTTCCGAGAAAATCGAAAAATAAAGTTCGAGCCTCAAAGGAAAAAAATTGACCTGAAAAAGTACCATCGAAATTTAAATTACACTGTATGTCGATAAATTGGGCAGCTCTGTGCTAAATTTCAAAAAAGGGATCAAAGCACTTTTGGAGATATATGATAATTTATCATATAAGTCATACTAGACAGTTTGCTCCATAAAATACAAATCAATGACAAACTATTTTTCTCATATAGTACATGGAGCAAACCTGCATGGAGGAACAATTGCAATGGAACAAATAATATCTGCTTAATTTTTAACTAAGTATATATGGAAATGTAAAGTATATGGATCAAACAATTTACAAAACGGTTTTTTTTTCCATATAAAACTTGATCCATAAACCAAAGTTTGGATTTTACAGCAAATAACAAATTAAAAAGTTAAAGAATGTGGCTTGTGGAGCAAAGTGAACACTGCATATCTCAGAAACTAAAACAGATAGATGTATTGCAACAACAGCATAAGAAAGATTATGTTTCAAAATCTATAGAACAAGTCTTAAGTCAAGGCGACGAGATATCGATGTTTTACCAGAGACACTATTTAGATTCAAATAAATTTTGCAATCTCAATAAAAATGTTTATTTTGTGGAAAATCCAGGTTCCACTCAAACGTTTGCCCAAAAAATGTATGTGATTTCGGCGTAATGCGCCGGAAAATGTGTAAAATTTTCAAAAATGTTGCATGAATTAAACAAATATTGAAAAGATCGATATATTTTGATCGATATATCTTGGAAAATATAGAATAATTTGTAATTTTTGAATGACTTCATGAAAGTCTGATATTCATTCCAGCATAGACACCATGTCCGCTAGTAAAAATATTCAAACATAAGAATATATTTGATTGTATTCCAGGGCTGCCAAGTGGCCCACATAATAAAAACAAAAAATTTTATTACCGAAAAATTAAGTTTTTATAATTCTAAAGAAAAAAGAGAAGGCCGTTGTTTCATTGATATCGACTTGCAAGTCCTGTTGTTTTCCATTCAGCTCATTGAATTTTCTTCACATTGATGCAAGGTAATTTAAATGAATTTTGAAAAAACCTTCACAAACATACGCCTACTTTTTTAGTTCAAACTTTTTTAATAAGCCTCACATTTATGAAGTCAAAAATAGAACAAACGAAACCAGAAAAGTTATATGACTTACCACCAAAATCCGGTCGCACACTATTGTCATAGCCACGCAACAAATTGTCCAGTAGCTCGGAAATGTTTGCATGATTGTTCCGTTGTGTCATACGCATATGCGAACCAGCGTGTGCCAGGCCGCTGCCGAAACCACCACCGCCGCCGCCGCCGCCTTCCATATGACCACCACCCTGTTGTCCAATGAGCACAGTGAGACGTAGATTAAGAACTAAAGTGATGCACAACAAAAGTTTAAACAAGTGGCGCGCAAAGGATTCCAACAAGCCGAGCACAATATGACTGTTGTGTGTTGATCTAGAGGTGATGGTGATTCCGGTGCCGGGGGCAGTTTGCGTCATGTTGTTGTGGTCCACTTTGGTGTACAGTGTTGTTGACAGGCAGTACAACAATTCGCCTAACAGTCACAGAAGTGACCAACAAATGGGCATTTGTTAGAGAATTAAAGCAGCTTGGCCTATGGATATGAAAAAATAAAAGAATTAATTGAAGCAACTTTAGAGCAGTACGTGCTATTAAATTTTAATATGATGATGCAATAACTTTAATGAGCTTAAAGAAAAATAACTAACCATAATCTAAGGCTCCCTATTAATAAACTGCATTGATTTTCTCTTTCACATTTGTGGCTCATTAGACAACGAATTTATAATTAAATTGATGAGCTGCTTCAGCCTTCTATCTTTTTTTCAGATGCACTCGATCGCCAAGGTTTTGCACAGTAACCCAGTTTTTGGCTTGGCCTCCTTTCGTCCTTTGAGACATTCTTTTTTGCGTCTTGTCCTTCGTGCTTAAACGTTTTCACACTGATGAAAACTAATCACTTGTTACATTAATTATTTCTTATCGTTTCCTGTTTTACGTGCGGAAAAAAACTTTACATCGATTTTCTTTATTTTGATGACTGACAACAATGCAAAATGTGGGGGGTTTAAAAAAAAAAAAAAAAAAAAAAAAATCAAGTCCTTTCTTTGCAAAGCATGCTTTGTGTGTATTTGCACATGCGATAGTAACTTGCTTGATTTGCCCTACTCCGATCACCTTTTCGAAGAGATATTGACAACACATGCCGCTGATTCCACAAATCAGTGATTAGTTATATTAAGGAAATGTTTCCCAAGTCAATATAAATAATTTTTGGTCCAGCCATGAAATCCTGCTATAACATAAAATTTTCATTATTTATTGAGTCACTATTGACAATCATTATTCTATAAAACATAAAACAATCTTAGTGAAGACCCTAGAAAGTATCCTTAAATGGATTGATAGAAAACGTGCCTCGTCATAATATAATTATCTTTTTTACAACGTTAAGTATTTAGTGATATTCTGTCAGTGAAACAAGTGGGACCAGAGAAAAGTATTCAAACCGTCACATATACTGTCTATGCGAATTGCTACAAAACCTCATGTGACACTGGGCTTGGTTGGAATTTGGATGCGTAAAGTACACAGTTTATAACTTTTTCTGCTGGATGGCTTAGAAAGAGTGCGGCAAAAACCCTTGAAAGTTCAGTCAACTACAGGTAGTGTATATGGCAACGATAAGCCTGGTGAATAATGTTATCGTGAATCTGAAAAGATAAAGACAGGAATGAATTCAAAAATAAGTATGACCTTGGAAAGAGTTCTACGCTGGATAAAATGCTTACGAAAATAGTTGTTCTGGATTGAATACTGATCACAAAATGCCATGCGACAGAGTCGAACAGAATAGAATGAATAACACTCTTCGAAGAATATGGGACCGACATAGCGCATGCACTAGGGTGGTCCATAAAAGTGGAACATGTCGTAATGGCCTAAACATATCGCTAAACTATATGAAATTTATACTTAAGTATTAAACTTAACTATTTTGGTTTAAGTTTAAAATCATAATCATCGGCAAGACATAACCGACTATAACAGTTACAAACGGTCTGGCCATTTTAAGCGGACATTCTTACGTAAGCGTTTCATAACGCCTAAATAAAAAAAAATAGTTCGGAAATGTACCACATCGCGCTAATCGAAGTTGTGGATTTTTGAGTTTCGGCTCGATTTCGAGCCACCATTCAGAAATAATATTTTTATTGCATTTTAAAGAAGAAAAAAAAATAATCATTTTATACCATACACCAAGGGTATATTAACTTTGCCATGCCGTCTATAACTCATTAAAGGTGAAAAGTGTATAGATTCTTGATCTGCGTCACTACCTGCCTGTCTGTGCGTGAAAATCACGATTACGAAAAAACCAATCAAGATAATTGAATGAACATAGGCTACAAATTTTAACAAGCCTCTTGGAATTGAAAATGAGCAAAATCGGTTCACGGACACGCCTTTCGCTAGTGCTTCACCAAGAACCGATAAATACCGTTGTCGGGACCGAGAACGATAACAAGACGATATCAAAAGAGTAATTTCTCGTACTACCGAGGACAGGCGTTTTTAAACTCGGTGCTTGGATATATATTTTATATGTTAAATGGTTTACAAACTTTTAACGAGATAAGACAAAGGGGCGTCGCTCTTATTATTTATTATTAAATATACCCAATTGCTTGCAGTAAGGACTACGTAAAATATAGGCGGGGGTGTACAACGGACACTGCGCGGGAAAGCCGCTGGTCCAGTCAGTATTATATATATAAAAATGTGAACGAGAATAACCAAGATATTTTGGCGATAACGAGACGAGAACGATACAGATCAAAAATTTCACGTACGAGAACGAGTCTGAGTCCGAGACGATAAGCTTGGCGCCACTACGAACACGATACGATAATTTTTGAATTATCGTGTCGTTCTCGTAGCGGTGAAGCACTACCTACCGCCCATATAAGCAAAACTTTTAAGACGCCATATTGGGAGTGTTATTTGATGTATTTTAACCAAATTTCTTACAAATACTAAGACTAACTTGTACAAGCTCTGGGTAAACAGTTTGTGAGCTTCGACTAGAGGGTGTGGCACTTTCCACGCATGCGAAATTTCAGAACACTATACTTATAGAATTATTTAAGGTAATGGAATCACATTTCACATAAATACAAAACATAATTCGGCCTAATATTAAAAGTTTGACGAGCTTTGACGATAGGGTGTGGCACCTCCCATATAAGCAAAAAGCTACACTGAGAGAAGCATTTAAGGTAATGAAACCAAATTTTACCCAAATAGTTGGAATAATTTGGAAAAGCCTTGGACAAGAACTGGGCGAATTTTTACAAATAGGCGTGGCAGCCGTCATAGAAACAAAATCTTTAAGATACTATACTTTGAGATGTTCAAAGCATACAGTCTGATTCAGTTGAAAAAACTTTCTTGGCTTGAAAAACTAAAAGTAGTGCATTAGAATAATATCTTCTGAATATATAAGGAATTCATGTTCCATGTTATTAGAATATTTACCAGTTCAATTGAAAAACATTAAAGTACTTAATGGATATAGCAAATCACACATTTGTGTATGCTCAAGAATATGTGTGGTGAAAGGGACAAACTGGGTGTTTTTCTAAAGCGCTATGCAGCATTGACGGCAAAACAGCGTCTTGAGCACGTTCAACATTTTCGTCTCCTAAAACTGCACTCAATTTTGAAGGATGTGAACTTGGTAGCACAATACAAAGAGACTACGTTTCGTCTCCTCGAAATCTAAGAATTGCCGCCCAAATGAAGGCAACAAATGCAAAAGCCTCGATGTTGGTGTGCGACTGCAACAGATTATATTTTTTTCTCCCTTTCTTGTTGCAACAACTCAATTTTATTTATATAATATAAATTAAATCGTTTGCAACAATAAACCATCGCTTGTTGCTGTTCTTTTTGTTGTTGTTGTTATTGCTGCTGTTGTTGCTGTAATTGTTGCTTGGGATTTATTTGTGAAACGCGACAATGCGGCTTCAATGTACACACATGGGAGTCAGCCAGTCAGTCAGTCAGTCAGTCCATCTCGTGTCGAAATAAAAATGTAATTGCATTTATTGAAAAACGTGTTGGAGCTAAATTGATAAGAGGTGATTTTTCCCTTCTTATTTTTTGAGATCAAAGCGATACAAACTTAAGTTGTGTGACAAATTTGAATGACGTTTGAGAATTAATTGAAGTTTATTATAAAAAGTAAAATTAAAATTGATGGTCTTTCTGATTTGCTCCAACTCGAATGCTTTTTCTTGGCATGTGGTGTAAAACGCAACATTAAGGAAAATACATATTTGATTGTGATTTTGTATTGATGCAATACACTTTTTTTATGAAAAACGGGTCCAAAACACCCCTTTACCCCTCTGGTCGGTTTCACTTTCAAAATCAATTTCCGGCATTTCCCATCTTTTGGAGCAATGCATTTTTTTCCGAAAAATGGATGCATAACACCGTTTGTGGCTTCCAAAATCCATTTTCGGCTTTTTCCCATCGATTGTTGCACTAACATTTATTTTGGAAAGTGGGTTTGAAACATGTCTTTAGGAGGGTTCGGACCGATGTGGCTTCCGAAATGAAAGTTTGCATTTTTACCTATGAGAAAATTGTTAAGTATTTCCCTTTTGATTTTATTATGAATAATCCTTCACGTTAGGAACTTATTAGCTTCAGAAATCCACGATATTCAAAACTTTTATATTCGATTTTTAAAAACAAATGTCAAAAACTTTTCTCTAGAAGTTTTTTTTAAACGTTTTTAGAAACAACTTCTATTTAATAAAAGTTCCTTAGTAGCAAAAAAGAATTTTATAGCTCTTTTAACAGGCCTTTTAAAGACAAGTAGAAAAGCAACATATTTTATTTATAAAGTCTTTATAGGGCTTTATAAGAGCCATTTAGCGTATGAAGTATAAAGACACTTTCCGCTCTGTGTAATCTTTCAAGAGACTCGGTAAAGTATCTCTCAGTGCTGTTTAAAAGAAAAGTCGGTTTCGATCTCATGTCCCAGCGATTCATAGTCCTGCGCGCTACCTACTAGGCTACCTGTCATGTATTATATTATACGTCTAAGGCGAATCATATTTTTGTCACATTTGATTTGGTAAAGCGAAAAGAAATGGGCAATAATGGGCCCATATATCAAGCGCCTTATGTGGCTGCAGCATAGAGATATGCGGTCTCTATGTCATGATTTTATAGCTTATTCTAGCAAGATCTGTAGCACGAAAATTCGCTACAAAGTCTAAGTATCTTATTAGTTACGATACGAAACTATTTTGAAGGCAGCACTGTTTTGTAAGCTGAATTTTTGTCTTCATAGCTCCCCCTGGGTTTCTAAAGACAATTTATCAAAACTTTTACCCGTATAGCAAAAAAGTTTTCAGAAACTTTTAGTTTCATGACTTTTGAATGAAAGTAATAAGGTCTGGTGTACATAAATACACAGAAAAAATTTTTAAGCCAAGTATAGTGATGAGAAATATGATTGAGCCGTATTTTAAAAGTAACGCAAATGGCTCACTAACTTTTAGTGATAAGTAAATCGAAAGTGTTCCCTTTAAAAATGCTTCAACCATATTTCTCATAACACTTGCTGTAGCATGAGTTTTAAGCTCTTTGTTTCTCTCTGTGTATAGTATATTTGTTTATTATAGTGTGCACGTACTAACCTTACCTTAACGTATTTGCTAAGGAAACAATACCAATAATCGAATCAAATCGATAATATTACAAAATTGCATTACCATAATTACAACCTTGTTTAATAGTTGTTGTATCAGAGGCGTACCGTACAGATTTGGCGCTCGGGGCACACGGTTGCAATGCTGTCCGCTATGTACCCAAAAAATGTTTTTTTTTCATTATCAAAAAATTTTGTCGAGCAAAAAAAAATAAAAAAAGGTACTCACTTTAAATATTCAAAAAGTTAAGCTAAAGGAGATATTTTCCATTTTAATTTCGCGAAAATCTACACCAACACAATTAAAATTTACTACATCCAACTATTTTTTTTCATTTACTAAAACAAATAAAAAAAGCTCTTCAATTTTGACTTTCAAAAACCCTTAAAAAAATTAGATATATTTCACGAACATTTTTCCGACCCCCAAGCCTTACACCCGTGGCGACTGCCCCCTCCGCGCCTCCCTAGGTACGCTACTTTGCAGTATGTATATCACAAAACATATGTAGGTGCGTAATATTTGCAGCAGAACAATTAAAATATTGACGCCTAATTAAAATTGACACACAATACAATTTGCAACAAATCGGCATCAGTCAAAAGCACAACCTCCACACAAATGACCACAATTCATATAAAACTGCTGCGTAGACAAAAAACAAATTACAAGGGTGTTTAGAATAGTAGCAGTAGTAGTAGTTAAGTAGTAGCAAGAAAGGTAGAAACAATAATTAGTACTAATTGTTGTTAGTAAGTGCAGCAGACACTTAATACATAAATTGCAGTAAAAATAGCAACAGTGCAATTTACGAAAGCTTCCAACTATTCTCGACCTAAGGGAAATATGACATAACTCAACTCTATGAGTACTACGAATTGTAGTGTGCGTGGAAATTTGCTTTGTATTTTAAATGCAACAAAAACTGAAAAACATTTGTAAGTTAAATTACAAATGTTCTGTATCGGACTTTGTTTTTAAACATTCACAGTGGACAGTTGAAAAATCTTAAATTAATTTGTTATTTCTTTTTTTTTGACTCCCTGGTCAACAAATGAAATTCTTCTTCATTGAATTCATAAATTGAACAGTACGTATACGAAAAGAATTACCAAAAAATATATGTCAGATAATTTTGCAACAAATCTAACTTTTCTAAAAATAATGGTAAGTAAATTTTTTACATAATATTTTAAGCATAATGCTTTGAAAATTAAAAAATAAATCTGGAGTTAGGAAATATAATACAATGGCTAAGGAAAAAACAAAAAAAAAACAAGTGCTCGCCACATATACATAGATCTTGTGATTTTTTCTTCATCCAACTCAAATTACCACTTTGTAACAAACGTTTCCAGCCCAAATAAGAAGAATTGAATTCACAGATCTACTAAAGGCCCCATCGGAAATTATATTGGAAATGTTCACTGGGAAAAGTATATCATCGCTTTAAGAGTGGCAGCATATTTTGTAGTTGGCAAAAGAGCGTTAATGAATTTGACCATTAAGCTGAAGTAGAGTTCGCCCACTGGTTGAAATTCAATCATAGAGAAATCCAAAACAAGTCATCATCATCAAGTTTCCCAAAAATTAAAATCATGATAACTCATCATGTTAATCTTACCTATCCTAACAATTCATTACGGTTCAATCTATCTACATACCAAATTTTACCGAAATCGGCCACTAGTTTAGCTTTAAAAATATGTTTTTTTATGTAAGAGGCGTGGCAACATCCGTTTAAAAGCAAATACCAAATCACCAAATTTAGTTTAGCTGTGAAAACATATTTTCCAATTGGAGCGTAGATCCGCCCTCTTAAAAGAAAATATATATGTCTAGGGTTCAATATGTATATATATCTGTACCAAATTTAGTGGAAATCGGTCCATTAGTGTATATAAAACGCATTTTCCTATTAGGGGCGTAAGACCGCCCACTTTATAGCCAAATACTACTATGAGAAAAGAGTATGGTTCCTTTAAATATATGTATTTGGTTGATAGATTTTAAAAATATTAACTATCAACAAATTTTGGTAGTTTTGAGTATTGTCCTTAGTTGAAATTTAAATTGTGGCTTATTGCGCCAAACGTTCTATTAGTTTGAGTAGATTGAAAAAATTTGTTTGGTTGAATTTTACATTTGTTAATCCTATTTTTATTTGATTTCACTTCTCATTAACATGATAACTTTGCAGTGCACAACATATTCAGGTAAAAAACTACTTAAGTATATTCTGCTTGGTACGCAATTTAGGTATTTATGATTATATAAATACAAACGACATCCTATGTAACGCTGTAAAATCTTTTTTTGGTCATCGGTTCTTAGCACAAATCGATATTAATTAATGTATACGTTTGCGAAAAGAAAGTATATTTTTAGTCAAATAAATGATTTAGTGATTATTAACTATCGAATGATTGCTACAATCAAAATATTTGTTTCAACCAAAATATGATTTGGTAATTATTACCAAATATATAATTGATCAAATAATATTATTCAATTGACTGCAATATGTGATATTTTAATATATATCAAATATATAATTTGCCTATATCAAATATACCATATGTTAATTATAGCCAAATTTTGGTATATGTAATTAAATTATTCTCTCAGTGTATTTAGGGGGCGGTATAACGCTCACTTAAAGAGTTCAGACGTGGAAACGTACTTTCCTGTTAGAGGAGTGGCATTGTCTGTTTTTGATCACCTCCTGAACTGCTCCTCTTCCTGTTCTATTTTGCGGAATGTAATCGAAAGAAATTTAAATGTGGAATAAGTGACCCGAATATAATCAATCAGTCATCAAACGCTGCTTGAATTGAGACGATTATTTCCAAAACTCGAATTGAACGATATAAATAAATTCTCAAGTAAAAGTTGTGAGAAATGGACAGGCGTCAGATAAAATTTATCTGACCTTCATTTATATTACATATAAAAGTTCTGGACGTCACTTTTTTGTTTATTATCCACCTAGAGCGGAAAATGTCCACGCTACATCACTGCCCATTAAATTGAAATTGGTGCACCCAATTGGAGCTTCAAGTGGTTTTTATTTCCCACTTTTTATGGCCTTATCTCAGTAAATTATGTCGATCAATGACCTAACGAGCCAATTTAATGTTTTGAGTTAAGATTGCAATGTGAAAATATGGCTCTTGACGCTTAGTGCGATGTGAATATGATAAAATTTTCAAAAATTTAGACTTCTGTTGTTTTTTAATATGCAATTCAAACGGTCGCGATGGCTCAGTGACTTTGTTTTTGAAATATTAATCGCTATGACCATTGCTGAAATTTCATTGTATAAGCTTACGTTTGTTTGCTTAGTATTTTGTCCCACTGTCTTATAATATTCCACTAGGAACAATTCACATAATTCGGCAGTATTTATACACTTGGCGCGAGTGTTGTGTTTTTATTGCATTCGCTTGCCGCAATCGCTTCAAAACTATCAACTTTGCGGATTAACTCACTCTAGGCAAATTAAAATTTGACAAATTTGGTTTTTGTGGTGTAACATATTCATAATTCCAAATTAAAAATGTGGGAAATTCCCAAATGTTCACTTAGCACATAATTAGAATTTTTATAAAAAAAATACCCAAATTAACAAAGTTAAAAGTGTAAAAAATACGAGCAGCAGATTTTGCATTAGAGTTCAACAAAAAAAAAAAACCTCAGGTGCGAACGCTTAAAACTTTAGAAGAGTCTCTTTTTGAATGCTCGCCAAAAATTATAGAAAAATATATTTTCTGCTTTTTTAAAAATAAATTTTGTTATCTATTTATTTATTAATAATAATAATCTATATCAGCGGTGGGCATGGAAATCTAGCAAAAGAGCACAGCAACAAAATCAAGCAACAAAAATCGAAACTTTAAAGCTTTTTTGCTTTCATTTCCCAATTCGCCAACAGCACAAAAAAAAAGCCAAATTGCACTACAAACAAAAACAATTGCTACATTCGTCTTGACAACGTCGCTAGTGCCTTTGTGCGTTGTTTTTGTTTTCATTTCAACTTCAGTCAACGCTGTATTTTTTGGTTGCTTGTGCGTCGAATAACGTATCGGGCCATGTGGACGGAAAGTGCCACTACGTGCCCATCGTTGATCTATATAAAAATATGATAGCCATTTTGGATGTTCAGGCATCACGCAAAACTACTGAATCAATTTTGATCAAATTCGTTTTGATATATTCCTTAGATGCTTGGTCCCAATCTCTAATAAAAATCATCACGATATTTTTATTAAATATCGAAATATTAAAGTTTAAAAATTTCTCAAAATTAATATATCACACAAAGAAACAAGCATGCAAGTCGTTTAATATGAAGTTAATTTGTTTGTGTGCGTTTTGTTTTTGTCTTTCCCATGGTAATGCAATGGAATATTTATGGAAAAAAATAAGGGAATATTTAAATTTTACGCTCTCGCTTTCATTCTCAATTTGTCAATTTACATTGCAAACAACAACAATGCGGGACTTGTGAAATTACAGCAGGTCTACTAAAAAACTTAAATTGTTTGCCTTCGAAGAAAAAACTAAAAACTGGCTACGCGTACAAAGTCGCAGGCATTAGCTATTTAAACATAACAAAATTAAAAATAAATTTGATGCCAGCCATTGCTGTCTGTTGCATAAAATTCAGTAGTTAAAGCAACAGTTACGAAGAGCAGTCGCAGTCAACTGTCGGCTAATGCTACAGCCGTAGCAGTTGCTGTCACAATCGACTGTAGGCTATTGCTATAGCAATCGTTGTTTGCTCTATGTTATATTTTTCATTTTGCAAATCAATTGAAGTTCTTCATATTTAAAACACACTCAGTAAAGCCAAAATAGCAGTTTAATCATACAAAACAGTAAAATACCAAATCAATTCATTAGCAAAATGATAAATATTAAATAAAAAATTAACGACTGCCATAGCAATAGCCGCCAAAAGACTGCGACAGCAACTGTTACGACTACTATAGCCATTTCCGATGGTCGACTGCGAAAGTTCTTCGTAAACTGTGGCATCGGCTTTTGACCCTGACTGTGGCAATTGACTATCGACAGTAACAGTTTTTTTAGCAAGTTGAAACGCTGAAGAAGACAAATAGTCCAATGTACAACAATTTTTCTATAAAGAAATTTACATCACTGCTTACTGACTAAAATGTAGCGTGTACTTATACCGAAAGCTTATCAGCTTTGATAATATAGCGCACTTGTACAGCTCAAGATTACGAACTCAATAGCCCAAGCGTAAGAGTGATAGTCCTTATATAAGATATGGAATGACAAAGGTTCAAATCTGAAACTATTAAGTCCAAGCCAAGCTGTTCCGGTGAGGCTATATACATCAGTGATGATATTTTGTAAAAATATACTGAATCGAGACTTCAAATGTACTTTTTTTGATGCCGAGTGTACTTTTTTGTCTTCAACACTCAATTTTACACTAAATTGGATGAAGTTCTAAAAATTAATAAAACAAAAAAAAGGTCCTCACTTTTCACTTCTGTCATGTCAAAAACCCCAGTAAAATGAGATATATTGTATTTCACAATAGATCACAAAATCTACACATTGCGTTTATTTTCACTTATAAAAAAAAGTTAATTATTCTAAATTGTCCCGAAAATGTGGTGGAAATGTGGTGAAAATGTGCTGAAAATTCGAGAAATTTACTAAAATTGCGGCAAATATACTGAAAACTTGTCGAATGTTTTGACGACGATTTTTTTGGGCGCAAATGTACCGAAAAAAGTGCAAATTTACCGAAAATGTCACCACTGATATACGTTTGAAGGCAAGTATATTAGACTGGGTCGAAGTGTATGTAGCAAAAAACAAGTTAGCCCAACAAGGTCTCAAAAATCAAAGGGACTTTTAAAAATGATATTTGCGTAATTTTTTTTTCGATCGGAGAACAATTCTTCAAGCGGTTATGGTTCTCCTGAATGTAATTTTTGGCGAAAAACTTGTTTTTTAATTGTTATTTTTTTTCTGTACAAGATGCTTACCCAAATTTACTAATAAAATAATATAAAAATTTTTACAAATTTTTTTGACTAAAAAACAATATTATTTATTCTTGTACTTAATATCAGGCTTAAAAAATCGGATTTTTTTGGGACTTTTGCAGACATAATATTTTCAAACTACCATAAAAAGGGCATTTCTAACTGGATTTACTTATAAAATCTATAATTTTTTTACATTTTTTGACGAAAAATTAGAATTTTGAAACACTAGAATCAAGCTAAATTTTTGTGTTTATTTTTTTTTTAAGAAAAGTTCTTCTAAAAGTGTAATTTATCAAATTTCAAATGTCGGGGAAGAATTCAATTGCATGTGTTTTTTTTTTTTTGACCAACTCTATTTAATATTCATTAATTTTTCGATTTAATAAATTCATAGCGCGGTTGTGAATTTGAACTTCATAGAAAAGTAAGACTATAAATAAAATGAATGAAATGAATTTAAATATTCTTATTTAAAACCAAGTGAAATTTTTTGATAAAATTCCAAAGTTACAGAGAATGTCCGTTGCACAAAAAGAAAGCATTTAAAATAATTTCCATACACTTAGCGGTAGCGTTTTCAATTTCTCATTTGCAATTTGGCGCCCAGCACCAACGCTTCTCTCTCTCTGGTTCTCTTCGTGCTTCAAATTTTTTCAGATTTTCATTCACTTTTCATGTTTTTTTTATTTATCTATTTTTTTACAACTTTTTAAATACAAAGATGTGGCTGCGGTCATCATCATCTTACAAAACTCTTGAGATTTACATTGTAAAGTGAGTGTAACTGCGGCACAAAAAAGTCAAGGGATGTCAAGGTAGCGGGCGGTCGGTATCTAAGCGATTTGTCCACTGTTACTTGCAACATAAAGAAAAATGTATTTTATTTAATTGAATTTGTTGCAAATGTGAAATTGAAGCAAAAAATGATTTTTATTAAATTACTTTGGGGAATTGCTAAAGTGTTGAATTGGTTCTGGTTTCATAGTGAGCGCAGTTCATTCTGAATGGGTATTATGGGTAGCATTTGAGTGTGGATTAGATTTCCACATTAATAGCAGGCAATTTTTCCACAATTGTTAAATTTTATTTTAAATCAATTGTAATGATCGTAGATATATATTGCAGTTGTGAGAACTACTCGTAAGCAAAAAACATTTCTTTTTAATTTTAGTCAACTTAAATTTTTGAATAATTTAAGTTGGCGTCATTAAGGCAGCAGGGATGTCGACTTCTGGGCGCCATCGACGCCAAAGTTGGGAGCGACTACAATTACTATTAGCATTAGAAATGAAAACGGTGAACTTTTAACCCAGTTCTCCAGTGACACAAATCTTATGATTAGAAAGATATTGCTTAAACACAAACCTTAACATAATAACAAGAGGGGATTCACCTGATCACCGTACAAAAAAAAAAATAGACCATTAAGATATCATGTAAAAATAGATTTCTTGACGTGAGAATCAAGATTAGCGTCGGCTTCAATCACCATCTCCTTGGCTTTGGCCCACGAAACAGAAAAGCCTGATTGAACCACGCTAACTGGAATACCATACAGAAAAGTAGAGCTGTAAAATGATGAAGCGCGAACAAGAGACCAGAAGAAAGATCTCGCACAAATATATACCGCACTTTATAAATAAGTAAAATCCAATTTTAAAACGACCTCGCAGATGTAGAAATCAGAAACCTTCGTACGGTCTATGGTTTAACTCGCAAGATGGCAAAAAAACGGGACCCTGTTAACGACTACAGATGACCACTCTTAAGTGCTCCTCATATGGCTATTCCTGAGGGAAGATCGAAACGACTGGTGACGTGCCCGCCCTCAGTTACGGCTATAACAATGGCCGTAACATTTCTGAAATACAATAAAGCAGCGGCCACAGATTGTATACCCGCTGAACTTATGTACCCTATTCTTACCCAAATTTAGGAAGAAGAACGAATGCTCAAAGACTGGCTCATATGGATTTTAGTAAAAATCTCAAAAAAGGGGGCTGTCACAATGCCAGAACTACAGGCACATCATGATGCTATCAATTTCATCCGAGGCCTTCGCAAAATTCCTTCTGGCCAGAGTCAGCGCAAGAACTATCCACTTACCCGAAAACGACAGGCAGGATTTCTCCCGAACAGTTCGAATATTGATCAAATTTATACTCTTCGCTTTTTCGTGGAGCAGATAAGTGAGTGACAGACAGTCTTCGTTAAATCTAACTTTCATCGACTACTGTACTGCGTTTGGAATTTTTCCGAAAAAACTATTTTTCATAATTTTTTAATTAATTACATAGGCACAAAAAAAAAACTTCAACTTTCATGCAAAATTGAGATGGATGTGTATTGTTGCCACGCTTGTAGGGCCACTCGTAATTCAACAAGATATGGCAATATTGTATACGTGCAAATTTTATGACACGTAAGCTTAAGCCTTCCTTATTTTTGAGCAATTTAGTTTTTTTGCTTCTTAAAAATCAAAAAAAAAATTTCACTACACATCAAAATCCTAAGGAATCCAAATCTGTTGGCAAAATTTTAAGACCGCATTTATTTCTGGAACTATGATGAAAACAATGCTGTATGGCAATATTTTTTTGATTTATAATATGTCCAGAACACAAAAAAAAGTATCAATTTCGTACAAAGGATTGAATAAAGAACTATGAGAATCTCTCTTACTGAAATCTAGATTGCACCATGCAGCATTATTTTCATTAAGATTTCTAAAATTGAGACTCAAAAGTTTTGTCAACGGAATAAAGTTCCTTAGTGCTTTGAAGTATAACGACATTTTTTTAGATTTTTAAATGGTCCAAAATACCATAAAAACTAATTTTCAGAAAGGTACATTTTCTCAGTTTAACTTTGCAATAATTTTGTTAAAGAAAAAACATTGATATTAAATTTTTATGTTTATCAAGTCACCCACTTAGTTGATGAGGATTATCCTTGTTGAAAAGTGTTGAAAATTTGGTACATGTTAGCGCCAACATTACTTTTTTGCCAATTTACTTTAGTATAGATTTTCTTCCATACCACATATAAAATTAATATTTCGAGAAACAAGAAAATGGCTTTAAGTGACTGATAATTATTTATAATAACCACAAGAAGAGAAGAACCTTAATACATGCCATTGTACACAAAAATGTGGTCCATACCAACAAAAAGTAAAATAATGTGTTGGAAACGACTTATTAATTTCAAGATTCAAACTCGAAAGCATTCCCGTGAATTACAAACCTAAATTAAAAAACAAAAAATTGCATAAAAAAACTAAAAATTGAGTTAGAAATTACCTAAATATTTCAATAAATCAAATCAAATAATTTCTTCTCATTTTAATTATTCATAATGAGCAAATTTTCGAGTTGAACTAATTAAGCAATAAGTTTTCTAACAACCGATAATTTTTAGAAAAATGGGTTTAACTTAATATGCATTAAACTGTGTTATAGTTACATTGAAACTATTTTTTTTTTTCTAAATAATTTTACCTCGCAATTTTTAACTTCAATCTGAAAAGTTGATTTTAATAAACTTTAACCAACCACATTGAGAAATTTTGTTGCATGATATAGTATTTTATTATTTATTTTTATGTACATTATTTAATTTATATGATTTTTTAACTGTATTAAAACTTTAACTTTTTAAAACACTTTATCCCAAAAGTTTTTATTCGAACTTAATTTTTGTTCCTTTCAAACTGTAGCAATTGAGAAAAATTCACAATTCTAACATTTTTTTTTCTTCCGCCAAAAGCAACAAATCGCGCCAAGCGTCCAACGCAAACTGAAACATTCAAAATTCCAAACAATTCATTACAGCCAAGAAAATCGCAGCCAGACAAAAAGATATTCAGTCAACAATCCATTAAAGTCACCAAGAATTCGCCAAATCAAAGCGCTACATGAACTGTGCGTTAACTCTGCTCTGGTATTATCAACGAGAACTGCCCGAGCATTTCATTCATAAAAATTGCAAAATGAAAAAAAAAATTCAATAAAAACAAAAACTTTTGCGGAGTAACGACTCCTGCGCAGCGTGAAAGCCACGTGCTCGGTAGTAAATAAGTAGCCACTTGTTGCGACCAGCATAGACAACAGCTGTTCCAATTCAGCAATTGTTGTGTGTGGCCAAATGGTGGTCTAGAGTGCAAAACGTGTTGGACGAGCCCATTTTAAATAAAACATCACATCATAAAGCTGTGATGTATTGGGGGGGAATGTGTAAACTTTTATTAATGGCGATGTAGTCGCGGAAGCACTTTTTGAGCTCAATTGCTTCGTCACATTATTTCAAATTAATTTCTTATATATTATATATCTCAAGTTATATAAGCTAGGAGTTGCCCAGGCCAGATCAGTTAATTAAAAATGTCCATATATTAACACAAATATAGCTGGATAAATGACAAAAAAGGTATCATTTTGAAACGAGTACATAATTTTGAAGGTCGTATCTTTTATTCAAAATGGCACACTTACGTCTCAAGCTACAATTTAAATTCGCAAGTACTTACTTACTGAAGAGACATTTGCATTACTCTGTCTGAATCAAGCTTTTGCCAGTGAACAATGGGCACATTTGGGAAAACCTTTCAACCTGTGCTAATGGATACTTAATGTCACACTTTGGCTGTATTTTTGGCTATTTCTATTGACCTTTTTCGACACTTTCAATTTTTAAAAAATTTTTTAATATATTTCGAATATTTCAACATTTTCTGAATATATACAAATTTTTCGAACCAACAAAATTTCTTCATTTTCTCAACTTTTACCGAAATATTCAAAACTTATCGACATTTTATAATTATTTTTAATATTTTTCGACTTTTTGAAACGTTTTTTAAAATTTTTAAAACCTTTCGACCTAACTCTATTTTTCGGGTTCTTCAACATTTAACGAATTTAGACTTTTTTTCCAATTTTATTAATATTTTTCAATGTGATACATTTTTCAACTTATTCAGTTTCATTTGACTTTTTCGATACATTTCGATATCATTCAAAAATAGTGGTCTATATTCTCTTTTCATTAATATTTTCAATACTTTTCTAAAACATTTAGTACTTTTCGAATTTTTCGATACTTTTCAATAGCACTCAATACATTTTGACAATACTTAACATTTTACATACTGACACCATTAATTTCACAGATCACATCTCGAATGATTGCGAATAATTTTTTGTTAGAACACTCGTAACCGATTTTGATTTATGTATATTAAAAAAGATTCAGAATGAATAATAATGAGTTGAACTGATAAACACAACATTGTTTCGCTCAAAATACAGCCAGTTTCAGTTGCAGAGGCTTATCAATGAAAATCCACCATTCTTTCAGTTCAGTTTTGCCACGAAACTCTACCAAAAACTCTCTATTATAAGCGAAATCGTTCATAACCATTCGGCAATCATAGCCGGCAATCATAGCTTATGTGAAAATTACAGAATAAAAACTTGGAATGTATTTTTTAGAAGCCGAACGTACCTTTTCGGCATGGTCACGAAATTCTAGTAAAATTAAAAAAAATTTTTGAAAGCTTCTTAAAAAAAGAAGAAAAAAAAGGCTTTTTCCATTTCAAAAAACCCTAGCAAAATGAGATATATTTTATATTAAATTACAAGATACACATAGTGATTATTTTTAATTTTTTCATTTACTTAAAAAAAAGTTAATTATTATAAATGGTCCAAGTGTACGAAAAATGTACTGAAAATTCGCCAAATGTACTAAAAATTAAGTAAATGTACCGAATGTACTGAAAACTTGTCGAATGTACTGACGACGATTTTTCAGTATGAAAATGTACCGAAAAAAGTACACATGTACCGAAAATGCCATCACTGATCGTAACTTGTTCTATCTCCAGGTGTATTCTTCATTCAATGTATACTGTGGTCCTCGTGGGATCACATTTTGTATTATTATAATTTTTTTTTGGCTATAATTCGACAGTAACCTTTGAGTGACAGTAAAGCACTTTTAATCTTATCTGGAATGAATAATTTTGAACAAAAACTTTTGTATACGTATTAATAATTTCATCTTAGCTTACATGCGGGAAAGTTGTAAGTTCAATACTTGTGCTTAATTGTCAAGAAGTTTTACTCCTAAAAAAAACTTAATTTTCAATGCATATTGTTGGACATATTCCAAATATTCTTTTAAAAAAAATATTAAGTCGTTTATTATTGTATATTTAGTTAAAACAGTTGACGTATTTGAACTTCAAATTGGGCTTTCTCAAAACAAGCGGTAACAATGTGTACGTAGATATAACCCTTGGTGCATGTGCATATAATGCTTTGTTTTAAAATGTACATCATAATTTAATTTTTTGTTCGATATAATGGGTCACAGAAGTCATGTTAAAAGCTGTCAATTAAGATGTTAACAGTAATTGGATTTATATTGAGATATTCTTGAGCTCGCTGTCTGCAACTGCTGACAGAAGCAAATGACAAAGGAAATGTTGCTGTCACCAGCTGCTCAATTTTGCTTATTGTCACGCAAGCCATTCGTGTCCTGTATGTTCATAGTAGATTTATTTTATACACTTAAACAAAACTGTGCAAGATACCAATTTTATAAAATAAATTTGTCAAATTTATTATCCGTATGATATGGATCAGATATGCACACTAAAATTTATTCTAGAGCTGGTTAGAACAACATCAATTCTGGTAAGAAAACTCAAAAATATTTTGAGAAAATTTTCTAGTATTGATGAAAATTTTTAAATAGCTGCGGCAAGCTAATTGCATGGAAACAAAGGAAAACAAAAAAAAAACACAAGCTCAAGAAGCAAATGAATTGAAAACCAAATCACACAGTCAATAATGTGTGTTGAAGACAAAACTACAAAAACAAAAACCATGCAAAGATATCGAACCGAAATTATGTAACATGAGTAACGGCAAGAGTTGACCGAGTCGATGCGTTGACAAAAACAAAATACATGCGATGATTGCGGACCAAAATGATTAAGCACGAATAACGGAAAGAGCTTGAAGTGAGCTCAATATTTTTTGTTATTGTTGTAAGAGCTGGACGAGCCAAACGAGCTATGGGCTGTGCAACCTTGATATGGATGATGATGCGGATAAAAGCGCAGCAATAGACGATGAAATTTCAATACTTTGTACTTCGATTTTAGCACCGATTCATCCACGGTGGACAATGTAATTTAGTAACGATATATATAAAATGGAAAAAAATCCGGAGCTTTTTTTTAAATTGCATATTTACTGTTATTTTAATAATATTGCATATGATATATCATTTAAAAAAACCATTCGAACTAATGATAATATATTCCAGTATGCCACTGATTCCTGGGACCCAAGCTATGATGCTCTTATTAGTTTACGTTTCCGGGCATGGTTTTTTAATTGAAATTAAATAATATTTGCAAATTCGAGTAGAACAAAATTTACTTGAGATCCTTTTTCACTTCATTTCACTTATCATGAAACGATCATTTTCAATGTGGGTGACTAGGCTCCGAAGCACAGTTTCACTTATCATAAGTTAATTCAGAGCTGTGATGATAGGAAAGCTCTAAAAATGCCTTTATTTTTATTTCCAAATTTATATATATTTTTTATTACTAAAAACTAGTGAATTATTATTATTTTGTATATTTTACTCATGCTCCCTGGATTAAGAATCTTAACACTTTCGTTTTTTGTCATATTTTTAGTTTATTTTTTGAAGAAAGCATTGTAATTATACAATAACTCGGCTTAGATTGCTTTAATAATAAAATAAAATTCATAAGACCTATGTAATTTTGCTAATGTGTAAGTTACTCTCAGTGTTTTAATTAGGTAAAACTGTCCAAATGTTGAAGAAATAATGCAATCATAATCCTCAGTTAAAATTTTTATTTGCCGTCCAAATAAATTGTCCATGCAATTACGACGATGACGATTGAGTGATGGCAGTTCTATTTTGTACATTCATCCGCTTAAATTTTACTATATAAAGGTGATCTTAAAATTTATCAAAGTAAAACATATTTCTTTCAAAGCATCACTTTTGCTCAGATTCATATCATGGTCGTGCTGCCTTTGTTTCATTTAATTCTGCAACACTTTTTGCAATTTAAAGTTCGAAGTCTTTTAGTTCTACATTGTTGGCCAATAGCTTGTAAGTTATTTTTAGGCGAATGCTTGGAAAAATTTTTGAAAATTCTTATTTATGGAATGTTAATTAAGATATTTTAATGCCTTGGTAGGATTTTAAATTGAAATCCGAAAAAACGAAGTTATAGTATAGCTGTGAAAGGCATGTCGTATTCGACATAAAAATACTTTTCTTGAATCTGTTCGGAACATTTATAAACGATATTTCTAAAATCGAACCAGTGCATTGTATCTAATATCTCAATATACGAAATTAAAATATCTATTTTTTTGATATATGAAACTACTTCCCTTTATAAGCTTTGTCTGATGCCGAACTACAGTCAAAACAACAGACTGATATCAGAATTAATTTAAAAGTTAGAATTTCATAAGGTCGTTGGTAAAATATATGTGTTATGTATATATATATGTTTCTTTCTAAGAGCATTCTGTTTTCAAAGGTTTGAGTTTTTTTCTGAACTTCAGGAATTTCAAATGAAGTCTAATAATAAATTAAAACATAAATTGTGTCACAAAAATCTTCTGTTCAGAGTCTATAAATTTATGTAACTTTGCAATCTCAAAAATGTATACCTCATAAACAGCAGACCCCATCAAGTCATATACATTTTTTGAGTGGGCTCCAAATAACCAATTTCATTGAGATTGTAAATTCTCCAAAATTTATCATCTAAAATTTAAGTTATAGCATTGCAAACGCGATTTTTAAAAACTTATTTTATATCTGTGGCTTTGTTATGAAGTAATGGTGAAAGTAGGCCATTATCTGTTCAACATAAGAAGAAACAAATAAAAGGTACTTTTTTTGAATTTAATTTTTGAAAGGTTATAATTTTGAAATATTGTTCATACCATAAACACAGATATGTTTAAAAAGAAAGCAGGTAGGTGTGAGCACTTACAGCGTAAGGTATGAAATTAATGAAGCAGTCTTAAAATGTATTGAATGTAATTGAAAAGTAACGACAAACTCGAAAAGCACTAAATTGTTTGAAAAAGTTTCGAAAAAGTTGATTAAAATCTAAAGTATTGACAGTCCTTAAAAGCCGAAAATTTTCAAAATCCATTGTATAGTAACGAAAAAATTGATAAAAACTGCATAGTGTCCAATGTTGATAGAGGCAAAAAGTATAGAACAAGTCCAAAAATTAAAAAAGTTGAAACATTGAAAATGTTAATGCCAAACAATGTTGAAAAAGTGAAAAAATAAGAAAATGGCATCAATGTTAAGAAATTCGATAAGTTAAAAAATGCCTAGAAATCGATATATTCCGAAAGACGTATCGAGAAATTCGTTAAAAGTTTGAAATGTAACACTAACATGACTGTGACAGTGAGCACTCTCCTGCAGTTGATGTAAACCAACGACTACACTCGGAAGTAGGAATGTTCACACATTGGTCTGTGAATTCAGCATTTATTCCGTCAATTATCTTCTGCTTAATTTCAAAACCGTTCTTGCTTTTAATTTCAGCTCAAGTAACCTTCTCTCAAGTGTTGTCCGATAACTTCATGTATGCACAGTATGTGAACATGAATCAGGAAGGCATCCTTGAAAATTTTCCCTCAACATACTTACGTAATCAACAGCCTGTACTAGGAATATATTTGGACTTGAATTGTGAGATATCCGATAAGCTTTTAAATAAGGTAAAAGAATGCCATTTTTTTGTTGAAATTTTAGTAACTTTTCAGTAAAGACCACATTTTACGAATTGTTATAACATTCAACAAATCAGTTACTCATATGGGTCATTCCATCTATATCATTACCCTCATGTTTTTTAAAAAGGCTGAAACTTTTTTCAGTGATTGGTCTGTCATGTAGAAGACATAAAAAAATTCGATAAAATTTTTTTGACTAATGTCATTGCTTAAAAAAAAGTATTAAATTGTGTTCAAAAAAGCTCGCAAGTAAAACGAAATATTTCATTGATGTATGTTCTGAAAATTTTGAGCCTAAAAAGGCTGAAATCAATTCAAATTTTATTCTCTCGGACTCATTCTCAATGTTTCAATTTACGTTGCAAATCATAAATCTTAGCTTTATATGCTTGTAAAATCAAATAGGATGAAAAACATGGATAAAATTTTCAGAGATGGTACTCCTATATGCTCTGAAGATTTTGAGATTAAATAGGCTGAAATCGATGATGGAGTATTTGGGAAATTGATGTTTTCTTGGAAAGCCAATTTTTTTATTTGTTGGTTGTGTTGATTTATTTATATTCATCAATGAACTTTTTCGTTTTACTTACGAGCTTTTTTAACACAATTTGAAACTTTTTTTTTGAGCAATAACATTGGTCTACAAAATTTTATCGAATTTTTTTATATCTTCTACATGACAGACCAATCACTGAAAAAAGTTTCAGCCTATTTAAAAAACGTGAGGGTAATGATAGGCCCATTATAGATGGATTGACCCATATCGAAAGTAAAAAGTGATATATTTATTCAGTAATTAACAGATAATGAAATATTCTGTTACTTGAAAAAATTATTTAATTATATTTCGTCATCACTTCCAAGATATATATATATACTCAATTCCTATTTTAATTCAAACAGTCCAGCACATTGCGCCTCTACAATAGTCATTTTCGTTGGCTTATTTATGATTCTGATGCAAATTTGACACACTTCTTGGAGTTATTTGTCAACGCCTATTTGACAATTGATGCTGATTTGACATATGCCATGACTGTGGGCTCCGATATGCATTGTGAAAATCCCAAAAATATGACATTTCGAGTCCATGATGTTTATAACAATGGCCGACATATTGGTGGCAAGTTGAATTTGACAACTGATCGAGAATGGTGTTGCAATGCCAGCAGCTGTCAACTAAAGCGTTATATGACCGATCTTTATAAGCGGTCAAAGTATAATAATCGTAACAGCATGAAGGATATTACAATGCGAATGGCAACATTGGTAAGTAAAGTATGCTGATTGAAAAGACAATTCTTAAGGGATATTGAAATTTTGAATCTTTCAAATAAATATGTACCAAAAAAGTAAAAACTTAAGCGTCAATTTTCAGTGAAAGTTCAACACAGTTTCTAGCTCAAGCTAAGTTTGTGCTTAGCTGTCAGTTTTTTGTTTAATTCTAAACGTAGCTTAAGCTCAGATTAAGCTTCCGAAATTAAACTATAAACTATGTTTGAATTGCTATATGATTCTGACAGCTATAATGCTCAGTATAGGAAATGCCCCATTGTGTTGGAAAAATTCTGTAAATAAATAAAAAAACCGGGAGAAGGTAAATTTCGCTCAAAATAATGAGAATAAATAAAACTAAATGTCGTATCTGAGCAAAAAATAGCTCCAATTCAGTAAAAAAAATAATCGAATGAAAATTTGGATTTATATGACTGTACAATACATAGCTCACATTTTTTGATCATATTGAAATAGCTATTTTAAATTCCACTGCCCAAATACTTCCTCATGCTATTCATTTCTTTAATCTCTAAAAGGTTACAAAGCGCCCATTGAACACCCCGGATGCAGAAATGCGTGAATTTCTAACGAGTATCAATGATCCTTCTGTCGATGGCATTCAACGATTTGGATATCAACTAATGACAACCCTTATGGAAATTTTAGACTGCAGGTAAGTTTACTTAATCTAACTACTAATGGTTAGGAAGTACAGAACTCAAAAAAAGAATGTGCCATATATGGAACTTTCTCAAATCATCGAATACGTTCTATGTTTGCCTAGAACATCTTCGTCTGTCGAAAGTATTTTTGCTGCCACTGAAAAGGTCTGAAAAGAAGAAAGTTGTAATCTTCATATATCGACGCTGAAAATCATTCTATGCGTAAAAGTGAATTCTTATAGATACAACGACAACTTTTTCGCTAAATCACCGGTCAAGAAAAATATTTGTTTATGCGAGCAACCAGTACTGGCGCTATGTCTATCGATGATAGCAATAACTGGAGGTGTGATTAATTTGTTGTGGTCTGACTTAAAATAATATACATAAAATCGTTAAGAACTACTTTTTTTAGGTACTTCATAGATAAATGCATTGCTTGTTGTCGTTCCATATCGTCAAGAGCTATTTTTTTTTTTTTTGATATTTGACTTATAAAAAAAAATTACATAAAAAAATGGAAAAAAAAATTAAAACTATACATACATATGTACATAACTGTACTGCTTTTTGTCGGTCCAGAGTTGACAGCATTAGTTATAGATAAGGCAAGGAGCTCATCGAACACGTTCGAACTTTTGCGATACTCAGCGAGTCGAACTCAAACAACTCGATTCCTCCGAGTCAAGTCATGTTCAGTTCCTTCGTTGTTCGTATCATACGATTGCAAGTCAAGAGTTTCAAACTACTCGTTAGTTCGATTTTTTCCCACTGTAGGGTGCACCGCAATTTTTTTAGATTTTGTTCAAACAATTTGTACGCTGGCTCAAACACAAGGAAAATTTCAAAATGTGAATGTTTATGTACCTCAATCTTAATACCTTTACTAGAACCACTTCTGAAGAACTCGTTTTAGTTTTCGCCATAAATATCCATTTTCTAAATGTTTTTCTTTCCTCTTATCCCAACAGCGCCTCACACCATTACAGAGATCGCTGGAGTAGAGGTGCTATTTTTGGTGGTGCCATTGGTGATTTGATAAATGAAACCGCCGAGCTTATGTCAGTGCCTGTTATACCAATGAGCGAACGTCAGGAATATCTGTCAGTACTCATTGAGACTGGCTTCTTCCATTTGATTTGCATGTTTCGAACACCACGTAATGCTGTAATACAGGGTGACATTGTTTTTCTGGAACCATTTAGTGCAGCTGTATGGTTGATTTTTGCTGTAGTGCTATTTTTGACTGCAATTTTTCTTTGGAGCACATTTACGTTGGAAAATCGTCGCTTGCGATTGTGCACAACGTTTGTGCCATCATTTTTGTCCGCTTGCCTGATATCATTTGGATCAGCTTGCTTTCAGGGTACCCACCTCATACCGCAATCGACTGGTGGACGTATTGCATTTCTATCTTTATCATTGACTTCTTTCATTATGTACAACTACTATACTTCGATGGTCGTGTCTTCATTGCTGGGATCACCTGTAAAATCGAACATAAAGACATTGGATCAATTAGCTGAAAGCTCGCTGGAAGTGGGACTTGAGCCGTTATCCTACGCAATGTCATTTTTAAATGTAAGTCCGATATGCCTACATGAAAACTTTTGTTGATCGTTTGATTGGAATATTTTCTTTTATATTAAATCTTAAGTTTTCACGTCTGCCTGAGGTTCGAAATTTCGTTAAACGCAAAATTGAGGCGCACAACAATTCAGCCAATGTTTGGATGCCAGCTGCAGTAGGTCTTTTACGTGTACGTGATCAACCAGGATTTGTTTATGCTTTTGAGGCCACAATAGGTTATGCTTTTGTTGAGCGTTTCTATAAGCCGCATGAGATTTGTAATTTAAATGAATTTAAGTTACGTCATGAGAGCAAACTTTATACGCAACTACCGAAAAATTCGACCTATAAAGAAGTCATTCGGCTAAGGTACGTATATCAGATTTGATTTTTACCTCTTTAAAAATTATTTCTTTTAGAACACTGCGACTACTGGAGACTGGCATCTATCTGAAAATGCGCCGATTTTGGCTGCGTACTGGCTTAAACTGCTTTGCAAATAATTTTGTCATTGATGTGGGAATGGAATATACCGCACCTTTATTTTTCATGCTATTGATAGCATATGTTTTTGTACTGCTCGTACTGGTGATCGAAATTGCCTATAAACGCTACACCAATCGCTTACAAGCTGTCATTCTGAGAACCGACTAATAAGTGACAGTATTTCGTATATAAGTTTAGGTTATTATTGACTTATTGCTCTGCACCTCTTCACTTACAAATTTAAAATAAACTTGAAGCACCTAATTTCTAGAAACAGCAGTTTTTATTATTACAAAGTCATCATCTTATCGCAATTTGGTTTTTAAGGTGACAGTTCTTAAGCTGACTGTGACTCCTACCTAAGTCACCGACTCCTTTAAGGTAAGGAAAGCCATTTCTATACATGGCACATGGAGCTTCTATTGTATATTATCGCAGACGTTTGTCTTTTGTCTAGGTTTTTTTTCGATTTTCCAATTTTTTATAAGATTTTCCAACGGGTATCTCACTTAGCTACTCTCTTTCGAGATCAGAATAGTCTGGTAAGTCCTAAAGTTTTGCATGTTAAATAATCATAAAATAACTTTTTTTCAGTGTATTTTAGTTTGTTTCTTGAAAGCTCATAACATTTGTTTTTAACAAAAACATCTATGTACCGATCTACTCGATTTTAGAATCTTAAAGACTCTATTAACCATATATTCATTGATTTTTGTCAATGTTGAATTTCTTCAAGAGTTCTTTGGAAAGCCATTTGATTTGCTCCCCTGCAGTTTATATGCTAAGGTGCGATACTTATTTTATACATCCTTTTGTGCTCTTCTTAGGGTCTGCCCCAATCAATTGGATTTTCTTATCATGATGTTTATACAGCTTTAGTTTGCTCTACTCCGTTGCTCTTCGTTATGGCGTGGTGTTCGGTCATGTGATTCGAATATATGATGCATCACGCTGTTATTATATGACTTCCTTTCATACATTGTCAATTATATTGGCTAGGACGCAACGAGTGAAATGAAGATTACGTCCCAGCTAAGAGGAGTTTCAATTCACAGCCGATAGTTTCGCGATAATAAGACAGACAAAACTTCCATTTCAGAAAGCAACTGATGTGCACTATCAATTCTCTTATGCCACGAAACTGGAAGGTATTCTTCTGGGATCGATAAATATATATATATATATGTATAGTTCAAGCTGTGACCCTACATGAAATCAGTTCAGGAAACTGAATTTTTAACTCTTCATTGTCGTTGGACCACTATCTCTAAAACATAATTATCATCACAGATTACAATGGTATATAAGGGGTTGTGTTAATAGGAAGTGACGAAATATTTTCGATGGATTTTCGCACGCTGAGCATTACCCCATTAAACCAAAATTTATATTCATCTGACTTTGAGACCCTGTATCCCACCCTCTATAAACAACTCTTATGCTGATTAATGTGCTCATACTTCTTTTGTGATAGTTACTACCTTTGAAGACTTCCTGGTCGGAAACTGGATCGAAAATAGTTTCTACGTTCACCAACGAACAAATTCTGGATAGATTGTGGCATTCTATAAAACAACCCTCAAAATGAAAAGCTTAAATCATCTTAGTTTCTGAAGTCTTAAAACAGTACAAATGATATCGGTTTACATTTCTTTTACGTTCAGGGTGCTTTCGGAATCGACCAAAATGAAATTCCTGACTGAAAACAGATAAATGTTCTGTTTTATAGCACTCAAAATAACGCATAGGGTTTCAAAGTCAAATGTGAATAATTTTTGGTTTATTGAGACCAAATGGAGAAATGACAATCTTCAATTAGCAACACTTTAGACGGTTCTAGGGCTAGGGTTTTAACGCCTGATTTTTTAAAAACTATAAGTGATTGACAGTCCAGACTCGTATTCAGCGTGCAAAAGTCTATCGAAAACATCAAGTCACTTCCCATTAGCAGACCAAAAGTTCAAATTTGCAGACCAGTGTAGTTCATTAAATAAGAATAAAGTACAAAAATCAGTCAATGCAAACTAAAAATTTTGTGAAATTTATGTAAAGCATTCCAAAATCATGGAATTGACAATACCATGATATTTAAGAATGAGTGATGTAGATATGCAAGCTATTGGTATAGACTTTAATGAATGCAAGTAAAATCGCATTCGAGAGATACGCAATTTAAATAAAGCCAGTTGTCAATATTTTTTTGTCATGACTTAAGTAGCTTTCTGAGGGTACATTCGAAAGCGCCTTTTCATTATTTTACACTAAACACAACTGACAAAAGGGTAGCCAAGTGCACATAGCTCACATGCTGGCTCTGTTTTTTTGTCTTTGCTCCATGCGCTGTGAACATTTGCTCATTGCAATGTTGTCTTAGCTGCTTTTATGAGCTTTCAAATCATTTCCAGTCGCAGGATAATCGTCTTGTTATATCCCTTTTATACATGATATAACAAGGTCGTCGGTTATTGTTGTTTTCGTTGTTGTTGGTGGTGCGTTTTGTTTTTATGTTCTGCTTGCATATGTAAAAATTTTTAATGAAACATTCATAAATTGAAGTTTTTTTTCAGACAAAAGCTTAATAGCTGTGGGTTTCTTTTTAAAAAAGAAAGTATTTTCATTCATCTGCACTTGCCAAAGAGCATCTTAAAGTAAGTAGCGAAATTTTATTTGCGGTACAAATTTAATATTTTAAAGCATTTCCTTAAAAAAGAAAAAAACGTTTTTGGCACATTGCAAACTCATTGAATTTAATGCCAACGACAATTTTACATTTTCACATTCTCAGCCTCCAGTCATGGAAAATTAACTTTTTTTTTTGTTAAATATCGGCCGCAAACACCTTGTTGCCATTAGCATAAATGTTTTTCACAACAACAACACAAAAGGAATAGTACTGACCCCGTAACATTTCCAAATAAAAGTGCAAATGCAACTCGGATGAGATACGTGGATTTTCACTCCTGCATTTCCTTTTAACTTTTTTTTTACATTTTCCAAAAAAGTTGTGAATTTTGTGTGGTTTAGTGAAAATCATGGATATTTGATGGCTATCGTAAGGGAATTTTTAATGTTAAAGCGGTTTGTTGCCACTAGCAAAAATGTTTTAAATTTTTAAATTTCAATTTTATGCGTAGTTTAAATTCAATTTGTTACAGAGTTGATGATCTCCAAGATCTTGTTCCGGTATATTGAAAATTTTTAATTTGATAAGATTTTTTGATCAAATGAGGACATCATAAATGACTTGGATACAGCAACAATGATCAAAAAAATTATGAGCGTGGAAAAATGGAATTTATAATTTAATGAAACTACCGTTGTTAATATGTCAAAAAACTATTAAATAATTCTTTGGTTTTATTCTAGAATTTTAAAGTCTTCATTCTTGCCTCTAGAAGCTGTAATACCAGAGGCAGACGAACAGGTCTCCGCTTTTTCATAATGTAATTTTTCATATATAATCATAATCGTCAATTTTGGTCAAATTCATATAATAATTTTTTTTATTATATTAGGCGCGCAACTAAGTTGTCGCTGTTTTTTGTTAGAAAATGCAACTTTATTGTCAAAAAATAGTTACAGATGAATCAATCAAAGTATTACCGATTGCTAGATACCACTTTCCCCATCTTTTTGGTAGAGCTCGAATGCCATCATGTTCGTCTCTTGAGGCTATCCACGAATCAAGCCATTTTCAAATCGGTTTGTTTGACATATGCTTAGGCTAGATTCATAACGTTTCGATATGAATCAAATTGACCAGCAGAAAATCTATAAAAATAATATAAATGACCGAAAAAATAGAATATCATAATAAATGATAAAATATATAATTTAGATAGCAAAATTTGCACGATATTGGCTTTATATAAATAAATACATATACTTAATGGTATGCACCTTAAGTGCTCAAAGACATCTGCCTACATAAAGTTAACACTAGAATCGTCTACCTTCTCTATTTTTATGTTTCTGTAGGCAGACGTGATAAAGTCAAGTAGTCAAGTTTTTTTTCATATTTATGATATTGCAATTTTTAAATGAGCCATTCACTAAGTGGCAGAGGTTATTTCTCACGCTTCTTATGATGTAATCATTATAATAATCTTAGTCTGTCTAACGAAAAAATCTCTGAAATTTGTATATATCATAAAATTTTAAAATAAAATTTAATTAATCTTAAAGCAGCAACAAAAACGTGTGCCGCTTGTATATGTGCATGGACCCTTTTTTTAATAGTAGAGTTCGCCCAGTGGCCGAAATTCAAAAAGTTTTTTGATATTTAATATTAAAAAATTGACATAAGAAGGAGTTGTTTTTTGACAACGCTTCCAAAAATAAAATTGATGGCATCATGCTGTCCTATCCCTATCTCTTCTTTAGTGCTCAATATACATATCTTCATACCAAATTTCATCAAAATTAGTTGATTAGTTTCATGTCCATACCGAACTTCATCCTAATCGTTCCATTAGTTCCGCAGAGTAAACATATTTCCTATTGAGGGCGTGATACCGACCACTTTGAAGGAAATACCTTTCTCTATGTTTCAATCAATTTCTGTACCAAATTTCACCAAAATCGGTTCATTAGCTTAGCAGTGAAAACCTCTTTTTCATTTTAAGCGCGTGGCACCACCCACTTAACAAAAATATCGTTATTCAGGACTCAATCTATCTCCATACCAAACTTCATCAAAACCGGTGTAGCGGTTCAGTTGTGTCAGCGTTTTTTCCTTTTAAAAGTAGTTCCGCGCCCACTAAAAGAACGCACACTTTTAATACCTTTCTTTGGAGTTCAATCTAACTCTGTTCCAAGTTCGACAAAATTGGTTCATTTGCTTAGTCGTGGAAATGTTTTTTTACTGTTGGAGTCGTGCCACCTCTGCCTATTGGAAAAATGCAACGCTGCCTCCCAAACTTCATGAATCTATCTGCCTTCATATCAAATTCCCGCGACTATATTGAAAAAATTAATTTTTTCAGAATATGCGCACTGATCTTATTGAACGGATTGTATAATATTTTTCAAAGTTATGTCATTCAAAATCAATCATCATTGGCCTACTTAAATAAACAAAAATCAACAAACAGAACTAATACGTTTCCAGAATCTTTATTCGATCTTAAGCCAATAAATACATAAATGGGTCTTTGGAAAAGACCACAAGGACTTGTCAATTAGAAGATAAATCGGTGAAGCTTCTCATTTAATTAAAATATTAAAAGATTCATAAGAAATGTTAAATTTCATTAAGTTTGACGAAGAGTTAAGAATTAATGTTCATAAATAAAGCTGGCATTTCAGTAAAGGACTTCAACAACGTCTGCCTATCTAATTATGATTGTCAATTGTTTTCTAATAAAGTGATTGAGTGCATGCCTGACAAATGCAAATCGCGCGCCAAAGCCAGTTAGTTGTTAAGCGACTGCCGAAAGAAATGATGCTAAAAAGAGATGATGGAATGAAAAGCTGTACAGCGAAACCAATTTTATAATCCTTTGGAAAAATGTGCAAATGCTATGTACAATGTACACAGAAGGAAACAAGCTGTAGCATGTTATAAAACAGCGCTTCTGAAAGTTTAATATGTGACCCCTTAAAGCAATTTCTTTTTAAAAAAATAAATCAATAGCAAATATTTTAAGCGCGAGCTATTATTTTTAGCTATCTACTTCAAAAGATAAACTTTCAATACATTCAGTTATTTAGTTGGTGTGAAAATGTACAAGCTAATCATGGGGCCTATGTTAGGCCTTTTGCTATGGGTCGCGTCTCCATATTGCATAGTAGATTGAAAGACGCACTCTCTTTCATAGCTCTACTGCATAGAGTTTGTAGTTCATTGAATGAAAATAAAAATCCAATTCATTTTCAATTGACAACTTGAACAAGTTAAAGTAATCAGGCGTAAAAATGCATAAGCCATTTATAAAAATAAAATGGTCGTGGCATGGCTGCTGGTGTAAATTATGGCATTGATAACCGTGAAAACAAATCCTTGGTAACGTTGTGGAAAATTTATCACAAATATCCGTAGAAGGCAGCCCACGGCACTTAAGGGATGGCTTTGTTTCATTATTTTTTATGACGCAAAAACATTTTGGCCTATTTGTCTAAATAATCACGATAATCTGTCAATTTTGGTTGCTTGATGTTTGCACTTGCTGCCTGAATGGACATTCGAAGATGAATTGTTTGTTATTTGTTTTATTTTAGGGGGATTCAGAAGTATTGCGAAATGAAATGGAATATCTTGTTGTAGTTACGGAGCTGGTGGTAAAATTTAGGAATATGATTTCATTGTCGTTCATGTAGTTCACATTTATGCGAATGAGAGAATTAAGAGCCAAAGTAAAGACAGCGCTGATTTTCTTAAAAAATTAATATTGCAATTGCAAAATCTTTTAAGTCTTTCCATCGCGTCTGCCACTTATATATTGTATTAAAAGCATAATTTAGATAACGAAAATACATAAGGCAGAATACTTTAATTTTAATAACAGCAATCGTTAAAATGCAAAAGAAAACTGTGAAATAATTACACCGTTTTTTTTTAGTATTGCCTTTAGAAGTTATACTTTTAGTTATTATATGTTTAGAATCAGACAATACAAGAGGCAGACGCATAGACTTGAGAGTATTTAAAAATTACTTTAAACATAAAAAATTAAAAGGGAGGATAATTTTGTTTTTTTTATGATATGCAAAAATAGAAAGTGTAATAGTAAGAGTTACAAAAGCAAAAACGCGTCCGATTCAGTCCATATATGGATATAAAGGATCGAGAAAATGGAATAGTAAATTTTGCATAGCAACACATGCACAGTATTAGTTTTATATAGATATATATATTCTTAATACTAAGTAAATGCCTTATTTTGTAGTTCCTCAAATGTTTTTTCAGAGCTTCTACCTATTCTTTTCTGAAGTTCCTAGTAAAGTGGTCAATGAATTTGGGTGTGACATATCCCATATGTGTGTTATTAGGAGTGATTTTTCTTCAATGTGTTACGCTCGACTAAGCGTGCTTGCTGTGCCTGTTGTAGGGTGTGTTATCTTCAGCTGGTGAGAGCACGGGGGCAGCCATTCGTGTGACGAAAAAGTTGTCTCTGTTCGTACTGCCGTGGGGCTTGTCACACCCCACCTCATTGCCGACGGGCTTAACTATATTAATTGTTATTACAAATTTCACCCAGTTAGTAATGCGATATTTTGAGTGGGAAAAGGCCTACTAGATAAAATATGGCTATTATCAGAGTACAACAATTGTTAATGGAAAATGGTGACTATTCTGTCAGCCACACTGTTTGATATTGAATTTTAAAATGCTTTGTTTTTATAACATTGATATAATTTTTGTACTTCCGAGTTTTCATTTATGATGATAAATAGTCCAAAGTTCAAAAAATTGTTCAAAAGGGAACATCTATTTCAATTAAAAAAAAAATATGTTGAAAATGCTCTCAGCTAAGTCTAAATCTGGCTGGTGACCGGTGAACTTTTTTTCGTGATACGCTTTTGTACACAAGTCTCAAAACCATTTGCACGTGAGCTAATGGTGTAACAGTTAATCACAGTAGAATTCGTGTATTCATATGAATCACGCATGCAACTTTGTTAGGTGTGACTTCCTAAATCAAAGTTCAAATAAATTTCTGCACTTTCGAGTAACATTCAATACAGATATCTCCTAAGCGAATGGTTCCCTCCTAAAAAAACTAATGCCTATGTTCAGAGATTCCGATTGATAAATGTTTTTTTGTATTGGTTATTAATCCAAAATGGACATTCTTGTTTTTGAAGCATGAATGTAAAGATCTTTGGAGATAAACTTCAAATGTAGTAATATCATCCTGAGCGTATTTTAGGGCTAACGCAAAATTTGTTGAGAGTTTTGTGTATTTATACTGGAAAAAATATTGTATACAGTATCTTAGACAAAGCTAGCTTAAAAGTATAATTCTAGAAAAATAAAAACGCATTCGAATTTCGCAGGAAGCAGTAATTTTTTTTATAGAACGCTTTCTCATAAAATTTGTTTTATATACAAAATTATGATTATGTGGTGTATGTCAAAGTATTTTTGAAAAAGTCCGAACTGCCTCTTTCCTGGAAATATATCTGATCGTAGCGTACAATTGGCTGGCTACACATTTTTTCAAAGTAAGTAAGCGGGAATTTCTTTATGACTGTACTAAAAAACATATTGTTCCTCATAATAATTTTTATTGAAATACCGAACAATTTTGCTTCTTGACAAAATCATCACGATAATAGATCCTAAACATCTATATTTGATTAAATTAATTTTGTAAAGACTTTACAACTGATAAAACATCAACACATCATCATCATTGATGCGATTCATATCTGAAGTCTGCTGCATTTAAGTATCAACAACTTTATTTCCTCATCACTCACTCTAAGAATGCAAGTTTTCTACTTAATTTGTGCAAACTTTAGAAGATTAACTTTATATGCGTTATTATTGCAAAATAAATAAATAAAACCGAACTCGCTATGATCGCATTTGGCACTGGGACTAAGCTAAAAGTTGGCAAGCTGCGATAAGTGAGCGTAATTCCTATTCAAATTAAAATCTTAAAGCACTTAAATCAGTGAGCGGATAAGTGGGCGCTGAGTCTTGCATAGAAGAAAAAAAAACTAAGGCGCTATTCAAACATAATTTTAAGATAGTTATTTGAAAAAAATATTCATTCTACACCCTTCATGGACTTAAATCGTGTTCTGATTCGATCTCGTGCACAAAACAGAAAAATGGGGTAGAATTTCAATGAAAAATCAAAAGTACTTTTATAAGTTTACTAGTTGTTGAAGAAAGATGCATACCCTTAGTTAGCTTTTATTCCTGTTATCTTAAGGCAAGAAATTTGAAACATCATAGCCGAATGAATTGTTTCTAAATTGATACTCCGCTGACGTGATATTTGTATTGATAGATATTACGAATTTTACAAAAATATCTTCATAATTTATCTTAAATAATAGAAATATTTGTTTTGATTAATATACTTAGGGCAGGTTTCACAATGTTCAGTCAAACATTACCTTCGGCTTTAACTGGCAATACGTCATAAAGTTTCTTACAAATTTTGCTTTAACCGGACGTTAAATTTCAACATTGTGAAACTGTCCCTTACTGTGCTTAGTATTATTATTATTAGCAGTTTACCATATGTGTCAGATATCTCAAATGCTGAAGGCTGTTTTCTTTTAACTTGTGGCACCATTTTCAAATATTGACATAAGCTGAAGAAAGTTTGATTTTGTTCGAATTCACGCTTTCTCGGCCGAACCGCTTCATCGATTTTGAAGAAATTTGGCTTGGACATAGATTGTTTTTTGAGTAAAATTATTTTTTTAGTAAGCGGTGCCATGCCTCTAACAAGAAAATACGTTCTTACTGCTAAACCTAAGGACCGATTTTGATGAAATTTTGTTGGGATATAGATTAAACCCTAAAAAAGATATGTAAAATATATTATTTTTTTAAGTGGGCGTGGCAGCACCCCTAACAGCAAAAAACTTCACTGCTTAACTAATGCACCAAGTTTAATAGAATTCGGTACAGAGATAAATTGAATCCTGAGGAAGGGTGTCTTCTATATATAAATGGGCAATTGAAAAAAGGTTAGTCTTCTTTTTGACTGCCATAACACAGCATAATCGCTTAGTTTTTTTTTTTTTGTTAGAGGGACTGGAAGGAAATGCAATGCAAGATGTAATCTTGTTTTCCAAAAGTGAGCGTTGGGACGACTACAACAGGAAAAGAAACGTTTCCACGACTAAAACAATGCACCAATTTTGATGAAATTTGGACCAGATATAGATTGAATTCCAAAAAGGGTATTAAAAGTGTGCGTTCGTTAAATGGGCGTGAAACCACCCTTTATAGGAAAAAACGCTGACCCGCTACATCGATATTGATAAAATTTGGTACGAAGGTGTGTATGTATGTATTTTGAACTCTAAGGAGAGGATAGGGATAGGGTAACAAGATACCAATATTTTTATTTTTGGGAGCTTTGACAAAAAATAGCTTTTTCTTAAGTCAGTTTTTTAATACCAAATACCAAAAATTTGGTTGAATTTCAACCAATGGGCGAAATCTAGTTCATATAAGTCCAAAGTAAATCGTATAACTTCTATGCGTTGCAAAGTTTTAAGCAGTTTATATGAATATCATATTTTTTTAATACTGAAAAGTATAGAAGAATCTTTATTTAGTTTTGGCGATAATCAAAAAACATGTTTATTTATGTCGGTTGTTAGAACGTTTGCCTGGGACGCAGCACGCACGGTTTCAAAACCTGGAACCGATAATTCTTTTTAATTGAATTTTGTTAACAATTTTTATTTATAAAATAATTTGAATATCACAGCTTGATTCGACTGAGATTTTAATCTGTTTCATTTCAAAAATTGTTTGAATGCAACACTGTTACTTAGCTAGCTCGACTATCATCGTTATTTTGTCAACTATTGAACGATTTATTCAAACTGACATTGAGCAACAAGCACTGCTATATTACCGATTTATTTTTAAAAAGTGTTTTGTATCTTACATACGATTAGTTATTATACATTAATCTAGGTAGAGATATAGTTAAACTAAAGAATGCATCAGTTATAGGAATCATTGAATCATTCAAGCTATGAAAATCCTTGCCATACACAAATAGAATATGCTGTATTAATTCCCTTGCAATCCGAAAAAAATCAAAAGATCTAGCCTTTCCGAAACCTATAGATGTAAAATAGTTTGATAAAAATCTAATTTTATTTAGATTTATTGACGTGTGCATATTTATTTACACACGTCAATACAATTAATACATATATATGGGTGCTTTTAATTCAAGTGGACCACCCCATCCGAACGTCACAGTTTTTCAGATAAAAAGACCTAACCGAGCTCATAATTTTCGTTGAAACAATAACTTTACAATGCCGTTTGGCGTTTTTATTAATTTCAAAATCGCGGCTCAACAGGTCACGTAAAATGTTTGTTAAATAAAAAAAAACTTTAAAAAAAGTCAAAAAATATTTTTAATGGTTTGAATGCATCGTTTGGATGATTTTGAACATAATTTTAAAAATTTTTAGTTCTTGCGATAAGAACAGTTTTGGTCAAAATTTCTCTTTACATTACTTTGTTGTCCTAAAGTTTTCAGTAAAATCGCACTGAGTAAAAAGTTCTTAATATTCAGCAAATGATGGTATTCGCAATAACCGTAAATGAAATTATCACTAATAAGTACCAGTCATTCAATATATATAAGTTGGCAATAGTGGCCATAAGTGGTCCAATCAACGCTGATCACTTTTCATCAGTGACTATTAGTGCTAACACTACTCACTAATGAATACTAATAAGTAATTATTAGTGGTAATTAGTTCTTGATTAGTATTTATTCGTAAGGGTCAAACTGCTTTATGCAAACTCGCACTGAAATCGTGTTCAGTGAACAAAGACCTTATCTGCCTTGACAAAAAGGAGATAGGTTCGATTAGCTTGATGAATCTAACAAGCAGGCCCATATTACTGCCTACGTCAACGACGCTATGACGTAGGTCGGCAGCATCCAAGGGGGCGGCAGAATTTGGAAAAATTAGAAAAAAAAATGTATATTGAAAAAATTAAACAAAAATCAACTTGTAACCTCAAATGCAATTATTCGAGCTTGCAGGAAAATGTATATACTTATTATAATTCTGCGTGGATTAGTTGGCTTAAAAGTTATCTGTTGATCTATTTGCTGTTTAAATCTGTGTAATTGGGCTGTGCGTGGGGTAGTTGGATTTAGGGGCTTAGGTTTATCTGTTTACTAAGCATACGCTCTTAGTTTTCAATGGTATATTGCTGTGCGTGGGTTAGTTAGACTTAGCGATTTTGGTTTGTCTATAATAAAAGAAAAATTATCGAGAATTCTATGCTTGGGAATTATTCAAGTTTTTGATTGATCTATTTATTTAGATACATAGAGACTTTTTTTTTGTGAAGATAATTCTGCCTCATTATGAGGGGCGTCATAAGTTGTTTGGCGTGGGGGCGGAAATTTTCGTAATCCGGCTCTGCTAACAAGTCCAACAAAGTATCATCTAAGGAAGAAGTAAAGAGTTTATGATATCACAAGTACTGCTCTTGTATGTGTATTGCAAACACCTGACCTAATCGCAAATGATTATTATAAAAAAAAACAGTAGGCGCTAGCAACTTAACTTCGAAAAGTTAATTTCACTTCAATTACTATGGCGTTATCTAGTTTGACTCAAGTGTTGATGCTAATTAAAAAAATCAATGTTAAACATGAATGATTAAAGAAAAGGTGTTACAGTACACACTTATCTTGAAACAAAAAAAAAACACATTTTCTAGATTTGTTTTCAATCGGCGAGATAAAAAGAAACACAATGTTTCCAAGAAAAAACCAAAAACAGCGACATATTTATAAAATGTTATTTATATTGCCTAACTACTGCCATTTATATAGAAGTTCATATGAACATGGGACTTAAATCAAAAAGATTACGTCTAATGCGTAGAAATCTCAATGTGATTAATTAATTTATCACAGCACAATACGCTCTTATCAAGATTTATAGCATTGATATTTTAGCTGTGTTTTATTCGCCAAGTCGCTATCTATTTGCGAAAAAAGCGATCAAGTTTTTAAGTATCCTACTCGTTGTTTATACGAGAACTCGTTTGTTGTTCTTTCTATACATCAAATTGCATATTTAAGCTGCCTATCATTTTAGTCAATTATTTTTTTTTTGTGATACATACATACTGTCTTCTCATTTCAAAATTCACAATAGATGAAATATAAATCTGCTGGAAAGTAGCACTGACACTTAAACAACTTGCTATGTTTACATAACTAATATAATTGTACCCTTTAAGTTTGCGATTTTTTTAGCTTAATTATAGTTGCTAGATATAGGTAACTAGCTGCGGATGGCGAATAAAACACAGCTATTGCTAAACACGACATGCTAACGTCATCTCTTGCCTTACCTTACCTTAATCGTTCAACAAGTACTGATAGTAAATTACGTTAAAACTTACAGATATAGAGAAGTCTTAAGCCAGAAATTCTTGATATAATTCAGTTTGCTGGAATCGTTGAATCGGTGCTAACGGAGTTTGTTTTTTTTTTCAATTCTGCACACGAGCGTTGTAACATAGGGCAACGTAGTAAACCAAGGTTAAGTTCAAGTGCTGTAATAAGTGATATTCTCTGTAAGTGATCTTATAGATTTTAAAACATTGAAATAGTTGTTTTTATAGACATTGATATGACCATTTGGATTGCATGTGGAAAGGTGTTATTAATATAAGGAAATATTGCATTTTGCAATAACGTACCAAATGAAGTACAGATTAGCTTAGAAACTATTGATTTTTTTTAAGGAGACTATTTGCCCCTGTACTTGCTAATCATTAAAAGGGTAATTCGCAAAAAAAAAAAGAATGGAAAAACTAAAATTCAGCAAAATATTGGGTCAAGAACTACTTAGTTTAATTTTATATGTTAAATATATTAAAAAAAGTCTCATAAAAATCAGTTCATGCCAGTTTGGTTACGAAGTTGAAACCGTGATCTAATAATTTCAATTTCAATTCACAATCTTTAAAAATAAAAAAGTTCAAGCCGATTATTCAATTTAATATCACGTGAAATGTGATCCCTCGCCATAGACTGAGCTCAGCATTCAATTTGAAATAATATTTATTATTTTAAATCTAAAATTAGCTCACATAAATGCTGAATGGAAAATAACTTATTTTAATAATTGTTACATATGTACATAAATACGTATGAATATGAATATAATTAATGTTACACTGATAAGCCATAGCAAAAATGGTATTAAGTCGCCCGACTAAAGTCAAGTGCTGACGCATAAAAAAAACCTTTCAAAACATATTTCATTTCAATCTCGTGATTGTTATTTTATTTTTGTTTTTAAATTAATAAAAATACAAAACAAAATATGAACAACATAGGTAAACAAAATTTATGTTTTCAATGTCAATAAATCTATTTCTACTGACATTATGTAAAAACAGCAATTTATATCAATTTGTTTCGTCTTTTTCCACACAAAAATCATAATATTAATATTATTCTGTAACCGTAGATAGTCCAGAGTCTGATTGTTCTGTGCTGCGCCAGCACATTGCGAGTTTTGACGTATTAATTTTTATCATTTGGCGTCACGATGTTCTGGGCCTTCCTTTGTGTCTGTTTTACCAAAGTGCTGATCGAAAAAGCATCCTTCCTGTTCGTATGATTTATCTATTGCTAGCGTCATTTCTCAGTAGAGATTGAAGTTTGATTGATAGCCAAATGAAATTCGTAAATTAAGAATGTGCGCGCTCCAGCAAGTCTTTAATATCCGTCTGAAGCTGAAATTTACAGAGTAAATGCAGTCGTCAGTGTGCATGTGGCAGACCATAATTCCGAAAAAAAAGCAACACTGTTTCAAGTTTTGGTTTATATAGCCACAGCATAGCTCTATGTTGAGATTACGTTTGAGTTCCATATTTTGTAGTGCTGTGCAAAAAAACTTATTGCTTTGTTCATTCTTTTCACTACGACTTACACGGTACCCTATATATAGTAGTGCCATGGTGGCAGGAGATGAATGTTGTTCCCGTATATGATCATTTTTAAGAGCAGCGCTTTTGCTGATATAGCTTAATTTTTAGCAGTTTTCATATGTCCATCAATATTGGTTGCTGGTTGCTGGAAAAGATTGGTTTGCATATTGATTTCAGAAGTCCCATTCTATCCCCATGATTTCCAGTAAGAGTGCGGCTTAGGCGGATCATCAAGCAACCCTGCTTCACCACTGAATTTGATTCGATTGGTGGTAAGAGATTGTTGTGTGAAGCGGCATTGGATGCTCTCGGAATGCGCCTTTTTTTTCCGGAACATTTATACTATCTGATATCATAAATATACTGTGAGTCTGTTATAGCTTCAAGTATAACTAAAATCAGCATTTTTCCACTTTTAAGCAAGGATATCTTCGGATTCTGACATGATTTGGAAAAAAACTGAAAATAAGGGCGTGTTAAGTATATAAAAACTTAACAACTTTTTGCAACGATATCAGCTGTTCGTTTTGTTTATTATTGAATTGTTGTCAGTGATTCCAAATGTGTTAGGTTAAATAACAATAAAAACTGTTCAATCAAAAATAAGAAAAAAAGGTTTCGTCTAAGGCGACTGGGATATTAAACTTTCCGTTCCATTTATTTAACTTTTAATATTTCATTTGTTGCTTCGGCTTGCTTTTCAACAACATTTGTAAGCCAAAGAATATCCGTATTCTTTGCTGCAAGCCCAACGGCAGCTAAAGACCAGACCAAGTGATGAAATTGACAGTTCATATGAACGAAATTGTATTGAAAATTTTCATAACAGTCAAGAAGCATGACGTACCCAATAAAGTTAAAAAATGACGTATGCTATTTAAGATTTGCGACAAATATTATGTATTATTGAAGAATGAAGTATTATTTAAAAATGATAAAAGTATGAAAAATGTGGATAAATACCGAAATGCACTCAAATCTAGGAGCATGGATCAAGTCTATAATTAACGAATTGTTTTGAATAACATTGAAAAGCTAATAAAAGCCGAAAAATAACACTTAAAAGCGAAAAGTTATGAAAGGCATCAAGAACATGGATCTCAAAAATCAGAAAGATTCGTTCAGAGTACAGAGTAGAACAGAATCAGATAGTTTTGAACTTATTGATTGTGATTTCTTAAGCGTTTGGTTTTTGAAAATTGAAAAAAAAAAAACAGACAATTTGCAATAGTGAATAAAATATGTATTTGAGCTGAAACATCAATTCTTTTCATTAACTTTTTTAAAATTATTTAATATAAATATTAACCGCTTTTACGCCTGAGGTGTACGGTATACTCTTTCCAGCATTTCGGCCGGTATCTCACTAATGGCAACTGTAATGTTGTCTTCTAGAGCTGAAATTGTGGCTGGCTTGTATCTATACACGAGAAACTTAACGTAGTCTCACAAAAAATAGTCCTATGGGGTCAAATCGCATGATCTTGGTGGCCAATGAACTGCTCCAAAACGTAAGATTAATTGCTCTCCAAACAAACAAACAAGTTCAATTCTTCCATTTTGAGTAAAAAAAGTTTATAATTATCGCACAGTACCTAGGTCCCTTTACTGTAACGTTGCTTTGAAAAAGTACGGTCCAATGATGCCGTTGGCCCACAAACCGCAAAAACCAGTGCATTTTACCGGGTACATTGGCAACTCTTGAACTGCCTTTGGCTGCTCATCAGAAAAATTTGGGAATTCTGTTTGTTGACGTACCCATTGAGCCAAAAATGAGCTTCGTCGCTGAAGAAAATTTTTAATTTTTTAATATGCGAAACACATTTTCCACAGAGCAAGAATTTCGATAATTAATTCAATAATTTGCAAGCATTTGTCGTTTATTTGTCTCTTTAGAGTAAAATGGCAATTTTTATTGAACACTTTTGACGTTGACACATGATACGAATCACGCCCAAAGTGTCAAAAAATTTACACTAAAAAAACAAATAGCAAAAAAATCACTCGTTATAAAACCTTAAGTGTGAAAAGTAACACAAAGCACCGAAAAAGGAGGTCAAACAACAGTGACCTTGAAACTAATTTTCAAGGTTAATTCGAGCTCAACCGTGATTTTTAAAATAGACTTCAATATTTTTTAATTGCAGATTTGTTTTTTATGAGAAAAAATAAATGGTACAATATTTTTCAAATCGATTGAGGCAGACGATTAAAATTTCATCCATTTGCTTGAAATTTACATAAATCATTTCATGTTCGATTTCAAGAAACCAATATTTTTTTATTTTGCTGAAGGGCCCCAATTTTCAAAGTTATCGTCATTTAAACTTTGTTTGTTAAAATTAAAAAAAAAATTATGAAAAACCTTTTTTCAAAATGTCGATATTTCCTTAACAAATAACGCAATTTCATAATTTTTTTTCAAATTTTTCATAATTCAATTGATTTTATGAAAAAAGCCTGAAACACACATACCCCACACTGAATTGAAAGTACTTTCTAAATAAATGTTAAAAATACATTGATAATTAAAAATCCTAAAATATTCATAAAAATCCTATGTGCCAATTATACGAAATCAAAATTTTCAATTTTTGAAAAGTGCCACGCCCACTTTTCCAATCCATCCCACTTTGAGCACAATTAAAGATATTTGTGATCTGTATCCGTGTACTTAATTTCATCACAATATCTTGTACGGTTAACGAGTTATGGCGTTATTAAAGCTAAAACTTAGGGCTGTGCCACCCCTTTTAAGAGCCTTTGTAAATTTGAAACCTAGTTCAATCTTAATTTTATTCACATGTTCACCAAATCATCAAGTTTCATAAAAATCGCAGCAACTTTCTTCAAAATGTGCAGGGGTATATTTACATAGAGTATGGGTGGTAGGCGTGAACCGATTTTGCCCATTTTGTAAGAAAGTGTGACCTATGTGCCAAATTTCATTAAATTAACTTACTTAGTTTTCCCGTAAACGTGATTTCAACAGACAGACAGACTGACATAGCTAAGTCGACTCAGGTGGTGACGCTGATCAATAATATATATACTTTTCTATGCCTGCCACACCCCTTCATATGCGTTACAAACGGAATGACAAAGTAAATATACCCGCTGTGTAAAGTATAATGACGGTAAGCCCAAAATAAAATGTTTTGTGGAAGATTTTGTTCGTATCGTAAGAAAGATGCATTTTTTAAAAATATTTGGGTACCCTGAAATTGAACGTAGAATGAATGTTAATTTCAAGCAATTCGATGACGAGTTGACTTCTTTTTCGATTTTAAAAATATTGTGCCAGATATATGTTGTATGGAAAATTTTTGCCTAGGTCTTAAATTTCTTTATAGTTGACCTCGAATTGACCTTGAAAATTGGTTTTAAGGTCAAAGGCATGATCACTGTTATTTGACCTTTAAACTTTTGCCTAAAACTTTTATCACTATCGTGCAATTCAAATGGAACTCACTATATATCTAGTGGGCTGAATAAGAAAAAAATTTTATACTGTTGAAGTGTGTAGCATAATTATAATGTTAAAATATAACAATGCTGATAATGCATTTTAAATGAATATAATATGCTGTATACTTTGAACTCTGAGCGTATCATTTAATGTAAGATACTAAAATTTTGGCAGGCAATTAATATTCGAACGTTAGTTGTCGCTGTGTATTAGTGACCTAGATGTGTCATCAGGTTCGTTCACATACTAAAGTTTTGTTAATTTATTTATATTTTACCCAAGATATCGGATGAAGAAAGGCATGAATCGCCCTAGTTTTTTGCTGCTGCTGTCATAAGAACTAACAAGCGCACCTGTGCCGTTTTACTTTTTTATCTGTTTCCAAGCTCTTGTTTAACAAGCCTTATATAATAAGACTGCATAGTCCAAAATACTGTGACTAACTATTTTAACTCTTACAAAAACATGCGACATTTATCTCAAGCACACTATTACGTAGTAATAAGATTTGCGGCTGTGCGAAATTAAAGAGCGTGAACTTGAAATGCCAAACTTTATATATTTCCACTTGTAAACTAAAATTTATAGCGTGTAAACTTGTTTGACTTGCCTGAAGCAAATAAGCTTTCGAAAGCGTGTAGATTGGCCCCCAGCACGTGGTCAGTAAAGTAGCCAATGGCAGTGCAGAAATTTATCACAGGCAAAATATCACGAGCGGAAGAGCTACGCAAGTATCTGTTGATTAAAACCAATAGTGTGATATTCAATTCTATGAATGAACACATGCCAGATTTAATTGTTATTTTTGTCATTGTTTATCTAGATACAAATGAATATTTACAAACGTATGCTTGTGTATCAAAAGCAAACTTGAAATTTTGTTTTTATTTATTTTTTGGCATGTTTTGTTTTTGTGCTTAACTTTCGATTTTTTTGAAAAAACAAAAAAAAATCAGTGCAATTTTTACTGTCCGCAAGAGTCAGAGCAACGAAAACACTTCAGTATTGCGATCAAAGCAATATCGACTTTAGTCTTAAACAGCTGTGCAAACGTGCCGGACGCAATTTGCTATTTTTCATTACTAAATTTCGGAAGTATAGAAACCTAAAGTGCAAGACTTTTTTATATCCCAATTGAAAACAACGGAAGATAAAAATAAAATTGGTAAAAAGTTTTTTCTTGCTGACATTATCTGCAGGTAATTCATGTGACTTTCGCTGCAGTCAACATATGTTTTATCGCATTGCCAGCGGTTACTTGTGACCTTTGCAAAAAAAAAATATGAAAAATTAAACAAAAAAACCTAAAAAGGCCCCAAAAAATTATCTAAAACTAATTAATTTTGATTCACGTTATATGAAATTGTGTGGGCTATTGCCGTTGCGTTTCAGCCAAGGTAACATATTATGAGTATCAGTAGAAATAAGCCCGCATTACTGTTATGTTTTGAGCTTATGGACAAAAGTGAAAAGAGTTTTGCACAATTAATAGTTTTGAGATTTAGGTGAAGTATCTCTCGTTGTTGTTTATTCAATAAAATTTCAAAAAAAAGGAACACAATCCGTGCCTAAGGCATAACAAAAATAGCAATGCAATTTCGATAAGTGAAAAATTTGGCTAGGCTGTAACATGGCCAATATAAGCAAACTGGATTTGTAAAGATGTATGAAATTTTGTGATATTAATTGAATTATGAGCTTAATATATAAATAAAAATTTCTTACCAATATTCGACAAAATCACATGAGTTTTTAGTCAAAAAAACAATGAACTTTACTTTACTTTTTAAACATTTTTGCAAGCTATGTACGTGTAGTTTTCTGAAGTGAATAATCGCAGAATTTTTAAAAAAATTTCCAAATAACTTGATTGTTAAAATTTTTTTTTTCTTCGAAATATTCCTCAACAATTAATCTTCAGCAAACAATTGTTTTTCCAACAACTTCAATGATGATAATTCTCATTGAACGCAAATGTGCCCAAAAATTAGACTGCTAAATTAAGGAGAAAGTTTTATAGAAATAGTCTTCACAAGTGACATTACTTCATACACATGATAAAAAGAATGCATAATTTCAAATGACGTACAAGCATTGGAGTTTGTTTATGAAAAAGTTCACAGTTTCTCTAGAAAGTGGGATATGCAATTCATGCTAAGCTTAAAACATCTTTTAGATACCTCATCTCTATGAGTCTGAGAAACTTTTTGCACCTAACCAAAAAAAAATGTTTTTCGCAGGGTATATTTGTCGACTGATGTAAAAAGTTTCTAAATTTATAGATGAAACAGGAGCCGGCGACAAAAAAAAAAACTCACGCCATTGAGTGTCGACCGGAGTTTTTTATGTTGAATATAGCTTTTTTCGGGTGTTCCAAAATCACTACTCAATTCACCCATTTCTAAAGAAGCGCATAATTTTTTGGGAGAAATTCACGTCGTGCAATGATTCGTCTCCATATAAACGATGGACAAAAATAGAAGGAGTGGTCGGAATTGAATGAAATTTTGGTTTGAAGTGAATAATAGGAAATGGTTTTTATCTCTTCACTTTTAAAACGATACCAATATTTTCTTATTTTCTATCAAAAAGTTCTTTGATTTTTGTCTGAAAAACTGAGTGCGCAAATCCTCATCTTGTCAATGGAAACTTCCGACAAAAACAGTCTTTCAGACCTTTTTCATACATCTTCAGTAATGCAAAGTGTGCTAACATCCACCGATATCGATCTCGTCAGCTCTGAAAATTAATGGCCTAATGAAGGCAGACACCGTCCCAAAAAGTCAGTTACGCATGTGCAATGGTATTTTCTGAATTATACAAGTGTGGGGATTATAATCCGATAATTATCGGTGTTCTCAAAGCGGAAATTTTGTTTTTTTCACGGCTCCAGAGAGTGTTAAATGAGGCTTACCATGTAACGTGTTCCATTAATCCATTCGTCCATTGCAATCATTCTGTACAACTGGATCATTCTGATCCTTAATCGTAAAATCGAATTTTTTTAATATGTACCTCACTTTCTAAACATCAGGTAGCTATGAATATAATGGGTCGCTTACGACTCATATTATTGCCTTAAAAAACTTGGATATAGAGCTACAAAATGAGTTTACTTCTTAAAGACACTGCTTATATCACTTTATATTCTTGAACCGAATCGTATATACTCCTTTCGAAAATTTTTTTGGTCTAATGATTTTGGCCTGAGCGATTTATTCATTCCACTTTTTAAAAATGTAAGCATCGAAATCTCACTTGATATATATTTTCGACCTCAAAGTTGTTAAAATCAATGCATTATTTTCATTTCAAAGTTTTGTTACCTGATTTGGATTCCTTAGGAACATGACATTTTTTCAGAATTTTTAAAGCGCTGAAAATGAAAAAAAAAAAAATATTTTTTTATGAGTGATTAATTAGAAAGTTTTGAAAAGATTTTATTTTGGAAATTTCCGAACACTTAACTAAATTCTAATTCTTTCTCTATAGTATGCCAAAGAGTAATTCAGTTTGATTTTTGTTTTGCTCCAGAGCAATAAGATTTGTCTATAAATTTATCTAAAGTTTAATTAAGCAATAAATTTGTTAACACTAGGTCTACCGAGCATGAATTCATTACAAAATTTTTTAAATAAAAAAATTGTTTTTTTTTTTGTAAATGTATTATGTATTTTACTAAATTTATGTAATCTTTAATATAACAAGATCTTTAATATAACAAGATTACATAAATTTAGTAAAATACATAATACATTTACAAAAAAAAAACATTTTTTTTATTTAAAAAATTTTGTGATGAATTCAAGGAAGCGGTCATTTTGACCGCTCGGTAGACCTAGTGTTAAATACAAAAAAATGTCGAAAATTTTTGTTGGTCATAGAGTTTTTTTTAAGCATTTCGATAAAAATCAGTATGGTAATTTGATTCGTGCAAATTACACGTATTCTGAATATTCTTTCTTTATTAAAATCTTTCCTGGCTAGAAAGCTCTTCACAGGCATTCGTCTGCATAGCAAACGGTTTAGGAGAAATTGGCAAAAAGTTGCTATTGTGCTACTTTTTCGAAATATTGGTGGTACCATCGAAAAAAATTCTATGTAGAACTATATCTTCTAAGCACTATTAGTTGCTTGGGGGTCAGTTAAGAAATCTTGTTTTAGGCAAAAATGCGATAGAAAGTTTTAGTTATTGATTTTTTTAACCAGAATAATAATAATAATAATAATAATAATAATAATAATAATAATAATAATAATAATAATAATAATAATAGAGTTTAGCTACTACAGCTATTAGCCTTCTTAGCTATTTAGCTTGAAGCTTTAAATCAAGTAAAAAGCTTTTTAATAAATAATGGAGATGGAAAAAATTATACATGCAATTAATTTGTTATTTTTTTATAATTTTTTCTTAGCTTTATCGCACTTTCTCAACATACCCACTCAGACCATGTGATATAGATATTAAAAGAATTATATGTGTAATTTTACATGGTCCAAGGAGTAAATGTTAGAAAAAATTTACCCTGCATGCTGTGGGGCTCGGACAACACAAACATAAAAATACAGACCACCATGAAGCCACAAATTTAGCTACAGTTAGTTTTCAATCTAAGCTTGAGTTGACCTTTTGACAAGCTAATGTTATAAAAATCGCAACTGTTAATAAGGGTTGTCATGCGATTAAAAGGAGCTGTAGCCATATAATTTGTTCTACTAACCGGTTGATAAAATAATTGATTAGAGTTACGAATACTTCTCCGATTAGTATTAAAATGTATGTAATCAAGAAGCTCTGGTGCAGCAAGAGACCCAGTTACAAGTTGATGCAAATAAAGTATGTCCGCAATATTTCTACGGGACCTCAAAGACTGCAAATGTAATAACTTCAAACGATCCTCATAAGGAGGAAGGTTCAAAGGGTCAGTCCAATTAAAGCCATTGAGAGCAAAACGAATAAGGTTTTAAACAACATAATTCCATTACTTTAAAAGCCCAGCACACACGTAACGATAAGTTGTGTTTAATTATTAATGTAAATCATGCTGTACAAGAACATAAATCCCCTCAAAGTTTTCAGAAAACTTAGCTCATTGCAACTGTACAGTTTAGTACAAGATAGGTAGCGCGGAACTGAATTTAAATCGACGCAGTAAACTGATGTCATGCTATGAGCAGTTAGAAATCGTTTAGTTTCATCGCAACGTGTTTACCACGCACGCTTAAGTCGCATATTTTCGCAATAAAATCATAATTTTAGCATAAAAGCGGTAAGGGTATTTGATCAAATCAAATTGAAAACAATTTTTTGCCAACTGGTTTTCTTTTTGATCTTTTTAATCGAAATTAATTTATTTTCAAAACAACAATTTAAATCTGGCAATTAATTGTTATATAAATGAAAACAAATTAAGTGATTAATTAAAATGACAGTTGTACATAAATTTAATTGAAATACAAACGAGCTATAAAAAGAAAGCAAGTTAGAACGAGCGTTTATCTTACAAACAGACAAAATTTGCGAAGATCTTAAAGTTAAACAAAAATGTTGTCTTAATTATGCGAATAATATATAATCAAAATATTTCGCGTTATCTTTCGCGGTTATCTTTGGATCAAATGAGATTTTAAGAATAGAATTCTTTTTTTCTTGAAATCAAACTTGATACCAAGCGCGCATATCCTCCACCTTTCATTCTACCTAAGAAACTCATGCACGGTGCTTTAAATAAAGATCAACAACTTACATATACAATAGAGGTATATAATTAGAAATTCAAAAGTATTTGCACACACACCCGCAGTTAAATTAAGGTCAATGGGCCTTTGAGGCTTTGGAATGTTCTTGCCATTTGGTCGGTAAGCTACCTGTTTGGCTTAACCTTTCCTTATGACTTTTGATAGTAAAAAGGCACTAAGGCACTAAGTACTTTGAAATGACTCATGTTCTTTTGAAATATATTGATGAACCCCAAGCTTAAACGTTTTTTGTAAAATTTTTCATTGGCAATTTATCAGAAGCAGGTGCTATTTTGAATTCAAGTAAATATTTCGTAAAACTCAAATTTTTTAGTTGATTTTTCATGACACTTTACTTAGATCTAATTATTTTTAATGGAGGTATGCTTTTCAGGAAACTGGTTTCAGTATATACTTATACTTAGTGCAAAAACTTTGAGCAAAATTAATTAAAAAAATATAGAATTTTTTTTCAATGTAGCTGGCCGATGAGAAGAATATCTAAAATCATACGTGCGTAGTTATTTTTGAATCCTATGAAGTTCAAATGTAATCCAATTTCAAAAATTAATTTTGGGAACAGTTTGTCCATACCATAGTTATTTCTACACTTTATGATCGTCACCAAATGAATGCAAATTTTGAGTCTGAGGAGGTCAAGCACGTGTAGAAAGTATTTTCGGAATTGCATTATTGTTCTTTAAAATTAATACAATAATAAAAAGAAGAACGTGTTCAATGACGTCGAAGTTTCCAATTTAAAAATGATTTCATTCATTCATTCAATAAAAACTTCATTTTAATTTTTAGCAGCTATGACGGAAGATGTTTTTTGAATAAAAAAGAAACAATTGATATCAATAATAAAATAAACCTTGCATTTACATTTTGGCACGCGGTGCACGTCGCAAATATCGAATACTTGAAACAAATAAAATAATTCCAAAAAATTATTCACTGTGTCAGTAACTCAACTCAGCTGTGTAGTTTGTTTGCGGTTCGTTAAATCTCAAGTTCAAGTGACAATCGAACATTCAGATGTTGTTTATATTTTATTATATTGTTGTTTATTAGTTACTAAAAACAAGTTGTAAATGTTCCGATATTAACAACGCACACACACACACATATTACACAAAATATAAAAATTTAATCGGTGCGCTTTATACTTCGCACTTTTGAGGTTCAATGAAGCGTTAAATCGACGAACTTAGCAGTTGTTTCCAGTAAATACATTTTGTTTTGTTACTTCAATTAGAAACGTGCAACATTTGCAAATTATTAATTTATTAATACTTATTTTTTTTTTTAATGAATAGTGTGCAGGCAAATATATATATGCAAGATTTGCTATTAAATAACAGACTGTATACATAATAAAGAATCATTAATAGTTAATAATCAAAGTTTCCCAGTTACGAGTAATATACAGCGGAAAAATTAATTTTTTTTTATATTCGCATATTTCCTGTAGAAATACGCATAAGTATTTTTTTAAATAAAGTTTTCTAGGCTATAATTACTACATTTTCAGTTACATAGATAGCGAGTATGTATACCACATACATTATACCATTTTAAAACAAATTTAATTTCCACAATTTTCTAAATGCCGATTGCTTAAAAATGGGACGTTATACGACCATGGTTGAAGTTATAAATCAATTTCTAAAGACGTATGTATTTTTAAAAATTAATTTCTGAAATCAAATTGGACATTAACAAATTTAAAAATGCACGTTTATTTCATAAATCTATTTGGATATACCAACACATTTTTGGACTTGCTGGAATTACGCAAGTAAGTTCTTATTCTAACGAGTGCGCTATCAGAATGTCAATGAAATATTTGATAGCCTTGACAATTCTCAACCGAATCGGTGTCATCAATCACGTTTTGAAAACGTCAATTCCATATAATTTTAAGTATATATCGCTATACATCGAAGGAACTCGGCAAAATAGTAGGGCATCACAAAGTTCGCTTAGTTGGTTGTGTTAATACATTGTCGAAAATATCGTGTTAGACATTGACAGGCCACCAAGACGTCCGGAATTGACTCAACTGCACTTCTTTTTGCAGTATTGTGTAAAGAGAAAAGCTTATGCCAATAAGTCAAAGGCTATAGACTCACATACAACATGCGTGCCGAAATGGCAGCGATATTAACCGAAACGCTACTTTTGAGATATATTGAGGATTGTTGAAGTTATTCAATATTTTCACTGACCAGATTGACATGGAACACATTTTAATATTGTTAAGATCCATACCATTCCTCTATAACAAAAACAGTTTTAATGATCATGAGTGAAAAAATTTGTCGTGTATTTAGGTGATTGAAGATCAATTTTTAACATATTTTACAAACTTTTATGTCTGGAAATTAATTTTTTCTTAAGTTTATAAGAAAGGCAATGTTGCCATATCTTTAGTTTTTCATTATAACCTCATGTTTTGCTCTCGAGTTCCATATCCTTTGGCAGTCAAAGATATTTGTTACGATAAAACTTGGGCCAACATACGTTTGCTTTATATTAAATGGAAGTTATACCCATACTTCTTCGAGTGGAACATATTCGAAGCAAGAAGTGTTCCTTTCAGACTTAATATCATATACAAGGCGTTAAGCGATAGTGTTAATTTTCGAGATCTTAGCGTTGTTTGATGTCTCCTTATTAATTCGCTGAACGATGTGCTAAGCTGCACTCTTACTGGGAATCAAGGAATATATTGGGACCCTTGAAGTCATTTGTGAAAACTGGCTTATATCGATGATATAACCATGTCGTCATCAAGATATGCTTAAAAACCTTACATGACTCAGCGACCGGAAGCACTTGTGTGGCCAATTATTAATACTGCAAAAACTGAAGAATTATTAAAAGGATTGCTTACGCCAAACCTTAACATAATAGGTAACAACATAAGTACCAATTCATCTTTTAATACCTTGGCAACCTTCTTACTTCTAAAGGCGGCACAGTGGATGAAGCTGCAGTTAGAATCGATAAAACATGAAGTATCTTTAAACAGGTTCACAAAATATGGAAACCAAATGACAAATCTCATTGCAGACCATTCTGCAAGAACTTTAATTAAAGGATTAGTAATTGTTGCTTCATGCTTGAGCAATTATGGTCACCATGACTTCACCTTAGTTGATCACTTTAATGAAGAAGTCAACATTAAGAAAAAACTAGTAAAGGTGTTATTTTCGGCCAGGCTGAAACTTACATTCCCTACACTGAAAGAACTTTCTAAATAAATGTTAAAAATACTTTGAAAATGAATTACCTAAAACTTTCATGAAAAACTTATGTGCCATTTGTGAGTTATACGAAATCAAAATTTTCAATTACTGAAAAATATTACGCTCACTTTTCCAATTCCGCCCACTTTAAGCACAATTCAAAATATTTCTGATCTATATCCGTGTACTTATTTTCATCACAATATTTTGCTCGGTTAACGAGTTATGACGTTATTAAAGTTAAAATTTAGGGCAGCGCCACGCTTTTTTGAGAGCCTTTGTAAATTGAAACTATGCTCAATCTTAATTTTGTTCACATATTCAGCAAATCTCCAAGCTTCATCAAAGTCGCAGCAGCTTTTTAGTCTTCGCCAGACTTAAAAACATAGAACTTTGGCCGATGGAAAGCCATTCTGAATTACTATATGCCTGTATCTTAGAAATAAAGCTGCCAAAAGTGTTAACTGATGTTTCGATTTAAAGATCAAAGTTTTGAAACTCTGTCTCTGTTAATATATTTTGTTTCCATTTGTTATTAATATGGTTCGATAAATTTCATGTTTTACTTTTTGTCAATATCAGTTGTTGACTCCTTCGTTTTATTGTCTAATTAAGTATTTCTTACTAGTTGGCAGCCATATAATTTCTACGAATGCTTTTTATCAACACAATGCATGTAACCCAGATTAGTTACAATTCTTTGAAAATGTTCGTAGAGTCTTAGCTTTGATTAAAAAATGTATCTTAGTTAGATAATTATAAATTTGTTCTATATCGTGAAACACTTCAAGGAAGGCCACAAAATTTTTTTAATTGAGGCATGACTTAGTGATTAAAAAGATTGACAGGATCATACGATCTATGTTGGAATATATTAAGATACGGCGTTTTGAATATCAATAGCACAATTTTTTTAAAAACATGGACATTGAAAATTCGGAAAAAATAAATCCCATCGTTTGCGCTTTATCAGAGTAGTCTTAAGATTTATCAATTGAATAACATATTTTTACAAATGGTTTTAAAGAAAATCGATCAGTACAGAATACATACCCACATTGTTCAAAATGACGATTTATTTTTGAAACATAAAAATCTCGTAGTATATGGTGTCCAATTTTGCATGGAATGCTCCATATACATACATTATGATGGGTCAAAAGAAACGAATTTTTGAACTTTGATTTGATATAGTGATAAAAAATTGGCAAATTAACTTAATAATATTCATAATATTCGTGAATCGAAATTTTCTAACGTACTCCAAGATTTCTTCGGAGTTATAGCAAACGAAAGTCCGGATATATCTCTTCTAAAAATCATTATATGTTAAACACCCCTAAATCGATTTCAATAATTGAGACATTAAAGCTTGAGGTCAGACCCTTTGTTTTCGATTTATGGGGATTTTTATGAAGTTTAAACCGATATTTTTCAAACAGCGATTTTTTTTTTAAACTCGTTCTATTTGACTTGTGATTTTGCTAACATGTTAACAAAACTCAATGTATTTCTAATATTTATGGAGCTAAATTATCGAAATAAATGAAATCAATCAAAATAGGGTGGAGCCGAAATTTCTGCCTCTTCACTCAGTTTTTTTAGGTGCATAAACTTAAACGTTTGAGTTTTAATCATCGATTGGTATAATTTGCGAATGTTGTCTTGACGCATTTTATGGTAATTTGTAAATATTTTCTCTTCAATTAACACTCTGAAATATAATTTTAACAAAATTTTATGATGTTGTATTTGCAATATCAATTTGTAGATGTATGTTTTTCTTTACAACGAATATTTTAAGCATTTACGTTTGTAAAATATTTCATTTCAACGGAATTACAAACATTGTGGTCACGTTGCAGCAGTTACAAACAGTTCCTGATATTTTGTTAATATCGTGAATAAAATGTTTGTGGAAGTTGTTTTGTGCTAATTCCTTTTTTTAAGGAAATAATACTGGAACAATTGAAGCAAAAGTTTAAAAATATTAAAATAATACACTATTAGACTAGCAGCGTAAACATTTGTTGTGAATTTTATGGAGAAAATTTATCAGAGGCTTAATGATAATATTTGATAATAATACTTAAAAAATATATATATATACCATATATGAAGTTATACTTAACACTGATTTTCAATTTGCTTAATTTTAGATCTTTGAATATGACCTCCACATCGGCTAATGCAGTGGTGGTGGCGCCACCAATAGATGAACGTTCCGCACGGCGTGATCGACATCTATGGCGTGATTTGACCGCCTATTGGATTTTGGGTTTGTGCAATAACTACGGCTATGTGGTGATGTTAAGTGCGGCACACGATATCATTGCGCAGTTTCATGGTGATGTAAGTTGCATATCAAATTTATAATGTAGCGTTGGGGAATTTAATACTTTAAGAGAATGAGAATTGTGATCCTTTTTTTGGACTAACTGAATTATTGCATTCACTTTTTGGGAGTCTCAATTCATATCGTATACGTCATGAAAGTTATTCAAGTTAAAAAGTTCGACAAGCGGCATCATCCAAACGATAACTTTTAGTACTATAACTTTTATTCCGGAACTAATGCTATATATTGTGTATGGTAGTCTAGTTTGTAAAGTTCAAAATATTTGAATTTTTTGTAGTTCATTAGGAAATATTTTGTCTTCAAATCTAAAGTTCTTTTTTGTGCTCAGTTTTTACTAAGCTGTGAAATCATAGCTGATTGTTTTTTTTTTCAAAAAACAAAGGCCGAAATATGAAAAAATTGAATAAATAAAGTTCAAATTTTTGGCAGATGAAATTTGTTTTTAACATACTTATAATATAGATTTAATTTCAAAAATATTTAAATTTTACTCAGCGAAAAGATATCATTAGTGAATTATTGAAGACATTTTAAGCCTAATTCTTAAAAGGGTCAGAGTAGTATTCCACGGATCTTTTGCACAATTTAGTTAATAAAAATGACGAGCTTGTTTCCAAAACCTAACCTAAGCATTTGAATAAGTCGAAAAAAGTTACTAAGTCGCAAAAAATATGAAATATGGGTCATTCCATCTATAATGGGCCTATCATTACCCTCAATGAAATAAGGTGAACAAAAATGAATGAAATTTTCAGAGATGGTACTCCTGAATGTTCTGAAAATTTTGAGCTTAAAAATGCTGAAATCAATTCAAATTTTATTCTCTCTCTTTCATTCTCAAAGTTTCAATTTACATTGCAAATCATAAATCTTAACTTTAAAAGCTTGTAAAATGATGGAGTATTTGGGAAATAGATGTTTTTTGAAAAAGTAAATTTTTTTATCATTTACCACATAGAAACCGTTCAGGCCTTAATTTATTCAAATTTGCAGTTTTTTTGCCACTTACTAGTACACATCTACCTAAAAATAATATAAAAACTAATTTGAGTTATGTTGGTTTGTTTATATTCATCAATGAATTTTTTTGTTTTACTTACGAGTTTTTTTTAACACAATTTGAAACTTTTTTTTTAAGCAATAATATTGGTCAAAAAATGTTATCGAATTTTTTTATACCTTCTACATGATAGACCAACCACTGAAAAAAGTTTCAGCCTAATTAGAAAACATGAGGATAATGATAGGCCCATTATAGATGGAATGACCCATATGTTACATGAGAATAAAAAAAATCGAATAAGTTGAAAGTTTGTTGAAAAAAAATGTCGGTAAATGTTACTCCCACTTTTCAAATTCCACCTACTTTTGGTTCAATAAATTATATTGGTCATCCGCATACAATTTTAGCTCGCTTAAGAATAGTAGATATGAGCTGATCTAGTTTTCTGTAACATCGTTTCTTGCAATATTATAAGTTCCTTACAACCTTAGACACAAAAGCCAAAACAAAATCTGTGTGCCAAATAACCTTTTCGTACTATTAAATAATGTACAAAAATAAATCAATTTGTCCCACTGTTACTCTCTACGTGTATTTTATGATTTCTGCTACTCACAACTATTAGCCAATAGCAACACGTTTAAAATGACGTCAGTGGTGTACATACGCAGAACAAATCAAAATTCGTGCGCCGGATGGCACAATCCGTAGTAGTTTATTGATTCATGATACTATATGATAAGTAATGAAAAGTTATTTTCCATTATACTTTAATGAAAAGGTAATTTTAAGGCGCTATCTCGACAATGTTTTCAAATAAAGTTTTGGTATATATCATTGGGATAGGAAATATTATAAACATATTTCTCAAATATTTATTACTGTTTTACGAGTAGTATATGGAAATGTTTCCATAAGTTTTGAGCTGTTAGACCTCTCACAACTGTTATATATTAAATTATTCATATATAAGATGTAAAGGGTGTTTTTTTTAGAGGTATAGAGCTTCGAATTGAAATAAAACACAAGAAAATCGTTTTAATTTCCATCAATTTGGCTTTATTGGAAGGATAATTTTATGCCATTAATGTTTAAATATAATTTCGGGCATGTGGCCGCCGCGGCTGGCTCGAATAAAGCCAATTCTACAGGTCCAATTTTGAACCACTTTTTCGAGCATATGGGGCCGTATGTCGGCAATAACGCCACGAATGTTGGCTTCCAAGTCCCCTAACGTTTCTGGTTTGTTGGCGTAGACGAGCGACTTCACATATCCCCAAAGAAAATAATCCAATGGTGTCAAATCACACGATCTTGGTGGCCAATTGACAGGTCCATTCCGCGAAATTATGCGCTCATCGAATGTTTCCTTCAATAAATCGATTGTGACGTGCGCTGTGTGGCATGTAGCGCCGTCTTGTTGGAACCACAACTCATCCACATTCATGCCATCCAATTCGGGAACAAAATAGTCGGTTATCATGGCTCTATACCGGTCTCCATTAACGGTAACTGACTCTCCTGCATTATTTCGGAAGAAGTATGGCCCAATGACTCCACCAGTCCATAGAGCACACCAAACAGTCAGTTTTTGTGGATGTAATGGCATCTCAAGGGTCTCATGTGGATTCTCTTCACTCCAAATGCGGCAATATTGCTTGTTGACGTAGCCATTCAACCAAAAATGAGCCTCATCACTGAACAAAATTTTGCGATGAAAATCAGCATCGAGATCAATCTCATTTTCGGCCCATACACCAAAATCACGACGCATTGCATGGTCTCGCGGCTTTAATTCTTGCACAAGCTGGATCTTGTAAGGTCGCAAGCCAAGATCTTTGCGCAAAATCTTCCATAAAGTTGATGGACAAAGCTCCAATTGCTGTGCACGGTGGCGAATCGATTCATTCGGGTCCTCTTCAACATTTTGCTCTACAGCGGCAATTGTTTCTTCGGTGCGCACTGTTCGACGTCTCTGCGGATGCGTATTACCACATAGAGTAAACGTAGTGCGAAAACGATCCATGGTTAACCGAATTAATTGCTCTGATGGACGATTATGTCGACCATAAAATGGACGGAGCTTGCGGTAAACTTCGCGAACTGAACCATTATTTTCGAAATAAATTTGCACAATTTGCAAGCGTTGTTCTTTTGTCAACCTATTTATGATGAAATGGCAAACCAAACTGAACATAAATGACATTAGAATTGCCAGATTTGACCATAAAATGCCAGTTTTATCTCTATTCGAAAAACAAACTTCTAAAAAGAACACCTTTTATATTATTATCACAACTGTTATATATTAAATTATTCATATATGAGATATATATTATTAGATTATATATAAATCTTAGTTCTCGTCTTCCAATACTTTGAGCTATATTGGGCGATTTTCCTAGTTTTAGACCACTTTTCTTGGACAAAAAGTTATCATGTTCAATTTTGTGGCTACGTGTTTGTTATGCTCCAAGAGTTTGCTGCAAGCTCTAAACTGAAATAAAGCTGTAAACTAGTTGAGGATAGTCATCCCTGAATTGATATCGAAATAACAGAGAATAATATATATGCGTAGGAGACTGATTTTCGTGATCTAGCACAATTACCTTCTCATAAACGATATCCATCAGTTACAACTCAGTACATGCTTAGCATAAAGCCGTATTGAAAATCCATTAAAAATCTCAGCTTTCATTTAAAATCTTTCGCAGAAATTTTCTTACAGATGATGCGTTTCTCTAATTTTTATATTTTACAGGCTCCCCCCAATGAAGATGAAGGTGGTGGCACCGGACGCGAATGTCATATTGTATCCACAGGCGCAATACTGTTAGCTGATATTTTGCCATCGCTGTTTGTCAAAATTATAATGCCATTCTTTCCCTTTTGGGTCAAGTAAGTTTCGAAATACTTCAAAAAGTAATATAGCACTATAATATAAAATTTCCTTGCATTTTTTTTAGCTTCCGTATAGCGCTAGCTGTCACTTTTTCAGCAGCCGGTTTTCTACTTGTTGGTTTTGCTAATGCGGAATGGATGGCTCTACTGGGTGTCATAATAACTTCTGCAAGTTCTGGTATTGGTGAGACTACTTTCTTGGCCTATTCATCAAACTTTGATAAGTAAGTTGTGTACTGTATTTTGTTATTAAAAAAATTAAAATCATCAAAGTACTTAAAATAGTACGGATTTCTAATGAGACTGATCCCGGATATAGCGTCGTAAAATATGTACCAATTGCCCACATTACCATTTGCGTATTAGGTTAGTTAATGATCTTCCTAATGCAATACCGTCAGTCTGCCACTCAGTTGTTAAAACCGTGATGTGCAGTGGGACCGAATTTATTCTTCGGCAGCACTCATTTCTCTGCTATAATAAAATATATTTAGCTAAAACTTGATACTCGAAAGCTTTTATGAGCGCTAAATACAAATCCGCTTTTATTAATTAAAATAATGCTCAAATATGGCTGCAAAAATTCAGGATTTTTTCAGATTTTGTAAATTTTTTCGAAAAACATATATGTGTGTCATAAGTAGATCAAGATATATAGATCAAAATTATAGTGGGGAAAAAAATTATGGATTACATACACAAGTATGAGCTTAAAAAAGTTTTGAATATAAAATTAGGTACGGCACCTCCCAAATAATAAAAAGAAATTAAAGCTCTTATCAAGAAATGAACTTTAATAGAGATCATAAAAGCGTGTACATAGTATACGGCCACGCACACTCATCTTTAATACCCGCTTGTATTCACAACTCTCTAAACTGATCGGCAATCATAAAAAATAGCAACCTCTACAAAAATTCGAAGCAAGAGGCAGATCGCCACACTCCTACGTACGCTTCTGAACATGACCATACATACCACCCTCACTAGTTTTCAATTTATTAACTCTATTAACTACGATACATATTATTTATTTATTTAAAGAAATGTTGTCTCTACTTGGTCTTCTGGAACTGGCGGTGCTGGTGTCATTGGTTCATTATCCTATGCTTCACTACGTTCGCTGAATGTCAGCCCCCGTGATACAATGTTGATTATGCTAATTTTCCCAGCTATTGAGACACTTGCATTCTGGGTTTTACTCCGTCGCCCCACTATACTACCAGTACTCAGTGCAGAGTCTACCGAAGAACTGATTAGCGATGAAAAACCATTGCAAGGATTCAAAGAGAAATTCTTCTACATCAAACATTTGGTTAAATACATGGTACCATTGGCTTTGGTATATTTCTTTGAGTATTTCATCAATCAGGGCTTGGTAAGTCTAGCAAAAATCGAGAATATATATCAGATTTCATTAACCACAAGATGATTTTTTATTTTCAATAGTTTGAAATGGTCTACTTCGATAATACATTTTTGGACAAAGCCGGTCAATATCGTTGGCTCAATGTGGATTATCAAATCGGTGTCTTCATTTCACGCTCATCGGTGAATGTCTTCCAGCTGAATAGAATTTGGCTTATGTCAGTTTTTCAATTTATCAACGTCAGTTACTTTCTTACCGAAGTTATATGGTACTATACGCCCAGCATATGGATCGTTTTTGTTATAGTACTCTGGGAGGGTTTGCTTGGTGGTGGCGCCTATGTTAATACATTCTACAAAATGTCAAAGGAAATCTCACCTGCCAGACGTCAATTTGCTATGGCAATGGTTGTACAATCGGATTCATATGGTATTGCACTGGCAGGTTTTCTTGCAATACCAGTGCATAATGCGATATGTAGTCTACCGGCACCAACGAGGAGTCTATTATTTTAAATTGAGTTGCTTTTAAATTTTAATATTTAAGTATTTGTGATTCTAGCAGAATTATTAGTTATAGTATAGCATATGTAGCGGGGTGATTTTTAGAAGATATGGTACTTGCTCTTCGTTATAAGTCAAGTCATTATTACGTTTATGTTCATGCAAAGCACGAACTTCGTGAACTTGTTTGAAATATTGGAGAAAGATCAATTTAACCGATGACTTTTTTAAAGAGCAAAAAATTATTAAAAAAATGCCACAAACAATATATGTAGGTATATGTCTATAAGATCGATTTCTCTTCGGTCTCATTTTATGCAAAAATATTGATGCTCATATGCACTTTTACATGAAAAAGCTGCATCGATCTTGATCGAACTCGAAAATTTGATTGGGGTGGATTACTAAGGAATCATGCGATTTTGAGATAAAAAAATACCAGGTATTAAATTTGGCTGTAAGCTTTTTTAAAGTTCTGCACTTGTTTTGGAGCAATATCTTTTTTTTAAACAAGAGTTTCTCTCAACAAATATCGCCTTTAAATATTAAAATCGGTGTAACTAATCTAACTTTGAAAGAAATGGTGCTAAGTCAGTCTGGCAACCAATGATATAAAATTATTAATAAAATTTACTCTATCTCTAGGTGTAAGTTATATTAAGTCCCACACGTATACAAGAAAAAGCTTTAGATTTATCTACAGTAACGGAAATATCAGGAAACTTAGCATTAATTATTCAAAAAAAGTGCAGTATAATTGCAAGACTGATAAAAATATGTTAAAATTCAAGTGTGAAGTGACACTTCTAACAACTTTTGTCAAATATATTTTTTGTATTTGTTTTTTTAGTTTTTTGTATTAAAAGTACTCGTATGTAAAAGGAATACGTCCAATATTTTTTTTCTTAGAATACAAAATTTAAAATTATCAGTAGCAATAAATAGTTAATTTAAATCAATATATTACAATGCTTTTTTCGGGGGTTGCATATTCTTACAAAAAATGTAAATCCCGTAAACTTTATATGCACGGCTTCGCAGGCACGGTTAAGTATTGACGTTCAGCAGTTTTTCAAGGGAATAAGATCTGTTATTTCTACTGTGCATTCTAAAATAAAAAATTTTCAAATCACGATTAGGTTAATTTTGAATAAGAAAATAGTTCATATATGTATAGTATATTAATCGGAAATATGAGTGCTTCTGAATAAAATCATCGTGGGGGAGACATTGGAAACAAATTTGTTGTTTACTTTTGAAATGCAGCTTCTAAAATGAAATGCCTACCTCATATTTTGACAGCCTTGGCATGGAAATATATATGAATGACAGCTTGTCGAGACATTATGCTAAGTATAGAGGAACCTGTTAAAGTTAAAATGTTTACGGAGCGATTTAACTTATTCCCAGGTTTTCCCATTTGAAATTTTTCATTACTGAATTCTTTATTCCATTTGCTAACGGATATGACTTCCACTTTTGTTAAATCCTTGGTGTAAGATGAAATGATTCGTATATATGTCTTGAAGTCTCATGTCAAGGTCAGCATTTTGTATAAGTAAAGGGTGTTTTTTTTAGAGGTATAGAGCTTTGAATTGAAATAAAACACAAGAAAATCGTTTTAATGTCCATCAATTTGGCTTTATTGGAAGGATAATTTTATGCCATTAATGTTTAAATATGATTTCGGGCATGTGGCCGCCGCGGCTGGCTCGAATAAAGCCAATTCTACAGGTCCAATTTTGAACCACTTTTTCGAGCATATGGGGCCGTATGTCGGCAATAACGCCACGAATGTTGGCTTCCAAGTCCCCTAACGTTTCTGGTTTGTTGGCGTAGACGAGCGACTTCACATATCCCCAAAGAAAATAATCCAATGGTGTCAAATCACACGATCTTGGTGGCCAATTGACAGGTCCATTCCGCGAAATTATGCGCTCATCGAATGTTTCCTTCAATAAATCGATTGTGACGTGCGCTGTGTGGCATGTAGCGCCGTCTTGTTGGAACCACAACTCATCCACATTCATGCCATCCAATTCGGGAACAAAATAGTCGGTTATCATGGCTCTATACCGGTCTCCATTAACGGTAACTGACTCTCCTGCATTATTTCGGAAGAAGTATGGCCCAATGACTCCACCAGCCCATAGAGCACACCAAACAGTCAGTTTTTGTGGATGTAATGGCGTCCCAAGGGTCTCATGTGGATTCTCTTCACTCCAAATGCGGCAATTTTGCTTGTTGACGTAGCCATTCAACCAAAAATGAGCCTCATCACTGAACAAAATTTTGCGATGAAAATCAGCATCGAGATCAATCTCATTTTCGGCCCATACACCAAAATCACGACGCATTACATGGTCTCGCGGCTTTAATTCTTGCACAAGCTGGATCTTGTAAGGTCGCAAGCCAAGATCTTTGCGCAAAATCTTCCATAAAGTTGATGGACAAAGCTCCAATTGCTGTGCACGGTGGCGAATCGATTCATTCGGGTCCTCTTCAACATTTTGCTCTACAGCGGCAATTGTTTCTTCGGTGCGCACTGTTCGACGTCTCTGCGGATGCGTATTATCACATAGAGTAAACGTAGTGCGAAAACGATCCATGGTTAACCGATGGACGATTATGTCGACCATAAAATGGACGGAGCTTGCGGTAAACTTCGCGAACTGAACCATTATTTTCGAAATAAATTTGCACAATTTGCAAGCGTTGTTCTTTTGTCAACCTGTTCATGATAAAATGGCAAACCAAACTGAACATAAATGACATTAGAGTTGCTAGATTTGACCATAAAATGCCAGTTTTATCTCTATTCGAAAAACAAACCTCTAAAAAAAACACCCTTTATGTACACGCACATATCCTCAAAATATTTTTCTTTAAACCAAAACAAATAATATGAAATACATATGAAGTTTAGTAGCTCTTATTTAAAAATTCGAAAGTCACAGTTGAATTTTTTTCCGACCTCACTGATTTTCATTAATTTATTTTTTGTGTTTTTGTTTTTTCGTTTCTAAAATTTAGTATTGCGTATTTTTTCGCGAATGCAATTTGATATATATATTCCTAATAGGTAATGAGTAATACAACTTCTTCTTAAATTGAATTATCGATATTTGAAATATCGTTAACAATGACGCTCCGGTATTTTTTTTTCGCAATGAACTATTTTATACCTACATATCGAATCTTCTTTTCTTAATCAAACGATTCGAAAAGGTTGGTCAAGAATTTTGAACAACGCTAGATGTCCTAACTGAGACTGTTTTTGTTCCAATCAAACAATTCATTAGATGATGATGACAGCGCACAAATAATTTTTTCCCCGAAGAGCTCAAAATGGTTGGGTTAAAAATATATTTCAACAGCAACAGAGTCGTCTTCTTCAGGCCCTCCTTTGTAGATGCAAGAAATTTTTTTCAAAAATTAGTAACAAACTTAACGATTATTGTTACTCACAATGATGCTCATATTAATTTTCAACATTGCCATTGTTTGGTCTTGCTCAAAATTCATTATCAACTTTTCCTTTTTGGTTTTGAATATTTTTTTTAAAGGGACCCAAAACATCATTAAAAATATAAAATCAAAAAATTGAAAATGAGCGATATTTATTATGAAAAAATAATAAAGAAAATAAATCAACCCTTTTACGACAAATAGCGGTTTAACTTGTATTACCTTCACTGTATTTTATGCTTGCACTTTATGCCTAAAAGTATACTACATTTTTAATGTTATAGTGGAAGCCCTATGAAGTTGCCTAATAAGTTGAACACAATTTGATCGAGTTGTACAATCATTGGCAGAGACCGATATTCAATTGAAATTGGTGACCATATAAGACATTTTCACAGATCAATTCCTGCTCGATTTTCATTTATTTCAAATTTGGATTTTAATTTTTATTATTATTACTTTTAATTTAATGTGACAAAAAAATAAATTACTCCACAATGGTTCGTTAAAAGCACTGGAATCCGGGTCATCGGCTAAATTCCGACACTAAAATTTCCTTTTACACTGGAAGAAGCTTTGTGGTTGACATCAGCTGACCTCTTTTTGTTTGACATTAGATGCATCAATATAATCTCTAAGTCAAACACATCGACTTAAATGAAACCATTCCTCAATACAAAAATACTTATATTGCTTTGAGGCTCAATTTTATAGAAGTGTTATAATCTTAATGTTTCTTAACTCTGTCTTTTGACAGCTGTTTTTGAAATAAGTGGGAAAAATTGAACACTAGTTTTTGTAAAAATCGAATTCCGAAATGATTCAGTTTCACGTTTTATTTGTATGAAATTAGAAGCCTGAGTTCGTCTGTTTTCGGACAAAAATTAAGTTAAAAAAGTCTGATCTGATTTTGATGCCAGTGTAAAAGCCCTATAACAAATTAAAGGTTTTCAATTGCGCAAAACCTTAAAAACACTAAGACAATTTCATTTTTCGCCCTTACTGTTATCCACAGCTATTCTTTGAATTTAACTTTCACTGCTGCTCCCATAAAAACAACTTGCGCCTAAGTACGACAACAAAATCATCAATTTTTCAAAATATTGACCAAATTTTTGATGGATTTGATTTGGGTGAACTATAAGCCTTAGTTTATTGTGATACACCGTCAATACAAAAAACATGGGAAAAATAGTTGCACTGGACTACATCTCGTGAAAGAAATCTTTCATACCAACGGGACCAAGCCTATTGGAAACTGCATTAGTAATTAGTACATACCAACGAATTTCAAAAACAAACAGCCATAAATTAGTATAACATTAAAGTTCTTTATATCTATTGATCATCACTGATTAACCGAAAGTTATTTTTTATTGAATAAAAATAGTTTTTGCATGTAAAAATTAAAAGTAACATGGCATAAATGTTAAAACTGGTAAAAACGCAGCTTGGACGTGAAAATAGACACAAGGTCAACATTCTTGGCATAAAATGACAATTGAGGCAGATGTAACATGGCACCTTCCTTCATTCATATCTTTAATTCTAAACAAATTTTCTGTGGCACATACCATTTTCATTGTATACAAAATTCACGTGCTTCAGTATTTTTATAGACAGATAAAACTGTATTCAATCGGTCGATAAAGTGATGTTTGTTTTTTAAAAAGGAGTTGGTCTTCTAAGTTGATAGCGCTACATTTTCTATTTGTGACATATTCTTATTCTAATCGATAAGGATAAACTAGTTTTCCTGTGCCAAACTAGATGATTTATATGCCTAAAAGTATGCAATTTAATTTTTATGCTAAAGCAATGTGGATAGCGAAGGCTGTAGGCCACCTAGAAGCCGGTATTGGACATAGTGGAGGTTGTAAGTTCTGAGGCGCAGCCACTTAACCTCACTTACCTTACTTACGAGATATCGGAAATTCAATTTTCCATGTCCCTAATATATGTAGGTGCATATATACACTAGGTAATCACCATGCAAAGTCCGATTTTGGATCCATTTTAGTCGAGCTTTTTTTCGGCTTAGGCACAGTGTGCATAATAACTTCAAAAAACGCAATTCGACTTAAAAAATATTTTTTTACGAACAAATGCAATTACGTTTCAATCCATTAAGTAATTTGTAATATTATTTCTTGAGCATTTTAATTCTTTTAAGCTCAAAATCATTCATAATACTTTGTTGTGATTATAATTAAAATCTTTTGATCAAAAATTGTATGACCAAAAAATAAGAAGTCGCTTAAAATATTTGGACTTCAATGCACTCTGTATGTAAACTTTGGCAACTTTTTTGATGCCATATTTTTAAGAAATTATACTCGTATTCTGTCATAAATGGAATTAAAATGAATATAAAACAAAATGTTCTTCATTCATTAAAACTCACTTATATGTGTGTCTTCAATTAATATATTCATAGTATGCATCTTGAAAAATTAGAAAAAAAAACGCACCACTCAAAGAGTTTTTTTAAATTTTCAATAGATTCTGACTTTAAAAAACATTTCGATGGTATTCATATATCAATCGAATACAAAAGAAATCCAAATAAATATCAATCAATTTTGCTTTTACCGCGCGCATTATTCCACATTAACTCTTTCTTCACATGCGAGTAAAGCTTTTTTACGAAAATAGATAAGCTAAGACTATTGAGCTCATTAACAAACCACTAATTACCATACATCACAAACCAAAAAAAAATTGTTTGTTATATCAACAAACAAGAAAGTCCTTATCAAGCCCAAGCAACAAGTTCTCTCATCTCAAGTAATTAATTAAATTGAGAAATACTTAATGAAATAATCAGCGCAACACTCAAATGATCCAGCGAAGCTTTATCGAAGTTGAGAATCTCTTAGAGAAAATACTTTCAGTCGACGAAATTCAATTCTTGAAATTCAGTTGTGTAAAGCATATGGTGGCGATGAGATCGGCTTAAGTAACAAACAAAAATCAAAAGATACCGAAATTTTGTGTGACGCGGTGTCAATTTATTTTTATTCAGCGAAAAAGTGTTGCAATATTGTGTAAACAAAAAAAATATAAATATTTATTTATTAACTTTTATTGTTTTAACTTAAACCGAGTAGGAAAAAATGGCATTATTATTTAGTACTTTTGTGCTGCTGCTTGTCACATTAGCTGGCCAAGTGACGTTCTTACATGGTAGTCCTCAAAATGATCGCCCAAATATTGTTATGATCTTAGCTGATGATATGGTAAGTGTTCAGTTGTCAAACGCTTTGAAATGGTATTCCCAGAGTGCTAGGGTTTATTACCATATAGAACTAAAAATGATCGCATTAGTTATTAATTTGCCCATATTAATTTGGATGTGCGGAAAATGACCTCAGTATCAGAAATAGCCTACGACCCTTTGAAAGTCTATAAGTCACTTAAAGACAGAACAGCTTGTAGACATAGAACAGAACGTTCTATGAGGAAAACTCTGAGGAGTTTCAGTTATCCAGATAATGCAATAACACAATTTGTGGCGTAAGTGTACACCACCTCAGTGCTTAAGGAAATTTAGCATTAAAAAGAATCATGAAATTTATAACTCTTCTCTAATTTTGGAAAATGTAACACAGTTTAGAAAGAGAGGTTAAGAGAGGTATGGGAAAGTGTATATATTCTTGATCAGTGTTACCACCTGAGTCAATATAGCTATGTCCGTTCGTCTGTCTGTCTGTCTGTATGTCTGTATGTATGTGTCTATCTGTCTGTCTGTCTCTCTATCTGTCTATCTGTCTATCTGTCTGTCTATCTGTCTGTCTGTCTGTCAAGCTACTAACGTATAAAAATGGTCGGAATCGATTAATGGACACGCCTACCGCCCATACTCTATGTATTTAAGGCCAAGCCTGTTTTGAAAAAAGTTTCAGCGATTTGGATGCAACTTAGGGATTTGATGAATATGTGAACAAATTAAAGATTGGACTAGGTTTGAAAATTGCAAAGACTTTTAAAGGAGCGTGGCACATCCCTTAATTTTGACTTTTTAACGCCACAACTCTTAAGCCATGCAAGACATTGTGACGATATTCGGTACACGGACACGAATCCTACATATCTTGAATTTTGCTAAAACTGGGCAAAATTGGAAAGTGGAAAGTCATCAATGTAAGCCACATCAGAATACCGGTAAATCTCGTTGATGGGAGTGGCACAGCCCACAATATTTACAAACGTTTTAACTAACAACGTAATCGTTATGAAATTCACTATAGCAGATATGCTTGTTAAAAGATATCTATTCCAAAAATTTGCACAATATTACCAGTGGGTGTGGCATCTCACATGTAAGCTAAAAACGTTAAATGTTATGGATAGTGTGGAATGAGAGTAGTTTTCATAAAATTTGGAGTATATATGTCAGTTAGTGTAAGCTTTAAAAATAAATTGACTTCGACGGGATTGCATCAGTAGGCGTGGCAGCTCTCATTTTAACATAAAGTTATAAGCGCTAATTTAAGAGAACTATTGCATCAACTAGTATGAAAGTTAATGAAAGTCGTTTACTTTGCCAAAAGGTATGTCTGAATCAAAAGCGGGCAAAACAGCAACAGTGGGCGTGGCACCTCCCATACAATTAAAATACCTTAAGTGGCATATCTATCGAAATATGTGAGCAATCATACTGAAATTTTGTGTAACAAGTTTGCTTATGGAAATCTATTTCTGAATCAAATTCGAACTGGATTGTACTAGTGGGTGTGTCACCGCCCCAAATTTTTAGATTAATTACGCCATAAATAGCAAACTGTTCAAGCTATTGTCCTAAAATTTGGTATGTGGTTGGGTATCACGAATATTGAACCAAAAGTATTCGGAATTGGAGGAGTGGGCGTGTCACATTTCAACTTTATCAGTTATTTTCGATTTTCTTCAACATTTTCTACATTCTTTTGACTTTTTACATTTTGCAGCATTTTTCATATATTTTATACTTTTCCAGTATTTTTCATCTGTTTCAACAGTTTTCAACCTCTTTGAACCTTTTCATATTATTTTCCACTTATTCAACCTCTTGAACCTCTCAAACTCTCCAACGCATTTTTAACACTTGCTTAAAAAGTACTTTCAATGTAGTGTAGGGTATTTCAAATTCGGCCTGGCCGTAGATAACACTACTATTACTATTTTTTTTTTTAATTTTAATATTTTTTTTTTATTCACTTGATCCAACAATGTCTCTGCTTTGAATTTTGTGACGTTGAATCTTAATTCGATGACCAATACTTTAAGTTAATAGAGTTCATTAGGGTCAATCCCATTTTTGACTCCAAAACAGAACTACTCTTATCTAAATATAGCAGGGGACTTTTTTTTGTAATTATTAGAAAAATTGAGCTAGACGACTTGCTCTATTACGTACGAGTATGGATAACATTTCTCAGCACATGTGAAGATAATGAGAGTAAGAGGGCTTACTTACAGAAGGCCGCCAACTTTTCAGAAATCAGAACATTTTAAAGCTCATGAAAATTCTTAAGAAGAGTATGATATGTGCGCTGTTTTGTTCTGCTCTACAAATGTGGGCATAAACTGCTTTTTTCCAACATCGAAAAAAAAATATTTCCAACTACATATCTGTGCATACAAGGCATAACTCAAACTGTCACACTAGGTGAAGCGGCATAGTTCATATGCTTCTACACTGAGAATAAAATATTTGATATGTGCAGAGTAGCGGTGCCTATTTTAGCACATATAGGAACAGAGCACTTATGATTTCAATTACGCACGCCGGCGCTTGACGAGGGAACTTTATGAGCAAAGAAAAAGTGTATGAAGTCTAAGGTCTGTTTTATATGGATGAGTGCGATATTGAAATGAAAACGGAAGCCCAATGGGAAAAATGTACAAGTTTTTATATTTTTATTTTAGATTTTATCAATAAACTTTTCCCAGCAGGTACTAAATCGCAAGAGCAAACATCGGAACACTAAAGAGCACAACGCATAAAATGTAGAAAGCCTGAACAATAATACGGGGTGAAGTGGGCAGGTTCAGACACACAGAATGCGAGTGGTTGCCTTGTTCCGATTTGTGTTATTTTGTTTCTATTTACTAGTATTATTTATTTAAAAATAAACTCATTGTTTGATAAATAAATTTGCCACACAGATAAGGTTTCCTGATCTTATATTCAAATCGCGTTCTCAATCCTTTGCATGTGTTGTATGAGTGTACTACGATAGTAGCTCCTCTCATGTTTTATTTTAGATACCCCTCGTCATACACTGTTTGTGCAGCTATTTTGTGCAGTTGAGCTGGACATCACTAATATAGAGCAATCAAATATTTATTTGAGTCAAACATATTGTATTTGGATCAAATAGTGGTAGTTGTTGGTTGAAGTATTTTATGCTTAACTCAATCAAATATTTAAGAGCTCTACTATATGTCAAATATTATTTTTTATATTCTTTTGTCTTGTTATCATAAATTTTACTATATGAATATACTTAACATAGAGCAACACAAGTTTCACATATCATCCATTTCTAGCTTCCAACATTTTGTGTATTTTCTATTTTTTTCTTTTATTGTGTTTGAGTTCAGCATTAACTTGTGAGTTTACATCGCGCATTAAAGTTAGAAAGTAAGCCGACTTCAATTAAAAAATCTATTAAAAATGCATGTCATTACAGGGTTTCGACGATGTTAGCTTCCGTGGTAATAAAGAATTTTTGACACCCAATATTGATGCGCTTGCATATCATGGCAAAATATTGGATAAACTCTATACACCAGCGATGTGTACGCCGTCTAGAGGGTCGCTAATGACAGGACGCTATCCAATACACACCGGTAAGTTTAAAGAAATGTTGATTTATTAAATTTATTATATTGCACTACATATGCACTATATATCCTACATTTTAAAGGAACTCAACATTTTGTCATCAGTAATGAGGAGCCGTGGGCGCTACCAACCAACGTTACAACAATTGCGGAAGTATTCCAACAAGCAGGCTATTCAACAAATTTAGTGGGTAAATGGCATTTAGGTTATGGAAAGAGAGAATTTACGCCCACTTACAGAGGTTTTGATTACCATTATGGCTATTGGGGTTCCTATATTGATTATTATCAACGACGTGCAAAAATGCCGGTAAATTTTGACATTACTTTTCTTAATCGTTTCAATGAATGGATTTTAATTTAATTTTAATGATCGCAGTTGGAAGGTAGCAATCTAGGCTACGACTTTCGGCGTAATATGGAAATCGAGTGTGCTGATCGTGGTACTTATGTCACGGATTTGCTTACGCAAGAAGCTGAACGAATTATTGCCAGCAACAATGGTACACGTCCATTGTTTCTGCTGTTGAATCATCTGGCAACACATACTGCAAATGAGGATGTTCCTTTACAGGCTCCCGAGGATGAAATACGCAAATTTATGTATATTAAGGATCCACAGCGAAGAATTTATGCAGGTTGGTGTGCAATTTGTTGTAAACGTTTTAAATGCCGAGGATTCTTTATTTTATAGCTATGGTCTCAAAATTGGATGCCAGCGTAGGACGTGTTGTACGCGCATTAGAACGTGCAGGAATATTGGAGAATTCAATAGTTATATTTCAGTCAGACAATGGAGCACCGTCTGTTGGCCAGTTTTCAAATACCGGTTCTAATTGGCCATTCCGTGGTGTAAGTAATGAATCTAAAGAGGCTTTTTACACAAAATGGTTTGTCGCTTTATACTCATAGTGCGGTGTTAAAGTATTGAAAAAACGTTGCATTTGGGTGGAGATCGTACAATACCTATTAAGTCAATGATTCAATTTATTTGAGAAAAAATGAGGCTTAATTTTACTACCTTCTTAAGGACTTGTAGCACATACTTTCTACTATAATTCTCTACTGGCTCATGAAATGAAATATTTCATGCTTATACGAATCCGATGATATTTATTTGGGAAAGGTTAATGAATCCCATAAAAATTAGCTGCATATTATATTATTGATCTCCCATATCTCTGATATTGTTCATAGTTTAGACTTGTGCCATTGCAAGCTAATGATCAGAGAGATATTAACTACAACATACTAAAAGAACCCAGCATATTCGAGGAACTACCTACTGTCAAATTGAGACTTTACTATGAACAATGCTTAACGTTCTGATAAAATGTTGTTTTCCACAAGTCTAATTTTTGTGTAGTTTTCGAAACATAGGGCCAATAAGTAGCAAAAACGCATAAATGATATGGGTTTAATTTACTTCTGATCCCATATATCCTCAATTAGGCAGATGTCAGAGTGGTCGCTATTGTAGCGATGCGCTACTTCGCGCTACAAACCTCTGCGCGCATATTCCTATGCGATAGCATAGACGTCAGAGTGAGAGCGAAGCGAGTAGCAGATAGAAGCGACTGCGACAGCGACAAGCTTGCGAGCAGTACGTGAATTTGTAGCTTTTGTATGTCAGTTAGCTTCGTATTGTTTTGTTATTATGAAAAATAATTTGTTGATAAATTGTTTCTGTTTCAAAATTTCCCATATTTAAATGTTGATTCGAAATTCATATTGTGTATTCCCAATAATTTTTATTTTTTCTACAGCACTGCTGTATCTCTTTGTTTGGATTTTTTCAATACAAATCCGAATCCTAAGGCAAACATATTTCCTAAGAAACGGTTATTCTTACATTCAATCGATTCACTATCACACTCTCAAAATGCCTCCAACTTCAGCACGCAATGGTCTCCCTAACATAATAATGCTCTCCCTAACATAATAATGCTCTCCTTGTATAATTACAACATGCAAAAAAAACAACAAAAAAAACACTCACACAGAAACACATTTACTTGTCCTAAAACGGTTTGTTGTGCTTGGATGCTTGTTTCTATTTGCGCAAGCTTATTTTTTTTTTAAACAATGGAAACCAAACTTCAAAGGAATAAAACTAAAAAAATTTGATCTAAATTGATTCACTACTTTTGCGTGATATCGAATATAGACGGAAAACTATTATTTTACTTATATAAATCCTTAGACTTTTATGAACTTTCCGGATCAATTCGTTTCTTTTCTTCTTGATTTTTTAGGTTTTTTTTTTAGATATATATTTCTTTGTTGTCAACAGTTTTTCACTGTTCTATGTCTCAATTTTTCTTATAACTGAGAAGGATATCAATTTTCCTTCGTAACAATCATCCATCTATTACTGAGCTTACAAATATTTTTAGTTACATTGTTTGACATCATGTCTTGTCCTATACCTTTCTTACTTACATACCTCCGGTCATTGTATTTCACACTATTCGGTCACATCGTATCTAGCTTATAGTTGTGTTATTTTTTCTTTTTCCTCGCGTTCTTTCTATCCTTTTTCAATTTTATTATTTAACTTTTATAAATGAGATGATTTTCTTTAAAGCTTTTGTTCCTCTTTCCAGCAAAAGAGCACACCATTTGAGGGCGGCGTTCGTGTTGCAGGTGCTATTTGGAGCCCGTTGCTTAAATCACGTGCCGCAATCTGGCGTCAACCTATCTATATGGGTGACTGGTTACCCACATTAGCTACTGCCGCAGGCATCAAATTAGATGCTCAATTAGATATTGATGGCATTAATCTCTGGCCACAACTTATCGAACAAAGTGACGACAGTTCAGGAATCATAGAACGTGAAATTGTGCACAATTTGGATGACATCTGGAGTGTAGTATCTTATATGCGTGGCTCATGGAAATATATCAACGGGACAACTTCACATGGCGTTTATGATAGCGTCTTAACATATCGCGAGGAATATGACATTGATCCCCGAGAATCACATTATGTAGTGGCTGTGAGAAACTCGCTTGCCTCAAAAGCATTACGAATATACGATGAACAACGTTTGACTTTGCCCAGAATTGAACGTCTACGCAGCGATGCTGCAGTACAGTGCGGTTTTTTAAAACGCAGCTGTAACACCTTAGTGGAAGAATGTCTCTTTAACTTGGCCAATGATCCATGCGAACAAAATAATTTAGCGTACGAAGCAGATAACTTAAACATATTGAAAAATATGCGTCAACAGGTGGACACCTATCGGAGGAGTTCATGGCTTCCAGGAAATCGGCGAGGAATACCGGATTATGATCCAACAAGGCATCATTGTACTTGGACAACATTTATGGAAGAAACAGCTGCTAAAGGTTGGTAATGAATTAATTAACTTACTTAATATTTAATTATTTCTATCGAACCTCAACAGAAGCTGCAAACTGTAGTTATTTTGGAACACCTTGTGATGTTTAGAGCAGAAATAAAATTATAAAGCGATCATCAGTTAGAAGTAATTAAATTGTTACTAGCTACCATACAAATAATAGTCAATAAAAAAATGTTTAATTAAACTAAGTAAATTTTAATGTTTGTTGTTTTGCCTATATGTGAGAAGTGTGTCACGATTCAACAATGCGTTCGTTAACTTTTGGTCATATCACTTTGTTCTGCTTAAAGCTTTTACGGATTGAGAGTTTGCCTTTGTTGCCAATTCTCCGAGTTGAGCTTTTAACTCTTTTTTAATTAGAGATGAAATGTAAACGAATATTTCTTTTTAATTTGAATCGAATATTTTGAAAAGATCGAATGATATCTATTTTTTGGATGTAATATGTAGTTACATTAAGGTGATTCAGATTTGTTCTTATTTATTTCAAACAGGTTTAATAGTTGCAAGGTGAGCTCATAATATTAATTTTTACTGTTGGCTCATCGGGTTTTTTAGTTTAACAGACGATTTATATAGGTAAGGATAAGACAGCTATATCTTATGCAAGAAAAATCTTACACAAAAGAGACAAAGCCCATCGGGAAGACCATACAATTTTTTCCAAAAACTAAAAACCAAAAAAAAAGAAAAAAAAATTATTTTTTCGCAATCTTTGATATATTCCTAAGATTTGATATCTACATAAACTACAAAATCTCACTTATATATTAGCGAAAAAAGAGGCTCGACACTTTTTTATGGAAAATTCTATGTTCTTTCTGTATAAAGTGAAAAGCACTGAAAAATAATTTGTGCTCTTGGAAGAACCTATATTTCGTCATAACCCCCCTTCGTGTCTTTTATTCTCTCACGGAGCATAGGGCCTCCACAAATCTCTTGCAACATGCACGGTCTTTAGCGAATGCCTTCAATTCTCTCCAATATTTCCGCGATTCACATATTTTCTTCCTGTCCCATCAATTTCGGCAAACAAAAATCTGTTCGAAAATAGGTCAAAAACGGTCTTTTTCAGGGTACGGAGCCACTCTAAATGATGTCAGAAACAATTTTCGACCTTCCCCCAGTTTTTAAAAATCTTCACAAAATGTTCCACGCAAGTATCGTAAATTTTACTGATAAAATATTTGCCTTTGTTTCATAAGTAGCTCACGCAACACTCATATTCTCATACGAAAGGAAACAGAATGAAACAAACTTCGCCATGAGATGGAAAATCACAAAAGTTTCTGTGAGTGGCGAATCTGAGTGAATGTGCTGAAAGTTTCAATAGATTCATGAATGGCTCACATGCTGAGTGGCTCACTCCTGTCCTCTGATATGTATTAAGTACCTGTTCCTTTTATATATATTTTCATAAGACTTACGGTGATGCAGCTTTCAATGCTAAAAAGATTCATTTTCGTTTAAGTAAAAAGTTTTTCGGTGTAGCAAAAATCTCATGCGAGTTTGAAATTAATCTCATTTAAACGCACGCGTTCTCTTTTATTGAAGGCTGCCAAATAAACGTCTAGTCGAAGTCTAAGCAAAATCAGCGACAATCGTTGTTTAGTTTGCGGATAAGCAAGTAGTGCTTGTATTTGAAGTGTGCTGATATATTCCTACAGTTGCTACTACGAGTATCACCAGAGTTTGTTGAAATATTCATGTGATAGCGAAGAGATAAACACGACACCCTTAATTGATTGCGGCGGGTGAGAACATTTGAAATTTACGAAGTAACTTTTAACAATTTGTTGTTCTGTAAATACTCATAAAGACTCTTAAATATAATGTTACTTGATATATTTGGCAATAAAATTAGATTTCACCTGTGGTAAAGTTATAGAATGTCTATCAAACAACCATAAGATGTCCGTTAAATTAACAATTTACTGAATTTATTTGAACGTATGACTACCTATAGATTAAAATATTTGGAGATGCGCTTTGTTTAGGAGTTTTATTTTAGCCTCCAACACTCGGTTCACGAATTTAGTCTCTATTCGCAATTTTAAGTTAAAGCAGAATCTTATCCAAAATAACCATTTTATGATCTAGAATCCTACCCAGTACTATGCTGATACGCTTTTCTGGTCAACCAGTAGCCGTGAACAGCCATTAAACAATTTTGGCTTCTGAAGCTTTCTGGCTGTCTGACTATATGCAAAACATATCCATTGACGGGAGCTGCAATTTTTGACTTATTTCAAACGCCCGCTCTCTATACAAATAGGTAAGTACTTTTAACATATAGCGTACTACACGTTCGAGAAAAACTACATATATATATATATATATACTTAATGCAATTTCAAATGACATTCTTCATTAGTCTGTCGACTAGTTGATACAGAGCAGTGTAGTGCATTGGAAGCACAGCGGTTAAAGGTGCATCTCTGTGGAAAGTAAACTTGGAATTCAATATGTTTCATCTTAAAGTGCTGATCGGCATACTTTGCACTGCAACAACACTAACGCAAGAAATAAAAAATCCTCCAAATATCGTTATCATAATGGCTGATGATATGGTTTGTTGAGCAAAAAAAAGGAAAAAGTTCTATGAACTTAAATTTTTTTATATCCTTAAGGGCTTCGATGACGTCAGTTTTCGTGGGTCAAATCGTTTTCTTACACCAAACATCGATGCACTGGCCTACAGTGGCGTCTTGCTGAAAAATCTCTATGTACCTGCAATGTGCACGCCGTCACGATCGGCATTGCTTACGGGAAAATATCCAATAAATACAGGTGAGTGCAAGTTGAAATAACAACTAATTACCGAAATTGTGCACAAATGCTCAGTTGTAAGAATTCATTATTTGTCATTAAACAACAGAAATATGAAAACAAAAATATTAAAACAAAACGACAATTAACTCACGTAATTGCACAGCGTCGTTACGTAGAAAGTTTATGATTTGTAAAATAATTTGCTGTGAAATGAAATATGGAATTTCATCATTGTTTATCTAAGACGTAAGAAAGCTTTTCTTCATGGGTCATTCTTTTGCACGGACTTCAGGAACAAAAATTCAGCTTCTACAAATGCGATGGACTTTGTTGGAAATTTTTTTTGATCCACATTTCTTCGTTTGCTGAATTTTTTCTAATCCTCTTACGTGTGAAGTCTATTATTACTAGTTTTGCTGATTAGATCAATGTCGGCTTTTTTTATAATTAAGAAAATTAGCATTACAAAAAAAAGTATTTTATTCAGAAGAAATGAAAAATAATTTCAATTTAATTGAAGTTAAATATTCATTTATTCCTTAAACTTTTATCTATAAAACCAATTTTTCAAAAAAGTGGAGTCTCTATTAGATCGTAATTTACACAGTTTTGAACAAATAACGAACATTTTTTTACAATTTCGGGCTCCGACGACTTATTGATATTTTAGTAAACTTTGTTTAAGATTTGCGCTCTCTAGCAAATTTTAAAGCAAAAATCTCAAATTGGGACCAGTGTGCATGCGTCCGAAATCTCAGACTCAATATCCTCGGCTTAACGCCCTGCGAAACATTACAAAATATTTCTGAATCAATATACTTGCGCTATTTGCCCATCCAAATTACATACCGCAAACAATCAATCAAATTCAAGAATGAATAAGAACAAAAATTAATAAGCTTTTTCCTGGGTTTAAAACTACAAGCTAAATAGCTACCAAGGTTATATCACCTGTAGTAGCTAAACTCTATTATTATGATTTATATCTATTTTTGAGTTACTATAATGACCCAATTCGCTGGACATTTTTTTTTAATTTGCCTTTATCCCGACGATATATTTCCCGAAAGGGAATATTGTACAGTAGATAATTTTCAGCAAGTCTTCGATTGCGAAGCAAAAAGACACCATTAAATTGCGTAAAACTGCTTCGATTATCGAATTAAAAATATTTTTGCATTTGATGTGATAATACATTAGCTTATTTATGATACTATATTTTTTCTGGAAATTGAATTTATCTTTCTAGGCATGCACCACTATGTCATACCCAATGATCAACCCTGGGGTCTGCCCACAAATGAAACAACAATGGCACAAATATTTCAACAGAATGGTTACTACACGAGTCTAATTGGAAAATGGCATTTAGGGATGTCAAAGCGTTCATATACGCCAACGAAAAGAGGATTCGACCATCATTATGGCTATTTGGGTTCATATATTGACTATTATGATCATACACTTGAGACCACAGTTAGTAATTGTGTGTAGAAGTAAAACTTTACTCAAGAAAATTAATTCTAATTCGTAGGGTAAGAACTACTCACGTGGTCATGATTTTCGCAACAGCTTGGAGATATCTCGGACACGTGTCGGCACTTATGTTACGGAGCTGCTAACAGAAGAAGCAACAAATCTCATTGAACGGCACAATACCACAGAAAAGCCACTTTTTCTCTTATTAAGCCATCTGGCGCCACATGCGGCTAATGAGGATAATCCACTGCAAGCACCTGCAGAAGAAGTTGCAAAATTCTCTTATATTAAGGATAAAGATCATCGCATATACGCAGGTAAAAAAATATATATCCACCACTATACACTGGGCTACTTTAAATAACTTTCTGTTATAAACACTTCAAGCCATGATGTCCGAGCTGGATAAAAGCGTTGCTCAAGTAATTACAGCGCTGCGGAAGAGGTCAATACTTAACAATACCATCATACTATTTCTCTCCGATAATGGTGGTCCAACTTTAGGAATGCACTCTACAACAGCATCTAATTATCCATTGCGTGGGGTAGTTACTAAAAAATATAATTTTGATTTTTATTGGACTATGCAATCTTCTCTATATTTCAGCAAAAGAATTCACCTTGGGAGGGTAGCTTACGTTCGTCAGCTGCAATATGGTCAGCGCAATTTGAAAAACTTGGCACAGTTTGGAAACAGCAGATTTATATAGCTGATCTACTACCCACATTAGCCGCAGCAGCTGGCATTTCCTTGGATACGAATTTGCGATTAGATGGATTGAATCTTTGGTCCACTCTCAAATATGGTTATGAGTCGGTAGAACGTGAAATTGTACATAATATTGATGATATTTTCGAGTACTATTCATATATGAAAGGCAAATGGAAATTAGTGCAAGGCAGCACTGAAAACGGCACATATGATGGTTGGTACGGAACGCGTCCGGACGAAGAAATTGACTATAGATCAGCCAACTATGAAGATGTCATAAGGAATACAAGCGTTTGGCAAGAACTAAATGAATTTAATGTCGATCACTTTAAGATAAATATAACAAAGTTACGCCTCGAAGCTGAAGTTGTTTGTCAATATAACGAGACGAACTTAGGCGTTGCTTGCAATCCACTCATTGAAACCTGCCTTTTTGACATTGAGAGTGATCCTTGCGAACAGAATAACTTATATGAACAATATATGTCATCCAAATTTGTTGAAGAAATGTTAGAACGAGTCCATTATTTTCGCACGCATGCCCATTTGCCTAATAATAAGCCCACTGATCCGAATTGCAATCCAAAGTATTATAATTACGAGTGGACTTGGTGGGAAGATGGCGGAAAAGATTCAGGTGCAAGTTCGCTAAGTTCAAATCACATACTGAAAAAAATTTTTCATCTCTTGTTGAAAGTTTTCATGGTATAAAAATAAAAATATGTAAAATTAAAAATAGACGTGGAAATTGTTTTTAAGAAAGGAAGAGAGAGAGATACGTAAGTTTTGATTAAAAATATTTTTCTGGTTACTTTCAGATAAGAGATATTCGATTACTCTCAATTCACTAGATATAAACGAAACTGTATTATTTCGTTAAAAAACTATAAAGCCCTATAAGCCACCAGGTTATGTTAATATTATGAGCTCTCCTTGCACCAAAATGTGTTGCCGGAAAAGAGTTCAATCATATATAGATGGCCGGTGGTACATGTGTACCACCAAGTACTTATTTGAAATCGAAAACTGTAGGCGTGCGTTCTTCGGCTACTGTTTACGCGGCAGACGTCGTGTTTGTTGCTTTCTAAGCATTTTAGGCAAACGCTAGGTGCTTAGTGACAACAAGGTGATAAATTGCTTGAGCTTCCGTTCATTGCCGTTATATTGTGCAGTGATTTCGAAAGATCGATTTCTTCTAACACAACATGTTTTACATGCTTTTAATTTTTACCGACTTTTCCAATGTTTTTTTATTTTAATGATACTTTCGACATTTTCTTATGATTTTCAATACTTTGCGACTTTTATCAACTTTCTCGATATTCTTCGGCTATGGCTCCATTTTTCCGATATATTTCAACTTTTTAGGATTACCTTAAATATGAATCTTTGAATGTAATTGAGAACAACCGCTAAGGAATGAGTAAATACTCTCTCGTGAATTTTTAGTTCTGAAAATAAAAAAAGTTTCACTCATGAGAATGCAGCAACTGTCAGTCATACAATTCGATATCTTGTCCACAACAATTTAACACACATAAGCTACTCATTTCAGCGCTGAGCACAGTGTAACCCAAAATGTCACAGGTAGCTTGTGACAATCAAGCCCTACCCCCTTATCCACTAAGGATCCATATGGTGTCATAAACAGTAAGTAATTGACCTATTTTTGTTTATACATACTTACCTGTAACTTTGCACAAAACACGCAAAAAATTTTAAAGAAACCAGCGAGAACTGGTTTCAAAATGTCTAAATATCTTTGAAACTGTCTTGAATTTTAGAAATCTAAGCTTATGGAATGAACGAGCATACCAAATTATTCTAATAAGATTTATATAAAACATTTTACTAAACGTACAAAATATTCTCAAAATATGCAAAATGTACAAATTCTTTTAGCATTCCCATTAACCGTTTACCGTTGTGCATCAAATATGAGCGTCTCGGAGCCTAACAATTGAAAAACGTAAAATACTCATAAGACAATCATATTGAAGAGGATACTCAGAAAGTCTGCTACTTTAAAAATGTGCTGAGGCACAAAACACAAAACACAACTGGGATGCAGAGAAATAAAACAAATTCAATTTCTTAGTGTGATTTGACACAGAAGCACGTCTCAGATCTGTTTAGCTGCTGAAAATGGGTAGCAAACTTACTTCAAAGGTAGCAGAGAAGCAGCGCTGTTAACAATGCTGTGTATTTTGATAACTTTTTAACATTTATCTCAGCACACGTTTCGATCGAGACGATCGCGTTGTACGTTGTCTACACGCTCGCATAAACGACCATACAAAAGAAGCAATGAGCAAATGTCAGTTAAAAGCGCTTTTAAGCCAACACAATACAAATAGTAGTTGTGATAACGCCAAACAGGAAGGATCTGTCAGTGATTCGCAACAAGTGATCAGTGAGTTATAGAGTAAACTATTGGCCTGCAGTGTTGTGGTGGTGTTACAGGAAGAAATGAAAAATTCAAAAATTGTTTACTAAAATAATTTTATCAATGAATTCTACAAAAGACTGAGCTTGAAATGAAATTAAAAACAAAATTAAAGGAGTGATGCTTTGAATAAAATAATTTTAATTTGTTAAAGTTTGCAAACACTTTGTAGTTATTATTGTAAAAAGGGTGTATTTTATTAAGTCACAACTGGTTTTTATTCTAATTTCGGAACACAAATATACAAACAAAACCACAAACTATTTAAAAATATTACGAAGAAATTGTGTAAATATTATTCGCGAACTAATTATATTGAGCTATGAATTAAAAAAAAAAAATATTTTGAGCGGTTCGCAGACTTTCGTGTGAAAATGAAAACTTAGTGGAGGAAAAAAACAGATAAATTATTGCGCCATTTTCCCAAATAGCGTGCAAAATGCAGCATGGCGAAATAGCAAAAGAAAACCTAAATATTCGCCAAAAATAATGTGTAAAGTATCCAGAGTTTTAAGTAAAACGAAATAAAATTATTCATTCATCAACATTTATTTTGTTGCCATCAAAGAGTAAATAGCGAACATTATTTAGACGTTATGCACCGCTTACGTGAAAATGCCCGTCAGATCCGATTAAATGTGTGAAGTAATATCTCATGAATCTTTCATCATATCAATGCGCCATCGTATGAGACCATCATTTTGCAAGAGTTTCTACCCAAAAATTCAACGAATGTCATCTATCAAACACCTTATTCATCTGATATAGCTCCGTCTTACTTTTTTGCTATTCCCCAAGCTACTTCGAAGAAGGTGCTTAAAGCCATAAAAGCGCGTTCACTGAAGTAGCTGAACCGCTATTCCTCAAACAAACAACGATAAGCGTGACCAATTTTGAAGTCGTAACATAAAATTTGATGAATGAATAATTTTGTTTTATTTCGTTTTGTTAATCAAATCCTAATGTTTTTTACACAGAATTTCACAGAGCTTCTTGCCGCTTACTAAAGAGATTTCACACCATTCAATTTTGTTTTTCTCAAAAATGTTCAATAATTAATATCTTATTTGATTTTCTTATAAAGGAAAATCATATTTGTTTGATTTTTGCATGCGATGTTTACACACAACAAACTGTGAACAAATTGTTTATTTGTTATTTGCTCACAACTGGCACTAAAACATTTGCTGTCTTACATACGTCCATACAAAATCTCTTTTTCTTTCGACTGTTGCCATACATTTTTTATTATTAATTTTGGTATAAAATTTTATTGCAGAGATTTATAGTTATTAAAAAAAATTATAAATTTCATTTGAGCAGGTCATTCAACTCTGCAGTTTTTTTTTAATTTCGTAAATTGAGTCAACGATCAGTGGCGCAGTAACACCTATGGGCACCCGGGGCGGCAACAACATAGAGCACCCCATATAAATTAGTGCATCCACTATTTTCCTCGTTTAAGTTTTTTGAGACGAATATCAAATAAAGTAGCAAGTTTTCTTACTCGTTGCAGTCTGAGAGTTTCACAGCTCATAGCAATCCCAGCCATTTTATTGTCTACGCGTCATTAATTGACAGTCATTTGAAATTTAAAAAAAAATCTGTCATAAAAAAGGTTGCCATAATTTACCATAGATACCCATTTTATCGCGTCTGTCTTTTATATAGAGTGTCTCAATAAGAGTGCACTTTTTTATTTCAAAATAAGAGCACGTATTTTTTGAGCGAGTTGTGTTATTTTTATTGTATTGCAAAGTAAACATGTTCCAATTATGAAATAAAATATCTGGCAAATGGTCACCGAAGCTCTGATAAAAGCCAAAATGACAGGTGAAATTTGAAGTTGTTGATAACGATGTCGAATTGATGTTGTCGGGTTTTCTGCGACACTCTCGTTTACAGCAGCCATGTTTTCAACGGAGTAACCGGCACATAATCGACCCAGCTTTTTATAACTTTTTAACCACTCTTTTAATTGTTGACACATTAAGTGCACTTTCTTCCGCGATTTTACCAGCGATCATAGCGCTACTTTCCCCATTCCTTTGTAATGAGTTTTGCGTAATGCTCCATTTTCGGAACAATCATAGGTTACAGCTGTCAAATTTTAGAGTTGCCACTTGAACGAAACAAAACTATACAAAATTTAAAAAGGGCACTCTCATCCTTTATTAAAAAATATGCCTATACACAAAAACAGATAAATGCAAAAGGCAGACGTTTTTGTTGCCGCGTTTAAGAGTCATGTAATTTTTTTTTTTCAATATTTTATGATACATATATGCAAACTTAAGTAATTTTATCATCAGGCAGATTGAGATTTTTATAAAGATTATTTCATAAGAATCGAGAGAAACAACCTCTGCCACCTACATAGTTATTGCCACTTTTAATTATTGTAAGATTACAAACATTTAAAAAAAAAATTGAGTACTAATTCATTTTATCGCGTCTGCCTCTTGGCTGACTGGTTTCTTTACTTATAAAAACATTAATATAGAGACAGCTGCATTTCGGATTTTTATATAAATTTATTTAAATTGTTTTCTTTTTTATAATGGTTGTGACTAGCCACTTAATTTTGTTTCTCCAAAATGCCGTTTATTGAAATTTATTACACTTGTCTACATACAGTTTGGTATAAATTTCAGTATATATTCGCAATTACTGATATCAAAATTTCAGCAGTGGCAGCGGCAGCACAATATATCAGAGGCAGACGCGATTAAATAATTCAATATAGTTTTTTTTTTTTGTTATTTCAAAACTATTTTCATTTCATTATGTTCTTAACTCTTAATTTTTCTAATTCCCATAAATGTGAACTATTTACATTGCATGTCAATATCAAAGATGGTAAAATCCTATACCTGAAATGTTCACCAGCTCCCTAGCTATCAATATACATGAACTCAAAAACTTTTGCTACTCGCGAATTCTTATTTTTTTTTTCCTTTAAATCAAAAAAAAAACTAAGGAGTTCTGTGTTAGGGGTCATTTAAAGGCTACAAGAATCAATTTTTATTAAAAACTTCTGCCAAGCGTCTGGAGTATAAAACAGCTCTGAATTGAGGTAGGGATAAGGCTGTTTTCTCAAGCACCAGGCGGCCCCCATAATGTTTTGTGGAGAACACATTTTATGCTCATCGAAACCTTTTTTAGATTTCTACATGGAAAAAGACCGTTCTTAGTTCTTAGCTACGAGCCACGCGTAGTCTTTATCGAATAAATGTTTTGATTTATTCGTAAAAAATTGATTCGCAACACTAAAAGATCATGATTTTGTCAAATAGTTTTTTTTTAAATTAAGCGCTCAAATCATTTTGATGAGCCTCGAAGACATATTTACATATTTTTTCTCAGTCACATTTCTTGTTCCATTACATGGAACATGGAGCATACACTCCAATTTCAGACAGTCCGTTATTTTCTAAGGTTTCTATTCTTGGAGCTTGGTATGAAAAAATTCAGTCTCAAAAAATGTTTCTTTTAATCCAGTGTAACGCATCCGAGCACTTAACTTTTTTATTTTATTCATTGTTTTACTCGAAATTAAAATGTTAAAAAATTTTGATATTTAAATAAAAGTGTCTTAAAGAAAAAGGGCACTGAATTTCCTTCCTCATGTGTAGTTTGAATAGAATTGAATGAAACATTTTTGCAAATATTAATGAACACAAAGGACCATTTTGCCGTAAGCAAACCTTTGGCGACCGGGGCGACGCCTTCTTCTACCCCTTCCAAGTTAAGTCACTGTATCCACTAAGATTAATTGAAGGAGCAAGCAAAGATAATCAACTAAGTGATAAGTCTCCACTGAAACTAAATGAAAAAACCATAAATAAACTAATTCGAACAAATCGGCAAAAAATATTTACGGAATCATATAAATGCTCTAAATACTCGAGGTAATGATAGATCACGTTGAGCTTGTAAGATTCCAAAAAGGTTTGAGGTTAAATTAAAGTAGCCCTTAGATATGTCATTTGCTTGAAGTTGACTGTCAACAGTGGTAAGCACTTGAAGTCAAATAGTAACAAAATTTCATTAATCAGCCTGTCCCATAATATTTTTTATTAAACATAAAAACCCACTACAGATATATTTTTTTCACGCCAAAAATATATCTCTCCTAGACAATGGCATATTTGTACAGATGTTTATGATAACTATTATCACCAATTCACGTTATTTTTTGAGCTGATTGCAAACATGAATGGTATTTAAATTGTAAGCGATTTAATTATCGGCTTTCAATTAAATTGTTAAAAGATTCGATTATTTGCCATCACAATCAAATGAGTTCTTATCAAAATGTTTGTATCGCAACTCAGGTTGATTGCATGTTGCTAAACGTGAGCTCTGTCAACCTATGACTTCAAGAACAAACAAACAAAATAACGTAATAATGAAGAAACACTTAAGAAAATTAGAAAAAAACGACTTTGCTCGTGAATTGAAAATACTCCAACTTGAAGACATAATTAGCCTTAACCTTGACTTCGGAAAAAAAAAATAAATTTTTAAATAAAAACGTACAATATGTAGTACCTACCTATCTGTTTATATTTTGTACGTGGGGACGACCAACAGTAAAAATAAACAGCACTTTGTATTGTACGTAAGGTCGTACGGGCGGACAGCACGATCATTGGCAGATGTATATCACAGCTCATTAAGTGGATGCAGCAATTCACATTAATAGCACAGCGAAGTTTTATTTTACAAAAAGAAAACACTTGTAATTTAAATAATGCATTTGAATAGAATACAGCTTAGGTTTTGGAAGATTTGAAGATAAAACTTAAATGCATACTATAGCAATAAAATGAAGATGTTATTTCAAGCATAACTTTTATAAAAAGCTCTATCACTAAAGGTCTCAAAACTTACACCTTGAATCAGTTTGATAGGACTGTCTGTTGCTCTTTTCATCGAAAAATAGTGCAATATTAAAACAAAAGCACATGGTGGTTTGTTATGTTATTCAGATAAACAAAATTCAGATCATCAAAATTCAGATAATCGTAATTCATCTATTTATAATTCGGATGTTTCAGAACTCAGATAATTTTAAGTTCACGCGATTTAAAATGTGTGTATCTCAAAACTCTAATGTGTCAAAACTCAGACGGAAAATGCAGATGAAATTCAGATTTGATTTTTTTTGCAGCAATTTTTAGAGAAAATAGAATATGAATTTCGTTGTATGTAATACATACAGGTGTGCGTAGTAGCAAATGAGTCGGAATTGCTGCAAAGAACTGTTTCGCAATTACTTAATGAATTTATTTTTTGACTAAATATGATTTTTCTTAAGGTATATTTTTTTATTGTACTATGAATTGATATCTTTTTTTTAATTTTTAAACACATCATACATATAAAATCATAGCATTCCCTCATACTGAAATTTGATCCATTTAAAGTTTAGATTATTTTTTAAATAATTATGTATATAATGAAACTTGGTACACGGATAGGCGAGAAGGCCATACAGGATTAAAAACTAACGTATGATAACCAAGGCTTTAACAATGAATATGTTATGAAATTTTCAAATAATCTGAACACCTTTTTTGTATCCATGTTGTTTAAATTCATGAGCAAAAATGGACTGACGGCTCGTTGTTAAAAAAAATGGCATTATAAACGAAAAATATTAACTTCGTATTTTGGTCGAAAGTCCTTACCCATAATTTTGGTCGAAAGTGCTTACCCAAAGGATGTAGTAATTTTTCAGCAGGATGGATACCCTAAGCACAGCGCTAAAGTTGTTAAAAATTGGCTTAATAGCCGAAAATTTCAAACGATGTAGTGGTCAACTCAATATCTACATCTGAATTCCATCGAGAACTTATGGCCTTTGTTAAAAAATCGACTACACGGTACGATAATCCACCAAAGAACTTAGGCGAGCCTAGATCTCAGGTTCAAACTAAGTGAACCCAGACGAGTTAACAATGTCATTAAAGCCGAGGGCCTGTAAAGAACTGTGGAAAAATGGTTATTCTGCGGGAGAAATAAGTCAAAGGTCGGGACCTGTCTTTGCCGCTAGCTATAAGTGGTTGAGGGATTCGTGACCTACACCCTTAACAGAACCCGTATATAATATTTTATTACAGAGTCCCTTATGTAAGCTACTGCTTACACCAACACTAAAGTGACTACTAAAGTCCAAAAGAAAGAGATAAAATAGAAAATACCTTAAAATGTGCAGAGAACCCACATTACCAAATTAGATTATTAGATACCCCCTCCCCCACCCCACCACCCTCACATTACCAAGGAAATTTTATTACTTGACTTAGCCATTATAAAAAAAATAATGATTCAGTGCAAGCTTTTAAAGGAATTCATAATTTAAATTGCGAAAATTGAGATCTATACATAAATATAAGTTTGCCTATAAATGTATCTTAAGTACTAATGTGAATTATGTATAGTTAACAAATTGTTGCTAATAAATGTAATGCAAGGCTCAGTTTCCAAAAAAAAAAATAAAATTGATATTTGAAAATGCATAAAATAAATATGATAAGCCGTGGATATATTTTTCATTATTGAATAAATCCGAAGAAATTATTTAATAAGTATTAAAGTATTAAGTATTATTTAATTTAGTTGAAACAAATTGTAAAACTTTTATAAAAGTTGTACTAGAAGACCTTTATGCACGCCAAAGCTTTAAAATGACAATTTAGCAAGCAAAAGCTAAACAAAGGGAGAGTGATCGCTTAAAATAAAAGGAAAAAAAATGCTAAATGAATTTACGTGAGAAATGTTCTACACACAACTTATAACGTAGCAGCGTGAAATACAATCAGCAAGAGCGTGCGACGTTAACTCTCTGTTCCAAATGCAAATGCCGCATATTAACCAATGTTAACATAAATTTGCATTTAATAACAGAATGCTTTTGATAATAAATTTAATTAATCTATCAATGACTTACCGGCATATCCATCGATGAAAGGCCCTTCCTTCACGTCGTGATATGTTGGTTTCTATGCTAAAAGTTATTAATATGTAGGTTATAAAATTAAGGCATTATAACAATATTTAATTTAATGATTTTAACATCTTTGAGTAGTTTTATGCCATTCTTATTTTCCCTTTTCACCAAATAGCACTCTACTAATCAAAATCTATTATCTCTATGTAGCAAATTTCAATTTCTTTTCATATTTTTAATTCAAATTAAAACTTATTATTTTTAAGAAAAACTTAAAGTAAAATTCATTATTTTAATTCAAATTTAATTCTAATTTTCAGGTTTAATTTATTTCACTGGTTTTAACCTTTTCTTGTTCTGTTGCATTTTGTGTTAGATTTTGTCACTTGATGTTACACATTTTGTTGTTGTTTTTTTTTCCTCCGCTTTTTTTGCTGAACTGATGCGGAGTTTTATGGGACGTGTATCACCTAGATCGCAAACCTGATGACTAATTTATTGCTCTTGATGCTGATCCTCAAGATTGGTGATTTTGATCTCCTAACAGGATATGTTGGTGATTTGAGCTTCGTAAAGCAATGCAGCTCTCCTAAGCACAGCAATTCTTTTTATTTTATTGATAATCGAACAAGAAAATGCTTGTTTTGATATCATAAATTCTGGATCAGAATCCAATAGAAAATTCAAAGTGCAAATTCGGTCAAAGTTTTGGTTGGTTTTCTCCAAAAAAAATCATTATATTTATAGAATTGGTTTCAAATAATTGTTCCAAAAATTCTTAGCTTAACAGCACAAACGTTTGCTACGATGACTTGACACCAAAAGCACTATCGTTCATAGCGCTAGTTCGGATATGGTCAAATTATCGTAGCGGATAATGATCACCAGATTAAATCGGATATTAATCTTTTTGTACGTACAGTACAACTTTTTTTAAGTGTATTTCAGAGAAAATTCAGTTTTTAGAAACAAAGTGCTTAGTAGAAGTTAACGAAATTTTTATGAGTTAAAGAAAATTTACTAATCTAATATCACCGAATTGAAGATAATTGAAAGCAAATCTGGATCAGCCCAAAAAATACAAGAAAAATGTTTGATCTCAAACTGTACATTACAGGCCTTGGTACTAATAGAGAATTTAAAAAAAATTGGTTGCGATTGCTGTATTTTTAAGAGTTCTAGAGCTACCCAAAGTGAAATGTGATCAGGATATATCCACATGTGCGCGCCACTGTATAAATGCCCTATTAATGAATTCAACATTTTGTCATCAGTAATGAGGAGCCGTGGGCGCTACCAACCAACGTTACAACAATTGCGGAAGTATTCCAACAAGCAGGCTATTCAACAAATTTAGTGGGTAAATGGCATTTAGGTTATGGAAAGAGAGAATTTACGCCCACTTACAGAGGTTTTGATTACCATTATGGCTATTGGGGTTCCTATATTGATTATTATCAACGACGTGCAAAAATGCCGGTAAATTTTGACATTACTTTTCTTAATCGTTTCAATGAATGGATTTTAATTTAATTTTAATGATCGCAGTTGGAAGGTAGCAATCTAGGCTACGACTTTCGGCGTAATATGGAAATCGAGTGTGCTGATCGTGGTACTTATGTCACGGATTTGCTTACGCAAGAAGCTGAACGAATTATTGCCAGCAACAATGGTACACGTCCATTGTTTCTGCAGTTGAATCATCTGGCAACACATACTGCAAATGAGTATGTTCCTTTACAGGCTCCCGAGGATGAAATACGCAAATTTATGTATATTAAGGAACCACAGCGAAGAATTTATGCAGGTTGGTGTGCAATTTGTTGTGAACGTTTTAAGTACCGTGGTTTCTTTATTTAATAGCTATGATCTCAAAATTGGATGCTGGCGTAGGACGTGTTGTACGCGGATTTTAACGTGCAGGAATACTGGAAAGTTCAATAGTTATCTTTCAGTCAGATAATGGAGACCCTTTCTAGAGAGGTTTCTTACACAAAAATGGTTTATAGCATTATACTTAGTAATAGTGTGGTATTTAAGTATTGATAAAGGGTGCATTTGGGTGGATATAGGACTGTACTTATGAAATCAATAATTTCGTGAAATGGGAAAAAGTTTGGCTCAACCTTATCACCCGCTCAATGTCTTACCAAAATTATTTTTTGGTTCCCTAGTGTCTCATGAAATGAAATATTTCTTGTTTATACGAATCGTATAACATTTATTTGGGAAAGTCCAAAGCTCAACTAAGCTATAACTCATATTTGTGCCATCACGAGCTCAGGGGGAAGTTAACTCCAATATACTAAAATTCTATTCAGTCGATTTTCTTTCATGCTCTCAAAATGTCTTCAATTTCAACACATTCAGTGCTATCCCCAATGAAATCACCTTATATAATTACACCATTGAAAAAACTAAAAAAAAGGACCATGAAATGGTTTGTTGTGTTTGCATGCTTGTTTCTAGCAAGCAATTTTAAGAACTGTAATAACTTAATATTAAATAGGAACATGTTAGTTTTTCTTGGAGATTAAGACCAAGGAATGAAGCTAAATAAATTTGATCAAAATAGATCCAGTAGTTTTTGCGGGATGCGCATATATAGATGGACAGCTATCATTTTATTTATGTAGATCCTTAGACTTTTATGAACTTTCCGTATAAAATAGTTACTTTATCATAAATCTTGAGGCTTCTTGATTTGTTTGTTGTCTTCAACATCTTTACGGCGCTTTTCATTACTGTTCGATGCTTTGTGATCACACATATTTTTTCGTGTAACTAAAAAGGATATCAACTTCATCTCTTATCATCGTATCATCCATCTCTTGCTGAGCTTACAAATGCTTTTGTTACATTCTTTTATACCCTATCTTTTGCTTTTCTTATATACATGCCTTTGCTATTGTTCCTTCTTCCAGCGAAAGAACAAACCATTTGAGGGCGGCATTCGTGTTGCAGGTGCTATTTGGAATCCGTTGTTCCACAATCTGGCGGCAACCTATCTATATGGGTGACCTTATCCATTGCCGCAGGCATCAAATTAGATATTGATGGCATTAATCTCTGGCCAAAACTTATCGAACAAAGTGACGACAATTCAAGAATCATAGAACGTGAAATCGTCCACAATTTGGATGACATCTGGAATGTAGTATCTTATATGCGTGACTCATGGAAATATATCAACGGGACAACTTCACATGGCGCGAGGGAAATGACATTGATCCCCGAAAATCACATTATGTAGTGGCTGTGAGAAACTCGCTTGCCTCAAAAGCATTACGAATATACGATGAACAACGTTTGACTTTGCCCAGAATTGAACGTCTACGCAGCGATGCTGCAGTACAGTGCGGTTTTTTAAAACGCAGCTGTAACACCTTAGTGGAAGAATGTCTCTTTAACTTGGCCAATGATCCATGCGAACAAAATAATTTAGCGTACGAAGCAGATAACTTAAACATATTGAAAAATATGCGTCAACAGGTGGACACCTATCGGAGGGGTTCATGGTTTCCAGGAAATCGGTAAGGAATACCGGACTATGATCCAACTAGGCATCATTGTACTTGGACAACATTTATGGAAGAAACAGCTGCTAAAGGTTGGTAATGAATTAATTAATTTACTTAATATATAATTACTTTTATCGAACCTTAACAGAAGCTGCAAATTGTAGTCATTTTGGAACAGCTTGTGATGCTTAGAGCTGAAATAAAATTATGTAGCTATAATCAGCTAGAAGCAGGGAATGAAAAATCTACACTTTAATTTAACGTTCAAATCGCACAACGCAAACTTTACTTCTCACATTCTTGGTTTCGCTCTTTGATTCAAACACCAACCCAGAAATAAAAGAGGGGAACAGAACGGTAAAGTTCTGCCCTACGTACATAAAACTTTACTCGCTTTGTTGTGGTTTTGACTCGTGATTGCTATCCGAACCCGTAATAAATTTAATAAACGTTTTTGTCATCTTTGTGGTCACGGAACATTATTTGATAATTGGTTAGTACTACATTTATCTTACGCAACTATGCATTTTTAAAATTATTACCATTTTTGTCCATTTCAACAGAATTTATAAAGACGGAAGTCCGACACAAATTTCATTTATTGCAATGTTTGTTGGTGCAACTACAAAAATACTCATTGCTGCTATTACATCGGTACTTGTTGATGCATCTGCATCAATACCAGTTCTTTCCAGATCAGTCGACAGATCATCGTTGCATCTTACAACCTGAGCTGCTTCATCATCACCAATAGCATGCCTTACGGATGAGTCATTTATGACGCCTGTTGTCATCAATAAATCGTCAACAACTACATACTACCGATAAAGGCCTATCTCTCTCTAACTTACAATCTTGATCTTCAACCAAATCGTGCAATTGTGAAATATACTCTTGAATTTTTTTATTATATCTGAACCAGTGACTTTTATTATTATTATTATTTTTTTATATATTAATGGACCTATGTATATAAGTATTTATAAACACCGTGTGGAATTATGTATGTAATTTCATCCATCATTAAATTTGGCAACTGAAAACTCTGACAGCTGAGGTATTTTAGTGTTACCTTCGTAAAAAAACTAAATCTTTATAAAATCCCAAATGCCTAGAATTTATTCTTAGGATTCTAATGCAGCGTCGAAAAATACATTGGACTACTCGGGTCAGGTTCCAGGATCAAGAGTTTTTCTTGTGGCTGGATTGTTTTATTGAATTGTTCATCTCTTATGCTTCTTGTGACCCAAACTTTGAAGCCGCCACATAGCAGATCGTGGAGTGGTCAAAATTAAAAAATATTTTTGTTTCGAAAATCAACAATATGGGTATCGTTGTAAAAGAAATACTTTAAAGAAAGTAAGTACAAAAAAATAGTTTTTGTGGATTGTACAATCCTTTAAGATCATTATTTTGGATAGTTTTATTGCTTAGACTTTTTTGTTTCTGACCGTCTAGGAAAAAATATTCAATGTAACACATTTTTAAAAATGTCGAAACAATTTTATTTTTGATTTCAGGTTTCATTATTTGAAAAAAAAAACACTTAAATTGAATTTTTCACAAGATTTGGAAACTGAAGCAGTCAAACAAAAACATTCCCATTGAGTCTCGCATTCATGTTAGCAAATATCGTAAGAACATTTTACTGTCGTGCAGTAAGTATATGTTGAAAAAATTATTCTTTGTGATATTTTGTTTGAAAAATTGGCATTAAAAATGTTAGCAAACATCTCTTCAGCACTTTATTATGTAAACAGGCTAAGTCTTATTTTTTGTCAATTTGGCTTATGAGTTTGTTTGTGTGAGATATATGATTGTGCGTAAGAGAATTAGTATCGGTCTGATAGTAAATAAATAAATAAATAAAAGATAAATAAAGATATCACTGAAAACATTTTAATATACGCAGCATAAAGCAATAATATCACACACTAACAAAATTATCGCAACTCACTTTCAAAATAAGCGAGTAGCTTTCGCTGAAACTATTGTAAGCTACACTTTAAAGTGGGGCGTTAAAATTACTAGATAATATATTTGATAAAAAAAATAAAAGTTAATAAATAAGACGTCTTTTCTTTTAATTTACGTGGAAAAAATTCACCGACTTTAACCGACCGCTGAACAAACTTATCAATTTTCAAAATACAACTCGATATAGGTCCAAGGCAGGTTCCCCCAGGGTGAAACCGATTCCAACCATATTCTATATACATTCATCATTCTAATTTTCTAGCACTCTGACCGAGTTTCGTTCAGATCGGTCAACTTCTGTATGTACCTCCCATACAAAAGCATGAAAAAATTAATATAGGTCCAAGCGATGTACCTCTAGGGACTTCCCGATTTCTACTAAAAATTTTTGAAATATTTCTTAAGTAGCTTAAATTAAACCAGCATACCAAATTTTATTATCATAGGAGCACTCCTTCGATTTTTATCCAACTTTTGTATGGGCTCTGTCTACTGTGAGAAATATTGAGAAAAAAAAAGTTTCTGCAGTGAAACTGAGCTTATCATATTCATATTCTTAACTCTTTCAAGTTTCGTAAATTTTTATCGAAAATTGACTTGGTTACCGATTTTTGACGCTTGTTTTCAAGAAAAGCACCACCGTGAAGCAGTGAAACAAAGGATTTGCATTTTTAAAATAGAAAATGTGTAAGTTTCGATTGTTTTCCAGTCAATTTTAAAATTTTTTTTAAGATAAAATATAGATGGGATAATATTTTCGGATTATAATTCCTAGCCTGAAAATCTTCCAAAAACCACACCTATAAATGGCGATTTTTTTAATATCAATTTTTTTTTTTCTTCAAAATTTGACTTCAAACAGGCGGCGCTAATCTAGGAATCCATATTAATGAAAATCCTTTAAGGAGCTTTGCCAAAATGTGCAACGCTATCCACTGAGACATTGTAAGCTAAACATTTTTTTTTAATTTCTGAAACGCTCTAATATACATTCTAGGGTGGTTCAAATTGCATTACATATTCTTATTTTTGGTGCTCAGGGCCAAAAATATATCTTGAGCCCATATGAGTCTTGTAACAAAATTTCACCTGAATCGGGCTATGAGAAGGCGTGTTAGTGGGTCGATTTGTATGATTTTTTTGCATTTTCCAGGCGAATTTCTGGTATGTGAAATACTTTTGAAAATTATAGATCAGAAAATTGCCACAAATTTAAGCATTGATTCATTGATAAGGATCTGAAAAATGCTTAAGAATCTGACATACACTCACTTTGCTCGCTTAAGACCATACCTATTTTTCGACCACGGCACTATGAGCAATTGATTCCGTTGGCAGGTGATTGAATATAGGCGCAGCTGTTAGAAAATAGTGTAAATGCTTTGAGTTTTGACTAGGTACTGAAGCTAAGTTTTGGCATATTATTAATACTCAATACTCCGAAAAAATTAAAGAACTCTTGCTAAACGCAATTGACTATAGATAATCTGAATAACATGTTTTTGAGAATTCAATTCTGGACTTTACCCACAAAAATAAGTGCCCCTCCACGACTTTATTGATTGCTTAATAACACTTACAAAAACTCGAGTTTTTTAAATTCAAATTTCAGGCTGCATGATATTATGAGAGAGTATAAAATAATGTGAAACAATGCATTCATTTTCACTTTAAATTCATGAGAAATTCCGAATTCAGAGAGCATCTATTTAAAAATTAAGTCGGCTTCAATGCCATAAGTCTGCAGACTTTTCTATCGTAAAAAATGCAATTATTCTGGTGACGTCATATTTTGGATTGGAATCATGATTGGAAGAATTGTGATAGCATTGAAGTCACCTCAAATCACTTTAAAGTTTATTTATACAGGGTGTCCAATAAATAATGGATAACCATATAACAACAGATGGGCGACCTTAATGAGCGTCAGAAAAAATAGTATCATGTTGAGTAAAAGTAGCACCGTTTTCGTGAAAATCGAACTTTTCCGTATTTTCGAAAAAATACGAACTTTGTTCAGTAGGTTTGGTACCACGGCCTGTGATACTTTCAATTAAACTCCATTGAAAAACACAGAGCTAAATTGCTCGGTGTCGCTCGGGCTTAATCGAAAGAAATGCAATGAGTTTATCAATCATATACATACATATATACATACATATATCCACACATTCACATGTATGTATATATGTATAGAATATATATAGATTTTGAAGTTAAATCAGAGCAGCTGACTTCAAGTGACTTCAGTGACTTCAAGTGACTTCAACGACTTGAAGTGACTTCAGCGACTTCGAAGTGATTTGAGGTGACTTCAATGCAATCATAATTCTTCCAATCATGATTCCAGTCATTGATGATGGAAAAGGCTGCAGACTTATGGCATTGAATTCTACAGATGACTTTATTTTTAAATAGCTGCACTTTGAATGCTGCATTTTTGGCAGTGAATTCGATGGATTTCAATTGCAAATGAATGAACTCTTTCGCGGCTTGTCTATTTTAAATAATTTTTTTATTTAGTTAATATCATTATAGATTTTCGATCAAAGATTCCAACAATTTCTTGTTTCATACGAGTACAATATTTGAGTAGTATAGTCCAGTACAATAGTCGTATCTTGGTGCATAGTTTAAACTTGTTGCAATTTTAAATGCAGAGTTAAAAGTTTTTTCAGTGTAGCATAAATCTCATGTGATTTGGTAATTAATATGCACGCGTTTCTTGTTGTTAAAGGTTGCCAAATAAACGTCTGGTCTATGTCTAAGCAAAATCAGCGACAATCGTTGTTTAGTTTGCGGATAAGGAAGTGCGTGTATCCTAAGTGTGCTATTATTTTCCTGCACTTGTTACTTTCACTAAGGTTTGTTGAAATATTCATGTGATAGCCAAGAGATAAAAACGACACCCTAAATTGATTGCGGTGGGTGAGAATATTTGAAATTTATGAACTTAATATGATTTGTTTAGTAACTACATATTTATAATTTATTGGGCTAACTCTTAACTATATTAATCTTAATCTTAAATATAAAATTACTTGATTTATTGAACAAAAAAAAGACTTTTCATATGCGGGAATGTAACAGACTATTCATAAACTAAGAAAAATATGTGCGATATATTAATAATTTGGAAATTTTATTTCTGAAGCATGCAACAGTAATAAGTTTTGGTGATTATCTGAGTATGAGATAAGTGTATTTTTGTAATGCATGAAAACAAACCCGGAACCAGTTTAGCTTAAAATTGAGATACTAAACAAGCATGATCTGTATATTTTTTAACATTCAATTATCTGAATTGAAAATTGTCATTTCCCAAGGATTTTTAATTGCTAAATCCAATTCTGAATCCAATTGGTGACTATGCCCTATAATAACTTTACATTTTTTAGCTTGCCGCCCTCTCAGTTCGTTTAAGATTGGATAAAATTATGTTTGAAATATTTTAGACTACGCCTCATTGGTAGGCGATCAAATCTTGCCATATAAAAATGTTAAGGATATTTTTTCTTAAGCTGTTGTATTTTTGCCATGAGCAACCTGAAACTGTTACCCTAATCAGGGATAAACGCATAACGCTTATGATTTAGCGCCAAAGCCGAAAACAAACATTTTTGTGTTGAACTCAAAAATAATCCACATTGATTCAAAGTGAGTTATCTTACACTGTACGATAAAAAAGAATAAATTCAAAATGTAATTTGAAATTCTTTGCGATTGAAGAAAAGTTAAATGTTGTTTTTAATACTTTTCAAATTCCAAATGAATTTAAAGTTGTCTATGTGAAAAAAAAACAGCCAAAATGTTATTTTTACCATTTCCAATTTTGAAATTTGAAACTTTAAGTCGAAAACTAAACTTTTTTAGTTGTAATTTTATTTTTTCTTGAGGGAATACTGTGCGGTTTTTCAAATAGTTGCTTATTTCGCAATATTTAGGATATATGGTTTTATATGTATTGCTTTATGCTATGCTAAGCAAAAAATATCATAATTTCTTATCGACACTACGATAATAACATCTTTTTCAACTGTTGGTACCAACAAATAAGACGTAAGCCCTTAGTCTTGTGACAAAGATTGCAGTACTAAAAAAAACTATTACTAACGCTATACATTAGACTGATACAAAAATAGCCGACCCTCTTCGGATTTTTCATCTACAAGCAAGAAATCATATAAGAAGTATCAAGTAAAAATTTTGATATAACATACAAAATAAGCGATTAACCAACGACTTGCCGATTGGCATTTTTTATACAAAGTCGTTTAGGCATCAGATAGCGGAGGCCACAGGATTCTTCGCTGAATTTTGACAATTTGGTAGTGTAAGATCATATGTGAATTGGGAAAATTTAGGTTAGGTTTGAGTGGCGACCTTGAGCAAAGCCTTGCATAAAAAATAGGGGTCAATAGTATTACCACAAACTCTCCTATTAGGAAATTGTGATCCTTTCATTGTGGTGCAAGTCCAACATGCAAGTGCCTGTTGTCAGAGCGAATCTTTTGATTTCACTCAGGTGAACTTTAGTTTGTTCCTTCAGGGATATAAAGAATGGCTGCCAGAAGTATTTTAATATATTACTTGCCAAATCGGGGAAGAGCAAACAAGGTGATCCATGGTTTCCTCTTCATTGGGTTCATGACATTTCTACACCAGTTGTTGGATACCATGCCCAACCTGAAAACATGATGCCCAATAAAGTTGTTGCCAGTCACAAACCTGGTCAATAACCTGTATTCACTCCGACTTAAGGATAATAAATATGTTGTGTACTGAGACTTTCATGACTTTCTCCTCACTTAGTGTACACAATGCATTAAAACATTCTTGGACTGTTTTTATGTAATGTAATTCGATTTTAGGGATTTTAAGATTTTTTTGTTATATGCACGTTCCTGAAAGTTGCTGTACTCTGCCGGTAGTCTGTATAATTGGACATCATTCATTTTAGAGCCATCTGTATAGATGCTTATTGCTTATGTTGGGTCCTCGCCTTTTAACTTACAGGTTTTCCTTAAAGGATAACTAAATCAAAATCTTTCTGTCAATGAATAAAGTGGGGGCCATGTAACATATGTAGTCAGTTGAAGCATGTTGGATAGCACCAACGTTGCCATACCATTTGGTAGGAAACTAAAACACCCCGAATCTTTGGTATAGTCTTATATCGTTTTAAGGTTCTGTTAGAATGGTACTTAGCGTCTCCGTCTTACTAATAATTTGGGTGTTGATTTTACTTTAATACCTGTCAACTAATCTAGCGAAATCGAAACCCCAGGTTGCTCTATAGAATTTTTTGGTGTCCGAGAAAGCATTATGTGCCATCTCAAGGCAATTACCAATTTAATTTTCAATCTAGAATAATGCTCAAAAGTTTTGCACCATTAGATAATGGTATAGTGTTTTTGACAAGAGCTATGCCTCTAAGCCTAGGAATTTTGTATTTCCTGGTGAAGAGCTTTCTGTTTTATTTTTGGATTTATATTCAGCACGCTACTTTTAGCCCATCTGTTTAGAACCAAAAATGCACTCTCAAGTAGTTTGTTTAGTAGGTATATTCACGAATTGCCCCTTAGCTAGCGTAAGCTACTACTTCAATACCTCTCCAGCAGCCATAGTAATGGGGATAGTGTGCTCCATTCTGAGTTGAATATACGGTTATTTAAATGAATACGGATATTATTACATATCTGCTTTTGCTAGAGCTGTCATTATTGTTCTTGTGGTTACATTATTGAAAGCATCATCAACGTCCAGAAACGCTGCAAAAATGTATTCTTGAAAACAAAGGCTGTCTCCTATAAAATGAACAACAGAATTGGGGAAATGTTGAAGAAAATTGAAGGCACTCTCTAATGATTATGCACGTTGGAAGAGTTTTTGTGGAGGCCTTATGCTCCGTGAGGAGATAATGGTTATATGAAGAAGGCCATCGAAGCTTTCGTTTAACTACCACAGCCCAAAATATTGTCGGAGATATGAACCTGAACTTAACTACTGCAATTTTTCACATTGAAGTATACGTTACCAATTTTGATGTTATATTTGTATGTTTTGAAGAATTTTTTGTTATCACTCACAATAATTTACAGCAACAGAAAATTGATCTGGCCAAAAAATCCAAAAATAACCCACACTGAATTCTCGAAAATTCAAAAACAGTTTTTGACGTTCATATGAAATGGTCCGTTTTATGTATTTCTTATTACATATTTATCATATTGTGGGATTAACATGCCCATGCAAGAAATCTAAAATATGAACATATAGGCCTGACTCTATTAAAATATATCATGTTTTGCAGCAATAATTAATTTTTCCAAGGTTACATTGCCTTTATTTGAGCATATAAGTCCCTATAGATTGAAATATTTGCAAATTTAATTTGAACCGAAAAACTTTCAAATGAACCATATCATGTTCTTAAATACTACCCAGTTCTATGCTGCTAAACCTATCCGGTTCAACAAGGCCATTAAGCAATTTTGACCTCTAAAACTAACTGGCTGTCATATCCATTGACGGGAGCAGTAATTTTTGATTTATTTTAAACGCCCGCTGTCTATATAAATATGTAGGTACTTTTAATATATGGCGTACTACACGTTCGAAAAAAACTACATATATATTTATATATATATATATACTTAATGTAATTTCAAATGACATTCTTCATTAGTCTGTCGACTAGTTGATACAGAGCAGTGTAGTGCATTGGAAGCACAGCGGTTAAAGGTGCATCTCTGTGGAAAGTAAACTTGGAATTCAATATGTTTCATCTTAAAGTGCTGATCGGAATACTCTGCACTGCAACAACACTAACGCAAGAAATTAAAAATCGTCCAAATATCGTTATCATAGTGGCTGATGATATGGTTTGTTGAGCAAAAAAAAGGAAAAAGTTCTATGAACTTAAATTTTTTTATATCCTTAAGGGCTTCGATGACGTCAGTTTTCGTGGGTCAAATCGTTTTCTTACACCAAACATCGATGCACTGGCCTACAGTGGCGTCTTGCTGAAAAATCTCTATGTACCTGCAATGTGCACGCCGTCACGATCGGCATTGCTTACGGGAAAATATCCAATAAACACAGGTGAGTGCAAGTTGAAATAACAACTAATTACCGAAATTGTGCACAAATGCTCAGTTCTAAGAATTCATTATTTGTCATTAAACAACAGAAATATGAAAACAAAAATTTTATGAATTATAAAATAATTTGTTGTGAAAATATATACTTATGGAATTTTGTCATTGTCTACGACTTCTAAGACATTATGTAGATAACTTCTCTGTATGTAGAATATTAAATATTGCCCTTACTTACGTTGATTCAAATATTATAAATCTTCCTTTAGACACAAGACTACTGTTCAAATCAATATGTTCTCGATGAAGTCGAACATCTTTCTCTTCTTTCCACTTTCATTTTCCAACTATTCATCACCTCCAGATCAAGAATAAGTGCTTCCTGTGCTTAACCTCAGTTCGAACGGCCTGTCTACTGAACACATGGTGCGCCTGCTCTGCAAGGGACAGACATCATTTTCTCACCTGTACTTAGTCAGGCAAAAAGCCAGGGCTACCAAGTAATGGAGATTTATCTAGTCGGGAATTTTATGTCAAAACTGAGGGCCTGAAAGGGGGAGTTCTGAAATTGCTGGGAATTTGACGACTTTTGTTAAATTAACTTTCTATTATTTTACGAATCAATTTTGTAATATTGATTAGAGTTCCGGGAATCGCCACTGAACAACTTGGCAACCATGCAAGAAACCCACCCTCTCTTTTATTCTTATCCAGAATTATTGAATCTCAGTCGCATACTTAGGAGTGTACCCCTCTTAAGGCTCTGAACATAAAAATAAAAAAATCAAACGATTGAGCTTTGAATAAATTGCATTCTAATTTGCTCTGTTATCAAAAGTTTGAAGTATAAGAATGTGCATGATTCAAAGCCAATAAACAAAGTTCAGTTACATTTGAAAACCCTTAAGTTGCATACAGAGAATACCCCCCTTAAAGCTCTGAGCATAAAATTAAAAAAATCAAACTATTGAGCTTTGAATAAATTGCATTCGGTGCTGCTCTGTAGAGAAAATTTTGAACGAAAAGAATGCCTAATTTTAAAAGCCAGTAGCTCGACCAAAAATGATTTCCATTTGAAAAACCTCAAATCTTATACAGAGAGTACCCCTCTTAAGGCTCTGAACATAAAAATAATAAAAACTATAAAAACTCAAAATTTTTTTGGGCTTAGAGACAGAGTGCGCTCAAACTTGAACTTTAAGCATCAAAAATGTTTTATGGAACTTTTTATACAAGCAACTGTTGGATAGAGCTTCTTTGAAACAAAATGCACTTATGTAGCATATTGGCTGAAATAACATTGTTTTCACTTTATAAAAATTTATTTATTTTCCTTCTATCACCTTTACATTAATTGTACGGATTTTTCAAAAATTAGAATGAAAAATGATAAACTTGGCACATTAGCCAACTTTGATAGAAAAAAAAAATCAATATCCGCGGATTTCGAAATTTTTTTAAGAGCTTATGTGGGAAAGTATGGTTAGCCAAAAACCAAAGTTCCAGCTGCAGTTTTTCATAAACTTTTTTTATAAACTCTTTTCTATTGCAACATTTGAAGGAAAAAACATTTTTTTTCTTCACATATTGCAAGTCTATAGAATAATTTTATTCAAGTGTGAGGGGAGTTGCTTAAATTCAGAAGGGATTTCCCTTAAAACGAGAGGAGTAGTTAAGTGGCATTTTGTGTCTATTCATCCGCCTTGGGATAAAAGATATGAATTCGAATGCTTTTCAAAAACAGAAGAGATAAGCCTTTAAAACGGGTTTATTCTAATAACAGAATAAAAGATATCGCTCAGTTTTGAGCACTTTTTAGCATTGCCAAACTAAGGGAAATCAATACCCATTTTGAATAAAATGATTCGACCACATCCCACTTTTGTTTGGGAAGTAGGCGTGCCCATAGGCTGATTTTTCTCAATTTTTTTTTTATTTTATCCTAAAAACATCTATACCAAATATTATGTATTACTATTTATACCCACCATTTTAAGTTTTTCTCCAATAACTAAAAAACCATAAAAGAATTCGCTCAACTTTTAACATTTTGAAGTGAACATTGCACAGTTAATGGGAATTGTTACCCATTTTGAAAAAAATGCTTTAACCATATCCCACTTTTACATTGTCTATTTCTTGATTTTTTGTTTTTCAACCTAAAATTTATCCGTACTGTATCTTAAGAGCCTAGCCCAATTATTTCTATATATAGCCGTAGTTCCATACAAACCCATCCAATTGATGACGTCGATATTTTAATTACTATTCAGAGGGCTCAGATTGGGAAGCAAAGTTACACCAGCATATTATCTAGAAAGTGCATCGATTATTGAATAAAATAAATATATATTTTCGTTCTACATGATAATAATCATTACAAATAACGTTAGTTTATTTGTAATGAAATATTATTTTTTTTAAACTTGAATATATCATTCTAGGCATGCACCACTATGTCATACCCAATGATCAACCCTGGAGTCTGCCAACGAATGAAACTACAATGGCACAAATATTTCAACAGAATGGTTACTACACCAGTCTAATTGGAAAATGGCATTTGGGTATGTCAAAGCGTTCATATACGCCAACGAAAAGAGGATTCGACCATCATTATGGCTATTTGGGTTCATATATTGACTATTATGATCATACACTTGAGACCACAGTTAGTAATTGTGTGTAGAAGTAAAACTTTACTCAAGAAAATTAATTCTAATTCGTAGGGTAAGAACTACTCACGTGGTCATGATTTTCGCAACAATTTGGAAATAACTCGCAAACGAGTCGGCACTTATGTTACGGAGCTGCTAACAGAAGGGGCAACAAATCTCATTGAACACCACAATACCACAGAAAAGCCACTTTTTCTCTTAATAAGCCATCTGGCGACACATGCGGGTAATGTGGGTAGCCCACTGCAGGCACCTGCAGAAGAAGTTGCAAAATTCTCTTATATTAAGGATAAAGATCATCGCATATACGCAGGTAAAAAAATATATATCCACCACTATACACTGGGCTACTTTAAATTACTTTCTGTTATAAACACTTCAAGCCATGATGTCCGAGCTGGATAAAAGCGTTGCTCAAGTAATTACAGCGCTGCGAAAGAAGTCAATACTTAACAATACCATCATACTATTTCTCTCCGATAATGGTGGTCCAACTTTAGGAATGCACTCTACAACAGCATCTAATTATCCATTGCGTGGGGTAGTTACTAAAAAAATATAATTTTGATTTTTATTGGACTATGCAATCTTCTCTATATTTCAGCAAAAGAATTCACCTTGGGAGGGTGGCTTACGTTCGTCAGCTGCAATATGGTCAGCGCAATTTGAAAAACTTGGCACAGTTTGGAAGCAGCAGATTTATATAGCTGATCTACTACCCACATTAGCCGCAGCAGCTGGAATTTCCTTGGATACAAATTTGCGATTAGATGGATTGAATCTTTGGTCCACTCTCAAATATGGTTATGAGTCGGTAGAACGTGAAATTGTACATAATATTGATGATATTTTCGAGTACTATTCATATATGAAAGGCAAATGGAAATTAGTGCAAGGCAGCACTGAAAACGGCACATATGATGGTTGGTACGGAACGCGTCCGGACGAAGAAATTGACTATAGATCAGCCAACTATGAAGATGTCATAAGGAATACAAGCGTTTGGCAAGAACTAAATGAATTTAATGTCGATCACTTTAAGATAAATATAACAAAGTTACGCCTCGAAGCTGCACTTGTTTGTCAATATAACGAGACGAACTTAGGCGTTGCTTGCAATCCACTCATTGAAACCTGCCTTTTTGACATTGAGAGTGATCCTTGCGAACAGAATAACTTATATGAACAATATATGTCATCCAAATTTGTTGAAGAAATGTTAGAACGAGTCCATTATTTTCGCACGCATGCCCATTTGCCTAATAATAAGCCCACTGATCCGAATTGCAATCCAAAGTATTATAATTACGAGTGGACTTGGTGGGAAGATGGCGGAAAAGATTCAGGTGCAAGTTCGCTAAGTTCAAGTCACATACTGAAAAAAATTTTTCATCTCTTGTTGAAAGTTTTCATGGTATAAAAATAAAAATATGTAAAAACAAAAATAGACATGGAAATTGTTTTTAAGAAAGGAAGAGAGAGATACGTAAGTTTTGATTAAAAATATTTTTCTGATTTCTCTCAATTTTGATGCAAAGTTTGGGAAAAACCGAATTACAAGACAGGAATATATATTTTTTACTACGAGATATACCTTAGAGCATGTGGTCTTAGATTTAACTTACTAACAATTAGTTCATTATTTCTTTTATTAAACCAAATAAAAATTTTGTGGGTGACGAAACCCTTTTCAACAGGGTTTGCCACTATGAAGACTTGGCATATGGTGATAATTATTTTTAAAAGCATCATTTCCAGCAATTTTGAAATAAACTTTTCGTTTGTTGAAAACTGGCACACCCACTTTAGGTTCAGCAAATTGTGATCAGCATTTTCTTGACAGGTTCCGTTAAAATAACTTGCACAGTTTTCGAGATAGTAAGTAAAAACTGTTCAGTTTATGGGGAATTACACGCTTCTCTAATGAACTAAGTAAACTTCAAGTCCAGCAAAATTTTAATTTCTCCTCATGTGCATCAACTCACCAAGTTTTATCAATTTCGCTAGACATTTGCGTAATAAAGTTGAGCCATTTAACTATTTATATTTTTATATATTTATAGATATAGTCTATGTATAAATAATTTAATCTCGTTTAAAATAACATAATAGAAACCAATTAACACACATTAAGATTAAAATTATTAAAAATTATGATATGCACGAGCTTTAATCTATAGTACACTCCAAAGTACTGTTACCGTCGACAAATTTTGAAATCGAGCCGCTGTCACAATATCATAAGAACCTGTTCCCCACTTGGTTTATTTACAATTTCGCGAGTTTCTTTGGCAAATGTTGCAAAACCAATGATATTGACACTTTGCGGAACGTAAGCTATTGACATTGGAGTTCGCCTATGACGGGTAGCATTCACAAGTTCAAAACCACTGTACGATAAACCGGTTTTAATTTATATTACATAAGCAATAAAAAATTTAATTTATTATTGTTGTAATACGCTTTCAACGTTATAAAAATATAATTTGATAAAAATGCGCAGATGCAATAAGGAACAGAGCTGCAGCCACTCTACAATAAAAAAAGAGTTTGTTATGAATTAAATTTTAATTATTTTGTCCTAAGAACTTTAATTCGAGAACGGAATTGTATTGCAAGCGTTAGATATTAAATAAATTCAATGGAATAATACCAAAACAATTCATTTGAAAAATTGGACTAAGCCACAAACACAATTCAAAGTGTATAACCTGAAGTGATGAGCAAATGTCTCTTATTTGCTATGTATATGGCTGACATTTGTTTTTGTTATATGCAGTAGGATTTAGGTAGAGGTCAAACACAATTTTAAAAAAAGATACTTATTCTTTGGATACATTATTTTTATGTATTTTATTTATAACTTAATTTCCAATAGGGTCGCAATTAGGGTTGGAACGGAGCTCCGCATCCGCAAGTGCGGAACTTCCGTTTGAATTCGTACCTACGTACCTCCACCTACGCTTCCGAACATTTTAATGCGGTAAAAAGGAGGTATAACGGAAGTTATGAAATCGACTTTAGAGCTGACAAAGTGGAAAAGTCGGCGCAAAAACTGTTTTGATTCAGCTGTCTTGTTGTTTCAAACATTAATATCACTTAGTAGCACAATTACGAATGTTTTTTATGTGTGGTTATATACAAGTACTTGTGGATTCATATGCAAGTCTGAACTTTGGGAATAGATTAGTAGGAAATAAAGCAGCAAAATTATTATTTATTAAATATAATTTACCACTATTAATTTCAACTACCAAAGACTAATCAAGAAAACCTTGTTTTGATTCTAAGCAATAAGAAACCCTAAGGAATTGTTAACTTTTTTAAAAACAATAAATACACTATATATGTATATTATATGTATATAATCTATAAATTGTAAATAATATTTAATTTTAAAGCTGCAGTAAGTCCTAAGAGAAAGGATAGATTACTTGTTTAGGCAAAGTTACATTTTACTGTTTTGCTAATGCTGGTAGGTGGATAAAATCAGATTAACTCGACCATAGCTAGAAACTTAGAACTTAAAGTGGTTATTTTTTGTTAAGTTATGCTTATTCAAAGCTAAAATTTTTATAAAATCTTGAATTTTAAATAATTTCAAATTATTTTTACACCTCCGTCTCCGCTTCCGTTAAAACTCTGCAGCTACGGAAATCAATTTTTCAAACTCCACATCCGCCTCGGCGTAGATGAGCTCCGTTACAACCCTAGTCTCAATTCAGAATCCAGACAAGACAATAATTGCTAGCAAGACTACCGTCGTCTGCTGAGCTTATAGGCAAATGAAAGAGGGGAAGGGGGTAGATTATGCGTATCGCTGTTAAGAAAATTTTTATTAAAATTTATGGTGTTCTCAGTCAATATTCTTTTTATGTTGCTTTTATTACTGTGCGCTTTATATTCCCACCGCAGGCATTTTTCGTTTAGTTTTTTGCATTGAATTTGGCCTAACTAACTTCATTCTAAGGAATATAAATCAAATTTTATAGCAAATACTATATATGTATATCAAATTTCGCGCAAGATAAAGAAAAAATTATATTACTGCCAAGTATTGTCTTTTCTGAAAGCAAACTGAAAGCTCAAAAGGTATTGTGAAAATCTTGCTGGCAATTAATGCTTCATCTGAATCGAGACTAAGTATGCCTTTTTTCCGTATATAATTTCAAACATATAGTTCGCTCTTTCGTTATTTCTTTCTCTTCTTCTCTTTGAATTCCACTCTTTTAAGCCAAAAGTGTGCCGTACCGGTAAATTATGAATATGATATTTATACGTAATTTGGCAACATGACCCAGTAGCGAAATTCTGGAATTCTGAAACCAAATTATATCAAAATATTACTTTACAATGGACAAATTTTAATTTATCAGTTTTAAAATGGAAAATTATTTTGACGAGACATGGGTTCTGGGGGGCTCATGAACTACCCTGAGGTTAAAAGTTTTATTAAGCTTATGAAGAAGCAGATGATAAGTATAGGCGAGATGTCGTGAAATGATGAGTCCTTATACGCTCCAGTTTCCGTAACACGTGAATTGCAAATAAACTCAACTTTCTTTCTACACATAAAATCTTAATTTTCCTCTTAGGAGTAATTTAATTTATAAAGCTTAAAACATGTGCAACTCAGGTTTCAATCATATCAAAAATCATAAGAGAAACTTTGCAACAGTTAATAAAATCGTAGCGCATAGGTATGTAATAGTATCCGCATAGCTTGGGGCAAGTAATAAGCAGTGCTGCCAATAAGAAAAAAATGTTCGTGGCTAAATCGCATGGCAAAAAGTCCAACCTTTAGCTTACTAGCTAAAGTTAAAAAAAAAAGATTTTTGTTTTTATTGTGTTTAATGGATAGATTTCAGTTACAATATTTTAAAGAATAGCCCAGTAAACAATATGAGTATTTTCATACATATTTTATTTTTTTGTTGAGCTTTTATTCGTATGATGAGTTAGTAAAAGACAGTCCTAAAACGAACAGAAAGTCGCCTCAATTTTCTACTTATCTGGTCCATCATTATTAAGAACTCTTAAGAAATATTGTAAATATTCATACGAGTTCTTAATCAGAACACGCTCCGTCACTTTTTTCCAATTTACTAAATTATTTTTACAGCACTTGCAAGCCTGCACTTTTTGACGCTTTCCCAGCAAACAATTTAGTTTTTCTACATAACCAGAACATTAGTTCTGCTATCAGTATGGCAATGATTTGATTACTCTTTGCAATTGAAAGCTAAAATATAATAAAATCTTTATTGAATTTAAATTGTGTACTCCAAAATGCTGTTTAGATAACACCCTATGCAATGATTGCCCTATCATACTATAAGCTCGTTAGTCCGGAAAGCGTGGACACATCTGGCTTGACGGTGACTACGAAAAGCTGTTAATTAAACTGATAGTGACCATTTATTATCATTGGTTAACACGCTATATAACTAACTATACATCACGCAAATGCCAGATTTAAAAACTAAAGACTCATAACTCATAAGCTTCTGAGCCGATTTGAAAAAATGATACTTCATTCCAGTTGGACCGCAAATCTGATTAGAGTAGTGTAGATTATGCTGTAAAGCTTTTAAGCTTTCAAAAACCTATACAAAGAGTGCACTGTAAGCATAACCCTTAAACTACTGACACAATTTTGGCACATAACATATTATATATTTTTTGTAATGCCAATAATAAACCGATATTTTTCGACCTTTCCATGGTTTTCGATACTTCTATGAACTTTCCCGATGCTTCCCGATACAACTCGATACTTCTTGACTTTTATTAACTGTTTCTACGTTTCTCGGTACAATTTGATATATTCCTACTCTTTGGATACTCTCTTTATTTTTTTAACTTTTACTGACTTTTTTAATGATTTTCGATATTAATCGATACTTTTCGACCATTCTCCTCATATTTTTCAATACTTTGCGATTTTAATTAATTTTTTCGATATTCTTTGACTTGTTCTATATTTTTCGATATATTTTGACTTAAATCAAATTTTTTGGATTGCATTTAAGGTGAACCTCTGAATGTAATTGAATTGTAATTTTAAAAAAATTAAAAAGCGTGAAAATTTTAGTAACTTTGCTCTGTACTTGGAAATAAAATATATTTCGTAAAATTGTACTTCGGAATTCGGAAAAATGTACAAAGTATATAAACGAAAATTGATTTTATTGATTTGACGAATTGTCAAAGTATCAACAAGCGGTTTCGAAATCAGATCAACAGATCTTATACGTAAAAACTATGGCGTTATAAGCTCATTTCTAAAGAAATTAACTTACCTAGTTAGTCTGGTCATACGTTTTTGATTATTTCATGTTTGCATTTCATATTTAAGAGTAGGGAATTATAATTTGTATATATTTACAACTACTCCCAGTGGCTGATTGGCGGAAGGGTTTTCGGATCAATCTTTGCTCCAAAAACTACACTGTTATTCAACTAATAAATATTAGTAGTATTCCAATCTTACGGTGATATGAAGAGTTCACTTTTTATGAATTTTTCTCAGTACATTCTAAGAATTAAAAAAATGTTTCATTCATGAGAACGCAGGGCCTGTCAGTAATACCTTGTCAACAACAATTCGATATAAGTACATTAGCTACTTACTTCTACGCTGAGTTCAGTTTGCCCAAAATGTCAGATGTGACACCTAAGCCCTATATATATACTCGTATGCATTAATAGTAACTAACTGAACTGTTTATTTGCCTGTACTATTTTATTATTATTATTATTATTATTATTATTATTATTATTATTATTATTATTATTATTATTATTTCATTAACTTTATTTCATAAAGCACAGTAATTCATAAAATAAAATCTTACATATAGTACTATACATAATTAAAGGTGCTTAAATGAAATAGATAGGTACACTCATTTGTCTAACTGACAAGAGTTGTATGCACCAAGCTTAACAATAACTTATCTATACCATTGATGGGTTTTACAGGATTAGACTAATTCATTATCAAAAGAAAGTTAACATTAAAAGATTTTAAAAAAAAGATTAAATAAAACAATGAAGTATATTGACGAAGTTTAAGCTAAATAATAGGATTGAAAATATTATCAATAGTGAAATAATCAAAGGAGTAAAGCCATTTTTTAATGTTAGCCAAAAATACTGTTCTCACTCTCTCGCTTCTTAAATTAGCAGGTAGTAAATTATACAAACGGGGCGCTGTTACAAAAAAGAAACGTGTAAAATGAGACTTATAAATTGGTGGTATTATCATCGAATTCGCTGCGTTAACACGTAAATTATAATTTTCTAGAAGTCTAACTGAGTAAAAGCCGGAGTTGTCAAAAAATATTTTTAGAACTTTATAGCAGTATAAATGTCTTAGGGGGAGAATGCCAAGCGATTTAAAAAGATTGAAACTTGGAGTTCTGGAATTCACCCTACACAAAAGTCGAATTGCATGTTTCTGTTTGATGAGTAAAGGATCAATTTTGTTTGAATATGCCCCACCCCAACATACTATGCCATATTGTAGTTTAGACTTGAACAGACCATTGTAGACTAGTTTCAAAATAGCTTGACTACAGTATAAGCTAAGATGATATAATTGTCTAACTACTTTATTCAAATATTGATTCAGTTGGTACGTGTGACTTTTCCAATTGAGTTGGTTATCCAAGACAATACCTAAGTATTTAAAACTATCAACACGCTCAATGATAAAACACTTCTCAGAAAATTTTGTTTTCGTATCAAAAGAGATTGAATCAACACCACCATTGGTCAAACAGAGGTGCTCACAAGTAGGTGAATGATAAGTCAAAGGCAAGTAATTTGAAGTTTTATTTTTTAAGTTAAAAACCATAAACTTAGTTTTATTACTTATAACCATCCTATGATCTTTAAGCCATCTTCTTAATAAGTCAAGATCAGTATTAACATCTACAACTAAGTTAAATAGATTACACGCGGAATACGAAAGGGCAGTGTCATGAGCAAAAGCAGTAGTTTTACCTCTAAAAGGTTGAGCAAATAACGAACTACTATAGATTAAAAAAAGGATTGGACCCAAGACCGAACCTTGAGGGACTCCTAAGTTGATATGCTTTTGGGAACTCAGACTATTTTTGATTTTTACAACTTGTTTCCGGTTTTTTAAGTAAGAAACGAACCACTCAAAAATATGACCACGAAAACCTGCTTTAGAAAGCTTATGAAGCAATAACGAGTGATTCACCATGTCAAAAGCTTTGGTTATATCAATAAACAAACAAGCTGGAGTTTTTGATAAATTTAAACTATTATGGATTTCACCGGTTAATTTCAATAGCGCACTCTCAGTAGATCTACCACTTCTAAATCTAAACTGATCATTACTGAAATAATTGGTCATATCTAAGAAGGATGTCATTCTGGACTTTATACCCTTCTCAAAAATTTTTGAAAAGACGGGTAAAAGCGAGATAGGACGGTAATTATTTAGAATAGTAGCTTCTCCTTTTTTATGTAATGGCAAAACAATTGCTGTCTTAAGAGACTCAGGAAATACTGCGAATTGAACACTAAAATTAAAAACAAAACTTAGTACATCTGAAATTTGGAAAGATATATTCTTTAACAGAAAACTGGAGATACCATCAAGTGAAGTAGAGTTAGTTATTTTAAGAGATGAGATAATCTTTGAAATTTCAAGACTAGAAAATGGGTGAAAGAAAACGGTAGCAGGTTGCATTATATCTTGGTTAGATAATTCACCATAATGGTGTGTTGGGTCTTGGTAAGAACTCACATTAGAGAAGAATTCATTAAACAAATTAGCAACTTCAAGTGAAACCAGCGAAATATGGTTTCATAATGTCAAAATATCTACAAAACTGTTTTGAATTTTAGAAATTTAAGCTTATGGGATGAACGAGCATACCAAAATATTTCTAAGAGATTTATGAAGTTATTTATTGAAAAAGTAAAACTTAACTGGTTGGTACAGCCAGTCAGTGACCCTTCATGTCAATTTTTTTTTTGCTGGGATACCCAGAAACGTACAAACTATTCCCAAAATCTGCAATATTTGAGCATTGGCATTTAGCATTTACCGTCATAGAGCACTTAAAAACATAAGCATCTCGGAACGTAACAGTTGAAAAACATATAATACTCATAAAACAATCATATTGAAGAGCATACTCAGAAAGTTTGCTACTTTAACAATACGCTGAGGTACAAGATACTCTGCAGTTTTGCAAAATATTTATATTTTCTGAAAACGGGTAGCAGAGAAACAGCGCTGTTAACAATGCTGTGTATTTTGATAACTTTTTAACATTTATCTCAGCACACGTTTCGATCGAGACGATCGCGTTGTACGTTGTCTACACGCTCGCATAAACGACCATACAAAAGAAGCAATGAGCAAATGTCAGTTAAAAGCGCTTTTAAGCCAACACAATACAAATAGTAGTTGTGATAACGCCAAACAGGAAGGATCTGTCAGTGATTCGCAACAAGTGATCTTACAGCAGTGAGTAAATTGTTGGCCTGTAGTGTTGTGGTGGTGTTACAGGAAGAAATTTAAAAATTCAAAAATTGTTTACTATCGTAAAATAATTTTATCAATGAATTCTACAAAAGACTGAGCTTGAAATGAAATTAAAAACAAAATTAAAGGAGTGATGCTTTGAATAAAATAATTTTAGTTTGTTAAAATTAGCAAACACGTTATAGTTATTATTATGAAAAGGGTGTATTTTATTGATACACAACTGGTTTTTATTCTAATTTCGGAACACAAATATATAAACAAAAACACAAACTATATTTAAAAATATTACAAAGAAATTGTGTAAATATTATTCGCGAATTAATTATATTAAGCTGTGAACAAAAAACAAATCATTTTGAGCGGTTCGCAGACTTTCGTGTGAAAATAAAAAACTTAGTGGAGGAAAAAAAAGATAAGCTGATCGTCAAAAAAAAAAAAAAAAGTTACGTGAAAGAGCTAACAATTATTGCGCTATTTTCCCAAAGATGTTTTCGCACAAAATGCAGCATGGCGAAAAATCCAAACCTAAATATTCGCCAAAAATGTTGTGCTTTTTTGTATGCAGTAGGGCACAAATTGTCAGCAATCTTCCATGCATTCTATTTTGTTAAGTAACACTATGTAAACTGTGTGTAAAGTATCCGAAAATAAAATTATTCAACTATCAAAATTTATTTTTTCGCCTGCAAACAATGAAAAGGAACATTATTTGTTGTTGGTGCAAGGATAACTCATGGATTTTTCATCAAGTGCACCATCGCGTCAGATCATCATCGTGCAAGAGTTTGTTACCGAAAATTCTTCGAATTTCTGACGTCTCACTTCTTCCAACTGCTCAAGTTAAAGTACTATGTACTCCGAGAAAGGCGCTTTACGTCGCTTAAAACCATAAATACGAATCAATCCGTGAAGTGATCAATTTTGAAGGCGACAAAATAAATTTTTATGAATAAATCATTTTGTTTCGGTTTTAACTTTTTACACGGAATTTCTAACTTTTTGCCACTTACTATAAAGATTTCATACCATTCAGTTTTGTTTTCCTCAAAAATTTCAAATAATTAGCGTCATATTTGATTTTCTTATAAAGGAAAATCATATTTGTTTCATTTTTGCATGCAATGCTTACACACAACAAACTGTCAACAAATTGTTTATTTGTTATTTGTTCACAAATGGCACTAAAATATTTACTGCCTTATGCACGTCCATAGAAAATCTCATTTTCTTTCGACTGTTGCCATACATTTTTTATTATTATTTTTGGTATAAAATTTTGTTGCAGAGATTTATAGTTATTAAAAAAAATTATAAATTTTATTTGAGCAGGTCATTCAACTCTGCAGTATTGCTTTTAATTTCGTAAATTGAGTCTACCATCAGTGGCGCAGTATCACCTTTGAGCACCCGGGGCGACAGCAACATAGAGCGTCCATTATTTTCCACATTTAAGTTTTTTGAGACGAATATACAATTTAGGAGGAATTTTTACGTACGCGCCGCAGTCTGAAAGTTGCAAGGCTCTGAGATATCATCGCTAGGCAGCCGAAGGTCGAAGTTTCTATATGATTTTATCGTGACAGTCATTGCCATTACATTGCCTCTGCGTTATAAATTGTCAGCCAAATGAAATTTAAAAAAAAAGCTGTAAAAGAAAGGTACCATGATTTACCATAGGTATCTATTTCATCGCGTCTGCCTTTTATATTAAGAAATGTATCTATAGACAAAAACAGTTAAATGCAAGAGACAGACGTTATTGTTGCCACATTTAAAAGTAATTACATTTTTTCTATATTATGTGATTTATACTAACTTAAATGATTTTATTGTCAGGCAGATTGAGTTTATAATAAATATTATTTTATAAGAAACGAGAGGAACAACCTATGTCATTTATTTATTGCCGCACTTAAAGATTGCGATATCACAATTGCGCAAAATAATTTAGTACCAAATCATTTTATCGTGTCTGCCTCTTGACTGACTTGTTTTTTATCTTATAAAAAATGTTTATATGTATAGACGGCAGATGATTACCGAGTTGCTGTTTCGAAGGCAGACGATTTTAAGCCCTTCAAGTGTATATTACTAAGGTTATATTTATGTAAAATTAATACCGTACGCATTCTCTTATCTAAAACTAGCTATTCCACTTTTTCGGTCACTTATATTGTATTTATAGCTGCGTGCATGACGCATTCCATGCTAATCCGGACACCATTTGCAACTCTGATTTTTACATAAATTTTTTTTTCTTTTAGTACTGGTAAGTCTACCCTCCATAATTTTGTTAATGTTTTTTTTTCTAAATATTATTAAATCAAATTTATTCATAGGTCTACATACATATCTACATAATTTCCAGTACGACAGCTAACTGAAAAATTGAAATCAGTATAATTCAAAGTTGGGCTTGAAAGGAAAATGTTAAGCTTCTCAACTATATAATTAAATATATACGAAAAATCTGGTTTCTCTAAAAGTAATACACGAATTTGACACAAGCAATCCCATACATTTCGAAGAAGTGGCGACCTACACGTCTGCCTCTTGTATTTTCATCTTCTAGTGGCAATACTGAAGACATCGGGAAGAATTCTATGAAATTATTTAAATGCGTTTTTTAACATACTCGCAATTGGTTTTTTTTCAAAATGTGGCTGTGTGCACGTCTGCATTCTATATTTTCGTTATTTATATTGTGCCCTTAACATAATACGAATATTTAAGAGGCAGACGCGATAAAATAATTTAATTTTAATTTTTTTTTTAACTTCTCAATTCTTATTTTTTCTAATTTGCAAAAATTTGAACTAAATTGCATATCAATATCAGAGACGTTGAAATCATGTTCCTAAAAAATTAACCGGCTCTCTAGCTATCAATATTTACAAATTTTTGTTGCTCTGCACGAGTTTTTTTTTTTTTTTTTTTATTGGCTACATAAATTTTTTTAAATTGCAGCCAGGCGTCTAGCGTATAAGACAGCTCTGCATTAAGGTATGTCCACCATTAAGCTAGGTCTGTACCCACCTTAGCCAGCTTGAGGCTAAGGGTCAATATGCCTTGGATAAAATTTTGAAACCTTAAAAACTAATAATGTCTTAAAGAAAATGGTCATTGATTTTCTTTGCATATGCGTCATTCCAAGAACCAGCCGAGCAGGCAGCTCATGACGCGGTCAGGTTGTTGATTGCAGATCAAAGCCACGGATTTTTATTAAATGTATTTAAGTTTTTTTTTAAATTTCTTAAAAATTGGCCATTGTTTTTCAACAAAATAAATTTGGTGACTAAACAAAAAGGTCACTAAATTTACTAACCGCAAAATTTTATTTTGCCTTTGGCGACTAAAAAAAAGAAACTTTTCCCCAAAAACAATTTTCGTTTTTATACTTTTAAGGGAAAAAAAATTATTTTGGGAAGGCCGATAATTCATTGATTTTAACTTGGCAGCCCTATCACCAAGCCTTTGGCGCCCAGTGTGAGAGCTCTCTTCGTATCCGCCCTAGTCACGCCATTGCATCCTCTATAATTAATTGCAGGAGCGAGAATTAACTAAGTGATCAATCTCCGCTAAAACTAAATGATGAAACCCAAACGATTTTGATTCAGAATTTGATTCGAAGAAATCGGCAAAACAGTTTAGCGGAATGACATAAATGCTCTAATGGTCACACAATACTCAAGGTAATGGTAGATCATGTTGAGCTTGTAAGATTCCAAAAAGGTTTGTGGTTAAATTAAAGTAGCACATAGATATGTCATTTGCTTGAACTTGACTGTCAACAGTGCTAAACACTTGAAGTCAAATAGTAACAAAATTTCATTAATCAGCAAGCCACGAAATATTTTTTATTAAACATAAAAACCCACTACAGATATATTGTTTTCACGCCAAAAATATATCTCTCCTAGACAATGGCATATTTGTACAGATGTTTATGATAACTATTATCACCAATTCACGTTCTTTTTTGAGCTGATTGCAAACGTGAATGGTATTTAAATTGTAAGCGATTTAATTATCGGCTTTCAATTAAATTGTTAAAAGATTCGATTATTTGCCATCACAATCAAATGAGTTCTTATCAAAATGTTTGTATCGCAACTCAGGTTGATTGCATGTTGCTAAACGTGAGCTCTGTCAACCTATGACTTCAAGAACAAACAAACAAAATAACGTAATAATGAAGAAACACTTAAGAAAATTAGAAAAAAACGACTTTGCTCGTGAATTGAAAATACTCCAACTTGAAGACATAATTAGCCCTAACATTGACTTCGGTAAAAAAAAATTGTTTTACCTGTTTGATTTGTACGTGAGGACGACGAACAATAAAAAGATCAACACTTTGTATCGTACGTAAGGTCGTACGGGCGGACAGCACGATCATTGGCAGATGTATATCACAGCTCATTAAGTGGATGCAGTAATTCGCATTAATAGCACAGCAAAATTTTATTTCACAAAAACAAAACACTTGTAATTTAAATAATGCATTTGAATAGAATACAGCTGAGGTATTGAAAGATTTGAAGATAAAACTTAAATGCATACCGCAGCAATAACATGAAGATGCTACTACAAGTATAACCTTTACAAAGAGCTCTATCACTAAGGGTCTCAAAACTAACACCTTGAATCAGTTTGATAGGACTCCCTGTTCTTATTTTCATCCAAAAAAAGTGCTATATTACATCAAAAGCACATGGAGGTCTGTTATGTTATTCAGATAAACAAAATTAAGATCATCAAAATTCAGATAATCGTAATTCATCAATTTATAATTCTGATGTTTTAGAACTCAGATAATTCAAAGCTCACGCGATTTAAAATGTGGCTTTCTCAAAATTCTAATATGCAAAAACTTAGACGGAAAATGCAGATGAAATTCAAATTTGAATTTTTTCTAAGAGAAATTAGAGTATGAATTTAATTGTATGTACAAACAGCTAACCGAATTTCAAAACATCCTTATTTGAATTCGTCTGGACTCTATTAATTTAGCATTTTTTTATTATCTGAATTTTGAACAACATGAATTATGAATATCGGAATATTGTTAAAAGATATCACAGACCTCTTAGCAAAATACCAAGCTTTTGAGCTATATTAAAAATATCTTGTTATCTGGCATATATAACATAACAAAAGATAGCTGATATAAAAGTAGCCATATCAAATTTTATCAAAATTGATTAAAAAGTTTTAAAGAAATGGCAAACTCTGTGCTTACTGTGCTTAATCGCGGACTGAGACAAAATAAGTTGACGACACTGTGAATTCAATTTAAAGGGTATATTTATAAAACAATATTTTAAATAAAATGCAGTTATAATGTACAAAAAATTTTATAAAAATTTCTTGTCCAACGTTGAGTTGCTGTTTGTCGATGGTGGTTGTTTCTTGTGGAGTTGGTGGTTGTTTCTTTTTTGTGTGGATTTTTGTTTTGCTTCGGAAGGGTTCGCTGACTTCTTTTTAGAATTAAGTTGACGGATGTTAATTTTGCGCCTTTTACTCGTTGTTGTTGTAGCCGGTCAGATTGGTGCAATCGATGCAACCACAATAAGTAAACGGCAGCGCTTTGCGATGGATAGCAAAGACGAGTAGATATGTAGGCTACACACTAGTTATTGTTGTGCGTAAACACTCTGCTTCTCTTGAAAGCTGGCATACTACCCCTAAACTGAAATTTGATCCATCTTAATGTTTTGTTTACATTCTAAATATATACATATATATTTTATGAAACTTGGTATACGGATAGGCAAGAAGCATGAAGAGTACGACATACAGGATTAAATACTAACGCATCATAGCTAGGGCTTTGAACATTTTTGTAACCATGTTGTTTAAATTGATGAGCAAAATAGATTAAGTTTTATCATATCATAACAACATATTTTAATCTAACATCATATAAATATTCAAGCTGCGTCATTTGTTTCTTTACAAAAGTTCATAGATACGCAAACCATACATCTGTCATCTTACTATAATGTATATATAACAACGACAATCGCTGAAATGAAAAAAGTTTACGATTTTTCGACTTGTGGAGCCTCTCGTAAGCAATTTATGAACTATGTTTTAAGACAAAAATTCTAGTGTATTAAATTATCTCTGAAACGAGGTACATATCATTTGGAAATGAAGATAATCAAAATGTTCTCTTAAATATTACAAGAAGCAACTGTTTTCAAAGGTATAGTAGTGTGTCGAAAAGGAAAACAGCTTAAGTTCACGTAACATAAATAGATTTAAGGCCATTTCTAGATTATCTCTGGATAAAATTTCTTTCTCGTTTCTTAGTCAAATTTGATAGTACTTATTTATGTCGTATTTATGCCCAAAAACGGAAGGCAAATCGTACCAAGAGCTAATAGAAAATAGTTCGCAAACTAAGTACAGTCGATTTAAACTGTTATCCTGTGCTGTACTTTCCACAGAAGTATTGACAAGGACTGATATTGATATCGTGTTTGTTTAAAACAAAGAATTCTTATATCTACTTTTAAAAGAAACAATTTAAAACTTTAATTTTAAAAAAAATTTGCTTTTTCGGCAAATTTTAAGCATACCAACAGTACTTATTTAGTTTGCCGTACTTATTTTTCAAAGCGTACTTATTGTACTGACTGTACTTATTTCGGCCGAAAGCCTACCTAAAACGAGCGCACCAGTGGAGTGCGTCTTTTCATCCGCAAAACACATCGGGAAATTCGAATCCTCTCGGCTTAAAGTGAATACTCTAAATTCGATTTTGATTGTAAAAATAAATTTTTAGTATAAATGCGTGATGCCTACCATTTTTTGAAATCGCAGCTGCAAGAAGAATACACTTTCAAAGAGCAACAGCGCACCGAGGCTGCTAAGGCTAAGGCTGCATCATCTAATATAATGTCTATTGATAGCACACATAGCGAACATTAATTCTTCCTTCAAATTTCTGAGCATGATTTAAGTTGCCGTTGTTTTTTTCTTCGTTCCTTTTGATCTTTCTCTTTACTGCAATCGCATATAATTACACCATGGTTGGGAATTACACTTATTTGGACTAATTTTCAACTATTTTGATTTCAGGCAAATGTACATACTTTTTCAATCTCAAAGTTGGTATGCTTATATATACATATATACGTCGGTGTATAAATACAACTTTTGACCTTCCATGTCTGTAAAACTACTTGTAAATCGGAACTCGATAGCAAGTGATATTTTTGACTGCGATATTTTATACTACGTAGTTGGATATCGTAAGTAAAGAAAAGGAAGCGCATTTGTGGCACAGTACTAATATACGACCACTCGAAGAGGCCGACAAAGTATTTTAGCTCAATAATTGCAAAAGTAAGCTTGATATATTATGCAGTCAAAGTTGTAGAGGAAATAGAGATACATCGATTTCTTGCCTTAAGAAGCTCTGCACTATAAAATTTGATACATTTTTAATCGATTAAGATATGGCGTTTTCTTAACGGAAATGCCACTGTATGACAAGATTTAACCCACAATTCATCGCCTTATAACTTCCACTAAAAATCGCATTATTAAATCAAAAATTGTTATTTCGACAAAAAAAGTGGTGTTTCTAGACTTTACGTAGTTACGTCGCTTAAATACTTTTATAAATCGAGTTTCATGCCACGAAATATGCGACTAATTTCTCGTCGCTACAAAAAAATGTTTAAGCCCCTTGATTCTAAAAAATTTTAGCACCATGAAATTTCACTCTCTGAAGTAAAAGCCTCTGAAATCTTACCCTAATCGTAACTGCGAGATTACGTTACCAACGAAATTGTTTCCTTTAAACTAAATTAGGTCATGAAGAAACAAACAAAGAGTTTATTAGGCTTTCCACATTATTAAAACTATGATAACAACTTTAACTTTTAGTGTTGCCAAAAAAAAATTGCGCGCGCTCATTTCTATTTATTAATTAAGTAAACAGCAATTAAAAACCTGCGTCAATAACATTTTTGGTAGTCGTAAAACATTATACCTAAAGTAAAGTCATAAGACGCTAACGTTTTTCTTTGGACACACAAAATAACTCACTCAACTGTGATAGTTTACTATCATAATCAAGGCAATAATGAGTTATGTAGATGAAATCATCATAACAGAATTAAATAATCTTAAGACATTGAAAAGCGTTTTATAAGACATTCATAAAAAAATTACAATTTATTTTATTATCTTTACATCAGTGTAAGTCACTTAAGTAAGACGCTGATACGATTATCTTATGAAGAAACAATTCCCTTCATGCATCACGCGTAATAAATAAAACTTGTCCACCATAAGGTGATCCTGTTTTGCACGCAACTTTTATTTTTAGTGCTGAACTAGTTCTACAAGGAAAATCCCCATAATTCTAGTAATACAAAGAACTAAGAGCTATAATTTCAGAGTTTTATTTGTGTTAACTTTTGAATGCCACCATTAAGTTTTTGCCTTAATTTGTTCTCTTTCCATCGTTCTTTTTTTTCTTCTTCATATAAATGGATGAATTTCAATAATTCGTCACAGCATAAAAAGTACAAGTGGCATCGCAATAACAACCATTCGAAATTAATGCTGGAAGAATGTTGATCGTTGAAGTTCCTTCGAAGTCGCTGATTCAATTTATATTACTGGCACTTTTACTCTGTAACACGTTACCAAGAATAGCGGCAATAACTGATGATGCAGCAACAGAGCGAACGGTGGACAGGCAACAAAATCATCATCCCAAACAAAGTGATAAGCCGAATATTGTCATCATTCTTATTGATGATATGGTAAGTACTTATGCAATTGCTCAATGCAGTAAAATAAGAAATGTAATTGGTGATATGTTTAATTTGTATCACATAAAAGTAATCGGTTCATATCTTGCTTAAAACAAATATGTGAAAATATTGATTGTTAATGGTTTCTCAAGATCTAAGAAAATTAATTAGGCATCTGAAGGATTGGAAAAAAAATTTTATAAAAAAAGGATGTAACAAAAAAGTTGTTGGGGTTACGACTAAATCGGTTAAAAAGCTTTAAGCGACAGTGACGCTAGTGTAACATTTCAGCAAATTCCGACTTTTTCAACATTTTTCCGCATTATCAATATTCTTTCATAAATCTTTCTTAAAAGTCACTGATGAGTTCGCTCAGCAGCTAGTGCTTCACCGACACGAGAACGATACGATAATTTTTGAATTATCGTATCGTTCTCGTAGTGGCGCCAACTTTATCATCTCGTACTCGCAGTGGCGGACCTAGGATTCTCTTCAGGGAGGGACTGACATTTTTTTAGTGAAAACGCACATTGATTGAATTTTTCAACGAAAAATATTTATATATTTTGGTATATAACAAAAATGAAAAGGTTAAATTTAGCCCTTACAAAACATAGAGATCTTTTTTATCTAATCAATAGTCCAGTCGAGGGTTTCAAGACGGCGAGGTTTCTTCTGGCAAAATAATTCTACGATTTCATCTGAGCAGATATCGATTTCTTTATGAATATTTCCTAGAGCCAATCCATTCAATCGGTCTTCTGTCATCGTATATCTTAAATACGATTCCAATCGTTTTAATACAGAAAAACTTCGTTCTGGTGTTGCCGAAGTCACTGGAATCGTGGAAAATATTTGTAGTAAAATTGTGATGCTTGGGAAGAACGATTCCTTTTTTTTGCTTTTGATAATGACACATTCGAGTGATTTGCCGGTAAAATGCTCAAAAATTTAATTTGGAATTTTGATTTTAGTTCTGAAATCATATGATCCAAGTAAGGGTAGTATATCGCGGCTCTAAAACATTTGAGAGAGAAAAATAAATTAAAATAAAACTTGTAAGTGCTATCTTTGGCCCTACACTGCATTGAAAGTACTTTTTAAAAAAATGTAAAAAAAGATTGAAGAGGTTGAAGTCGAAAAAAATGTAAACTGTTTAAAAGAGTTCGAAAAGTGTTGAAACAGTTGAAAAAGACTTAAAAGACTAAAAAATATGGAAACCGTTAAAGTAAGTTGAATGAAATTGAAAACATCGAAAAATATGGAAAATGTTGAAAAATGTTAAAAAGTTGAAAAATGCGAAAAAATATGGAAATTGTTGAAACATATTGAAAGCGCTTGAAAAAGTTTCGGTTCAATAAATTCAAGTTTTGCTTTGTTCTAAGTCTTCTAATGTTTCAGAGATAAAGAGTAGCAATTCACTGAAAGTATCAACGCATTCATGCCTTTCTACCCATCTGGTCGCACACAATGTTTTTAAACGATTTTTTTTTGTTTCTGGACTCCGTTCGGAAATTTTATCTTTTAATTGTTGTACTCTTTTAGATGAGTTCGAGAAAAAGTTTGTCACTGATGAAACTGTTCGTAGCATGTTACGAATTTCAGAAACATCGCAGGATTTGCCTACGCACAGATTCAGAGAGTGACTGAAACAATGGGTGTAAAATGCTAAGGGTTGGTCTTCAGATATCAAAGCCTGAACTCCGTTTACTTTCCGAACCATAGTCGAAGCACAACTTCACTGTGGTGTGAATAGAGACTTGTCACTATATGTCGGCGTTGAAATGTCAAAAATGCTTAAATTAAAATTTAAGTAAAATAAATGTTTTTAACTTACATTAATTTTAAAATTTAAAATAAATAAATTTTAAAATAAAGATATAAGAAAGTTGTAAGAAGAAAATATGTATTGTTATTAATTTTTCATTTTAATTTTAGACTACGTCGTAGCAAAGAGTTCTTCTTTTGATCTGAGAAAAGACTTTTTGGTGGCAATGTTGTAGTAACTTGAACTTAGGAAACAATGTAGCCACAATTTGAAACTTATGTATTATTGCCACTATTACATAAATCTTATTTCATCTAATATTTCCTTAATAAATTAAATCCATTCAGGATTTTTTTTGACATTAATTTAGATATTTAAAACAGTAAATATGAAGATCTATGACTATTTTAGTTCGTTGTAGTCTTAGTATACAAGTTATGCGTATGCGCACAGTTCCATTAGCTGACTTCAATCAATGCACGTATAATTTAGTTAGATCTTAAGATTATTTGTTTGTTTGTTGGTGGTGTTGTTGTGCTGTATAAAGAAACCAAAAAAAAATGTTCGTTGATATATTTTCTACATCACAACAACACTTCACCACCACAAACAATTTTTTCGATTTCGATTTTCTGAAACGTTCTTGAATCGAAATATTTTTCGGCGGATGCCAGGGGGGCGTCTACAGCCCCCATAGCCTCCCCCTTGGGACCGCTACTGCGTACTCGTTCTCGTGCGAGATTTTTTTTTGATCTGTATTGTTATCGTATCGTTCTCGTCTCGGTATCGCCGATATTTCTCGCTTATTCTCGTTTACATTTATATATTTAATATTAGCTGGACCAGTGGCTTTACCCGCGCATTTCCCATTGTTCCACCCAACTTACATTTTACTCAGTCCTTACTGCAGATATTTGGGTCCATGTACAGAATTTCACAAATTGGTATAAGTACCAAGAATAGCAATCTAAGGGTTCTAAAAATTAAGGCGAAGAAGCATTATTTACAATTACTGCTACCACAGTAGCAGAGGCGGTGACATTTCATGCGGGGGGGAGGTTGTAGAGTCATAATTTTCAAAAAGCATGAAAATGTAAAAGTATATGATGAAAACACTTGAACAGTAATAGTAATCATAATTTATTGTTCAAAACATTACAAAACTTTGGCTATGACAATGCAAATGGTTCACGTCTAATTTCTCACCGTTCCCACACGGGGTCCACGTGGAGACAAAATAACTTAATACAGCCTGACGTTAAAGGTTTTACAACTTCAATTTGAATCAGCCTGAGACTCAAGGTAGAAACTACCTTGGTATGGCAAGCTGGCGAACCACCTCACATAGTAACATACGGTACTTTCAGTCTCTACCAGGTTGATTCGAAGTGAAGTTGTCTATCAACTATGATCCAGCTACGTCGAAAACGCAGCACTGTCACGATGAACGGAGCTTGATATCAGGAGGACTCAAGATATTTCTTCTCCCCGCACAATTGTTTTTACATACTGGGCTTTCAAATATAGATCTTTGTTCTTTGGTGGGCAATACCCATCCACACAATTTTTGGGGAAAAAGAACCTTGACCGTCATTGTCGCCGACTCTGCACGATAGAATGTGATGTGAATCCCCACATTATGTTTTGATTTGATATATTTGCGGTTTTTTGTTTTTATTTTCAGAAAAAAAATATGTTAACGTCAGTGCATACGCAGATGTATGTACAATTTTTTAAGCATACGTGTGTAGTATATGCGCGTTCAACGTTCTAAGGTGTTTATCGTACATTAATCAAGTGTTTATCGTACGATAATCAAGTGCTTTTCGTACTATAATGTAGTGTTTATCGTACTATAAACACCAACACCAGCACTACATTATCACCGAGAACGAGATATCGGCCCGACCCATTTCGTTTTCGCCCTCGGATATACGAGAAATAATAGGTCTCGATAACAATAACGAGAACGATATCGATCGATTCTCGGTGAAGCACTACTAGCAGGGGATGAAACTAACATAACTAGCTTTAGCCCATTTTTCTGTTTGATTCATCTTTCTTAAGTGTATTTGTTTTACTGTTGAGACCCATTTTACTGAGCAGTATGTTAAATAAACTGATAATTATATTCCTGGACATTTTTCAACACTAGTCCGACTTTCTCACCTTTGGCCAACTTTTTAACATTATTCTACTTATTAAATATTATTTAACTTTTTCAACATTTATGGACTCTGAATTTTTCGCGATTTTTTTCGGAATAACGTCAAGTCACAAGAAACACACAATTTGATAAAGTTAAAGTTTAACGACAAAACAATATCCAAATGATTTGATTAAGGGGTTACGCCACAATAAATTTTTGTAGAAATCGATTTTTTTGTTACCTTAAAAGATACTTTTACCTATCTACGTAGAATCAGGAAAAAACGTAATACCGAACACAAACTTGTTTTCATCGAAATTTTGACATTTTTTTTATAAGCGTATTAGAGCGCTTCACCCCGTATTTGATACTTTAAAAGTGTTCTTCTCAATACACCTACTTTGAAAATGGCACGCATTATAACCCGACTTACTTTCATAACATTTGTTTTAATCTTAACAGTAACTCGTAAGGAGTTTTCGATCTTCCGATTTTTTCTATTTTTTGTCAGCTTTAAGTGCGAATATAGGGGTAAAATCGACCTTTTTTTAAAAATACTTGCTATTTATGCATAAACTAAAATGTTTAAGAATTCAGTACGACATTTTTGAGGTATTCTCGATTAGATTAAGTCTGATGTTTTTTCTTTTAGGTTAAAATTAAAAAAAAAACATAGTGAAGGGAGAAGGCGTGTAACTTGGCCCTTTTTGTTATATTATTTAATAAATAAATTGTTTTTAATACTCCAATAGCTGCAAAACAATTTTCTACAATTGTTTTAATTCGCTTATACTCCTTTAGGCTTAAAAAAATTTCACAAAAAACATCGTCGATTTTCTACGGTTACAGTGGCTCATACCCTTAATCGATTACTTATAATTAGGGAGCCGGATACCGATATTTTTATATGATCTTATCAATCGTAATATAAAACGTATCGTTGTCGCTGCGTTATTAATTGAGAAAAATTTAAAACTGTAAGAAAAGGTACCATAAACAATTTTATAGCGTCTGCTTTTTATTTTAAGAAATATGTCTCAGCAGATAAATGCAAGTGGCATACGGTTATAAATTGCATTTTTTCCTTTGTTTTGATATACATGCATACATATACAAATTTAAGTGATTTTATCGCCTGACAGATTACGATAACTATCAAACTATACATTTGAAATTTGCAATATTACAAACATGTAAATAAAAAACTGAGTAATAAATAATTTTATAGCGTCTGCCTCTTAGTTGAATGATTCTTGAACTTAAAGAAAACATACAAATAGAGAAGGCCGACAATTCCAGCGTTGATTTTATGCACTTTTAGTGCATACTATTAAGGATATGCTATATGTATCTATAAAAAGCCAATACCGTGGATATGTTGTTAGGCAAAACTTACTATTCTTTTTTTTCGGTCAATAATATTTTTTTTCTGGCTGTGTATGTGGAGCTTCCTTCCTTCACCAAATCGGACACCATTTTGCTTTTTCCATCTCTAACTGTTATGAAACTTTTTTTGTTCGGCGCGGGTTGAGACTGACTTACATAATTCTTTTTTCTCCGATATATCGTAAACTGATATTTATTAGATAGGTTTATACTAACGTGATCAGTTATTTTTTACTGAAACGTGGAGCAGGAAAAAGCTGATGAAACTTTTTTGAAGATTCGTTTGTTTTTATGTACTAAAAAAGAAAAAAAAAAGATCCTCACTTTCACACCCCGGAAACATAGGAAATCAGATATTTCGAAATATTTTTAAGAAAAATCAGATATTTACCAATTGTTTATACAGTAGACGTCCAATATAACGTACTAACTATTGAACGGGTCAGTCGTTATATCGTAAAATTCGTTATATTGAAGAGTTTTTAATTGAATAACTGGCTTGTATTTACTCATATGCACACATACATATCTAGTCATAAAAGTTAAGTTAGTTTTTGCAATACTAGTTATTCTTGCGATCAGCTTTACTGGTTGAAAAAACGTTATTCGAGTTCAATAACACAGCGTTCGATATTTGGAATAGTGAACGCTTTTAGTGTTCGTAATTTAGAGACATCACTAGAAAAATTACAATTTGAAAAACTATTCGTTAAAATGGAAATTCGATATATCGTTGTACGCTATATTGGACATCTACTGTATTTACTAAAAAAAGGTCCTCACTTTTACCGAAAACCCTAGCAAAACAAGATGTTTTATTTTCAATGAAAACGCGGGCCACGCGGATCATATGGTTGCGTTAGCTTATACAGATTTATCTATATAAATAATACGAAATTGATAAAAATCGACTATTCTGACCTAAACAAGCAGAGACTTTCACCTCTCGTTTCGTGTATGTATTTTCAGCTTCGAAGGGTTAATACTAAAGAAAACAAAATTCTAGAATAAAACGATAAAATTATTTGATGGGGTTTTTTTTGAATCGGCATAAAAAAAAACACAAATAAAGAGATAAAAGAAATTCACTTATCTATGACATTGGAGTGCTCTAAATCCTGTTAAGTGATGAGTTACATTAAATTTATAGTGGCCCTCACTCCACTTTTGCAGGTGAAAAAGTTTGTTTTCTTTTTGTGTAAAATTTTACTTTCGAAGGTGGGGCTTTCTATCTTATAGGGCAGAATTGATGCTATTTAAAATGCACTAGTGTAAACGCCTGCCTTTCATAATTTCGTTATCTTCTCTTAACGCAATATATCAGAGGCAGACCCAATAAAATAATTTAATATAGGTTTTTTATACAACTTCAAAATTCATTTAAAAAAAGAGTGGCGCTATCTTCAATTAACTCTTACTTTTTCTAATTCGCATAGATGTGGATTACATTGCGTACATATTAGTACTAACGAAATATCTCAAAACTCATCTTCAGCTAAAGTACTTTTCGCATTCAATGCTTCAATTGCACTACTCCATTTTATTCAGTTAATCGTTTTAAATTTCCTTTAAAATTTCAGGGCTTCAATGACGTCAGCTTTCATGGCTCCAATCAAATTTTAACTCCCAACATTGATGCACTCGCATACAATGGGATTATACTTAACCGTCACTATGTACCCAATCTTTGTACGCCATCACGTGCCACACTACTTACGGGCAGGTACCCGATTCACACAGGTATGTTTCATCCTTCAGACAGGCACACACACATGCACATAACTTGCAATGAGACAAATCCTTTTTTTAATTAAAAGACTCTTAATATTTTAAACTGCATTTTTTTAACATTTTATTTTTATTTCTTTACACTTTTTGTTTCACTAAACTGCTGATGTTGATGGCCATCCAACTTGGCAGGCACCCAACATTTTGTGATAATCAACGATGAACCCTGGGGTTTGCCTTTAAGTGAACGCTTAATGCCGGAACTCTTTCGCGATGCGGGTTACGCGACAAATCTGGTGGGAAAATGGCATTTGGGTTTCGTGCGTAAGGAACTAACACCCACAATGCGTGGCTTTGACCATCACTATGGCTACTATTCGGGTTACATTGATTATTATGACCATACGCTGCACATGCTGGTGAGAGAGCTGGAAGGAGCGAGGGAGAAGTTAAATATAAAGAAAATGAATTAAAAGTGATGAACTTTAACTTCATTGCAGGACCGTAACTATACCGCAGGCTTGGACTTTCGACGTGACTTAGAGCTCTGGCCAGAGGCTAATGGCACATACGCTACAGAAGTGTTTACGCAAGAAGCTGAGCGCATAATAGAGCAGCACAATACGCGAAATCCACTTTTTCTGCTAATGAGCCATTTGGCAGTGCACACAGGTAATGAGGATAATCCGATGCAAGCACCGGAAGAGGAAGTACAGAAGTTTATGCACATCTCTGATCCAAAGCGAAGGAAATATGCAGGTGAGTGTTTAACTTTCGAGTATTTTGGCGAAAGTTATTGTGTTAATACAGTCAAACCAAGGGGTGAAAGGAGGTATGTATACATAGAATAAGAAAAAAGATATGGTGTGATGTGTGTGAAAATGTTGAAAAACTCCTTTTTATTTTAACTTCACTTAAGTTCTGAGTATGTCATCGGTAGTGCCTTTTCAAATCAACGTCTCAAAAGAAAAACACATAAAAGTTTCCTTTTTCAGGAATGATCTCCAGTTTGGATCGTAGCGTTGGACGCACCATACGAGCGCTTGATGACAAGGGTATACTTAACAATACGATTGTGCTACTATACTCAGATAATGGCGCTCCTACTATAGGCATTCATTCCAATGGCGGATCCAACTTTCCTTTCAGAGGGGTAGAAGACATTTTATTTTTAAAATAAGACGCTTCATTTAAAAATATGAAACTTTCTCTTGTAGCAAAAAGAAACTCCTTGGGAAGGTGGAATTCGTTCAGCCGGTGCAATTTGGAGCCCACTGCTTAAGCACAAACGTTATGTTTCTAATCAAGTGATACACGCTATCGATTGGTTACCCACATTGGCCACAGCCGCAGGTGTAAAGCTGCCGAAAGACTTAAAATTGGATGGCATTGACATGTGGGAAAAGCTAAGCCATAGACATGAGCCACATCCACGTCGCTTGTTGCATGTGCTAGACGATATTTTGGGCTATAGTTCCTATATGCGTCACAACTTAAAATACGTCAATGGTACTCGCTTTAATGGCCATTTCGATGGCTGGCTAAGTGATGGTGTAAGCGAAATCGAGGAGGAAGATCCTCTGACGGCATACTATGTACAAGATGTGCTCTCTTCCGAAGTGCATAATACATTGGGTTATAAGGGATTGAGCAATTCACATATGGAGAGCATGCGTAAGGCGGCTACGCATCGTTGTCCACCAAGTGAATTGGATGCTAATAATGAGCTGTATCGTTGTGAACCACTGAAGGCACCATGTTACTTTGACATCGTGAAAGATCCTTGTGAACGTTTCAATTTGGCAAAAATTAATCCATATCAACTGAATCAGCTGGCTAAGGAAGTACATCGTTATCGTGCAACGGCAGCGCCATCAGCACGTGTAGCATACTCGGATCCATTAAGTGATCCTGCGCGTCATCAAGGCAGCTGGCAATGGTGGTACACTGCAGACAGTGGCGCTGCAGGCCGATCATCATATGGTACTAATTTAGTGAGTTTGATGTTAAGTGGCTTGGCTTTAATCATCGCTAGCATCATTTCATAGTGAATTTATTTACTTTTTTTTAAATCATATATAATTTTAGCGTAAGCTTAGAAGACCCTTCCTTTCGGGGGGTGTGTGTAGTACAAAATTTTCTACTGTTTAATGTTTTATAAAAATAGAATTTTTCAATACAAAGATTTTATATTTTGATCTGAGTATGTCAAATGTTGTTTAAAAAGCTTTCTTATTCTACATCTATGTTAGCTTAATAGAATCCTCGCAAGGGGATGCTTTTTTGAGCTTTCAAATGCATTTGCTTTAATGCTTAGAAATCAAGAAGATTAGTTGCAATATCAAAATAAGCCACACATTTCTCTCATTACTTATATAGAGACACAAAAAAGGGGATTCACATATTAAAATTTGTTCTTTGCTTAAAACCGCAATCTCTTGCAACTCCGTAGCTAGCGTGCAAAATGGCATTAGCATTAGTAATTCATAGACATTATGGGCAAGTATTCATAGTGGATGTGGCATCCACTTTGGCAATAGCGCCAAAAATAATAGAAAATCGACCAGTATCAAATCGCCACAAACTTCCCAGATATAAAAAAAGATTGCTAAAGGAAAATCGCCCGAAATTCAGCATTACTTTGAGATTTTATCTGCGATCTTTTCTATTAATTATAGATATAGCCCAAAAAATATATCAACCGGAGAATTTCCAAAAATGTCGAATATAAAAAAAGTCAAATTGTGTCTTGTAACAATTATTTCTTATTAAAGATAAATAAAGACTTGTCCAGATAAGTTTTCCCGTAAGTAGTCTTTTGTATGTGATATTTTCAAAATTGAACATGAAGTTGACTTTCGTTAAAACTTATCAATTCCTTATCATTTTTCTAATGATAGAATATGCTCAGATAATACTCTTAAAACAATCAGATAAATTAGCATGCGAGTACTCAAGATATCTTACTATATAGAAATATTGATGATTCGACTAGTCAGAGTAATTTCAGCTTTTACTCTCTCGAATAACGCGATTTGACACTTTTAATTTTTTACCACAAAATCCGGCTCAACACGTTGTTAGCAATAAGGAAGGTCTTTCGCCCAACTATCGTTTAGTTTTGGAACTCTCTCAGTGACCACAATAAGCTCATTGAACTCTTTGAATTTCTTGTCAAAACAAATATTGATCAGCCAACATTCTGAAGTGTTTCTTCTGAACTGTATTTCGTACACAAAGCTCAAAAGTTTAAGGGGCTTCCCGTCATATAAATATGTATATGGTTAGATGCAAAGCACGGCCTTAATGTTGCCAGGCTGGGTCTTTGTCTTCATGTTATGTTAAGTAAAAAGTGTAATAATTATCAATTATAGCTCGAACGTCATGACAAATAACTGTGTATGTGTATATTAAAAAATATCCACATATGAAATGAAACAATAATTCCGAGCCCGATCACACAATAAATATATTTATATCATATTCAACAAAAATCGTATGAAAGAAACTCTTCCTTATGATTCTAACAAAAACATTATCACTCGACATAAGCGACATGAGCTCACATGCGATCAGAGTTATCAATCAGAAATGTTGGCTTAAACATTCAGGAAAGCAGGGCAAAGTCCAGGCCCGTGCGCAGAAATCATCCAAGGCGTGGGTCTTAAGTCGGATATTTTATGTCAGGTTAAGATGTTCGCAAAGGAAGTATTTTTGGCTATAAAGCACACAAAAAATACAGACATCGCTTTATAAATAAATTATATATACATGTATGGTTATGTGTGTGCAACATATACATAGATATTATATACTTTTAAAGTCAATAAGACAAAAATATATAATAATTATTTTTCACTAGTTCTTTGGCCCAAAACAGTTTTTTTTTATTTTCAAGTACCAAAACAAATATATAAATTTTTTATTATTGATTTTTTTATGGGCCTTGTATTCAAAGATTTTTTAAATCCCACTAAAGAATTTTTGATTAGTTTGCAGTTCAACAAAAAAAATTCTTTTTTTTTTTCAATTTTCTTTTTATTTCAATTTTCTTTTCCATGCAAAATAGTGAATATCACAAGAAATAAAAGTTTTTTGACCAAATTATTGCTTTTGTCTTGTTCAGCGATTAATATAAATACATGAAAGACACAAGTCCTCTGACTGGTATTCTGAAAGTAAGCCTACATTTCGTTTGATTTTACCAGCATCAAGGGACAGTAAACATTTTTAAGAACACTTCAGATGAAACTCGCTAACTTTAATTCTTAATGGAATCGGCTAATTTTTCCAAAAGTTTACTTAACTTTACTTATATTAATTGAGTCGACCCCGTTCAGCTGATCTTCAGACTTTGTTGATCTAAGGTAGAGACGACGTCGCATAGAAAAGTTGTCGCAGAATTTGTTCACAAACAGATAAGACCTTATAAAGCTTTACCAACAGAGCCAAAACAGGTTTCTGGAGGTATTAAATTGGGAAACATTTTTAAGCATGATAACATTAGCAATACTTCAAATTTTTTGTGCTTCTTGCAAAATAAAATTTTTTAATGCAAAAATAAGATATTTAAACTACCATTTTCGCTTGGATCTGATTCGTGAGACATCGGAAGTGTCGAATGCATTTTCTAAATTACTACGAGAATAAGCTGCGAACCTATTAACTGATCTCAACAAAATGGGTATCATTCGGTATATAGGATACATACCTAAGTAAACTTTTAAATGTGTTTTATATTATACCTTTTATACCTATTTATATTAAGATGGGTCAAATAAATCCATTTTTTTTTTTTTTTTTTTGAATCCGACAAACGGAAACTAGTTCGTAGGTACCTCTAGGAAGTACCTACCAAATCTGAGCTTTTAATATTAACGGGAAGATTATGCTCATCATAGTTTTCCATTTTTAATTTTGTCTCATATAAAAATGATCATATCTTATCACCAATAGATTGTTAAACCAGTTGTATTGTCAATATCTATAGGAAACTAAACGCTCTACAAAAATGATCTCAAACACTTTTAATATACATATATTTCTATATATATATTTATATATATATTTATTGAAGAGCTATTAAAATCAATACGCATTGGGATTCTACTGCAAATATCTTCTAAATGGTTAGAGTAATTGATTAACCACATGAGACCTTTTTTGTAGAGCGTTCGATTTCCTATAGAAATAATTGAAGCTCATTTGACAATAATTATTTTGTAGTAAGTTACAAAATTCAAAACAAAAAAAATAATTTTCCTTAAAATTCTTCAATATTTGACCTTGAATATCTTTCAAATGGTAAGATTAATGAAAAAAGTGTTTGGAATCATTTTTGTAGAGCGTCTAATTTCCTATAGATATTGACAATACAGCTGGTTTAACAATCTATTGGTGATAAGATATGACCATTTTTATATGAGACAAAATTAAAAATGGAAATCTATGATGAGCATAATCCATCCGTTAATATTGAAAACTCAGATTTGGTAAGTACTTCCTAGAGGTACCTACGAACTAGTTTCCGTGTGTCGGATTCAAAAAAAAAACATTTGATTTATTTGACCCACCCTAATTTCTATACATATAAATGTGAGTTTTTTGGGAACATATTGTCAATAAAAGTCTATGTAAAAAAATGTCCAATGAGTGGGGCTAGAACCCCCAGAAGCCCCCTCTGTACACGGCCCAGGCAAAGCCGTATAACTCGAAACTTTGTATAAACGTTTTTCTCAGGAGTTTTTAAGGATGCAGAAGTCACTAACAAATATTCGCTTCTTAAAAAATTACTAAACTGTTTCATTGTGTTATTCAAGAGCACATGCCTATATTTAAATTCTTACATTTGTGATCAAAAAAGATTCATCTAAGTTGATTTTTCAAAATTCCCATGACCTCTAAGTTTGTAGATTTGCTGCTGGTAGATATCTTTTCGTGTAGTCAAATAGCAGTAATAGGTTAAAGGCACTTCCAAAACAGCAAGTACTTGGCGGTGGGCGGTCTTATCAATTTTCAGTTATTATTCACTAAATATTATTATGACTTTTTTGGACCTTAATCGGCTTCTTCGACACTTATTCGACTTGTTCAACATTTTATCGAGTTATACGACACTTAACATAAATATTACAAATTATCATCAAATTCATAAAACATCACGGCGCAAATGCTTGCACTTACATGTTTCTTCTTATTAGAGTTTTCTTTTAAAAATTAAGTTCTCCTCACAGAAATTAAAATCTGATAAAATATTTAATTTAAAATAATTATGTTAGAGTTAAGGTAAATGTGCCAGAGGTCTGTTAACTGTGCGATTACATAATTTTGTAACGTTTCGTTTTCTTGTATAGTGACCAAAATAAAAAAGGATGCACCCTCCCCTTCGAAAATTCCCATTCCGCGATGCTCCGGCTGGCGACAAATGAAGATACCGAGATAATATTTGCCTTATTGTAAATAGCATTTTAATATATTAAAGTTATTACATTTATTTTAATATTATCGTGTTTCAAATTTACAATATATTTTTTGCACTTACATATATTAAAGTTTAAACAAATTTTAACAAAAAAAACAATTTTCTTTTTTCGAAATCGAAGTTGTACGGCGACGACAAATTGAATATTTTGAAACTTAAGTACAATATACTAAACATTTGATTACACTGTACAATAAGATGCAGATTTTTTTGTTTCTTAAAATAACAACTAACAAAATAGCACGCAATATAAAAAATGGAAAAATTGGTTTATGAAAAGAATTAATACTTTTTCTCAAATGAATGCGCGTGTAAATTTACCAATATTTTGTGTAAGTTCACGAGTAGTAAATACGAGTACGAGTAAATGGACGAGTTTTTAGACTTAATAGTAAATTATGTTTTTTTATAAAATAATAATTCTTCTCTTTTTGTACGAGTACTTAAATTTCGTTGTTGTTGTTGTTGTTGTTGGGATGATGAAATCAGTTCCAGTGCCCAATTGATATTGCAGAACAGAACAACTATTCGATCATATTAAAAAGTAGACAGGAGAATATCATGCCAAATATCTGAAAGATGAAGAAATCTCTTGTGTACAACAATCACATTATTGAGGTAATTTTTCAGTAAGCTACCATAATAATTGCTACGCCCACTGCTGAACCGCCAATCATCGCCGCATGATCACGTATGAAGTGTGTTGCCACATAGAGACAACCCTGGCCGTAAAGATTTGTTATGGTGGGGAAAATTGTGCATTCCTTGCGTTGTCCGCCGAAAACCTCTTGGCAGCAAGATTCTGGAATTGGGCCGAAACGATTCCAATCATGCCATGAATCAACACCACAGCATTGCAGACGAGCCTGAGTTTCATCCCAGGCTTCAGTGATGGCGCGACGACTGCCATAGAGGCCAATAGAGGAACGCATCTCCTAAGCAAATAAAATAAATGTAAAAATTGCATCATTCAATGAATATAATTTTGTTTGTTTTGTAAACATGAAGGTCAACTTACTTGTCTCATCGTTTGTTGCACTCTCTCTCGAAAGACGTAGCCCAGTATGCCGCCAATTAACATCGTTACAAATATTAGAAACAATGCAATAAAATACTGTAATGAAAATTAAAAGTTTTAATTATATGTACATGACTTAAGTCCACCCCACTCACTGTTAAGAGCAGACATTTCACTTCTTTGGCCGCTCCAATGCAACCCAAAAATGATAGTAGACAGATGCAGATTGATGTGATAATTAGAACAATAACAGCGCCGGAAAAGAGATTTGTGCCCAATAATTCATTTAAGAAACTGCGATCGGCTAGCGTCCAAACGCTTAAGCAAAATACTATAGCGCCACCAATCTATAATAATTTTTAGCAAAGTTATTGAAAACTTATGTTTCATATGTCTTTCAAACTCACAAATATTATCAAATTAGACACAAATAAGCTGTATTTGACAAATTGTCCACAGCTGTCCATGCGCGAGCCAAATCCCATGTTTTCGTCGTCCTGAAACAAAGAAAAAATTAACTTTTAGTTCGGTCGTTAATGGCGCTTTTCTGTAAAATTTACAAAACATATGGTGCTGTGTTACGTCCGAGAAACGTTTCAGGGACACAAAATGGCTAGAGGGAAGCACCATCCGAAAGTAAAGTGGAAATGGAATGTTTTTATATTTTATTCACACAGAAACGCCTATGATTTAGCGCAACACCCGATAGTGTTTAAATCACTGATGGCATTTGGGTAAAATGTACAGAATCGAGACTTGAAATGTACTTTTCAGAGGCCGAATGTACTTTTTGTTATTTGTCTTGAACTGCAAATTTTACTAAAATATACGAACATTTTCTAAAAATTACTAAAAACTTAAAGAAAGAAATTTCCTCACTTTTTTTAATATATGTAAAGGCTAGGATCGAGAAATTTCCTCACTTTTGGCATTTCAAAAACCCTAACAAAATGAGATATATTTCACATTAAATTACAAAATCTACACATTGCGAGTTGTTTTCATTTTTTTTCATTGACTATAAAAAAACGTGCGAATCATAAATTTTCACTTTGCAATTATTTCCATTTTTTCATTCACTAAAATATCAAAAAAAAAAGTAAATTATTGCAAAATTTTCAAATGTGCGGAAAATGTTCTGAAAATGTGCTGAAATTTTATCAAATATACTAAAAATGCGGCAAATGTACCGAGTGTACTGAAAACTTCTCGAATGTACTAAAGATCCAACAATGTCGCTCGTGTCTAAACGAGATGGCTCAACACTTTAACATTCACATCATCTGGGTACTTGGGCATAGGAACATTGACGGCAAGGCAGGGGACTACTGCACAAATTCCTCAGGACAAGGAAGGTGTTGGCATACCACTTGCTACCTGGAAGTTACCTCTTAAAGAAGAAATGGTAAAAAATGCTAACAAAAGATGAACTGAAGGGTCAACTTGTAATATATCTAGGCAAATCTGGCAGAAATGGGATGCTAAGCGTTCGTCAGAACTAATTTCTCGCACAAGACATAGTGTCTCGTCAGTTGTTGCAGTCATAACTGGCCACTGCCTCATCGGCAGACATGCGGAGAGATTAGGTGTTAGGTCCTTTGACTTCTGTAGAAGTTGTGGAGATGTGGAGGAAGAGGAAAATATTAAACATCTTCTCTGCTCCTGTTCCGCACTTCCTAGAAAACGCCACAAAATACTTGGGTCGTTTTTATTTGATGATCTGGATTACATTAGACATTATTTAGTTTCATTATGAAATCTGGTTGGTTCAATGAGAGGGTATAGTCAGACACCCCGTGGTATCACAATGGATCACATTTGGTCTAAGTGAGTCGGTTTTTCGTAACTGACTGCCACTCCTACCTAACCAAACCTACCAACGATGATTTTTCATGACGCGAATGTACCGAAAAAAGAACAAATGCACCGATAATGCCATCACTGGCTTAAATTGAAAAAAGGAAAACGTCTTTGATTTGGATTCCAAAAATAATGAAATTCAAAGTGACAAATTATTTCATTTAGATATATGAAAATTAAACGAAGTTCGTTTGAGTCCTCATAACTCACGCACGTCTGAAGGTTTTGAGCAAAAAAGTTTGGAAAAATTTTAAAGGAAAATCGGAAAATCGCGGTAAATCGATATAGGTTGTGAATTTTGAAAAATTCTTTGAAAGCAATTTCATGATAAGTTACGCCTATTAGATCACCACATATGTATTAATGTATGTACATGTTGATGGAAAAGATAATGATTCATAGGATTTTATTAACTCTATTAGCTTTCAGTTAATGAATTTTAAATTGCAAAAATGCATCAACTTCGAGCAGAATAAAATAATTATCATAAATTTAGTGCATTGACTGGTGCTTTTTTACTTTGTATCATATAATGTTAAATGCATTCTCAATGAATTTGGCAAATTTACAATCGAAATTTGATACCTGTACTTTTTTTTGCAAAAAACTTTTAATGAACTTGAAAAATTTGGTTGTGAAACAAGCCAATGAAAAAACTACTTTTTTTTTTGATTATTCATCGCGTTAACAATCGAAATGGGGATTCAAATTTTCCATTTATCGTAGATAAATTTAGATAATGATGGACAAAATTGGGTTTATTAATTTTATGCACAATTCATCAGTTCAATACTTATGATTATTGTACATATACAGACATATCGTTCCAGTATCTTACTCTCATATTCAATAAGTACCAAGCTATGCCAATTTTGCTGTTTCACTTGTATAGAGGTAGGCGTGGCAATGCTTGAATCATCTCAATATACTATATTTAAGATATATACCGTTCTGAGATTTCATTCGGAAAGTAGGCGTGGCAATAGTTCAAATATGATAGTTTTTACTGTGGTTATTGCAATAGTCTACAAAATATAAAATTGAAATCAATCTTTCGAGTTTTTCCATGCCTTTGAAAATCAGTTCAGTTTGAAATATCTCAAAAACCAAATCTGATTGAAAAACTTTCGAAATCAGTTGACAAAAATCACCCAAGACAGTGAACTTAACACTATGAAAATTTGTTGGACAGCGTAATCAAAAGAAATGTGTGGCACCTTTCCTTTAAATGCGTTTCTAGCCCACGATTAATTTCTATATAAATTTTTATAATGTATAAAGAAGAAGACAAATTATAAGCATTTGGCTCTAGGGATAAGTGAAATAATGTAGGTGCATACACGACTGTTTGAGCACTATTATACTTAAAAAATTACTTACTGAAATGCACATATATACACAATATGTCCTTCAAATAACCGAAAGGGACTTTTCACGTCGTTCATGGTATCTCCATCGATTGATTAACAAAATTCATGAGGTGGCTTATCTCAGTAGGTTTGTATACGTCGTCACAAAAACACGATGGAACAAAGGGGCAAAATTCACTTGGAAGTGTCACTTTTTGTGACTTTTTGGCCAAAAACCAAATACCCGTAGCCCAACATCCACCCTACACGTCTCATCTGATAAACGAATATATCAAAGAAATAAGAGTGGCTGTGACGATGGTAGTGGACTCCCTTGATGAACCAGCTATACAAAAATTTATATGACCGCAGTACCCGGTCATAACACCAATGGTCATAACCCCCAAAACTATTTTGGTCCATATGTCCTTATGTCATAATCTTCATTTCTTCTCTTGGCTTATGATCGATCCTAAGGACAGAGATAGTCCCCAAAAACAGTAGCACATAACGCCAAATAGTTTTTGGCTAATTGCATACAACAAAACTAAACTAATTTTTAGAAATATATAAAATTTCTCATGTATTTCCTAGCAAAACAAAAGTGGTCATAATACCCATGGTAGTTATGTGCATTGTTATGAGTAGTCATAATTTCAAAAACTATTTTAGGGACTATGACCGTTTTTCAGGTGGACATAAGGCCAAACATTTTTTGAGCATAATGCCCATTGAGGGTATGACACGGTACCGCACCGTTGACGGCACACAACGTTGTATCGACACATAAGGAACACAATTATTTACTATATAAAAATCAGCTTTTGTCTGTTTGTCTGTCTGTTTCTTATGGACGCGAAAACTATCCGGCCGATTTTGATGAAATTTTTACAATATGTTTATATCGATCAGACGGGTGTCATAAAACTTTTAAGTAGGGTGCATATTTAGGCATATTCAAATTCACGAAGACCGGTTAAACGATTCACACCGAATATACACCACTTAGCATTTATATTAAAGGGCATAGCTAAGGCAATACTTTTATTTAGGGTGGCCCTCATACAAACAAATATTTTTAAAATGAAGTTTCACAAAAACCACTTCATCGATTCACAGGCACAGCTTAGGCTATAAAACTTTTATTTAGGATGCATATTTAGGGTGGCCCTTATTCAAAAATATTTTTAAAATATCATTTTGACGGCTAATCGATTCACACTGAATCTACACCATGTAGCTGTTATATTATGTGACACAGCTTAGGCTACAAAACTTCTATTTAGGGTGGCCTCACACAAAAATATTCTTAAAATAACATTTTCACAAGGACCACTTTAACAATTAGGACGAAATTTTCAATTTAAGGTGAAGCGAAGCGCACAGGGTAATTCTAGTTTTGAATAAACGTAACTATTTTTATAAATATTGCACAAACAGACATTTCGTTTTTTTAAAACCCGACAATTATATAAAGAGCATGCTGTGTACATGTGGATCGATTGCTAAATCGATTTACTCCATAAAACAAATATTTCAACAATCAATCACATATGGCATCTTCCAAAGATTGTGTATAGCAAACGAAAAATATGTCTGAACAAATTCTTAAAAAAATTTGTAACAAAAATAGAATTACTGAGACATAGGAATATGCAAAAATTTTGAAAATTTTAGTTAATCGATTTTTAATATCGAAACGGCAATCATTTTACTTTCAGCATAAGAAATCATTTCCTTCGTCAAATGAACGTCCATTAAAAGAGAAATTCTATTGACAGCAATTACACTACAACTTAGATATTTCAATTAGATATTTTCTTTGTTTTATTTTTGCAAACACTTCAGCACAGTAAGCTGACAGCAGTAAATTTCATGGTTCATTAACAAGTTAATAGCTAAGGCTAACAAGAGATTCAAACAAACGAAGAAACCCACAAAGGTGCTGGTCGACACTTACGAGTACTTTCAACAAATGCATTCGAGTGTTTACAACTTTTTTGTGGTTTTTGCAAATTAAAGTACACTAAATTGGCACAGTACGGCACAGCACCGCGCAGCACGGCACAGCACTGCACAGCACCGCACCGCACTCTGCTTGGGAACAATGTATCGCTTTCATTATTTAGGAGTTTTTAAATTCAATTGTTGTTAATTTTAAGTATTTTTACATTTTTATTACTACTGCCATAATTTTCCAAGTATTTTCTTGCTGTTGCTTGAGAGTTTAATGTTTGTTTGAAATATTTGTGGTGGCAGATAGCTAGGTACATAGGTAGGTAGGTACACACGTACAAGGTTCTTAAAAATTAACAATGACATTAAAATTTGTCGGCGATTTGCTGTGTGAATGCAATTAGCTGAAAACATTAAGAAAGCAAAAAATTATAACTTCAATTTACAAAATTCACACACAGTTGACGCAAAACAATGACATGCATTGTGCGAACAAAAAAAAAAGTATTTTCAGTTTGGTGTTCCTAAGAAAAATGTCAAATTTATATTTGAAACACAAATTTTAGAAATTTTTATTATGATTTAACTTTTTTATGTTTAAATGCAAAGTGTCTGCATCGAATTTTATAGCTGCAAAATATTTAGTAGAAATAAGTCAGAGCCTATTTCATGCATGCTGTTGTATAAATTTATTCAAGGCTTCAAAATCGTATTTGTCAACATGAAGTTTTTTTCGCATGATTCATCAGGGCGAGCAATGACTGTTCTTCAAAGGAATATATGCATAAATATTACGAAACTTAAACATAATATTATTGTTCTTGGAATATTTGGGAATATTCTGCGAAGTATTGAATCAACACAAATTTCTTAAGAGTTCTTATTGATGCTTGGCTTGATTGATTTTAAATCCTAAATAGTTAATTACATTGACATTGCTTCACTCAACGAAAAATTACATAGCAAATTTGTAAATTTTGAATTTAGCTTAAAGCTGCCAGTTTTGAAGTTGAGATTAGTTAAAATAACATTTTTTGCGTTTATTTTTAACATTTTTTGAATTTCACTTCAATCAATAAAAACTACAAATTGAATTTAGAATTTGAAATATATTTTTGCTTTACATTAAACACTTTGCCATTGTAAGTTTTATGTAAATGAAATCAATTTAAATCAAGGTGGATTCTTTTTGAATTCAAATCAAAAATGTTGCACTTCAATTTAATCATTTTCAACTTTGCCGCTAAGTCATAAGCTTTTATGGTTGAATCAATTGGAGTGTAGACAGTGAGCTTAGACCGCCCTTTTCGCCAGAAAACTTGATTAAGAGTATCGTACAGTCAATATCAGATTTAAGAGAAAGTGTACCTACTCATATTTTAAAATTTTATTTTGTTTTCAATTGAATTTTCCTCCAAACGCCCACACTTGACCCGTAAATCCGCAATTAAGCAGTGATGGAGCCAAAACGTAACCGTTCAGGCATTAATGGTATTATCTTCTTTGGCCGTTTTTCTAAAAGAAATATTTACCAATGTGGAAAGGCCGAAAATAAGTTTTGCACATCGTGTTTTTATACCCTACACAAAGGATATATTCACTTTGTCATTCCGTTTGTAACGCATAGAAGGGGGCTTGGCCGTCTGTCTGTCTGTCTGTCTGTCTGCTTGTCTGCTTGTCTGCTTGTCTGTCTGTCTGTCTGTATGTGTGTGTGTCAGTTTGTCTGTTGAAATCACGTTTACGCGAAAACTAAGCAAGATAATTGAATGAAATTTTGCACACAGCTCACATCTTCTTGCAAGCTGCAAGCATATAAAAATGGGCGAAATCGGTTTACGGCCACGCATTCCGCCCATACTCTATGTAAATATACCCAAGTACTTTTTGAAAAAAAGTTGCTGCGATTTTGATGAAACTTGGTGATTTAGTGAAGATGAGAACAAAATTAAGATCAGGCAAGGTTTGAAGTTTGCAAAGGCTCTTAAAGGGCGCCGCACAGCCCTAAATTTTAACTATTATAACGCCATAGCTCGCAAACCGTGCAAGATATTGTGATGAAATTTGGTACACGAATACAGATTTTATATATCTTAAATTGTGCATAAAGTGGGCGGAATTTCAAAAGCGGGCGTGTCATTTTTTAGAAATTGAAATTTTGTATTGTGTACAACTCCAAATTGGCACATACGATTCTCACTAAAATTTTAGGGATGATACAAACTGAAAGTAGTCATCAATACAAGCTTCATCAATTTACTGGAAAATTCCATTTAAGGGCGTGGCACAGCCTACAATATTTATGAACGTTATAAAAAGAGAACTATCAACACAATCGTTATGAAATTTAATATGGCAGATACGATTGTTAAAAAGTGTCTTCTTGCAAAATTTTGGCTTAATAGTACCGGTGGGTACTCACCCACCCACCTCCCTCATTAACATAAAATTGTAAGTGCTATTGAAGGGCTATATTGAATGAACTATTCGAGAAATTGATCTGAAATTTGATGTAAGTGGCTTACTGGCTATAAGGTATATACCTAAGTCAAAAGCTGGCGAAATAGAAACAGTGGGCGTGGCACCTCCCATATAATTAAAATACCTTAATTTTCATAACTATCGAAATATATGAGCAATCTTACTGAAATTTGGTGTCAGTGATTTGTTTATGAAAAGCTATTTCTGGATCAAAATCGGACTGGATTGTACCAGTGAGTGTGTCACCACCCTAAATTTTAGGAGTAATTACGGCACATATCGCAAACTATACAAGCTATTGTGCGAAAATATGCTTGTGCATGTCAATCACGAATATCATTTATTGTTACAAAAGTGGGCGGAATTGGAGAAGTGGCCGTGACATATTTAATGTTTTTCATTTCTATTCTATTTTTTAAGATTTCCCATATTCTTTTGACATTTTTCCCATTCAATTTTATTCGACATTTTCTTTATTCTTTCGACTTTTTCATCAATTTTTCAGCATTTTTCATATTTTTCGACTTATTCAGTTTCTTTCAACTTTCTTCAATGGTTTTTATATTTTTTCAACATTTTCAGTTTATTTCAAAACTTGTCAACATTTTTGAACCTTTTTACATTATTTTCGACTTATTCAACCTCTTCAACATTTTTTTAATATTTATTTAAAAAGTATTTTCAATGCAGTGTAGCGTATGAGAGTTTCGGCCTGGCCGAAGATAACACCTTTACTAGTTATTTTTTGTCCAAGATTAACTCGCATTAAAAACGACCAGGAATAAAAGTTCTTAAGATTAGTCAGAAAACACAATATAATATTTTTATGTATATAAAAAAAAAAATTTCAACCAAAAACAAATACTAGCAGAAGCTGAAACTGGTATAGCTAGCTTTAGCCCATTTTGCCTTTTTATTTGTGTTTGTTAAGTATGAACAGTTTAGAAGAAAAAAGTGATATTTTGCCAGTAATTGCTCAAATTGTATAGCATGTCAACAGTTCTAGTGAGCAGAAATATTCAGACAATAATTTTTATGAGTAGACATTATTATCGAAGTACTACATGCTTCAAAAAGTCCCGGGAAAAATTATGAAACACAAATTTTTTGATGATAATCAACTTTATTCTTCAACATAGTTCCCTTCAAGGGAGATACACTTTTTCACGTTCTTTCAACATACCTTTTTTATGGTAGTTGACGTCGACGCTCTCAAAATAGGCATCAGTTTCGAACTCGACCTCCTCATTTGAGTAAAATATTTTTCCCTGAAGCCATCTTTTCAAGTTTAGAAACAGATAATAGTCGCTGGGGGCCAAGTCTAGTGAATTTTGCCATTGCTTTGAGCGATGAGTGAGCCGGTGCATTTTCGTGGTGAAACAGCACTTTTTTTGCCATATGCGGTCTTCATTTCATTGTTCAAACGGTCAAATAACGTAATAGTCGCCCGTTATGGTTCTACCTTCCTCAAGATAGTCGATGAGGATTATGCCATGTGCTTCCCAAAATATGCTGGCCATCACCTTCCCAGCCGACGTTTGCGTTCTTGGGCGCTTCGAACGACTCTCATGCGGTTCTAACCATGTTGCCGACTATTTATTCAACTCTAATGTGTAGTGGTGGATCCATGTTTCGTCTATTGTTACGAAACAGCTCCAAATTGGCCTCCGAATCACCGACACGATGTTGCTTTTGATCAATCGTCAGCAAACGAGGCACCCATCGCGCGCACATCTTTTTCATTTCCAAATGCTCATGCAAAATATTGAAAATGCTGCCGATCGACAACTTTATTATGTCTGCTAGCTCTCTCACTATCACTTTGTGGTCTTTCAAAACGATCAGATGGTTTTTCTTGATGTTTTCTGAAGTGGTAGCCTCATTTGGCCGGCTCGAAAGTGTGCATCACTGGTGCTCTTACGACCCATTTTAAATTCAGCAAACTATCTGTAAACAGTTGTTTTCGACGGAGCAGATGTGATGTGATGATTTTGGAGCCATTCGAATGTTTGCTTCTCGTTTTTTCCAATCACAAAGCAAAGTTTTATCAAAATGCGAAATTCACTTTTTTCCATTGTTTACGAAATACCAAAAGTGAGTGACCATACAGCGATAACTTCAAAACTACTAGATGAAATACCATCAAAATTATACTTTCCTCTTTAAAAAAATGCCACTTCCGAAAAACTATATCGGTTTGAGAGTGTTTGTGCCATCCCACCAAAATTCCCGGGACTTTTTGAACTACGACGTACATAAGCTATTGGATTTCTAAAATAAATGGTTTAAGCCTAATTCGGCACTGCCAAAAGCGCCTTTTAAGGTTCATCTTTAAAGGACTTAGTGCGTGAGATTTCATGAAGTGACAACTCGCTTGCTCTTAATTTTTTGACTGTCTACTTTTTGGCGCTTATATACGGCACTTTGAGCTTTCAATGGCTCTGATGAACCATCAAATGCCGCCTTGCGCAGCGTGACCACATGCATTGGGCCCCTCTATAGCACCTAAAATTTCAAATTGAGCATCATGTTCTTCACGTTAATTTTCTGAGATAATATATACATACATATGTATATTTTTTAAATTATTTCATTTCTTAAAAATTTTCGAATTATTTTCTAGACATAAAAAATAAAGGTATCGCATAAATATTTTTTATAAATATCAAATTCCAACATTTCAGTAATCCTGCACAAAAGTCAAAATTTTTTAAAAACAATTTATTTATTTGATGTTTTACAAATTTTTGATTTAATTTTCATAAACAAAAGGGTAAATTGCGTTTTTATTTATTAATAGTTATTATAAATAAAAACTAGTAAAGGTGTTACCTTCGGCCAAGCCGATACTCACATACCCTACACTGCATTGAAAGTACTTTTTAATAGATGTTAAAAAAATGTTGAATAAGTCGAAAATAATGTAAAAAGGTTCAAAAATGTTGAAAAGTGTTGGAAAACTCTGAAAATGCTGAAAATATATAAAAACCATTGAAAAAAGTTGAAAGAAATTGAATAAGTCGAAAAATATGAAAAATGCTGAAAAATTAATAAAAGAGTCGTAGAAAATGTCGCATGAAATTGAATGGGAAAAGGTAAAAGGTTTAAAATATCAAAAGGAAGTGTTGAAAAAAATAGAATAGAAATGAAAAACATGAAATATATCACGCCCACTTCTCCAATTCCGCCCACTTTTGCTTCAATAAATGATATTCGTGAATGCATGAACAAACCAAATTTTAGCACAATAGCTTGTATAGTTTGCGATATGTGCCGTAATTATTCTTAAAATTTAAGGCGGTGACACACCCACTGGTACAATCCAGTCCGATTTTGATCCAAAAGTAGTTTTCCATAAACAAACCTCTCACACCGAATTTCAGTATGATTGCTCATATATTTCGATAGCTATGCCACTTAAGGTATTTTAATTGTATGGGAGGTGCCACGCCCACTGATGCAATCTTATCATGTTTCATTTGATTTCAAAGCTTAGAGTAACCGACACCTCAACTCAAAATTTTATGAAGATTGCTCTCACAGCACACTATCTATAGCATTAAGCGTATTTTGCTTATATGGGAGGTGCCACATCCACCGGTACTATTGTTCCAAAATTTTGCAAGACGACACCTTTTAGGGAGTATATCTTCCATGTTAAATTTCATAGCGATTGCGTTGTTAGTTCTCTTTTTATAACGTTTATAAATATTGTAGGCTGTGCCACGCCCTTCAAAGAAATTTTCCAGAATATTGACGAAACTGGTATTGATGACAACTTTGAGTGGTATCATCCCTAAAATTTTTATGAGAATCGTATGTGCCAATTTGGAGATATACGAAATCAAAATTTGCAATTGCTAAAAAGTGCCACGCCCACTTTTACAATTCCGGCCACTTAATGCGCAATTCAAGATTTATAAGATCTGTATTCGTGTACCATATTTCATCACAATATCTTGCACGGTTTAGGAGCTATAGCGTTATAAAAGTTAAAAATTAGGGCTGTGCCACGCCCGTTTAAGAGCCCTTGCAAACTTCAAACCTTGCCTGATCTTAATTTTGTTCTCATCTTCACTAAATCACCAAGTTTCATCAAAATCGCAGCAACTTTTTTTCAAAAAGTACTTGGGTATATTTACATAGAGTATGGGCGGAATGCGTGGCCGTTAACCGATTTTGCCCATATTTATATGCTAGCAGTTTGCAAGAAGGTTTGACCTGTGTGCCAAATTTCATTGAATTAGCTTGCTTAGTTTTCTCGTAAATCTGATTTCAACAGACAGACAGACAGACGGTCATAGCTATACCAACTCAGGTGGTGACGCTGATCAAGAATATATATACTTTTCCATACCTGCCACGCCCCCTTCTATGCGTTACAAACGGAATGACAAAGTGAATATACCCTCTGTGTAGGGTATAAAAATGTAAACATTAACTTTCAGCAATTATGTGTAAAAAGGTTTTAAACATCTTTCCCTTGAACTCAATAGATTTTCAGACATTTTACTTTGATAATTAAAATAGCCTACATTTTAAATTCGTTATTAGCAATCTATTTGAAATCTTATTAAGCTTAATATCTCTTTATTTAATATTTCGATAGCTACAACATATCAAAATTTTAAAAAATCCGAAGGCCAAAAAAGTGCAATCGGAACGATCGATACGTAAAAAACACATTTTTGAGGCATGCGAATATGAAGTTATCTCACACTTAGGGAAATCCTATAAGATAATTTCCGTTTATGCCAGCAGATAGTAGTAACTTGCTTTGTTATATTATATCTTCTGATTTCTATCTTATGGCGCTTCTTTTTTGAGATAAAAACTTTTTATCTCCACTCAACCTACTGCATATCATTTATAAGAATTGAAAACATCTTAATTTCAAGGTGTGATACCAACAATAGGATGCAACGTATTGAGAAGACCAGAATATACATTTTTGAGGAAAGAGTTTTTACTTTCTAATGTTGAGTATATCAACGATACAGCGAAAGAATTTCTTGTATTTTAAATGTGAGAAAATGACTCACTTGCACGCGAGAACTGCACATGTTCCCATACAAAGTGCAGTTGGTTCATATTTTATTGAAATTCAAAAAAACTTTTTGGGCAGGTGTTTGCTCCAAAGCTATCATAAGGCTATATTTGCTTAGAGCTGGTAGGACAGTCAATGACTATCGAAATTGGAGTATGTTGTCCCAAAATGTGTTACCGAATGAAGTTTCCATTGAACAGATGCAGTTGGCACACGCTGTGATACTTTCGAAGAGTCAATAGAATATGCTTCCATTGTAGGAGCTCTTAACTTGAACATGAATATAAAGTAAATTATATGTAAAAGTTACCAAGTGACTGGTGACCTGGCCGGGCAAGAATTTCATCTCAAAGCCGAAGTCCTAATAGGAGTTTAAAAATTTCTGAACTAGCCAATTTTTATGACATAAACTTACAATTTTTGCTTATCGAGCAAAAAAAAACATCAAGTCTTTTCCAAAAAGTATTAGGCTTTAGAATCTTATGAATTAGTTTTTTGACATTATTGCTGACCAAAAAAAAAAAAAAAATGGTCATCAACTTTTACCCTAAAGAAAATGTTATTTCGTACCATTTTACGAAAAACTATTTTTTTTTTAGAAGGCCGTGAGGTTATATACGACTTGGTAGGTTTGCTGCCACTAATGTTGTTCAATTCATTTGAAATACAGGTTATTTTGTATTTCAACTATTGAGTACAAGTGTTCTATATAAATCGGAAACATAGAGCATGATGTTCATTTTCAAGACTTATAGAACCTTTCTTCAGATGGAAACTCAACAAAAAACGTTTTGTTTTTGGCTCTTTCTAATGGGTACATATGTGTGTTAACAACGTTTCATTAATATCCAGATATTGACCATATTTTGACACCAAAGTTATTTTAATATATGGCTTAATGAAATATTTCGTTTAAAGTGCTACGGTAGCTTTATGAATCCTACTCGTGGTGCATAATAGAAAATAATAAACAAAGAGATAAATGTCTATATATATAGTAAAATATTGCATATTACTAAGTGGTCTAGCGTACAACCATACACCAATAGATGGATAACTATCACGGAAAAAACGACAGTGATGGTGTGTGCGTTTTACTACAAGTACAACTAACCCTGACCCAGATACGAGTACAGCAACATTAGCGCAGCAGCAAACCGCCAAGCCAAAATAAAAGACACACGTCTGAACAATAGTTGGTTGCTGTTCGGAAGCGGCAAAAAATGTGCGCATGCGTAACTTTTTACAACTCGTACATAAGACAAACAAAAACACATAAAATTAGCGCTGCTCCGCTGTTGCTGCCTGCTATGCCACTGTGCTGCTATGATTGATATTACGTCCATGTTCACATAACACCTGCATGTGAGCAGCTTTAATCCGTAAACTAATGGCATAGCAATGTACGAGATGAGTTGAGAAAAAAATAATAATAATAATAAAACTTAAAAACATTCATATAAAGGGTGTTTTTTTTAGAGGTTTGTTTTTCGAATAGAGATTAAACTGGCATTTTATGGTCAAATCTGGCAACTCTAATGTCATTTATGTTCAGTTTGGTTTGCCATTTCATCATTAACAGGTTGACAAAAGAACAACGCTTGCAAATTGTGCAAATTTATTTCGAAAATAATGGTTCAGTTCGCGAAGTTTACCGCAAGCTCCGTCCATCTTATGGTCGACATAATCGTCCATCAGAGCAATTAATTCGGTTAACCATGGATCGTTTTCGCACTACGTTTACTCTATGTGATAATACGCATCCGCAGAGACGTCGAACAGTGCGCACCGAAGAAACAATTGCCGCTGTAGAGCAAAATGTTGAAGAGGACCCGAATGAATCGATTCGCCACCGTGCACAGCAATTGGTGCTTTGTCCATCAACTTTATGGAAGATTTTGCGCAAAGATCTTGGCTTGCGACCTTACAAGATCCAGCTTGTGCAAGAATTAAAGCCGCGAGACCATGCAATGCGTCGTGATTTTGGTGTATGGGCCGAAAATGAGATTGATCTCGATGCTGATTTTCATCGCAAAATTTTGTTCAGTGATGAGGCTCATTTTTGGTTGAATGGCTACGTCAACAAGCAAAATTGCTGCATTTGGAGTGAAGAGAATCCACATGAGACCCTTGAGACGCCATTACATCCACAAAAACTGACTGTTTGGTGTGCTCTATGGGCTGGTGGAGTCATTGGGCCATACTTCTTCTGAAATAATGCTGGAGAGTCAGTTACCGTTAATGGAGACCGGTATAGAGCCATGATAACCGACTATTTTGTTCCCGAATTGGATGGCATGAATGTGGATGAGCTGTGGTTCCAACAAGACGGCGCTACATGCCACACAGCGCACGTCACAATCGATTTATTGAAGGAAACATTCGATGAGCGCATAATTTCGCGGAATGGACCTGTCAATTGGCCACCAAGATCGTGTGATTTGACACCATTGGATTATTTTCTTTGGGGATATGTGAAGTCGCTCGTCTACGCCAACAAACCAGAAACGTTAGGGGACTTGGAAGCCAACATTCGTGGCGTTATTGCCGACACAAGGCCCCATATGCTCGAAAAAGTGGTTCAAAATTGGACCTGTAGAATTGGCTTTATTCGAAATCATATTTAAACATTAATGGCATAAAATTATCCTTCCAATAAAGCCAAATTGATGGACATTAAAACGATTTTCTTGTGTTTTATTTCAATTCAAAGCTCTATACCTCTAAGAAAACACCCTTTATTTAATGTTTAGTGTAGTCTTAACTATTGAAGTGGAAATCTTACACAAATTTCAATCGTCATTTGTAGATTTTATACTATTTTCTATAGAATATATAAAACAGTGTTTGTAAACACTGTTGCTAAACATTTGCTACAAAAATTGTTTTCAGCTATCTGCGTTTTGTTCGCTATTCACTGCTAGCTATCTATAGCTTTCAACAATATTTGTACGATAAAGCACAAACTAAATTGCAAACTTAACGAATAAGATTATAGATTTTGATATAAACATATATATGTTCTAGCAAGTGCCAGTGCTACCCAACAGACTTAAATTTTGTTTATAGTGGTTCTTAAAATGAAAATAAGATGACTTATTTCGCGGAAAATAATTACATATATATAATATCAGGCGCCAAAAGAGGCAATTTGAAATAAAAATTTAAGAGAACAACAACGAGTACTCGTATAAACAGCGAGTAGGAAACTTGGCATCCTGGTCGTTTTATTCGCACATATATAGATAGATAGCGACTTGGTGAATAAAACACAGCTATTGTTGCCAAAAACTCCTGCGAAATATTGTTTCTAAACATTGTTGCTTAATCATCCTGGTATACATTATTGCTAAGCATTCGTGCACTATTTTTGTTTAATATTTTTACTTTGCACTGTTGCCAAACATTTTTGCTGAATATTATTATTAAATATTGCTGTTGGAGACACATTCATTAAGCATTATTTCTAAAAATTAGTGCACACATTCAGGAGTTTCACTATATATTCAGCCGCTGAGCTGAAACCCCTTATAACAAAAATTGTCTCACTACCTTAAATATGTACCTGATTCGATTTAAGTACAACAATTTTTACTTATTGTTACATATAAATTGTACATCAGAGGCTCCTTATGTTAAAATATGAAAATTTTTAACGACACAGGACACGGATACATAAGCTAAGGCTTGTTTACCATTTGTATACACACATATCGTTAGAGAGGTACTTTTGAGCACAATAATACATAGTTCCAAAGTGATCGATGCTGTAAATCGTGATGGATGTGCCCCATAACTCGAAGTCTGCCAGCTAAATTTTTAAATTTTATTACATGTGCGTAAATTATATTCTTTTGAGCATTAAATTATTTAAATAAATTGAATTTATTTGAAGGATCTAAATTATTACTATTACTTTTATGAAAATGTGTACTCAAAAGTGTTTGTAAAAAGCACTGTAATCAGCTAATCTTGACTTTGGAATGTCCCGGTGGTGATTTCGAAGCGTTGCATGTTCGACAAGTTTGTAGTTCTAGGCAAAATTTTTTTAACAAGTTATATTTTATTAGTGATGAAAATAAAGTTAGTTTTTGGAAGTGCTTCACCCGAGGCGAGGCGAGTTTCTAGTTTTTCTCGGTCTCGCCTCGTTTTATAAATTTGAGTCTCGCCTCGCCTCGTTTTCGGACGAGGTCTTGAAATCACATACCTCGCCTCGCCGAAACCTCGCCTCGCCTCGGTAAGAACCGAGGATTTTATTAAACTGAAAAAAAATTATCAGGCCTGTATATTGTCAGCATTCAAGCAAAATTGACTATCTTCAAAGAAATAATAAGTGGGTGACGCTTATTAATCGTTTAATTATGTTTACATCCTCTTAAATTTGTGATATATTATTTTCGGTTGTTAAAAAAAAATGATCAATTTTGCTTGTATGCCAACGATATATTCAACTAGCAAAGCCGGCACGCGTTGCTACGCCTCAAGAAGTAAAATCAAATATATGTTTTTATTTTTGGTGGATTGAATAATATATGATGATTGATGAGCTATAATGAATTTAATTCTTTTCTTATATGGGACGGTGTGGCATTGTCCATTTTTATTCAAATCAAGCTAAGCTACGAACCTTTTACAAACTATAAGAATTATATGTACCAAGTCTTATCCATTTACGTCATATAGTTACTGAGATATAAAAAAAAGTTCATTCACCTGCGTCAAGTAGTTGATAATACCAAAGTATGCTACGAACCTTCCCCAAATCATAAGAAACATAAACATATGCCAACTCTTCAGGCGATCGGTTGAACGGTTTTGGACATTAACAACAAAGTTCTTTACCGAACGTTGGGGTCTCCTTATTAAATCTTTCGTCATACAATAATAACAAAAGAGTACTCAAGAGTATTATTCTAACTCTCATTCGATTAGAGATCATTTTAGTACTGCTGACTCTAAAAACCGTAGATATGACGAAATATATGGACTCTAAATAAAAGTAGCCTAAGCTGAGCTTCTTAATGTGAAAGCAACGTGGTGTGAGTTCGGTGTAAATCGGTTTGCCGGTCTTCGAGAAAATGATATTTATAAAATTATTTTTGTATGAGGGCCACCCTAAAGATGCACCCAAAATAAAAGTTTTATAGCCTTATCTATTCTTTCCAACAAATAAATATCGAGTCAAATTTCGAAAAAACAGTATCAAAACAAAAAATACTGCACTTACTTCCGACACGAGCTAGTGTTAAAGCGAGGCTGCGAGGCACCTCGTTCTCAGAACCGAGAACGAGGCGAGGCGGGGCGAGGTGCCGGTGTGCTCTCGCTTAGCCTCGGTTTTTGGTAAAATTCAACATACATATGAATTAGCATGTAGCGCAGTGGTGGGGTGCAGCATTTACAGTCGAGAGGATCTGGATTCGCTTCAATTTAACTTTCTTTCTGATTATTTGCTACACCTTTTCTTAATTTTCTGGAAAAATTAGGCACCAGTCGAAGATAATCTGCCATATTGTCTTATACATTTAGATTTTAAGTTTTAGAAGAATTAATTGAACATTTTTTGATCGAATTGTACTATCAGAAACCGATATTCATGTGAAATTTCACAAATCGGTCAATGATTTATAGCAAACATGTCAGAGACAACAAATGTAACAATTTAACTTGGTAATTAATGACATATGTTTCGGCAATTACTACACATATACATATTTACATACATATATACATCGCCTTATCATACCAGTTTTTTGGTTAATTTGTACAAGGATTTGAACACCGACCATTCCATGAATTATATTTGGACAGCTGCTTTTGAGTCATGAAGGATGTTCTCCATGAGGTGTACAAAGTGTAGTTTTCATGTATTACATTAAGCATACATTGCGCCACCTGTCATCTCTTATTGTCATTAGACAACTACAAGTCTTTGAACCGACGGTTCAATGTAGCAAGAAACAAGAAATGTCACCAATTACCAGGTTAAACTGTTCCATTTGTTGTCTCTGTCATGCTAGTTAAAAAGCATAGATCGATTTGAGAAATTTTACATGAATATCGGTTTCCGCTAAGACTGTACAATTCGATCAAATAATTTTCAATTAATAATATCAGTCGACTAAAAACAAATAAAGTTTTAGAAGAATGTTAGGTAAGCTAGGTCGCAGTTCGGTCCTAGAAACACGATCTAGGTCCCAGCTTAAGATAAGCCAAGTTGAGATCAGCTATGTAACATGGTACTAGTTTGAGTGCATTGGATTCTTATTTGGTTGAGTCGAGTAAATATTTAGAGCTCCTATTCTTATTTAAATAGGTCTTTCAGGTTTTCCGCTTTAAGTATTTCCTCTTCCATACATATGATATGGTAATTATTAACAAGTGAATGTTTATGGTAAGGAAATGTGTGTTTCAACACAACGTTACCAATAGTATAATTAATCTAATAACATTATACAATTTTGGAGTATATCTGGATGTTAACTATTATCAAATATTTTGCCGCCTGTATCAAATGCATAATTTAATAATTATTACCAAACATCAATATATGCTCTGAAATATATTTCTCTAAATATGAGTATTTGCGCTAAGCTGTGCTCAACACCACCCTTCTGGGCGATTGTACTCTTGTAATACCTTCTATATGAAATAGGTCTTGTAGGGTCTTTAAAATCATAGTTAACATATCTACCCATTGTGCAAATGAGCAAAGCCTAATGAGCACTGCTGCGATATATGAACAGATATAAGGTCTTTTCAAAATTACATTTTCATGTCAAGAGAAATGTACTCATGAAGGCTATTGTGCCTTCCCACAGCAGACGTGCTATCAGGCCTGATATTAGAAGAGAAACAAGAAGGTCCACATACACATTAAAGCTTTTTAGGTATTTTTTATTTCATATATTGGAATGTTTTAGGATTCGACATTACTTTTTTGCATATAACCATCAAATGTAGATAAATGGTTAGAAGTAAAAAATGGTGCTCATGCTGTCAGGCGTGTCTTCTTTTTCATGTTTTGTTTAGGTGGTAGAGATTTGTATAATCATTTTCAATTATAAATTAAGAATCGTCGATAAAAATAAATATTAAAAATATCAACGCAAGTGATGACGCAGATTAAAAAATTAATTCGGAGTTCCACTACGTAATACGTAATGTTTGCTTTTCCAAGTACTTCTGTGAGCCCAAGCTCACGGCAAGCGGTCATGAAGGCCTGTTTTAGCGGGACATTTTGATTAAAAGAGAAACTACGTTTGAAAGGAGTTGGGAAGACCCGTTTCTGCCAAAAAAAAAAGTTATTCTAAAAGCGCTACTTGCTCCTGGGCTTGCTTACTGAAAAGGCCTTACAGAAGCGTGGCTTGATTCTGTCCTTGCCTACTGGGTACATATGAGTTTCGATAGAAGGCCGTAGTGTCTGAGCGTAAGGCTTTGTGCGAATAAAGACATTTTTTATAAACCTCAACAAATAATTTTTTGCAGAGCATCCGTTTACTTTCTTAAAGTTTTCAGCTTGATGGGCTAAAAAAGTTTTAAAAAAGTCTCACTACCTGATAAATGAACAATAAATACTCACTTGGATCTATGGATAGATCATTGTCTGACTTTCAAAATGATATTAAAACTAAATTTTACACGCAATTTGCAATATTTTATTTATGCATTTGGTATAATTTTTTTATTTATCACTTTATCTGAGGCAAATATCTTAAGTGCTCTACTCATCACAGAAACATATCATTAATTTAAGAAGTTAATCATCATCAACGATTTCAGCCACGCAAAACACGAGCTAATTAGCGAAATTGCTAGTGATGAATCATTTAAAGAATGAATATTCGTAAATTTATAGTTTGGCAACAAAAGTTAAAAAAATCTCATTAAAATTGAAATAAATTGATCACATAATAAAATTAAATTAACTCCTGACAGAGATCGGCATCGCATTGTAACCTTGTCACAGCTTTAACTACGTGAAATTGAGTGTAAATCTAATTGTGGAAGTAAACAAAGTAAATGCTAAAATTCAGCTTGAACACCTGTTTTTGAGAAAAGAAAAAAAAGCAATTTTAAATCGCACAATTTACTTGTCAAATTGTCATATCCAAAAACAACGCTTGCAAAGTTAGAGAAGGGGTGTATGAATTATATTCGACCCATATCGGACTATGCGATAATTCGTATACTTTGGTTACTTTACTTAATTCGAAACTTTCCAATAACCAATTAACCACCTTTAGCGTCACACAATTTTAGTTCCGGTTGGACCAATATCGACCGAATGTCAACATTTTTGTTATTGTAATAGGGATCACAACTATGAGACAATTTGCCTGAGAAACAAATTTATTGGACCGATCGCTGCTGCGTTTATGCTCAATAGCAGGGAAAGTAAGGCTCAAATAGAAAACATACTGTGTATCTATAACGTTACTCGAAGTTTTAATTTTCGGCGATGAAGCCGTAAGTCAGCGATAATACGACAAACATTAGGCCCTATATTATCATCCCAAAAGCCCGCTGTAGAAAAGTCGAGTGTATAAGATCACAAGATATACGGAAAAGATGGTAATCCATTTTGGTGAAACTAATCAACCTGGGTTGCCTTGCCAAAGGCCTTCCCGATGCCCGAAAGTGACCGAATTTCACCCTATTTTGGGTTTTTTAATTAAAACTGTTGTATATTACAGCTTGTTAACTTGAAAGGGCCTAAACATAATATGTATATGAAGTTGCATTGTCGAAGGCTGTACCAAAAATGGGTCGCCATTGGTTTTTTGGGTAATTTTTTATTAATATATATTAATGCTTAAAGTGTATGCCAAACGTAGAGCTCGAAGAGCTTAAAAAGAATATATAGGGCTGCCTTGTCGAATCCTGTGGAATCCTCATGAGTTGCCGAGAATGTATCGGGAAGGGCTTTGGCAAGGCACCCCAGGTTAGTTGCATTACCATCTTTCCCGTATAGCTTATCCTGTAATCTTATGCACTCGGTTTTTGTACAGCCGGCTCTTCGCCTATGTCTGAAGTCGCTAGCTTATCCGCATTGGCTGAAGAACTTGAAATATCCCAAAAGCAAATAATTCAGAGATGTCAAATTTTGGAGGCCAATTTTTTCCACCATTTCATGAAATCTTCTGAGATTCAAGTAAATTTAAAGCAGACATTTTTGGAAATTCAGTAAATTAACACAATTTGCAAGCGTCTCTTTGGTGTCAAAGTTTCGATGAAAAAATTCCAAACATTAATGAGCATAAATGCCAGCAACGTTGCCAGATTTGTTAAATTTCTTAACTTTTAAGCTCCATTCTAAGACACGAAACTCCAACCAAACACTCTATATATGCATATGAAAAGTTATAAGTCAGCGTATACATGCGACTAAATAGTTGTGCAACTAAGCACCACTGTGGCCTCTCCAATGAATGCATTCAATGTTAACAGGTGGCATCCAATCGCACAACTATTAAGTCGCATATATGCGCAGTCCCATAGCTTGGGACAACGATTAGGAGAATAAATCTGCTGTTGAACGTAATTGCGTCACTGTTGAGGTGACACAGACAATTTGATACTTTTAACATGTCGGGGAAAAAAGCGAGTAGCTCTATCATTAATGATTCTACATCTTCTAAGTTTGACTGCATTACTTATTTTATTTCGTAAGAACAGCTGTCTGATTAACATTTTACTAATGAACATCAAACTTAACTGGGCGTTACCTATGGTACAAAAATATGTATCTTGCTTGCTGATCCACAAATGAATAAATGTAAATTTCCAGAAAATAACAACAAATTAATTATTTCCATCACGTCTCTAGGTCAATTATAATAATTCTAAATTTTCAAAATGGTTATAATTTAATTTTGTAACTTGTAAGTCGCAATTAATGTGAGTAATTGAATATGCGCAAACGAGTTAATTTAGAAAAATGTTGTTGCTAAAAGTTGAAACCTGAGAAACTGAGGCGGTTAGATGTGTCACGATGTGCAAAATTTGAATCAAAGGCTCATGCTATTTATATGCTGATATTATAGATCTCGTCGTATATATTGATGAAGTTATTCGATACATTTGCAATTACGTAAGTTCAACTGAGCTTTAGTGAGATACGACATTCAAAATTAATTAAATATTTTTACTGTCATTATAGACTATAAAGAAAAATATTACTTAACTCTAAACGAACTTATATTTGATGGACTTTTTCACATTTCCATATGTGTAAAATCCAGTGTTGTAAAACGTTAAACTTAACGTTACGTAATGACAGAAAGGCGGAATGTTGTTCTGCGTTCTAAATATTATTAGAATTAAAAAAATTGAGTGAAAATAAAGTTTAAAAATACTATAAATTGAATTTAGCATGGCTCGAGGTTGCTATATCCCCGGGCACCGAGCTCAAGGGCATTCCCAAACCAGTGTTGGATTAAGGTATTTTTAGGGACTTTGACAGAGCCGAGCTGCAATTAGGATAATATTTTTTTTTTGTCTCATTATGATATGTTTGTTGTAAGTTGCACTGGAGAACAACATTATTGTTTTATGAATAATTGACTTTTTTTGTTCCTCAAGAAGTATAAGGATGTTTTGTTACAACATTTTTTATATATAAAGGACCCTTTCCAGTTTTTAGCCCTACAAAGCCTTAATCCGGCAATCTCCACAAAGCCTTAATCATATCTGCTGCTTAACTTGGATTCAAATCGAATTATTAGATTTTGAAAAAAGTCTAATTTAAAATTAATGGTGCATCTTATTAAAAAAAGGACATCCACGGATTTATTTCGATAAGTCCCACATTAAAAAATATTTGGAGTCTATGATGACCTTATCTAGCGCTTATTTAACAATATCTCGAATATGGAGCAACAATAAATACTCCGAAACGGCATTTCTTGCATTGTTGTACAAGGATATCACAGGATTCTTCCGCGTTGGAAAAACTCAACATAGTTTTGCAGAACTACAACCTACCGACCATGGACAGCGAAGAGAGCTCGTTGAATTGATTATGAAACAACAAGAAGTGGATGCTGATTTTTAGAACAAAATCATCTTCAGCTATGAGGCTCATTTTCATCTAGACGACTGCTTTAGATATTTCCTGTTTGACAGTTTTTATTAAAGCTTTTTAAAGGCTAAGGCTTATGCCAACAAGCCCACCACTACCCACGTCCTGAAGGAGCAAATTGAGCGCTGTAACAAAGAAATTCATCCATGAAAAATCTCGACAAAAAAAGTACGCATGTACCAGCAAACCCGTGGAGACCATTTACTAGATGTGCTATTCCAAACATAGCTTTAAACTGTGTACTTAATGAATCAATAAAAAATTTATGATTTTAAATCAAAAACTTGTGTTTTCTACAAAAACTACTTCTTGCATGAACATTGAAACAACTTCTATAACATAAAATGTTTTGAATCCAATCTTCATATAAAAACAACTTTATTGCTTAAAAATATTCTTTGTAAGGAATCGCATTCGATAAATTCGATTTCAGACTACTTGAGGCCATGTATGAATCTGAGATATCACGAGCTACATTGATATCCAAAGCGTCAATCACAGTTGAATCATCAGCATAAATCACCGACGGGGGATTCTTTTGCTGTTTGTTTTTTCAGTGTAAGATTTTTTACACTTCACGCACTATTCATAACATATGTTAACGCCAAAAATGCTTAATAAGGTTTGCGATTTATGCCTAAACAGACTTACGAACGTAAAGCGCTGGCAAATTATTGCATTTTAATATCAAAAATTTTGTTCAGCGACGAAGCTCATTTTTGGCTCAATGGGTACGTTAACAAACAGAATTGCCGAATTTGGTCTAAAGAGCGGCCAGAGACAATACAAGAGCTGCCATTGCACTCTGAAAAATTTACTTTTGGTGCGGTTTGTGAGCCTGCGGCATCATTGGACCGTACTTTTTCAAAAATAATGAAAATCGGAACGTTACAGTCAATGGAGCCAAATACCTTGCGATGATAACCGATTTTTTTTTTCCAAAATGGAAGAATTGAACTTGGTGGACGTGTGGTTTCAACAAGACGGTGCCACATGCCACACGACACTCGATATCATGGACTTATAGAGATACGTGTTTGGTGAGCAATTAATCTCACGTTTTGGGGCAGTCCATTGGTGGCCAAAATCATGCGATTTGATCCGACTTGATTATTTTTTGTGTACAAAGACAAGCCAGCCACAATTTCAGCCCTGGAAGACAACATTACAGCTGCCATTGGTAAGATACCGGCTGAAATGCTGGTAAAAGTATGCCAAAATTGGAACTTACGGATGAACCACCTCAGGCGTCGCCACGAGTCATATTTACATAAAATAATTTTTTTAAAGTAAATGCAAGGAATTGATGTATCTTCTCAAATAAATATTTGATTCACCAATGCAAATTTTTTGTTGTTTCTTAAATTTTCAAAAACCAAACGCTTAAAAAATCACCCATCATGCCCCTATAGGAGTAAGTGTTTTTTCGCCAACTTATTACTATACAGGACGTCGTGGTGGACTTATGCCAAAAATTATTTTGGAACAACAAATGACATAAAGCAATGTTTTCAATAAAAAAAAACATAATTTACCAACATCACTCATTTTATGAGGCATTACACATCCCTCCAAAAGCACTTAAATAAAATGTTTGATGAGGATGTTGTTTTTTGATTTGGACTTTGCTAAAATTGCATTTTAGATCGAAAATGAGCTGCCATCAATGGAACCTCGATAAACCATACAAAAACACTTTAAAGTGGGTATTCGATTAATTAAATAAACAATCGGTCGTAATAAAGAAAAAAACGTGAATTTGATCCGGATACAGCAGTCAAAAACACAAAACTGAAATACAGTTTAGTGTACTTAAGTAAATAATTTTTATTTTTTTTTATAAATTTGGTGGTTCATTTAGGACTATTTGTTTTGTTTACTCGAACTAGACTGTTTTTCTTTAACAATTCTATTTTTTTCAATAATTATATGTGTTTTTGGTGTACATAGTAATTCATTATTAATTTAATTTTTAATACCCTACACAGAGGGTGTAACGCATAGAAGGGGGAGCGTCACCACCTGAGTCGATATAGCTATGTCCGTCTGTCTGTCTGTATGTCTGTCTGCCTGTCTGCCTGTCTGTCTGCCTGTCTGTGTGTCTGTTGAAATCACGTTTATGGAAAAACGATGCAAGCTAATTCAATGAAATTTGGCGCATAGGTCACACCTTCTTACAAACTGCTAGCATGTAAAAATGGGCAAAATCGGTTCACGGTCCTGTCCACTGCTAACCACCCATACACTAAGTAAATAACCCCAGCACATTTTGAAAAAAGTTGCTGCAATTTTGATGAGACTTAGTGATTTGGTGAACATGTGAACAAAATTAAGATTGAGCCAGGTTTCAAATTTGCAAAGGCTCTCAAAAGAGCGTGGGACTGAAATAAATTTTAACTTTAATAGCGCCAAACCCCTTAACCGTGTAAGATATTGTAATGAAATTAAATACACGGATACAGATCATAAATATCTTGAATTTTGCTCAAAGTGGACGGAATTGAAAAAATGGGCGTGCCACTTTTCAAAAATTGAAAATTTTGATTTTGTATAACTCACAATTGGCACATTCGATTTCCATGAAAATTTTAGGTAACTAATTTTCAAAGTATTTTTAACATTTATTTAGAAAGTACTTTCAATTCAGTGTAGGGTATGTGAGTTTCGGCCTGGCCGAAGATAACACCTTTACTAGTTTTTTTTTAGAATTTCGCAAAAAGGCCAAGGGATATTTATTCTCAGTTTGATAATAAGTGATGAATTCCAATTTAAATTAAATGGCTATGTCCCAGTAGGCAAGGACAGGAGCTAGAAGTGCTTCTAGAAGGCCTTCCTTCTTGGTAAGTATAAAGCCTTCCCACCTCCTTTCAAACGTACTTTCGTTTTTATTTGAAATGTCCCGATAAAATAGATCTTCCTAAGCAGGCCTTCTAAGACCGCTTGCCGTAGCAGGGCTCATATATATAAGTACTTACTCATATAAGTTGTAAAAATTTACCCGCGTGTCATCCTTACTTGCGTTGATACTTTTTTAATGTTGATTATTTTCTTGTGGCGGTTTCTTTATTGATAATTTTGACATTGCATAACACAACCCTCCTACCACTTTACTATAACATGAAACAGAAGATCAGCCTAGCAACATGCACACCGTTCTTCACTTGTAACCAATTTTCTACTTTTGATGTGGCATATGTATAATGCAGATGACAAAAAAATGTTGTCCAATCATAAACATTGCAAAATATGAAATAAAAACATACATAAAAAGCCTTAAAATAAATGTAGTCCTTCTTCTTTGCCTTCTAATATCAGGCCTGATAGCATGTCTGCTGTGGGAAGGCGTAATAACATTTCAAGAGCATACATATATTTATTTGCATGAAAATCTAGTTTTGAAAAAGCCTCTTACAATCGCAGCAGTGCTAGCAGGCCTTCTCCGAGGCAGGACTCGTTCAATTTCTTGCTGGGGTGTTACGGAAAATACAACCACAACAACTATATTAACTTATGTAAGTGTACTGTTTGGTACGATAGATTGTTCGATAACTCTTATTTTTGAAGTTGGAAGATGAGGTGCCATGCCGTCAGTTTCAGAATTACTTCATCATGTCGTGTTTTCAAGATATTCTGAGCTAAAAAATCCAAAAAACATGAAATGGCGAAAAATCTTTGATTTGAATTTTTAGGTTGTATGGTATGTTATCTCATCTTCCAACTTCAAAACTTTCTTTTTTATTATAGGCCCATATTATTATTAACAGTCAAGTAAAATAAAGAAACATTTTGTGCTGTAAAAAGTATTGTAAATTTAATTTCAAATGTAAAACATTTGAATGTGTTGAACTGTAACTAAATATGTTTCAAACTGTTTAAAATTTCGCAAGATTTTGACCAAATTTTTTTTTATGCCATAGAAACTTGAAACGGTCTACTGTGCAAATGAAACAATGGTCGTGATAGATATCATTTTCGACAAGTGCATTATTTTGTGCAGTAGCGACTTTATTTGGAAGACACATTGCTTCCTTTGAGCCTAATTGATAGAATGAGTTGTACGTCAATAAGCCACTGTCCTTTTTTTAACATTAAGCCAATATACGTAACGAAATCCATACCAATATACCTAAAATTTTGCTAAAGTTATTGGAAAATGAATTTGAAATGACACGAATCTTTATTTACCTTACCAAAAAAAAATCCTCACTTTCGAATTTCAAAAACCCTAGCAAAATAAATTAAATATCATGGCCATTTTTCCGACCCCAAAGTGTTGCATCAGGGGGGCGGCATTCCCTTATGAAAAATATACACGAAATCGTTTTGTACTAAGCAAATTGTTATTTGTTATTGATTACTCAAAGTATTTCCCGTGTACAAAATGTGTTCGAAACCATTTTGTAAAAAGTTTGTCTGAAAACATTATCTGCAAGAGAAAATGTTAGGCATTACATTTAATTACTCAAAATATTTCCTCGACAAAATCTATCCAAAAACACTTTGAATAAAGTGTAACCAAAAATGTTTCGTGCAAGAGAAAAATCATTGTTATTTTGCATTATTTACAGGAAAAGAAATGATTCGCTTGAGAAACAATTGCTTGTTCTTCAACATGCAATAGAGCATTTCTATTAAATAAATTAATAGCTTTCATAAGCGGGTGATCGTTGACGATTTCCCATCAACCGTTCGTATTCTGTTCATAACACTAAAGTGCCTTCCTTTTGTGTTTATTGAAAGGAGCTATTAAGCTTTGACTTCAATATGAAAGTAGCTATCCACTCTGTATCCTTTTGGCAAACTTCCTCCAAACTTATAAAGTTAGACTCTAACTGGGAGTCACGTTTTTGCTAAGACAGAATGTTCTGCTATTACTACGTGTATATCGTTGCCACATATCCTGCACTACCCAACCTATAACAGTCTTATGTTCAAGACGTGCTTTCTGAACTCGCGGTGTTCTTAAGTTCAGTGACGATTCAAATGCAGCTTCTTTTGAGACTCAGCAGTTACTTTAATCTCTACGGGAAAGTTTCTGGCATAAATGATTTTGTTTGATAGATATCTTAGTAAACATAAACCAAGTGTTGAACTCCCGACGGCGAAAACCCCGAATCAAGCTAAGGCATTGCATGATGTTCTTGTTTTACATACAAATTTAACTCTTAAAGGAATTTTGGTGACTCAAGATGTAGAGCTATTTGATCGATGGGATAAAGATTTCATACAAATTGGATCATGAAAGTGCAGAGGATGAAGAGCATCAGGAATAAAAAAATTCTGAATACGCTAAATACGATTCATATGATAGACGTATAAAGCTTCCAAATGAAAAACAAATACTCTAGCTTAGAACGGACAAATCGATACCAAAATTTTGTATGTTTTGCTGGCCGTGGTAGCTTCATTAACTCATTACTTCATTTATTGAACTATATATAAGAAGAGATATAATAAGTCCAGAGGTTCTTTAACTTGAATATCTCTATCTCGCTTTGCCAATATACGCAAAGTCCATAGGGACATACATAGCAGGCTATCGAAACTTAACATTTGTATACATGTCACAAAAAATTAATCCTATAATGGATTTCTTATACAAAATACTTCATATATATAATCGTTGTTGCGTATGTTTGTGATCGCGTAACTTCTGAACGCCAAGACCAATTGAAGTCATGATTTTTTTATATGTTTCATTTGATCCCAGGATGGTTCCTAGAATAGTTTGGCTTGGAAGAAAAGTGGACGATGACACGCCCCCACATAAAATCACAATCAAATTCATCATATCTCATCGATTAATTGATGCAAATGAATGAAACTTGGTACATATATAAAATATACGAGCAAAAATAAGTTTCTTTAAAAAAAAATGGTTGCTGCCTCACCTCCCATATGAAGAAATCGAAATGGTTTATATCTCAGTAACTTTTTCACACAGTAAATTTTAATTAAAAAATCGCATGTGCCACGCCTACCATATAAGAAAAAGCTGAAAACTCTCTATCAGTCGCATTAAAACTTCCGAACTACTTAAGGGAGTTTCATAATTTTTTCAAAAATGTTTCTTGTGTTCTATTGAAGGTTCAAAGTTTCGTTTGAAAAATTTGGCAATGGCACGCTCCATTTTATAAGAAGAAATATTAAATTCATCATATTACAGCAACTATTTATCGCAGATGAATGAGACTTGGTGAATGTATGTACTCGTACATAAATAATCGTTGGTGTTCCAGTTAGTAACCGTGCAATTTTCATGCCACGCCTCCTATATAAAAAAAATTTAGATCATTACATCTCATCAACTATTTAATTCGGATCAATGTAGATAAGACTAAAGACTTAGTACATATATAAAAGGTACGGGTAAAAATATTTTTCTATAAAAAAATAGGCGGTGCCACGACTCCTATATGAGAAAAATTAAATTCGTTATATTTCGGCAACTATTCTACGTAGACGAAAAAGATTTTTTACATATGCTAATGGTCATGCTAAAGGTCAAATGCGTTCCATCGCATGAGTTCATATAACAATAATCTTTTTATATATATAATCGATGGAGGGCATATTCCAACAACATATTTGCTACCAAAAAAATTATGGAAATTCTCACTGAAGTTACTTTATTAAACGAAAAGATCTGAGGACACAATGTTCTGCTGCCACGCATTCCACTGATACCAGACACACCAATTCAGTTCAAACGTTCACAATTTGCCATACGTTTGGCATTTTCGATTCTGAAAATTCAATGTACGGTCCTTTAGTTTGAGTTGTCATTACCAATATTCCATTTTAAACGTCAAGAATTAAATTTTTCTTCATTCAAATATGCTCCAATTTTCTGTGCTTGATCATTGACGCTGCAAGGGACTTAACTAAACCAAACTCATCGTGCAACCTACCGGAAAGGGCAGAACAACGTCTGACGGGCGCGTGCAAATTGTCTCCATATTATTATTATGAGACTAAAGGCTTCCAAAGTAATGCAATTTATATGAAAAGTATATATCCAAAAATTTACGTACAGCAGATTACGATACATATACCCGAAACTATCACGCGTTGTTGAAAATCCCTTAAGCGTTGATTTTGTATGCAAAAAAAAATCATGCTTCATACAAAATATGAGCTCAATAAGCAATGGTTTTTTTTGTTCCGCTGCAGCCACTTAATTCCAAAAAAAAATATTTTCAACATTTTTCATTGAGTGTACAGATTATACAAAAAACAGCTTTATGTTTACCAAAAATTTAACAAATTCAAACTGGTTTTATGTTGTATGCCTTAAAATGCACCCAATACAAAAAATTCTTGTCACTACCCGAAAAACGAGGTCAACGAACTTTTTTTCTGATTTTGACTGTACGAGTCATCACAAAATGAAATCTAAGACTTGACGTTAAAAGTGTTGTTTCATGAAAACTCGAATTACCAATGCATGCATTGTATAAAACTAAGATCATAATTAAAATTCATAAAAATTATATTCAAAATGTCGATCGTTCCACTCACCTTGTATTCGTTGATCACAAATGAAGTTTTCGTTAATAGACCAATTTTGGCGGCTTTGGAACACTCCAGTTATGCTCGCTCGTACTAAATATTTTTGTGTGTGCGTTTGCGATTTTTTTAAGTTAATAAATTAACTTTCAATATTTTTTTTTTTATTTTTTTAAATTATAAACATCTAAAGTGCAAAAATAAATCATACATCAATATTATTAAAATAAATCACACTTAGATTTTGAAACTTTTCGCCATTTTTCCATTTGCAATTACGAGTATGGCGAGTATTTCTATAAGTTTTCTGTTGTTCAGTTGTTTATATATAAAAACAACAAGGCAAAATTTAACATTTTTATAAAAATTATATTGTTTGTTAATACTCGCACCGAAAACGAGTTTTTGTTTTTTATTTGCTCCAAGTTGATTTCAGTTGGTATTTTTTGTTTTACTGTGGTATTCCATATACAAGGAGGCTTGGTTTTCAACAGTTAAGTGAGAAGTTAACAACAACAATAACAACAACAACAACAAGTCGGTAGCATGTTATGTGCGCTGCCAGTTTTGGTGTTGTTGTTGTTGTTTTTAACTTAAGTACACCGTTGTTGCATTTGGTAACAGTGGTGGCAAATTAAGAAACCAAGGTTTTCTTGTCTAAAAGTTTTGTTTATACTTAATGCGCTAATTACAGTTTCTTCCAAGTTTTGATCTAATTATAAACTTTAGCAAAATTTTTCAAGTGTTACGTGAGTTGACTGATTTTTGTGGGAGGTCAATTTTTATTTATTGGACTTGCAATTTTTATCATGCTTATGAATACCGAATGTCCCCTGAGTAATTTACAAAACAAAAAAAAAAAATATGTAGCAACGGTAACTTTTCGAAAATAAAAACTCAAATTGATTTTATTTTCTGAAAGCAAAATCTAATAAAAAAATGCTATGATGTTTCGTTTGAAAAATTGTCTCTAGTGGTATAATTTTTGCTTAGGCATCATGTTCATAAACTGTAAACGAAAGCCTACAGAGATCAAAATCTTCAAAAATATGTAGTATTTTGTGCAGCACTTCTTGTAATTTGTATATGCAAATAATACTTTCAATAGCAGTGATATGTACCTTACTTAAAAGGCCCTTAATCCAAAGCTTTTCATTTATCATTATGATGAATATATCATTTAAAAGCCATTTCTAGTGCTATAACTTATACTCACAAATTTATATTTCGCGCGAACTCGTATAACCCTTGTATATCAGTTAAATTTAACTGCTCGTAAATTATTTTATGTAATAAATTATCGACAAATCAGAGAAGGTTTGCGAGGCAATTTCTTTATGTATACGAGCTTTATAAATTTATACAAATTTCCACAGAGTCTACATTCCCGAGAAGGAAAACTATTATGATTTTCTAATTCAAACTGAAATACTGCATCTAAGCGTCGCCAGCTCACTGATTTTTAAGATGTGAAGTCCATAACTACTGAAAAAGGCCATTTTCGAAATATAATATTTCGAAATTGTGCTGTACTAACGAAATTCTACGAACGGATTTATACTAGCCATTGATAACCCTAAGACAGATTTAAAGATCTTGTTAGTTTAATGTGGAAGACCTTACCGGTCAGAATCTGACTTCATACCACCTTAAATATTTTATTTGGAAATAACATATGAAAAAATTTGAAGACAAGTACAAGAAGAGTTTTTAACCCCTGACTGGAGCTTCAAAAGAAAGACATGGAAATAATCTATCAAATGATTTATAGATCATATACTTCACATTTGCTTTGAATTACAAACGAGGCCTAAGGAATTTGTGGGATGTTGAAACATATTTTGAACTCAGGGGTCTTCTTCTTCTTCAAGCGATATACTAAATGAAATAAAATGGAATAGGTATTTGGTGCTCCACATCCATAATTTCGTTATTATTCATAGACTTTCTTCAAAACTTAATTATTTTCTTTATAAAAGTGTCATATCTACTCATAAAATAATAACTGAGAATGTTCAATTTTTTTCTCGTCGATTTAGAGAGTTTTAAATTTAAATTTGATCCATAAAGTGAAATAATTTGTAATTTAATTGCCTTTAATTTAAAATTTTTATATAATCACATTAGCACATTTAGACTGGAGATATGTATAAATATAAGTAAATTTCTCTGAAAACAAATTTCAGAAAAAAATCAAAAATTCATATCTCGAGAGCCTACCCATAAGAACTACAAAATTTATTGTGATTTTCCTGTCTATCTGGTTAAAAAATATTTAAGAAATATAAATAATACCATCACGAATACAAAAATTGTGGCGTGATGATCGCCAGCAGCGATAATTTAATGGGAAAGCACATTAAGCGCGTAAAATTATAGCTGTCATGTATACATAGCATACTGCAGAAGTTCAAGTGCTACGAACTTTGAAATTAAAAGAAGAAGAGCTATTTCGCGAAAAAAAAATATTTTTTAATGTGTCGTGCTTTTTATTCACGCATAGGTTGCGAATCGGCAAATAATTATTATTTCAATAAAAATTTCTAGCTCATTTTCAAAAAATATTTAAAAATAGGAGGCGCTATGGTTTAAGGAAAGAATTTTTACAGAAGAAAAATAAATTATATGATATCCAACAAGAGTTCTCAGAGCACATTTGTAATGACCAGTATACGCCTTAGTAAAATGAAAAATCAAACCCCATTCTCTTTCGTCAAATCATATAACTTTTTAAGTAAAATTTTGAATGAGAGATGATTTTTTTGCGGAATGAATTTAAAAGGGAAGATATTGAATGGTCTCTATAATATGGTTGCCTCAGCCGTAAGAAAGTTAACTCATAGTAACAATGGCTTTATGGCGCTGCGATATATTATTGGAGCATGACATCTCCAAGAGCTCTTTAAATATATCATACCAAATTAAACACAATTGCTTGGTGTTGTACTGCGCAAAAAATGGGCGGTACTGGGCAAGTGCTCATGTACCTTCCTCATAAAGTAACACTTTAAAATGATGTACTTAAACTAAATTTTGCCAACTCTGAAAATGTGGTTAAGTTGTAGCGGTGGAAGTGGTGCAGCTTTCAAAAAGTGGGCGTAGTAGACTTCGTATTAAGCAAAAACTTTGAGTTTTCATACTAAGGGAGCATATTAAGTGAACTTAACAAAATCTAATTATCTAGCTTACTTTGTAAAAACGCATTACCATCGCCTAATGAGTTAAGAAATCTGACTTTGAATTTTTCTCAATTTTTTGAATTTTGCTTGGATATGTAAAAATATATCTACTTGCTTATAGCCCGGGAGGCAGCCTTGCATTTTTGAAGGTCATTCCCTCCCGCTTAATTTTGAGCATTTGTAAATTTTAATGAGGCTGATATGGAAATAAGCGTTAGTCTCCAGAATTGTGGTGGGTCTGCTTGTGAGAGGCCGACGAAAAAACTTTCACTCAATAAATCGGAAAATAAGCCACAAGAAAAAAATTATGCTGTGAACAATGTTACAAACATATCGATTTCATGCCCGAAAATTTACGATTCGACCAGATTTGACCCACTTCATTTAACCCATCTCCATTTTCGAAAAAGTAAGTTTCCTATTGAAAGTTTTAAATTTGAAAATCATATTTTCGCCCAAAATAACTATTTTTGCTCAAAATTATAGTATTTAGTAGAAATATTAAAACGGTGAAAGGTGGGTCAAATCTTTTCGTATAAAAATTTCTCGGACATGAAATTGATGTATTTTGATCTGCTCTACAATACTGGTCTTAACATAATTTTTTACTTGTGGCTTACTTTCCGAGTTATTGAGCGAAACTCATTCCTTCGGCCTCTCACAACCAGACCCACCACTATTCTGGAGACTAACGCTAATTTCCATTATCAGCCTTACTTCAATTATCAATCAAAAAAATAACTAAGTGTGAGGGAATGACCTTCAAAAATGCAACGCTACCTCGCGTACTATTAATTACGTTTCCTTATAACGATTTCATACAAAAAGTGAATTTTCTCGAAAAGTTAAAATTGCCAAAATTTATGTTATATTAAACAAAAAAAAAAACATATTTTCTAAATTGGTTGTAAAAATTCAAGAAACATAACTAGATAACCATTTTAAAAAAGTGGGCAAACTGTCGTTGGGTCCCTGTCAACTAAAGTGGAAAAATTTCCAAAGATTATAATTTTCCTGATTCCTTAATGAAAACAACTCTACTTAAATTTTTAAATTGCCACGCCTTTCTCCTTTTAATACAGAGCAAGGTTTTTTTTCACATGCTAGTTTTCCTTAATTTTCTCAGTCTATTGAATGTGCGAATATCGAATATTCAAAGTGGCCCAGGGAGTGTTTTGGTTTGGACAGCGCTGTCATATATAAATGTCCTATATTTTAATTATTTTAATTGTTTGTTCTTTACGTTTTTCATATATTTAACCTTCACTGTACCTAAATTGATCGCAACGCACAACCTTTTGAATTCAGTTTTTGTTTTGTTTTTTTTTTTTTTTATTTCTCACAAGACACAAACAACAATTAACTCTCGCGTATGGTAACCACAACAACAACAACAACAACAGAAACCAACAACGAAATTAGTTGCGTAATTGCATTCAAATGTTATTTTTTTTTCTTTTATTTCTTGATATTTCTTGAACTTTTTAATAATTTATTGAAGAGTAATTGAAGTGAACTCATGAAGATCCACATCAGATGTCTCGCATAGTAATTTCAGTGTTTTTTTTTTTTTTGTTTTCCTTGTTTTTCCAAACTCTAGATGTCATTTGTCAAGTGGATCAATTTTTTCTTTGACGTGATCACTTCAAAATAATTTTGTTATTTGTTTCTAACTTTAAAGCCTTTTAAAAAATTTTATGCTCTGTTTTCTTCACGTGTATAGCAGTTTGAAAGTAAAACCGTTCACCAAAACGACAACAACAGCAACAGGATATAGCAGCACTACTCTTATGCCGCTCCCATCGCAGTTCAGTTTATTTAAAATATGAGGCGCACTTAAACTCGATTTAGGCTTCAATTTTCTATTTCATTTACGTTTCGTTTTTTTCTCTTAGATGGCCGTATTTTCTTTTACCAATCAAAAAATATGAAGACTAAAAAAACACAATAAAAACCCAAAAAAATGTAAGACACAGACACAAAAAAAAACCTGCTCCGGACGAAATTTCCAAAATAAAACCGTTTTACGGATATAAACCACACTCGACGAACGCTTAACGAAAACTGATGTTGGGAACAGATTCGGTTGTCAGTTTTTTATAAGTTATGCGATCAATGAATATCGTTGTTTTGACTGGAAATTGTGGGAGCCATTAAACAACAATAACAACGAAAAGACATGCAAAAGTGGCAAGCTTAGCTTACGGCAGTTATTGTGGGTTCTTTAAGCTAACTCTATTATTTGGCTTAAACGAGCACACGAATATCTGCGCGTGTATTTGTAGAAAGTTTATTGCTGCGAGATGATCAGCCGCAGCTTTTTGTTGAAAGCTTAAAAGCTTAACGTTGCTGAGTTTGAATTGGCCGCGATGGATAAAGCTTGTTTCTGTTTGTTTGGAATTTAATTTCATAAATTATCATTCCGAAGATTTTGCATGCAATCCACAATCACATATATTTTAACAAGTTCTGTAGCATCCTAATTTTTTTACTTCACAAATCACTTCTTAAAATTAATGAAGAACTTATTAAAAAGTTGATCAAAGTGTCCAGAGTGTACCTCATTCGAAATGGTGTTTCCATTTTAATTGTTTGCAAACAGAACTAATCCTAAAAAGAATTTGGCAACATCGCTTTGATTTTGGTGCATTGAAAACAAGCTCCCAATTCTTCGTCAAAAATGAAAAATCAAATCAGCTTTAAGAAAATTATGAGGCCGGTTTTTGTCACAGGTTTTTGAACTTGGGCTAACCTTATGCTTGACAGCTCATGCACGATTTTCTAAAAAAGTGTCGTGCTGCTCGCATGCGCTGATGGTGCATGACACCCTAAAGATCCAGCAAATAACTCTTGCCAACAAGTGTTACTTTGGGCTCAGTAGGCAATTGAAAAATAGAGCTCTCTGTTGAAGAACAAAAACAACGGTCTAAAAATCACCTGTTGTGTGGCGCTGTAGCATGGACGATGACGAACAACGATGAGAAGATATTGGAAGCTTTTGAGAGAAAAATTCTTCGCAAGCTCTATGGCCTAATCTGCGTGAACGACGCATACCGCAGAAGATGGAACCACGAGCTGTATGAGCTATACATCGACATAAGCTAAAAACACAACTGGGACGTGCGTTCTACCTACTATGTCAAATCGCACCAGAAAATAGAACTTATTCTATTTCACTGCGATAAATTTTGAAGGGTCAATTTTATACTCACTACAAACGTATAGGAAAAATCAGAAAGATATTGCACGTCCTAGTTTTGTTCAGCTCTTTAGACTTAATAAAGCGCATTAAAATAGAGCGGCTATAATTTCTATATTGCTTGTTGTTCTTGCTTTATGTGATGTAAATTTAATTTTGACTTAACTTTGTGTGCATCTTAATTTTGTATAAACGCATTGTTAGTTATGAGGGCTTTGACCCTGTAAGTGAAATAAAAAAAATTAATACAACAATGGACTCGATTCATTGCAGTTTTAAAAACGTCAAAGTTTTTTTTTTTTCTTATCTGGGATAAATAAATAATTTTGCTCAAATTCTATATGATTTCTTAAGCTGAATTCAAACGTGACATCTATTTTTTCATATTACATCTGGATTTTGAGGTCAAATTTATTAAAAATTCTGAGTTCACACAGTTTTGTGTTGTTCATAAGCGACATGAAATAGAAAAATAGAAACCGGAGTCAGATTTAACGTAAATACCCTAATTCACGATTTCTTTAAATTCAAAAGCAACTTAAGTTCCGCAATATACCCTTCTGTATCATTGCTATTGCATTTCGAAAAATGTATCTTTTATGCATTAGCAAATAATTCACGTACAAATAAAACATCTACGTAATATGATAAATAAAAAGTACGTTTCACTTAATTGATTTTGGCCACAAAAAAAAAACACAAAAATATCAAATAAGCAAAGCATTCATAAATTTTGCTTGCTACTTTGTAAAATAACGTAAATTAAAAGTAAACGAAAAACTGAAAAATTCCCACATTAAATCATTTGGACCTCTAAAAAAAAGCGAAAACGTAAGCCGCACACTATCTTAAAATGTTGTCTCGTACATCAAATGAAACAATTGTTTTCAAAAATGTTACGCTTTTATAGATGTCGTGCAGCCAGAGCATATGTGGATAGAGTCATATCCGAAACAATAAGTGTTAACGACAAAAACGACAGCAGTTACAGCTGCGTAATGTAAACAGTTTAAATGGAAATTACTGTGTTACGTTTTCTTGTTGTTGTTGACGTTTTTTCTAAAGTTAACTAGCCGAACTTGACCTTCCTTAAAAGAATTGACAAGGTACTATCCACAATTTTTTTTTTTATTTTTAAAAACAATTTACGCAGAAATTACGCAATTATTGTGTAAATTGTTTTTGACAATAATTGGAGATAAATACTTTAGAGTCAGTAATAGCAATTTACATACCCATAAGATAATATACGTCAAGAATATTTAGCTTAGGAAATTGTTAAGCTCAAAAGTACTTTTTTATGCAGCTATAGATTAAACTTTAATCACTAAAGCTATAAAATCTTTTTTTAGAATTAAAGAAAACACAGATTATTGTGGCGCATGCGTTCACATTTTTTAAATAAAATTTTAAACATGACGTATGATTAACATTTAATTAGATTACAAAATATATTTTCAAAACTTTCAACACTTCCGACTCCCATGCATATCACTAGTTCAGTGCAACTTATGGCTCGTTTATTAACCGTAGAACGACCTTTAAATATTTCGACTAATCTTACGTTGGCGGATCGTTTTCGACCCGTATATATTTTGCATGGAACTTTAAGGAAAAAGATGATTTTAATGATAAAAAGTTTATTGATTACATTCATAAATTGCATTTATTACATACTACATATTAATTAATAGCAACCATAAAAATATAATAAAGTTAATAATATCTGATAAGCTACTTAGTTCTTTTAACAGTTTTTGAACACATTTGACACACTAATTTGGGTTGTATGTTCATTTGCAAACATTTTTGTTTCACATGCAGCAAACCAGTGCGCTTTTATTCTCTTTGTGTAAAGTCTACTTGGAGCTTGTATTGTTTGATTACTTGTATCGGAACCGCTCTAGGCTTCTTGACAGAAAGACCAGCTTCTTTCTCTTCGTCGCTAATAAGATTTGATGAAGATTTTGTTATCGGAAGCGTTATCGGAACTAAAAGAAGGTATGCGTTTGTAAATTTCTGGCTCTGTTAGATATGTGGATTTTGTCCAATTCAATACCAAGTTCATGAGTAAAGCTTTTACGAAATTAGTGTTTTTCTAACCAATTTGGATCTATAGTTGTGTAGATTATGAATACATTCAAAGCAGAAATGTCCATGATATTGGAAAAATACACAGCGGCCAACGGTTAGTATTCCGCTTGCAAGTGGTTCACGAAAGCATTTTGTCATCATGTTCAAAACCGCTTTTTGTTTTATTTTATTATATCTCAGGCAATTTCTTCGGTGCTGGGCCGATATCAGGCGAATTATGCATTATGTTTTGAACAATGATACATATATTTTTTTGCTTACATGTGAAAGCATAGCAGTATTTTCGGGGAAGGCGATTGTAGGTTGGAATAGTGACTGCTTTATCTTGATAAGGAGCCAAAGTTATTATTGTTATTATAAAACATTAAAAATGACAATGAGAACGAAATCAAATCCAAGATAAAAGCGGTCTTACCTAAAGGAATAACTGGCGTTGAACTCCATACGGTGTTGTCTTTTAAAATAAAAAATGAGTTTAGATTCAATCCACCTCGTATTTCTTCTTCGCCACTATCACTCTAACCACAATCATCATCGGTAACATAATATTCACTTTCATTTTCTTCGGGAACATATTTGACAGCGCTACCAGCTGAGTATTCTCCACTCGATTCATCCATCAAATTTAATTATTGCTTTGTCCAATAAAAATCTTCGCGCCGACATTTTATCAAAATAAATCGTTCTTGGACTTCACGTATGCAATCTAGTTGTACTCTGAGTGAGTACTCAGAGAGTGTCCGACATGCTCACTCGCAAAGATAGAACCGTCAGGTTAGAATAGTAACAGTAGAATGCGTCTGAGGATCCCAAAACTCAATGTGGTCGAAATGGTTGATGAGCCAATGTACGGCTGTGTCTTTTGGCTGGATTTTACACTAATAAGGTAATAAATCAGTGACGAGCTGAAAAACTTCGTTTGGCTCAACTCCACTCAGTTCGCTTAGTTCAATGTATTTCTCGTTATCTTATCGATGCAGTTACACTATCATACACACATTATATACGGAACCGAACTGCTTTGGAATCGTCAGCAAACCTCATGCAACGATCAAACCAACAGCTAAGAACTCGAACAAACGAGTTGCTCAAAACTGGTAAGTTGTTCGAGTTTGACTCGTTGCATATGACAAAAGTTCGAACATGTTCGATCTGCTCGTTCCGCAGCCTAAGTAAATACTGAATTACAGTTTTTAAGTTGATACAAAAAACATACCTATACATAAAAAAAATACGTACCAGTCGAAGACGACCCGAATGTCGAAAAAAGTCCCAAAGTCGAAAAAAAACTTAAGGAAAACTATCGATAAACTCTGACGCTACATGTTTTCATTCCTAACGTAACTACTAATAAAGTAACAAAAACACAGACCCATACAGCTGATAGTTTTCGATATATTTGATATGAAAAAAGATTTGATCGAAAACGACCCTAACATCGGTCTATAGTTAATACAAGTATCGCCTGAGGTCGAATGCGACCATTAACGCTTAGTTTTATTGTTATAAACAACAAAACTTTTTAAATGTTCTAAAATATTGCAGCACAAGTGTTGCTGTCACAGTAATGAAACCTCAAACCAACAACTTTCGTCAATATTTTACACAAAGATCTTCAGGTAAAGGCTTACAAAATATAGTTTACACAAGAACTAAAGCCAACTGACCACGATTTTCGTCGGCAACCAAAAAAAGTTACTGTATGGTGTGGATTTTGGTGTGGTGGCGTAATTGGTCCCAATTTATTCCAAAATCAAATTAGTAATTCAATTACTGTGAATGGATCGAGAGATGGTTAGAAACTTTTTGTGGAGTCAATTGGATGATATTGATGTGCAGAATATGTGGTTCCAACAGGACGGTGCAACATGCTACTCAGCAACGGAATCAATCGATCTTTTGAAAGAGAAGTTTAATAATTGAATAATTTCTCAAAGGACTGACACGAATTGGCCACCGAGATCATGAGATTTAACACCAATGAAGTTCTTAAAGAGTAAAGTTTAAGCGGATATTCCTCAAACTGTTCAACATCTCAAAGACAACATCATCAAATATCACTAATTGAACTATCATTATGTGAAAAAGTTATTCAAAATTTTGGCAAAGGATTGACAGCCTGCCGAGCTAGCAGAGAAGGTCACTTGAATAACACTGTTCTTTCATTATTACCCAGAATCAATGTACTTTAATTTTTAATAAAATTAATTAAATATTTCGCACAATTTATGCCTTACTTTTATTTAAAAAGACACCTTTTATCAGCGTCACCTTCTTATTCGATATAGTCACGTCCGTCTGTCACGGCAACAGGAAAATGAATCGAGATAATTTGATGAAATCTGAGATAGCGATTATATCTTTGATTATGTCTCGTATTATTGAAAATGTGCGAAAATATCAAAATTTTTCCATTGAACTGCTTAGACAAAATTCTTCTTGATATTTGAAATGGGCGTGACAACTCACCTACACTCAAACACCAAGCCAAACTTCATTCAGGTTTTACAGATGAGCTAGGTAAATAAGACGCTCGTTTGCCTTTTACATATTTGCTCCAGAAAAGTAACTATATGGTCCATATATTTGCGACTTGATCTCTCGAGTTTATTTTAAATTGCGATTGGTTAGTATCTTACAGAACGAGCTTAATTGAGTGAGGTGAGGTCACTTTTTAAAGAATTTTATTAAATTATCGAGGTGTTATCGTTAATCCAATCAGACCTTATACCGGAATTCAAGGTGGTGCTTATAGCATTGCGAATAAATTTCCTAAAACTTGACGGTATAAGTTCGGGAGTGTTACTGTTTACATACTCCATGAAACTAACGTATGCGGAATGAAATCCGAACACATTTTGCACGCGCTGTACAAAATGATCGCGATACTTGCAATACTGTTTTCCATTTTGAAGAAATAACTGTATATTTTACTGATAATTTGGCATGCAAACTATAGCGGTCTGTTTCATTTCAGTTGCCAAAACGTCTTTTAAGGAGTTACAACGTCGAGAGTTAATTTGCAAATTTTGCAAAAAAAATCAAAGTAAAAACAAAAGTGAGATATTTCACTAAATAGTGAAAAAAAACATGGGATTTAAAAAACCGGCTGTTTATCAAACAATTGAACTATTGCGAAATAAGGAAAGCATAAAAAGAAAAATAAAAAGAGGTTGCGGTAAAAAACATTTTTTTCCTGCTCAGCTGAAAGCAGATATTGTAGGTCGCAAAGCAAAATCTTACCACCAATCAGGAAAAAAGTACGGAGTCGATAAAAAACTGTTAAAACGTATATAGAGTCCATGGATATTCAACTAAGAAAAAGAAAATCAAAGCCAGCTACTACGGACAAACAGTCAAAATAAATCCAAACTTGGCTGCGTGCGCATTCTGGAAAATTCGTCACCTTCTTATGTTTGTGTGATGGACGACGAGAGTTACTTCGCAGTGGAAGGTAATGAATGGTAGCCAAAACTTTATTTTGAGGCTGAAAAACACAAAGCAGCTGACGAAGTAAAATATATTGCGAAAACCAAGTTCCCAGGAAAAGTATTGCTGTGGTTGGCAATCAGCGAGCGCGGCATCAGTGATCCAGTATTTTTCAAGGGTGGCTTAGCAGTTTCAGCGGAGACTTATGCAGAAAAATGTATTCTTGTACTTGTAAAATTTATTCACAAATATCATAGACGTGATAAAACTATTTTCTGGCCAGATTTAGAATCATCGCATTACGCGAAGTCTACTTTAACTGAGATACAGGCACGAAGTATTGAATTTGTACCCAAGGACTTTAGTACCCCAAAAGTGCCGCGACTGCGACCGATCGAAACATTTTGGGCCAATTTGAAGAGAAATGTTTACAACAAGGGATATATAGTAAAAAACACCGACTGTCTCATTCAAAAAATTAAAAAGCAGCTCCAGAAAGTGGATACGAATGGAATCCAGGAGTCAATGTTAAAATTGCCTCAAAATATACGGAAGGCTGATCGCAATGGGGCAAACTTTTTTTTGTAAATTTACTATAATTGTTGAAGTATAAAAATACATTTTCACTACACAAAAAAAATTACATATAACATTTTATTTCTTCCAATATACATTTCTTCGGATTTCATTCCGCATACGTTATTTCAAGGCGTTTGAACTTAAAAGCGTTCTACTGCATTTGGCCACCAAGAAAGTGATCGGAACCGAAACTTCGGCGCTTCTAATTATGTGAACGTTTAGCAAGCTGCTTTGATAGGTGTTGCTAATTATTTGTCATACTCCAATTGTATAAATTTTTATTAGTGGGACTGACGTGTTCCCCTTTACCAATCCGACGGCATGCACTTGGCCCAAATTCAGGGACGGCCTGATGAGACGACCACATTAGAAAAGGGTTAGTGATATATTCAGGTGAAAGGAGTGATAGGCCAGGTCTCTGGGCAGAGCAGTACGTAATTTGACATTTAAACTTTTCTTAAACTTTTAACATTAAAATATCATACATTCAGCCGGTACTTCTTAGCTTGCAAACTTTAAATTTATTTTCCTAAACAAGCTAAGCTGATAACGAGAAATACTGCATTATTGAACGCTTTACTGACTAATGTGTTTTACAGCTTACGACTGATTAAGTTTTAATAAAAAAAAACCAACTCAAACTTAGTTTTTATGTGTTTTATTTCAATTAAGAGTTAGTCCCATCACTGTAAAAAATCACGATTTTTACTAAGTTTCGTGTTACAACACAAGTTATCATAAAATGATACACACACATTTTGTAGCTTGTAAAAAATTATATATTTTATTTCATGATCATTCAGCTTAATTGTATGTATCTAGCAGTTTAAACTGCAAAATGTAGTTTTCTTTTTCATTTGTTCGTTTTTTTGGTATCTAAAAAATTTAAATCTTTTATGTCGTTAACAGCTTTAAATATAGACAACAAATATTAAATTATCTAAAATGTTCTAACAATTTTCATATATTGTATGTTTTAAATTAAGTACTATTAACAATTTGTCGTTTATAAATTACAAAAAATTAATCTTCTGCTCTTAAACATTAAACATCTCGGCCATTATCTATTATATATATACAAACTCATTTGTAAATTCCCTAGAGAGGCAAGTATACAGCTTGCTATTCTACAGGCACTTAAAACTTTATATTTGATTGAACTTATTCATGTATAAAAAAATTAAATAATAATAAAGATGCTTTAATTTTTAATGATATCCTCAAGTCACAGCTTTTTTTAAATAAATTTCTGTTTTTATTGTTCACATCTTTGCTTCTCCCTAATCACTGCACTTTGTACGTAATTTAAATATCCTATACAATAAGCTAGAATTATGCATATATTTGGTGTATTATCGTATGTTTTTTTCCACTTCTCATATGTTCAGTTTCAATATTTAAGAACTAAACTATTTTCTATACTAATAAAAAAATTATAAAGACGCAACGTAATTATGCCGATCTTACAGCATTTGCATATACCACCGCATCATGCAGAGTGGGAAATATTTCAAAGGGTCCCTCTCCCAGCGCCATGCTATGTACAATTGTATCGTAGACACGATCCGTTGGACTGGCCAATAATATACGAACTCCTAAAATATTCAACTCTTTCATAATATCAGAAACTGTACGACAACCCGCCACATCAATGTGTCCCAGCATGGAAAAGTCCAATACCAAGCAACGAAACTGATTGCTGTGTCCATTTTCGACGCCACCACCATTTTGATGTATTTGCATATATGATGCACGTCGTATTCTTTTGCTATCTATGCCGAGAACTTCATAGAGCGCCTTGCGGAAGAACAAATTCGTGGCAAAATTAAGTGAACCTGTGTAGCGGAAAATTTTAACTTCCGGCAATTCAACGGCATTACGATGATGACTGAGATCAACATAAACAGCATCAGCACCTTCAATAACACCCAGAAGCGCAGAGTAGGGTTTGAGACCCTTTATGTAGAGTGTAAGTAGCGAAACTGCAATACCGATAAGCAAACTAAAACAAAGAAATTTGAAAGAAATCAGTTTATATTTTGTGTGTGAAATATATTTGGCAACGCTTACCCATAATCAATATCGATAAGTACAACCGATGTAAAGGTGCAAATCCATGTCAGCAACTCCAATTTACCTTGTTTTGCAAATTTTTTCAGTTCTCTTGCTTGCATAAACATTGGTTTCAGCGCTACTATAATGACGCCAGCTAAAACGCACTAAAAGTATAAGAACAGATGTATAAATGAGTTATTCAACTAAAATTTCAATGAAATATGAAACAAAGAACTGTTAAATGGAATATTAGAAATAACGTCCAGATTGAGGATCAGTATAATTATGTCATTGGTACGTACTATTAAAAAAACACAATTTTTTTATAAATATTTGTATATGTGTAGATTCAGTTCCAATTTCACGAAAAAGTTAGATATAAAATGATTATACCACCGGAACTAAAGTTTAATGAAACATATTGCGAGACTTTTTAAAAAAAATTTAAAGCAAAAGCCTTCATTGTTCTAATAGTAATGAGGCTTCTGCCAAAATATGAATGATTGACAAATTTATGGATAGAAACTCTATGTAACGCATCAATATTAAGTTAATCATGTTTGGATTTCGATTTTTAACAGATTTAAAAAATAGTATCAACACTTCAAGCACTCACCCTTGGTAACGTGCTAAAGAACGGTCCGGTCCATAGTAAAACGATCACCATCAATCCAGCTGCTACCAATGATGCCAACTGTGTTGCACCGCCTGTCTGTTCTTGGATGACTGAACGTGAAAGTGAACATGCTAGTGGAATGCAAGCAAAACAGCTGCTAACAAAATTTCCTATTCCCATAGCAAACAACTCCTGATTCGGACTTATTTCATATGAATGTTTTTTGGCAAAAGTAAGACCCATGGACATTACAACTGAATAGCTAACAATAGCAATAGCAATTGAGTCAAGTACAACCAATGGTATTAAATCGAAACGTGGTAATTCAGGCATAGGCAAACCAGCAGGTATATCGCCAACCAATTTTATGCCATAGTTTTCAGTAACATGCATAAAACGTGAGATCAATGTGCCACCAACTACAGCAACCAATTCAGCAGGCAATGGAAAGCGACATTTTTTACTTAGCCACGGCTTTATAACCTCATTCGAAATGGTCATAAAAATAATTATGCAAACGCAAAATATCAATGCGGGCACATTTGTTTGAGGTATTGATTTTATTACGTCGATGACGGTAAAAATTATTTTAAAAGCACCCTTGTAACGTGGTACAGTGACACCAAAGACATCCTTCAATTGACTTGTGACAACATGTACTGCTGCGCCGGTGGTAAATCCATTCACTAGTGGATCGCTAAGCAGTGATGCAAGTGTGCCCAAACGGAAGAAACCCATTATAAGCTGAAATGTGAGATAAAGTACATAAATTAAAAATGATTGAAATAAAAAATTAATGTAATTTAGAAAACCCAACCACAAATAAAATCGATTTACTTTTAATGATAGCGTAGAATCCAAATTTGATGATTTTATCTACTATAGCTATTAGACATTTTAGCTATATGGCGTGAAGCTTTAAGTCAAGTAAAACGCTTATTACAGAAAAAGTTGTGCAAATGAAAATATTATGCTTTGTAACAATTTCTCAACGTACCAATTTCCAATCAATTTCAATATTTTTGAATTCGATAGTCGAAGCTGTTTTGAAGAGCATAGCACCCGCAAATAGCTAACATCGACTGTAACTTAAAGTTCACATACATCATCTACAATTTTACGTTGGAGCTTTGTGTTATGTTTTTAACTTAATTTGGCTATTAAATCAAATTTTAGTTAAACCAATGGCCTCAACGTACGTAACTACAAGCTTAATATTTTATTTTTACTTACATGTATAATGCCAACGGTAAAAGCCAATGCAGTTACCAATTGTAATGGCGTAATAACATTATCTGTTACAGCATCTCCTACCGGTGCAATGGCATCCATATCTTCTGTAGCGTACGTTTGCACTACTTTCAAACACATCATGCTGATAACAGAAAATGTTCCAATTGAGATATGTCTTGATGTGCCTAGCACCATATATACTAATACTGGAAAAATTCCCATATACAATCCGTTGCCAGGACCAACGCCCGCCAGCAGACCATAAGCCATACCGTGTGGTATCGCCATAATGGCAACAGTAATTCCAGCTATAATATCACCAAAGATATCACGTTTCCATGAATATTTTGGTAGCCACTGCAAGAGTGGTATAACGCCTGTGAATAGTGATAGAAAAGACCAACTGTCCCAGCACTGTCGCAGTGCGTACGGGATACTTTTGTCACGGGCACCATAACCAGTCTCTTTGATGACTACCTCGTGTGTAAGTACATCGCGATGAACATCATACTTGGGTTGAATTTTTGGCTTTTGCGTAGTATAAGGTTGATTAAGCGGTTTAGTTCTGGAAAAAAATATATATATTTAAATTAGATATTTGCTATTTCCCAAGCGTGTACTATAAATGTGAGCTGAGAGCTGAAATATTCTCAATATTGTCGCAATAATTCAAAAAATGTGTTGTATGATTTTGAAACCCTTCCATTATTCCAAAAATGACATTTTTAAGCGAAAAACTCAAACGCAAAAAAAAAACTAACTCCTATACTTTTGGTCATCCCGTTTTGTAACTTGATAGATATATTTTATGTTCTTGAAGTTATTTTTTGAGAGTTTTCAAAGACTTACCTTGTAGCCCATTTATAATCTTCAAATGGAGATAAGTTTTGTTGAGCATTTTGGCTTTACTTTTTGCAACGGCAATAGTAGTGCTGAGATGTTCAATGATTTCTCGCAAAACCGCTCTCGGGAATTTAACGTACTTAAAGTGAAAACCCCTTAAAAGTATCTACTTTTAAAAAAAGACGAATTTATTTTTGAAAAATAAAGGTCAAATTTTAAAATTTTCGAATAATTATGACCGTTCGAAAGTTCATTAATAAATCTATCGAAAGTACATGGACTAAGATTTTTACAGTCAGACCAAGTTTGAGATCAATCGGTTATGTTCGATTTTTGACTATGGACAAAGATTGGTTGAGTTGTCAAAAAAGAGGCTGCACTTTGTATGTATGTATGTATATTTATTCACATTTCTTCAAAAATATTACAAATAAAAGTTAAAAAAAAAACAAAAATTCATAAGTTAAAAAAATAAATAAAACAAAATTTACAATATTTCAGAGAAATGGTATGAGACATTATTTGTATAAAATACAAAAATCTAGTAAATAATTTATCCTAATTAATGTTGAGTACATGGGATTTAAAAATAATTAAAAATTAGGAAAAAGTGAAATAACAACTTTAAGAACAAAATAATATAATTATATGAGCAAACAGAGCAATTTAAAAGAGAAAAAAACTTATAAAAAATAACTAAATTAAGTTAAAGAGAAACAAAAGCATAAGAAAACTGAAATTAAAACTCCAAATAAAATTTTGAGTTCGCTCAATGATAAAACTACATATAAGGACGAAGCAAAACTTCTATTTCAGTTAGGTTGAAACTAAGAAGCCACAACTTAACTTGCTTTAAAAACTTTGTTAGGTTTCGAAGCATTTTCAAGGATTCCGGAAGTCTATTGAAAAGTCTACATGATAGAATAGGAAAGGAGTTGCGATAACCTGTTGTCCGAAACACTGGCACATTCACAGTATGAATATTTCGCAGAAGGTATCTATCGGACATCCTGCAGCACAGGTAACCGCACCTTAAGAAAAAAATTTTGAGGACTTTATAGTAAAAAAGATGACGAATGGGAAGAATTTTTAAGGTTCTGAAAATTTCAATGGAATGTGTTGAGCGATTTCTGTTGCACAGTTTTCTTATTATAGATTTCTGTAAAACTACTAAAGGTCTAGTTCTGTTTTCATAGGCTCCACCCCTGCAAGAAATGCCATAATTTAATTTTGAATGAAATAGACCGAAATAAAATGATTTTAAGACACTTTCGGGACAAAGTTTTTTAATATTATAGAAATTTCTCACCACATTTCGAAAATACATTTTAAGGCTATTTGTGTGATCACGCCAATTAAAATTTTTGTCAATTATAACTCCTAAATATTTAAAAGAGTGAACAATATTAATTGCAAAACAATCCGAGCTACATACAATATTAGGATCATAAGGGAGGGAATGATAAGGACATATTTTATATTTAAGACAGCTAGAATCATGGCCTTGTTTTACTGCTAATTAAAAGTTTATGTTGCGAAAACCATTTCCTTAAAACTTCGACGTCGTGGTTTATGTTAACTGACAAGTCAAGAGAATCACAAATATGACTAATGCCAAGATCATCAGCAAAAGCATTGCAAAAAAATAGAGTTTATGTATACTAGAAATAAAATTGGTCCAAGGACTGACCCTTGAGGGACCCCCATGTTTACAATGCCAGCACTACTTATACTTGAGCCAATTTTAACTCTATGAATACGATCCAAAAGATAAAAAGCAAACCAATCATACATGTGACCTCTGAAACCAATAGAAAATAGTTTTTTTAAAAGTATTTTGTGATCAACCATGTCGAATGCTTTTGTGAAAACAGATGACTCGCTTTTTAACTGCTTTTTCAAAAATTTTTCCAATAGCAGGTAGTAAAGAGATTGGTCTGTAGTTGCTTTTTTCATTGTGATTACCCTTTTTAAAAAGTGGAGTAATTACAGCACTTTTTAACTGGTCTGGAAAAATTCCTGTCATAATACTTTCATTGAATATAAAAGCCAAAATGTCTACAATATTATATGCAATGTTTTTCAATAAAATATTCGACAAGCCGTCAATACCACAAGATCCTGAATTGTCAAGAGACTGAATAATTTTTAACAATTCCAATGCTGAAATGGGTTCAAAGAAAAAGCTGTTTGAAGCCAAAATATCAGTTTTAATGGTGGACAATCACAAGAACTATGGTGTAGGCGAGTATTCGGAACTAAACCAACTGAAGCAAAGTAATTATTAAATACATTTGCAACTAAATTGTTATCAGAAATGTTATTGGCGTCCACAATCAAGCTAATAGGAGAAGAACTAGAAGAACTTTCTGTTAGTGTTAGATTTAAAAATGACTTCGACGTCCTAAAATAACTTAATAGCAGTAAATGTATGGTCCGTCAAGCTGAACAGAAGTAAAGCAAACATTTTTTTATCGAGTTTAGAAAAAATTTTTCAAATCATAGTCAAAAAAGTTGGTGAGTTGTTGTTTGTTTTAAAAAGTTTTCAATAAAAAGTTGCTCGCAATAGAAATTCAACTCAACGGCGCACAGTGCATTGTGTAGTGGATATATGTCAGAAAAGTTTTGGTCTCCGAATACCATGAATTTGGTATCATTCGGCAGCTAATATTCCTGTTAAAAAAAGAAAAACTGAAATATTTCCGTTCAAAAAATACGAATGTAAGCACGAACTTTTTCAGAAATTTCTAAGGTGATGTCAGATGTATTTGGCGGCTCAGAGGAAATGCTCCTTTAAAAAAAGTTTTCAACAAAAAATTTGAAAAAATATATTTTTTTCGAGAAGAAAATTATGTTGAGTTTGGGTTTTTGGTTTTTGAAAAATACTGAAAAACAGAATTTTGTTGAATATTCAAACTTTTGATTTCGAAAAAAAAACCTCTACATTAAGGAATTAATTTTAAAGCGGTAGCACATTTTGGAACCTCATTGAGACATGAAAAAGTGTCCACTTCCGAAGTGATTTTTTTGAAAATTTCAAAAGTTTGGTAAAACCTTACTTGAGTTCTAATTTCAACAGACTTTTTTTGCTTAGAAAAAGCCAAAGTACACAGCATAGCACTTTTATATTTCTTTTAATTAAAGACATTGCAGTCACTATTTTCAGCAGCTGTATTTTCTAATTTTGAAAGCGATTTTCTCAAAAAATATTGCGCCAAATTAAGACCTTATTGGATAACTCTTTCTATTTGTTTCTAAAATCGATGGTGGATTCGGATTCAGCACGAAAAACATTTTCAAAATCCATAACTCCAACAAACTCGCATTTCCAAGAATATACTACATATACTCACTCATTATTTAAGTTATCGGCCATTGTTTTCACTTCAATACGATCCACAACCGCATCGGTAAATTTATGATTAAGTAAACGTTGCTGATGTTGCTCGAATTTAAGAGAGCTGATGGGTGTCGTTGGCCGATTCCTATTTATTTTGCTGTTACTGCTATTCCTTTTGTCTTCAGTGTTGGGACGTTGCCTTTCAGTGGCTTTTGAGGTAGATGGTAATGTGGTAAATGCTGTATTGCCAACTGATCGTGAGGAACTGGCACCGTTTTGTTGCTGGTGATTTTGTAATTTTTGCAGGCGTTGCTGTTGTTCCTTAATGCGTTTAAAGCGTGCTAAAGCGAACTTACGCACATTCTTCAATTTTAGCGGTTTCTGTGAATGGCATTTAAAAAATAAAATTAACACAATTTGCAACAAATTTAATAAAACGTTATTTAAAACACTAATAATACATTTTCGACAGCTAATCAATTGATTACACAACGACTACTTTAAAATCACAGCACAAAACTAATGCACTTTGCAAATTTTTAAGCTTTAAATAGTTAAAAGTTTTATCTGCGCCCTCAGCTTGAAAATAAATGTAGTTTGTGTGTGATTTACATGCCTTTTAAAAGAAAATGTCACCAAGGAAACAGCGTAGGTATAAATCAAGCAACACTCAAGAATAATCAGTTAATGGGAGAATTTATGCCAGAACACGATGGTTTTACAAAAATTATGATACCTACAGCAAAAAATATGGAAGAGAAAACCAATCGCAAACGTGTCGCTTATCAGCGCAACAAGTATTTGATAAAGTTACCGACCGCTAGCGCAAAACTACGAGTTCGATCACAGCTACATACCTACAGCATTCTGCAATCGAACGCACATTTTATATGATATACATAGTATATGAATCAAATAGCACTACCGATGACAAATTCTCAGACGATATTTAGCCTGTCATGGGAACGTGGTTTATCCACATTTGAACTTTTTGCTCAAATTAGTCAATGTTAATCGAACGAATCGGAATCAAAATTAGAATCAGTGGATTTGTGCTAATAAACACGCTATTGCTGCGAAAAAAAAAAATAAAAATGAGATAAGAAAATTTCCTACTGTTTATATTGAGCAAAAATGGAAATGACCATTGAACGTCTCATGGCGCACGGTGGAACAAAGTCAGATACATTCAAACAAATCAAGTTGAAATATCTATCTAAATTTGAGAAATATAATGCAATATTTCGTATGTGTACGAAAATAATTTATCGTGGACAGTTTGACTTATTGTGAGATTATAGATATGAATGTACTAGGCTTCTGCAAAATATATCGATTAACGATATACGCGGTATTTTTCCGATAGTTATCGGCAATATTTTTTTTATTTTGATATATGGAAATTCGATTTTATAATTCGACCATCGAATTTCAATATTTTTGTTTACAGGAAAGCTCCGTATCCAATTGAAAAAACACTCGTGTGGATCAAGCCTAACAAGGTAATTATCTAGCGGAGGATGCTTGTGGGCAACCTCGGGCCATAGTTGTAACAAAAAATTTTGTCGCATTAAAAGCTTTATCTAAGGAATTTAACAAATTTTAGAGTTCGATTGGGCTGTTTCGGCAGATGAGGGAAGTGGAAAATGAGTCGGGAATATTTTGGAGTAGTTTACAAGGCATTGTAGAAAAAGGAAGAAATCGTCATTTTGCTAAATAATATTGAAAACAACTACGATCAAATTGATCAAAAGTCCCCTAGATTGCGATCCAGAATATTTGAGACACCAGACGGTGTTTGGGTGTTTGGGATCCCTTCACAAATGGGCGTGGTGTACGATTTTATGCAGTATGTTAGTGATGTTTCTCCATCTTATGGGCTGGGTACATCTTCGGGCATAAACCTTTTTATAGCTGAAAGTCTTCCCAACCACCACAACTTTTAGCTGTATTCGACAACTGGTTCACACTAGTAAGTTCTTCTTATAACTTTCAAAGAAATGCGGATATTGGATACTGATACTGTGAGAGACTTTCAGATTCTGAATTGAAAAAGATAGGAAATGATTTTACAACAGCCAATATGAAATCATCACTGCTTAGAATGTTTACGGTGGTTTACCAACAAATCAATTTGATTGATGTCTTCATACATGGATCAACTAAATAGTTGGGTTTTTGCTAGCATTGGAGCGCAAAACAAAAACAATATGTAGAAATTTCCAGGCCTGCAAAAGAACTATATAAAGCTGGCCACCGCTAAAAAGGAGTGGTATATTAGAATAATGTAATGATGCCTGCGCATATTTGTTTTAAATGTCTGGCTTCTTTTTCGAAAGTAGTATTTGGGAATGCTTTAGCCAAAAAGAAATCATAAATCTCTTAATAAATTTTAACTTGAAATCGCTAATGCACTTTTACCATATTCTACTTATTTCTCGGCTATTACCCAAAAAAAGAGGCCGAACATCAACAACAGCAGAGAGCCAATTCCCGACTTCGGACTCTAGTACTCCAAAAATGTCTTTCCCATGGTGGATGTAAAAAGTACAAGGCTACATCAACAACCTAAAGCACAAAGTGCTGGTGAGAAGGGACGTTGTAGGCTATATGAGACTGAAATTCCATTTTCCAAGTGCCTTAAATGTGGCGATTATCTTTGCAGCAACAACTGAAAATTAAGTTGAAACTTACGATTTTATATAAAGAATTTCAATGCTAAGTGCACATAGTAAGGGTTGGGACAACTTTTTGCACTTTAATTTTTTCAGCAAACATATCGAAAATCGATTATCGATATATCAAACCAACCCTAGAATATACAAAATGAGTTCAAGCAAAAGTTTTGGACTCTTTTACTTTGTAAGGTAAATTTTTTCAAGCATTCCTCCTATTAAAAATGTTTCCCTCCTCTCAAATATCCTTAATTATCATGGATAAAGTGAGAAAGCAATGAAATGTATTAAACCTCCTATTTTTCTTACGCAATGTTCAAGTAGTGAACTTAAATGTAAGATACGGGAACATATTTTTTAGGGAATATTATGAAAAAGGTCCACATTGAAGATCAGATTTAAAATCTTATTATATCTTTTTTTAAAAATAACGAATTTGCTGGAAACGTCAATTTTTAAAATGTATTTTTATATAATTTTTTTTTTTTTGCCACTGTATACAGTCTAATAATACCCAGTAGGCAAGGGCAGGAGCTAGAAGGCCTTCTAGCATGCCTTCCTTGGTAAAATTAAGGCCTTGCCACCCTTTCAAACTTACATTCTTTTTTATATGAAACGTCCAGATAAAACAGGCCTTCTTTAGCAGGACTGTTAGAAATACTCTTCAAGCAGGTCTTCCTACATCGCTTGCGTCAAGAGCCCTTCTAAGACCGCTTACCGTAGAAGGGGTCACAGAAGTACTTTGAAAAAATGAAATCTTACTACGTGGAGTTAATTAAATGTTTTTTTTATTTGCGTCAACCTCCCTCGCGTTGATATTTTTAATGTTTATTTTCTGTGACGTTTTCTTATCTTAATTTATAATTTGACATTGAATAAACAACATTCTAACCACTTTAACATAACATGAAACAGAAGACCAGACCAGCAACATGCACACCGTTCCTTACTTTTAGCCATTTATCTTCTTTTGATGTCATATAAGTACAATGCAATGACAAAAAAGTAATGTCGAATCATAAAACATTGGTATACATGAAATAAAAAAATACATGAAGTCTTTCTTTCTTTGCCTTCTAATATCAGGCCCTATAGCACTGCTGCTGTGGGAAGATCTTATAGCACAGCTGCTGCGGGAAGGCACTCAAGGAAGCGCAACTATTCTCCTAATTAAAATTTCACTATTTATAAAATTTACTTATTGTTAATATTGACAGATTGTAAATAAAAACAAAAATCATAATAAAAAAAAATAAAAAATGAGTTTTGAGAAGGCCTCTTACAATCGCAGTAGTGCTAGCAGGCCTTCTCCGGGGAAGGCCGTGTGCAATTGCCTGCTGGGATACATACATAAAAAACCGTACTGATACAAAACACATACATAGCAAAACACGGATACTAACTATCCGTCTCAGCGTAATTGTTGGAACAAAATTTGCAATTGAAAAATAAAAAATGAATTTTATAGAGAAAGTTTACAAATTGATTTTTGTGTGCTAGTGGTGCAAGTACAGCCACTGAAATGAACAAAATCGATGTTTATGACACACTTGACCACTACTATCTTAAAAACCGGAAGTGATAGAAAAAAAACAGATACCAGATTATAAAATAAAAACATTTATTAAAAAAAATTTTTTAATTATTGTATCAAGCTAATCCGTATTTTTAAGAAAAAAATGTTAATTTTAAAATAGACCCAACGATAGGTTCCGATCGTCGATAATTTTTTAAAAAATGAAATATTGCTATTTTTTGCAATAGTAGGAATTTTACGCTCTCTATATGAAAGTTCATCCGACTATGAATAAGAAGATAAACACAACTGGGACGTGCGATATCATCCAGATTTTCCCTATACGTTAATGACACTACAAAAATTATCGCAGAGAGATTGAACAAATTCGCGCTTTTCTAACGCAGAACCGAAGTAGTAGTCTAGTGACACGGGTCAAACTGTACTCTGCCCCCATGGAGGTATGCACGTGCTCTGGTACATTTGAAGTATTACCTCATTGGAGCCATGTGTAATGGGAAGCGATTCGGCGCTGCTCAATATCAACGCCGTTCTGGATGCCACAAACAGTTTCGCCAACTGCCCAAAGCTCCAGTTAATTTTGTCTTTGCGCAATTTGAAAATTATCGAGTGGTCGATCGAAACCGAATTGATGGCCTTATGTTCAAGGTCATTCCTCTCGTGAAAATTTCATTACTCTGAAATCGTACTAGGATCGTCATGGCCATAGCAGTAAATAACTTTTATAGCAACTTGCCGGTTCGAAATAAACTTATAAAAAATCTTTTTCAGGTAAAAGTTAACTTCAAACTTTTATGTTTTTGAAATAAACGCAAAAATTTCATTAAAAATCTTTTATCAAAAGATAAATGTTAAAGATCTTTTTTGACATTATTTTCAAAATTTTTAGTAATAAAACTTATTTTAAAAGTTTTTTGACTTTTACTAATAAAAATTTTTGTGTACTTTCATTTTTAAAAGTCACATGAAAAAAGTTTTTTTTTGATTTTTATTTTTAAAAATCGAAAATAAAAGATTTTTTGCAAAAGTTTTAGATATCTATTGCTTGAGAAAACAAGGAAGATCCCAAAGAGCTCGTAACATTTTGGATTACTAAGCAAAAAATTTCATACGAGAAAACTTAGTATTATATTATATTATTACCCAAAGGAATATACTCGTACTTAACAAGTTTCTAAAGAGAAAAATTTATGATAATTCTGCACTTATATTTAAAAAACAATTCTATTGCACGAAATGATGGCAAATGGTCGAAAATGGTTTTGGACCCATTTTTGAAATAAAATTTTACTGCACCAATCGATGGGGAAAGGCTGAAAATGAATTTAGAAAAAGATAGGGGATGTCTCCGACCCTCCTAAAGGGGTGTTTTGTACTCATTTTTCGAAAAAAGTTTTACTGCACCAATCGGTGGGAAATGGTCGGAAATGAATTTTGGAAGTGACAGGGAAAGTCAATGACCATCCTAAAAAGGTGTTTCGGACACATTTTACGAAAAAAAAAAAACTGCATCAATCAATGGGAAAAGGCCAAAAATGGATTTTGGATGTGACAGGGTATTTTGTACCCATTTTTCGAAAAAAATGTATTACAGCAATCTTTGGGGAAAGGCCGAAAATAAATTTTGGCAGATTCACAAATTTTCTGTTCCATCCGCCACTTCCACAATGGGTTCCACCCCAATGCTTGCCGGCAGACCTCAGTTGGTGATTTCCGCAACATGTGTCCAATTCATTATCATTGTTTGATTAGCATAAAAATCGGTATCTGGTAGGCAATTCGAGCCACCATATTATAAATTATTTGCATTAATTTGTTTTACAAAAATAATTTTAATTTTTCTAGATTTTTGTATGGAAAATCCGAAACTATGAGTGAAATATTGTTCGAGAAAGTTCATCAGCACAAAACTCACTTCCAGAACAATTAAATATTTTATCACTGTCAGTAAAAATTTTTGGAAAATTGGTATACAGCGCAATTAAACGGTCGCGTGTTATCAATTAAAATTTTGTCAATATTTACTATGATACGAGTAAATGATATTGCAAATAAGTTTAAAGAAAAACACAATGCCGTCAGCATAAAGTCAAGAGCACGCACTTAAACTCAATATGGAACTTAAATTAATATACAAATGACCAGGGGCGGACTGGTATCTTAAGGGCCATCGTGGAATGACTATTAACACCAGCCAAATTTCTAAGAAAAAATCTTTCAGCATCAAAAAAAAATTAGGAGGAAATCCAAACCTAAAGAAAATGTTCAAATTCGAGTATTAAGAGATCTCCAAAGCGTTTACATATAAAAATTAATGGGAGCACCATTTTTCTTTTTTTTTAATGGAATAAATAGAGTAAAATTGCTATGTCCCAATTAATTTCAAAGTAACTCGAACGCTTTAATATTAATTGTTCGTAACAAATCAGCATTAATTGATTTGTTTGGTTACATAGCTAATTTAATAGCATACACGAAATTTTGATAAATTTTCAAAAATATTTTCTCAGAGTCGAGTGCATGAGCTCAATGGTTCCCAAGATATTCAATAGGAGAAGCAAAAAGTTTTACAAAAAAGACCATTAACGCGACAGATGCAAAGAAAGACCGAGAACTTTGTGGCGACAAATTGTAGAAAACATAGGACCACGAGCCAGGGATCAAAATTATTATAAACACATTCTTACATATTAATAGTAATATCTAAAAAGTCTGAAGTATTGGAAAAAAAAAAACTAAATATAAGGAATTGTGTAGCACACAAACAACTTTTCTACGTATCCGAAAACTGTCTAGTGTGGGCCTGTGTAATTTAATCATCATCAATCAATTCCTTAAATTATCGATCTATAAGCCATGCCATTATTTTGTTAATATATTAAAGCATTAATTTATGAATCAATCAATCTATTAGACAACATATTTATATTTTATAAATATGTTTTCGTTATAAGAAAGTTTCAGTGTTTGTGCGCGGATTGGACTTTGACTCCCTGAATTATGAGCTGCTTGCTTCTAATAAATGTGACTCCGCCAAAAATTCTTCAAAAGTATAAATTATCACAAATACCCATTTTTGCGACAGACATTGCTATAAATAAAAAGTATTTTTTTTTTATTATTTTAAACTCTTAGACAGATGTTGATGAATTTTCTACCAATAAAATGATTTATAACTTTGAGATAATGACATTGTTAATAAACAAATCAACTTGAGGATTAGTTTTTATTATATTTTTTTGCGGCAATCCAACAAAAAAATCAACTGGCACGTTCCAACATAAGTATATCACGTTTGATACATTTATCTTAGTTTTGAATTAACGCTTTCGTTAAAGGAAGGTCCCTCGTACGCTTATCAGCATATCAGTAATAAAACATACGTTCAACAGTAATTTGATGATTTATAACAACTAATGCAAAAAAAAAAACATTGTTATTAAATTAAAACTTAAAGCGAGCGATTAGATTTCAAACAATTTATATAAAACGCTTACGATCGAATACAATTAAAGTTTATGAAGGGAATTAAAACATATGGCAGTAACTTAAAGATATTGAGATCGCTCTATGCACATGCCAAGGTGATCCGTAACTAGAATTATAACAAAAAAATGCTTGCATTCCGCAAAATCGAAAAGTTTCGGTTGGGAATTTTTTGAGAACTGTAACATATTTTCAATTTAATGTGTCATAAGGAAAAGCTGTTAATGCGAATAATCTGAAACTTGGCAAAAAAATGCGCCAACGTAGACTAAAAATGCTTAAGACAAAGTGGGCGGAATTGTGCAAGTGGGAGTGGTAAAAACAATTTTTACGTTTGTTATAATGTGTTATCCTGCGTTTTTGTGTCAAATTTCATTTCGTTCGCATTTAATCCTTTTTACTTTTTTTTTTTTTTCTTTGAATGGGTTCTTTTACTGAATTTTCATAGTATTCTCTAGTAAGGCTTTTTAGATATGATGATTTGGTAAAACTTGCGTAATCATTTGCACATGGCATTTTAGAATGTTTACTGTCATAGGAGTTGTCACGCCCACTTATCTAATCCCATCCACTTTTTACCTAATATTTGTCACCAGTTATTTCCCTAAGCTTTTTGAAAGCATAGCGTTTTGAAGTTTTTGCTTAGAAAAAATGTGCTGCGCACTGTCAAAGTGCAGCATTTACATCCATCTTACGAAATTTGTTTGACCTTAATATATGTTGAAATTCTTTGCACTATGATCATTTTTACCTTTTTGTAGCTTCATTATATGGGAGGTAATTTTTCTAGATCTGAGAAAGTTCTATGTCGAAATTCGTTGCTCTATGACAGTTTTTTTTAAATTTCACTATTTGACGTTTTTACAAAATTGTGAGTTCCATGACAGGCAGACAGACGGACATAGAAATATCGCCCCCAGGGTGTGTGACTGATTAAGTATTTTTTTTCACTTTTCTATACCTGCTACGCTCTTTTCTAAGTATTACAAATAGATGGATAAAGTGATTTACGTTATATTTCTGACCAAGCTGGATTTTTGCAAACACCTTATTTTGATGTCATATTGGGATACTTCAAAGTACTCTCAATTGCACCCTTTAATTTTTAGGTTAAAAAAGGTCTTTGTTTGAAATTAATTTGACTCGACACTTTTATATTTTTAAAAACAATAAAATTTCTGTGACAAACAAAGGTGTAGGGTGAATTAAGTCTGTGTAAAAATTATATTTGAAAGATAAGCCGACATCCGTCTTCATGAAATAGGATCAATGTGTAAATTACCAAGTCGATTAAAAATTAAATGTTATTCCTCTCATTTGCCCTCAATAAATTAATCAACCCTGACTTGTTGCGTTGCATACTATCTTACTATTATTGCCATTATATCATGAAACCGGTTGATTATTCGTAAAACATTATTTTTAATTTTTTTTTATAGAAATTTTGTTTAAAATAAATTACTACTCGGCTAGGGTTGCCCTCTGACCTGATTACAAAAGTAGTACACCTGAAAAAAAAATTTTTCCTGCGACCAAAAAAAATGGTCCTCTATTTGAAAAGGTATCAAAGCCTGGCAGAAAAAGGCATTAAAATCATTAAAATAGTACCAAATATCGGAAATAGAAGAAAACCAGTAGCATACGTTAATAAGTTACATAAATAACAAAAAACAACAAAACGAAAAATTATTTTTCTCATTCAGCCCTGTGTTTAAAAAATATACTTAAAAACTAATACTGTTTATATACATTTAGTCTGAATCAGTGTCATTATAATTTTGCAAGATACTTAAATTTATTTCTGTTGAATATTTTTATTAAAGCAGCTACTTTTACTTGCTATTAATCAAGTTTTAGTCTCCAAGATTTCCGAAACTGTTTCTAACATCAGTCTATTTCGAAGATTTGTTTTATTTAAATTAAGTGACAAAAATATGTATGGCTATGCATAAAAGCCCCTTAGCAATCCCCGAAACGTTTGGAAACAAATGCTAATGAAAACTATTAATCAACCTTTCTATTTTATACCGAAAATCGGAAAAATTTCGAAATTCCATGTTAGTTTGCTTTGCGAGTTCAAATTCTTTCTTGGGAAACAAAATTTTAAGAATTGGTAATACATATTGAATTCGTCATTTTAACTATCTTTCAAATAGATTTTGAAACAAACGAAACATTTTGAAAGAAATACTACAAAAAAAAATGGGTTTCTGGAGAACCGCACCATGGTACTTTAGCAATGAAAATAGTATCAATTTTTGTACTAAAGTACCGTCTGTGCCAACACTGCTTCAAACTTCAAAAAGCCATACCAAAATTACGTACATTTCGCTTTCCATTCTTTAATTTTGTTATTATTTTTTCTCTTTTCCCATATGATTCTCTCATCAAAAAATTATTCATACGATTCTCTCACAAAAATGTTTTCTATTCGTCAAAAAAATTTTTTACGAAGAAAAGTAGTGCAACAGCGCAAAAGTAGTAAGTGTACTACTAAATTGGTACAGATGGTAACCCTATACTAGGTAAAACATTAAAATTTATTAAAAAATATTTATAACACGTCCGTCGCTGCTACTGTGACTAATATTTCGGATATAACTTGAAGTCACGTTTGACATTATGATGGTGTGCATATTTCTTTTTCAGACTTATGACCTTCATAATGATTGATTTTACGTGGAAATATAGAGAATTTTATGAACAACAATTTTAATCCTAACTTTTTTTAAATTTTACTGTGATATTGTTCATTGGTTGTGTTTTTAGTTTAAAGTTTCACAATCGTGCGATACGTTAATTTATTACATGTGTTGGCACACCGTTCCGAGAGGCTTTTTTTATATTATAGATTATGATTAAAAATTTTATTTTTGACTACATTTATAATTTCAAAAAATTAATTTCAAATATTTAAAAAGTAATCAGAACCTGTAGAGTATACTGAATGCAAACTTTGAATTCAATTATCTCATATGGATTTGTTGTATACCTTTAAAATTTTTATAAATATTAAGTTTTCAATAAATTATTGTCTTATACGATAATTTGTGCGTATTTTTAAGTTTAACACCTTACACATTACTTTACCTAAAAACACTAAAATCAAATTCGCACGTAACTTATTGCCAGAAATAAAAGCCAGTTGCATTTTGATTACGCTTTTGCGCGGAATATTCCACAGACAATTGCATGATAAAATAACACATTTAATTGATAAAAACTAAGCAGTTAATAGTAAAAAAAAATCAATAGCTTTAAACTGATACCAACTACAATACATAGCAATAACGATAACACTGTGCAACACAAAAAAAAATATCAAGTTTCTGACGCTTGGTTCTGCCAGATAACAGAAAATAAAAATATATATGGGGCATTACATAACATATCGGTCACATTTTTCGGTCACACCTTCAGACTTTTTTCAAAATTTTACATAATTTTGAGTCTGATAGAAAACGCATTCATGAACTTTTTCAAATTTTTTGGACATTTCGCATAACTTTGCGAAAAATTCACAAATCGGCTCGTTTTTTTAACGTTTCGTTTCGTTTTATTTTATTTTTTTTCAAATTCCGTGTTCCGAGACGTCATTTGATCATCAAATTATCTTAGATTTATCTGTGTAGTAATTATTGACGTATTTAAAATCTGTTTCCCGCGATCGGACTGGTCTGGAATATTCTTATATTTATCAAAGTTTTTTCGGGATTTTTTTTAAAAATCGAAGAGGGCATTCGAAATGTTCATGTCCATGTTTTACCGACAAGAAAAAGTATAAATTTTTGGAAAAACGTGTTGTGGAGTGACAAAACGAATATCAATAGCATGAATCAGAATAGAACCTTTGTTCATCGTTTTAAATGGCAAGAGTACAATCCTAAGTTTACCCACAAGAATGTAAGAGACGGGTGTGAAATCCTTATGGTATGTAGTGCATTTTGTTGGCATGGCGTAGGACCGCTTATAAAAATTAATAAAAAAATGAAGAAACTTCAGTATTTGGATACATTGAACAACTATACGGAACCATATGCACTCTATTCCATGCCAATTAAGTGGCATTACTGCATTTTTGCATTTTAATGACACTAAACACTCCTCCAAAGTAGTAAATAAATGGTTTTATGCGAAAAACATCCACGTTTTGGATTTACCAGCCCAAAGCCCTGACTAAAGTCCAATAGAGGACCTGTAGAACAAAGTCAAGGTTGAAATAGTAAAGGGAAAATTATGCAAACATAAACTATCTTTGGTCTGCCTCACAGAAAGATTGGTGTGTCATATCCAAAACAACCTACGAAAAAACGTGGAGATTGTGGGTCGTAGATGTGAAGCTGTCATCAAAAACAGAGGCAAGACCGCAAAGTATTAATGATTTAAATATTTGTACATACCTAAAAATAAACAAAAACAATTTTAATACGATATTTTCTCTTTTTTCCAGATTGTGCCATTTATGTGTCTAGGACAATTCAATGGTTTTTTTACATTTCGATAATTTTTTTTTATTGGACTATATCTGAAGTTCGTATTATTATTGAATATGAAGGATATATCTTTACAAAAAAACAAACATTTGTTATTTGTTGATAATATTAACGATATTGGAGCATAAGAAGAAAATATAAAAAAATGTGCCATTCATATGTCCATAGCTGTAGATGTTACCTCACCATCAGCATTACACTAAGTTGACATAAATATTTAAAAAACAAAAGCTTTAAATAAATAGAATCATAACTTATTGAAAACATACGACTTTTTGCTCTCTTGAAATGTAGAATAAATATGTAGAAAACAAAATGCGTTCTCCTACTTAGCGTTTAACGTTTCAGAAATAGTACGTAACGCACCAGAAATGTTCAGTAAATTTTTCTAATGAATGTTTCTTGATTTCATATTACTTTTTTGTTATCTTTATTGTATGTTTACGTCATCAAGTGTAGGTACATGGTTAGTCAAGTACTGTGTGAATTGCTATGTTAAGTATAGTTTTGTTATCCATTACCAATTATAAATAAGGAATCGTAACAAAAATAACGCAAGTGATGACGCCGATAAATTGAAACATTAATTCAGAGTGTAACGATGACGTAGTAAAATATCAGAGCAAGATGACATAGTAAAACATATTGTATTTTTCCTAAATTTTACAAGGTTTTGGTAACGTTTCAAATTGACATTGACACATTGCAGAAAGCTTTCTGAAATGAAAATGAAAGATACCTAAAACGTAACTAAAACTTTGAAAGATTTCGTGCAAAGGGCTTACGAAACGTTACATACCGAGAGGGTTTAATATATTTTAAGATGCTGGCTTCAACAAATGATTCGAAGAAAGGTACGCCTAACCACTTGACTGATACTTTCTTAATTGGCATTGTCATTTACTGTTTTAATAGAACTTAGCAGGCGGAAGGAAGTTTAGGCGTTTATAGAATTCATTACAATAAATGACAATGCAAGGTATTGAAAATATACATGGGTTCATTATGAAAGCGGGTCAATTTTCCAAAGGAAAAATAGTTTTCTTGAGACGTTTAGATGTCTTTGTAACAGATTTTAAACGGTTAAAAAAAAATGTCAACATTGAATATTATAGACCAGCGATGGGGCTCTGCAGCTTCTGTAAAATTTGAAAATTCGGAATGGACTCTTTTTCAAAATGACTCATTCAATTAGTTTTCTAACAATATACAAATTTTTTATGCCTTAAAAAATGTTTATAATTTTTAACGTTTTAACTAATTCAATTTGGAAAAAGTTAAGAACTGTGCCAAAGGCTAAAATTTCTCCCAATAACAAACTAAAACTTGTTGAAATGTTGCCTATTTGCTCCCAACTATATCCGGTCCTGTTTTATTTTCGGTCTTATACCAGAATTAGGTATCAGTGCTTTGATAGCCTGCAATACATGCGTTTTTTGACGAATAGTGTAATGTCAAAACTATGCGCCAGGTGCAAAAAACTTGAAGATGACTCGGCATACGGCTATTGACTTAATACCAGATAATACATAATAAGAGTAAAAATTCCGAAAAAAATCAACAAAAAATATTCATTAAATTCAACAAAAAAAACAGATATAAATTATTGTATTATTATGCAGTCGACGTCATAAACGGAATTAAATTAAAATAATAACATGAAATCTTATCAGACGGCTCGAGTGTCTAATTATTATTCTATTACCAGTTTGGTTTTGGCCAGACAGACGTATAGGCAGATTGAATGGGTGAATTCAAATTAGTGATAACTAAATGAGACGCTGTTTAATAAAACAAACAAATAAGCAAAAGTATGGGCATCACGCGTATTAATTACGTTTAATGCGTTGCTATGATTATTTGGATTTCATAAAACATATGGCATGAAATTGGAACTGCCGTTAATATGATTTATTTATTTCATCTTCATAATATAGTGCCGACAGTTGGTCAAAGCAAATTAGAGATATAATAAAAGTTTTAAGACTTTCAGCATAATTTTTATTTAAAGGTCCACTCAATCATTTGAATCGAGAAGTTCTATTTTGCAAGCTGAGTAGCGTAGGCTTGGATGAGGTGAAAATAAAACAAAAATTGGAAAATCTTTGTTATATATTTAGATTTTGACTATATACTATGTATAGAGCGTTCCAAGAAAATTCCGCAGTAAGATGGAGGACTTCAAGGGCTATTTCAGTCATTTATGAAATCAAATATTTCCGCGCTAACAAAATTTATGGAATCGAAAATGATTCCTTTGTAAAATCATAACAACTTGGTAACTGACATGACATAATTTTTTACTTCATAATACAATATTATCAAAGTACATTGTACTTAATACTTAAAGCCCTTAATTAAGCACACAAAAAGACTAACCACTATATCAAAGTAGGCAGTCGCCAACTGTATTTAATATCACTGATAATAACAGCCAGCCGCTAAGAAATTACCACTCTAAAAATAGTTTTTTAAGAGCTTTTTTAAAATGTTTATTACTTGTTATTCAGGAAAAGCACACAGTATCGAAGAGATTTGAAGAGTTATCGTAATTTTTCTGCGCTGAGAATAAATGATTTCAGAGTAAAAAATGTGTTTTTTGATGAGAGAATAAGTTTTGCGAGACTTTTGATTTCTCTCATTTAGCTAAAAATATTTTTTTTTTCTAAACAACAGTACAAAATATACGATTTATGTTCGAACAGTCACTTGTAACATAAATGTTTTGTTTTAAAATTATATTGAAAAAAATTATATATATAGGCTATTTAATAGTAATTTTTCATCTCAAAAATTCATTTCGCGTCAAGATCATAATCTTTTCCCGCCAAATTGCAATCGTAAAGAGCGCATTTATCATCAAATCTTTCCAAAAAATAAGTTTTTTACTGCATAATATAGTCATTTTAGAGCTCTTAGTTAATTGGGAATAAAACTTCCCAGTAGGCAAGGGCAGGAGCTTGCAGGCCTTCTAGCAGGCCTTCCTTGGTAAGATTAAGGCCTTGCCACCTCCTTTCAAACTTACTTTCTTTTTTATATGAAACGTCCCGATAAAACAGGCCTCCTTTAGCAGGCCTGTTAGAAATACTCTTCAAGCAGGTCTTCCTACATCGCTTGCGTCAGGAGCCCTTCTAAGAGCACTTACCGTAGAAGGGGTCACAGAAGTACTTTGAAAAAATTAAATCTTAATACGTCGTGAGACTCTTAGTTAAATGTTTTTTTTATCTGCGTCAACCTCCCTTACGTTCATATTTTTAATGTTTATTTTTTGTGACGTTTTCTTATCTTAATTTATAATTTCACATTGAATACACAACACTCTACCACTTTAGCATAACATGAAACAGAAGACCAACCTAGCAACATGCGCACCGTTCCTTACTTCTAACCATGTATTTATCAACATTTGATGTCGTATAAGTACAATGCAATGACAAAAAAGTAATGTCGAATCATAAGACATTGCAATACATGAAATAAAAAAATACATGAAGTCCTTCTTTTTTGCCTTCTATTATGAGGCCTTATAGCACTGTTGCTGTGGGAAGGCCTTATAGCACTGCTGCTATGGGAAGGCCTTATAGCAGTACTGCTGTGGGAAGGCATAATAGCATTTCATGAGTACAGGTAGTCCCCGACTTACGACCGTTCGACTTACGACTATTCGCACTTACGACCAATTTTTTTTTTAATTTTTTTCATAGAAAATGCTTAAAATAGTTTCGGGGAGTCCCTAAAATATGTATATGAGAAAAAATTTAAAAAAAAACAGTAGTATGTACAAGGATTCGATTTATTTCAGTACAAATAATACGTTTGTTTAAGTGAATAATTTTATATCATCCCAAAAATGGCTGGAACTAGTAGTACAGTATGTATGTAATATTTTTCTTTAGTTATTTTTTATGAAACTCGACTTACGACTTAATCGACTTACGACCGATGACTAGGAACCCATCTCGGTCGTAAGTCGGGGACTACCTGTATACACTCAATGGAGTGTAACTATTCTGCTAATTAAAATGTCACTACTTATAAAATTTACTTATTGTTAATATTGACAGATTGTAAATAAAAACAAAAATCATAGTAAAAAAAAAAAATTTTTTGTTATTTACATGAAAATTTAGTTTTGAGAAGGCCTCTTGCAATCGGAGCAGTGCTAGCAGGCCTTCTCCGGGGAAGGCCTTGCTCAATTGCCTGCTGGGTTTGTATGTATGCATACACAAACATATATATGTGTGAGATATCATTTCCTAAATGACAAGAGTAGGGTCTTGAAGTTCCTGAATTCGCTGATTTATCATAAATCATATCGGCATGAGTAGAAGTTATTGCGCTACAAGTTTTCAAAATTTATAAGCAATAAAAGACTAAAAGAGCACGTATGATTTTAGCTAAGCATGAAGGCGCTTGACGAGGGGGCTTGTTATGAGCAGAGGAAAAGGGTATGAAGTCATTAGTATGTCAACGTTTACACGAGGAAATTCGGCCAAACAAATTCTTGTCTATTCTCTTTTTTTGGAATTTGTTTTGCGTTTACACACGAAAACTAGAATCTACATACATATATACGTGTATTTTCTTAACTTTGCCTTCAAAAATAAGTTTTTTTAACAAAAGGATTTGAAAATAATTTATTTTAGAGTGCTAATCGCTTTACTTTACCAACTTTGATCAAAGTCGCCAAAAAAGCAATGACTCACATTAATATGTCTGTTTGTCTGCCTCTTTGTTGTCTATTTAACCCAAAACATAGTTCAATGAGAGCCCAAAAATGAGAAAAAGAAACAGCTGATCAATCTCTCTCTCCGAAAAAATTTTAACAAAAGTTGTCCTAAGAGTTTCTTTCGTTAAATTTTTCTATGTCAACGTTTACACGAGAAAACTCTTGACAAAAAGTTCTCCTGTTTGTTGGCAAGAAGGGAAAAACAAAAGGTTGGTGTACAGAATTTGTCGTACCCGCAAATTCCCTTTTCTTTTATTCGTTAGCTGATATTATGCTTTGAATTTACGTTTGTTGTGGCGGGTTGAGGCAGTAATTGCAAAACAAATTCACAAAAGAGAATAGACAAGAATTTGTTTTAAAGAATTTGTTTTTTTTTCCTCGTGTAAACGTTGATTATGCGTCAAAAACGTCAACAGCTGTTCAAAACAAAGTAGAAAATAATTTATTCGTCAAACAAAAAAAAAAACATCTTTGTGCCTCAATGCAGCTCGTCCCAGCTATCCTAATATATGTACACAGAGACTTCAAATTACACTGACAAGCACTGCATAGAAAAACAATTAAACTAATAGTTGCACCAATTAGTTCTGCCAGTAAGTTTTAACTGTGCTGGCAGCTTTACTAATTTATTTTTGGAATTTTTTAGTGAAAATTAAAGCAATGAAGATAAAAAGAAATCTTCGCGAAAATGCAACTTGCTCTTGTAGAAGAACTTCGCTAGAGAGTTGGCAACTCGATGCAGCTCAAACCTTAAACAAATATGTGGAGTATAATATACAATAACAGCTCACTTCACATCAAATAACACCTTTTCTGTTTACTTTTGTAAGTACTTAAATAAATCGCTCTCTGAAAGCAATTCCCCTCTCATTCCCTCAAATAATTTAAGTAAACCCAACGGCAAATGGAAGCGCGTACAATGCGCTTCAAATGTGCACAAGATGTATATCTTTGGAAGCTTTTGAAATCGTCTCCTTGAATGCTAAGTAGAAGCATATAAAATACGATTCCTTGGATGTTGAGTAGAATCGCATTTAAGGAAGGAAGCTTCCCTGTAGGCAAGGGCAGGAGCTTGCAGGCCTTCTAGCAGGCCTTACCTGGTAAGATTAAGGCCTTGCCACCTCCTTTCAAACTACTTTCTTTTTTATATGAAACGTCTCGATAAAACAGGCCTTCTTTAGCAGGCCTGTTAGAAATACTCTTCAAGCAGGTCTTCCTACATCGCTTGCGTCAAGAGCACTTCTAAGACCGCTTACCGTAGAAGGGGTCACAGAAGTACTTTAATTAAATCTTACTAAGTCGTGTTAGTTAAATGTTTTTTTTATCTGCGTCAACCTCCCTCGCGTTGATATTTTTAATGTTTATTTTCTGTGACGTTTTCTTATCTTAATTTATAATTTGACATTGAATAAACAACATTCTAACCACTTTAACATAACATGAAACAGAAGACCAGACCAGCAACATGCACACCGTTCCTTACTTTTAGCCATTTATCTTCTTTTGATGTCATATAAGTACAATGCAATGACAAAAAAGTAATGTCGAATCATAAAACATTGCAATACATGAAATAAAAAAATACATGAAGTCCTTATTCTTTGCCTTCTAATATAAGGCCTTATAGCACTGCTGCTGTGGGAAGGCCTTATAGCACTGCTGCTGTGGGAAGGCCTCATAGCACTACTGCTGTGGGAAGGCATAATAACACGCCTGCTGTGGTAAGGCATAATAGCATTTCATGAGTATACACTCAATGAAGCGCAACTATTCTGCTAATTAAAATTTCACTACTTATAAAATTGACTTATTGTTAATATTGACAGATTGTAAATAAAAACAAATATCATAATAAAAAAAAATAAAAAATTAGTTTCGAGAAGGCCGCTTACCATCGCAGTAGTGCTAGCAGGCCTTCTCCGGGGAAGACCTTGCTCAATTGCCTGCTGGGGCTGAATTTAATTGCTTTGTGTTGATTTTTAATACTTCAAAGAAAACTGAATTCATTTTTTTTTTGTATCTGTCACCGATCAGATTTGAGCCTAGGTCTACTGCCTTATGCCAATGTTCTAAGATGTGAGCATCTAAACCAACTCAGCTATTATTAATTTCAGTGAGGGTAAAACAACATTGGCTTTCTGTCAAAATTATAAGTTGAGATTTCGATTTCTATAGTTGTCACTTGATAATTTATGTATGTATGTAATATTATTTTAGCCAGTCAAAAAATAGCCATCTACTCTGTTGTTGTCGTTAAACTGCACATGTAACAACACGGAATGCCAAGGTTCAAACCCCAGTAGGATGTGGAGTAAAATTTTTAAATTAAATAGATTTTTGAATTAAATGCTTCCGAAGAAGCACATCTGACATGCTCCTTTTGGAAGCTGCCTCCAGACTTTTCGTTGGTGTGATTTAACTACAAAAGTAAACACATACAGCTGAACATACATATAGCTACTCATTAATGGCTACGTACGTTTACTTTTGTAGTTAAGTTTTTGTTTGGGAGGAATTGATCTCAGAGAGAGATTTAGCTATAAAAGTAAACAGACAAGAATTAGTAAAATATTTGATTGTTTTAGCCAATCGTCAAAAATTTGATTTCAGTTATTACGTTTATTTTTTGACGACTGTTTAACTCGAGATTTTGCAAATAATTATTACACTCAAGTAACATAAAAATGAAAAATAAAAAAATAAAATAACCCGCTAGGCCCTAACTTATATGTACCATGACAATGTCTCTAGAAGGTGGTGTTTTCTACATCCGATCATTCACAAAAATATAAATTCAATAATAACGAGTTTATTTATCCTTTGACACATCCTATTTTTGTGCATAACATTTGAACATTTGATTTGTGTAAAAAGTAAGGCAAGCACATAATTTTGTTTCTATAATTTGTCTAAAATGCGACTTGGATCTTGGATAACTTGGATTCACTCTAATATGCAATAATACACAATACGTGGAAATATTAATCAAGGCTCAAAAAAAAATTTCCAATGGATTTCAATCAAATTTAGTCTTGGCACTATAAAAAAATATAATAAAACACTTGAAGATTACGAGCACACGTTTTAGTATTCATTTGTAACGAAATTGTAGTTTCGATTATAATTTTTTTTTAAAAACAACTTAAGTTTTTTGTTATTAAAAAATCAATTTTTCACAAAACAAAAAAAAAAACAGTGATACGCACATCCAACATTTTGTAAAAACAAAAATCACAAGCTTCTGATAATGTCACTTATATATTCCTAGTCCTCGTATGTTAAATACAAAATGATACTGGAGATGGGAAGCATCAATTTGAACCTACGCAGCATCTGATTTAGATTTCATTCGTATAATTATCTTTCAGACAAGACAGATGCTGATAAGCATTTAGAAGCTCTATTAAGTTTTGATTCCAATGTAAACTTTATTATAATTAAGTAAATACATTAAGGGTATTCCAACAAATCTATTTGTGAGCCGTAAATAGTGCATTTACCGTGTATTTACTGTAGAGACAAAAATAATTTTGTTGGTTTTTTTGAAAACTTCAATTTTTTATTGTAAGCGCAATACGCAAGTGTAATGATAAGCTGTCTGTGTTATGAATTTAATAAATAAACAAAGAAATTATACCGATATTTCATAAAGTTAAAATACATTCGTGACGCGTATTTTCGTAAATCAATCAACCGGCAACACCGATTATCCATGATGATTCAAATTTTTTTTCTGTTAAAGTGATGTTAAGCAGACAGTCAAGGTGTCGTACAATCACGTGTTACTGTTGATTTAAATGTCAATTCAAGAATTTGGAATGAGAGCGAAATTTGAGGATCCATGGTCAAGGATTTTTGGTCTTTCAGTTCAAAATCACAACATCAAAACAAAGTTATCTTGTGAAATTTTTCACAATTTTGGGCTTTTGGAAGCAAATTGGTAAACTTTTTGTGAAAAACTGTAGAGAACAAAACATTTTTAATTTGGCACTTGTACAAACTGTTTATTTTATAATAAATTTCTCGTGCCGCACGTGAACAAATTTTATATGTGGTCTTCCGATTATCACGAATAGTCGGGGCTACACTGTATACACTTTCAAAGCTACTTCATAAAAAAAGTGGAGATTTATTTAACGCTGCCGTAAATCAACAGCGTTGTACAAATACTCACTATTACATTACCAAATTCGTTAAAATCAAAGCAAAAGAAATAAATGTTTTTTACACAATACACTGTAAATATTTTTGCACTAAAATGAAACTATGTTTTACAGCTTATGGTGAAATAGAATTAAATTTTGTTGTTTTGTTTTTTTCATAAAAACAAATTCCGATTTGAAACCAACATTTTAGTGCTAATTATTTTCCGGCGGTTGATGTAAAATCCGTCGTAAAATCCGTTCGAATAAACAGAATTGCGACGTACGACGGCTATTCTTTCACTTCAAGTTGACACTACAAACTTAAGTTAATTAATTGAAACCAGATGATTAGATATGCAACAATCATAAGTCTGCCGCGATGGTAAAATTAAAACTAAATCTAATTCTACCGTCAGCCGTAGCGGCATTTACGTCGTACGCCGGAATATTGTTCAATTTCATTCAATCAAGTGTGTTGTAATTTTGACAGCCCATCACCGCTGGCGGCATTTACGTCAACTGTTAGAATTCTATTAAATGCATTATGCGTTAACGGAATACCAACGGGGTCGGTAAATCGGAAACGATTACCCGCTTTCAAAAAAAAGCACTTTGCGTCGGACGACGATCGACGAAAAATTCAGGTGCCATTACGTTTTCATTGACATTTCAAACGTAAACCAAAAAAAAGTGACACAAACTGATTCCAAATGCAACACTGATCGTCGTGCACCGACGATGAAAATAGAAATAAATCTAAGTCGACGGGTACCCGTCGGCAAATTAGCAGTCGTACGCCGCAATTTTATTCCATTTCGTACGATCAAGTGTGATATAATTTTGACAGCGTGTTAACGTTGACGATTTCCCGACACCCGTTCGTATTCTTTTTACTGAATTACACAGGTAGACGTTTTCGATTTGTAAATGCATTTTACACAACGAGAAACAAACTACCTATTTAGTTTTTTTTATAAATTTTGAGTTGTATGGAGAGTGTGTTCATACGTGAATCGGAGGAGTATTGGAGAGAAGTGAAAGCACTCGGTACTGATCGTGCACATTGGAAGAGTTTTGTGGTGAGCCTATGCTCCGTGAGGAGATAAAGGCCACAAAAAGAAGAGTGTGCCGATCGATGGTAATGGCTTAGATACAAATGATTTTGACTCGAAAATATTTACAGCGTGGTGATAAAAGTGGTTTTGAATATAAGTTACACATACGATGATTTCAAGGATTATTTTTTTATTATTTGAAGAACATCATAGTGATACTTTAGATTTATTAATTATCGATGTTTTCGAGAAGTGCAACATCATTGCGCTTCAGAAAACAAATTTACTGCAAAAAAAAAATTTTTTACTTTTAATTCCTTATCCAACATTTTCTTAGTTGAAATAAAATTTTTTCAGTATACAGCCATATATTTTCAAAACTGCGCGTTTGGTTTTGCTTGGATGAAGTTTGAGACGCAGCTGAAAGCAGTACAAGGAGCATCGCCGCACAGCTATGTGCGGCGATGTACACGCGACGTTGCTCGCGAGTAACAGCGCTGTCGACATTTTACACATTGTATTGGCACAAAAAAAAAACTTTTTTAGAGCGTTACCACGTTTTTGGACTTATTACTTTTTACAACTGCGTGGCTCATATGGGGAGTGTGTGATCAAAATATAACATTTTTACTTTTTACGGAAGATATTAAAAACAAAACAAGCATTTGGTCAGTTATTTTTTATGATAAAATTCCAACAAATTATTCGCGTCGCAAGTGGCGTCCCTGTAATACTCGTAGTTTCGCATTGATGCATCTTGATGGAAATGTTTTGTTTTTCTGGAAATGTTGCGTTCTGATGCTTTTTTGCAGGACTTAAACTATTTATTTGACAGCCGATTTTTGAGGGTTAATATTGACTATTTATTAGGGTGGGTCGACATTTTTTTCTTCAATCGACTGGGTCTTAAAATCGTAGATATCGTCATTCCGAACATCGTTAAAATTTTTTATAAGCGATCATAGAGGAAGCGCGAGTGCCCAAAAATTTTAAATTAATTATACCACTCAGATAAATAGTGCAAAGTTAACCTTCATATGGTCTATCGAAAGGGTATATATGTGAGCATCCAAAATAAAAATATGAGCCAGATCTATTGTACAGATATGTGCCAGTATCGATTAAATGAAAAAAGGACCGAAAATTAGCAATTTTGGGGCATTCGTGCTCCCTCCATGATATCTTAAAAAAAAATTGATGTTCAGAATGATGATATCTACGATTTAAATACCCAGCCGATTAAAAAAAGTTTCGACCCACGGTATAGACTATCAATTCACAAATAAAAAAAAAATCTAAAAAATTTGAAATCCCAAAAATAAATTCATGAGGTTCGCTAAAATTGGACTTTTGGACACATTTAACCATATATTATATCTTGAAGGCAAGAGGCTTCCGCTTTCTTCACATATTACAACAGTTTCACATTGTTTCAAAATCAAAATCCATCTTAAAAACCATGAGATTTCTAATGTGATTTTGCTGATATTTATTTTAAAAGTTTCAGTAAGTACTTTATTTTTGGTCTTCATACGGCAATCTTTTTGGATGGGTTATTTGAAATGGGTTATTTGTAATGTAAATATAACTAGTAAAGGTGTTATTTTCGGCCAGGCCGAAACTCACATACCCTACACAGCATTGAAAGTACTTTTTTAATAAATGTTAAAAAAATGTTGAAGAGGTTGAATAAGTCGAAAAAAATGTAAAAAGGTTCAAAAATGTTGGAAAGTGTTGGAAAAAACTGAAAATCTCAAAAGAATATGGGAAATGTTGAAAAAAATAGAATAGAAATGAAAAACACGAAGTATGTCGCGCCCACTTCTCCAATTCCGCCCACTTTTATTTCAATAAATGACATTCGTGATTGACATGCACAAACCAAATTTTAGCACAATAGCTTGTATAGTTTACGATATGTGCCGTAATTATTCTTAAAATTTAGGGCGGTGACACACCCATTGGTGCAATCCAGTCAGATTTGGATCCAAAAATAGCCTTCCATAAACAAACCTCTTCCACCAAATTCCAGTATGATTGCTCATTTACTTCGATAGTTATGCCACTTAAGGTATTTTAATTGTATGGGAGGTGCCACGCCCACTGTTTCTATTTCAAAAGATTTTGATTTATATGTACCTAATACCCAGTAAACCATTTACATCAAATTTGAGATCAATTGCTCCAATAGTTCACTTAAAATAGCATTTACAACTTTATGTTAATGAGGGAGGTGCCACGCCCACTGATGCAATCTTGTCAAGTTTTAGTGAATTTCAAATCTTATAGTAACCGACACCTCTACACAAAATTTTATGAAGATTACTCTGATAGCACACTATCTATTACATTAAACGTATTTCGCTTATATGGGAGGTGCACCCACCGGCACCATTGTACTAAAATTTTGCAAGAAGACACCTTTTAGCGAGCATATCTGCCATACTTAATTTCATAGCGATTACGTTCTTTATTCTCTTTTTATAACGTTTATAAACATTGTACGATGTGCCACGTCCACAAATTTCCCAAAATATTGACGTAGATTATATTCATGACTACTTTCAGTGGCATCATCCCTAAAATTTTTATGAAAGTCGTATGTGCCGATTTGGAGACATACGAAATCCAAATTTTCAATTGCTAAAAAGTGCCAGGCCCACTTTTACAATTACGGCCACTTAATGCGCAATTCAAGATTTATAAGATCTGTATTCGTGTACCAAATTTCATCACAATATCTTGCGCGGTTTACGAGCTATAGCGTTACAAAAATTACAATTTAGGGCTGTGCCATGCCCCTTGAAGAGCCTTTGTAAACTTAAAACCTAGCCTGATATTAATTTTGTTCTCATCTTCACCAAATCACCAAGTTTCATCAAAATCGCAGCAACTTTTTTTCAAAATGGACTTGGGTATATTTACATAGAGTATGGGCGGAAGGCGTGGCCGTCAACCGATTTCGCCAATTTTTATATGCTAGCAGCTTGCAAGAAGGTTTGATCTGTGTGCCAAATTTCATTGAGTTAGCTTGCTTAGTTTTCTCGTAAATCTGATTTCAACAGACAGACACACAGACAGACAGACGGACATAGCTATATCGACTTAGGTGGTGACGCTGATTAAGAATATATATATTTTTCCATACCTGTTACGCCCCCTTCTATGCGTTACAAACGGAATGACAAAGTGAATATACCCTCTGTGTAGGGTATAAAAATATTCAAGAAATTTAAATGGGACTCTATCTGTAACCTTTGAAAACGTAACAGTTGATGAGATATACATAGATCCATGAGATTATGCAAACATCTAACATAACCTAAAATATATGTATTGAGATGGCTAAACTAAACAAAATGATGATTGAACTAAAATTCCTATTAAACCAATATTATCAATCAATAGTAATTGTATTATTTTACTACAATTAGATTAACGTTAGTCAATCCGTTTAAAATAAAAAAAAAGTTTGTTTATTTTTGTTCTCTTTGAAGAAATTAGTACCTACATAAATATTTTAACATAAATACGCTACATTTGAAATTATTTATTTAAAATAAATGATAGTAAAATGCTTCATAGCAATTTAATGTCAGTATGTACAACTAATTAATGCCATGCAACACTGCTTAGTAATAAGTGTACAGTACACAATTTTTTTACAAAAATCGTAGCAATTTCTAGGAAGTTAAAATAAACATTTTTGAATTGACAACGTTAACGAATGTAAATTTAAATAAAAAAGTTAACATGGAAAAAATGAAGTCATGTGACTTTAAATTATATTAAATTCAACGTCATATTTCGGTTGATGGTGATGATTATTGTTTGTTTATGGAATTATCTACATTTGCCAATTTTTATCTATAAAACATGTCGAATTTTAACTAATTTCTGATAATGACTTCATGGTTTTCAACAACATGAAAATCGTAATGGACTACAAATTTAAATCACAAACAAAAGGAATGTTATCTTTGGCCTTAGTGAAGCTCAGAGTACATATATATATATATATGTATATGTATGTATGTATGTACAGAGTAAAGAGAAAATATAGCTATGTGAATTTCAGAAAAAAGGGCTCATAGGTAACTATCTAGCATTAAGTGAGTAGATTAAAAGTTATAGATGATAAGAGCTCTAGCTGTTTGATTTCAACGTTTGAGATACATATATATTCGAAAAAAAAAAATATCTTTTCAAATTCCATTATAAATAATCTATATCTGTAAATGATAGGGTATACATAAAGCAGCAGCAGATTAAGAGCAGTGGGGCCAACAACTCCTATTATTTTCTTTTTAGTTTTTTTGTCGTTTTATTATCATACCATTAATTGCACGGATTCAGATGCTAGCAGTGCACCATTGGAAGCTAGTAGTATGCTTTTGACAGGACTTGTACAGTTGGTTATCTCCAGAAGCTTCTTGAAAGTTAAATAATGCTATTGAGCTCACGTAAGTTGTGGTTGCAAGCCTCTATCTTTGCGTTTTCCGCATAATCTCTTATCCAAGCTCTTTATCGTATCCTTATGGAAATCTCTGTAGTAGTGCTCTAGAATGGCTTCAGTTAATCAAGTTTTCCAGGTATTTCTAATATAAAAGTGATGGGTGTATCGCGAATAAACGCCATGTAACTTTATACCTGGGCTTACGATTAAAAAAAGAGGACTTTTCATTTAATTGGCCATCATATGTTCGATGTTGTTGTTGTTGTTGTTATGTTCCTCTCTACCCATTCAACAGCATTCGCTTGAAATACTGAAATTCGAAGACGATTTTGACCAAATCCAAAGAGGATCTAAGCTGACGTGACCAGATATTTTTTACCAAAACGCAGAGCAGGAAAAAGTTGATGAAACTTTTTTAAAGATTCGTTTGTTTTAAATAGAAAAAAACTGTTTTCATAGTTTGCTTGTGGTTGCTCGAAAATGACTGATTTTGTGCCAAATAATCGTCATTTGCGGGAGGTGTTGATTTTCTTCTTTCAATCGAAGAAAACAGCGGCTGACGCGTATCGAGAGCTCCAAAACGTTTACGGAGATGGTGTTCTGAACGAAACAACGTGCTTTAGAGACCATGGAGGAAGGTCAAAAACCTTCAACGATACGGAATTGGAGACATTGGTCGATGAGGATTCAGCCCAAACGCAAGAAGAGCTTCTTTAAGTATTGGGAATTACCCGATAAGCCATTTCCAAGCGTTTGCACGCGTGAAAAACGGTCCCATTACGAACAGAGGCACGATAATGTAATTCCATTGCATGACAACGCTAGGCCTCGCGTTGCTAAACCAGTAAAAACTTACTTGGAAACTCTCAAATGGGAAGTCCTACCCCACTCGCCGTATTTCCCAGATATTGTCCCGTTAGACTACTACTTGTTCCGTTCAATGGCACATGGTCTGGCTGATCAGCAGTTCAACTCCTATGAAGACCTCAAAAAATGGCTTGATTCGTGGAAAGCCTCAAGAGACGAACACTTCTGGTAGAGCTCGATGGCATTCGAGCTCTACCAGAAAGATGGGGAAAAGTGGTATCTAGCATTGGGCAATACTTTGATTAATTCATATGTAACTATTTTTTGACAATAAAGTTGCATTTTCTAAAAAAAACAGCGAGAAATTAGTTGCGCACCTAATAAAAAAGAAGGTCTCACTTCACATCTCGAAAACCGTAGAAAGTCAGACATTATTTTTAAGGAAAATCAGATATTTACTATCGCCAATTATTTGTATTTACTGAAAAAAATGGTCCTCACTTTCAGCGAAAGCCCTAGCAACATGAGATGTTTTACTTCCAATGAAAACGCGAACTGTGCAGAACAGAAAACCAAAAACGCGGACTTGCCCCGCAAAACGCAGATCATATGGACACGTTAATTTTAGCGTTCCAGTAAGTCATTCGTGCAGTTTTTTGTAAGAGTCGTCATCGGTTTCCGAGTTCAAAGAAATGATTTTTTATTTTATTATGGTTCTGTTATCATGATCAATTACAGATGTCGGCCCAAGTCTTCCAGTACGGTGCTAGGGCTGCTATCTTTTAAATAGATACTTCAAATTTTGGTTCTACATATTTTTAGAGCTTTATGTAAATTAACAAATCAATTCAAGGTATTTTACATAACCTTGTTCGCCTATAACATACCCAGCAGGCAATTGAGCAAGGCCTTCCCCAGAGAAGGCCTGCTAGCACTGCTCCGATTGTAAGAGGCCTTCTCAAAACTAAATTTTCATGTAAATAACAAAAAAAAAATTTTTTTTTTTATTATGATTTTTGTTTTTATTTACAATCTGTCAATATTAACAATAAGTAAATTTTATAAGTAGTGAAATTTTAATTAGCAGAATAGTGGCGCTTCATTGAGTGTATACTCATGAAATGCTATTATGTACTGCTATAAGGCCTTCCCATAGCAACAGTGCTATAAGGCCTCATAATAGAAGGCAAAAAAGAAGGACTTCATGTATTTTTTTATTTCATGTATTGCAATGTCTTATGATTCGACATTACTTTTTTGTCATTGCATTGTACTTATATTTACGACATCAAAAGTTGATACATGGTTAGAAGTAAGGAACGGTGTGCATGTTGCTAGGTTGGTCTTCTGTTTCATGTTATGCTAAAGTGGTAGAGTGTTGTGTATTCAATGTGAAATTATAAATTAAGAAAACGTCACAAAAAATAAACATTAAAAATATCAACGCAAGCGAGGTTGACGCAGATAAAAAAAACATTTAACTAACACGACTTAGTAAGATTTAATTAAAGTACTTCTGTGACCCCTTCTACGGTAAGCGGTCTTAGAAGTGCTCTTGACGCAAGTGATGTAGGAAGACCTGCTTGAAGAGTATTTCTAACAGGCCTGCTAAAGAAGGCCTGTTTTATCGAGACGTTTCATATAAAAAAGAAAGTAAGTTTGAAAGGAGGTGGCAAGGCCTTAATCTTACCAGGTAAGGCCTGCTAGAAGGCCTGCAAGCTCCTGCCCTTGCCTACTGGGATACATATCAATATGTAGGTACATGTGTATGTGTTTTTTACATATTTTTAAATTTAGCTGAACATTCTAAAATCAAGTAGAAAATCGAGTACATACATATATGCATACGTCACCTTCAATTTGTTCTTGTCATGTTAATAACAAATTGTTAGAATATCATCAATTTTCAATCACATGCGACACTCTTTACACAGCAGGGGAAGTCCCTAAGTCTCATCAACATTTGTTACTTAGTTTTCAATTCATCGATGTGCTTATTTGTATAGCATTATTTACTTTTATATTTTTGCTATTCTTAAGTTTTTGCTAGTTATAAGTGGAATTTTTTAGCGATAATCATATTAACAATAATTTGAGCTACCTGGGCGTCGCTAGAATGGCAGTGAGGCTCTGAGGCTGCGGCGGAAGTAAGTTTAAAGTTAGAAGAAACAAAAGAAGGTACTTCAGCTTTCTGGTGCTGTTTTTTCTATGAATATGTTAGGGTGTCACTTAAATTATTTTTTGAGTGAGAAGTAGAACAAACAAAGTTCTCCGTAATCAAGAGTGGTTCCAGATTTCTTGCATTTGAGGGAGAGGTGTTTGGTTATGCAAGGCCCTTCTATGTGAAATTGATCAACAAAAAAATAAAAAGGTAGGATTCCAACCAACGGTAATTTGAGGTCGCTGAGCTCGAATCTACCATCGCATTTTTTCCTACAAGTCAGCGTTTCGAGATATTGGAATTAACCGATAATTGACACGGAGACTTTATTTATTTCACGTCTGAAAGGTTTGATGTCTGAGTTGAAAGTTGTTTCTCATGAAAAGACATGGAATTTTCACATTTACTTGCTCCCTACAGCACCACTCTTTCACTCCCGTATGAAGCATTTTAGTTAAATTCCTCAAACAACAAAATCATTTTAAGACTCTTTATTCAAAAATAAGTCATTTATTTTTTTCAGATATTCAATTCCTTTTTACATTTTTAACATTATATTTCAGTCGTTCGTCCTGTATTTAAATTTAAGTAACTTAATTTTTTCTTCTCAGCGAAGAGGAACTTGCTTCACTTGCAAAATAAAGGGCTCATATGTATGTTTTTCTCTAATAACTACTTTAAGATAGAATATCGCGATATCTTGGCATACTATAAAATTCTACGCCCGGGATTGGATTAAGCACTCAATATCTATAAGATGAGATAGCATTCATAGAGATTGTTAAAGCGCTGCACAAACATAGATCGTTTAAAAAATTAGTATTTTTTTACTTGAGTGTTAAATATGTCAAAAGTTTGACCTGATGGATTAATTTTAACTGCAGATTCGGGTGCAGCGAAACAAAACACAAATAGAATTGTAGGTCCGTCCAAAGTACAGACAAACAAAAATTTTGTTTTTGTTCTATTAATATTCTATGTGCTTACATACATATGTCGCAATTATTGTTAAATGTGCCTTGGCATTGGAACATTCGATAGCTGATAGATAGTTTTTTTTAAAGCACTTGTTCTTCCATCGATGTGCATACAGAAAATCATTAATTTTAATCAAAACTACGCTGCTATGGCATGCAACATATTTTCCTGCAACTAAATTGAATCTAAAGGCACATCATTTTTTAAAAGTGCACTTTTTACTCTACTGATACATAATTCCATAAAACAGGTGTCTTCCTCCAATTTACGATTTGTGTTCTTTTTTCATGTATTTAATCACATTTTTTTGAGGCATTAAAACAAATTTAATCAGTGAAGTATGATGAACATTAAAATATTTTTTTATAATTGGGTGCTCGTTATTTTTAACATAACTTTTTCATGGGAGGGGAGAATATGCGAAACCCGCTGAACAGAGGCGTAATTAGAGGGAAGAGCGAAAAGGGCCTTCACCACGGACTGTTCAGCAAAATAAAACAAAATGGAACCTCGAGAAAAGTCATTCAAATTGATTGTTGTTTTTTTTTTTTTTTAAAGAAGTAAATTTTTCTTATTTCTAGTGAAAAAAAATGGACACACGGAAGTAAATTTTATCTATACCACATATATTTATATAAATTTGTTTATATGGTAATGGTTTGTAACGCTTTGGCGCCAAATATACCGAGCCGATTTTAATAATTTCTTTTTTAAAACAACATATTTTTTTTTAAAAAAGGCTATTGTAAAAATTGTAGTTTGATTTTCATTGCTCAAGCTGCTTTTTTTATTCCGTGTTGTTATTGTTGTTTTTTTTTTCTCATTAATACCTACCGTTTGTATGCCCCGAAGTTCTTTCAATTGTTTTGTTTTCGTTACTTTTCAAGAGAGAAACGAGACGAGCGCGTGCGAAAACGCGGATACCAATAGTTGTAATATAAAATGCAAATCAAAATTTATGCAAAGTATCAGAGTTGCATTGTAGTTACGCATCTGAACCTTTTTTATGCGTTTTGGAATTCAGCCTTCATGTCGTCGACTTTTTATCGAAATCTTATTGCAGAATCAGAAATTGTTTTTCGAATTTGAAGCTGTGATATGGAACCTCGGTATCTTTTAATGTCAACTACTTATTAATGGTTTGAATTCACTGACGAGTTATGTTAAGTAGGAGGATGGATAAAGCTGTGATATTTACCAATAAAATGAAGTAGGATTTCTAAAAAATTTAATGTTTAGAGAAAGATTACTTCTTAAAGATGCTAGAGCTTTGAAAAATTTTATGTTAATGTGCAAAATATGTCGAATGGCATCATTGATAATAACATGAAATTGCGGTGCATGAGTTATGATCTAAGGCTTAGTTTATACTATTCAAAAATTTTTTGAATTTTTTTTGCTTTATTATGCTATGAATGAATTTGAATATTGCAAACCTAAGTTCATAAGATAAAAAAAATGACTAAAACAACTGACCGAGCAATACATTTGCAGCATTTAAATTGAAAATAAGCGTGAAATTGGCTGCCGATATTTAAATCAATGTCTGACAGTAATCGCGCTTTATTGCGGAAAATTTCCCTAACACAATTCTGAGTAATAAAATGCATATGCAATTAATCAAGCAAAAAAAACACATGATGGAAAATTCAAAAATGTGTAAATCAAAATTAAGTGTTAATTGAGATCACACGCAAAATTTAACACAACCAAAATTTATTCAAATCGACGAAATTAAGTTTTAATGATAGGTCTGAGGTCACGCAGGAACTGTATCACAAGGGCAAAATCAGTTGCGCAAAATATTGTAGCAGCACAGTTTGTTAGGTTTTTTATGTAAGTACATACATATGTTAAAAATAAAACTCTTTTAATTAACCTATAGACATCTACTAAGGATGTTAGACATAAATAAGCAAAAAGACAATATTCCAATAGTTGGCTATTAAGTCTTAAGGATTTCTATAAGGACTTTGTCTAAAACTTAAAAACCATTCGACACATAACTACACCATTTTTGTGGGAATTAATAGATCTCTGCTTTGGCAAATATAACAAAATCGTTGCAATTGATTGCGTAAATTGGATCTAAGCTAAATAAATTTCAACTTATCAGGCATTTCACGTGATGCGAACAACGAAAATAGTTTGAGATTCTGAAATTTGTTCCCATTCGGCCTAATTGTGCTTCTTGAAGGTGTGAAGCTTAGTATGAAGTTATGAGCTTCTAAAAATTAAAGTAATATGTAGAACGAATTTTTCGGAACAAGTTTTTCGAAGGAAACAAATCTATAATAAAATATTAAGTTTTTTTCATCAATGAAATCGGAGTTAAAGTTTAAAATTTTTTTTTAAAGAAAACCAGAACTCTGCACTTGAAAGCAGTAGTTACTTAATAATTTCTTAAATTTTTTTTCAAATTATTTTAGTTTCAAAATGTAGCATAAAGCTTATACATAATAAACTTAAAGATTCAAAATTGAATTTAAATTAGTTTAGGAGATGAAATACATACGTGTCGCACTAAACGTCGTACCTGGTGCTGGCTTAGATACTTCAATTCATCTATCTACTTAACTAATGTAATTAGTGATCTATATAAATCAGTGGTCGGCACGCCATATGCTCGCGAGCAAACGAAGAGCTTAAGCGAGAGTAAGCAAACTACAAACTAAGCTGGATATTTTGCTAATGCACTGCCAAAATATTTGAAGTCAAATAGTCTAAGAAAATATATGTTATTTGCGCTTGGCCGATCACCGCAAAATTAAAATGATGAATAAGTCGACCTAAGCAAATATTCTGTAAAAATTATATGAAAGTTTAGTCCTCAAAATATGATCTGACTTTTACAAAATACTTTTGTTGAATGACTTTTCCATTTCAATTTTTCGGTAATTCATTTAGGATGCAAATTTATTTGGTTAGTTTCCCTATAGCTTAAAAACCACACACAGAATAAATATACAAAGAATACATTACTTTTCAATTAAGAATTAATATTGAAAAATGAGAAATACATATCGGTCGTTTGCTGTAAGACCGCTATAACGCAAAAAAAAATTCTAGTTACTTATGTCCGCCAGTTTATGTTTTATTTTGTGAGAAAAAATCAGAAAGGCACGCTTTTTGCGTAGAGTTTATGTGAGCATACTTTTTTGAATTTTCATAACAAAGTAATTTATTGAAAACTTTAAATGAGTTTTTCTCCAACTTTACGTTTTTTGAGTTATGATCTTGCAACAAACGAGCGATATATTGTTCAAACAATTTTAATTATTTTTCGTTCAAAATTTCCAAAAATTAAAGGAGAAATCGCACACAAAAATCTTTTGTGCGGCCAATAATAATCAAAGTCATCAACGATATTTTATTTTATTTATTTTAAAGGTTTAACCATATTCCAAAATTTTTTAAATTAATGATAATGTTCGAATATTTCACCCTTTTCCTTCAATACAAGACGCAACCGTTTAAAAAACGATTCACAGGTGGCAAGCACCATATTCTGAACCATTCCGTCCCAAATTTTTGTCAAACGCTGTTTGAATCTATCAATTGTTAATCATTTCGTTAACCTAATTTTACCTAACATATAGCACCTAACATAATTTTTGCAGGTAAATTTTCCCTGCTCAAGTCTTGAGTGTGCTTTGCTTTGTGGGAAGGTACAGAGTCTTGCTGAACACAAAAATTTTCGCCTTCACATAATATCTTGAAAACAAAAATATTCGTCTATGCATAATATCCTGGCGTGGCGAAGAAGATGGTCTTGTAAGATGTGTTCGAGGTAGTAGTTGGTATCATTTTTGAGAGTCTGATCGATGAAAAGCAACAGAAATTTCCTTTCTTGTAATAAATACATCTCCCCAGATCATGATTTTGGTCACGTTTTGATGTCTCTCAACAGCCAATTTATCCTTTGGAGTAAGCCAAAATACTATTTTCACCGTGCCAGGAAGTAGCTCCTTACATTTTGTAGCACGTAATTGCTTTTACTTGTCTGTTAGCCCATGAACGCGTTTCCTGATAAGAAGCTGCAAGGAAATATTGGATATTTTCATATCCTTTTCTACAGAACGGTTCGATTGACCAGAGTTTCGTCGAAATCGTCCAGTCACTTGTTTTATGAAGTCATTGGTGGGCACAGTCAGACTCGAGTGGTTTAAATGTTTATATGATGTCACAATTTCTGTTATATATATATAACTAAGTCACGTTTACCTTTAATGGCGCTCTGAGTTTGATATAAAGAATATTTTTTTTTGCCTTGAACTTTCGTTGTGTACAATTAAATTTTAAAAAACAATTCGTACTTACACAGATAATAAAAAATTCAGACTTTAAAGCTTTTTCAGTACAGTGAGATTTACTGACAGCTATTATTGGCCATACTGTATATATCAGATTTTAGGGCAATTTATTCTGCAATTAAAAAGATTATAGTTATGGATTCTGTCTTTTAATTTTTGGCCCTGCACTCTACGTTTTTCATAAAGTTTGTAGTCTTCACTCTATTTTGAGTAAGGTACAAAACAATTTTTTGTAAAGCTTTTATGCTTTTAATATTGTACACTATAGATTCAAAATATCACATACGTAAGGCAATATTTCTTGATTTCAATTGAGCCGGAAATCAGATTCAAAGCATATTTTAATTGTTGAAAAGAAAAATCATTTATTTTGCGTGGCGCACATGTTGTTTGGGTACGAGTGCACCCAAAGCACGGGCTTAAAAGATAATTAATACATAATAATTGAAAAGTTAAATAGCAAAACTAAAGAGGAGAAAAACATAAAACTCATAAAACTGCGAAAAATCACATGAGCAGCAGTGTGCAAAGTGAGCACAAAAGAAAAAAAGAAAAAATTTCATATATAGTAAATAAAAAATAAACAAAAGTTAAAATCTTTTCGTGTATGGAAAAATGAATTTAAAAAATTGACAAAGTTCAAACAATTCAAGATTGCAGCAATTAAAAATTTTTAATTAACTTTTACAACAAAAAAAAGAAAAGATTGTAAAATAAGTACATATGAATTGTTCATTTCAAAAACCACAGAAGTCCACATTTTTGAAACGCTGTTTCATACAGGTTTGACATTGTCGGAAATAGTTTAAGGTCCCGTGTAAGACAAACATTAGACTAATGACGTTAAGATCTTAGTTTTAAGATCGAATGCATTGTTTGCCATGGGAATACATTATAAAAGTGTGAAAAAAAGTTTGGGATTTGTATACCTTTTCTTTAAGCTTTCATCTTTTTTTAAAATATATTTGAAAGAGTTTTCTTGTTCTCATCGAAAGACTCAACTATAAGAAGTACGCAAACAATTATATGTCAAAAGTTTGTTCAACTGAGTTGGGTTTCAGAAGTGTAGTACAAAAGCATAGGTGTGTTTAATTATATATCTAACATTTTGAAATTTTTTTCTTTTGTAAATATTTTAACTTTTTCAAGTTACATACTTTGAAATGGTAGTCAAATAAGCACGCGAGATAAGTTCAAGCACTAAATGGGCTAAAGATTTAATTGTTTGAAGCTGCAGTTAGCAGCGCAAGTGTGTCTTTAACATATGCGCTAAGCCAACTAATCTCTTCCATAATATTTCCATAACTATCTGTGCTCCTGATTCTGTCTTCAGACGTTCACTGCAGAAACAACTTACATATGTACATGAGTCCAAATTCATTACATCGATGTTGTTCATTTATTATATGATGAAAGAACAGCTGCAGATGGTTCACACATAAAACAAAAAATTAGTTCAACAAACTGCATCAAAATTTGTAAGCATTTGCATTTTGTTTTTATTAATGGCTGAAGTATTTTACTTGTGTGACTTATGTTGTTTTTAAAATTAACAATTCATATGTAAAAAAGTGGAAAATATAAAAAACTGGTTTTAACTCAGCATTTGAAATTAATTGATAGCGTCAATTACGACAAACAACAACAATATGAAGTAGCATTAACAATATCAAGTCAAAAACAAAATTTTTTTATAGCACAATATTTTTTGTGGCATATTAATACATATGGAATATCACCAAAGTTCAGAGTATATCATTAGGAATATTACCATGGCCTCAAAAATCAGCGAATTAGCTTTTATGAGTTGAAACCATATCTGATGCACAATTCTTATGTGCAGATCACTTACAAAGTATCGCTTTTGGAAGCTAAGCGTAATATGGAGATTTTATAGACGAGCACAACCCGTGCTACAATCAGAATTATTACTAATTCAATGTTAAAATCGAACAAAAATTACTCTTTTATTATGAAATAAATGCTTTTGCGTTTTTTAACCTCTGCGTTATAAGTGAGCGTGTCCAGTGAGCCGTTTTGTATGCTAGGCCAATTTTAACAAATTTCACTTCACTGCAAAATATCGTAAAACAAAAATTCGAATATGTCCTTGATACATATGTATGTGTGTCAGCTTAATCTGAAAGCATTTGAGATTTTTTTTTTTGTTGCAACAGAAATAAGCATTTACTTACGTAGCCTATCTGTAAATATTAGTATAGAAAAACTTATTAGTAAAATTTCGTAAGACAGAATAAATTCTCTTTTATTTATGCTTTTGATGTTTTATGAAAAACGAACACATTATTAATAAAATTTTAATGAGAATATGACTTGCATAAAGCATCTGAACAAACAAGAAAGTCCAATTTTCAGAATTTTAAGTATTTTATCAATAAACGCTAATAGTTTTCAAGACATTTCTAAAAAATACACCGCGAAATTTTAAATTTCCCCATGATTGTTGTACATCAATGCGTCATATTTTCTAGAATGTCCTACAAGTTATTTCGCTTAGAAAATATGTTGTAATACCTTTTTTGAACAAATTTTTTAATTTAAGTCGGCATAATTTTTTAAAGATTAAACTTCATGAAAATGTTTATCTCGTAAAACGAGTTTCGCTCATTAAGTCGAAAAGTATGCGTTAAATCGAAAAATGAAGACAGATATTGTAGAGGAGAAAGCAATTTGGTTTCATGCCTAAGTCACAATAACATTTGATTAAATTACACTGTTTTGAAATCTGCACATAAAAATTTAATTTAATTTTTAAAGAGGAGGAAACACATCTGCTTTATTAACTGTTGTCATATATGTGATTTTATCGATGTTGGACTTAACGCTATAACATTTTAAAAAAAGATTAAGATCCCTATCGGAAATTTTAAAGAACTTCATTAAAGAACAAGTATTAAGTGAAAGCACAGAAGTCGTTGTTATGTCGATATGTTCTCAATAAACTCCGTATTTTGGTATTATTTTTTTTTTTTTTTCAAATTCCAATACTGGTAATAAATCTCTTTACTTTTACTACGCTCCTGTTTCAAACAAAGAGGTTTTTTTTAACACTCTGCATTGATGTTGGGAAGCAGTTATGTCTTATATTGAACCTTTAGAGAACATTTGCTTTTATGAAAAATTCATTTATTATTGATCGGAAAAAATTGGGACTTTGGTTGAAAATGCGGAATTAGTAAGCATATACATACATAAGTCTTTCAGCAAATTACTAAAACCCATATTTTGACTGCCTTAAACGATCACTAGATGTAGAAGTGACGTCATCCTGGCGCTATTTTTCAAATATGACTTTCAGAGCCTTCTTTGACATGACTAATTAGTTTTATTTGTAGTACTTTTATAGCGCTTTGGATACAGTAAGAAGGAAGTGCTAGCCTGGAATGAAATTACAATGTTCAAAAGGTTAGATTCAAAACGAGAGCAAAGCACATATTCAAGTCATTTAATATGTTGTGTTAAATGTTAGTTAGGCACAGATTTTGGCCATAGTGTTAAACAGAAAAACTGTTGGATTTAGATTTACCGAACACAGCAAAAATCCGTGTTTAGTTTCAGACATAGCTTTTCAAACATAGATAAAAATCCATCAATGATTTTTTAAATCCCGAATGGTCATGGTTAAACTTTTATGACTGCTACTACTAATGAGTTTTACATGGCTTACATACCTATATAGATCAAGAACCAAACAAGATATCAAAAAATAATTTAACAGTTTTTGCTTACTGAGTTCTATATAAATCCTATTAAATTTGGCATCCCGGAAGCTAAAAAAATCACAGTTGCAATAAAAAATTGCAATTATATTAGAATTTTAAAATTTTACCTGATATTTTCTGCTTTTAGCGTTCTTTGACAAATCTCACATTTAATGCTTGCTGATTTTTCTTCGATAATAAACGATAATTCGTTTATGTAATAAAAAGAAAACACTATGTATTTTGTCTTAACAATAAACTTGGCCAAAATCAAATGATTTGTGTTTAGCCAGATATGGTCGGTCTTAAGAGTCTGCGAATTTTCTAGTTGTATTTATTATTCAAGTGCGCATTCTTTTCATTAAGTGACACAAAGCAAAATCCCTTTATATGGATAAGTTGACAAATTTCATATGATTTCCATTCGAGTGCAAATGATTTGCCCGCTTCAGAAGCAGGGAAAGAGTAAATTAATTAACGACAGCGACGAAGGCGATAATGACGATGTTGACTACGAAGTTGCAGAAGACGAAGTTCAAAACTGCAGTGAATATGATACAAAATTAACCACCGCGCACTATCACCAACCGACTGACTGTTGACGACTGGTCGCGCGAATGGTCAGGCTGATCACAGTCACAATTTCTGTGTGTGGACACTCTGGAAGCGTAGAAGTTGTCGTTATGTCGATATGTTCTCAATAAAAACCGTATTTTGTTATTATTTTATTTTCATTCTCTTTGGCTTATTCTTATCACCAAAGTCGTGCACACAAAGCACCACAGAATAATATATAATATTTTAAGTTACACATTTGTTGCGCGAATTTTGCTGATGAAATTAAAATTTTGCCATTTTCCTCTGTTTTTTTTACTCTCTTTTAACTGTAGACACTCGAACAGCTGATTGAATTTGACGTATTGTATTGCAAAACTATTGAGTGTTATCTTTGGCCTCGCCGACAGTCCAATACCCTATACTCATATAACAGAGGAGTGCAATAAAGTGTTTTTAAAATTTTATTAAATTGGAAGGTAATAGAGTTTATCTGATATATATAATGTAAAAACATCGACTACATTGTTGATTTACAAAATGTCGTAATTTGTTTGATTATCAACGATGTTTAGCTCCATGGATATATATGTGGGTAAAATACTTTGCTTGTATAATAGGTTCCTTATCCACAGTTCTCAACCCATATAAGCTCTTTCAATCTAGCATTTTTTAGTATTTATCGGGAGCTTCCCATCAAGTGAATTTAACAATATTTATCACACCATATTATCGAAACATGATCGCTATTTGTTAAGTCGATGTCTGATTCATTGTCAGTATTTATTTAAAAATTGATGGTATTATCTTAAATTGTTCTCTCAGCGTAACGCTTAAAAATTGTCTTGTATTCCACGCCGCTTTCCTTTTCTGTGTAGCTATATCTTTTGCTTATATCTGTGCTGCGTTTTGAAGTATTTCCCAACTTTACTCCAGAGCTTGTTCTACGCAATTTTTGTAAAAGTGCGAAATTTTACTGCATTACATTAAATAAAACTCTTAGTAAGGTGTTTTACTGTTTTCTTATGTGAGAGATGCCACACCGTCTTGTCGAAATGCACCCAATTTATTTTCTAACTCTAGTCGAATAATTCCTAGTATGTATATTTGTGATATTTGGTTGCATCAACAGAGATATCTTCCTTAGCAATCTCTCTTGTGATGGGCTAAAACAATTTCCATTATCAGTAGTGGAAATTGAAATTTCAATTATCACTAAACTAGTTTGGTGATAGTGGAACATTTTTCAATTATAGCTAAAATTAAGTCATGATTGAAAAGTTTTCAAATACCACTAAATTAGTATAATTACCCTAGTAGCATCATGGGAAGCTATGAAGGCCAGCTTACAAAACAGTGGTGCCTTTTAAATAGCTTTGTATCGTATTTAATAAAATACTTTGACTTTGTAGCGAAATTTGGTGTCATAAAATCTTGCTAGAACAAGATATCAAATCGTTATAGAGAGACCGCATGTCTCTTAAGTCTTAATACTATGGCCATATAAGTCAGTTGGGAAACATGACGTCTCATGTCTTCAGTTTTCGCTTATCTAAAAGAATATTCCCATTCGAATTTTAGTGCATTATCAATGTATCTGCTATATTTATAGTCAACTGTTGGAGCAATACGAGTAGCTATAATTTTATATTCTTTTGCAAATCACAATTTGTTCAATACTTTGTGAATAAAGTATAAAAATTATTCGCTTAGCTTATTACTATTTATTTTAAGTATGAATAGGTGCTGCAGTATATGGAACAAATGCAACCGTCCTCAGTCTGCAGAAATAATAGTAGATATTTTGTACAGTTCTCTTAAAAGACGTACGGTAGAAAAGTGGAATTCCTTATATGAAGCGTTAAGCAGCTACTATTGCGCAAGGACAAATTGGCGAACTTGTGTTTTAGCTTAATCTTTCAAAACTTACTACCGTGTATAGAATATTAATGCTATATAACATTACCCAAGTATACCCATAGTAAATGCCTTAGACTTTTTGCCGGTGTGCTTAATACTTCACGAAGACGAAACCTGTCTAGCAGAAATTTTGAGCAACTTGTTCTTATGAAAGCAAATACTATGTAACTGTATTGCAATTTTCAATTACCACTAAAACTTGTTTAGTGATAATTGATATTTTCAATTACCAGTGAATTGATTTATGATAGTGAAAATTTGCAATCATTACTAAACTTTAGTGGTAATGGAAACATTTCAATTATAACTAAATTAAACAGAGCCTTAGAGAAAATTGAAAGTAATGCATTAGCTCCATGTTCGATTAAGGTATAGGCAATCATAGGAACATTTAACATTTACTGCGCGCTTAATTGGCGTTAATGGGCGTTAATTGGATGTAAAATTGTTTATATACAAGCAAGAAAAAAGGTCATGTGAGTATAAATTATTTAAAATTGCAGACCAAAAATTCATTAATTGAAAGGCCGTGAAATTCTCAATTTTCTACTTGGCAATGCCTCGTTTACACGTTGTCGGTCAGACAAATTCTTGTCTATTCGCTTTTGTGAATTTGTTTTGCGTTTATACACGAAAACTAGAATTTCTTTGTGCAAGAAAATGTCAAAGTAATTAATGCGTCAACTCGCCACAGCAAACGTAAATTCAAAGCATAATATCATCTAAGTCAACGTTTACACGAGTCTGAGAAATTCTTATCTATTCTCTTTTGTGAATTTCTTTTGCGTTTACACACGGAAACTAGAATTTGTTTGTGCAAGAAAATTTCAAAGCAATTACTGCGTCAACCCGCCACAACAAACGTAAATTCAAAGCATAATATCAGCTAAAGAATAGAACGAAAGGGATTTCGCGTGTACGACAAATTCTGTACACCACCCTTTCGTTTTTCCCTTCTTGCCAACAAACAGGAAAACTTTCCATCAAGAGTTTTCTCGTGTAAACGTTGACTAAGCAAATTAGAGACACATATTAGTGTTACTTGCGTTAATATGAATGTCTGCAATTTTGCTAACATATTATTAATTTTAGTTTATTTTCATTAGCTTTACTTCCACACACATTTTTGCTTTGTATATTTTCCATTTAGATACAGGAGGTGCAGTGTAGAATTCTGTTAAGAATATGAATATGATATTAAACAACATGACACAGAATGAAAGAGACGCGGTAGCTAATGGTCACTTCCATGGTTTAATGATAAATGAAATCTCAAGAGCATTACAATTAATTGAAATAAGTCAACCACCGTTAACTTCATGAACTTGGGTAATCGCTTAAGAGCACTGCCATATCAGATTTAAACTTCACAGTTGGCAACAATACATCACTACACGTAACAGCAATCATCCATGATTTAACTATTAAGGTTCTCGCAAGCTGTCAAACTCACATCTGAAAGTGTCGCACGTCAGAAGACTGGAGTGTCAAATTTGATATCCAATGCAAAAATCGAAAAAAAATTTAATACGATTTGACACTACACTTGCTTTTGGAAGAAGCAGCATTTTTTTTGCAGTAACCTGATATAATTAAATCATGCCTTTATTAATTGCGAAACAAGAGCTGAACACAGCCAAACTGAAATCTCCAATCTTTTCTAATGTCAAAACAAATTTTTTGTAAACAAACCTGAACATGCGGAAAACTATAGCAACGCATGATTTTGTTAATTTTAATAATAATTTCTCCTCTCCATCAAGAAACTGATTAATTTGCCTTTCACTGATTACATAAACGCCCTACAAGAATGGATAAGCCACAGATGATCGAACACATTCACCATTCTGTGAACTATACGATTTTCGACTGTAAATGGATTCCATGCTCTGCAAAATTTGTTGTGCTGGGCTCCAAAGCAAATAGTAATGGCATTTTAGAAATTTTCGAACTTAACGAGTCGAAATTGGAAAAAGTTAAGGAATTGACAAAAAAAAGTGCGTTTAAATGCGGCACCTTTGGAGCGGCAAACCTGAGGAACAGACACATGGCTATTGGCGATTTTTCCGGACGACTGCAAGTGCTGTAAGTCTAAAGATTTCAAAAATGTCTTGTTTTTATTTTGTTAACAGGAAATATTTTAATTTTCCTTTAGTGACTTAGAACGTCCGGACATTCCAGTGTATAATGTGCAAGCACATTCAACCATTATAAATGCGATCGATGCAATGGGCGGAAAACAAATTGATTGTGGCGCCCCCGAAATAGTCACTGGCAGTCGGGATGGTGCAGTAAAAGTGTGGGACATTCGACAAGGTAATACCCCAGTAGTTGATATGACTCCAGAACCTGGTGAGGGTATGGCTAACCCGACACGAGATTGCTGGGCAGTAGCTTTCGGCGATAGCTATAACAATGAGGAGCGTATTGTAGCTGCAGGTTATGATAATGGTGATCTTAAGTTGTTTGACCTACGACAATTGGCTGTGCGGTGGGAAACAACTTTGAAAAATGGTATATGTTGCATTGAGTTTGATCGCAAGGATATTCCTATGAATAAGATGGGTGTTACGACGCTAGAAGGTGGCTTGCATGTATACGATATGCGCACACAACATCCTAATAAAGGGTTTAGCTTTGTGGAAGAGCGCAATGCAGGTCGTTCGGTAGGAACGAATGGTGTTATTAGTGGTCCCAAAGCAACAGTTTGGACTGTGCGACACTTACCACAAAATCGTGATCTATTTGTTACATCTGGTGGTACAGGATCACTGCGTCTATGGCAATATGAATATCCAGAAAAACGAACTAAAGATGCAGGCGATGAGCATGATATGGGTGTAGCTGGAACTCTCAATATGTTGCATGCCTCAACAGTCTCGTCGCAACCGGTTCACTGTTACGACTGGCATCCAGATAAGTTAGGATTAGCTGTATGCGGTGCATTTGATCAAACTGTTAGGGTTTTGGTTACAACTAAACTTAATTGTTATTAGTCTTTACTGCAAGTGATATTATAAAGAAACAAAATAAAATATCTAACAATATTAAGGTGACTTTAATTAAGTAATGTAAATGGTTTCGATTTTCGAATTATCGTATTTCAATCAAACAAGATCGTTCATTAAATTGTGTGCCCACAAATGGGCAAGATATTCGCAAAGCTTTATCATTTTTATTTTTCAAAAGTTTTAGAATTCGTAAACACTGGGTATGTCTACAACTTTTCTACTTAGACGATTGCCTTACGGCCACGACGCAGTTAGATATACTTTTAAATAGCCAACATTTTTATAAGCAAAAATAAGAAAGCTCTTAAAGATGCTTGATATATAATTGGTTCAATAGCAAAATGCACTTTATTTACAACTCACAAATTTTTTAATTTAATTTTCGATCAACTGGTACTCATCCTCTGTTTCAACTCTTCTGTTATTTTATCCAACAGCGACTTAACCTCGGACAACACCTTTTCATTTTCTTCCCACTTTCCAATTTCTTTTTCTACGGCACGAACACAAGCCTGTGCAGATAAACGTGCTGAACTTAGCTGTGATGTAATGCTTGATTTTTCATTTTCTTCATGATTTGTTACAGCTTCCAATGAACATGCACATAACTTATAACTGATTTCTAATGCCTTCAGCGATGTGTCCTTTTTTGTGGCCCAAGATAAATCTTTGTTTGTGTAAGCGCGATACCCTTTTACCAGTTTTTGTGCCTTATTCAATGGTGTTGATGCAATTAGCACTGCTAGTTCCCATAACTTCGGTTCATTGCCATGTTTAATACATTGATGACCAAGTAGTGTTGTAGCTTTTTTAAGCAAACGTTCGGTTGTCTGCCCATTGGCATCCGGTGTACCATTAGCAATGGCTGTAATTGTGATGCATAGAACTTCTAGATCAATATAGCGATCTTTTAACTCGCATAAATGATTGTAAGCGTTCATTGCATCCTCAAAATGGCCAGTGTCCACAGAAACGATCATAAAGTTTTCCCAAACCTGAAACGATAGTTTAAGTTTTTAAAATAAAACATTTTCAGTTTTATAGTTTGCGCACATGGTATATGAATTTCAATGGATTATTGTAATGGTTTATATACAGGTCAGTTTTTTTTGTATAGGTTGATGTATAAGATATGGATGCTTTTATTATAATATTTGTCGAATTAGATATAGCTGCGCCTTATTCGTCATCGTTGCTAGCTATCGATAGCTAGTTATATGGGAAAGCAAAAACTAAATCGCAAAACTTTTCGAGAAAAATTGTAGTAGTTGTGTATTTATAAATAGCAAGTTGCTTAAGTGTCAGGTCTACCCAGACGATTTGTATTTTGTCTATTTCGCATTTTAAAATGATAAGAAAAGGAGCTATTTCGAGGAAAAACAATTATTCAAAATGTCGGGCGGAAAAAAGACGCAATTTCAAATAAATTTCAAAATATAAAAAGAACACAGTGCTCAAATATATTCTCTTTTTCACGTTCTCCTTGTACTTTGCGTTTTCGACATATCGTCTTTAACATAATAACTGCTTTTTCAATAAATGAGAACATTACATATTTATTTTATCATGAAAGTTTGTGAATAATCTGCAGATCAATCTGCAAACAAACGCCGCTAAGCGTTAATTGCGTTTTCAACTTACCTTCCAATTGGTGTAGTTGCACTTAAGTGACTCGCTTAACACTTTGTGAGCGCGTTTTTTATCACCCAATTTTATTAACGCCTTAGCCAAATTATTCCAAGATTCAAAACCTAAGGGTTCTAAATGCGTATAAGTGATATATGCGTGAACTGCCAATTCCCAACGCTCTAAGGTAATAGCTGAATACCCCAAACGCAACCAAATGTTTTCTTGCAATGGATTTATCTCCACTGCCTTTTCCAGATGTGAAATTGCTGAATCGTATTCTTTACGACGAAAATAATAATTTCCCCAATGAGCCTGAGCTTTACCACTTTTATGCTTGGAAAACTCCCAAGCGGTCTCATAACATTTAGGATCATCTGTGGCATCGCCCAATAGACAATGTAATAACGCTGTAGGCTTTTTCTCTAACTCTTGAATTATGATTTCTGCAGCTTTGTGCCGTAGTTCAAGACGCGTATAACAATCGATAACCATTTCCCATGCTTGTATTTCTAAATAAATATCCAAAGCGCTCTTTGTCATGCCAAGTGACAGTAACAATTCACAAAGTTGCATTTGCACCTGCCATTTGGGTTGAATGTGAGCAGCAAAACCATAAGAAAGACGTTCTTTTAGTGTATATTTTGTTTCACTAAGCAATTTAACAACCTCCTCGCACTGTTTCCAACTACGTTCAACTGTACGTCGTTGATTAGATTCCTGTACACAATTTAGTAGCAGTGCAGATTGACGTATTTGTAATGGTCCATGTTCTTGATACAACAAAGTTTGTGTATAGGGTTCTAGCTCTTCGTCAGCAAGCCTATCTTTTGGCTGTGAACGTTTTATTAGCTTACTGCGAATAAAAAAAAAATTATTTTGCTGTTTGAGAAAAATTTATATTTACAATACACTTTAGCTAGAACCAAAGCCTGCAGCACGCTAGGCAATGTCATCACTTGGTTGTCCTTAGGATCAATAAATCGAATGCGTTCCAGTCTCGTATCGTCCTCATGTAACAAAAGTTTTGGAATGTCAGTTGTGCCATTGGTGATTGTAGCTGAAGGCAAATCATTGGGTACATGCTGTTCTACTTGAAGACATAATTGAGGCAATGGATTCTGTTGGAATTTTGTGCGTACGCCAAGTAAGCCTTTCAAAGATAAACAAAAAATTTATATTGTACTCCAATCAATATACAACTCTGTTACCTTCAACATTGAGGGAAACATTTAAATGTTTGCACAATACCGTTAGCAGTTTATCTGATTTTTGTGTGCGGTGGAATATTAAATAGCCATTTGCCAACTCTAAATATAACAAGGCTTCATATTCTTTATTCGCGATACTGTCTATATGCTGAAGTAGCCACGTTGTTTCAACTTTCAACTGTTCATACAGATCATTTGTCAATTCGTCAATGATATTCTGGTGCACACAAATGAGGCGATGCTGCCACCAGTGAAGTACCTAATACATAAAAATGAATAACGATTTTTTCAAACTATTTAAAAAACCATAAGAAATGCAGAAATAGAATTCATAACCTAATAAAGTTATGGAAAAAAACCAACAGATTCTATCATAGAGGAGTTCCAAAAAAATGTTGGCAAATTTATGAAAAAATTTCGAACGTTTAACATAGAGGAAAGGCAGGCACACCTTCAATATTTTTACTCACCCATGAATCGGGCCAGAACTTTAGTAATTCACCGACTATATCTTTAGCAATAACGATCAGCTCACCCAGCTGTACATTTGGATTAATTTCTTCACCATTTTCCATTAAACGATGTGCTGCATCAAATATAATTGGTATCTTCTTCGACACCACCAAGCGCATAGACTCTAAATGGTTGAAGGGGCCCGTAAAGTTGGTCTGTATGAAAATCAAAGTCAATTCAATAGCTTGACATAGTAACTCAATTGCCTTCGACTCATCAATCTGAGTAGGTAAGCCATTGTTATAGTTCTCTATGATGTGCTCCAGGTGTTCGCCAGACCATTCACACCTCCAGATTCGTTGTAGTGCATCACATTGGAAATCTGATATACATTTTTAAGTCAAAAATAGAGTTGGATTGCTTTTTTTGATAGCTTACCATGTAAATTTGCATCATTAAAGTTACATAAAAATAATGTATTAAAAGGTTCTTTTAACATCTTCTCATAATTTTTCAATGGAGCTATGTTAGAAATGCGGTTTTTTGTTTTGTTTTTATTTTATTGGTTATATTTCTCAAAAATGTCAAAGAACATGCAATTATATAGATTTCCTGATGTCAAATGAGACTCATAGTTTTTCTACCCAGTAAATGTCAAATGATAAGCAATAGCTCAATTCTAAATTAAGTCAACGTTTACACGAGCAAATTCAGTCTGAGAAATTCTTGTCTATTCTCTTTTGTGAATTTCTTTTGCGTTTACACACGGAAACTAGAATTTGTTTGTGCAAGAAAATTTCAAAGCAATTACTGCGTCAACCCGCCACAACAAACGTAAATTCAAAGCATAATATCAGCTAAAGAACAGAACGAAAGGGATTTCGCGTGTACGACAATTTCTGTACACCACCCTTTCGTTTTTCCCTTCTTGCCTACAGACAGGGAAACTTTCTTTGAAGAGTTTCCTCGTGTAAGCGCTGTCTAAATTTATTTAGCAACGCATTCAAACGTCAATCAAAAAATCAAAAAACTACTTTAAATTTCGTAATAAATCAAACGCACGTAATTTTGGCTTTGCTTATAATTGCGAATTTATCATTTCTTCCATTTTTAATTTTTTTACATTGTTATCCTTTGTTTTTTATTAATTCGCAAATTTTTCCAAATCTATATTTGCTTTATATTTTGTTTGACACCAACCACAGTTGTCAAAGTATTCAACGTATGTCAAAAGTTTAAAATTGCCAAACTTCATCCTCAGCTGTCAGTTGTAAACTTTGACGCAACGGACTTGACGTACTCTATGGGCTGAGGCCTTTAGTCCGTTGTAGTTTTAATACACGACTATGTGTATTCACAGCTGCATAAGCTAAATTCAGTCAGGGCATGCATAGTTCAGTTGGGCCTTTAAACACACCGCGTCATGGTTTCTACAGTTCACGTTTCTCCAATTGCAGGCCACACTTCTTCGCATCATACCTTATTATTAAATCTGCGTTGCATAGTTTTCGAGATATTAAGATTTTTTTAATATTTTGACCATTTTTTTTTAATAGCCGCTATTTTTCCAGAAAATGTGATATAATCCTATGATTTTTTAAAATCTTAAGAAAGCCTTATTCCTTATTCTCAAAACAGTGCGTCACATATGCCCGTTTTTCGCTAGAAAACAAAAAAAATCATTCATTAAATGTTTTTGAAAACAATGTATTTGTAGACAACTGTAACAACAAAACAACAACAACAACAACTAGTTCAATAGCAACATCTTATATATAGGCACTTTTAGACCTCCTTCATTTGTTATTTTCTGCCTGAAAATCGATTCAGACTATAAAATATCCAATACTGGCTTCGCTAGCCACTGTAATACAACATAAAAGTTAGGGTAAGGAGAGCGGCCTTCAGCCGCAGCTCAGGGCTTACATCTAAAATGGCCAACACCGGATTCGCGGCAGCTTTCAGACACGATTCACCCTACAGTATGTCCAACACTGGATTCGCTAGCCCCAGTTATTCTACATAAAAGTCTGGGTAAGTGCACAAACTCGCAGCTCAGGGCTTACATCACTAAGATGTCTAATATTGGCTTCGCAGTGACCTTCGGCCCCGGTTAATGTCCAAAACTGTTTTTGCCAGCAAGAGTAATTCCACATAAAAGTTAGTGAAATTATATAACCTTCCTATCCAGATTCAGCTAAAGTTGTTCTTGTAGTAATAGTTGCTGTTTTAATTGCTGGGCATATATATTATATAATTTTCAAATAAATCAATAATTTTTTTGTTTCCGGTAAAATTGCTTAGCATAAAAAATTGTGATATAAGCGATACATAGATTTAAAGAAAAAGAATAAGCTTTCTTACAATGTTAAAAAAATATTGTGTTAGTAATAAATTTTTTGCAAAATCCTCATGTATCGAAAATTAAACAACGGAATTTAAGTGATAATGTTACAATTTTGTACATTATGAAATTGTTTTTCATATGATATCAATTTTTTAAAATACTATAATAGCTTTACCCACAACTTCCGATGGCTATATCTCTCAAGCCATATCCGAACGACACTTTTTGATTGCATAATCTTTTTGTAAGAGAATTTTTATATAAAGAAAAAATAATGACTGTCTCTAAAGTAAACTTAACCCATAATACGTATGATTGTTGGGCGCAGAAACGCCTTCTTCATATTTTTATATACATCCAACACCAAATTTGATAGCCACAAAATTGTACTTAAAACTTCGGCCTAGCTAACATCGGTTTCGCGTTTCACTATGGCTTAAAAGCTAAACACAACTGGGTCGTGCGACTTAGCTTCTGTGTCATATCGCACCATAAAATAGAATTAGCTCTATTTTTGTGCGATAAATTTTGTAATGTTAATTTTTACTATCAACGTATAGGAAAAATTTGGACGATATCGCACGTCCCAGTAGTGCTCTAGCACTAGTGTTGAACATATTGCACTGAACCACAGCTGAAGGCCAATATGTCGGTGTTGGACATATCGGAGGATGTAAATCCTGAGCTATGATCGAAAAACGCCCACCTAACCTGACTTTTATGCAGGATTACTGTGGAATACAATTTCCGTGCTCAATTCAATTTTGAGTTTAAATCTTAATTTAATTTAAATAATTATTAGTTACATCATTTGAATTGAATATAACTTACCACTTTGTAAAATATATAATACAATTTCTTACACTCAAAGTTATACCCATTACAACTTATCGATACTTTGAGAACTTTTTCCATCCTTAGGACTGCCATTAATTTTTAGCATTCACCGGCTTTATTTCAAGGGATCTGAAAAAATTGTACAACTGAAAAAAATGACTGCTTTTGAAGGTAAGTTTTCTAAATAGAATATATTTCCAATGACATACACTTTTTTTAGAGTTTGGTGTGCTACCAGAAATAGCAAAAGCTATCGATGATATGGAATGGAAGTGAGTTTATTGATTAGTAGTAGTAGTGGTCATTAGTATTATATTATTTTGTCTATTAGTTTGCCAACGGATGTGCAGGCGGAGGCTATACCACTTATTTTGGGTGGCGGTGATGTTCTCATGGCAGCTGAAACCGGCTCTGGCAAAACAGGCGCCTTCTGTTTGCCAATTCTACAAATTGTATGGGAGACATTACGCGATTTGGAAGAAGGCAAATTGGGCGGCAGCGGTGGCGGTGGAAGCGCTGCATTGGTGGCACCTTGGACAATGTCATTTTTCGATCGTGGAAATGCTTTGGCCGTGACACCTGACGGGCTGCGTTGCCAGTCACGTGAATTTAAGGAATGGCATGGCTGTCGCGCTACAACTGGTGTCAAAGGTAAAGGAAAGTTCTATTATGAGGCAACTGTAACAGATGAAGGCTTGTGTCGTGTCGGTTGGTCGACCACACAAGCGAATTTGGACTTGGGAACATGTCGTTTTGGTTTTGGATTCGGTGGTACTGGTAAAAAGTCAAATAACCGTCAATTCGATGACTTCGGTGAAGCATTTGGAAAAAGTGACGTTATTGGTTGCATGATAGACTTAGAACGTATGGAAATATCGTATTCCAAAAATGGCCAAAGTCTTGGTGTAGCTTTTCGTATTCCTGATAATTTGCGCAATGAGACATTTTATCCAGCCGTTGTGCTTAAAAACGCGGAAATGCTATTCAATTTCGGCAAATGCGACTTCAAATATATTCCAAAAGATTATATTGCTTTATGTAATGCTGGTGCTAAATCTTTTAAAGCTAATCCTCTTGCGAGTCCAAATACAAATGAAGGTTCTAACAAGCCATTACCAAACGCTCCACAAGCCATTATCATTGAACCAAGTCGTGAACTGGCCGAGCAGACATACAATCAAATTGAAAAATTTAGGGTACACCTCAGTAACCCGGACGTACGCTCACTGTTGCTTATTGGTGGTGTCAAATTAGAACAGCAGAAAAGTGAATTGCAAAAAGGAATACATATTGTAGTTGGCACTCCGGGACGTTTAGAAGAGATGATTAGTAGTGGCTTTGTGCAGCTCACTCATTGCAGGTAAGGCTTTAATTTTTTATTTTGAGCTATAATAATACATGTAACCTAATTTTCTCTTTTATTTCTAAGATTCTTTGTTTTGGACGAAGCTGATGCATTACTGAAACAGGGTTATACTGATCTAATTGATCGTTTGCATAAACAAATTCCCAAAATAACCTCTGATGGACGACGATTACAAATGGTTGTTTGCTCTGCTACGCTACATGCATTTGAGGTCAAAAAGATGGCCGATCGTTTAATGCACTTTCCCACATGGGTTGATCTCAAAGGTGAGGATGCTGTGCCAGAGACTGTACATCACGTTGTATGTATGGTTGATCCACAAAAAGACACATCTTGGCATAATTTACGCAATCATTGTCGTACTGACGGTGTGCATGCACGTGATAATGTACTTCCACAAAATCAAACGCCGGAGACTTTCTCAGAAGCCGTCAAACTTTTGAAAGGCGAATATTGCATTACGGCAATAGATCATCATAAGATGGATCGCGCTATAATATTTTGCCGTACAAAGGTGGATTGTGATAACTTAGAGCACTATTTACGTCAACGTGGTAAAGATCGATATTCATGTGTTTGTCTGCATGGTGATCGTAAGCCAGCTGAGAGAAAACAAAATTTAGAGTTGTTTAAAGCTGCAAAAGTTAAATTTTTAATTTGTACTGATGTGGCTGCCCGTGGTTTGGATATAACTGGATTACCATTTAGTAAGTGCAGCTTTCTGATTTGATTAAACCTTGCGAATGGTATAAATTTCCTCTATTCTGTTCTTAGTGATTAATATAACTTTACCTGATGAAAAATCAAATTATGTTCATCGTATTGGTCGTGTGGGACGTGCCGAAAGAATGGGTTTAGCCATAAGTTTAGTGTCTACGGTTCCAGAAAAGGTATGTTGTACACTTAAACTAAAATAAAATGAAGGTAATGACTTCATATATTTTCCTGCGAATGATGGCATAGCCTTAATATACTAGAACTCTATCATGAATTCGCTGAAAAGTACTATGCAACCGTCTGTTTTGTTTATCTATATATTAGCCTTCAAATTAAACTGATTGGAATAAAAAACAAACTAAATTTGTCTGCTTATGCCATTCAGCAAATTTTCTGTCCAGTGAATGTTTATTACTCGTACTTTTATCAATAAATGTTAAAGGTATTTTGCTTGTATGGGAAATGACGCGCCAACTAATGCAATTACTCCCAGCTTGAAGTAACGTGTAGGTTTTTTCTAGATATGGATGGTACGACGCCCAATGCCGCAATCTCATTTACATATTACCCAGTGAAACTTTTTATAACAATCATCTCCATTTCATAATGATTGCACTTAGTACATAGAATATAAAGTTTAAGGCTTGTATGGGAAAGCTTAACGCTCTCTGCCACGCTCACATTTGGTTCATATTTAAATTCCTATTAGTTCCTCGTCTTTGACATGCAATTAAAGGCTTAACCGTGGAAAAAGCGGCCACCTGGCAACCATGTAAATCTCCCATATTGAAATTTTTAACGATTACTGCAACAACTCAATTAAAATATCGTTCATACTTTATTGTGCATACGCGCAGTCTGCAATTCCGCTGACCCACCTGAGCTTGATCTGGTAAAAGCTTAAGCAAACATATAAAAAATCATCATTGCCTAAATAGTAATTTAAATACAGTTAAACCTATATTGTACGGGATGGTCGGGACCGGAACCATTCCGGATAATCGATATTTGCGGTCAATGAGGTATGTGTATAAGTTTTTAGAGGAATGTTTGCCTATTGCATGAATATGCACACATGCAAGAGAAAAACAAAAATAATTTTATAATTATAAATGTAATTGCTTTTAATAAATTTCTTATTACTTCTTTTTAACCTTCATACTTTCTGTTACAAGCTTTTATAGAGTACGGTGAACTTGAATTTTATCTTGTTCTATAATTTTAGAACAGCAAGAGCTTTCTAAGGAGTAGCAAGGTACTGATTGCGTTCATACCATCTTGCAATGATGTTTTTGAAGCAATTAAGTAATTTTCATCAGATTGCTGGGGGCTAGTTTCTGTCTCAGGTTCATCAGAGTGATTTGCCTTTTAAACGCTTTTACTGATGACGATACCATCATAAAATCGAACACCAAAAATCCGCACTGCTCAAGTTTATCTCGTTTTAATTTGTTGCTCAGGGTTGCTTTCATGTTCACAAGAAATCTTGGCAAGAAAATGTATTTGCTATCCCGGATAATTTTGAGGTTATCACGGTTAGTCGATCAAGATAAAACAATTTTCTTTTCTTTTCGATCCCAGATAATTGGTTTTCGCGGGTAATCGTTGGTTAAGATGTACCACGCTTACTTGTGTGAGATGTCTGGTTCAAAGATACGGCAGTTTGATACGTAATGATAAGAATTCTATCCAAGCAAATGTTACCAAACTTGGTTGGGGAATTTTTGGGGATGCATGTGTATAAGTATGGGACAAATGAACATACAAGCCGAAATGTGATAAGGCTAAAAAAACCAACATTTTACTTGACTATTACCACCGGATCGGAGCCGGAACGGGCAGCTAGTTTAATATAAAACTGCTCAGATCCTTACTTAAAGATGATTTTATTTTCAGGTGTGGTATCATGGAGATTGGTGTCCCTCACGTGGCCGTAATTGTAATAATACAAATTTAACTGATAATCGAGGATGCTGTATTTGGTACAATGAGCCAAATGTAAGATTTCAACTTAAAATAATAATTCAATAGGAAACTTAGACCTTGAAAATATAATAAATGTTTAATTTTCTAGCTCCTTGCTGAAGTTGAAGACCACTTAAACATAACTATTCAACAAGTAGACAAAAAATTAGAAATTCCCGTCAATGAATTCGATGGCAAAGTAGTTTATGGCCAAAAAAATCTTAACACCGGCACAGGATATAAGGATCATGTCAATCAATTGGTTCCAGTTGTTAAAAAACTAACGGATTTGGAACTTCAATCACAATCTTTATTCTTAAAACGCTTAAAAGTTTAAACACATTTGAACATTTAAAATTATATTTACATAAATATAAATTATTAAAACATTGCATTAAATACATGATACTACTTTTTCATTTGGTTTTGTTTTAAAATGCATTTTGTTTTCGTTGCTTTTTTATACAGTTCATTTTGTCTAGCTACAAAGTTTTTCTTATACTGTGTCTGTTGTGTTTTCAGCAATGCTATCTTCGTCCTCCTCATTAAAATTACTTTGTTGTAAATTTAGTAATTGTTGAATCAATTGGTTTCCAAATGATTGAATGTAACTGGGACTAATTTTATCCAACAGTGCGTATGGTGTTTCAAAGTATTCCTCTTCATCCTCGTCAGGTCTTTCCAGATCGTCGATTTTATCATATTCATTACCAACAATACGAAAACCCTTGCTGGAAACATGTACACAAAATTCATTTCCTTCGATGGTACGCAGATTTATGTAAGCCTTGCTCTCATCACTGGGTAGTACTTTGGAGGTTTCTATTGCGGAGACGTGTGATTTGACGTCATTTATAATGGCCGTGGCTTCCTCTTCCCAGTTGATGATTGTTTCTTCGTCGTCAAATTTTGTTGTCATTTTTTTAAGTTTTTGCGTTTGGTGTTTTTTTTATTAAATACTGCAGTTGATTATTCCCAATAATATTTAAAAAATTTTCAAATTACTTTTTCCACTCAATTAATCATAATTGCGCTTCACAATCACTTGCATTTCTATATATTTTGTTTTATCATTTCATACAATTTGGTTGACTTTATTTGCAATTCCTAATTGAATTTTTGTAATTTCTTCATCAGAATACTAAAATTCGAACTTTTTAAATTGAAGTAAACACACACCCTGTCGGCAGTAAATCACCATTTCTGTCAAATTTTCACATTTATCTAGGCCCATCGTGCAATTATTTTGTTCGAACAGCTGATTTTGAAAGACTAAAAAGGTAGGACTAAAAATAAAGAGGTGGAGTCATGGTACTATTACCTTGGAAGAAGCTATTCTTATCGACGGTTTTTCTTCTTATTTATGCGTTAAACAGAACTCGAGCGGTTGACGTAAATACCGACAGCGTAAAATACGTTGAACGGTAAAACCGTCGTAAAATCCGTTCGAATAAACAGAATTGCGACGAACGACATATGACGGTAAATTCAGCTGCCATTTTGTGTTTACAAGAAAGAAAATTTTGTATTGGAATATTTTTGATTGTAGCAAAATTAAATTTTTATTTTGTGAGCATTTTTGTTTTCCAGCATCGTAAAATTAGTGCAATTATTAAAATTATAAAAATAATGGATTCATTTTTGTCGTACGCCGGAGTTCTGTTCAATTTGATTCAGTCAAGTGTGATATAATTTTGACGACGTATACGTCAACCGCCGAAATTCTGTTAATTCATTAGTTGTGCCCACAGACATTATCGTCGGCGAGGGACGATTAGTATTGCATTTCTGATCAAAGTGTGTCAATTTATTTTATTTACGTTTGAAATATTATTGAAAACAAAATTGAAGCTGGATTTTCCGTCGCTATTATATAATTGAACGATCCAACGGTTTTTACTTTGACAGCAGGCAATCGTTCCTGACTCTCTGCCTCCCGACCGTGTTCTGTTTAAAGCATTAAGTATTCAATAATTTTCGAATCTCTTTGATTTTTATCCAATTTTTCTGATACTATATTATGCTTTTCAATGATTCTAGATACTATACAGAACTTTTAAACATTTTCCATGCTTTTTAACTTGATTATGGTCAACGTCTTGCTGTGATTTTCGATTATTATCGACACTTTCCCACTTTTTACTTAATCAACGTTACACACAGAAACTCTTACCGAAAAGTTTCCTTGTTTGCGGGCAATTGGGGAAAACGAAAGGGTGTTGTATAGGGTTATCAGATTTTTCAAACAAAAAATCAGTTTATTCAACCAAAAAAATCAGTACAAAATTTTTTACCTTATTCATTCGTTTTTAATATAAAAACACAACATGATGCAAAAACTTTTTACTTGCTAAAAATAGGTCAGAACTTTTTGTATTTCACAAAATCATAACAAAATAATGTATATTTCACATTACGAAAACCTTAATACGCTCCTACATAGCACAGTGTAATTCGGTGTTTTCATTTACCTCCTAGGAAGCTACTGGTAATAATTTCGTATTAAATGTCAAAATTATTTAGTTATTCAAATAAAATCTAAAAATAAGGACAAATAAGTACCAACTAGTAAATATCAGTATATTTGCGTACTGATTTCAAAATCTTAAAACACTAGTATTTTTAAAGAAATTTTTAAAAATCAGTGCATGTACTGATAGAATCAGGATGTATGACAGCCCTAGTGGTGTACAGAGTTCGTCGTATACGGAAATTCTCTCATTGAATTTACATATGTTGTGGCGGGTTGACGCAAAAAAATTCTAACTCTCGTGTGTAAACGCAAAACAAATTCACAAAAGATTAGACAAGAATTTGATTCACCGAATTTCCTTATGTTAACGTTGACTTAACTGATGTCATTTAATATTTTTAGACTTCTTCGTTTTCTTAATATGTCTTATGTAGGCTATTTAGTAAAAATAGTTGAAATATCTCATAAAACATATTATGTCAAACAAAATATAATGACGCACTCGCTAGCGACAACTATGTTCCTGTTTGTTTTTAAATAATTTCTAGTAGATTAACTTTACAAAGTATCTCTTGGTGTATAAAGAGGCAGATGAACTGATTTGCAGCGCTCTTTTTCAATATTTAATCCACGCAAGACTTAAAAAATAATTGAAAGTATGTTAAAATCGAAAGTTGTCAACAACAAAACTTGTTACTAGAAGAAATGAACAAGTTCGATGATTTATGGCTATCGATAGCCTTTCACCTCTAATTTGTTTACTTTTCGAGACCGTGTTCTATAATGCGATGGTGGACCGACATAAAGCTATTATAAAAGAATATTTTGAAGTACTTTTTAATGAAGCCTGTGACCTTTGTATTGGATGTAGTGTACCTGAATTGACAGAAATACCAAGTGCGATTGAGTTTGCACGTGAATCCTATTCGAAAAATTTACCTGTGGTTATACGCGGTGCTGTAAAAAATTGGCCAGCATTACGAAAATGGACACCAGAATACTTACGAAATGTACTAAAAGAAAGAAAGGTAGATGTGGCTGTAACACCAAATGGCTATGCAGATGGCCTGGCGATACAAGGAGGCAAGGAATATTTTGTGCTGCCATTGGAAACAAAAATGACAATGCATCAGTTTCTTGAGAAGCTTGACGATCCATCTGGTGCAGTGTATTACGTACAAAAACAGAACTCTAATTTATCTAAAGACTTACCAGAATTGGCGCAAGACATTGATGAAAGTATTTTGGAGTTCGCACAGCAATCATTCAACAAACCACCGGATGCCATAAATTTTTGGATGGGTGATGAACGCGCAGTCACTTCAATGCACAAGGATCCCTATGATAATTTGTATTGTGTAGTTACTGGATATAAAGATTTTATTTTGATACCGCCATATCAAATGCCATTTATACCAAAGAAACGTTTTCCCACTGGTGTGTATAAGCAAAATGAAGCGGGTCAATACATTATTGACCCATTGATAGATGAACAAAAAAATGTGCCAATGGAGACGGAGTGGATTTGTATTGATCCCGTTTCCCCTGATTATGGAACCTATCCAGAATATTCTAAAGTAAATGCTTTGCGTGTGCGTGTCAATGCGGGAGATTTGCTGTTTTTACCCAATTTCTGGTTTCATCATGTGCGTCAGAGTCATGGCTGCATTGCTGTTAATTTTTGGTATGATATGGAATTCGATAGTCGGTACTGCTATTTTCGTATGCTAGAAAAACTTATGGAAGTCTATGAAACATGATATTGTTATGTAAATTAATTTTTAAAAATATATGTGCCTATTATTATATAAGACGATTAAAATCTTTATACTGTTTAATATTGTACAGAGCTCTAGCATGCTGTTTGTTACCCCTACCGGTGCAGTGATCTAACAAAACAAAGTCAAGGCTCAAAAAACGAACCACTTAATTTCGAGTGGTTACGTAACAAGAGTCCTGAAAATTAAATCAAGGAATGGTTTTTCCTCTTCAGCAACTGCCACTAAAATAATATGCTGATAGCAGGAATTTATAAAGGCTTCAATTGGAAATTTCTGCAGACGTCTCCACTGTATCAGTAATGTATATTAACACTGAAGCCGCATAATTAAAAGCCAAATGCAATTCGAGTGTTAAAACCGCCAGTTTTTTTTAGTTCACTGGGACTGAAAATAGAAGGAGTTTTTCTAAATCTTTGTTTTTTCTGTACTCATGACTTAAATTGCAATCGCTAATTAATTTAACTCCAGGCTGAAAAAATGTACAACATGTAAATGAAAACATTAAATGGAAAAACAAAACTAGACAAGTGTTTCAAATGACTTATTAAAAATAATGCAGCTAAACCTTAGACTGTCAGTTATTTCTCAAATTTGTTTTCGAGCTTCTCGCTGTATTATAATGTTATTGCTAAGCAAAAAATAAGTTTTTGACCTAAACAAATTTTTATTTTAGTCCAGTGTAGCTTGCCACTGAGCACTTCAAGTTTTCTAAAGGGGCTCTGTCCAGTTAGAGTTTAAAAAAAAACAATTTTTCTTTTTTAGCTTTCCGTAAAGTTCATATCCTTAAGAATGCTCAAAAAATATTTTCTGGTAATCCGACAAGTATCGAAATTATATCTATATTTTTAAAGATAAATTCTACTCATAACTTGTTATGAAACTTAAGGCATTTTTCTCAAAATAATGTTTTTGAATTCGGTGATCAACATATCTCGAAAAATACACAAACTTTAAAATAATATTTTTTAGTCCTCAATCGGTTTTGACGATCCGATCAATATTATTAGTTTTATAAACAATTTAAGACTAAATTTCTGGGTCGAAAATGGCATTTTTTTTTTCTAAAGCCGCCTTTTTTATTCAAATATAATATTTCGTTTATTCGGACGATTAAGAACTAGATTTTACTATATGAACCTCAAACGAACAGCATAAAATTTATTTAATTTTCAAATACAACAGCTCATATTTTAACTATATCTTCAATATTTTTTGATTTCAGAGATATCGCAATACATTTTTTTTAAGATGTTCTCGGAGATCAGCTGCAGCAACTTCATAATTCAATATTTTTATGAAAACAAAATATGAATATAAATAAACTACAACTTTAAAAGATTTTTTCAATTAAATGTAAATGCCTTTCCAAAAAAAAATTTTAAAAAGACACCTTTTTTCGCCAATCCAACTGGGCATTAACCTCTTGATTAATTTTTCAATATTAATTTTTTTCCTTAAATCTCATAAAATGATGGATAAATAATGTCAAAAATGTTTTCTATTTTTCGAGTTCACTTGATCACTTCAATCGGTTCTTGTCAAAACCTGCCCATTTTTGTCTAGTACTTGTCGGTACAATTTCTGGTGATTTTTGAATGCATTAAAATATAAACTACAGCAAAACGCTTTAATTTTCAAAAATGCGCATTTATAATTTAAATGATAGTCTCAACTATCCCTATTATTTTTCTGAATAGAACTTCTAGCCATTTCTAGTATTTGTGTAAGCTTTAGTTCAACATTAAATTACTAATATTTTATAAATTGCGGAAAATATATGTATATAAGTAAGATGATTCAACAAATTATCGTTCGATCAATTAAGTTCGGAAAATAAAAAAGCGCTTAGGTCTATTCAGCAAATACCTTCAATCGAATCGATTAAGTACCGATTTCTAACTTATTTAAAAAAAAAATAAAAAACAAAAAAAACCATTTCCCCCATCCGGAGACTTATAATTCTTAAACATAGCTTTAATTTGAAATACCTTAAGAAACCTTAAACATATAATTCATGTGGTTTTAAAATATAACGATTTTGGACTTTTGTCAAGCCAGGTTTCGAATTGGGATCTCTGTGCCAAGCTATCTTATTATAGCATAGTACATGTACATACATACATATATACATAGTATTACAGTAACCTCTGTGCCATGCTAACTCATATGTCATATATAAAATTTTACATGTGTAACCTATGCAATTTAAGCTATTTTAAAAAAAAACCTTTGGAAATGGTCAAAATTGATAGTTATGTGCTTAATTTATTTTATCATATTCAAAGATCTCTGAAGCATTATTTTTTAAATTTGAAAGTTTAGTAATTGATTTATTCACAATTTAAAATATGTCTTCATTTCTTATTTTTACTCGATTTGTGCTTTTCTCTATCTTTTTTTACCTTTTTCTTTTTCGATTTTTTGCTCTTTTTAAAGAAGCTCTTTTTACTTTTCTTTGATTTTTTGCTTTTCTTTTGTTTTTTCTTCAAACTACTACTGCTATTACTACTATCATCACTGTTGTCAATGATATCCATGCTGCTTTCATGTCCTTTTTCTACCCATTGTTCTTCTATTTCCACACCTTTATATAATATAAGTTTATCAGCGGATTGGGCTACTTTATCATGTGTATCGATAAGGGTTTTTTCCGACGATTGTGTTTGTAATAAGCTATCCGGAATCGCTGGTCCATAGACATACTCACAAAAAGTTTCTTTGATGCCGTCAACAAATAAATCTCTGCCATCATCATGCCGTTGCTCTTTAGATATAAATTTAATTTTTGGTGGTGGTTCGTAGTCTTCTCCAGAATTATCTTTTGCAATAATTTTAACTTCTTCAACTTCATTTGTATTTGTTTTAAATAAGGCTGCGAAAATACCGCGAGGTGGTGATGTATTTCGCAATAAGTTTACTGAAGCTGCGGAAGCAGCAGTTTTATTCATTAACAGTTCCTCCATAGCTTGCTTCTCTCTTTCAGCTATTTTTAAATTAGCTGACTCTTCGACTAGAAGTTTATCATCATCATTGTCTTCATCACTATCGGCAAATATGGATTTGAAAATGTCGCGTTTTTCTTTAATTGGCAAGTCCCGAGTTTCCACAACGCGTTTTTCTAATTCCGTTTTAGGCACATATGCTAAGCGGCGTAATGCATCATTTAATGTGCTCGATTCTACAACTTCTTTATTAATGTCAATAACTTCTTCTGTTATTGATTCTACTGATGCACTGGACTCATTGACTTCAACGCTATTCTTTGTGTTGGCAATACTTTGATTTTTGGATTCTATGGCATTTCTAATTATTTCCTTTGGATTATCTATGTGCTTTGGTATTATAACAGGTGTGATAAAAGAAGACTTTGTGTTAACAGAGCCTTCAAGGTAATCGAAAACAGATAGTTTTGCATTTTTCTGCTTTTGTTGCTTTTCATCGGTGCCGCCAATTCCACCGAAAGGATCTGCAATATTGTAACGTTTGCATAGAAGTGATGCTGGTTTCCATACTGTTTTAGTTCTTACAACAGTAACAACACTACGTTCCTTTATCTTTTTGATTTCTTTTGCAATTGTTTCTGCTTCAACTGTTGTCTCCGAAACAAATCTTGAAACAAATCAATAACATTAAAACATTGGTCAGCGCCGATATATAATAATTTTGGTATATTGCATAAAAATACTACTAGTCTACAATCCTGATAGCGGAATTGTTTGCCTCCTAAGGGATCCCTCATAAGCCACGAGGTTCAATTGGCCAAATTAGAGCAAAATCTGATAGCAAATTCAAGTTCAGCGACTTTAAATTACCCTATACGAGTATTTATATCAACCGATTTTCCTCGAATTTGACTGCACACAATGTTATTATTAATTAAGCTAGATGAAATATAATTTCATCAAGCTGTTTTAAGTGATACTCATCTAAATTTAAAAATTGGTGAAACAAACATGACAAGAAAATAGATGGATCAATTTCACCTGGCAATTGGTGACACACATATTTCTACTACCTCATATGTACATGGGGTTTTCAATAGAGACGCGTAGATGAAAATTTAAAATTGAATAAAAGTTGTGTGTGCGATATCAACGAATTTTATGTTTTATTTGAAAGGCCTATTGATGACATTTTGTGTGGAATATGGCATCGTTCACTGGGGGGCGCGCATCGAAGAGTTCCAATTTTTGATGACTCTGGCGTCATCTATTATTTCAGGGGTCAAACCTTTGACACATGGTGTGTTATGTGTAAGAGAGTATTCTATTTCTGGCGCAACAAAAAATATGATAATGATTTGAATGAAAACTTCAGGTAGCAAAAAAAACTTTGCTTTCATGACGATAGTCATCTTACTTTTATCACCCATCTGCCTTTCATGTACTACAAATTATACTTTTAAGGTGGGCATAAAATATGATTTTTCTTTAAAATATTTCATTGCTAGCAAAATACCTGTTTGCCATAAGGCCTTCCAGCGGCTTATACAACTTTTTCGCCTGTATGAATTCTTTTTTCTCCATTTCACGATCCCATTCAGAAAGATGTAAAGGTTGTATGGAGCTAAGATATTCAGTAATATCTTGTTCAGTAGTAACATTCGCAGCAATAAAATCATCATAACGCTTTTGCTTTGCTTCGTCATAAACAAAAGGTTGAAATGTGCCACCTTATAAAATTTGTAATATTTTCATGTTGAGTAGGTTTTACATACTTTTAAAATAGATACTCACTTTTTGTGTCCACATGCTGTGATGATTTTGCATGATCCTCAATGTTTTGTTCTGAGCCATCCATTGCAATAATGCCACCACGCACAAATCCACTGCTTTTTGCTGAAATACATTCTAACAGTGCCTTTGTTTTCTCTTCTCTTTTCGTATACTTTTCTTTGATTTTTTCTAAATTTAATTTATCTTGCTCAGGGGTTGCAGTGGTTCCTGTTGCTTCCAAAATCTTACTACGTTCTTTTGGCGTAAGTGCCGTTTGGCGTAGTTTTTGACGCCGTTTTTCCAATGCATGTAATTGATGTTCATCTAATGGGGAAAAACGAGACTTGCGCTCAGCCCAATTACGTGGTTTCCAATTATTTGGCAATTCAACATCATAAATTTGTTCAACATTTATAGCATTTTTCGTTTCTGCAATAAATCCCTCAAGTACAAAACTATCTTGAACAGATTCTCGAATTTTTGTCTTTGGCTTGCTCTTTCTGTTGCTTTTGTCGTCCAAGGAGAAATCATACTTAGACATGTCTTCGTGTTGATATATATCATCATCATCTTCCTCTAAGGCACCTACACCAAACGCCTGACCAGTTATCGACAGTTTTTTATTATCTTTTCCCATAATTTCTAATGGACCAAAGAGATTAATGTGTTGCGCAGGTATCCCTCTGGCGTCCGAGAGTATTGACTCGCGACTTAGTCCAGAATAACCCAAACCAAAATAATTATCTTTAGGCTCATATAAATAAGAGTCATATGTATCATAATCATCTGGTGCAAAAGTAATTTTTTCGTCAATTTCATCGTCAGTGGATCCTAGCTCGTTATTTTCATTTTCATTATCCTCATCTGTTTTGCTAGACGTTGTACATCCATAACGCTGAAGCACGTATTTTTCTCTTTTATTGTATGCAGCCGCTTGTTTTTTATCTTTTTTTGTTTGCCTTGGTCCGATGCCTTGGCCCGGTCTCCAGCCCATACTTTTTAAAATTTTTACACCTACTGTCGATTTTATTGGCTGGAAAATATTATTTAGTACATCACTAGTTTCACCACCAAAGCCACTGGGAAGCTGCAGTTTACGTTTCCGACTTTCATTGCTTGTGCCTGCGTTAGCACCCCCATATTCTTCACGCACTTGCAATCGTTGTGGTGCTATACCGAATTCGCCCAAGTCTTCATCATCCATGAAGTCTGCAGGGTTTTGCTGCAGTCGTGTAGCCTTTTCGGCGCGTGAGCTCTTGAAGCTTTGCGGCGTCCAACCTTCCTGTGAGCCAACAGTATTCCAGTAACCAGCACTGAATCCACCAGTGAAGGCTCCATGAAACCGTCGCTTTCCGTTCTCATCGGTTACTATTTGATCCTCGACTCGTGTGGGTTTCTCCTTAAAAAGTGTATCTGCGAGCAAAGGTGGATATTAAATGCAATTCGCAAAAAAAAATATAATCTACCCTCGTCTAAGGCCGGTAATGTAGTTCCATACGGATGAAGTGATTCAGATTTCTCCATTATTGTTTAAAGCTGTTTTGTTTGATTTTTTTTATTGAAATTATGAATGTAAAAAAACAATAATGAATGAAGCCCCAATTACAATGATGACGAGCGAACGGGACGAGAGCGAGAAATCGTTGAAAATGTCAAAATTACTCGTCGTCATGTACAATGGCGACGTGACGAAATTAAAATTTTTTATTTTATTCCAAATTTGGAATATTTCAAATTAATTCAATTTTGCGTTAGCTGTGTGCAAAACTCATGAAAAAAACATCCAACTGGACTGAAAATTTTGCAGGATTCTTTTGCAATTTTGTCCCTGAAAGTTCTAATTAAAACTACGTAACGTAAATGAAAATCAGCATTTGTTCCAAAATGTGGAATTCTGAATTTGTCCGTCCGAGTTTGTTTACATTTTTACACTTTTTTCATTTTACATTTTCACTTATTTGCGACGGGTTTAAAACCAAAATTTTTCCACAATATTGATTAGGATGGCGAGGCTGTTTATTCCCGGCTAATTTTTAATAATTTTCACTTGACTTCAAATAAATTGGAACACAAAAAAAATGACTTTTGTGAATTGTCAAATTGAAAAGCCCCAACAACAATGATGACGAGCCAATAATGAATACGTATTCCGAGGCTCCAAAATTTGATTCTTCCGCAAATAGGGCTGTTCACTCATCTTATACAGCATTGCTTTGCAACATGTGTGACTATCAATATAGGCCCACTTCAATTTCTGAACACAATTGAAACTGGATGCGATTGCGAGAAATTAACAAAACGAGATAACATTAGTTTTTCTATACGTTAGAGAAAGATAAAGCTAAAAGAAGCTCTAGTGCACATTTTGCTCTAACGTATAGGAAAAACCACGCATCGTTTTGTTTTTTCTCGCTATCGCATCGCGTTCCAATTGTGTTTAAAACCTAGAAGCTATGTGTCAAATCGTACCAAAAAATAGAACTTGTTCTATTTCTCTGCGATAAATTTTATAGTGCCAATTTTGTACTCACTATTAACGTATAGTGAAAATATGGACGTTATTGCACGTCCCAGTTGGGTTTAGGTCCTTAAGCAATGGATAGGCTACCTTAACCAACTGGCAAACTTGAACAAAAAGTCTGTTAGATACTTAAGAATCTCAGAATAGATCTCTTAGTGACTATGTTATACTAACATGAACTTAAGAAACGATGTAGCCACAGTTGCAAGCCTATGGAATATTCCCACAATTGCCTAAATTTTACATATCATGTTCCCTAAATAAATGGAAGTCATTGACAAAATATTATTGAATGACAATAATTAAGATACTTAAAACAATATGTATGCAGACCTATGAACGTTTTATAAAATTCAAGAAACAAAGAAAGCTCTGTTTGTACTATTCTTGCAGTTTTTAGTGAAAAGTATTGTAAAATGCAATCAATCAAATTGAAATTTTGTCTAGATTATTTTTGTTTATTAAATTGTCAAAAAAGACAAAAATTTATTTGTATTAATTCCAAAATAAATGTATTTTCCACTTCTGGCTGCATTGCAAACATAATTTTCATGTATATACATTTGGTTCCGTATGGATAGTTCTTAGGGGAAAAAAATGTGGAAATTTAACGAAACTTTTTGCTTAGTACGTTGTAGTTTCATACACGATTTATGTGTACTCGCACAGTTGCATAACTTGACTGTATTCAATGGATACATAGTTAAGTTAGGCCTTATCACTCTGCGTTCACATGATGCAGCATGGCATCAAACATCAATTGTATAAAAATTTGATAGTGTCCACGTTAACTGCACAGGATCTTATTTAAAATGAAAAATTGGAACTAGGTTTGACAGACAGTGTTCACACAGCAAGCAAGCTGAAAAAAACATTAAATTTGAAATCCGTACATAAGTGTCATACGGCTGCTTCTAGAGTGTCGGAGTCATGCCATGTTCGACAGAATGAGGGATCATGTGAACTGGCTTTCATGCGAATCGTCATTACAAGTTCATGGTTGCAAGTTTCATAGATCCCGTTCAGCCAACCTAAGCGTTCTGATGAGATACGTTTACACATGGGGATTATCTAAACGAGATTAACGTATAAGCGATGTCCGTTTATACTGTGAGATTAACTGGCGACAAGAATTACGAACAGGTTTACTTTAGGGACAACTCTCTGACTCTATATATATTTTTTTGGAGATGTATCGTATCATAAATAAATAATAAATCTGCAAAAAACATCGGTTGGATATCGTTATACGCTATATTGGACGTCTACTGTACTTAGAGTAAATATTTGGGATGGCTCTTATACAAAAATATTCTTAAAATATCATTTTCACCGAATCTACACCACATATCTTTTATGTTATGACAAAAATTTACTTATGAGGTGAATCAAAACAGGTCGAATCTTAGATAGCCTGCCATGATTTAGATGGCCTTTTGGTACCACTGCATTATTTACAGGCATTGTATTCGATATTGCTGTATTTCCTAAAGCAGGGAATTTGAACAACTGACATTAACGTTCAGATAATTCGAAGATATTAAGTTATTTGTGAGGAGCATAACTCAGCTGGACGTTCAGGATTAATTTCAATTGAGTACTGTATAGACTTCGATCTAAGTTTTTTAATTAGTTCATCCAAAAAAAATTTATTGAAGAAACTGAGGGGGACGGACTATGCTTGGTAATTCTTTTAACTCACAAAAAGATAGTGTACTTTTCCGGATTTGGACGACAGTTCGTTTGTAAAATCTCTTGGATTTGCTGTTGAATATTCGATTTCGAGCTAAAAGATTCAAGGTTAGACTCCAAAGTATGCACTGGTAAGTGTTCGATGTCAAAAATGTCATCATCCTCCTTCTGGTAGTAATTCCGTCCTTTTTGTAATAGGCTTCATCAAACATATCATCGTATTGTCCTATATCAAAATCGTTCTCATTGTCGCTTCAGGCTACTAAAACCTCCACCAGATCTGTATCATCCACAAATTTAGCCATTCGAGAAAGCTAAGAAGTTTTTTTTCACGTAAATGCATACTGTTGCGGATATGAGTCATGTATGAAATACTCATATTTAACAGATTTCGCACGAAAAATAGTTCTAATTTGTTGCATCAGTATGCAATGAAGGGTTAATAACACATTTTTTTGAAAAAAAAAAAGAAAAAAATTGTCAACATTTTACAGAAATCGTCATATCTCGAAAGCAATGTAACAAATTTCTAAAATTTATAGGCATAAGCCTTATTTAATTACCTTACATATGATACCAATATTTTGGAAATGAATCCAGAAGCTCCCAACTTTTTATAAAAACGATATTCGCAAATTCCGATGACTATATCTCCAAAACGAGATCCGACCACTTTCCCTAAAAAATTTGGAGGATTTGTGCTTGAGTAAAGCTGTTCCATTTGTTTTCTCATAATCCTTAAAGTGCTCCCGAGAAAATTAAATAAATTTTTTTTTCAGGCAAGGTGCTGAATGATTGAATAAGAAATCCTTTTTTTTAAGATTTATTATATTGTAAAAATGAAATGATCATTTTAAAGCTAATATGTGGCAGTATCCATGAGAAGAGTCCATATGTTCGGAATGTAGTTATGTGTAGTATGTTAATCAAATAAAGCAATAAACAGAGGAATTATTCAAAACGAAACTTTTCAAAGAACATGTAACTTTCAGAAAATTAATTGTACATTTTGAGAGAGGTAAATTTAAGGGTTACTCACATTTTTTAATTAATTAAACTTTTTTATGTATTTAGAACAAAACTAGTTGATATTGTGGTTGCAAATCCCTGCTCTATGAGATTATGCCAAGAACTGAAAATAATATTTTTCCTCATAACTTATAAAACTTAAATATCTCGCAAACTGCGACCCGACACACATATAGACCTTTTTTATGAAGTTTGCCACACATTCAAATATTATTGTATGCATATGAAGTTAAATTATAATTAAAATGTATTTTTATATTGACATGTTATAGGAATGCATATTTGTCATTATAAAAAATTAAAATTTTTTATATATGTTTGTATGTATTTTAAATGAATTTATGAAAAATGCCAGGTAATAAAAATAATATTATATAATAATGTAAATACGATACAAAGTAAATCTAAAAATTCTTCCAGCATTCAATTTGATGAACCCAAAATTATTATTTATTCATCCAAAAAATCTGTATTTTAAAACCTCAGTGTAGGTGATATGAAAAGCTTGATCTTTTTTTTTGCAGCCACTAAAAAAGTTAAATTTGTATCTAAAGAAGTTTTAATCGTTTAAGCAAATTTCCATACATATTAAAAAAAAATAAATAATATGTACGAATTGAAAATAAATATATATTTTCGTACATTTTTTGCAGCCAGCAATAAAATAAATATACATATGTACTCGTATTATTGCTGAGTATCCAAAAGTTAAAAATGAAAAGAAGTAGCTTTAAATTATCATCAAACTATGTATTGGAATCAGAACCAGCTCTTTTTAAACATCTTTAAAAAAAGCATTTGGGATTTTTTTTTTTTAAAAGCGTTTTTGACCATATCATGTAGATATTCTACTTTTCTGGGTGTGCTACAATTAGGTGTAGTTCTTGTTAATGACTGCTTGACAACAATAAAAATAAATAGAATTATAAATACAACAGGAAAATAAACGTAAAATAAAATAAATAAATAAATAAAATATAAGTATCCAAAATATACATAGCAATAACTTTTTAATGGACGTCTCGAGTTATACAGTCTTAAAAATATGTTTTATAGTCGAAGGCCAATGTAAGTGAATGATTTTAAGTGCGTATGCACATTTTTAGCGTACATATATCCGTTACAAAGTAGAAATCTTGGCATTGAAACGCGCTCACAGATTTTTGATTCATACGAATCATCATCTACTTTGACGAATTGTCAAATGACGCAAGCTGGCGTACATTGGCTTTCCACTATTGGCGACATATCAGAGAGAGTCTGGGACTCCAAAAGTCATGCCAGTTACATTGTTGTGAATAGCTCAAGAGAATTTCGGGTTCGTAAGTGTAGTTTTAAATATAAAAGTGAGTGAACTAATTGTTCCTTGCTTTGTAACATATGGTATGATGTTATTAGTTGAGTACTCTATATGATATACAATAAATGCAACAAAGTTATTGCAACTAAGCAAAATGCTGATGCCATAAATACCCAAACAAACAACTATGCGAGACTATTTCTTTTCAAAAATTCTTTTTGTGTACGTGTTGTATTGTTCTCGTCGCTATTAGAACTTATTGCTAATGCATCTAAATGTTGCAGATTTGTATTGAAATTAGTAGTAGCTTCTACATTAACTGCAGGCATTGCTGAAACAACAGCTATAACTGATTTTTCATCTTCCTCGTCTTCCTCTGCATAATTATCTTCTTTTTCGTTCAAGTTGCTTTGATTTTCAATCAAGTTATTACAAGCACCTGCACCTTCTTCTTCAGGATTTTCATTATTTTCCAATTCTTCGTATTCATTTTTTACGTGCTGTTTTTTTGCAGCATTGAGATTCAAGTCAAAATTATTTTCTTCTTTTAATTCAATAACAAGTAGTTCCTTACTAACAGGATTTGTATCAGTTAGATCTTCGCTCGACAATAACAATGTGCTGTTGTTGCTACTTGTATTTGCTGAACAAATTTGATCTGCTTCAGCTAAATCAGCATCGTTAATCTCAAGATTTCCAACATTTTCCAAAATATTGTTATTTAAATGGTTTGTTGCTGTTGTTGTCGATGATAAATTCTGTAGTTTCAGTTGCTTTGATTGTTCATTGCTGTTGTTGGGAATTTTTTCGTTTGTTATCTCTAGTTGTTGGATTTTCTTGTTGCGAGTGTTTTGCTGTTGTTGTTTTTTTATGTTAATGACATGTTTGTTGCTGATAACAAAAAGTGTCTCTAAATAGTCTTGGTACCATATTAAGAATTGATCACGTTGACGTGGTATACCGAGTTTCTTAATTTTTGCATAAATTTTTTTCGGTGATATGTTCTGTGTTTGTTGCTGATGTTGCTGTTGCATAGATGCATTATCAGTTAATGTTGCGCAGTTTTGTCCAGCTGCTGCAGTTAGTTTCGCAATTTCTACTAGAAGCGTATCATTAATGATTGTATTTGCCTGCGTTTGATTTTGTATACGCGCGATAATATAATTTATGAGTTCATGATCAGGAGAGTTTGGATTGATTTCTAAGCCATTGTTGTTGTTATTTGAGCTCTGTAATAAAAATGTGTATAATTGCATGTTATTTTTTGTATTTATATATTCAATAGTGAATCTATTAAAATGATAATTAATCTAATAGCTAATGCATGAGTGTATATTGACACTATCCACGGAATACGCACGTGTAAATTGCACGCTATAGACATGGTGTTAAGACATATTGAAGGATGCAAGCGCTGAGCCTAACTTACCTAATTTTAAGGAAACTTCGCTGTGGCTAGCGAAGACGGTTGGATATACTATAGTGAAGAATGTAATTATAAAACTAAAAAAAAAAATATGAAGATCGCTAAAATCGATTAAAATATGTCGAGCATTGATTTTTTTTTTTTTTTTTATTTTTATAATGGGACGAAAACAAAACCGGACATGCTGCGGAAAATCAAAGCTAAAGAAAAGTATTTTGTTGAAACTCAAGGTATCACTGAACGAATCAGACGAGGAATACATGGACGAAGACTCTGATTAAATTTAAGTGCCAAAATATTTATTCATACACAACAATTCCTATTTATTCTGCTTTATAATGAAAAAAAAGTTGTATCCTGTAATCAATCCTTTTTTCGGAAAAATTTAATCCTGTAAGACATTTTTCTCTAATTTGTTCTGTTTTTCCTTGAAAGTTTATTGCATGGTTAGGTATACTGTGCAATATACACTATAGACAATGCACATACCGTGGATAGTGAGAATAGACGCAGCCCTATGTATTATTGAAATGACAATGTGAATAAAACAATAAATATTTGTAATCACCTTCAAAAAATTTTGACAATGGCCAAAATAATTAAAAATTATGTGAATGATATATAAAAAAGATTTTGGTACGCTAGTTAAAGAAATATTTGTATTGCGACAAACTATGATTTTACGTTATATAGGTGATAGATTGCTTGCTTTTAAATAGCGATTCATCGTCAGGTAATTGAAGTTCCGTAGGGAGGGAATAATAAAAATGTATCAATTTATCTTAATAGCCATCACAAAAAGTACTTCTGTAATGCAACAAGACCTTTTTTCTTCACCTTCATTTTACTGCGATTATAAACTATTTTATAGGAATGGCATTAAACTACAGTTTAACAGTCTACTAAAATTGAACCCAAGCTATCAGTTGTTGGAACACTGGAATTTATAAATCATATAAAACATTCTAAACATGTTCCCATACTTTTGTCAAGTTCAAATTATTACGTTTAGTCAGGAGAATATAATTTATACGGTTAAATAGTCTTAGTTTTGATTATTTCAATACAATATCCAAATCAGTACTCGGTCTTGTTTTATAATGTCCACAAAATCTTACCTATGTATCTAACGACAAACTATTTAAATGTAAACTAACATAGCATTCCAGTTTAGTAAAATATCTTACATTTAATAAAATGTCAACAAAAGCAAAACAAAAGGAGGCATGGTATACTTACAATATGGCCACCTTGTTGATCATCTGCCAACAAAGCACATGCACTAGACATCGATGCTTCAATTGTATTGAGATTATTCCTTTGACGTTGGTTTTTGCGTTTTTTTGTTGTTCCATTGCATATATTTTTTGGTAAGTCCATACGCACGTGCTCACATGAAGTTGAACGCATTTTTTGGACATCAATATTTGTGACGATGTTGGAACTTGCCGTTGCAATTTCAGCTGATCTGTTTTGTGCTTGATTTTCATTTTCTTCAGGTTCTTCGCTTTCCAAGTTCGCTACATCAAATGCAGTGTTAGAAATCGTTTGTTCTGATGGAGTTACATCATTATCAGCATTGTTACTTTCAGTTTCTTCCGCATTATTGTTGTCATATTCATCTGCATCGATTTCTAGTTTTAAATGTGCCATAGTTGGTTCGTATTCATGCTGCTCTTGATGATGCTGTTGCAATTGATTTCTCATTTCAGCATTTAAATAAAGTTTGCGGGTAGGTTCACGCGCGGCACTGACACTGACATCGATACTATTACCTGCTGCAACCGCGCTTCCTACATCATTAAATAGTTGCGTTAAGAACTGTTGCTGTTGTTGCTGTGAGCTACCACTACTGTGTGAACGTTCTGTAGTTTCTTTCTCAAGCAACAAACTTTCTAATCGACGAAAAACATCTTCTTTGATAGACTCATAAAATTTCGTTGTAAATTTATCATTTTTAAATGCATTCACTAAGAGATTACGCTTAATTTCTTCGGATGTCGTGTCGTCCTCGTCATCGTCTACGGCAGCAATACTGTCGGTAAATTCAGCAGCAACACCATCTTGTTGCACAAGTTCACATGTTGGTCCATCAACATAATTGTAACCGTCGGTCATGTCAACTGTGCAGAGTAGGAAATCTTGTTCACGCTCTCGATTACGATCATGTGAATTACGCGTTAATGTTGTAGCCACTGTTGCTGCTAATGGTGGTGGTGCAGTTTGTTGAGGCAAATTAAAACGCTGATTTTGATACTGTTGTTGCTGCTGTTGTCGAGGAAGCTGTAGACTGATGTTGCGATTTAATGTTACTTCTCCACGGCAGGTTGGTTTAGCCGGCACTTTATTGCGTTGATATTGCGCGTTGCTACCGAAATTCAGATTCATATTCATGTTGCGTGCACTGGCTGCGGCTGCTGCTGTTGCTACTGCTGGTGTATTATATGTTGCAGGCATATCACTAAGGGTAATATTATAATTATCGTACATGTTGTCACCAATATCAGTAATGGGCCAATTCAAATTTTCTAAAAGTTCACGTGACGGCACATTTGGTTGGAAGATGTTTCTAGTGTTTGTCGTAGGCAACATAGTTTCAACATTTTGGCACTGTTGTTGTTGTTGCAATTGATTGATGCGACTGCGCTGCAATGACCGTAAGTATTTATTGCAGCTCGCACTATTGATATTACTGCTGGTGTTATTGCTATTATCATAGTTCAAATTATTGCAATCATTCGCAACATTTATTTGTCGCTGTTCATAAAGTTGTGGTTGCTGCTGTTGCTCTTGCGATAAGCTGCTTATGTGTGCAAGTTGTGGCTGATACTGTTGATCAAGTTGCTGTAATTGCTGTAAGTGCTGCTGATTTTGATCCTCATTACTTTTGTTCGAGTTTGTTGAAAGCAAATTTTGACGGGAATAGCTGAAGAAGCAAAGTTATAGGCAGGTTAAAGTTAGTTTAAAGCAAATAAAAATGGAAAACAAAATAAATGCAGCGAAAATTTCAGATATAAAGCGTGATTTCATCACAAAAAAATAACATTTAACAGCCAAATATTGAAAAAATTAACTAGTTTAGCCGTTTTGAAGTCCACAAAAAATTATCCGATTTAGGTGGGACATTCTTGGAAATGATTGCAACGTTAGAGTTAATTTTTCTAACATCCCTTGGATTTAAATAATATATTTTTGTATTGCTTTGATACTAGGTAGCGCAAGTAAAACCCAAAAATAACTACAGAAGTAAAATGTATATGTACATATGAAATGAGCATTAACTTCACTCACAAAAGAGGCGGCAATACTACACGTTTGGTTTTACCGAATTAAATGCTATAACGACAGGAAAACAAATCAAAATTATTTAGTGCTGTTTTGATTTCAATACATTATACGTAATATAATCATTTTTGGGCTTAAGCTTAGACTCTTAGGATAAGTCTTTAGTTTCGCAAATGGTTAAACATAAATTTACGCAAGACTTTTGCTGTTGAATTGTTGCTTAGCTATTTGACTATCTTGCAAATGTTCCTGAAATTTATTTTTTTATTATCAGCACAATTTTTTGAAAGTGGTACAAGCTCTTCTTCGTTGTGAGGAGAAATGAAATACATTTGATACAGTTCATTTCAAGTTACTTAATTTTTTGTTCTCAACGAAGAGAGACCTACAACCCCTTTCAAAATATAGCCCTTATATGTTCTCTTTACATTAGTTATTTCATTACTATGAAATTTATTTGTCATTCGTTTTCAGCAAATTGATATATTCAATTACAAAATTGATTGTTTGGAGTTTGTAAAATTTCGTCATAGAATATTACGAAAATTTTAACCCACGTTCTTTGTGTTAATATCAGAGCATCTGTAGTCAGTCAGAAGGGATTTGAAGTTAATATTAATCGGATAATCACGAAAAACGACAAGGTTTAAAAAAACTCAACAAAATTTCTATGTCATAGAAACGACCTTAATCAGGACAAAAAAAAAGTTGAATCACCCCTTAGAACCGTTAAAATATATGTGTTACCGACCAAAAATGTTTTTAGGATAAACTAGTTTTTCCTCGGCCAAACAAGTTAGAAAGCGAAGCGTGTTAGGATGGACCAGTTTAGCCAAGAAAAATTTTTTCTACGTTAGGGTACGGCCTTCGCTAATATACTGGCGTTGGATATACTAGTTAGCCGCTGCTCTGAAGGCTGCCGCGAAGGCGGTGTTGGACATATTAGAAGATGTAAGCTTTTAGCCGCGGCCAAAGACCGCCCATTTACCCTATCATAATAAAGTTTCAAGAAAATTGAAAGTGTGGCCGTTAGAGTAAATAAAAACCTTATTTTGTCATAGGCTAAACTGGTTTATCCTAACACGCTTTGGATGAACTGGTATGGTTTATTCTAAAAAAAAAGCCGCTAACATATACAACAAATCAGTGCCCATACATTGGCCTTGCTTTCTTTATAATAATGTAAGTAGATTTTTGTTTTTTCTTCAAGCAGCGCGAAAAATAAACAAATTCAAATTTATACCAAGGCTTTCTAGTTTTTAAAGGAAAAAGGACAGATTTTCAAACGAAATTCATAAAAATAAACTTTTAACGCTTCCGAAAACGCTGTGAAATTTGCCACTTTCATTGACCCTCACAGGACTGGGAAGCGATAAAGAAATACGATTCTGAAAATTGAAAGTATCAGATTTAAAATGCGTATAAGGCTATAAGAATAATATTTTTTAGAAAGATGTAGTTGTTTGAAGGAAATAATAAGCACATTTTATTATGAACAGAAAACTCAGCTCATTTGTCAGTTAATTTAAAAACTTCTTTTAGAAGAATTTGCTACTGTTTATTTTGAACAGTTATATCCGCAGCTCAGTCTATATTAGCGATGCTACTGTAAAGGTTAGCCTTTGTCTACTTTTCTAATACATATAAGACAACTGAGGTAAAAACGCTCATCGTACAGTTTGCAATTATGTAAATGTAAAATGTATGTGAAAATATTTTTTCTTAGTATCTCTTTGTTAATCGCAACAAATTGATGCATAAAAATGAAACGTAGAATTTCTACATGTTAGTTTAAGGCTTTGGTTAGATAAATTAATTTTTAATGCACATGCAAGAACAATTTGAACGAATCAACGCAACAACAAGACCACGGACTTACTTAGACTTACTTACTTAACGGATTTTTATAGAAACTAATTCATTTGCAGAAATTCCAAGTTTTAACAACATTTTCATATTTTTATAATTTTTAAATTTATTTGGCTCTTTTTCCCATTATAATTTAAAGTTTTTGTCTCAAACTTTTAACTAGCTTTATATAAAATGAAAGGATTACAAAAATTGTGTATACTTTTTTCTTATATTAGAGCTACACTTAATTTGTTTTTATGTTTGCTATCATAGCATGATAGAAGTGCGTTTAAATAATATGACTAAAGCGTTTGAACATAAGCCCTTGTTTACCTAATAAGTCTACAAAAGTTGTAAGCAAGACATGGTTTACCTTCTAAAATTATCCCAATAGTTATTGGCACGGTTACCAGGTGGAACTTGGTTGTTTAAAGTGTTACTTCCAGCGAGATTGCTATGTTGATGTTGCTGATGTTGTAAATTGTTAGCATGTTGATTTTGAGTACGTAAATTAGCATTATTTTGATGTATCGAGTTGTTATGATGATGCATGAATATTGGTCCAGGACCTGCACCTGACATTGGAGATTGTGGTGCTTCATTATTGAATTGTGGTGGTGGAGGTGGTGGCGGTGCTGCATTGTTGAGAGTTGAATAAATACTTGTGCTTGCACTACTGGCATTTTGATGTGTTTCAGCAGCATAGTTATAACCTCCGGCTGTATTCATAGCGCTACGTTGACGTTGGTGAAATAAATGCTGCTGCTGCTGCAATTGTTGCTGTTGCTGAAAGTTTGCATAAGCGGCACTACAACCACGTGGTGTTGGCATAAATGATATTGGTTGCTCAGACTGTGCTCGATTTTGTATAGAAGCGTAGATATTGTTGTTAATTGGAAGGGCGCCAGAGAGTGTAGACGGCGGCGGAACAGATTCGGCACGTATGTTGAAGCCTAAATCGGCTGTTGACGGACCAGCTAATGTAAACAAACGATCTTGTAGCTGTAAGACGGTAAACGTACAATTATTATTAGTTTTCGAGGTAAAAAAAAACATAATTCAAATTAGTTAAACATTTTAGAAATTCTATTTTTTGCACAAGTAAACTTATTTGATAATAAAAAAAAAATAATAATATTTGACATTAAAGTGTATTTTCACTCAAAAATTTAATCTTTTATTTAATTATTTGATAATGATTTTTCTTTTGAAAGCACTTGAAAAAATTAAATGTTCTAGGACTCACTATATGTATTGTGTTGTTTAAAGCATCAATTTCACGCTGTTGATGCCATAACATCTGATTGCATTGACACACTGAATTGATTAACATTTGCTGCGTTTGCACAAACTGTTGCAATAACATAGGATCAGCGGCAAGTTGGGATGCACTGGCTGCACCAACAGCAGGCGCTGTTGCAGACGTAGCTCCTAATGTAGTAGCGCTGTTCGATGCGCTACAAATGCATTCTGTGCTACTTGGTGGTGGTGGTGGATGTTGTATGGGGCCAACACCGTGCATGCCGGTAAAATGTGGTGGCGTAAATGATGCTGCAGGTGGATGAGAAGGTCCATAATAAAAGTGTGGATTCCAAGATGTCGGTAAAGGTGGTGGTATTGGACCTGGAACTGCAAATGAACCAAACCATTTAAGATAAAGAAATATTTTTGGGATATCTTTATGGTGATCAGAAAAATAAAGAAAAAGGGACAAAAAAATGTTAACTGATAACACACGAACTATAAAAAATAACATTTTTATTTGAGGATCTAATTCACTATTTACTCTAAGAATAAAAAAGAGAAAAAAATACACATTTTATGAAAATAAATTTTAAAATGAAGAAATGTTTAAATCAAATATTTTTTAAAACTGAAAAAGTCAAAGGAGCACAGTTTTCGTTACATAACTAAACCTAAACTAAAGAACTTACTATTTTTTATATCTGTGGCAAAAAGTAAGAACTGCTTAATTCGACTTAAGCACGAAGGGAGTTGAGGCCAATTTTCCATTAGATCTTGGTGCAACTCGCTTTTAATTTTTTGGCAGTATCAAGACCTGAAGAAATACTACCAACTTGCGTTAAAAACAAAAAGCAATTGAATCCAGAACTAATCTAAAATCGGCCTTAACTCCCCTCGTGCTTAAGTCGACATAAGTTTCATGAACTTTCAAAATTTAAAAAACTTTAAAATTTTAAATTAAAGTAAAGATTTAAACAAAAAAACACAACAAAAACATATCTAATTAAGTCATAATTATATTAAAAAATAAAGGCAAAAGATGTAGGACGTATCTTTAACCAAATAAAAAAAGTTACACAAAACATTGCACACATGAGAAGAAAATCAATTTCGCATAAAATTGTTTTCCTATATTTGGAACCTAAAAAGCTCATAATGCCTAAGTACTCAAAACAAACTTTATTTCATCTCAACTGATAAAGTATTTCCGAAAGAAAATATTTCTCTTTAAACTCTGCACAGTTGAAGTATCATTTAACATACAACTCAAAATGTAATTTCAAAATGCAGGTCGAAATCCTCAAAATTAAATTTATAGAACTCATTTGAGTGAAAAATTTTTGAAGAAAACATTTTCGTGTACATATCTTTAAGTTGTAAACTTTCGATTTTTCAATAAATTGTCATGCAGTCTAAGGCAGTACGCCAATATTTGGCCACTAAGTTTTATAGATCTGAGCTAAAGGTTCAATAAACTTTCAAGACTTTTTTTGTTTAGTACATCGATATTTATATTATTCAATGGTCAGCTGACCATTGGCAATATTTTGAAAAACTGAAACTTTGATCTTCAATATATAGAAAGCCAAGCGGGATAAAACATTTCTCCCTCAAGTATACGTAGGCACATATTTTCAACAGGTTTAATACTATAAGGTTAACGGAGCTGGCTTAGTGGGTTTTGAGTGCCTGCTTGTATTTTTGAATTCTATGTGATAGTTAGTTTTGTACAATATTATTTTCACACACACATATATATGTACATATATTTAAAATACTATCCAATATGCAAACAAGGGATTGAAAAACATATACAGAACAAAGGTTCCGTATTTATTAAAAACGATAATGAACAGGCCGACGAACTGTCCTCGGATATATGGGATTAATGGTCACCGTAATTATGCTAAACTTACGCCAACCAGCTGTACTGCCAAGTTGCTGCATGGGAGGCGGCATTGAGTATGACTGCGAGCTACCTGATTGCAAGCTGGCAGCTTCAAGTGAGGCTGCAGTATCAAGTGTTGTATTTACTGCCGCAGCTGAAGAATCAATTGAATCTTTGCCACGGCATTCATTTAGAGATGCTGCTGCAGTAGTAGTAGTTGTTGTAACATTTTTTGTGTCATTCACTGATGAATTACGCGATTGTGAAGTTGTAACACCACTGTAAAATTTTTCAGCTGTAGCACCAGTGCCAAAATCAGAATCATTTACTTCCTCTTCTGCTTCATCATCGGCTTCGGAAACAATATCATGACGTGCGCCAGCTCGCAGTGCTGTTGGCGTAGACGTGGAGTTATCTTCGTTTTGCAAACGCTGACATAGCTGCTCAAATTCTTTTTTTTTAACTTCATATTCTTCTTTGAGCAGATCACGTTCAACTTGTTCTTCAGATTTCCTCTGTTGTTGTGGTGTCGGTGTGAGACTGTTTCGTTTTAAAGCATCCTCACCCATTTGCGCTGCTGCAGCTGCTTGTTCTTTACGTCGTACAATTTCATCCTTTAGTGCTTTAATACGATCCCGCTCTGCTTGCAAGCTCATAGCTTGGGCACGTAGATCAGAAGTGACATCATTCAGCATGCGCACTCTAGCTGATATGAATTCGTCATTTTCTTGGCCACCAACAGTTGGTGTACGTTCACGATCGTAGGAGGAACGATTCGATATGCTAGTGCGTTCACGTTGTACCGGTATATCTACAACGGTGACATTACGACCAATATCCTTAGGATCTGGTCTGTTTGCTGTATGCTCTTCAATTAAACTGACAGTTTCCATCATATCTTTTAAGCGCTTTAATTGAGCTTTCATGGTTTCTATATCGGCTACTTTTTGACGTATAAGCTCAGATTCAGCCGGATCAGCTTCTTCAGCATTGTTTTGCGGTGAAATCGCTGCTACATCGTTTTGTTTAACTCTGCTACCAGCCTGCAGCATTTCAATAGGAACAATACGTGAATATTCGACTGGCACAACGCGTGCTGCTGCAGGTGTTGAAGTTAGTGGTGGCGCAGGTGCACTTGCTGGTGTATAGTTATTACGCCTTGTATCTTCTTCCTTACGTTCAGTTCCTTGTCTTCGTTCTGCTACAGATTTCTCAGCACTACGATTAATATCTTGCAACTCACCAACTAAATTTCGCATCTCATCGCGTTGGACGCGCAATGATTCTAACTTACGTTGTAAGGCCTCTTGTTCGGCCACTATGTCTGGTCCGTCGTCGCCTAATAGGTTGCCCAATTCATTTTGGTTTTGTATAAAAGTTGTAAGATTTTTCATACGTCCTACTAGTGATGTCATATCTGAGTGAACCTGCTCAATTGAGTTATATTCTGGTGCATCAGGTCCGTGGACGCCATTACTATTTTGCTGCCCAAAACTCAAAGGAGCGGCCTGTTGTCGCAATGTCTCCATTTCGCTGAGATGTTGTTTTGCTTGATTTTGCAAGCGTATCAACTGGTGTTGTTGTTCTTGCATGTTTTGTATATTGCGATTAGAGGCTTCCAAACGTTGCTGCAACTCATCGTAGGAAGGTGTGTTATCTGGAGTTGTAGTTTCAATAACACTATGCAGTGATTGTATAGACTGTGCACGATTGTCGCCCATCTATGGAAAAAAGTGAAAACAATAAAATCGTATTAATGTAAATACCCGATAAAAAGATATTTGCATAATAAAGCACATATTTTAAAGTGTTTCTTTTTGTTTTGAAATATTAATTTCAGAAGCAAGGGCATTTGGTCATACCTCACTAAGTGCGACATCTTCTAAACTTGTTGAATTAACAATTATATCCCGATCAGTAGCAGTCGAACTATTTACTTCATTTACCATTTTTGTGTTTTGTGTCTAAAAATTCAACATAACATAAAATAATTAAATAAATTAATTAATAAAAAATGCAAAAAAAAGGTTTACAAACTTAAATAATATAATGGAAAGAAATTAATGTAGGTATGATCTACCATTCAAATAAAACGTCACCAAAATAACATAATTAAGTATAGATTGCTGGAAAAAATTATTGATGCTCATAGAGCCATCTATTAGAAAATTTTTGAAACCTGTTTATGTCAGATGGCAAACCTATTTAAGAAAAAACATATCTCTAGTCGCCAACAGATGTCATCTTGATTCATAGGACATAAGCTATTTTTAAAGGTTTTTATTCTATATGTTGGTATTTCCGAAAATATCTAATGATATTTTTTTGTGACCTTAAGTCGAAAAAGGTGACCTAAAGCTCTCTTGGCAAACAACCTTCATTGTGGTAAGAACACGGAGCATTGAATAAAACGCATTTTTATATATCCTAACAACCATCTTTTATTTTTCCTATTTCATATCCATATAAAATTCCACACTTTGAACGAGTTTGAGATTTTATTCCAGCCTTGATCTCAACTCCTTAGGATTTTAGAAACCAGAATTTCATCTAGATTTTCAGCAAATTTTCATTGCAAATTCACAAAACCCTTAGCTCCAATTTCAAGTCAGAGCTGTTTACTATGGACTCTAAAGTTCGCAAACTATCGATAGTCGCGACAATCGATAGTGGACGATAATTTGTTCGCTAACTATCGATAATATCGATAGTATGGTGGAACAAGTTTACTTTGGCGAAAATTGCCAAATTTTTTTATTTTTTTAGAGGAAGGAGCGCTACAAGAAAAAAAAATAAAATTGCAAAATAAAATTCATTGGCTACTATCTCGTCGTTTTAGTAGCCAAGTAAAAATTAGCTTTATGGTTGGCGACATTGGCGAAATATTTCCGCGGCAATATCCACACATTTTGTCTTTACATGGTTCGTGACAGTCTCTTATAGATGTATCCAGAAATGTCAAAATATGCCAATAAAAATGTATTTACACAGTTAATATAAAAAAATCCATTTGAAAATGTTCTTTCAGTATAAAAGTCACCATTAAATATGGAATAAAAAATTTAAATTTTGGAAAAAAAAATTTAGAGTTTTAAAATGGGTGTCATGGGATTTCTAAGAGTCCTTTATTTTGTTATATAATAAAGTACATAAATCTTTGTTGAGGCGAAAATTGGAAATGAACCAACAAAAGTTTAATGGCAAAAATCGTATTTATGCAATTCACACTTCATAGTAAAGTTGTAATGTGACAAAATTACAATATGAGCTTAAAAATTTATTGTTTACAAATTTTGTTTTTGTCATTCTCTTTTCATAGAAAACGAATACAACTTTCAAAATACATGCGTAAGGACATGTTAAAATTTATCAACTAGTGGCAATTTGTATTTACTATATATATACTGCATCGTCTCAGAGATAAAAATCCGTAGCCAACCATGAAGGCGCTGTAAAGCTTATTAGCATATTCGATGAATCTATAATATTTTATTACCCGCTACGACAGTGGCCAATTTTCGAGAAAGAAAATAGGCTGTTTCATCTTACTTTTAACATACTTAAGATGCAAAAAGTTTTATCAGGTAATGTTTATATGGTATGCAAGTCTGAATGATTTTTAAGTAACTATAGTCTCTAATAATTCATGACTATGTTCATGTCTTACCATCAAAATGCCTTGTGTAGACACAATATGTTTTAACATAAATAAGTCAAACCAGAAAAGTTAAACATTCTGTCTTGGCAGATGCGCTGTTTTCTGTTTGCCATAAATTTGATATTTAACGTCAAATTCAATTCAAAATTCAATTTTGACAGATAATATTTTATTTTATTGCGTTTAATTCCTTTTCTGTCACAAACAGTAAACAAAAAAACTCTACATGACATTTGAAGCAACGCTCTTACTTAAGGTTGACGCTCAACACAATTGCAACGCTCCGATAAGGAAAAAATTGTCCGATCAATGGCCATTATAAGCTGAACTGTAGGCATTACTTTGGTAATATTTACATTTTGATCCTTGATACTACAGCAAGAGACAATTACATTTTAGAGGCTTCCCAATCTCAAATATTAATTTGCCGGAAAGCTCAACCCCCGTTCCTTTCCGTTAAATTACATATTGACTACAATAAATTTCTAAGAGTTCTTGGGAAGTCTCTAAAATGTAATTGTCTCTAGTTCAACTTCAGTTTCAATTTCGATAACACTGGTCAATACTGAAATTTTTCCTGAGTTTAAATTTATGTTTTTGGATATATTCAGTGTGCTGGTGACGAATATGAAATTACTTTTTTTCTAACAGCTTTACATTTTTTTATTATTCCCCAATAAAATATAAAACTGACCGGATTTTGTTTGAAATTTAAGTTCCATACAAACAGCTCTTTTGGCACTAAAATAGCAATATCTTTGTAACCATAAAAGCTATAGCTTATGTTTTAACCATTTTCGAATCTGTATTGAATAGACAATTTTTTTAAAAAGTTGGCCACTTAGCTTGTCCTACATTTTTTTTACACCACACTAGCTTTTGAAAAGAATAAAAAGCAAAACAAGTATTTTAAGTTCAACATCTATTATTTAAAGAACCACTGCATCTACGGATTAATTTTAAATCACATCTGATAGCGTAACCACTTAAGAATATTATACAAAAAAAAGGTTAAAATACCTTCATTTGTGGCTGTGGTACCAAAGCGGCTACCCAAAGGTCACATTTTATCCCTTTGTGGCATATTTAATAATTATAGCTGATGGGAAAAAACTGATGTCATACATGTAATTAGCACATCAATATACATAGAAAGTGACAAAATATCGAAAAATTATCAAGTTAGAGTATAAAAAATCTTCGAAAGAGTATAAAAAATTTTAAATGGTGAGTTCAGTAAAACCACGCAATAGTTTTGTAAGACGGTTTTATGTAAAGTCCAGATTGATAAATTCTAATATTTGTAATTTTAATACTCACTCTATTTAATTGAGATGTTAAATTACCACTCGAAACTGTTGCTGCTGAATTCGTTTTTGAGTTTAGCGAAAGAATTTGTTGTATAAGTTGTAAGCGCTGTAGTAAATTTATATCATTCAACGAAGTTGGTGTCGATAAAGTCGATGTTGCTAAGTCCAATAAATGCGCTGCTGACTGTTGCTTATTAGTGGCTAATAACGATGATTGTTGCTCTTCAATTTGTTGTTGCAATTGTTGCAATAACAGCAATTGTTGTTGATTTATTGAGTTTGAGTTTACACTGGTTCTATATGTACTAGGTAGAAAAGTATTCGTACCGTTTATTATTGTAGCAATATCCTCATTAGTTGTAGCTAATGGATTTATGTTATTATTACTGCTGTTGTTATTTAATATACCAGGAGTTGTTGGTATAACAACACCAACAGCCGCTGATGGATTGAGTTGATTGAGACTTGATGCTGTGTTATTGGAATAACTGCTACTAAAATCGTTTGAATCGTTTTGTTGTAAATTACGTCGAGGTATTGGACGCACTGGATAACAAAATCGTGATTGGTTGTCGGTAATAGTTTCTAGAAAATAATTCACGTTAAAAAAAATATGTAAATAAACTTTGAGTATATGTATAAAATTTGATTTTTAATGCAGTGAAATTATATTTTATGATTTTGTTTATATTTATTTTTCTAACATTTTTATATAAACCAGGTTTGTGTTGAATATAACGGGTGATTTTTTGCTATTTGTTTTTTCAGCGTAAATTTTTCGACACCTCACGCGTGATTCGTAACATGTGTCAACGCCAAAAGTGCTTAATAAGGTTTACCATTTCACCAAAAATAGACTAACAAACGAATTTTATTATCAAAATTCGTGCTCTGTGAGAAATGTGTTGAATTTGATGAATATCCAATTTTTTGTCGAAAAGTTTCTTCAGCGACGAAACCCGTTTTTGGCTCAATGGGGACGCCAACAAACAGAATCGCCGAATTTGGTCTGAAGAGCAGTCAGAGGTAGTTCAAGAGCTGCCAATGCACCCTAAAATATGCACTGTTTGGTGCGGTTTGTAGGCCGCCGGCATCATTTGACCGTACTTTTTCAAGAATAATGAAAATCGCAAAGTTACAGTCAATGGAGCAAGGTACCGTGCGATGATTACCTACTTTTTTTTGCCCAAAATGGAAGAATTGAACATGGTTGACATGTGGTTTCAACAAGACGGTGCCACGTGCCACACGACATGCGATACCATGGACCTATTGAGAGGCGAGTTTGGTGAGGAAATTTTACGATTTGGAGCAGTAAATTGGCCACCAAGGTCATGCAATTTAACCCCACTAGACTATTTTTTGTGGGGCTACGTAAAGTTTTTCATATGCAGGAACAAGCCAGCCACAATTACAGCCCTAGAAGACAGCATTACAGCAGCCACTGCCGGCCGAAATGATGAAAAAAGTATGCCAAAATCGGAGTTTACAGTTGAACTACTTCAGGCGTACCCGCGGGAAAAATTTACATGAAATAGTATTTTAAAAGTAAATAGAAGGAATTGATGTATTGCTCCAAATAAATATTTCATTCACATTGCAAATTTTCTGTTCTATTTTTCAAATTTTAAAAATCAAACGCTTAAAAAATCACCCGTTATAAATATGTGATGTTATGCTACATTATGCAGTACAATTTTGTTTGTCATTTATTTATTGGTGCATTAGTTTGTTGGTGTTATTAATTTAACTTCCATTTATAAACATTATTTATTGAAATGCAAGCAAAAGGTAAGTTAGAGAACAATAATCGTAACCTCCGATTGAATGTAACCTCCAACTGACATGAGTGGCTTCTGATTTAGAGCTTATGTCTTTGGTAAAGTTTTATGCCCATCTCACGTCAAAGAGAAAATCTACCCGGCTCGATTTGCGCGATATTTTATATGTTGGTTACCCTGGATCAAAAAACATTTTGGACATTTTTTTTAGGTCGAAGAGGCCAAAGTAGAGTCTGTTTCTGTGATTGAAATATTTTATACGTCCGTCAATTTCAAGCCGATTGCCAAGTTGCCAAGCAGTTTGTTTTAAAAGAAATTTTATACGATTTCTAGTACAAAATTGAACTCGATTTTGTCCATTGAACAAAAATTGCTCACAATTAAAAAAAGGTTAAGTATAATTGCTTACTGCCTTCGGCAACGTTGTTTGTCTTTGCTAGATCCATGAATGGTACATAGTTGTCAAGGACCTTCAAAGATATTTTTGACTTCTTATTGATAAAACTTTTAGAGGTAAAATGAGTTGTAAGTTTTGGTTAATACTCGTAAACTAACAGATCAATAAAATTTTAATTTTTTCTTTTCAATTCGGGGACTTTTCCAATAGAAATAATTTAATTTTTGAATTGTGTCTCTTTAAACGTATTGAATATTTTTTATGTCTTTGAAGTTTGACCGCGAATAATACCGCAACTAGAAAAATAAGTCGATATAGAGCCACTATGTATGTAATGGATAGAAAAGCCTTAAAACCGAAAAAATAAAATTCCAATTTACTAAAGGGTGTTCAAATTTGAGATATATTTTTTTTACAGGTAGTAGACCACACCGATGTTTCCTCCGGTATGAAGTAAATACATTCCGGTTAGTTCAAATGAATCGCTACACGAGTAAACAACATGTTTTTATTATTAAAACTTATTTATTATATATTGAAAGAAAATTTCGTTGAAAATTCGGTAGAAATCTATCATTGATAAATTCGATAAAAATGGTTCAGTTTAAGATCAGGGAAGCAGAATTTAGCATCGTAGTAGTCGTTCAAGTGAAAATATTGCACAAGTGTTGCTGAAGAGCCAATGACATCAATTCGTCGTCGTTCACAACAATTAAACCTCAAACCAACTACTTTATTCAATATTTTACACAAAGATCTTCATGAAAAGATTTACAAAATATGATGTTAATGTGCAGAATATGTGGTTTCAACAGGACGGTGCAACACGGTACACAGCAACGGAATCAATTGATCTTTTGAGAGAAAAGTTTAATAATCGAATAGTTTCTCGAAGAACAAACGTGAATTGGCCACCAATATGAACCGATTTAACCCCATTGGATTTATTTTTATGGGGTTTCTTGAAAAGTAAAGTTTATGAGGATAGTTCTAAAACTGTTCAACATCTCATCGACAACATCATCGAGCAAATATCACAAATTGAACATTCATACGCGAAAAATAAAAGCCTGCCGAGCTAGCAGTCCTCTGCCACTTCACTTGAAAGAATTTATTTTTAATTATTAAGCGGAACCAATGTACTTTTCCGATAAAAATAAATACAGATTTCACACAATTTATGTCATTTAATTTAAATGCAAAAAAAGTACCTCAAATTTGATACTCTTTATATTAACATTCTTAAAAATTCGTTATGCAAACAAATTAGCAAGTTTTCAAGTATATTGCTCCATTACTTTAGTGAATTAAGTGTTTCCACCTCTGATTCAATAAAATAAAAAGTGAAGCATTTAATTTAAAAATAACACTTATTCACAGGTGAACATCTTAACACAAAGATATGTGTATTTTTTTGAGAAGAAAAACTAAAATTCTTTAAATACAAAACTAAAATAGAAAGAACTTAAGTAATGATGTCGATAAGCAAGCATAAAACAACGATTTTCTATGTCTGTCTGAATGTCTAGCTAAAAATAACTTTAAAATGAATAAAAATGAGCAAATTTCGTTTTGCTAAGAAATTGTAACTCGAAATTTTGCTATTTGATCAAATAATTGAAATTATTATTAACTTACCTATATCAAAACCACTAGAGCTGCTAGGATTGTTATCATTTAACTGCAGTTGCTGTTGCTGTTGTTGTTGTGACTTGGTGTAATTATGTTGTTTTAATTGATGTTGTTGCGGTGCATGTAATTGCTGTTGATTGTTGCTACTATTATTACTCGTGGAAGTAACAACTGTTGAAAGTAGATAATCCTTTGAACCGAAGATTTGAGGAAGAATCAATGAAATGCAAAAATTAAACCAATTACGTTTATGATATCAATTTTAAAAGTTTCGTTCGAATGTTTTTTTTTTGTTTTTGTAGTATACAAAAAACTTAATATAAATGAATCGCAGAGGTCTTTCCGCGAGAAAATTCGTTTACGTTGTTACGTGCTGTATGTCGAAAACGTTTCTGTGTGCTTCAAAAATTGTTTCTTTATTAAAAATATCTATTTTGAATGCTGTGAAAGCAAAGAATATTCGAAGAGAACTAAGCAGTTCGCGAGTAACCAAAAGGCGCAGCGAAACAAAAAATATATAAATAAAATCAATATTATCAATATGAAAACAATTAAGTTGTAATTTTAAATTAGTTTTAGTAAGGTTTGGATACAAATTGTTTTTAAATTACAATACTTATTTGTGTTTTCAATTATAACTAATTGTAGATTTTCCTTGGACCGCAATAGTTCAACAACAAGGAATATATGAATTTATGAAAATATTCATATTTTTCCCTGTGAATGTCATGAATAGTTAAAAAATTGAAATATTGTAATTTTTAGTTTCCATATGTGGGAGTTGCTTTTGAAAAGCGTGGGTATATTTTTTTTTAGATATATGTATGTATATAGTTCATTTGGTTGCAAGGTTGATTTTGTTTACGGCATTTTCGTGCAAATTTATATTTAAAACCTATGACGCATTTTCCAATTTAAAAAAATGACAGAGGAGAGAAATTTAGCGCAATTTTTGTTGCAGAAGGGTTTTTTTTTTTGCACAAATTTTTTTAATGCAAACGTTATTGTATAAACTACATATTTAAATTATTTACGCAATAAAGTCTGATTTCAAAATTAACTCTTTTCTTGTTGGCAACAATTTTGATCGTAAAATTATGAAGTAACAATATTCGGCAAATTTTAATTTTTTTCTTAACTTTTCATGGCGCATAATGGTGGTAAACTGAGATTTCTTGGACTTTTTAAGTAAATTGGTTAAAATTAAAATACAGAGGAACGTGCAAATTAATGGCTACTGTAAATTCCTCTTACAAGAAGAACAAACTTATGGTTATGGGCGACTTCAACGATAAAGTGGGAAGCGACAACAATAACGTAAAGGACGTTATGGGTCGACATAGCGTCGGCATCAGAAATGAAAACAGTGAACTTTTAAAAGTTTAGTTCTCAGTTCTGCAGTGACGCAAGTCTTACGATTGAAGATATGTACATTGTTCCAGCATAAGCTTAAAAATAAAAACACATGGGTTTCATCCGGTCACCGAACAGAAAACCAGATAGATCATTTATGCATAGAGACAATAGAAAAATAGCCATCTCGACGTGAGAGTCAGGGAAAGCACCGACATCTTCTCAGGTCATCACCTATTTGTAGTTTCTCTTCGTCTCAAAAGAGTATACATTCAACGGACAGTATACAATAAACTCAAGCCTTCGGGAAAACTAATACTAATCGGAGAAGTACTCGTAACCCTTATCAATTACTTTATCAACCAGTTAGTAGAACTAATTAGTTATATGGCTACAGCTCTTTCTAATCGCATGACAACTCTTATAAACAGTTGCGAAGTTTATAACATTAGCTTCTCAAAAGGTCAACTCATGCTTATTGTTAGATTGAAAACTAACTATAGCTAAATTTGTAACTTAATGGTGGTCTGTGTTTTTATGTTCGTGTTGCCCAAGCCCCACAGCATGCAGGATAAATTTTTTCAAACATTTATGCCATGTACCATGTAATTTTATACATGTAATTATTTTAAAATCTATATGTGCTATGTTCACTTGAGATGAGTGGGTATGTTGAGAAAGCGCGAAAAACCTAAGAAAAAATTATAAAGAAATAACTATAATAAGTTTTTTATTCATCGACGAAGTGAAAAGGCTAAGCGGCACTAACCCTCGGAGCTAAATTGAATCTAAATAGTAGTACATCAAACATATAATTTGTAGATCTTAATTTAGGTTAAATATATGGTTTTGTTTAAAAAAAAAATATTAAGTGGTCTCCTTACGTTCAGCTTTACTCAATTTTAAGGACAAATACAATATAATTTTTTGTTTTTATTTCAACAATAATCGCGCGTTGATAATACTTTCAAGGTGTGCTTAGGTCGAAGCTCGAGGGTTCATATAACCATGTGGAAATATAATCGAGAGTGTACTGTATTAAGATATATGAGTACGTTTAACATATTTTCTGAAAAAACATGTCTTCAATATTTTTGAAAATGAAAAATGGTGAATAACGCACAAAAAAAGTAATTTACCAAATGATACTCTTGAAATGAAATTCGCGACCTGTAATTTTTCATAGAATTGGCTTAAATTTTACTGAGATTTAGATAAGGTGTTTTAGTACAGACAGGAGACAGGAGGCGAAGAGCTTGCAAGACAGAATATGGTCGGATGAAAAAATGCCCAGCGACTGGAAACATAGCGCGGTCTGCCCAATCCACAAGAAAGGTGATCCCACAAACTGCGCCAACTATCGGGTGATAAGCCTACTTAGTATCGCATATAAGGTTCTGCTAAGCGTACTGTGTGAAAGATTGAAGCCCATTGTTAATCTCAATCAAAATCAAAATCAATCTGATTGGACCTTATCAGTGTGGCTTTAGACCTGGCAAGTCCACCATTGATCAGATAGTCATACTACGCCAACTCCTGCAGAAGACTAATACCACCAGCGCAGTAAAAATTGGCAATGATCTCTCTGAGCCATTCGAAACGAAGCGAGGTTTCAGGCAAGGTGATCCTCTATCGTGTGACTTCTTCAATCTGATGATGGAAAAAATAATCCGTGTTGCAGATATCGACATTTCTAGCACGATTTTCTCTAAGTGGCATGCTAGTCGCATATGCTGATGATGTTGACATTGTTGACACCAATGCGCGGGTAGTAAGAACATCATTTTTCAAAATTGAAAGAGAATCACGTCGAGTGGATCTTGTGGTGAACGAGGACAAGACAAAATATCTTGTGTCAACAAACAAAGAGTCCCGGCGTCTAGGGGACAACTGTTACTGTTGACAACTACACATTTGATGTGGCCAAGGATTTTGTCTATCTTGGATCCAGCATTAACAACAATAACAATATTTGTCTGGAGATCAGGTGTTATTTTTTGCTCAGTAGACAATTGAAAAGTAGCGCTCTCTCGAAGAACAAAAACAACGCTTTACAAATCACTCACTCTCCCCGTCCTGTTGTATGGCGCTGAAGCATGGACGATGACGAACAGCGATGAGAAGATATTCGCAAGATCAGTGGTCCAATCTGCGTGAACGACGCGTACCGTATAAGATGGAACCACGAGCAGTATGAGATATACACCGACATTGATTTAGTTAAGCGCATAAAAATACAGCGGCTACGTTGGCTAGATCATGTCGAACGAATGAACAACAACGCTCCGGCTAAGAAGGTACTCTATTCGGAATGTATTGGTGGAACTCGCAGAAAAGGATTTCCTAATCTCCTTTGGAAGAACCAAGTTGATGAGAACCTGAACGCGCTTGGTGTTTCTAACTGGCGCCAGTGTGGGCAGAGCAGAGGCGAATGGCGCAGCATTTTGGAGGCGGCCAAGACCGATCGTTGGTTGTAGAGCCAGCTAAGTAAGTAAGTAAGCAAGTTATAGTACCCAGCGTCGTATCTTGGGGGGTGTGTCTCCGAAATATTTTGACAAACACTATACTGAAACGAATTTGCAAAGAATAGACACTACGTAAAATTGATTTTGTGAAGAATACACCCTACAAAAAGTTTTTTTGAAATGAACAGACACTAAATGAAAACGATTTTGTGAAAAAAGGTCATCAGATTTTGAAAATTATTTTGATTACCTGCAAGAAATAGTTGTTAATCTTCGATTTGTATAAGCATATCTTCATGTTTCAGATTCAACTTGAAAAATTAAAATTTTTAATGTTAAGAACAGTATTCCTCGGAGCAAAAATTACGGTAAAGGTTAAGGAGGTTTAGGTGAGGAAGGAAATTTAAAATGGTTTAAGTGGTATTTCTGCAGCTAAGGAACACAGCATCACTAAAGCAAATTTAGCTAAACGCCGAGTATCTGGATGCACTACATTGATATATCAGTTAAAAATTGATCACGAAAAAGTATTTAGTACAGAAGAAAGGGATTTGCTGGTAGTTTAAGTCTCGTGGTTCAAGGTAAAATGCCTGGTTGTACCTTGGACCACTTTGGTTGTCTAAAGAAAATCATCGTTACGTGCGCTTGGGAAAAAAATTCAGCTTTTTCTCTTCATACTATAACAGCTAAAATATCAGTTTAAAAAGTAGTGATGTCTGAAAGAAATCAGCCATTGTTTGAAGACAGCAAATAATATTCTCAAATATGGTCCAAGGTACATGCAATTCCCCTTCAAATTTAAATATTAAAGTGTTTAAAAAATTTAGGTGAGTTGCCTTAAAATAAGGTTAACGATTTGAAAAATGAAAGAGATTGCAAAAATTGGTTTTAAAAGATCTCAAATTCCCCACTGAAATAAAATATTTAAAACATTCAATTTTTCCCTTTCGTCCTAATGTTTATGCACATCTTACTCATTGCAGTAGAACAGCATCAATGACACGATTTATCGAAAATGTAAACCACACCTTTTGCTGTGGTCCTCCTCGAATATTGTTTATCTGTTATTCAATGTAGGGTGCAAAAAATTATTTAATTCTATTGTGCATAAATACAATCAAAGCGAAAACTTAATTTGTACGTGGGAAATATCTTAAATGGCTGCGAAAGCGTATCTCTCACATTAGTTGTTGAGTGCTTTCGTTTGACACTTACATTTAAATCTTTGAGATCTCGACGTATCGGAGCAACAATTTCTGTATTTTTGCGTTGATGTAATTGTTGTTGTGCTTGTTGTTGGTGTTGCGTGGCAGTCACTATACTCAATGGGCTAGCTCGTTCGCTAGCAAAAACACTATTTGTCAACGACTGTTGTTGCTGTTGCTGCGGTTGTTGTATCAGCGTTGCTGCTGAACGTTTTGTTGTGGACTTCGAAGCTTTTCCAGATGAAACAGCAACATAATTAGTTGTTGGCACCTTGGTATTTAATTGTGATGGGTCACGTTCCATGCGCAATACAGGTGCTGTTGCTTTCGGAACTGTGCCAGTTTGTTTTTTGCTGCCACCAGTAGATGCTGTTGCAGGTATATCATCATTGGGGTCGGCGGTAGCTCCAGTGATCCCACTGCTATTCGGTGTATTTGGATTTTTCGTAGGGGCCATTATAAGTTAATTTTTTCTTTGCTTAAGTAACACACATTTGCAATTTTTTTCCGTCTTGCTCACTGGAATTTCTAAAAATCTACAACCACTTTTTCGGAGTCTAATTTACAGAATGGTTTTACTGAATTAATTGGAGTTTTTTTATTTGGCTTTTATTCACTACACAATTATTACGTATTAAATTAATTTTTTATATATTCATAGCTATTTTTTTCAATTTAATTATAAAAAAATTGTAAAAACAAATATCGAAAAAAATACAAGTTCTTCTCCGGTTACAGCAAAATATGGAATTTTTGACATTTCTCACTTGCATTGTGTGAGAAAAAGAGAAGATTTGCAGCGTTGCATTATTGGATCAGTTACAGTGGGGACTTTTAGTTACAAAATGGAAGTTGCTATAAAATCGTATCAGGTCTATTCTATTGTTATTTATGTAACACAAGTTCGATCTTAGTTTTTTAAAAAGCAAAATAAAGTTTTTTTTTATGCGCTCGTATTGTGTCGTGACGTATCATAATGACATTTGGTGAAAATTCTTAATTTTTGCAAAATATCTTCCATAATATCTTAGTTTTATTAACTTTAATGCTATATAATTTTTGATAGTTTTTGCCATGATTTAATTACTTGAAGTAAATTTTTAATTGCAATATGGCAACAGATTCCCGTACACCAACAAAAAAGTAGAACTCAACCCTACTTTCTACACGCTTAATAGTTAACCCATAATACTGACGGTAGACGGAAATACTGCGCGATAAGAACCGTTGACCGGTAAAATCGTCTTGGTATCCGTTTGAGAAAACAGAATTGCGACGTACGACGGGAAATTCAGCTGTCATTTTGTGTATACAAGAAGTCATTTTTGTATTGAAGTATTTTTGATAGTGACATAGTGAAACATTTTTTCTCTTGTTAGAACATACATACATCTTCTATTAGTAATTCAATTTACTTATGTTCTTATTTATATTAGAATCACTTTTCATAGAAATAAAACTTAAATCCATAAATTGGCATACGCTGATTAGAAATCCAGTACTGATCTGCCTGCCACAATGGTAAAATTAAAATTGAATCTAAGTCCACCGTTAGCGGATTTTACGTCGTACGTCGCAATTCTTCTGTTCCATTTGATTCAGTCAAGTGTGTTGTAATTTTGACAGCGGCTTATTGTGGGCTAGCCACAAGTGTGGCAACATCTGAACATGATTGAATAATATAGGGTTCTGTGAAAAAAATGCTGCTTCTTCTAAACGTACATATAATGTCAAATTGTATTAGATTTTTTTTTCGTTTTTTGCTTTGAATATCAATTTAAACATGTGCTCAACACCTTCAGATAGGACAGCTAACCAGAACCTTAAATCATGCAAAATAATACATTCAGTGAAATTCGGTGTAAGAAATTCTTGTCTATTCTCTTTTCTGGATTTGTTTTGTGTTTACACACGAAAACTAGAATTTCTTTGTGGTTGAAAATGTCGAAACAATAACTGCGTCAACCCGACACAACAAGCGTAAATGCAAAGCATAATATCAGCTAACGGACAGAATGAAAAAGAATTTCCGAGTACAACAAATTCTTTACACCTCTCTCTTGTTTTCCACCTCTTGCTAAGTCAACGTTTACACGAGCAAATTCAGTCTGAGAAATTCTTGTCTATTCTCTTTTGTGAATTTCTTTTGCGTTTACACACGGAAACTAGAATTTGTTTGTGCAAGAAAATTTCAAAGCAATTACTGCGTCAACCCGCCACTACAAACGTAAATTCAAAGCATAATATCAGCTAAAGAATAGAACGAAAGGGATTTCGAGTGTACGACAAATTCTGTACACCACCCTTTCGTTTTTCCCTTCTTGCCTACAGACAGGGAAACTTTCTTTGAAGAGTTTCCTCGTGTAAACGCTGTCTAACAAACAAGAAACTGTCTGTCAAGAAAATCATTTTGCTTCCAAAATGAGTCACCAGAGTCTTTCAGATTGAAGGTCACATAGCTCTAACTGAAATCTTGGATTTTGTTCTTCAATATCTACAACTTTTGGACTTAAATTTATATTTATAAGTTTCTTAATATCATTCAAATCACTGTAACGAGCGAGTCTCAAACACAACTCCAAAATAAAACCTAAACTTTTTTGATCTTAAGATTCGAAGGAAATAATTTCTTCAAATGCATATGCTAAATATTTTTTCTCATGTTTGTTTTTTTTTTTTTCATATGCAACATTCGTCGAGACAATGCAGCACCGTCGCTAATGACTGTGTATGTTGTTTTTGATTTCATTTGAACTCAGTCAATGATAGCGTTGAAATTCTGCGAATTGTTTTTGGTTGCTTGTGCGTGGAATGACGGTTTGGGCCATGAGGGCGAAAAGTGCCTCCATTTGCCCATCGCTGATCTATACTATATATTATATAAAGAGGTAAAGTTTGTTTGTTTGTATGTATGTAGAAGGTTATCTCTGGAACCACTAAACTGATTCTAAAAATTGTTTTACTAATAGAAAGCTACACTGAGTTACAAAGGCTATATTTGATAAAAATAAGGAGCGTGGCCCTTTCCATGCAATAACAACTTTAAAATGCCATATCTTGGCTCCTATGATAGCAAGAGTTTTGAAATTTGATGTTAAGATGTACATAGTCTATGTTAAAGATTTTAGTATACAAAATGTCGACGGGATTCAACAACGGGGCGTGGCACCTTGAATACAAGAAAAACACTTATAGCGCTATATCTGAACACCTATGATAGTCAGAGTTTTGAAATTTGGTACTTGGTGAAATTGTATTGTCTATGCTAAGCGCCGCACGAAACTTGACAGCGGGGCGTGGCACCATTGATACAACATAAAAATTTAAATACTACATCTGGTAACTTATGATATCACGAGTTTTAAAATTTGGTACTAAGGTGTATTGGTGTATTGCCTATTCTAAAAATCTCATTAAATGTGGACGCGATTAGAGAACTGGGCGTGGAACCTTCCAAACAACAAAAACACCTTAAACGCTATATATTGGCATCTATAACAGTAACAGTTGTGAAACTTGATATATTGTTTGTGCCAAGCAACTCGCAAAATGCGAGCGGAATTGAGAATTGGGGCGTGACACCCACCGTACAACAAAAACACTTAAATTGCTATTTCTGGTACTTATACCAAGTTGTGAAATTGGGTGCATGGACCCAATACTCTGCAGTAAGGACTGCGTAAATGTAAGCGGTATCGTAAAACAGGGAGGAAGCAGGCAAAGCCGCGGAAACCGATAGTGTAATAATAAATTAAATTCGTGTACGATACATTGTTTTAATTTTTTCGTTTACTTTTATTTTAATACAGGCACCGTCCATTAATTACGTGCGGTGCTTTTCTGAAAATTCGGACACCTCCCTCTTCTTGGTGCGATCTGGCGGGACGTCCCCACCTCCTTCCCGTGAGATTGACCTTATAATTTTTAAATAATTATGCTTATTTTATGTGTTCATATATTTTGCTTCATCTTACTAAATACCTAAGTGTTAATAGTGATGTGTTCTATGTTCTACATTTTTTTAGTAAAATAGGAGAAACTTAGTTCATGTCACAAGAAAATAAGCTGCGACACCACCTTTGTCAAGTTTCCACTTGCTTCTTTATTGTGATGTTTTATTTAGAAAGTGTATTCAAAGTGTATTTGAAGTGTATTCATGTTTTTATTTTCTGGACAGACAGATCGAGACAGACGGACAAAAACATTCCGTGAAAATAGTATAAGCTTTAACTGATATGTCATTGAAAATTTACTTACTGTCCAGATTGAAGACAACATTGTCCTCTGAATGGCATTTTTAGCGGGAAACTTCAGCTTTTCCTCCTTCCACGTTTGTTTCACCTTGTCGGGATGACGCTTCACATATGCATTGTAAAACTTTTGCTACAATTACATATTACTACTGACACGCTGGCATATTAAATATCATATATTTTCTATGCCCGATATTCGCCGATTTCAAACAAGCGCCGTACCAGTGTCATATATCATTCGGAAAGTTTCCTTGCGCGTTCAGTCAGTCGTGATATCTGCAACGCATAAGCCGATGACACGAATTGTCGGCAGGCCGAACATACCGAATTGATATGATGAAAAATGTAATCTGCTATAATAATGTATAATCTCTGCATTAAAAAATTGGCGTGAGACTTTCATTGACACCCCCCCACTTGGTGAGATTTTGTCGGACGCCTCCCCCCCTATTTTGACTCACGTAATTAATGGAATGCCCCTAAAATAAATTCGTCGTATGCAACTTTGGATTTTGCTTCTGTTGGTGTATTCTTCATAACTTTTTGCAATTCCATTTATCAAGCTATTTAAAATATGTATATATTTTTAATAGTATATATATCTTAAATAGCAATGCTCATAACACCGCGAATAATCGTAGCCTGTAAAAAGTTTCAAGCTCATTCACAGGTAGGTATACGAAAAGATATTCAGACAACAAGGCAGCCACAACAGCACTCCACAAGCGCAAGACACTGGGCACTGGAATGTATGAATAACTGGGAACAACCAAAGCTGATCTCGGGTCTCGGGTACGCAAATATTGCAGGCGTCGAAGCGGCTGAAAAACTAGCCAGAGTAGGGTCTGCTGACCCTTTCATTGAACCAGAACCTGTTTCGACTTTATCATTAATTTTGTAATGGAACGTGCCATTGGGCTCTTTATAACTCTCAAGCAATAGGAAAAATATATTGTTTTTGCTTAGGATTAGCTGTTAGATTGGGTATGTTATGACAAGATCTTAACATACCAATGCAAATTTCCCAGTTCAATAAAAATTAAAGAAATATATTCCTTTATTTACAGTTTTCCCTCGAACTCCGATGATCTCTGTGTATTTGGTATATTTTATAGCGAATGTGACTCCGGCTTCGACAATCAGACAAGTAGAGCTTAAGACAGTGTCAGGCAAACTTACACAGATGCATGTTACCAAAACATGACAATGTGTGCGCGCTACAATATACTCATATAATACAATAAATAAAAGAAGAACGTAATCGAGCCGTGTGGAACGCTGCCGCAGTTGCCCGTGGGCGGCAGAACCTCTGACACTGGCTTAAAGACTCGGAAATACATTTTTAGGATCTCAGGGAACGACCAGAGGTGCCAGCAACTGCTGAGTGGGGTCAGTACAAGTATCTCGATTCGCATATCTGGCTCCTCCATCTTCAACCCAATACCTACATATTCAACTATAAGTACCAGTATTTATACCTGGCCTTACCATACATATTGACATTCCTAAAAGATAAATAAAACGGTAGAAGATTCGTGTTCAAACTCTTTTATTTTTATTATTTTAGCATTGAGCATAAGGTCACGCATGTAATTATAGCTTTTCCGATATGTACGTTTGTATATATGAATGTTATCGGCCGAAATAGTTTTTGGACTAAAATAGTTCAGATAAGAGCTATAAATATTTCTTATCATATATTTTGGATCAATATTCTTGAGACTGAAAATATACCATAAGCTTTCAAAATGTTTGATGAAGAAATATTATAGCTGGCAAAAAAGATGGTGTTGCACATGCTGTGCTCATAGGATGTATTCTGTGGTCATAAATTAACTTAATTTTTACGCCATTCCACTCTTTTAAGAATAAAGTTCTTCCGATAACAGCTCTATTTAGAACACATAATATGATAGAATTTATCATATCTTGCTTTAGGGATGACCTGTTAAAATAATACTCTTTTTTTGAATATCAATTTAATTTAAGATTGCTGTCTACGCCGATTCAATATATCGTCTCTCAATGCCCTAAGGCGATCACGTTCCGCTCGCAATGTAGTCGCCTGATCACGTAAATCAGTTGTAAAATCATTAAACATGCTAAGCATTGCTCTGAGTAATTCTTCTTTATCCTGAGTATCATCATTAGCTGTGGTGCTTGGTAGGTGCCCATAACTTAGTGATGGTATATCGAGTTCATTTTCTGTTGTTGCTGCTTCAATTGTGTCACTGTTGGTTGTTGCTTCAACACTAGCAATTGTCTCACTGTTGCTTGCTGCAGGAGTCATTACCTCTTCTTGTGACGGAATACCATGTGACAAATGTTCTTCAATTAAATTTGAAGTATTAACCATATGTTGAACTCGTTTGAATTGTGCTTTTAATGCAGCAATTTCTTCGATTTTTTGACGTATATATTCAGCACTTTCAGGATCATCTTCGGCGTCAACCATTTCTGCTGTGGGGATATTCTTGTTCTCATTATCAGAAGGTGCCACGGTCGTTGTTCTATCTTCGACTTGCAAATGAGTAACAATCTCAGCGTTAAGACCGCTTGAACTTGTACTTTCACATTCATTATTTTGGTGCGTCGCAATTTGTACGTCATTATTTGTTTCAGTGCCGCTATCTTGAGCTTGACGCAAACTTAGCTCCGCTGCACGTTGTCGCAATGTTTCCATTTCTCTCAGAAGTTCATTATGCTCTTGCTGCATGGTCTGCACATTACGATTTGCGTTTTCCATGCGCTAAAAAAAAGATACAATTGAAAATGATTGTGAGATAAATATCATGAGATTCTGCTGAAAACGGTGGGATAACTGAGGTTTTTTAAACTTAAGCGAAGGGATGCTGCCTGGAAATGCAACCAAACTTCTTGGCTTACAAGAAATGAATGAAGTTGTGTCGGTGAAAATCTTTCTTGAAATCACCATTAACACGATGGTCGTCAAAAACACTCGCAAAAAGATTGTTCTACAATCGTTTGATTAAAGATCGAAGGATTATGACAATGTGATGTGTTCTTAAGCACCGGCGTGAAAGGGATATGCTTGATAGACGTTGTGAAGTAATATACAAACACATGGATCCAGCTCACGTCATCAGAGCCGCGGTGGTCATATGCCGGATATTTTATTTCATACTTAATCGGAACATATATTCTTTACAATGTAATAAAAATATCACAACTCGCGTGTTTTTAATTTTAAATAAAAAACTACACTTTTATTTGCACACCTTTTCTTTTTAGCTACACTCAGACTCTTATTTTACAGTTTTCCATTTATCATTATTTTCTTCAATGTGTAGATTTTTTTATGGTGTGGTGGGTGCGCTTTCCACAATATACATATGTACATATACATATGTATATGTATATACGTATCTTACTGGTGTCTAAAGTGATCTGCGATTTTCAAAATGAAAAAATCAGCTGAACAAAGAATTTGGTTTAGGTTTTGTGTTATAAACAGGGACCGTAACGATTATGAATTTTATAATAGAAATCACTGCTTGATCGCTATAAATGGATTTATATTTTTTCGATCCAAAGTAATCACGATTTTGAATTTATATTCTTTTCGATCAAAAGTAATCGTTACATTGGAGTTATATCTATTTCTATCCAAAGTTATCGTTATTTCGAATTTCTATTTTTTTCGATCAAAAATAATCGTTATATCGGATTTCTATTTTTTTAGATCCAATAAAATCGTTACATAAGATTTCTATTTTTTTTCGATCAAAAATAATTGTTACATTGGATTTCTATTTATTTCGATTAAAATAAATCGATATTTTGGATTCCTATTATTTTCCATCAAAAGTAATCGTTACATTGGATTGCTTTTTTTTTCTATCGATAATAGTCGATATTATGGATTTCTTTTCTTATCTATCAAATATGATCGATATATTGGATTTCTATTTTTTCCATCATAAATAATCGTTATTTTGGATTTCTATTTTTTCGATCAAAAATGGTCGCTATTAACGAAATTTCGTTTCTGTTCCCAAAGTTAAAATTACCACCTCCAAGAAGGCACTTCGAGTCGGTTCAAGCCAGATAGACGAATTCGATGAAGGAGCTGAAGGAGTTCAATTAGCCTACAAAAAATGTATGGAGGATGTTGATGTAGTTGAGTTACAAGCAATAGGGCTGCGTTTTTAGGTGACAAAATAAATTTTGATGAATAAATAACTTTGTAGTGACACTGTACTATATAAAAACTTACCACTCTGAGTGCTTCATTTTCTCTGGTTGTTGTTGACGGCTTATTTATTTCATTAACCATTTTATAGCTTTTTTTGCTTCTGCTTCGAATTCTTCAGAAATTTATTTCATCCACAAAGATTTCTAAAATATAAAGGAATACGAAAATATTACTTAACACAACAGTTTACAATTAGCGCTAATTGGGTAATTTTCTCTAAGCCATGTAATGGGCAGACCTACAAATTAGCTGAAGTAATATTTTTCTCCATTATAAGTTTTTAATTAGATACATATAATTTAACCAATATATATTTTTAAAAGTGTCTCTGAATCAAGAAATTTCATGAATATGTATACTAAAATACTGCGAAATATGGCACAAATCTCCCAATATATATATATATGTATATACATATATATATATATATATATATATATATATATATATATATATATATATATATATATATATATATATTTATAATTTTCATTCCCTTTTTGAAAACAAGTTATTTCATAAGTTCATTGAGGCGACATGATGGCGCTGGTACCAACATATATATATATATATATATATATATATATATATATATATATATATATATATATATATACTTATGAAATAACTTGTTTTCAAAAAGGGAATGAAAATTATAAACGTGACCGTCTGTTTGTTTGGTTTAAAAAAAGTTGAAGAATGGTTGGTTTTCAACAAATTTTTTGACAAAGTGTAATATGTATAGGTAAATTATATTACCTTACATCGAAAATATAAAATAAATGCAAGCTTCGTGCGGCTTTTGCCAATTTTTTGACTTCATCTCCTGTATTAAAGCTGTATATACTACTAATAATATACTACTAATATCTAAATATTATCCGATTTTAGTATTTTAAATGTCGCTCTTCCTTTACCAAAAAACTTCGACCTCTTTTTGAATCACGCGCATGTATATACATAAAGGGTGTGCCAATGAGTATAAAATTTTAAAATTTCGTTTTCTTGCAAGTGGCAACTCTGAAGTTTGAAAGCTGTAACCTATGATTGTTCCGATTATTAAATATGGAGCGCTACACAAAAGAACAACGCGCATTATCATTGTGAAAACCCATTACAAAAATGGGTAATGGAGCAAAGTGAAGTGAATGCCGATTTTTCGAAAAAAGTCATCTTCACTGATGAAGCGCATTTTCATCTGAATGGCTTCGTAAATAAACAAAACGATCAAACTTGGGGCTCAAAAAACTTAACTGTAACACGCGCCGTGATTAGGCCTTACGTTTTTGAAAATGAGGCCGGTATTGCAATGACTGTGAACGACATTTGTTACAGGAACATAATAAAGGAGTTCTTGTGGCCCCAACTGAACGGCATGGAGCTGGATTACATGTGGTTTCAGCAGGACGGCGCTACCCGCCACATCACGCATGAAACAATCAATTTATTGCAACAACAATTTTCAGACCAAATCATCTCACGAAATTCTGATGTTAACTGACCACCAAGATCATGTGACTTAACGCGATGAGATTTCTTTCTTTGGGGTTTAGTGAAATCTCGGGCTTATGCCAATAAGCCAGAAACAATTCCAGCGCGTCATCAATGAGATAGAACCACATCTTTGTGAAAAAGTCATCGAAAATTTCAAGAAAAGAACAATACTTAATCGGAATATGTATTCTTTACAATGCAATAAAAATATCAAAACTCGAATTAAAAATACGTGTTTTTATTTTGAAATAAAAAAGTGCACTCTTACAAGGACACCCTTTATATACATATAGTAATTACAATATATGCTCATTTAGCAAAAATCTTCAACCACTATTTCTTAGTGACAAGAATATCTTTTCTAGAATAACTAGAATAACATTTCTTTTGAAAAGTTTAAACATACGAGCAGACACTCGTCACAAGGTCTGAACTAAGTGCAGAAAGTGAAATCGTTTTCGAATAAGTTACGGATCAAACTATTTTAGGTATTTGAAGTTGTAAGCGAATCGTAAATAATCCGTTTGTCATTCTCAACATTCCCATTGAAAACGCACATTCGCTGAGGTAGTGAAATAAGTACATACATATGAATATACGTATGTGTGTGCATGTATGCATGTATACACTATTCGAACTTGTTTCCGAAAATGTTTAAAAACGATTGTCATTAACATCTTAACTTTAATTTGTTATAAATGAATCTTAGAACTATAAATTTCCCAAATTCCATTTTTGCGCTTCGTGTGCAATGTATGGCCCTGTGGTAGAATTTTCAAAGGGCTAGACTGTGACTCAACAAAATGTAGATTGTTCTCTTATCATATATCGGTATAGAGTATTTACTTTTTACTATAAAACCCCCATGTCAAATCAGTAATTTTGTTTCATCCAAACATTTCATCTAATGGAATTAATCAATTTGGCCAGTGCAGGGTCTGATAAATTGTCATCACAAAAATCATCAAAACTAACAATTATCACTGTCACAAGTCTTCAGAACAAAAAATGCAAAAAACTTAAAAAAAACTGAATGTGTGATATAATTCTATTTCATCACTGCATTTATCTTGATAACATTGAAAATGTTATTTTCTTTTATTTTAAAACGCACAAAAACGTATGACAAAGAAAACCAATTCACATTATACTAAGTAAACACATTTGAAAAAAAAAAATAAAACTCAGTTTGATCTATAAATAGACGTAAATAAATTTATTTTCCTTTTTGGCAAAATATGTCTTGAAGATTGCTTTGTTCTTGCTTGGAATTATTCCTATAAAAATTGAATTTCTACAAACAATACGCACAATTTTGTTGCAAAGTAGATTGTTTCACGACGAATATCTTAAATTATACTGAAAACCATAAGTAAAAATCTATGAAGATTTCTACCCGAAGAAACAAAAAAAATTGAAACTGTGAAAATATGAGCAGAATGAAAATATATTTTCTTTTTGAGATAGCTGCCTTTGATAAAGAGATAAAGTAGATAAGTAAAATCTTTTGAAGCTCATTAAAATTAAAATAGAAATTCTCTCGAAGTTTACGCGAAATCTCTTGTACATTGGCTATTATTATACGCTTAATGTGCAAAAGAGGGATTTCACTATAAGCTGATATATACTATACTCTCAGATTGGTCGAAAATAATTTTTTTTTTTAAATTTTAGTTAGGAATAGCGGCCAAAAAGTTTATATTGGACATAACGACATAAATTCTACACAAGAGATCCTACCAGACAAAACACAATATATTTATTGAAGACATCTTTCCATTTCTTTACCATTGATGTGTATATGTTACCGGCCAAACTAGTTTTTAGGATAAACTAGTTTTTCCTAGGTCAAACTAGTTCATCCGAAGTGTGTTAGGATGAACCAGTTTAGCCTAGGATTTCCTAGGTCAAACTAGTTCATCCGAAGTGTGTTAGGATGAACTAGTTTAGCCTAGGATAAACTAGTGTTATTATTTACTTTAACAGCCTCACTCCCGATTTTCTTGAAATTTTAGAATGCTAGGGTAAATATGTGAAATGCCGGCTTCGCGGCAGCTTTTGGCCGCAATGCACTACACTATGTTTAACACGGGCCTCGCTAACACACCAGCGTTGGATATACTACAGTGAACCGCGACCAAAGGACGCAGCGAAGCCGATGTTGGACATATTGGAGGATGTGAAACTTGAGTAGCGGCCGAAGGCCGCTCTCTTATCCCAACAGACTAAAGTTTTCCCACGCTAAGCTGGTTTATCCTAACACGCTTCGGAAGAACTAGTTTGGCTTAGGAAAAACTAATTTATCCTAAAAACTGGTTCGGCAGGTAACATATATAATTGAAAATACATATATTTCTTGGTATCTAAGCAGTTTCGAAGAGACCGATGCTGTAAGTTACGTTGGACAGGTTAGATATAACTTGTAACTCAGACTGTTTTTGAGACTGTTTTATGTCAAAACTTCAAGAAACCATATTTGAGGGTTCAATAAATTTTCACAATTCGCAAGCATTGTTGATGATTCGCCACGTCTGGATGCAAGGTTTTCAATAGTTGAGGTTTATTTTGAATCATAAGCGAAATAATCTTTACCGGCTCAGTATAAGGGTGATCTACACAGACGCTGACGGGACACATGCCTGCACTCTTAAACTAACGTTAGCGTTACTTTGGCGACAGAATGTTTCACAATTCTCTACGATTCACTTGAAACTCGGAAACTTTAGCCATCCGAAGAAAAGTTTCACAGAAGGGCTAACATCACTTTCGGTTATCACGTCCAATGATCTTGCCGTTTGTTTGACAAACTTCCTGCTTAGCCTGTCCTACTAGTAGTAACGAAGTCATAGCTTCTGTATTCGGTCCAACTTGAATATCACATTTTGATCTGTAGGGCTACTTGTACAGAGCTTATGACTTTTTCTCAAAAATTGTACGACTAAATAACTTTTAATTAAGGTACCTACCATAAGTACCACAACTAATATTCTGAAACTACTTTAGAAGCGTGGTTTTATAACTATTTCGATCCCTGGCTGGTTGTTTTATGCCAGTTCGTTAATTTTTTTACTATTAATCACCACGAAGCTCTGGGTTTTACCCTGCAACTATTAGTCAAAGCGCCGATCGTCAAGTTTCTCTTGCATCTTTCCTGATCGTACGGCCTCTCCATGGCCAGAGTCTTTTCATAATCTCATTTGTGATAGTGGTATGATTTGTCGCAAACTGAAGTTCCTGACCCGAGATCGTGCGGGACCTAGAAATTCGGAATATTCGCCTCAAACAATAGTCTTCTAAAGTTTGTACCGCAGATTTAATGTAAAAGCATCTAAGTCAGCGGCACATTAAGGTAGAGCTAGAGAGGCTACAGTCCCGGGCCCGAAGCTCAAGTGCCTTCAAGTAATGGAATATTAAAATATTTGGTAGGGACTTAACATAGAATATGAGTTTGGTGGTGTTTTTAGAAGAAACGAAACAGGAGGATCTTTGTTTTTCATGTTCACACCGGTTAATGCACATAAAAAGGGCCTTTTGATTTTTCGCCATCACTGTGTAATTATATTTTTTTTTTTCAAACACTTGTCCCCCATTGTGTTCATTCAATTTCTGTTTTATTTGGGGCCCATTTCTATTTTTTTAACTCTGGGCTCCGCAAAGTTTTAATCCGCCGCTGATAGGTATAAATGAATTAAAATTGGAACATGGAACAATTAAAACTGATTTAAAACACATATTTTAGTTTGGGGCTTAAGAAAAGTTGTCCCAAAACCTGTAAGAACGTAGAAAAATCTACCTGACGTGCCAATATATTGCATTTTAGCTATTTTTTTTTTTGTATGGGAGAGGCCACCCCCGTTGTCAAACCGCGCCCACATTTTTCGTGTGACTGAAAATGCGGATATAATACACCCGAAGGGGTTTTTTCAAATGTTTGGTCCAATAATTCTATATTATAGAATCGGGTTTGAAGAATATTCTCCCAAAATTTCAGCTTCCTATATTAAGTCTGCGAATGGCGCAAACAGTTTGTTACCTATTACAATTCATGTGGAAGCAAAACTTTTTTACTAAAACGCAAAAAAAAACTGCCTTTGGTTTTTCTGCTTTTTCGTATTTTTCGTATTTTTATAAGTGACAATAATTTCGGGTTTTTTCATGAGAGACTTTAGAATAAATCATCCAAAGTCAGCAGCGCGCACTGACCTAAATGGCAGAACCACAGCAATAATACCATAACTCACAAGATACTAAATATGTACGTGGGACTCCCCGTTCTATAATAACTGCTCGAATACACAACAAATAAAGAAAACATAACGATTGTTTTTTATGTTGAATGTATTTTAAATTTGTGCAAAAGGACTTTCGCATTTTGTTCACGCTATAGAGTGTCAATGTTAAAACAAATGACTCGTTAGCTCGTGTTCACGTAGTGCGGTGTTTTTATTACCGTGAGTTTACTGTATAAAGACAAAACTTTTAAATTTTTTTCTAATATAAAAATTAAGCAAAAGTATGCTTATTATCAATTTTCCTCAATCTTTTTGCTCACATCGTGAAACTTTGCTTTTGCCCTTAGTGGCTATAGAAAAAATATTTCCTCTAACAAAACTACTTCGTGTATCAGATGGGATAGAAATTGTTCAAAAATGTTGAAGAAGTCGAAAAATGTTGAAAAGTAATGAGAAAGTTGAAAAATCTCGATAAATGGTGTAAAATGCCAACAATGTTGAAAAACTCGGAAAATTTCGAGAAATGTCGGTTGGCGTTTCTTTTCAACCAGTTCACTCCAATATCTCTCATATCCGCCAGTAAAGATATCCACACTACAAAAACTGCATTCTTTTTTTTAAATCTTTATTTACCCTTCACCAAATGAGTTTCCTTTCATATATTTATTGAAAATTAAAAGTCCTTTCCTACATATTGAGCTTCACGGCATGTTTCTCTAATAGGATCGTAAACCAGTCCAGGAGTACAGTCCAAAACAACACCTTTGCCTTCCATACAGAAGTAGTAACGATCCGAGCGTACATGTGGAAAGAAATGTGATCCTTCTGCGGGACAATCAATGTTCGCACGTCGTGGTGGCGCCTTTGCAAATGATGCGATATTACGTTGCAGAGTTGTAACCTGTGCAAATTAAAAAAATTCAAATGAGATCGAATTACAAATTGAGAAAAATACTTACATTGCAATTGACATTGGATGGAAAATCGCAACAGTTGCATTCAGTATTGAATTGCAGACCATTCGAACATGTCTGATTATGGGTTATACCATCCATACATATATAATATCTGAGGAAGAATTAAGAATCATATGAATTAAGTTAATAAGTACCTTCTTTTATGCATCATCCAACAATCCTTACTTATCACATGCTGCCTTACTGGCAATGTAAGTTATATCATTGGGATTATTGAAAATGGTACACATATTGTCCACACAATCAACATATTGAGGATAATCGCAACGATCCGTGTCTCGATTGTACTGTAGACCATCGCAGCATTCACGCACCACGGGAGCACCGCCATAGCAAAGGACATACTTGGTACAAGTTCTGTCATAGCAGTATGATGATAAGGCGTCAGTACAAGAAGGTGCACAACGAGCTTGACTTGGATATGTACATGATTGGTCTATGCTATCGAATAAGGATCCGGTTTCGCAACTACGCAATATAGCAGTCTGATTCATGCAAACAATGTAATCGGAACAGTTGTGGAGCGCTGGCAAGAATAAGCTATCTTTAACACCTTGGCAAACATTAACATCCGCATGGATGCCGCTAAAGGCCGTAATTAAGGCTACGCTAAATATTACGAATTTCACTTAGATAGAAAAAAATGTAATTAGTTAGATTGTTCATTTGCACTGTAAATGGTATATATGTATGTATATGTACTTTTCAAGTGAGATAACAAAATTCGAAACGTATGAGAAAAGAAAATATACTACTTTCTCTAGCGTTGAATTTTTCCTATTTATACCCTTTCTTGTTATATAAAAATGATCTTAGTTTTCTCTAAATATATTGTTTAAAAAATTGTACATGATCAAAACACACGGAAACGGCTGTTGTATAATTGCTTATCAAGATATTGATAAAAGTTCTCGGTAAAACTTTATTAATTAGCTAAAAGTTTCTTATACACTCGCATGCGTACGACATGAGAATATTTTTTATTTTAAAAACACAAAAATTACAGCGGAAAATTTTTTAAAATCACAAAAAACTCCCTATTTCAAGAATCAACAATGAATGAAAAATCTTTTAAATTACATAAGAAAGGAATGATTTTTGAAAAAAACAATGCCATGATAAAATCCATCAATAGAGCGGGGAAATGTTGGAGAGAATTGAGTGCATTCTGCTACTGATCGTGCACGTTGGCAGACATATTCTCCATGAGGAGACAATCGGTACAAGAAGAAAGTATAGTTTCCTAGTCAAAAAATGTGCTTCAGAATTAGTTTACTCTTATAAAGTTCAGCGGTTTAAGAAATTTGCCAAGCTTTCCTTATTTTAGGAGTGTGCAAATAGCTTGCAAGGCATCAATTACTTATGTTACTGAGCGCTCAATAGCAAAAAATTAATCTGGAAAATATTTCTTAAGCAGCTACTTGTACATTAGATATACAGCAATCTTATGAAGTTCCTACTCTTCTACAATTTTTGTATACTCAGTGGTGTATCGTGCATATCGGGCGCTTGGGGCGAAACTTTTTTTTTTGGCACTTCCGAAAACCCTAGCAAAATGAAATATATTTCACGACCATTTTGCACCCCCCCTCTCTCCCCTCCAAGATACGTTACTGTGTTTTTTGCAAAGTGAAATAAAAAGGGATATAAAAATCCAAAAAAAGATTGTGAGAAAAGAATAATGCAGTATCAACAATGCTCAAAAAATCTTGTAATTTTAAAGAACAAAATAAAACAATTTTATCTACAAAAATTGAAATTTTCATTGAAATAAAAATTCCAAAAAAAGGATAGGCTATATGTGGTGCTGTTGAATTAGAACTGCAAGAAGGAAAATCTATGCGTTAAGTCAAGTTAGTACATACTTAAGCTGCTATGAAAATAAATAAGAAAGCGGAATTCCCTAACTAAATTTCTAAAAGATAACGGTTAGTAAAAATATTTTTCTTTAAGTTTTCAATCGTGCTAAGTCCAAGGAAATCGTGTAAGAAAGGAACCAATTTTTTGTTTAGATCGTGCTAAATCAAAACCGTGTAAAAACAGAATTGAGTGTACATCAAACTACTCGACGATTTTTAATAATTTTTATTTTTTTAAATGTTTCTCTTGGTCTGTGGAAGGTTCGTAGCATAGTTTGGTTCACAAAAAATACGCCACCAAATATAAGAGGAAATTAAAATTCGTCATATCTCATCAACTATTAGACGCAATTGAATGTGACTTGGTACATATATAAAAGATACGGGTTTAAGTAAGTTTCAATGAAAAAAAGAGGGCGGTTCCACGCCTTCTATATGAAAAAAAACCAAAATTGGTTATATCTCAGCAAGTATTTGACGCATAATATAAAATTTTTTACATATGTTTTGTATGGCCTAAAGAAGGTCTTTAGAATAGTTGTTTGGAGCAAAAAGGCGATGCCACACCTTCCCTTGTAAGAGAAAAATCAAATTCATCTTGTCTGCTCAACTATTGGATGCAGATGAATGTGACTAGTAAGTCACTTGTATGAAAGAGACGGGCTTAGGTAAGTTTCGATAAAAAAAGGTGGTGCCACGCCTCACATATGAAGAAACTAAGCGCCATTCGCCTGTCGCTCATAAACTCGCGAATTACTCGAAGGATTTTCATAATTTTGTTTTTAAATATTTATTATGGTTCGATGCCAAGCTCCCTCATACATACAGTGTGTAAAAGGATATGGGCAAGAGTAAGATTTAGTGGAAAAATGGGGCAGGAAAAAACAAAGATTTCATTGAGCTCAGCAATTCAAAATTCTATATGAAACCAATTAAGTATATAGCATGTACATTGTACATATAGTATACATATATATACTGTGTCCAAAAAATAAGGTGACATTGTATTTATTTTGTAAATTCTTCATTTATTCTTCCAAATCAATTTCATACCCTTCAAATTAATCCCCGCCCGATGCAATGCACTTATGCCAACGGATTTTCCAACCTTCGAAACATTGGTTGTAGTCACTTTCCGGGATGGCCTTCAGTTCCATCTTCGCTGCGGCTTGAATCTCCTCTATCGTATCAAAACGGTGTCCCCGGAGCGGTCTTTTGAGCCTGCTGAACAGCCAGATGTCGCACGGTGCCAGATCAGGTGAATACGGTGGTTGCAGAACGATATGGGTTGAGTTTTTGACGAAATGATCACGAATTACGTGTGCAGTATGGGATGGTGCATTATTGTGGTGTAAAAACCATGAATTGTCTTTCCACAATTCCGGCCTTTTTAAACTGATAGCGTTACGCAAACGACGCATAACGTTCAAATAATATTCCTTGTTGACTGTTTGGCCGGTTGGAAGGAATTCATAATGCACAACACCACGATAATCGAAGAAAACAGTCATCATGACCTTGATTTTTGAGCGACTTTGGCGCGATTTTTTTGGTCTCGGTTATCCTTTGGCACGATATTTGCTCGATTGATTTTTAGACATAGCCTCATCACCAAAGGCTTTCTGCACCATCCTCAACGAATCCGCAGCAGAGAATTGATTCCGCAAACAAAATTTAATGCAAATTCTTTGCTCAACAAATTTCGACATCGCAAAAAACGAAAAACTCACTTTTAGCAGCTCACAAAACGACGCGTATCTCAAACACTAATAAATATTTTCACATGAACCAACCTAAAAAAGAAAATTATTCTCCAAATCCTTCAACGCGCGCAGTTTAAATTCAAATGTCAACTTATTTTTAGGACACAGAGTACATGTCAGTAGACACTATCGTAAATCAAGATGACGCACAGTGAGCTTTTGTGGCCATAAAAAGGAAGAAAATGAAAGTGCTAGGGATTGAAAAATTGCTTAATAAAATCGTCAGAAAATACTTAGGGAATAAAAAACTATGAAAATTTAAATTTGTATTGAGTTTTCTGACACAGTGGGCTCAAAGTTGAACTTTGTACATCAAAAATCTTCCATGAAACTTTCTATAAACGCAATTTTTAGATCGTAATGTAATAATGTATCATATTGGCGGAAAGTACATTGTTTCCACATTATTAAAATCAATTTATGTTTTTTTCATCGCCTTTATTTGAATTGTGCAGATTTTTCAAAAATTAGAATGAAAAATGGTAAAAGTGGAAAACTTGCAAACTTTGGCAGAAAAAAGAAATACATACCCTGGATCTTGGAAATTTTTTATATATAATATGAGAAAGTATGGTTAGCTAAAAGCCAAATTTTCAGCTGCTTTTTTTAGTTTTAGAAGAAACAAATTATATTGACTCTTACGAAATGCTCTCATTAATTTATTTTTATCGGAATTTACCAAAATTACATATTGGCTAAAAGTTCAAAGATTACACTTTTCAAAAAATGTTTGCTTAAGGTTTTGTATTCTATGTGTGAATTGTGCTGATTTTTTAAAAAATAGGGCTTAAAAAGTCATAATTGAATCATATTAAGAATTATTACATTGAACTTGCAGTCATTTCGCAAAGACCAATATGATCGTAAAATCTATGCAAACAAGCGAGAAAATGGCAAGTATATAGATAACAAAAAAATGGCACATTGTGTGTGGATTGAAATAGATAAGCGCACATTTTACACCTCAAGGTCATGTCCCCAACAGCTCAAGTGTTAAGAGCAACCGTCAAAAATAAAGTTGCAATTCTAGAACGGTCAGGGGTTCGATTCCATGTACAACATTAACCAAAAACTGGTCTGATGAGGCTATGTGTATACATATGAGAATATGTATATATGTCACCAATTACCAGGCTAAATTGTTCCATTTGTTATCTTTGTCATGTTTGTTGAATAAAAAGCATTGATCAATTAAGTAAAAAATTTACGATCATATTGGTCTTTGCGAAATGACTACAAGTTCAATGTAATAATTCTTAATTTAATAAATTATCAGTCGCTAAAACTAATTTTCCTAAAATCAAAAGTTTCAGCTGGTTTTTTTCACCAATTTTTTTTATGATTATTTTTCTACTGCAATATTTGAAAGAAAAATATATTTTTATTTCTTCACATTTTGCAACGCTTAACAATAATTTTATCAATTTTCAACCACATCCCACCTTTGTATGGAAGGTAGCGTGTCCGTAGACCGTTTTTTTTTCATATTCACAAGAACGTTTTCACAAGACGGTTTGATTCCCCGAATTCCTATGATTCCTACCGATTTTCCATTTGATTTTAAGCCCCTTCAATTTCCTGTTTGTTTTGTTCTTGCGATTACCATCAATGAGGCTCAAGATCGATCTTTGGAAACCTGCGGTATCAACTTGGATGCAATCTTTCCACATGGACAGCTTTATGTTGCATGCTCACAAGTAGGGAAACCATCAGCATTATTCATTTACAAAACAGATGGAAAAACAAGAGATATTTTCTACCGAAAAGCATTGCAATGAACTTAATTTAAAAGTTATAATAAACAAATTTTTCATTTGTAAGAAAAAGAACATTTCAACCTTTCGGCCAGTCAGAAAATTCTTTCCTTAGACCACTGAGACATCTTCGCTTGCTTAGCGAGAATTTACATATATTAATTTAATTTGATTTAGTGGGATTTTGTACTACACACCGTGCCCGAAGCGAACCAACGTTCATCTCAAATGGATCCAAAGTCGGTACTGGCATGAAGGTTCCGTACGATATCATGATTAAAATTTGGTAAAACTTAAAATCGGAGCCACGCCTTTATTCACGAAATCGATAACCTCAGTTTTCCATGATAAGGACTGTCCCAGAAAAAAATTACGTTTTTTATTTTTTGTATTATGCTCTACCTGATAATCTTAAAGGTCTAAAAAGACACAATGTTTGTTCTATATAAAGTGACGTTTAATATGATGCATAACACTTGATGATAGCGCTTTTAGCGAAAAAGATGTCTAGCAAGCAACAAAAAGTCCGCGAACTGAGTTTGTCCACATACCCACAAAATATTCAGCTATAGCAAAAATAATTGATGCAACAGAAAAAACTGTCTTTACGGTTATTTCTAATTATAAGAAGGGTCTACCTGTTTCACGATAAAAAGATTCAGGCAGAAAACCAGAATTTTCTAGCCGACGAAGGTTTGCCTTTTTAAGCAAAATCCCAAGACCTCAGTGCGCGATATAGGGACTAGAGCAGGTACATCAAAATCTACTGTACAAAGGATAAAGGAGAAAAATAAGCTAAAGACATATAGAGTTCAAAAAATATCAGCCCGTTCTGATGAAAAGCAGTTGATGGCTCAGATGCGAGCCCGACAATTGTATGAAAGGTACCTGACTAAATTTGATGGCTGTGTTATGTACAGATTTTAAGCAGCTACCTGGGCACGAATATTATACATAACCGAAAAAATTTAAAGAAAAAAAAATTTCGAAATTTCCGAAGCAATATATGGTTTGGCAGGCCATAGGTACCTGTGATCTCAGAAGCAGATTTTTTGTTACGCAAGGCACAATCAATTCCAAAGTTTATATAGACGAGTGCCTGGAAAAACGCCTTATACCATTTATTTGTGCACATGCTCTGGCCAGATTTAGCAACCTCTCATTACTCTAAAGCTACGATGGCACGGTATCAAAGTAAATAGATCAATTTAGTACCAAAAATAGTAAATCCGTCCAACTGTCCATAGCTTCGCCCAATTGAAAGATATTGGGCTCTTATGAAAAGAAATCTTCGAAAGAGTGGTAAGACTGCAAAAAATTTACAAGACTTCAGACATAAGTCTGCAACTGTGCAAAATTTAATGAAGGGCCTTAAGAAAAAAGTAAGAAATTTTTATAGAAAAATCATTAATAAAAACGAAAAAACACCAAAAAAATGACTACGTATTTTTTTATAACTAAAAAGCAAACGTAAATTTTTTCTGGGACAGTCCTTACATACAGGAGCGCCCAGTTACAATCTGGCTTTCGGAAAAACTATATTCCTTTACTTATTTTGAGAAAAAGATGGAGTGACTTATCTTGAACACTCCAAGAGTTACTGGGTGCTTAACAATGTTCCTTATTTGATTGAAGGTCAACATATAAAAAATCAAAAAAAAAACAAAATTGTTAAATCAGAGAAAAATTTTGATAAATAAAAAAAATAAAACAAGTTTATTTAAAGAATTTTTTTTTTTATAAAATTAAAGCATTTTTAAACAAAAATTAAAATAAGTATGTTTTGGAAACCTTTTTGTGCCAAATTTTAAAATACTCGTATTATTTTTGAAAACTACTAACTAAGTAATACATATGTATATACTCGTGTAAATCAAAACTGTCAAAACACAAAGCCAAAACAATATAAATACATATAGACACTACTTAAATTTTGTCACGAAGCCAATCGACTTTGATGGTATACGTAAATATGTAAGACACGGCGGTACTAGCTTTATGGTTTGGTCATATTTTTCATATTACGATGATGGTCCAATCCATGCATTGAAACTGCATATCCGAGTATCATGCAGGATGTGATGGGGCCGTTTGCTGCTGATGAAATGTTGATAGCTTGTACAGTGCAACCAGCAAAAAGGTTAAAAAGTGGTACCAAGACAATCAGGTCAATGGGATAGAATGGCCACTGCAGCCAAGTCAGTCGAAAATCAATACTGAGCTATGGTGTCGACAATCTGAAATATTTTCTATGAATATACCATCGGAAACACCACCACAAACATTGATTTCAACACGGTCAGAGCACAGGCGATTAATAATAAAATTAGTTTCACTGAAAGTTTTCAGAAAGAAAATATATGAAAATGTTGAAATCTCTTGCTTACTCCTGATCCAGGTGATCTGCTTAGTGCTGTCAATACTTTTAGCAAATTTTGTGCTAATTGCGTGAAATATAACTAGTAGAAGTGTTATATTCACAAACCCTACACTGTATTGAAAGTACTTTTGAAATAAATGTTAAAAATGTTGAAGAGGTTGAATAAGTCGAAAATAATGTAAAAAGATTCAAAAATGTTAAAAGTGTTGCAAAAAACTGAAAATGTTGAAAAAATATAAAAACCATTCAAGAAAGTTGAAGGAGATTGAATAATTCGAAATACATGAAAAATGCTGAAAAATTGATGAAAAAGTCGAAAGAATAAAAAAAAATGTCGAATAAAATTGAAGGGAAAAGGTAAAAGGTTGAAAATGTCAAAAGAATATAGGAAATGTTGAAAAAAATAGAATAGAAATGAAAAACACGAAATATGTCACGCCCACTTCTCCAATTCCGCCCACTTTTGATTCAATAAACAAACCATATTTTAGCACAATAGCTTGTATAGTTTGCGATATGTGCAATAAATATTCATAAAATTTCGGACGGTGACACACCTAATGGTGCAATCTAGCTATTCATAAACAAACCTCTTGCGGCAAATTTCAGTATAATTGCTCATATATTTCGATAGTTATGCCACATTAGGTATTTTAATTGTATGGGAGGTGACACGCCCACTGTTGCTATTTCGCTAGAATTTGATGCATATATACCTGATACCCAGTAAGTCACTTGCATCAAATTTCAGATCAATTGCTCCAATAGTTCACTTAAAATAGCACTTATAACTTTATGTTAATGAGGGAGGTCCCACGCCCACTGATGCAATCTTGTCAAGTTTCATTTAATTCCGAACCTTACAGTAACCGACAACTCTACACAAAATTTTATGAAGATTACTCTCGTAGCACACTATCTATAGCATTAAACGTATTTCGCTTATATGGGAGGTGCCACACCCACCGGCACAATTGTGCCAAAATTTTGAAACAAGACACCTTTTAGCAAATATATCTGCCATATTAAATTTCATAACGACTGCGTTGTTAGTTCTCTTTTTATAACGTTTATCAATATTGTAGGCTGTGCTACGCCCTTCAACAAAATTTTCCAGTGTATTGACGAAACTTGTATTGATGACTACTTTCAGTGGTATCATCCCAAAAACTTTTATGAAAATCGTATGTGCCAATTTGGAGTTATACGAAATCCAAATTTCAATTGTTAAAAAGTTCCACGCCCACTTTTAAAATTTCACCCACTTTATGCACAATTCAAGATTTATAAGATCTGTATTCGTGTACCAAATTTCATCACAATATCTTGCGCGGTTTACGAGCTATGGCGTTATAAATGTTAAAATGTAGGGCTGTGCCACGCTCCATTAAGAGCCTTTGCAAACTTAAAACTTAGCCTAATCTTAATTTTGTTCTCATCTTCACCAAATCACCAAATTTCATCAAAATCGCAGCAACTTTTTTCAAAATGGTCGTGGGTATATTTACATAGAGCATGGGTGGAAGGCGTGACCGTTAACCGATTTCGCCCATTTTTATATGCTAGTAGCTTGCAAGAAGGTTTGACCTGTGTGAAAAATTTCATTCAATTATCTTGCTTAGTTTTCCCGTAAACGTGAATTCAACAGACAAACAGACAGACACACATACAGACAGACAGACAGACAGACAGACAGACAGACGGCCAAGCCCCCTTCTATGCGTTACAAACGAAATGACAAAGTGAATATACCCTCTGTGTAGGGTATAAAAAAAAATTGCGAAAATAATCAACAAAATGCAGAGATTTCATCAATATTTTGACATATTTATCAATTTTATCTGATGTAAAATAAAAGAAATATTTAGGCATTTTATTGAAAACTAAAATAGTTACCTGATTATCTTTAAAAATAAATTTGCGCTACAATTGTAATACTGATATTGGTATTCCCACTGGTGTAGTATTTTTCGCCAAATTATAATACAAAATTTTGTTTCATAAATTTGGTTTCAATGTGTTTTTGAAGTGAAACTTCTTTAGTGAAGGGTCATTTCAAAACTTAGGTGCGTATAATGAAACGCAAAAAATGAAACGATTTTTAAATTCGGATTTACAGTAATAAATTATATATCAAATTATGTAATCATCGAGCAGAGTGTGCTGAAACTTTCAGCTTCGAGATCAGTCAACCAAAAACTGAGATGTAAGCGTGGAAAGATTTGTTATTTTTAATTTTTTTTTATGTAATTCGTTGATTAACTACCAAAGCATTGCTGCATCTCTTCTAGTTCCCGTCAACTTATATCATTTTAATAAAACATTCTTTCGCAGTTTACTTTTCTGGAGGTCTTACCGCGTGTGAACTGCACACATGTTTTTTTTTCTTTACTACATATCTTATTTCGAAGAAAAATGAAAGTTTTTTTTGGAAAAAAAATCAGTAGGGTTTGATAACAGCAATAACTTATGTCGAACAAATATAAAATCACTGATAATTTCACCTATCGCGTGATAAGACTTGTGCTACACTTAAGTACTTAGTTCAATATAATGTTTTGTGATTTTTTTAATTATTAATAAGGAAGTTCATTATTACAATGGGCAATTTTGTCGTTAACGTGAAGCTATCGAGATATACTCTCAAATATTTGAAAGATATTTTGGTGTTTCAAGTGACCAACTTGTGACATGTAAAGTTCAATGCTTTATAAAATGAATAAAATCATAATAAATTTTGCCCACGGCTACGCCTAAGGTGGTTTATCCGTAAGCTCCAATTTCGGTATACTTTTTCCAGCATTTCGGCCGGTATCTCACCAATGACAGTAGTAATGTTGTCTTTCTGGGCTGCAATTGTGGCTGGCTTGTCCTTGTACACGAGAGACTTCATGTCTTATGGAAATCACATATCAACCAAGTCCAATTCTTCCATTTTGGGCAAGAAACAAGTAGGTAATCATCGCACGGTACCCTGCTCCACTGACTGTAACTTTACGAATTTCATTATTTTTGAAAAAGTGCGGTACAGTGATGCCGCAGGCCCACAAGCCGCACAAAAAGTAAATTTTTCAGAGTGCAATGGCAGCTCTTGTACTGTCTCTGGCCACTCTTCAGACTAAATTCGGCAATTCTGTTTGTTGACGTACCCATTGAGCCAAAAATGAGCTTCGTCGCTGAAGAAAATTTTTCGGTAAAAAATTGTATCTCCATAACATTTCTCACGGAGCACGAATTTTTATAATAAAATTCAATGATTTGCAAGCGTTGTTCGTTTGTTAGTCTATTCATGGTGAAAGGGCAAAAACCTTACTGATAAACAAAACACTGAAAAACCAAATAGCAAAAAAATCTCCCTTTATATTTGATTTATTGCTTCTTATGGCTCTGAATGAAAGTTAAATAAATCGAGTACTTAAAACGATACAATTAAGAGACGGGAAATAGTAAGATTCTGATCTTCGTCCGTGATTTTGAACATCGTCCTTATGAAATATTAAATATCCTGTACAGTGGTGGCATAAATTAAAAACAATTGCTTGTATAACATATATATATATATATATATATGTATGTATTATTTTACTTTTATGTTAAATAAGGTATACACAATAGAGTGATAAACTCTTTCAATATTTTCTACGGGCAAATTATAAGTGAACTAAAAACTATCGAGCAAGATTTTACTTTGCAGAAACTGGATGATCGTGAGCCGAAACACAAATTTTCGGCTCAAATTTTTTGTCTATATTATTTTCTTCTAAAAATGTCTTTATCTTATTGAGTTTCTTCTCAAGCCATACATAATTTGATTAAGTTTGCTGCAGTTTCAGAAAAGAAATTATCTGTTTTTTTTGTGTAAAAAAATAAAAACGTCAACATATGGTTTTATTAATCCGCATAACATCTATGAATATAAATGTTCATTATTCTTTATATATTTTCATATGCAATAAAAATTAATTTATATGATTTTCTCAAAATTTTATGTTTTTTGGCTCACGGCAGGCTGAAATCGTCCTATCAAAGGACAAACCATCGGCACATGAGAGTATGGTCCCCTGGCCATTGGAGCACAAATAGTATCGTGAATAATCATTGTGTGGATAGAAGTGAGTACCTTGCTGAGGACATTTGATATCGGCAATAATTGGTGGTGACTTAAAAACAGATTTCGTAGCACGTTTGGTAGCTTTAGCCTAAAAATGTATAAACGAAGTTGAGTGGGTATATTATATGATTTTGAAATACAATTAATGAACTCGGATAAATTACTTACCGTACAAATATAATTTTCGGGATAGTCACAGCGGTCGATGGTAGGATTGAATACTAAGCCTTTACTGCAGTTTCTTTCAATTGGATCTCCGTTCATGCAGATATAGTATCTAGAGATTCAATACATATTTATTTAGTTTATGATGTTTCATATCATTTGGAAGCTCTTTTTAAGTACAACAACAATTAAGTAACAAGTAAGTTGAAACATAAATCATCGGCCAAAATACGGCATACCTCTAAGCTAGAGGTCGGAAACTATCGATATCACTATTGTCGCTATCGATACTTTGAGGCCAACAATGCAGCTAGAGATGATGACCCACTGATGTATTGGAAGGTTTTGCATAATAATTTAAAATCTTATATAAATTTAAATTTTTTTTGTAGCTCACAGCGGAAAATTTAAGACCACTAAAAGAATGTGTCCAGAAATACTTTCGCATTCCAGCTATTTCCGTGGAGGCAGAACGAATTTTTAATAATGCTGGAATACTCATAAGCGAAAGGGGATCGCGATTAAAACCTAAGCAAGTGGACACTCTAACTTTTTTTAAACAAAAATAAGTGGCATAATGACAGTTTTAAGTATAAATAACACTTTTTTAAACATGCTCTCAGTTCTTTAAATCGTCTTATGGAACAAAATAGTTTTTATAAGACTTTAGGTTTTATGTAAAGTTATGGAAAATTTATTAAAAATGCTTTGGTTATTTTTTTTCAATGAATGGTTTTCTTATCAATTGTTCGTTCTTCTTCCTTCGTTTTTGGATACTAGTTTTATTTTCATGAAAATATATTAATTTGGAATTTCCAAATTTTAAAAAAAAAATCTGGTAACACTGCTTATTAATGAAAATAAAAATATATATATTAAAAACATGCTTTTATAAATGAGAATTATAAAATAAAATATAATTTTCATAATTTTTGTCAATTCATTTAATCTTGCATCAACTGATTTCAAACAAAACTATCGACACTATCGATAGTTATCGATGGTTTGTCAAAAACAATCGATTAGTGCTTCACCGAGAACCGATAATATCGTTATCGTTCTCGTTATCGGGACCGAGAACGAAACGATATCAAAAAAATATTTCTCGTACGATCGAGGACGAGAACGAGAAGGGTCTGCCCGATATTTCGTTCTCAGCGATAATGTACCTACTGTTTATCGTACGATTGGCACTAAATTATCGCTGAGAACGAAATTCAGCCAGAACTTCCATCAAATAAAAGCACTTTAAGCGCAATATCATGGCACCTATGGTAACAGGCGTTTTGAAATTCGGCGCTAGGATGTATACTGTCTATGTTAAGTACCTCACAAAATCTGGACGAGATTATACAAAAGGGCGTTGCACCTTTATAGAACAAAATTATTTAAAACTCCATATCTTGGGATCTATCCCTGCAACAGTTGTGAAATCTGATATGTAAATAAAAATTGTTTGTGCTAAGCAAATCGCTAAATGTAAACAGGGTTGGCTAATGGGCCATAGCTCCTCCCATTCAACAAAAACCCTTACGTTGCTATTCTTTGAACTTATGCTATGTTGTGAAATTTCGCACATGGACCGAATTGTCTGCAGTAAGGACTACGTAAAATGTAAACGTGGTTGTACAACGGACAGTTCGCGGGAAAGCCGCTGCCTCAGCTAGTTTTATGTATATAAAAATGTGAACGAGAATAACCGAGAATTGTCTACGATAACCAGACGAGATTGTGTACGAGACGATAAGCTTGGCGTCACTACGAGGACGATACGATAATTTTTGAACTATCGTATCGTTCTCGTATCGGTGTAGCACTACTATCGATAGTTTCCGACCTGTACTCTAAGGTAGAGTTTGCAAACGATGCACTGAGTTCGCTAACCATCGATAATATCGGTAGTATGGTGGATTAAGTTTATTTTAGCGAAAATCTTTTTTTTTTTAGAGGAAGTAGCGCAATAAGAATAAAGAGGTATAGTCATCGCAAGTTGCGGATATATCGATAGTCTGTCATAAATCATCGATAGTCGCGTTAGTGCGACACTTTCGATTGTATCGATAATGCCATCGATAGTTTGCGAACTCTACTCTAAGGTACAACTAAGTATGAAAAATTAAGATAAATTCAATATTTACCATACCATTTGAAATATTGCTATACATTATTTCTGAAATAGAGAGTAAGGTCAAAATATGTTTCCATAAAGGAATATATTTCAACGTATAGCACTTTCTTTCAAATATTCAATTTACGTAATAATTAGTTCAAGTACATACCTATTAGCGAAACCTTTCAAACAATATATTCACATGTAATTGGTGAGTACAAAATATTTTTTCATTAGGGCTCACAATGAACCGTATTTTGAGATGTGGTACCTTTAATGTACAATTTAGGGCATTCATTGTTACATAAAGATTAAGTACTTAAATAGGGCTTTCAAATGATGTATCATTAGAAATAATATCATATTATTCATTTTGCTCTGATGACAAAGCAACTTTAAGAGTTTTAATATGGAACCTATTTCGATCTGTAGATCCAAAGTCATTACCTTCAGTGAACCGTTGAGAAAACTTCGCCATTACGAACACCTTTCAAATGAGATACAAATCATAAAGATCGAATATATAGTTCGTATATCAATTGTTATCATATAAACAGGTCATACTTTGAACTGCAGGGTTTCGCATACGTAATATGCTCCATTTGTAGCGGACAAAACTTATGTATCCAGAATTTTGAAATGAGAAATAGACATATGTATGTCATATGCATTTAAATAATTGTTTTCATCTGCTAATGCTAATTTTACTAATTTCTAACAGATATGATTTAGCGGCTAACAGCTTCGTATTCTACAGAGGCTCAACTACATTCTACAGAGGCTCAACTACAGAACTGCATACGAAGAATTTTCTGTAACTGATGTTGAGCTGCTTGAGGATGCCAGTACACGCCAGCGATGCAGACTCGACAACACTACCTCAGATTAAACACTCATTTTAAAATGTGAGTTTTCTAAAGTACTAAGCTCCTGATCTTCATTAAATTAAGTAACGGTCTAGTCCTTCTTGAGGACTTAACCAGAATACTCCCCTCGCAGACGTGCTCATGCTGAAGTATCGATAAACAATAAATACGTCTATACATATTACGAACTTAGTTAAGTGAGAGCAGGACACAACGTTATTTGTGAAGTTGGACATACTCCATAAATGGTAGTCTGAGCTCAACAATTTCTGCGGAGATCTACTTTGTAGATGCACACCACAACAATAATAATTGCTTCATATAATGGGGCCGAGATTCTGTAAGATGCATCCATATTAAGACTGGTGGATTTTATGAAGTTTTTCAACAGCATCAAATTGTTTTCTGATTGATGCAATAAACTTGGCTCATGGAAAAGTGGAAATAAAACAAAAAGCCATACAAAGGACCTCACTGGTGTTCGAGTAAAAATAAAAGAGGAAATCAAACATCTTTCTAAGCCTAACCTAGTGGGGTACCTTTTTCGTAGAAATGCCAACATGAGTTAGCTATAGTCTAACGGGTCAAAATCGGGCGACACTCTTATAGATTGAGAACCGTTCGCGTATTGTGTTGCTCGCTAGCACGCTCCACTAAGGCGACCTTTGTGCAAATATTAATTAAATAGAGTACTAAATAGATACGTTGCTTTCTACTTACTTATTACAATCGCTTTGGCTGGTCACATATTTGATGTTCTTTTCATCATTGAAAATGCTGCACTGATCGTCAATACATTGGACGTTCGCTGGCTTATCACATTCACCGGAGCCTCGATCGAACTGTAAATCATCTGCGCACTGCTGTAAAATAGCAACGCCAGCATAGCAAATCACATATTTGTTGCAGGTTTTTGCCAATGCTGATACATTATAAACGTTCGGATCACAAGTATAGCAACCGGATGTGCTGCTGAAACAACTTTGAGACGGTCCATCGAAGTAGAGCTTATTTTCGCACTCTTGTTCTATGGGTGCACCATTCACGCAGATTTTGTACTTGGTGCAGTTCGAAACATCTGCTACGAATATATTATTGGCAACTTTGTCACAGACATTGATATCATCAGTATTCGCAGAATTAACCATCAACACGGTCAGAGCACAGGCGATTGATAATAAAATGCGTTTCACTGAATCGAAAGAAAGTGAAAGTTTGAAAGTAAAAAAAAAATATATGAAAATGTTGAAAATCCTTGCTTACTTCTGATCGAGGTGTTCTGCTTAGTGCTGTCAATACTTTAGCAAATTTTGTACTGATTGCGTCCAAAATAAAAAACTGCTTTTATATATAGCGAAAATTATCAATAAAATGCAGAGATTTTATCAATATTTTGGCAATGTTTAGCAATTTTATCAGATGTAAAAGAAAAAAATAAGAAATATTTGGGCATTTCATTGAAAACTAAAACTCTTACATGAATACCTTTGAAAACTAAATTTGCGATAGCATACAATAGTAATATTGATATTGGTATTTTCACTGGAGTAGTATTTTTCGCCAAATCATAATACAAAATGTTGTACCACAAATTTGGTATCAATGTTTTTTTTTTTTTTCTTTACTACATACCTTATTTCGAAGAAAAATTAATGTGCGCTTCTTTAGTTCTTTACGAAAGAAAAAAAAAAAAAAAATCAGTAGGGTTTGATAACAGCAATAACTTATGTCAAACAAATATCAATTCACTGATAATTTAACCTATCGCGAAAAAGAAGTGGTTCTACACATGTGATAAGACTTGTGGTACATTTACTTCTATATATTGTTTTCTGCTTGTTTGAATTATTAAAAAGGAAGTTCATTATTACAATCGGCAATATTGCCATTAATGTAATTGCCATCCATGTCAAGTTATCGAGAGATACTCTCAAATATTTGAAAAATATGTTGGTGTTTCAAGGGACGAACTTGCGACTTCTAAAGTTCAATGCTTTATTCATTATAAATTTGATTGATTACTCTTCTTATGACTCTGAAAGTCGTAAGATCGATACGTTTTAGAGACGGGAGATAGTAAGACTCTGATCTACATGCGTGCAAAATTGCACTTTGCTAACTCTGGGTTATCGTGAGCCGAAACACAAAAATTTGGCTCAAAATTTTTATATATTTTATTTGATATTTTTACATGCATTCAAAATAACAATAAAACATAAGCATAGTCAATTCGTTCATGAAATTAGATGAACAATTTAAGCCCAGGTTTCCCCGAACAGACATTTTTCGAAATGAATGAATAAATTATGATTGTATGTCGTTTCAAGTGAATAATGGCCAAAAACAGTAGAGCTTATGGGTAAGGCGCATTTTCAGAATTCGGCGAAAGACAATGCTGTCGAAGAGTTGGAAATTGTGTAGCAAAGCATGGTTTCGAGCTTTGTTGTCGTTGACGTAGTTTGCCAGGCATTACGAAGCTGAGCAAATTGTTTTTCTCTTTGCTGACTCCAGCAGCATGGCTTTAATTCGTCCTGCCTAATGGTGTTATGACGCTATCCAAATAAGTTTCTATGCTGGGTTCGCTGGCAATAGTTTGATGAATGATCACGATTTTTTGTTTCATTAATGCTGATTTTCAAATTTATCTCCAGATTTCTCATGATAGGTCTTTCAGATGATCGTTGAATTTTTATTGATTACCACGATTTCTACAGTCTAGAGCTCAGTATGTAATAAGAAAGATTAGTGGCCGCAGACTACCATCATGCACACCCAAGATCAACTCAAAATTGTTTTGCGTTATTGAAGCCTTCGTATTGAGCCTTGATAAGAATAATGGTCTTGGGTGCTGAGCCTCGTATGTTCAATGCATTGAAAATGCAGTAGTGGTCTAACCTAGCGTGACCTTATGATCCGCGTTTTTTGTTTTCTGCTCCGCGTGGTCTGCGTTTTCATTGAAAATAAAACATCATATTTTGCTAGGGTTTTCGGTGAAAGTTTTTTTTTTTTTGTAGTATATATAAACAATTAGTAAATATCTGATTTGCTACGGTTTCCGGGATGTGAAAGTGAGGACCTTTTCTTTTTTTAGTTTTTTTTAAACTTAAAATCAAACGAATCTTCCAAAAAGTTTCATCAGCTTTTCCTGCTACGGGTTTTGGTGAAAAATATCTGGTCACGTTAGTCTAATCTAACCTAACCTACAGAGACCTGACGCACATTTATATGATCCACGATAATCCAAAAAATTTTTCTTTGTTAATAAATGGTTTGTTTGGGCGAAAACTAGCATGTTGCTTTCAGATAAATAAACAAATTTCAGATAAATGATTCCGGTGAGGATAATTGTCGTCAAGATCTTGGATGGAATTGAGATTGTTGTGATGGCCCTGTAGAGGTCTGGTACAGAAATAAGCCAGCTTTTCTTAGAATTGTCAGCAAGGTTTCTATGAACCGATATCTTCGTTAAAAAAGGCCGACGTGGGTAGAGGTGGACGTTTGATTGATGCGGAAGATGTCCTATCCAATGGATTACTTACATGGTTAATAATGCTTTCGTTTTATCTTTTAATTGGCTAATTTTGAGTTTGTTTGTTTGTCAACTTGCATGTTATTCCCTAAACCATTTGAAAGTCTATGATTTCAGCTAAGAGGTTCTTGTACAGTTCCCGTTTGTCTCTTTTTCAGCACACTTTTTATACCCTACACAGAGGGTATATTCACTTTGTCATTCCGTTTGTAACGAAGGGGGCTTGGCAGGTAAAGAAAAGTGTATATATTCTTGATCAGCGTCACCACCTGAGTTGATATAGCCATGTCCGTCGGTCTATCTGTCTGTCTGTCTGTGTGTCTGTCTGTTGAAATCACGTTTACGAGAAAACTAAGCAAGCTAATTGAATGAAATTTGGCACACAGGTCAAACCTTCGTGCAAGCTGCTAGCATATAAAAATCGGTGAAATCGGTTAACGGCCACGCCTTCCGCCAAAACTCTATGTAAATATACCCAAGTCCATTTTGAAGAAAGTTGCTGCGATTTTGATGAAACTTGGTGATTTGGTGAGATGATAACAAAATTAAGATTAAGCTAGGTCTTAAGTTTGCAAAGGCTTTTAAAGGGGCGTGGCACAACCCTAAATTTTAACTTTTATAACGCCATAGCTCGTAATCCGTGCAAGATATTGTGATGAAATTTGGTACACGGATACAAATTTTATAAATCTATAACTGTGCACAAAGTAGGCGGAATTCAAAAAAAAAATGGGCGTGACACTTTTTAACAATTGAAAATTTGGATTTCGTCTAGCTCCAAATTGCTACATACTATTTTCATAAAATTTTTAGGGATGACACAACTGAAAGTAGTCATCAATACAAGCTTCGTCAATATACTGGAAAATCTCGTTGAAGGGCGTGGCGCAGCCTACAATATTTATAAAGGATATAAAAAGAGAACTAACAACGCAATCGTTATGAAATTTAATATGGCAGATATATTTGCTAAAAGGTGTCTTCTTGTAAAGCTTTGGCAGGATAGTGCCGATGGGTGTGGTACCCATATTATATCTTATATAAGCAAAATACGTTTAATGCTATAGATAGTGTGCTATGAGAGTAATCTTCATAAAATTTTGTGCAGAGGTGTCAGTTACTATAAGCTTTGAAATTAAATAAAACTTGACAAGATTGCATCAGTGGGCGTGGCACCTCCCCCATTAACAAAAAAGTTGAAAGTGCTATTTTAAGTGAACTATTGGAGCAATTGATCTGAAATTTAATGTAAGTGGTTTACTGGGTAATAGCTATATACATGCACCTCCCATACAATTAAAGTACCTTAAGTGGCATAACTATCGAAATATATGAGCAATCATACTGAAATTTGGTGTAAGAGGTGTGTTTATAGAAAGCTATTTCTGTATCAAAATTGACTAGATTGATTCATTGGGTGTGTCACCACCCTAAATTTTAGGACGGCAAATATCGCAAACTATACAAACTATTGTGCTATAATTTGGGTTGCTTATTGAATCAAAAGTGGGCTGAAATGGAGAAGTGGGCGTGACATATTTTGTGTTTTTCATTTCTATTCTATTTTTTTCAACATTTCCTATATTCATTTGACATTTTCAACCTTTTACCTTTTCCCTTCAATTTTATTCGACATCTTTTTTTAATTTTTCGACTTTTTCATCAATTTTTCAGCATTTTCCATATATTTCGAATTATTCAATCTCTTTCAACTTTCTTGAATGGTTTTTATATTTTTTCAACATTTTCAGTTTTTTGCAACACTTTTTAACATTTCTAAATCTTTTTACATTATTTTCGACTTATTCAACCTCTTCAACATTTTTAACATTTATTTCAAAAGTACTTTCAATACAGTGTAGGGTATGTAAGTTTCGGCCTGGCCGAAGATAACACCTATACTAGTTTTATTATTCTGGTTGGCAATGATCTACAAAACTATTTCGTTTCGACCTCAATTTCATAGATCGAGTCCAGTTTCATGCTTTGACTAATCTTTCCATCCTAATATCTCTCATTAAATAAACTAGCATATTTGCGAGAATTTCGTTGTACCATTTACCCTATGTACTAAGCTGAACGCATGTTAATTTTTACATTATATCAAATGTCATATTGCACCTTCTGCTATTTTTGTTTTCTCTTCAATAAAAGCTCACTTTTTGACACTTCAAAGGTGTTTTGTTTCAATCTTTTGCATTTATTTTTTATGTTCCCCATACATACACTTGCAAAGAGCATGCGTCAGCCAGCATCATATGTCCTGGCTAGCACCAATACACATAGAGCAAAAAGAAAACAAAAACAAAAACAAAAGAAGCTTTAACTGAAAAGCTTTCGAAGCATGCATAATTTTTGCATTGCCAAATTGGCAAAAAAAAAAGATGGAAAGATAGAAATAAATTTTTAGATTGTATCTACGTTGTTTCCTAGAGCATTTTAGATTTTTAGTCCTTACACAGACAAACGTGAGATATGAATACGATTATCCTTTCTGTTTTGGTTTAATTTTTTGCCAAACCAAAAGTATACAACATTGAATGCATGCAGATGTATACAAACGCGAGGAGTTCTTAAAAATAAAAGTAATCATTGTCTTCAATTTTCGGGAAACTCAATGCTGCCATTAAGTTCAATCATTAAATTAAAAAAATCAAAAAATAAAATTTTCAACGGATAAAATTATCTGCTGGTATGTTTGCGAAATAAAATACATGTGTTAAAATTCGTTTAATATGCGAGTGCGTGTGTGTGGAAAATAAAAAATCTAAGATAATTTGAGAAAAAAAGTTGCTCGTATTTGTTCTTGAGCGCAGTAACCAATACAATAAGTGCTATTGAAGGTAAATCAAATGTTTTTCTATGCTTGAAATTTTAATTATCATGCAATTGTCAAGTGGGAAATTCGTGCTTTAGAAATGTCGTACATGTGATACATGTCTATGCTCTACTTTGCATCTCTTATATACACATATAAATGCATACATACATACGTATATACATACAACAACAACAACAGCAACAACAGCAACGACGACATATTTTGCATTTTGTTTTGTTGCAAAGTTGCAAAATTGCATTTTGCTACATAAAACCATAAAATTATGCATTTTTTTTTTTGGTTTTCGAATGATAAAAATTTACGACAAATTTATAACAGTTAGTAAAAAAAAAGATATGTACATATATAGTACATACACATAGTACATAATTTCGGAAATAATGTTCTTTTAAGTCTCCCGAAAACCATTAAAAAATTTTGAAAATGAGTACAAAACCATTGAAAATCTTTGATTTACACTCGCTGAAAAGCTTCAAATATTTTTTTTGTAATTTTTGAATAAAACTTTATAACACATGGAGCCTTTGGTGTTAAGAGTGTGACATTTATATCTGAAAATAAGTTATAGTTATACTGACTTTCAATGATATATCACTGACTATATAATATCACAGGTCTACATGCAAATCAACATAAGTTACAGTATGGCAAGATGACTTGAAAATTTCAATTTAAAATATTTCGAAAAAACAAAAAGTATCGATCTAGCTCAAAGTAAAGGTAGCAAGTTTTGATCAGAAAAATTATTTCGCGGTTAAATAGTATACTCCCGAATATGTTTTTTTTTGCATTTTTAGGTTAGGATGTCTCTTAAGGCTGACGTCATCGGCTATTACTTCATTCAGCGAAATTGATCAGAGTAACGTGCTCTTTCAAGATCTGCTTGAATAACAATGTCACACAGCGTTTTAAATAAAAAAAAAATACAAAAAAGCCAATAAAATGCGAAAATTACGATAAGTAAAAGTAGAATGAAAGTATTGAAAGTATATCTCCTTAAAATGACTATTATTGCGACATAACAACAGAAGGATGGTACTAAATGATGATTTTATTAACTTACTGTGAAACGTGAAAATCGACTCTGGATCAAAATCAGGCTTTTATCTTTTATGTAACTTTAAGACAACGCTTTGGGGATGCCGTCCTTAAATGCAATATACCAAGATGGGGAATGAGAAAGGAAGACAGGTTAGGAGGAAAGTGATAGATGTTTATAGCCAGGGCTGCCAAGTGGCCACCTGTGAGGCCATCTCAAAGCCGCCGACCGAAAAAATCCGCTAGTTGGCGGATTTTATTTTGTTTTATGCACCTAAATTTTGATATTTAAGAGCAAAAAACAAAGGTCTCTCAACAAAAATTTTGTTTTATAATTTAAGGGAAAAAAACTTTTTTTATGAATTGATTTCAACCTAGTAACCCTGTATATGTCTAAATAAACAAATGTTACAGCTAATGAGTAAAAATCGCGTTGCAATTTAGTCGGAATAAAAATTCGGTTCAACGGAAATAAAGTATTTCTTGTAGTGCTTCACCGATACGAGAACGATACGATAATTCAATTTTCAATACAACAACGTCTTAATTGCAGACAATTGGGTCCATATACGGAATTTCACAACTCAATTTTGTTGAGTGGAAGGAGCTATAACCCATTAGCCAACCCTGTTCACATTTAGCGAGTTGCTTAGCACAAACAATTTTCATTTACATAACAGATTTCACAACTGTTGCAGGGATAGATCCCAAGATATGGAGTTTTAAGTAATTTTGATTTATAATGGTGCCACGCCCGCTTGGTTAATCTCTTTCAGATTTAGTGAGTTACTCAACATGGACAATATATATCATAGCGCCGAATTGCAAAACGCCTGCTTCCATGAGTACCAAGATATTGCGTTTAAAGTGTTTTTGTATGATGGAAGTTCTGGCTGAATTTCGTTCTCGGCGATAATTTAGTGCCTATCGTACGATAAACATTACATTATCGCCGAGATCTTTCTCGTTCTCGTCCTTGGTCGTGCGAGAAATAATTTTTTTGATATAGTCTCCTTATCGTTCTCGGTTCCGATAACGAGAATGATAACGATATTTATCGCTTCTCGGTGAAGCTCTAATTTCTTTCACCATTTAAATTAACCCAAATAAATACTTGGCCGCTTTTTTTACGCACTAAATATGTAATTTGTTTACCTCAGCTACGGCTAAACCAATATGTATAGAACGTTAAGATTTGTTGATCTCGTAATGCAAACGCCAGCCGTATTATATAGTCTGCCATTTATATACCTTTTTTCTCTTAACTTTCAGCAAAGGAAATGTATAGGTTGGTGGTTGATCAGGAAAGTTCACTGATTTAAATAACGGATAACATTAGGGATAGAACAGACCTCAACGGGTGCTCCAGCTTTAATGCAGTGTTGCTTTGAGGTGAAATCATCTAAGATAATATGAACAAAGCATCCACCGCAAAAGCTGGTTATCCAACGAGCAAAGGAACTACAGACCCAATATGTAATTAGGTTTGATACGAGTGCGCAATACGACACTCGGTGAAAGGGCATGGAAACATAAAGAATGAGATCGGTTCCACCTATCTGTGAGGACCATTTTCATATCTCCATTAGACCAGCGTTATCTTTGGCCTCACCAAAAATTTAGTACCCTCCACCGTGTTAGCAGTAAAAGTGCGTGTAAATCTTAAATTTCTATTAAAAGGATATTTCTTTCACCTCACTACGTGATATCCGGTTTGATTAACAAACCAATATTGAATTGCGTATCATTTACTTAAATAGATCTCTGTGTGGCAGGTGCCACGAACTCTTTTCGAAAACTTTTTATTTGATGCTAAATCAAACCATTTCTTTCTTATAGTTGTGTGATATTTGGTTCCATTACTTAAAATAGTTCTCTCAGTATTGTGTTTTAAACTTTTTGTTTCTATGCACTGTGCCACGCCTACCTTTAGAAATTTGGCAGGTTCTTGTTCAGAGCTTTTCTGAATCATTCTTTCTATTTGTGTGAAATTTGATTCCATTCCCTTAAATAACTCCCTCAGCCTAGCGTTTCGAAGCTTTTTTTTTTGCATGGGAGATGTCACGTACTCTTTCCCAAATTTTCTATCTTTTTCTCCAGAGCTTGCCTAAGTTATTCATAATATTTGAGAGAAATATGGTTACACCACATCGAATAACTCTCTCAATATAGTGGTTTACTTATATGGGCGGTAGGCCTGTCCGTTAACCAATTTCATCCACTCTCAATCCCAAGAAACTTGTTTGAAGTTATAGCCTTTGTACCGAATTGCATTTATGAATTAAATTATCTCGCTTAGTTTTTCCATTATCGTATTTTCCACAGACTGACATAAGCACATATGTATGTATGTATTTGGCCAAATCGACTCAAGTGGTGACGCTGATTAAGAATAAATACACTTTTCTGCACATGCCACGCTCCCTTCTATGCGTTAAAAACGGAATGACAAAATGACTATATCCTGAGTGTAGGGTGTAAATAAAAAAAAGAATCGAATGTATCACTCCAATGCTTTATTATGCTTAATTATGCTTTATGTATTCTATTGGGGTTTTCACAACTTGTTGTATATTTAAGTTGTAAGAAATGTTGTTCATTTTTGAAATCCCCATCATTGTGCTATCAATGTTTCACTAAGCAATTCTCGCAGTAAAATAGAACTAGTAAAGGTGTTACCTTCGGCCAGGCCGAAACTCACGTACCCTACACTGCATTGAAAGTACTTTTTATATAGATGTTAAAAAAATGTTGAAGAGGTTGAATAAGTCGAAAATAATGTAAAAAGGTTCAAAAATGTTGAAAAGGGTTGAAAAAAACTGAAAATGCTGAATATATATAAAAACTATCGAAAAAAGTTAACAGAAATTGAATAAGTCGAAAAATATGAAAAATGCTGAAAAATTAATAAGAGTCAAAGAAAATGTCGAATGAAATTGAATGGGAACAGGTTGAAAATGTCGAAAAAATAAGGGAAATGTTGAAAAAAATAGAATAGAAATGTAAAACATGAAACATGTCACGCCCACTTCTCCAATTCCGCCCACTTTTGCTTCAATAAATGATATTCGTGATTGACATGCACAAACCAAATCTTAGCACAATAGTTTGTATAGTTTGCGATATGTGCCGTAATTACTCCTACAATTTAGGGCGGTGACACACCAACTGATGCAATCCAGTCTGATTTTGATCCAAAAATAGCTTTTTATAAACAAACCTCTTACACCAAATTTCAGTATGATTGCTCATATATTTCGATAGTTACGCCACTTAAGGTATTTTAATTGTATGGGAGGTGCCACGCCCACTGTTGCTATTTCACCAGATTTTGATTCATATGTACCTAATACCCAGTAAACCACTTACATCAAATTTCAAATCAATTGCTCCAATAGTTCACTTAAAATAGCACTTAAAACTTTATGTTTATGTAGGAGGTGCCACGCCCACTGATGCAATCTTGTCATATTTCATTTAAAAAAATTCAAAATTTTATGAAGACTACTCTCATAGTACACTATCTATAGCATTAAACGTATTTCGCTTATATGGGAGGTGCCACAGCCACCGGCACTATTGTTTCAAAATTTTGCAAGAAGACACCTTTTAGCGAGTATATCTGCCATATTAAATTTCATAGCGATTGCGTTGTTAGTTCTCTTTTTATAACGTTTGTAAATATTGTGGGCTGTACCACGCCCTTCCACGAAATTTTCCAGAATATTAACGAAACTTGTATTGATGACTATTTTTAGTGGTGTCATCCCTAAAATTTTTATGAACATTTTATGTGCCAATTTGGAGATATAAGAATTCCAAATTTTCAATCGCTAAAAAGTGCCACGCCCACTTTTACAATTCTGCCCATTTTATGCGCAATTCAAGATTTATAAGATCTGCATTCGTGTACCAAATTTCATCACAATATCTTGCACGGTTTACGAGCTATGGCGCTATGAAAGATTAAATTTAGGGCTGTGCCACGCCCCTTTAAGAGCCTTCGCAAACTTAAAACCTAGCTTAATCTTAATGTTGTTCTCATATTCACCAAATCACCAAGTTTCATCAAAATCGTAGCAACTTTTTTCAAAATGGACTTGGGTATATTTACATGGAGTATGAGCGGAAGGCGTGGCCGTTAACCGATTTCGCCCATTTTTATATGCTAGTAGCTTGCAAGAAGGTTTGACCTGTGTGCCAAATTGCATTGAATTAGCTTGCTTAGTTTTTGCGTAAACCTGATTTCAACAGACAGATACACAGACAGACAGACAGACAGACAGACAGACAGACAGACGGACATAGCTATATCGACTCAGGTGGTGACGCTGATCAAGAATATATATACTTTTCCATACCTGCCATGCCCCCTTCTATGCGTTACAAACGGAATGACAAAGTGAATATACCCTCTGTGTAGGATATAAAAACACAAGCAATGAACTGCAATTTGAGCTCTCATATTTAAGGTCTCATTGTGCACAAAATTGCAACAAAGTTTATAAATCAAATAGACGCGACAACTAAATATTTCAAGATGTGAAAAACCCTTATGTATTTATTCGTATTACACAAATGAAAATTTTCCATTTATAGTGCTGATTTCCAGTTGAGCTTCACTGATTCACTGCAAGATTGAGATTAAACACGTGGTACCCCTTAAAGGTGAAGTGTTCATGCGTTTAGAAAAAAATATGAGAGACTAAGTATCAATATATAGTTAAGCATTAAAAGAAGTTAAGTAAAAAATTTTGAACTTCACAATCGTGAAACCTTTCCAGGATATATAGATAATGTTTCGTATTAAATCCACCTACTATTTCTTAAAGTGGGGTTAAGGAGAAATATTGGAGATATAGTGTGAAAAAAAACTGTTTGTCTTTTCATGAGGAACAACTTTGTTTCAGACATTAAGCCTCTGAGACTTGAATTGAAAAAGTCGTAGTTGTAACCATGTCAATTACTTACCAGTTAATTATACGTTTTCTCGAAACGCTGGCGTGAACGTGGCCAAAATCTGATAACAGATTCAAGCTTAGCGCCGCCAAATAACCTAAATAATGAGAAATCTTGGAAGCCTTTCCTCAGGAAGTTTATCTTTATTTCAAGGGACTTTGAAAAGAGGAAGAGTTTTTGCATCACGAAGGTTGGGTTGATTCTTAACGCCTCGGCTGTGATACTCTCGTAATATGTTGTTTTGTTAAGCTCAAGTTGCTGTATGGCCTGTGATATCTCTTCAACTGCCTTCAGCTTGCATCCTTATGCAAGTTGGAAATCACTGATACGATTCCAGAGATGTTTTCTAATGGTGTTGGAACGATTTCTCTTGTTCTACTTTCATTGCTTGTGGAGTGGATTTGAATGTTTGTGGTGTTTCGTTCGTTCTTTTTTGTTTGAAGATGATTAATTTTCCCGAAAGCTCTTTCGTAGTGCTGCAGAGCTCGCTTAAATTGTGCAAGGCCTTTAGCCCAATTTATTCTATCATTTTTGCAGCTGTTTTTAATATCTTTATGAAATCTTCCATAGCACTGCTTTGGCTTCACGTTGTCAGGCGAAGGTGTTGTTGCACTGGATTTTAAGTGTGCGGCTCTAGTCAATTAGATGCAGGGTGCTATCGCTGATCGAATCAGATTTTATTTACGCCAGAGTCCGACAGTGGTACTACAGGCATCGTACATCAAGTCCTTTCGATTGAATCATATATGGTCTATGTTATTTGTGAACTAGAGACCGCGACCGTCACTGCAAAGCGTTTATTTGGTCGCCTAGAATCGTTGCGTATTGCTATCACTCGTACTCTAAATTTATTCACAGCGAAAAAGTGATGAGAACCGAAATCTGTGCTTCTCATCTGCAAAAGTGATCAATTTATCATGGGTGAAATCTTTGTAACATTTTATCTGGGTATATAAATAAAAAGGAATTTGTCTACTACGAGTCTGCAGGCATTGCAGAAATACCCCATTTATTTCTCATTATTTATTATTTTGAGTTAAAATTGATAGTGTTTGATTTATTTAATTAATAATTGTACAAAATATAATTAAAAAATAAACACCATCAATGTATAGGTAGGCCACACGATCAGACTTGCTGATTAGCGTTTTGGTGGAACCCGCAGGAGACAGATGTAGTGAAAGATCCAGCTCCAATTGTTAGAAAGTGAATGCCAAATATTGGAAGAACCTGGCACAGCATAAAACAAATAGCCAGAGATCAAAATATCCAAACACATTTTTACCAGACTCCACTTTTCTAGAAGTGGAACAAAAATTTCCATCTATTTGAAATTTCATTTATATGACTATCTTACTCGTGTAGAGATAGGATCGAAAAAGTTCCAATTACAGAAACATGGAGAACATCCCTTAGTAGGTTTCAAAGTGGCCAGGACTGATTTAATTATAGCCTTCCTTGTTCTTTAACAACTCAACGTACAGACGCTTTCTAAGTTGTCCTCATGTCGTGAGTCGATATTAATTTGGCTAAAAGTCTCTGCAATAACTTCACATAGTACTTTGACATGGATGTACATATGGTCATACTCGTATATAGGAAAGTAAATTACAAAAAGTGGATTTTTGGTAGAGCTGATTGCTAAATGCTTTGTATCTTTTATTTGGTCATTAAATCCTTGAAGGACTTTCTGTATTTGTGTGAAATCTGAAATTGTAGATACTTTGACCACTGACGATAAGGTGGAACAATTCAAAGATTTTTAAGCATTATTAATATTTCGCCTTATGCAAGAGACTTTGTGTTTCGTTGGAACTATCCCATTAGCAACTACGAGTAAATGTAGAAATAACCATTGAAACAAAACGACAAAAGTTGTATTCTCCAAATTCATTCAGAGCTGGTAATTGCTGAGAAAGAAACCAACAAATAAAATTTATACTACATATAATTAAAAAATTTATTTAATTGAATTTATTATAATCGAACACATTAAATAATATCTACATATGCTAACAGCATTTTAAGAGGATGTGAATTGTTACTTAAGGCTGTAGCCGAAGATATACTAATAAAGCTATTTAATAAATAAGCCGACACCACCGGAAACTTCTAACCGAACAAGGTATCCAAAAGTGAATACCTGACGCTATAGACATCATCACCATGTCTGCGTGCGAATTCTTCCTTTGGTTCACCACGTATACAACCACCATAACAATTACATCCGAAAATGTTGCAACCTCCATAGCCACAATATTCTCCACTGCCTGGTGGTTTGCCATCGCCACAAGCTCGTACGCTACAAGCACCGTTGACTATATTGGCATGAGCAGAAGAAATAGCAAAAGCAGCTCCATTGCCATCTGGGTATTGTATGGTTCCGCCAAAATCTTCGCAAGACTTTTCTGAACTCCATTTATTAAATTTTATAGTTTTTCTTCGACAACATTCGGAATGAATAAAAGTCGGAAGCCACAAAAGTAATAGAAGTGTAATGAAATTCCTCATCGTAAGTTGTTTCTAATTGAGTGCGATTGTACAAACTGAATCAATAATTATTTTTCGTTTGATATTTATACATTAATTTCCTCAACAAAATCCAAAGATGGATCACGCAGTTATTGGAAAATAGGCGAACGTTAACTTGCAATTTGTGACGTTTAAGATCTGTAACAGATAGCTAATTCTAAAACAGGTTTTTTGTTGCAAAATATAGAAAGTAAATTCTTATCAATTTTGTAAATGAATGAACAGAGAACGATCTCACGTCGCGTTGAGAGCAGCGTTCTAACGCCCAAGTTGGAATTACCCGAAATTAATTTTTATGTTTTGTAACAAAATTTTGTATTTTTTGTATTCATTGAATAAGGTCTCTGGTGAAAAATTTGAGATTTGCACTAATTTTATTCTCTTTAAAGTATTATCTGTGCATATCTTGAAAAAAAAATATTTTCAGTGTATTCTAATGTGACATGAAGTCTGAGCACTGTTTCACAAACTAAAATCTTTCATGGTTTTGTGGAGAGCCCTCTTTTTTTTCAAAAATAAGATTAAAATTATTACCAACTTATTCAATCTCGAGATGTTTTAAATGAAAAATCATTAAGTAGTGAAATGTTTCGAAAAGTTTGATATGAAGATAATTTGTTAGAAGTAAGCTAGAGACAATATGATGAACCACATCAAAAAAAGTCGACACAAGTAAAAAACTGTCGGAAATTCTATAAAATCGACGGGAAAATCGATAAAAGTGGAGTAGTACTGAAATAGATCGAAATGCTTAGAAAGTACGGAATAGTATCGAAAATCATCGAAGCAATTGTCAGAATTCAGAAAATATCGAAAAAAATCGATACAAATCCAAGAAGTAATAACATTTATGATGCAATCTGCGTTAAAAATCGTTATACCACCTTATATCACACATGTAAATCGAGGGAGTCGCTATAAGTATATCGACATATGTCACAATTAGTCGAAAGTGTCGTTTAAAAGTCGAAAAATTTCGAAATACAGTTGACCAAAATGACCCCTAGGTGATTTTTAAAAATATAAGGAATAGAATAAAAAAAAATCCGGTTTTTTGAAAGTTCTAAGGTACTAACCTTAAGGAGATAATGTGCCTTATTTTAAAAGTTCTCTAATATTTTGCTTTTATTTTTTCGAGAATATTTTTTCAAAACTCTAACATTTTACACACATTTTGTTAGTATCCTACATAGGACCAAGAGATCGACCATAGTTTGGTTTTTCATTTTGAGGTTGAAATAGTCGAACATATCTATGTATATGCACTTTGTTGAAAAAAGTTGAAAGAGGTTGAAAATCTTGAAAATAGTTGAAAGCAGTGGAAAGTTTCGAAACAAATTGAAATAGGTTGAAAAAGTCAAGTTGAAAAATTTGGGAAAATTCAATTTAGTTGAAAGGAGTTAAAAAATTCAAAAGGAAGGGCGTGGCACCTCCCTCATTCACATAAAGTTGTAAGTGCTATTTTAAAAGAACTATTGGAGTAATCGATCTGGAATTTAATGTGAGTGGTTTACTGGGTATTAGGTACATATGCATCAAAAGCTTTTGAAATAGCAACAGTGGGCGTGGCACCTCTCATACAATTAAAATACCTTAAGTGGCATAACTATCGAAATATATGAGCAATCATACTGAAATTTGGTGTAAGAGGTTTGCTTATAAAAAGCTATTCCTGGATCAAAATCGGACTGGATTGCATCCTATAATTTAGGGCGGTGCCACGCCCACTGATGCAATCTTGGCATGTTTCATTTGATTTCAAAGCTTAAAGTAACCGATACCTCCACTCAAAATTTTATGAAGATTACTCTCATAGCACACTATCTTTAGCATTAAACGTATTTTGATATGGGAGGTGCCACACACACCGGCACTATTGTGCCAAAATTTTTCAAAAAGGCACCTTTTAGCGGGTATATCTGCCATATTAAATTTCATAGCGATTGCGTTGGTAGTTCTCTTTTTATAACGTTTATAAATATTGTAGGCTGTGCCACGCCCTTCAACGCAATTTTCCAGTACATTGACGTAGCTGGTATTGATGACTACTTTTAGTGGTATCATCCCTAAAATTTTTATAAAACTCTTATATGCCAATTTGGAGATATACGAAATCCAAATTTTTAATTGCTAAAAAGTGCCACGCCCACTTTTAGAATTCTCCCCATTTTATGCACAATTCAAGATATATAAGATCTGCATTCGTGTACCAAATTTCATCACAATATCTTGCACGGTTTACGAGCTATGGCGCTATGAAAGATAAAATTTAGGGCTGTGCCACGCCTCTTTAAGAGCCTTTGCAAACTTAAGACCTAGCCTAATATTAATGTTGTTCTCATGTTCACCAAATCACCAATTTTGATCAAAATCGCAGCAACTTTTTTTCAAAATTCGGCGATTTTTATCTTTTTTTAGTAGCACTTTCTCTTCAAACACGTTTTTTGAGGTTAGAAAGCTATTTTTTATAAAAGGCAAGACGGCATCAAGAAATTGAGAAAATTTCCGATTTTTTCATATGCTTGAACATTTTTTTTTTAAAACTGAAATGGGCAGAGGGGGTGGCCAAAGAACTACCCATATATATATATATATTTATATATATTTAAAGCAATTTAAACTCAAACTCAAAATATTCAAGAAAGAGCTTTTTTTCAACGTTGCACCCGTTACGCATAAAATTGTATGTATATATATACATATATATTTATTTATATATATATATTCATACAATTTAAGCTCGTTTAATAACAGTGTATAGATATACTTATATATAACAACACTTCCAGGGGAACGGGTGTGACATTTTAAGACTTATTTCCATTCACATCGTTTCAGACATGTGTGAGAATTCAATTTCATCTCCTGCAATAAGTACTATGATACCTTCCGATATATTTTAAGAATATAAAATTTGAAAACTATGTGCTATTAATTCAGAAAATTATTTTAAGGTGCGTAACGGGTGCAACGTTGAAAAAAGCTCTTTCTTGAATATTTTGAGTTTGAGTTTAAATTGCTTTAAGCTTTGCAGGAATGGGTGATGAATTGATATCATTTTAGAAATATTTCATATGTTCTTTATTAGAATCATGAGTGACTTTTAACATAAGCTTTTAAATAATAGATACGAAGTAGCTTCTAAAGTGTACCGGGTGTGACATCCAAATATAACGGGTGTGCCATTTCATAGAAAAGCATTAAGAAAAAAAAAAAAAAAATTAAAAACAAGGGACATGTGGTGAAGATTTTGTGTCTATTACTACTTTTTAAGCTGCATAGCTACAAGCAATGCATCGATTATTTACAAAGTTTTTTATGTGTCTACAATTTCTATTTTCCGAAAAGTGTTCAGTTAAGCTGGAAGTATTGATATGGTACATGAATTCTATTGGGTTTTTCACAACTTGTTGTATACCAGACAGTTGTATTTAAATAGCAAGAATTGATTGTAATATGGGATCACCCCATCAATGTGCTATCGATAAGAATCTCATAGCTAAAATATCTATGTTTTTATTCGCCCTCTTTCTCTTAAAATTTACTCAGTAAAATAGAAAACCGAATACAACACAAAAAAAACTAGTAAAGGTGTTATCTTCGGCCAGGCCGAAACTCACATACCCTACACTGCATTGAAAGTACTTTTTTAAATAAATGTTAAAAAAATGTTGAAGAGGTTGAATAAGTCGAAAATAATGTAAAAAGGTTCAAAAATGTTTTAAAAAACTGAAAATGTCAAAAGAATATGGGAAATGTTAAAAAAAATAGAATAGAAATGAAAAACACGAAATATGTCACGCCCACTTTTGATATGACATTCGTGATTGACATGCACACACCAAATTTTAGCACAATAGCTTGCTGTAATTATTCTTAAAATTTAGGGCGGTGACACACCCACTGGTACAATCCAGTCAGATTTTGATCCACAAGTAGCCTTCCATAAACAAACCTCTTACACCAAATTTTAGTATGATTGCTCATTTATTTCGATAGTTATGCCACTTAAGGTATTTAAATTGCATGGGAGGTGCCACGTCCACTGTTGCTATTTCAAAAGCTTTTGATTCATATGTAAACCACTTACATCAAATTTCAGATCAATTGCACCAATAGTTCACTTAAAATAGCACTTGCAACTTTATGTGAATGAGGGAGGTGCCACGCCCACTGCTTAAATCTTGTCAAGTTTCATTGAATTTCAAAGCTTATAGTAACTGACCCCTCTACACAAAATTTCATGAAGATTACTCTCATAGCACACTATCGATTGCGTTATTACTTCTCTTTTTATAACGTTTATAAATATTGTAGGCTGTGCCACGCCCTTCAAAAAAAATTTCCAGAATATTGAACTATTTTGTATTGATGACTACTTTCAGTGGTATCATCCCTAAAATTTTTATGAAAATCGTATGTGCCAATTTGGAGTAATATGAAATCCAAGTTTTCAATTGCTAAAAAGTGCCACGCCCACTTTTACAATTCCGCCCAATTTATGCGCAATTCAAGATTTATAAGATTTGTATTCGTGTACCAAATTTCATCACAACATCTTAAACGGTTTACGAGCTATGGCGTTATAAAAGTTAAAATTTAGGGCTGTACCACGCCCCTTTAGGAGTGTTTGCAAACTTAAAACTTAGCCTAATCTTAATTTTGTCCTCATCTTCACCAAATCACCAAATTTCATCAAAATCGCAGCATCTTGTTTTCAAAATGGACTTGGGTATATTTACATAGAGTATGTTCAGAAGGCGTGGCCGTTAACCGATTTCGCCAATTTTTATATGCTAGCAGCTTGCTAGAAGGTTTGACCTGTGTGCTAAATTTCATTGAGTTAGCTTGCTTAGTTTTCTCGTAAATCTGATTTCAACAGACAGACACACAGACACACAGACAGACAGACAGACAGACAGACAGACAGACAGACAGACAGACAGACAGACAGACAGACAGACAGACAGACAGACAGACAGACAGACAGACAGACAGACAGACAGACAGACAGACAGACAGACAGACAGACAGACAGACACACAGACAGACAGACAGACAGACAGACAGACAGACAGACAGATAGACGGACATAGCTATATCGACTCAGGTGGTGACGCTGTTCAAGAATATATATACTTTTCCATACCTGCCACGCCCCCTTCTACGCGTTACAAACGGAATGACAAAGTGAATATACCCTCTGTGTAGGGTATAAAAACATCAACGTGCTATTTGAGCTCTTATGTTGTGTTTTACTTCTGTATAGAAAGTTTACAAAGCAAATAGACGATAAGACATTACAACTACGTATTTGAGGTTGATGAAACCCTTACGTATTTTATGGGTATCACACAAACTCAAACTAAAATTTCCCATTTATAGTACACTGTCCACATGCTATTAAATTTTCAGTGGAATTTCTCTGATTCGTAGCAAAATTAAGATCAAACACGTGATACGCTTTAAATTGATTGATGCTTTTAAAGATAAAGTATGGAAAAAAAGTATGAAAGACTAAACATCAATATATAATTTAAGACTACAAGGAGTAAAATAAAAAATTCTGATCTTTATAATTGTGATAATTTTACGGGACGTGTACATAATGTTTCATATTAAGTCCCTCCACTCGAAACATAAAATGTTCAAGCCACCCTCAGCAGCAAAGTGCAAAATTAGCGCCAAATTGATTTAAAATTTAATTTTACATTCAATACAACCAAGTAAGATCCCAAAGCAGTTCACCACAGTTTTATGTGGATAATGGAGCATGTACGTGCATGCAACGAGTTCTATGAGAGAGTTGAGAGTTGGTAACAGACATCACTTACTAAAAAATAACATTTTAAAAATTGATCTCAGTGGATTCTGTGAGTCGAAAAAAACCTCGAAAAATGCAAATATTTTAACCAGGAACCAGACCACTTCCCCCCGTTTACGAGGATGCTGAGCACGAGGTCAGTGTTTAAAATCCTTTCGGAGGTAGCCCCACCTTCCAAAATGGCCAAAAACTGTCCCCTAAATGGGGAAGTTGCTTATTCCGCGCCTTCCATTTATAAAATATTTGCCAACCCCCCCTTTTCGAGGATGCTGAACACGATGGCGGTGTTTAAAATTATTTCCGACTTGACCTGACCTCCCAAAATGGCCATAAGCCGCCCGCAAAATGGAAAAGTCGCATTTTCCGCGTCGTCCATTGGTAAAATATTTATCACCAAACGTTTACAAGGCGGCTGAGTACGATGCCGGTGTTTAAAATTTATTTCGAAGCTGACCTCACCTCTTAAAATTGCCAAAACTAATTTGGGTTCATATTGGGGCCTTGGGCTGATATGCCCATCACTTTATTGCAATTATACCGCAACCAGGTCGTTCACAAGAGTGATTTGGGCTTAAGGTTATTATCCTGATGCAACTTGTGTCTGATCTTTTCGACCTTTTGAGTGTCAGTCTGAGCCAGTGGCGTCAAGTTGGTAGGTTTGGGACGGGCTTTGGCCCCCCCCAAGGATCTGATACCAGTTATTGTTCAATGCATCAATTCAATAAAACCATCTAATAGTGGTGGAATTATAATTCTCGTCCCCCTTAAGGTTTTGGTGAAGTGACACCACTGGTCTGAGCACATTTTTTCTATTCCTTTTGAGGAATGTTTGAATAAAACTTCTTCGTCATGATATCGGTAAAAGTTCTCAATACGCCAACGCCTTCCCACGATATTTATCCCCATATTATCCCCATTCACACTCCACAGAGGGTATTGCGGCGAAACAAAAATCATTCTATGCTATCACGATGGTCCTAATAAAGTTTGAAGAAAATTCTCACAAAACTTCAGCTTCCTAGATTGTTGCCTACTACAATTCAAATGGAAAAAAGATGTTAATGTGTTATAATTTTACGACCACCTAAATTCCAAAACGTGCTTTCATTGAATCTGTTTTGCTTAAATTTGGAAGAGCTGTAAAACGAATTGAAACTGGTTTTAAAATTAACAAAGTTACATGAATACATATTATTTTAGCTCTGTCACAAGATTTTTTATACATCCTTACTTTTATTATTTTGGCTTAAAATTTCTGCAATGACTCCCCTAAATACTTTGACTTGAACATACATAGGCCATTATAAGGTAGCAAAGGGTAAAAAGTGAACTTCTGCTAGAGTTCATAAGAAAACTGTTTGTCTCTTTTTTTCCGTCGTTCAATCCTTGAAGGACTTTCTCTTTCTTAAACACTTTCCTTTGCTTTAATCCTTGCAGTCTGAAATAAAGTTAAGTGTATAGGTACAAGTCAACAAAATTCTAGCGAGATATGAGAAAGACAACAAACATAAATGTTGTGCTTAACTTATTGTTGTGTGTGCGTAAAATATTTTGTTGTCATACCCGTGAAAATAGCGGTTGGGCTGTGCTTATTTCAACACAGTTCATTGAACAGCATCTTCTCTGCATGGTGGCATTGACACGTTGGCATTCTGTTTGTGTTTGCGTGTGCGTTGAATACGAGCAAGATCATGAGACAAGCATTCATCCGTATGTATTCCTTTTCCTTACTATTAAATACCTACAGGGTTACCAGTACAACTTTCTTTTATTTCTAAATGCAGCAACTAAAATCAATTTGGTTGCCTGTGTATTGGACTAAGCTTTGCATTTGTTTGAAGGAGTTTGTTTAGAACATGTAAATATTCATATATCTTTAATTTACAATGGTCGGCATAAGTATTTTGACATGGAAAAAAAATCATATTTTGGTTTTATACTTCAAATTTATGAGAATGAAAAATATAAAATAGTTTGTGCATTAAGTTTTTAACTGCCGATACAAAAATAAGAAAATTATACTTCGTTTGTGAATAAAACAATAATATTTAAATAAAGACATTGTTACTAAAATGTCAAAAGTGTTTTGACCTTTTGTATGGCATAGGCATACTTTCGGACCGCATCTTATTTTTCATAAAATTCTACTTTCTGTTATGAATAGCAATGTTTTAATGAAAAGAATTATAATATCTTAACTGATTTTGCTTATGACACACTTTTTCCTTATATCATATTTTTATCGACTCTACAAAACACACAAATATCAACGTATTTCAATTTTTGTTTACTTTTACATACGATAGTTGGATAGAGTAAATTTGTTTTGAAATATGTAGGTATATATGTACATAGGAGAAGTCGAAAAAATTGGGGAAAAAAATTTAAAAAAAAAACAGAAAAACATTTCAAACTGCAAAAAAAATAGAAAAATTGTATCGTACTAAGTACACTGAAAAGATAGGCATGTACATACATAATTTTTTTTATTTTAATAGACGGATGATGGCTAATTTATTTTTAGTGATTCAATATTTTTGACAAGGAAATTTATAAATTTAACAGCAAATATTTATAACGCATCTAAAGTAAATCGACCCAAATCTGAAAGCAAAAAAGTAATAGCGAATCATAAGACTTTATTTAGATTTCAATTTAATGAAAATGTTGCATATTTTTCGGCTTTGTTATAAATCATTGCTTTCAGTGGAATGTGCACCATTTAATTTGCGTGCGGATGTAATGAATGAAATCTCAAGAATGTTTTATGATCCAGAACTGTATATATACGACATCAAATGTAGAAACATAGTAAAGATCTATGAATGTTGTGGATAAATATATAAGAGAAAAAAAAATTGCATCCTAAGTGGCGTCAATCGAGGGGTCTTAGTAATGGTCATAGAAACGGTCAATAAAATGAGTAACCTTCCATTCCGAGCTGTCCAAGAAAAAAAAAAATTTTCCATATGAATAGGCGCATATAATGATGGAAACCAAAGTTCATCCAATCTGGACAAGAAGAGAGAAGAGAGGTGTCCTAGGCAGGAATGGTCATAGATAGAAACGGCCAATAAAAAAGTTGCGTTTTTTGAATTTTTTTCGCAATTTCTTGTCAATTTAAATAGATTCTTGGTTAATATTATTAACGAGCCCCAATTGTGTTTATCCATATATACACGGTAAGAAATCTTGGAATATATTTCAATACAAGCGAAATATTATAAAGATTTTTAATACAATTTTAGTTACATTTCATACTTTTGAATAGATTACAAAATTTTGTAATGCGTTTTACATTAAATTTTAATACAGTTCAAACATAACATCGATATTTTATATTGGAATCAATTTGATGATATCGTAAGTATTATATTTGATTTTATAGCCATGCTGCATTATGTTTTATATATATACTTTCTTTATTAAATTAAAAAAAAATTATTTTGTATCGAGTGGGGGTCGAACCGGGTTCCCTTTTAATACAATGGTTGCATGCGAGGTTTAACGACATCAGCCAACGAAGTAAATTTTTTGGTTGGCTAAAAGTTTATTTGAATTATCAATTGAAAACTATGTAAAATGAAAATTCAATATTTCATTTTGATGGAAAAGTATTTAAGTTTTATAGAAATTATGACAGTAGCTCAGTAGGTAACGATGAGTATATTTGAATAGTGGCATGACGGGCGATCAAGGTTCAATTCTGATCGGAGACAACTAAAGTAAAATAATTTAAATTTTCCTTTGAAGTTTAAAAATGCAGTACAAATACATAACCAATTTAATTGATACATCATAGCAGCAGCGATATAGAAGAAAAGAAAATGAAGAAAGAAGGTATCGTGAAAAGTTTTTTTTTAAATCTTAATAAAAGCGAGTATTCAATTTTAATACAAATTTGTATTAAAAATGAATTTTAATATTTAGGCAATATTAAGTTTTAATGCAATTCTGGTGTGGTCATATGTGTAAGCCCAAAATTTATTAAAATTTATTTCAAAATTTCTAACCGTGTAGCTTTGAATTTCTTAAGAAAGAAATAATTTTTACTTACAGCGCCAGCAGTGATGACATTGGGGTTTCGGGGAAATGTACTGAATCGAGACTTGGAATGTGCTTTTTAGAAGGCGAATGTACTTATGGTTGTCATGGACACCAAAACTTTTATAAATTTACAAAAAAAAGTTTATTCGATTTTTTTATGCAAATGTCACCAAAATTTACAATTATTTTCTATAATTTATAATTTACTAAAAATAAAAATGAGGTAGTGATGACCAAGAGTCCAAATGTACCGAAAATTTACTGAAAATCCGCCAAGTTTACTGGAAATTAGTCCGTTGTACAGAATGTGCTAAAAATTGGTCGAATGTACTGAAGCATACTGAAAATGCTATCACAACGCCAGCTATCATGACATTTCTGAAGCTCTGTTTCCATTATCCTACGAATTCAAAATGAAAGTGCCTTTTCACTCTCATATATCTATTAAAGTCGGCTTAGTTTCTTGCGAGTTATGTTATTTATTTTTCGATATTTACAAAAGATTCATCATATTGTATGAGATTGACCATGTCTAATGCTTCTGAGAAAAAGTTATATGAGCAATAACGATGGTAGCGTTTGAAAATTTGCTAATTTTCAAGAAGAAAGCGTGAAGTAACTGTAATCTAATGATGGGTGCTTTAATCAACATTCTTTAACTTAAAATGCACCGTCTATACTATATTGTAATGCCTAAGTAGTTTAGAAAATAATAATTTTATTAAAATATGAAGAGTACCACAACTTTAGCAAGGTTACGTACCGTCCAAAGCTTCTTTCCCGCTAGTTCATTGTTAGGATGTGAGCCTATGATTCAATGAGCTGAAAGATGGAAAAATATTTTTTTCTAAATTATTGAGGGCAACCCTATAAGCACATTTTTAAATTCGTTGAGGTGACAACGTGCTTGATGACCTTGATGTCTCTTCTGGAAAATATGCAATATTTTTTTTTAAATTGAATGACTTTTGATTTTTGATCGAGTGTTGTATCGACTTCTTGCAAGACTTGCATTTTAACTCAAAACCATTACTTTTCTTTATTGTCTTCGCTAGTATTTCGAAAGATGTCGCAGCTGATGTTTTTCTTCTTGAGTTCTTCAAATGAATCTTTGTTTCCAATTCCTTTGTTTTATTGAAGGTTGCTGCTCTGTTCAACGGGGTATAACGGTTGTTAATGCTTTCAACTATCGATAGAAATGCTTCCAGCACAAGGTAAGATAGTGTTGGGTGTTGTCTCTATGTAGAAGTGAAAATAATTTCTAAAGTTCATTGTATATTTGTATGTACCTTAGGAACTGTAACTGTGTTGATTTTATTGTTCAGTCTGTGTTTTTAAGTAAAAGTGTAACTAATGGAGTGGTATGGGTGTGTGACTATTAATTTCTTTTGTCTGTCTGTCTCAATGCTGCTGTTTATGTTGATGTTGTCGTTACTTAAAGTGCATTGACAATAAGCTCCGGTTAAGTCAAATAAAGAATTGAAATTTGATTATAAATAGAGATGTGATGATGTCAAAAGAGCAAATAAGATAAGGTAGCAGTAATTAAAAGTCTGCAGGATAATAATTTTAATTAGGTTTTATTGGTTTTTGTTAAAAATGCTAAACGAAAAGTGCAGATGTTCTTATGATTAAGTGAATAATGAAATTACACATTGCTTTTCTTTCTAGACAAGATCATAGTATGGCATTTATTAGGATTTAAACGTAAGCCATTTTTGGAACACCACATTCATAGACTTGCAAGTATTCATATCATTGGTACATATAAGCAAACTCGACCAGATATTTTTCACCAAAACGCAATGCAAGAAAAATTTTATGAAACTTTTTTAAAGAATCGTTTGTTTTAACTACAAAAAATTTTATGTACTTCAAAGAAAAATCCTCATTTTCACATCCCGAAATCCATAGTTAGATATATGAGATATTTACTATATCCAATAATTTTTAAAAAAAATCAGGTATTTACTTTAAAAATATGTTCCTAATTTTCACCGAAACCAGATGGGTGTTTTTGATTATGTGAGTAGCATCATTGATTACCAAAATAAACAGGAGCGGCCCTAAGCGATTTCCTTGCCGAACACCTGAAAACACTGTAAAAGGGCAAGACAACATCACTCAAAATATAGTTCAATACGAACGATCAAATAAATATGATTCAATCCATTTGACAAAATTTATAGGAAATGTTAGATTTAACTTAAACAAAATGAAACTATGTGGTAATTAGTCAAATGCTTTACAAAAGTCGGTGTAGATGTAGTCTACTTGCGTACTAGAATCAATTGAACTTTAAGCAAAAGACGAAAAATCAAGAAGGTTAGAAACTTTGGATCTGCCAATAACGAAACTATGCTGACGAGTTCTTAAGACTTAATTGCAGCACACCTTAACTTTATTATAAATAATTCGCTCAAAAAGCTTTGGTATTGATGATAACTTGGCTACAGGCCTGTAATTTGAAATATATTTTTTGGATCCTTTCTGAAAAAGTATGTATTTTAGACATGTTCAAAATACGGTAATTTCTAGAACTCCCACAAGCGCCACCTGTTGGAAGTTGTCAAATTTTGAAGAAAAATATTGATTTTAAAAACCAAGCAAGTCAAGTTATTTTCAGGCAAGGAATTTGAATCCGTGATTATTTGTTCCTCATCTTCCTTTTTTCTTATCTATTTTAAAATTGTAAAGTCTTCCATTTTTTTTATGCCAAAGCAACCGTTCATTGGTTTTCATGTTCCTTTGTCAGCTTAACAGAATGCCGTAAGCTTCATATCATAATCTTATTTCACAACCAAGAAATCTGCTTTTATTTTAAGTTACCAGGTCTGGCATTCTTAGAATCGAAGTCAACAATTATACATATTATGGTAATTCAAATTTTTTTTTATGTTTCAAACAGGCTTAGTAGTTTCAGTTACATGAACTTCAAGCAGGCGGCAAAATCCGAGTACGCAATTTCTTAGACAAGCCTTGGGAGAATAATAGGGTTTTATTTTGAGAAATCTAAAATTGCAGTTAAAGTAACTACGCACGGCCGCGATAGTCAATCATAGCAAGGGAGCAATTCTCTCAAATTGTCGAAATTTTTCAAGCAAAGGTATTCTTTCGTTGGCCTTAAGCATTTTTAGAAGTTTCGTTCGATGTCTTATTTTGCACTCTCGGAATGGGAGTGCCATTTATTGGACCTTATTTGAAATGAAATTATCCACATGATTGGATTTTTTCGTGTGAAAATTATATGCAGCACAGGAAAGTACTTTTAATGTAAGAGAAAGAGACTTAGTCTTCAATGACACTACTCCTTCAGCAACTACGAGTAATGTGACAAAAAATCATTGAACAAAACGACTGTTGATGTATAGTTGAAATTCAGAGCTAATAAAAACTGGGATGGAAACCAACAAATAAAATTTATACTTTCAATGAAAATTTATTTAATTGAACTTATTATAATTAAATGCAGTAAACAAAACATGCATTTTTAGACCATCACTCCAAAACATGATCCAATAGCTCTTTTGTGCTGTAGTCGAATATCTGCTAATAAAGTTGCTGTGTCCAAAATTTCTTCGGCAGTATTTACTAGAAGATATGCCGACAATATCTTCTAACCTTGCAGAACGGAGTCCCAAAATGTAACAACAGTCGCACTGTCAACATCGTCCCCATATATGTCTAAAAATTCGTCCAAAGCATCACCTGGTATACAACCACCATCACAATTACAACCGAAAATGTTACAAGGTCCATTGCCACAATATTCTCCACTACCTGGTGGCTTACCATCGCCACAAGCTCGTACGGTACAAGCGCCGTTGATTAAATCGGAAGTAGCCGAAGAAATAGCTCCAGTAGCTCCATTGCCTGTTGGGTATGGTAGGTCCCCACCAAAATCTTTGCAAGACATATCTTTGCTCGATTTATAAAAGTCTATTCTTACTCTGGGACAACATTCAGAATGAATATAAGTCGGAAGCCACAAAAGTAATAGCAGTGAAATGGAATTCTTCATCGTAAGTTCTTTCTATTTGACTGCACTTGCACAAACTAAATCAATAATCATTATCCGTTTGATATTTAAACATTAAATTCCTTAAGAAAATCCAAAGAAAGTTGTATTGTTTGAAAGCCCCATATGCATTCTATTGGGGTTTTCACAACTTGTCGTATACCAGACAGTTGTATTTAAATAGAAGGAAATATTGCGTGATCATTGTGCTATCGATAAGAATCTCACAGCAAATATTAAAATGTTTTTTTTCGTACTCTTTCTCTAAACAATTCTCTCCTTCAAATAGGAAAATTAATGCAACACCAAAAAATGTTGTGTTTCACTTATGTAAAGAAAGTTTATAAAGCAATTAGACGATAAGAAATTACAAATAGGTATTCCAGGTTGTGAAAAACCCTTATGTATTTTAAGGGTATCACACAACTTGAAATTTCCTATTTAATTGTCGTCAGTAGAATTTCTCTAATTCGTTGCAAGGTTGAGATTAAATACGTGATACGCTTTAAATTGATGCTTTTGAAAATTAAGTATTCATGAGTTTAGAGAAAAAGTATGAAATACTAAATATTAATTAATAATTAAAAATTACATGCAGTTAAATTTATAATTGTGAAACTTTTTCGGGACGTGTTCGAAATTTTTCGTGTTGAATCCCTCTGGAAAGTCTCCACAATGTAAGTGTCTCTTGAGCAGTTTTCAAAATATAAGTTATATTGGAATAACGAGAAGTCCACCGTACACCATCAAACTGAAAGCATTTTGCAAGACAATTTCGGAAATTTTTTTTTTTGGTTGAACATAATGGTCGCGCATTTAAACTTTTTCAACATATCTTCGTCAATTACAGTCCGATCTTAAAGTATGATGCATCTGGTTTTTTTTTTTCGACTCAAGTAACCCAATTTTTTTTTTATTCAGTGATCAATGACATTAAGTACCCGTTCTAGTACTTACTCACCAGATCTCAGTTCTTGCCATTCTAATGTCAGAAGACTTGCTTGCACAAAATCATTAAACTTTTCCCGGGTAAGTGTTTCGATTGTTTCACCAAAACTATTTTAAAAAATATATTTAATTTTTTTTTTGCCGAACGTAGCCCTCTACGTCCCCTTATTAAGCTTTGCGTCATATCTTCGGTATTTACAGTCAGTAGGTACAATAATAATCAAATTATTGGGTTCGTAGAAAAAAAAAAAACTTTATTTGATAGCTTTCCTTGCTAAACTTAAATATTTTCATAGCTTATCCATGCCATTCTCAAAACACCGAGCGTTTTGTTCCTGTAGCACATGAATCTACCATGGCGGTCGCCGATGAACAACGAATAGGCCATATTTAATCCATACTTGAGAGCCACCAGATATATAGACGACTTTAATCACGTCAAAATGTGTTAGACTAAGATTCTATGCTTTTTATATCGAATTCGATGCCACTGCATGTGAAAAGTGACTTAACAAATTCACTAAAGTGGGTTACATAAGTTTTCCCAATATAAAAGTTCTTTCTGTGTTTTATTTAAATTATTAGAAGTGCGAATTAAATTGTACCAAATGGCGAGGTCCTTCTTTCATTTGATTTTACTCTTGCTTTTTTAATTCATGTTGTAGAAGTTGAGCTCTGGTGGGTACTTGAGATCAAAATTGGCTTTTGAGGCAAAATGCATCGAACTACATATTTGAAGATCCGATATGTCGAAAAATTTGTTAAGGCGACCCCTACGTTCGGCAAAAAAAAAATAAAATTTTTTTTATAAATAGTTCTAATGAATAATCGAAATACTTTCTTAGGAAAAGTTTAATGATTTTTTGCTAGCTCTAATTTTCTGACATTAGAGCTGCACATCAGGATGGTAGGAAATGAGATCTAGTGGGTAAGTACTAGAACGGGGTACTTGATGTCAATGATCATTGTAACAAAAAAATTGGTCTACTCGGTACAAAAACATTTATAAATAAAATTAAGATCGGACTGTAAGTGCCGAAGATATGGTGAACAAAAAAGAATTTTTTTTCAAAATTGCAGTGCAAAAATTCTTCGAATTTGATGGTGTACGGTGAACTTTTTTTTTCTTGTACCGTCTAATGTACATAGAAACAGCAGATAAAACTCGAAAAACATCGGCAAAATCGAAAAGTATCGTACTCGTATATTATGTAAAAATTTCAAAAGGATTTGCTGTGTACAAAACTTTTTGACTGACAAAAAACCATAATTTTGCTTACTGCGCCACCTATTAAAGCATTTTTGGAGCCCTGTTGTTATCAACCAAATTCAACATACATACATTTTCTAGGTCGTTCTCAAGTCGTGGCCCATAAGGGAGCATTAAATAAAAATTTTGACAGTTAAAAAAAATATTGTAAGTCCAGGTGAATGCCAAAGCTAAAATGCGCTTACATGCTGTTTTTGACTCTGTTTTCCTTTAGGTTTAACGAGCTGTAAAACCCAGAAAGTTACTCCAACATATATTTTTTATTAGCTCTAAGTATCATTGTATTTATTTTTTTGTACTTTTATTAATTTGGCTTAAGGTTACTGCACATAATACTTTGACCTGGACATACATTGAGTGAACTTTTGCTAGAGCTTATAACTAAAATTTTTTGTCTCTTTTGAACGGTCGTTCAATTTTTGAAGGACTTTCTCTTTCTTTAACACTTTCCTCTGCCTTAATCCTTGCAGTCTGAAATAAAGTTACGTGTAAAGGCACAAGTCAACGAAATTCTAGCGAGATATGAAGAGGACAACAAACAGAAATGTTGTGCTTTACTTATTGTTATGTTGTTTGTGTATGCGTGCTGTCTTTTGTGTGCTAATGTACGTAAAATATTTTGTTGTCATTCCCGTGCAAATAGCGGTTGGGCTGTGTTTATTTCAACACAGTTCATTGAACAGCGTCTTCTTTCCATGGTGGCATTGACACGTTCGCATTCTGTTTGTGTTTGTGTGTGCGTTGAATACCAGCACGATTATAAGACAAGCATTCATCTGTCTGTTTTCCTTTTCCTTACTATTATGTATAGGGCTGCCAGCATAACATTTCTATTTCTAAATGCAGCAACAAAAATGCATAGAATACAAAAAGCTTCCTGGCCTAGGCCCGAGAAAAATGTACCCCGAGACAGAAAAAAATTTATAATTTTCTCAAATGAATGCATTTGATTGACTGTTTAATTGGTCAAATCTTGTATTTGTTTGAAGACATTTGGTTAGAAAATGTAAATATTCATAAACCTTTATTTTGGTTTAGATTATTAGTCACTTAAAGTTCGAATTTGTTTATAGATCAAAAAATAATGAAATGATAATTTAAACTTTGATTTGGTTTCAACTCACTATTACATGAATTTTATATGGTTAGTTCCATTCTATGGGATATGACACTGTGAATGCAGAATTTGAACATCGCATGCAATATGTGAAAATACTTAACCATATATGTATGTACATATATATATGTATATTCGGGTGTGTCATTTTTGAGCAACTTTTTTCTTTTCAACTAAAAAACAGGCTAAAAACTTTCAGAAAGGTGAAAAAAGAAGCCTCTAAAAATTTGAGCTCTTAGTATTAACATTAAGTGGTGCCTGTTCCTAACTTTCCATTTTCTATATAAATAACATGGAAAAACAAATTTTTTTTTCTTATTTTTGTAACTTGACATGAGAGCATTGTAAAAATGAACTGAAAAATTATTTTATTTTTGTAGGATATTGAACGCCCTACAAAAAAAAATGCGTCAAATATGCTGGAAATTCGTCCATTGTACCGAATGTCCTGCCGGTATCACGCATGTATACTACCGTAGATCGAAAGAGGTTGTTTTGTCAAATGTCCACAGATATTTATTTAGTATTATACACTCATGTTATTAAAATATGACGAGTGTTACCATTTTAACAGGGTTACTCACCATCCAAAACTTATTTTCCGCTCACTCACTGTTAAAGTGTAATATTCAAGGTGAGCAAAGGTGAAAAAAAGATTCTCAAATTTTCCATGTATTTCCGTTACGGATATATTCGAAGCTTAGTGCCCCTATTTCAAATAGAAATAAAATTGTGAGGGCAACCCTATAAATACATTTTTAAATTCTTTGAGGTGACAACGTGCTTGATGACCTTGATGTTTCTTCATGTATCTGAAAAATATGCAATGTTTTTTTTTTAAATTGAATGACTTTGATTTCTTACAAGGCTTGCATATTAATTCAAAACCATTACTTTTCTTTATTGTCTTCGCTAGTATTTCGAAAGATGTCGCAGCTGATGTTTTTCTTCCCGAGCCCTTCAAATGGTTCTTTGTTTCCGGTTCCTTTGTTTTATTGAAGGTTGGTGCTCTGTTAAATGATGCAAATGGTCGTTCACGTTTTGAACTGCGGACATAAATGTTTCCAGCACAAGGCAAGATATGTAGTGATGGGTGTTGTCTCTGTGTAGAAGTGAAAATAATCGCTTAAGTCCATTTGTAACTTAGGAACTGTAACTGTGTTGATTTTGTTGTTCTGTCTGTGTTTTTAAGTAAAAGTGTAACTGATGGAGTGGTGTGGGTGTGTGACTATTAATTTCTTTTGTCTGTGTTTCTCAATGCTGCTGTTTATGTTGATGTTGTCGTTACTTAAAGTGCATTGACAATAAGCTCCGGTAAAGTCAAATAAAGAACTGAAATTTGATTATAAATAGAAATGTGATAATGTCAAAAGAGCAAATAAATGGTCAAGATGAGGGAGCAGTAACTAAAAGTCTGGAGGATAATAATTTCATTATAGTCGTATATATATTACACTTGAATATTATAAAAATGCTAAATGGTGTGTGCTATTGAAGAAAGCTTAGGTTTCGTTTGTCGATCTTGACAAATGAATTTATTACTTCGCTTAGTTTCGTGATTTTCATAAAGTGACTACACACACCTTTGCTCAAAACTTTTTCATAATTGATAAAGAATATTGTCGACAATTTCTGGCAAGCATACCTTCTTTTGCGCATTAAATTTCTTGTAAAGGCTACCTGCTAGCGTATTTTGTATTCCATACAAAAGTTTTAATGAGCTGCATTTTGTCGAAAATTCAGATTTTTTGCTTTTATGACGAATGATTCTAAAGCTGAATGTTAATTTTTCGCATTACATTTTGGACTATGGTGTACAGGGTTGAAAATTTGAAAACATTGAACTAACGGCCTTTCCAAAATAATATTATTTTTCCCTTAAGTGGTGAAATGGGAAATTATTTATCGTCATTTTTGAATAATTTTTGACTTAAGTGAAATTTTCGAAATTGAATTTCCGTGATTTTATAACATTTTTCGATAATTTTTCGAAATATTTGACAGTTGTCGACTTTTACGGCACACTTAGACTTTTTAACATAAATCGACATTTTTCAAATTAATCGAATATCGAAACTATCGAAATTCATCGACATTGTTTGACCCTTGCTGATTTTTCGATATCAATTGAATATCAATATCATTCGAAAAATTTCAATCCCTCGATACTTTTGCTTGCGCTTATCTGTGCATTTTTTGGGTCTTATGTTTGGGCTTTAGTTCGAGAAATTGTATGTACTTACTATACTTTGAAAGCGGCTCATTTCAAGTGTAACCATGATATCCAAACCTTTTACTTTTTCGGAGTTTTATCAAGCTAAGCTTACGGCTGCTCTCTTGCAATTGGGGTCCATTCATTAGGCAAAAAAAAACATGAGTGCAGTTCACACGTGGTATGTTTCATTAAAATGATAAAAGTTGATGGGATGTAGAATAGGTACACCAAGGTTTTGGGAGTTAATCAGCGAATTTCTTGAAAAAATTTAAAAAAAACAATTTTTCCACGCTTAGCTGATAGTTTTAGATCACTCTGCTCAATGAGTACTTTCATTTGATATATCATTTACTGCTTTAACTATTTTAGATGCCGTCAATTTTTATTATTTTAATAAACATTTTCGTCTCATTCTATCGCAGCTTAGATTTCTGAAGATTTTTTTTTTGTTCTGTTGAATTGCGTTTATTGATTTGTGCTCTTTCATTGCGTCCACGCAATAGACATAAAATACGCTAATGCAACAGCATTTCATTGAGTGGGCCATGCCATTATTCAGAACACATGCAACCAAATTTCAAAGCTCTTTGAACGCACGAAGTCGTTCGTGTCGACTCTTGCACGATTTCCGATCAGTATTCGGTAAAACGAACTGAGCGGCTGCATAAACGTACGAATAGAAAGCAAGCAGCGTAAATCTCTTTGCTATGGCGAGGATTTGGTAGTCGATCAGTGCATTGCCTGACAAAATTGAAAGAAATAGAAAATCTTTCCATGCTTATACCTCAGCGTTTGGTTCTCGAACCTGATAGCACTCTGCTCGATGAGAGCTTTAATTTGATATTTATTGCTGTAGCTATTCTAGATCCTAATTTAAAAATGCGTTGCATGTTTTGCGCTTCATATTTTGCGTTTCATTATACACACCTGATTTTTCAAACCCCTCACTAAAGAAGTTTCACTTCAAAATTGCACTTACTAAATATTAATCGTTGGTCTGTAAAAGTAATATGCAACACAGGAAGGTAAGTTTACGTTAAGTGGAAGGGACTATGTCTTTTCCGTCTCTTCCTTATTAGCAACTACGAGTGTGTAGAGCTTAGTGTAGGAGGATTAGAGCTCATCACGTTATTATTAAATAGATCATCCATTGTTGGAGAACCAACATCAAAGTGTTTCGCGTATGAAACATAAGGAAGAGTTTCTAGCGATTGCTGTTGAAGGTAAAAAAAAAAAGTTTTTTTGTGTCACCCAAAATTTTCGGGACGTCACTTGCTCCGATATTTGATAATTATTTTTTGTTATGTTTCACTGTTTCTGAAAATGATTACACAAAATTATAACTAACATAACAAGAAAACAGAGCACCAGCCGGGCAACATTCACACCGTCCTTTGCTTATACCCATATAGATATGTAAATATGTATCGATATATGAAGTTATATTTCAATTAAATAGGGTTCGACTTATTAAATGCGTATGCTATGGGCAGCTTAATGTACCAATCCACATTTTTCTTTAAGTAATAATAAATAGATTTGTCATTATATTCTAAAAGAATTTCCTGCTCTGAGCTGTTTAATACTGAGATAAAAACCCACAAATAAAATTTATTCTTTATATAAAAAGTTTATTTGATTGAATTTATTTTTTATTAAAGATATTAAGTTAAATATGTGTTTTCAGACAATTATTCCAATATATGATCCAATAGCACTTTTGTGCAAAATTTTAATTGAATGTGAATTGTCATTTAAGGCCGTAGTAGAACATCCACTAATCAAGCTATCATCTCCGAAGTTTCTTCGGCAGTATCTACCAGAAAATATACCGACACTTCCGGGAACTTTTAATTCTTTGCCTTTGCAATTTTCCTGCGAATACAACATTAAATTGTTGCTAATCTTCAAATGAGCAGACGATATACGATCCTTCCATTCACCCGATAAATTGATACATTTTTCATCACAATCACATATTTCGACCGATTCACCTTTCCAATTGTCATCTTCGAAAAGTTTAACGCAGCAAGATTTCTCATGATATTTCAAGGAATCCAAAAATGTATAAGTAACACTTTGGACAGCGTCACCATGTACACGCATAAATTCGTCCTTCGGATTACCGGGTATACAACCAAAATAACAGTTACAACCGAAAACGTTGCAAGGTCCACGGCCACAATAATGTCCACTAGCTGGCGGTTTACCATTGCCGCATGCGGCAATGGTACAGGCACCGTTAATTAAATTGCCAGTAACCTCAGAAATAGGAACAGCAGCTCCTCCATTCCCTTTTGGGTATGGCATGGTACCGCCAAAGTCTGTGCACGATATATCTTTATTCGTCTTGTAAAAATTTAGGGTTACTTTTGGACAACATTCAGAATGAATGTAAGTCGGTAGCCACAAAAATAATAGAAGTGAAATGGAACTCTTCATCCTAAGCTACTTCGATTTGAATGCAATTGCACAAACTGAATCAATAATAATTTTCCGTTAGTATTTATATATTCATTTTGTTGTTAACCTCTACCCTTTCCATAATAAAATCTCAAGATGCAGAATGCAGCTATCGCAAAAAGAGCAAATGTTATCTTGCTATTGAGTGAACTATTCTGTGACTGACTTTTCAGATCAATAACAGATGACTAATTATGAAACATATTTATATTTCATATGTTGCAAAATATTGAAACTAAATTCTAATCAATTGTTTTTGCTCATCAAATTGAACTGCGCATGTACTCAGTAAAATTGAAAAGTGAGTACCGTTTTTTGCTCATCAAATGGATCGCTTTAATAGTGACAAAGGAATAATGTGATACACAACCCATCACGCGTATTAAACTGAATGCAAGTAACCTCACGAAATATGAATGGAATTAGACAATGGGGCGTTACACCTCTTATATAACGAACTGATTTTGGAAGCTATATCTTAGCATCTATAATTGTGAAACTTCATAAATGGATGAACAGTGATTGTACCAAGCTACTCGCTTAATATGAACGGGATTAGGGAAATGAGGTGTGGCTCCTCCCATACAACAAAAGTACTTAAATTGTCGTCCTCGGTATTTTTATCGAGGATCCAATTATCAGCGAAAAATGTGGGTTGTACAACTGGGTGTATGCGGGTGCAGCTGGTATATAATAATATCTTTAAATAGCTTTCAAAGGGAAAATCGTCACAGGCCAGTGATAAATTTTTTCAATCAGTTGGAAAGAGAGTACCTTTTGCTCACAAAAACATTGGGAAAGAAATTATGCTCTAGCAAAAAATAAAAGTCAATGATTCTTAAAAAAAAAAAATCTACATTTTCTTGTGAGCCAAGAGCGGCAAAGCTTTAAATCATCTCCTGGGTAACGCTGACTTAAAGCACTCCTGTATCTACATCGATATTACAAAGGTTAGAGAAGAGCATAGTGAATGACGCATTAGCGATTTCCAAACAACCTTTCGTGACTTTTGTCATTAAAAAATATGATAACATTAACGTTCTTAGCGAGATTAATACAAAATCTGAATTAAAAAACTTAATAAAATTACTAAAAACATACCCCTAATGTTTAGCCGTGTATGTTTTCAAAAATAATCCATGTACTGACGAAAGAAGGGGGGTCGACTGACTTCCCATAAGAATTAGTCCTCAATAGAATACATCACAAGCGTCTATACATCGATCAGCTATCTAGGCAGCGTATGCAATGAGTGTCTTTGTACAACTTTTCAATTTTTGTTTTTGTAATTTTCTATTTTGCAAAATATGAATCAATAACAACAATACGCAAAAAATCGAGCTACTGTCGAAAAATGTCTCAACACATTTGATTTCATGCTTGTTATCGATGGGCAATGTAGGTTGCGATCGCTCCCATCGAATTTTGTTTTTTGGATTTTTTTTATGATTAGCGACTTCCAGCTCCTTTACTTAGCTCTTCTGGCCATGCCTGCCATAAAGTATTACTTAGTTTTATAAAATAAAACAAATACAAAACCAATATATTTTATGTGTGTGTAGAGAATAAAATATCAATGACTTTGGTTAAACATTCGCTCACTATTTTTGTTTGTTTTTCAGCTTAAAACCAAACAAGAGATCTATATTGACCGAATTTCAATATAAATGCACTTTTGGATCGATAAACGTTCACAAGCATGTGGCTTCGGAAGAGCACGCGTTTCGGCCTCATTATCAGGGTCTGGCAGTGGAGCTGGACTTGGCTTTGCACATCCACCGAGAAGAATAAGTGGATATAAATCGTCATCATCATCAACATCTTCCGCGCATCCATCTGTTCATAGACAACAGCAAGCACAGCAACATCATCAACATCATCAGAACCACCATCAACATCACCAACAACAGTCAAACTCACATAGTTCGGCAGTGATGACAACAACAGCTGATTGCCATGCTAGAAATTATCATCAACGTGGAATAATTAATAATAACAATGTTACTAATAATAGCAGCAACATATACGCACAACACCAACAGTTGCAGCCAACTGTACAGCCACAGCAGCAGACATTAGCGCACAACATGAACAACAACGCCCACCTACAAATGCAACAGCAACAACAGAGCAATAATTGTCCCATAAATGGTGTCAACAATAGCCGTAACTTTAGCACCAGCAACACAAGTACGTACAACCTTAATAACAACAATAATACGTACAACGTTAGCACCAGCAACAATGGCTGCAGCACAACATATTCGCCAACGAACACTCAACTGCCAACAGCAATATCAACAAACGCATCTAGCACTGCAACAACCACTGCTATGCTTACAGGCGCCGGCACAATTGTCCCTGTGACGACGAACATTGTAGGTACGGGCGTAAGTGGAGGTCGCTCTGGCCGCCACCAACATCGCTCCAGTCAATATCCAGCAATAAATATGAGTAATCAGCAACAAGCCGCTGGTCAGCAACACTATGATACGCGCAGCTATCATCACCCGCAGTTTGGTAACATGTCGGTGCGCCATTATCAATATGCTGCAGGAGACAACAATAGCAACAGCAATGCTGCCAATGCTGCATATGTGAATCCCAGCACATCGTCTTCACCGTTACAACAAATACAACAAAATAATGTGCGTGCTACTGCGGCTGTCAGCAATTCACATCCACAATTTAGTGCTGTGGCCACACAGAGTGGACATGTTATGGCAACTGCACCGGCAGCTGTTATACATGACTACCGTGGTGGTACTGCAACAGGTAGCTATGTGCAGCAGCAACATTTGCATTCGCCATTACAGCATGTATGTAGGTAAGTGCCACATTTAATGAGATGGTATCGGCGATAAACTGATTTCTGAAACAAATCATAGGCTTTACTTTTTCTTGTTTCTTATGGCTGTAAGTTGGAGATGGCTTTTACCACACCATGACTTTTATTTTATAAAATAAAGTAGCCTTCCAGCATCCTCGATCCCGAGCTAGTCCACTCCATTTTTTGAAACGAAGATTCGTTCTATTGCATTAGTCCAAAACTACAATAGATGTCTGAGCTACCATCTTCCGACCTCGAACAAGTTGTCATTTGAAGAATTGTTGTCTACTCCAAGGTATCTACCTCGATAGACGTTGGCTTGTTAAATGTGCTCTATTTGACCTTGTTGATTATCAGTCCAACTTATTTCGCTACATCTTCAATCTGAACAAAAGTTTTACATAGGGATTGTTGGCACGTAGCCTTTCGTATGTATTCCCACTAGTTGTGAGTGCGGGCCGGAATATTTTTCTGGCCCGCGAGCCTTTCTTTTCGGGCGACGGGCTAGGGCCTTCCAAGAAACCCGAGGAGGCACGGAAAAACACGACATAAAATATATTTTTCAAGCAAACAAGGTTGCAAAGGAGGAAGTAGTAGCTGATTTGACGTCACAATGCTTTTAAATATCGCACTGTCTAAGTGATTTCAACTAATTTGTGTTAGTTTTTTTAGGGTTTGATTTAATTGTGTATATTGAAAATAATTTTGTAGAAATACTATATTTCGAAATGAGATGTGCAGTGTTGAACTGAGGCAAATTTTGTTTTGAATGTAGCAAGTTTTGGATTTTATCATTAGGGTCCACACAATCCTTCATGTTGTTGTGTTAATCGAAAGATAATAAAATCATAAAAAACAATTTTTTTTGAAATATAATGTGTTGTTTTTTAGCTTCCGGTGAGACTTTCTCGCTGACTGAAGCTGATGATGCTGGACTAAAGTCCTAGTTTCCTCTTTTTTCGTAAGATTCTTTTTTCATTACTTCTTCCGGCACTGTACTCCACGCTACAGCTTCCTTAGGCTAAGCTATTTTTTGAAACATAGTGCTATATTGCTCCCTTAGGTTATTAGCAGTAGTATCTGCAAGCTTATTTCCAAGTTGTTCAGCTAAGCATTCTTGATAGTCTCAAATTATCTCTGATGTTATTGATATTCTCAGTTAATATTTTCTGTTCTGAGAAGAGTGCACTTTCTTATTATTCGGGAGTCGAGATGAAAGCAAGCGGCAAGCAGGTAATGGGTAGAGTCGACAATTGCGCACATCAATGATTAAGTGCCTTGATTAACGTCACTAACAAATTTAAATGCCGATAAGCAGACTTCATTATTTGTGTTAGGTTCGGACATGGACAATGTGTTGATTACTGCGATGAGCAACACAAATTAAAGCTAGAGGTGTCATCTTCGGCAAGACCCATGCCACCCATGTTCAATCCCATGAGGTATGTTTGATTGTGTATCCTGTTTACCGTATTCTATTCAAATTATATCGCTTGCTTTCCACGTAATCGATATCTCCACAGACATCAAGACAGACAGACAGACAGAAAGACAGACATACAGACAGACATACAAACAGACATACATACGGACAGACAAAAACAGACAGATATACAGACAGACATACAGATAGACATACAGACACACATACAGACAGACAGAGAGACTTAAAGACAGGCATACAGACAGACAGACAGAAGTACAGACTCACATACAGACAGACAGAGAGACTTAAAGACAGACATACAGACAGACAGACATACAGACAGACAGACAGAAGTACAGACTCACATACAGACAGACAGAGAGACTTAAAGACAGGCATACAGACAGACAGACATACATACTTACAGACATACATACTTACAGACATACATACATGCAGATGGGCAGACAGACAGACAGACTGACAGACTGACTGACTGACATACAGACAGACACATAGACTGACATACAAGCAGTCTGTCTGCACATACTTACAGACTTACATACATACAGACATACAAACATACATACAGACAGACAGACAGACAGACAGACAGACAGACAGACAGACAGACAGACAGACAGACAGACAGATAGACAGACAGACAGACAGATAGACAGACATACAAATAGACATAAAGACAGACATACAGATAGTCAGACATACAGACAGACACACAAACAGACATGCAGAAAGATATACAGACAGGCATACAGACAGACATACAGACAGACATACGGACAGAAGTTCAGACTGACATACAGACAGGCAGAGAGACATACAATCAGACAGACAGACAGACATACAATCAGACAGACATACATACTTACATGTATGTCTTACAGACATACATACATACAGATAGGCAGACAGACAAACAGACAGACTGACAGACAGACAGACAGACAGACAGACAGACGGACAGACAGACAGACTGACAGACAGACATACAGACAGACACATAGACTGACATACAAGCAGACAGACATACATACTTACAGACATACATACATACAAACATACATACATACAAACATACATACAGACAGACAGACAGACAGACAGACAGACAGATAGACAGACATACAAATAGACATAAAGACAGACATACAGATAGTCAGACATACAGACAGACACACAAACAGACATGCAGAAAGATATACAGACAGGCATACAGACAGACATACAGACAGACATACGGACAGAAGTTCAGACTGACATACAGACAGGCAGAGAGACATACATTCAGACACACAGACAGACGGACATAGCTATATCGACACATGTGATGATGCTGAAATACATTTTCCGTATAAGGGGCGTGTCAGGTATCAAAGTGAATGTGGGGTATAAAACTAACTGTATGGTTTATTTGTTATTTTTCTTTAATAAAAATGCACAATCTCTTTTTATTCTTTTTTAGTGGTATAGCGCATGCCGAAGATCTTGAATTAAGTGGCACCATGCCTATGGGACCAATACATACACGCCCAATACACAGTCATCATGATACACAACGTAATATGTCCAATGGCAATATGCGAGCAACTATAACACACAACGGTATAATTGATGATGCTGAAACCCAACCCATGTTATCACAATTGAAATGTGGCATGTGGGCATCATTCGTATTGGCTTCGGTGTTTGTAGCTGGTGCAAAATTTTATTTCGATAATCAAGGCACAGGACTGGAGGTTATCATATTTTGCGCCTTTTCAGCTACTTTTTTCCTAGCAGCTTGCACCGTGTCATTGTGTCGTCTTCCAAAAGGACTGGTTACAGCACGTCATATGAGTGGCAACAATCGTGGACTCTTGAGCAATAGCCAAGGCGGTGGTGTTAGTAGTGGACCAACTGGTGTCAATGGCAATAGTCATCAACTATTTGGACAATCAAATGATCAACGTTTGCATGAAATACAGGAACGCACAGCAGCCGCCCAGGCTGGTCCTCCACCATATCACATAGCGATTCTTCTACCGGAGAATATCAAAGAAGTGATGGCGGTGTCCGACGAATCACCACCACCGTCATACGATAAGATTCTCATCTAATAATGTTAAGTAAAATGTAACCAATGTGTATAGGATTAACATTAGGGCTCTTGGCTACGAAGCAAAAATTAGAATTTTATTTTCTCTTTATTAATTATAAGTATCTATAGATTTGAAGTAGTTTTTCATTTAACAAATTGAGTTGCATTCGTGAAATTTGCTTGTTTGACTTGTAGTAGCTATTTTCAACACCTTTCTGGTAGAAATAAGGGTTCTGTAATATGAGACTTGTGAACAGCTGTCCAGGAAATGGATCGGGCTTGCACTCATGATAGGGCTTATGCATGCGGTCTGGATTAAAGGTTTTCTCGCCGGAGTCTCATTAAGTAGCTGGAGAGCTCACTTCCGATTTACAGATACCCATGCAGGACAAATTTATGTGGTCACCGAAATTGGTCGAAGTCTTGTCCAATGGAAGTTTTATCCAACCATATGCTAAGATAACCACGTCTGATCATTAAAAGCAATGCACGATCTCCATACTTTGGTGATATTTGCTTTGCTACATATTAACAAATTGTTTACCAACCCAATGTGCACAAAAACGGATGCGGATCCGTAACGGATCCGAAACGGACGTCATAAATGGAAGAAAACCGGAATCCGCTTTTTCGTATCCGTAACGGATCCGAAACGGACGTCATAAACGGAAGAAAACCGGAATCTGCTTTTTCGTATCCGTAACGGATCCGAAACGGACGTCATATACGGATCCGTTTCGGATCCGGCAAAGCGGACGATCCTTCCGTTTTTTTGAGAGGAATTTCATGCGACAACGGATCCGAAACGGAATCCGTTTCGGATAAACAGTCCGCAGGAAGGGATCCGTAACGGATCCGAAACGGATCCGTTTGACACATTGGGAAGTAACCAGTATGCACTTAAGTAATGGTTGTCTTAAACGTGTTGTTATGAACATTTTCTGAGTGAAAAATGAAATAAATAAATCGAAATATTTTGACAATCTTGACCTCATATGTACTAAATATTACACTTTTTAAAGAGAAGTTTTGGTACTAAGGATTGTCTTTCAACTGACTGGTATCTTTTTAAATTTTAAATAAAAGACATAAGCTTTATGAAATCGTTATTTGCTTTTATTGGAAATTAAAGTACATTAATTCCAGTTAATAATGATAAAGAATGTTGATCAAGTGATCTGCTCTGCTCTGCTATTTCGGCAGTCGGTCAATTGCCAAAACTTTGAATAACTTTTTCGCATAATGATGGTTCAATTAGTGACATCTGCTCGATGATTTTGTCTTTGAGGTATCGAACAGTCTGTTGACGAAACCCCATAAGAACAAATCCAATGGTGTTAGATCACATGATCCTGGTGGCCAAGTCTCGTCTGCTCTTCGAAAAATAAGATTAAAATGAGTTTTAATAATGAAAGCAAGTTGTTCACTCCATCCATTTTAACTAAGCGGAATGCATTTATATCATTCCTGAAAAAACATTTTTGCAATATGCATAGTCAATCAATTTCATTGTAGAATTTCCCCAACATGCAGCAATTTTCGGTTTAGAAAGAGTTTTTGGGTCCATTAAACGTACTCCAAACTGAACCATATTTAAAACGGTGTTTATTTAGCCCAAAACGAAACTTTTTATATATGGTACCGGAAAAGCCTATGATGAATATTTTTGATCCGCATCTCGGTATGGTGCTAAATAAATATGCATTTTAATTGTAATCAATTTGTATTGTTTTTGATCAAAAAGTAGCGGGAATTAGTAAATAAAACAAGTTTGTGTTAGTTTTTGATCAAATTTAGTATATGTCTTTCAAAATATCATCAATCTGAAGCAACACACATGCGCTAACGCTTAGCCCAATCATCCATGCATTTTTGGTAGGCCGAAATTGGGAGGTACTTCAGCACCTTCATCGCGTTTCATTTCAAAGATCCAAATCATATTCCACGAAGGGTAATTTAAGTCGAGGGAAGAGAAAAAACTCATATCGGATATAGGAAAGTCAAAGAGCCATATCGGATAAAAATGGTACCTGGTCAAAGATATTTACGCTGTGTTTGCTCAAAAAATCTGTCACAATACGCGCTTTGTGCGACGACGCATTATCGTGGTGCAAAAGTCTTACTGTTCTCGGCCCACAAATCAGACCGTTTGCGGAGCACTGCATCTCTTAGCTTTAGGACGCTAAGGTAATACTCCTTGTTGACCTTTTCATCCGCAGAGAAGAACTCATAATGAACAACACCTCGGTAATCAAAGGAAACTGTTAGCATAACCTTGAGCAACCACTTTTGAACGCCTTACACCATTCGCATGCTCTTGTTTTTGATAAAGCAGACTCTCCAAAGGCTTTATGCAACATTTTCAACAATACAGCGCTAGCAAATTCCATTCAAAATATTGATAGATATAAAATAAAGAAAAGAGATTCTTGCACAAAACACAAAATTTCAAGGAAAATCTTTGCTCATAAAAATTGTTCATGCTAAAATGGGATAAGACACTTGTGCACTTTTGATCTCTGTGCAAACGACGTGTCAAAAAACGTATGGAAAGTTTTTTGAACAAACATTGCAAGTTTGCACAAAAAATTGGTCGCGCAAACTTGCGCTGCTAATTGTGCAATTGTTGTCACTCTCTTTTCCCATACGATTCTCCCCGCAAAAATTTTATTATTTACAAATTTTGTATTTGTCACTCTTTTCCGATACGATTCTCTCACAAAAAATGACAAACTATCACAAATTGCACAAAATATTCGAAGGGGCATTCATGACATACATCGCGCAAAGTTGTTTATTTGCACAACTGTGCAAACCTGCGCGTTTATATGAACAGCTGACAAACAAACACTAATTATCTGATCACACTCAAGTTACACACAGATGTCAGTATAGGGTATACCAACAAGAAAAAAAAAAGTAACCGAATCAGTCGAGAGCGGTTAATTTAAATTACAAATTCCAGGTACTTTTTCATCATACTATACGAGTATATATATTTCCTTTCATAAGATTCCTTAGTCAACGTTTACACGAGGAAAGTCCTGAGAGAAAGTTTCCCTGTTTGTAGGCAAGAAGGGAAAAACGAAAGGTTGGTGTACAGAATTTGTCGTACCCGCAAATTCCCTTTTCTTTTATTCGTTAGCTGATATTATGCTTTGAATTTACGTTTGCTGTGGCGGGTCGACGCAGTAATTGCTTTGAAATTTTGTTGCACAAAGAAATTCTAGTTTTCGTGTATAAACGCAAAACAAATTCACAAAACAGAATAGACAAGAATTTCTGTTATAACGATTTTATAAGCAGCTGCGATTTTCTCCAAAAAGTAAATTTTTTGTTTCTTTAAAGTATGGGAGAGTTGTAAAACTTTATAAGTATCCAGCGATATGAATAAGGCTTTGATTTATTACTCTGAAGATTTCTTTCTGTAATATATATTTAAATAATAAACAATTACTTTCGCATAAGTATAGAAGCTGTCTTAAATTATGTTTTGTGATATAAGTAAATAAACATATACAAATTAAAAAATTGCTTTAAAAGTAAATATTTAAGTAAACATATTTCCATTTCGCAATTTGCTACTGTATCTGCCAAATACAATCTGTGCATAATATACATATATACTATGTAAAACCAAAAATTTATCAAATATGGCGAATCTTATATAAGTTTATATACATCGTTTTTGAAAAAAAAAGCAAAATCATTTTCGTAATATTTTGTCAAAAATGCCCAGCGCATTTGTAAAGGAATTTATAAAAGTTATATCTTTACGGTATAGCTATATCTGTTTTGTATTAAATGAAAGTACTCGTATTGCAAACTGACTTGATCTACTCTAAGTTTTGTATAGTGTTATAACCAAGATTATCAACTTCTACATTATAAAAATGAATATCTTATACCTACATAGCTATACAAATAAATAATTTAAAAATAAATCTTTTTCTATCTTATTACGAGTAGGTGAAATAATTTTAAAGAAAACGATACAACCAAGCGGATACCCATTTACCAAATTATTTAAAGGCCAATATTTTTAAGAAGAAATATGCATATGTTACATTCTAGTGATTTTATTTATAAATGGCGTGTATTTAAATGAACTGTGATTTATTCAGCTTTGTGCGGTGATTGAATTAATCGCGAGCGTCGTTAAACTCAGTTTTAGCAGTGAATAAATGAATGGAGCGCACTTTCATACTTTTGAGTGGCGAAAAAGTGCATGAAATCGATTATGCAGTGAATAATGATGAGCTATGACTTATCAATTTTCGAGCGGTGGAAATTATTGTTTGAGCGGCAAAGACTATATTGAATGGTGAAAAAAATCTGAATTTTCAGCTAAGCTTACGACTGTATTTCTGCATAGAAAGCAAAGTTAGTGAGTGGACTTCGGCCGCAGCGCAAGATATACCACACACCATCTGATAGCTTTAGCACCGGTTTCGCTAGCCACAGTACATCTGCTTTGAGTCTTTGTTTTAAGTCCAGTAGTATATCTAATACCGATTCTGCTTGCACAGTACTACTGTATTAAAATTTGTATGTTTGGGCAGACTTCAGTATTAAATAGGATTTAAAGCATATGCTATGTTAACACTGGATTTCTTAGTTACAGTGCTTCTGAATTAAATATATTTTCCCGCTCGATTCCGTTCAGTTCTTATCCGATCAAAATTCACATCATATAACGCCGCTCAGATATCATTTCTACTTTAAATTTCTTCACTGCTAAAGTCTTTTTTCACCACTCATTTAAGTAGTTGCCTTTAAAAATTAATTAAAAGAAATTAATTAAATTTACAGTTACGAGTATATATACTATGCATAAGTATGTAAGAATTAAATCTATTTAAACTTATCAATCGCATGTAATCGTTGAAAATGAGAAAAGATAATAAAATTAATTTAAGATAAATGAATGCACACCGTGTTACAGAATTTTTTTGGGAGTTATTTTCTTTTGTGTAAGTGGGCTATTGCCTATAGGTCAACCGGAATGATTTGGTACGGAGACTTTGAAAATTTCATCAAATATTCGAGCTACAGAATATTTGAATTTAATATTGAAACAAAGAGTTTTTTTTTAATACATCCCAGATTAAAAAAATCTTATACAAATATTGGAATTAAAACGAAATTTTTTTGAGTTAACGTGTAAAAAAACATTAGTGTAACGTTTGGTGACAAAAAAGTCCCCATCGTTGTCGCTTCCATACCAACTATAGTAACGTAACCGGATAAAATAATGCAGGAAAAATTTGATAAAACTTTTACAAGTGTACAAATATGAAACCGGTAATTTTTTATTCAAAAAAACACGTTCATTTTGCGAAAATAGTTCCAAATTTAATCTTCAAAGTAATTCCCCTCGCTAGCTACACATATTTTCCATCTTTCATGCAATTTATGGATTCCTCGCCAAAAAAATTCTTTGTTTTTTGAGGCTATCCATTCATCGTGCCATTTTTGCACTTCCTCGTAAGAATTGAAGTGCGAATCGTTGAGTGCGTGTCCCATCGATGAAAAAAAATAGTAATCGGATGGCGCCAGGTCCGGTGAGTACGGCGGGTGCGGCAGGGGCTCCCAGTTGTACGATTCTACCAAGTTTTTATTGACCGCTGCTCGATGTGGCGATGCGTTGCCATCTTGGAATACAATTTTGTCATGGCGAAGTTGAAATTCGGGCCTCTTCTGACGTATAGCACGGTTCAAAGCGATCAATTGTTGATGGTAACGTGCACTAGTAACTGTTTCACCTGGTTTTAGAAGCTCATACCAAATAACACCAAGCTGATTCCAGAAAATACACAGCATTGTCTTTCGGCCGAAGCGATTTGGTCTTGGCGTTGATTTGGGTCGTTGGCCGGGGCTCAAATATGATTTTTTTCGTTTGTTGAAATAAATCCACTATTCATCGCCAGTGATGATTCGATGGAGAAAACCTTTTCTGTTTTGCCTGGCGAGCAGCAATTCACAAGCGGTTTTTCGGTTTTCTTGCTGCCTGTCGGTCAGTTCACGTGGCACCCATCTACCGACCTTTAAAATCTTTCCAATGGCCTTCAAACGCAAGGAAACGGTTTGTTGTGTCACATTAAGTTGTTCAGCGAGCTGTTGTTGCGTTTGACCATCATCTTCGTCCAATAATGTTAGCAATTCGGTGTCTTCAAACTTTTTCGGTGGCCGGCCGCGCTCCTCATTTATCACATCAAAATCACCACTTTTAAATTTATTGAACCACTCATTGCACTGTGTACGACCAAGAGCATGCTCGCCGTAAGCTTCAACAAGCATTCGATGCGATTCAGAAGCGTTTTTCTTCAAATGGAAACAAAAAATCAATGCTTCCCGCAAATGAGAGTTTTCAGGCACAAAATTCGACATCTTTACGAGCGGAAAAAATGCGTTGTTGTATGAAACTTGACAAATTGTGAACTGAATATTGTTGACAGATGACAGAATGAACAATTAAGACATTTGGTGCGGTTCGGAAGCTCATACATATACGGCTATCGACCGCTAGATGTCATTACCGGTTTCATATTTGTACACCTATACTAAAAATAAGATAGGTCCTCACTTTCACATCCTAAAAACCATCACCATCCATCAGATATTTCCAATTATTTTTAAAGAAAATCAGATATGTATGGCAGGGCAGGGCCAGTTGAGCATAGGGGCAAGTTGGGCAATCGAGATATCTCGCAAACTATACACCGTATGCATAGGCATCGTATGGTGGAAAGAAGGAGTCGCGGGAGGGGTAATCACCACGCGATCGCTAGTGGCGGCTGGACAAACGAGTGAAGCGCCCGTGCGTTTTGTTTATTTTGTGACCAATAAGTAAAAACGTCGTTTATCGCAAGTTTTCGTCTGTATTAGTCAATTGTTATCTGTTTTCAATCAGGTAAGTGTTAATCTTCCAGAGAATTATTGTACTTTTAATATGTAGAGAGATTCTGGGTATAATTCTTACGATTTTCTTATAACCTCGCTTTTGTGTTAAAATTCCGGGTTGAGGTTAGTTGAGCTATAATTGCTCAACTTACCCCACGACTCAAACAACTAAAGTAATGAATGTTTTATTTTTTGTTAAGATACGGACTTACAAGAGGAAGACTACAAGATGTTCTTACCCTACGCTATATGGGTAATAACATAAACCTTTAAGTCTGATTTTAAACACAAAAAGACTGAATCTAATGCTGAAGTAAGTCTTAAGATACGTTAATGTTTTGTTGATTCTAGTTTTGGGTAATTATTCAAAGAAAATTACTTCAAGTTTTGTTGTTCTGCCACTAAAAGACTATAAATAAAGAGCTGATTGTCAAACACATATTTTAATTCATTTCTAGTCAACATTGAACCCATGGTTTAGTTAGACATCCTCAGTGCTCAACTTGCCCTATGCCCTTGCTCAACTTAAATCACCTATGGGGTACATTGATCGTACTTGACTTTCTGCATTTAAACAGCTGTAGCTCTTAAATTTGATTTGTTACAGAAAAATTACTATGGACACTTTTGCTAAGGGATAAATCTATCAAGCCGCATAACAACTCATTGAGACTTATTATTGAGGAGCTATATCCGCTCAGGTGAAAAATTACTCAACAAGCCCTGCCCTACCCTACTCTATCCAGTTACACTGTAGCTAAATTTCCAACGTTTGAAAAGACACACAAAAATGCCGAGACACGTCAACTTATTTTTCGGTCGTAGAATGTAGTGGCATGCTCAGTTTTTCCCAATCAGATCAACATCTCGAGATATTCGCGATTAAAATTTAAACCCTTGTTGTGAAATATTTTTCTTATTTTTGGAGAAAAGAATTGAATAATAATTATCAAATAAAATTATTTATTCGCATCTTTCAGCCGCTTCCAAATATCCGGACCATTAAGTACGCTTATTTTAAATGAGTTGAGGGATATTTAAATAAATTGAAGTGAATTTTTCTTATAACACAAATTACCCTTTCATTTTGGAAATGCACTGTTCTTCAATTGTTTAATGAAACTCTTCAGAACGCCCAGTTTGATGTGAAGGTCCGGCAACATAAGAAAAATATAGCTAAAACAATGCCTTCAAGGTGACAAAATGTTGATCTAATTAGAAACTAGTAAAGGTGTTATCTTCGGCCAGGCCGAAACTCACATACCCTACACTGCATTAAAAGTACTTTTTGAATAAATGTTAAAAAAATGTTGAAGAGGTTGAATAAGTCGAAAATCGTGTAAAAAGGTTCAAAAATGTTGAAAAGCGTTGGAAAAAACTGAAAATGTCAAAAGAATATAGGAAATGTTGAAAAAAATAAAATAGAAATGAAAAACACGAAATATGTCACGCCCACTTCTCCAATTCCGCCCACTTTTGTTTCAATAAATGACATTCATGATTGACATGTACAAACCAAATTTTAGCTCAATAGCTTGTATAGTTTGCGATATCTGCCGTAATTATTCTTAAAATTTAGGGCGGTGACACACCCACTGGTACAATCCAGTCAGATTTTGATCTAAAAATAGCCTTCCATAAACAAGCCTCAGTATAATTGCTCATTTATTTCGATAGTTATACCACTTAAGGTATTTTAATTGTATGGGAGGTTCCACGCCCATTGTTGCTATTTCAAAAGCTCTTGATTCATATGTACCTAATACCCAGTACACCACTTACATCAAATTTCAGATCAATTGCACCAATAGTTCACTTAAAATAGCACTTACAACTTTATGTTAATGAGGGAGGTGCCACGCCTACTGATGCAATCTTGTCAAATTTCATTGAATTTCAAAGCTTATAGTAACCGGCACCTCTACACAAAATTTTATGCAGATTACTCTCATAGCACACTATCTAAAGCATTTAACGTATTTCGCTTATATGGGAGGTGCCACACCCACCGGCACCATTGTACCAAAATTTTGCAAGAAGACACCTTTTAGCGAGTATATCTGCCATATTAAATTTCATAGTGATTGCGTTGTTAGTTCTCTTTTTATAACGTTTATAAATATTGTAGGCTGTGCCACGCCCTCAACAAAATTTTGCAGAGTATTGAATAAAATTGTATTGATGACTACTTTCAGTGGTATTATCCCTAAAATTTTTCTGAAAATCGTATGTGCAAATTTGGAGTTATACGAAATCCAAATTTTCAATTGCTAAAAAGTGGCACGCCCACTTTTAACATTCCGCCCACTTTATGCACAATTCACGATTTATAAGATCTGTGTTCGTGTACCAAATTTCATCACAATATCTTAAACGATCTACGAGATATGGTGTTATAAAAGTTTAAATTTAGGGCTGTGCCACGCCCCTTTAAGAGCCTTTGCAAACTTTATATGAGTTAGCTTGCTTAGTTTTCTCGTAAAACTGATTTCAACAGACAGACAGACAGACAGACGGTCATAGCTATATCGACTCAGGTGGTGACGCTGATCAAGAATATATATACTTTTCTATACCTGCCACGCCCCCTTCTATGCGTTACAAACGGAATGACAAAGTGAATATACCCTCTGTGTAGGGTATAAAAATTGAGTATGCCCCCGTATTCTACGACCAAAAATTAAGTTGGGATGGTTCGACGTTGTTGTTTGTCTTTTTTGTTTCCCTACAGTGTTATTTGGATAAACAAAAAAAATAGTGGACTTGCGTTTCAAATGGCCTCGTTAAACTTAACCAAATTTGGCAGAGCTGTAAATGGATCTATTACTACGTTATGTTACGCACAAACCAAATAATCGTTTGCACAAACCAAATAAGCTATAAAAACTGGGTGTTCAATAAGAAAACTGTATTGTGCTATAAAACGCCAAAATTTTTTCTATAATTACACGACCCCCTGACGACATGTTCACATGGACCTTATTTGGTTTTAGATATTAACAGCTGTGGCAGATGTTGTGTAATTATTGTGACTTCAAAGAAGCTTGCATGACAGATGTGGTTAGATTTTAAAATCAATGGCGGTGGAAGATGGAACTTGGCATCACTGATTAGTAAAACAGCTGTTAAATTTCGCATAATATTTGTATTTGTGAATTTCTGCAAAAGATAATAGTAAAATAACAAAATAGTTTTATTTAAATATGACACGCCATGCTAGAAATTGCACAGCAGGCGCTGTTTACACATATAACGAAAAGAAACGCGATGCTGCTGAATCAGGGTATGGCTTCGGTGACTATTCGCCTTGTAATACATATGTACATATATCCGGAACAGATCTATATTTTAACATTTTGTCCCCAACACAATAAATACGAGACGTAAAAATGTTCTGTGTTTCGGGTTTTAGTCTTGTATTTGCATTTTGTAGTTTTCTTTATATATTTTTATTATATTCAAAGACATAATTTCATATAATTAAGAAAATTCAAGCGCTCTATCGCAAAGTTGGATTTCTATAAATTATTCCGCATATACTGGAAGAAAATATTGTATAGCTTGATTTTTGATATATTGCGGTACAAAGTTTTAGTTTTTCAACAAATTACTTTTGTGCACAAAGGCACCAAGACCATTAAATTTAGACCTCGAAGTAGTTCCACAATTTTTTGATTCTACTTACGATATTTAAGGATATCCACCTTAGGAAAGTTCCTTAAAACTTTTCACTCAGTACATTCAAATCAATAAGATGTGGTCAAATATTGACTTAATGGTTCTACTCAACTGGCTATTTGTTAAGCAACCGAATCTTTATTCCTCAAGCAAGACAAAATTTATTTTCTTACTTAAATAGTATCCGTTTTGAGCATTTTGGTATCATAGGAATGTTCCTCACATTTCAGAAAAGAGAATCTTCTATATCTTTACCTTTATATCGCAAGAGTTAATCAATGTCAATTTCAATCGGATTGGACTTTCTTCTGTTTGCCATTTTTTGTCAAATTTTCCTGTAGCGCTTTGAACTTAATCCTAATTCTGAATATTTATTTATTAGTTTTACTATAACGCTCATATTAATATAAAGTTTAAGTCTGTTTATGATTAAAAATTTATGGAGACTGAACTATTCTATAAAAAAACTTTGTTTAGGTTTTGTTACATTACGCTCCACTGCTGTTGTTTTTTTTTTTTCATTCATGTTATTATAAAAATTCATTAAATTTCCTTATATTAAAGTTTTGTATTGTACTGCTGTTCGCATGTTGTGGTAATACCTTTTTTTTCTTTCCTTTATTTTGTTCCCAAAACTATCACTGTAGATATGGCACAAACGCACAACGTCTTGGCAAAGATTCGGTAAAAAGTTTCGATTGCTGTTCCCTGACTCTACAGCCCTGCCGGAATCCAGTCATTACTAAGGATGGTTACTTATTCGATAAGGAAGCAATACTTCAATATATTATAACAAAGAAAAATGAATACAGCCGCAAGTTGAAAGAATACGAAAAATTAAAAAAAGCTGAGGATGCTGAAGTCACCCAAGAGCTTAGCAAACAACAGCAAACATGTATTGAAAATTTCGTAAATGCAAGCAAACCAGTAGCGGGTGGTGCAAATTCCAACAGAATCATTGCGTCAACGTCGAATAGTGCAGCTGCGACAGTTGGAGCTTCGACCTCATCATCCTCCACATCCATTTCAAATATGGCTAATGGTAATGAACGAAAGTTACCAAGTTTTTGGATACCATCCGAGTGTCCAAATGCTGGTTTGGCCAAAGCAAAAAAACCAGATGGAACTATTTTTTGTCCAGTATCCGAGCAGCCATTGCGTGCTAAAGACCTAATTGATATAAAATTCACGCTTTTAAAAGATGGCGACACGAGTAAATCACTCATTGCCAAAGAAGCTCGTTATATGTGTCCAGTAACTCATGATATTCTGAGTAATGCTGTACCGTGCGCTGTTTTGCGTCCTACGTAAGTATACCTTGCCAGTTAGTTTTTTAGTTCAAAAATGCAAATGGCCAATTCACCAGTTTTGTCAAATTTTCCACTATAAACGGACCTTACATTTCAAATGACTTAGTAGATCATACGTTCATACATATGTGCGTTCGGGTGATTTAATTTTTTGTTTTTTTTGAAGGTGGTGGTGCGGAAAAGCTAAGATATGATAAGGTGACATGAATTTGAAACTGTTTAGCTAATATTTTTGGGTCGTAAGGCTATATTTCTGCGAAAAAACATCACAGATCATTTCTTGAAAGACCGTTTTAAAGAACATTATGATACTAATGAGTTTATTAGTAAAAGTAAGCTCCAGGACCTTTTTTCAATCCTGTACATAACCTCAAAAGTAGACAAAAAAAAACAATTTTTTAAGTACTTTACCTCAAATTGTGAGGCCAAATTCGGACTTAGCACAAAAAATTATTTCGGAATTATCTCATAAAGTTTTTAAATAAAATTTACATGTAAAACTAACAGGCTGCGTTGCCACCTATTAAAATTGAGCTACAGAGCTGCGTTTGAGTCAAAAATTTCTTCATATAAACTTAATTTTTCCGCAACAGCACCTTAAAAAAACAACAGAAAACATTTGAACACGCTAATGTAGGTACATATCTGTGGACGCAAGGGATAACAGCTAAATTTGATCTGTGTAAAAGCGAAACAGTATACATAAGTTATACATACATTGAATTTAAATCTTTAATATATTAAGGTAACTCACAATCAAAGCGGGTACGAATCATTCCATTAGGAATCAAATTCCAATAAAATCACACTTGCTGTAGATTGAAATTCGAAAGTGATATTTTTATTCTCATGGCAAAAGAATGGGTTAAGAAATTACATTCAGGGAATCAAACTTGATGTTGAAATTTTTTTTAAATGTATGCCAGGGAATGAGTTATTGAGTTTTTTCATTTTATGGCAAACAAAATGTCAGTTTTCTGATTTCTGTGAAAGAATGAAATTAGAATTGAAGCCTGATTTCACGAATGAAATTTAAAATGAGCCTATCTTTTTACCATATCATCTCAAAAGTTGATTTCGACCTATTAAAACACAACTACGCTCCCCACTAAGGGTCAGTGTATAACCTATTGCCACCCTCCATCTCTTTCGTTTACAAACACATTTGAGTTTGATTTTTCATCATATCTGGCCCCTAAATAGAATGTACGGCTTCTTTCTCGAACCTGATGGCTGTAAGTAAAATAGTCTCATGTCTGCAATTTTGTCCTCCATCCATAATCTTGAGTGCGATACCTACTATTTGGCTTATGGATTTCCAATCTAAAGACTTGGGACCAGCTCTGCAACTACGCTGATTGTTAGAGTTTCGGCTGTACAGGGTGTACCGAAACTTTTCTTCCAAACTTTTGGAAAATATTTTTAAACTAATTTATGAAAATTGAAAATTAAAAAAAAATTTTCCCTCTGCATTCCGTATTTCACTCATTGATTGAAACACTAACACAAGCCATAGCAAGCGACATGAGAAATCGCAATAGAATGGTATCGCTTTGGTACGGGTTCGGATAGCAATTGGGAGTCAAAACCACAACAAAGCGAATAAAGTTTTTTGTACGTAGGGCAGAACGTTACCATTCTGTTCCTCTTTTTTTTTTCTCCTTGCCATAGTACGGGTCGGTGTTTGAATCAAAGATCGAATCAAAGAATGTTAGAAGCAAAGTTTGCGTTGTGCGATTTGAATGTTACGATAAGGTGCGGTGTTTTTATTCCCTGCTCCAAACAAATGCATAATAGTCCGGTAGGCAACGTTGCATTTCTCAACGTCTTTTCCTACAGCTTCATTTCCTTGCAATTGATAGTTTAAGTAAGGCTGATAATAGAAATAAGCGTCAGTCGTCAGAATCGTCGTAGGGCTGGCTGTGAGAGCCCGACGAAAGGAGTTTCGTGCAATAACTTGGAAATTTATCCACAAGTAGAAAAATATGTTAAGACCAATGTTGTAGACCAAATGAAAACACATTGATTTCATGCCTGAAAAATATCGGTATGACATAGCAGATTCTGCAAAAACAAAATTAAATTACAATTACAATTTTTTTACCACCTAAAAAAAATTATAATTTACCTTGTTCTTAAGTGGCGATGTTGTCACTCTGGAGTGCGTTGAGAAGCTTATCAGAAAGGATATGATACATCCACTGACCAATCAGAAGCTAAAGGACAAGGATATAATAATCTTGCAAAGGGTAACAATTTTTAACTTATGCATGAATGAAGTTTTTCTATTAATATAAACTTACTTGGACAGGGTGGTACTGGATATTCTACTACAAACGATAACTTGGAAGGAAAGGAAAAACGTCCAGCATTGCAAGTTTAAGCTGTTGCTAAAGACACGTAAATTTAATACTTTTTTATATTATTTTTGAATTAAAAATTCATAAATGTTAAATTATATGAAAAATATAATAATTGTAGCTCCCTAAAATAAAATTATAAACTTGATGTTTAAGTTTATACGCCTATTATGTATGGCAACCAACTTAAATCGGGTTATATTAAGTCAACTCAACTTAATTTATTTTTATTTTATTTCTCAATCACATATCAACTTAAAATTTTTTATTGGAACGATTTTTTTTAATCAAATGTTTGGACCAATCGATGCTAAAAGGTCGAAAATAAATTTCAAACATTGCAAGAGCCGGTTTTGCTCAAATCGATGAGGAAAGGTGTAAAATGAGCTTCGAACATTCCCAAATGCGGTTTTTGATTCCATTTTTCGAAGTTTGTTTTTGAGCAATGGATTGGAAATCCAAAATATGGTTCTTTGACGATACGGAGCGTCTTCAAAAGATGTCGGGAACCCAGTTACAACGTTTTCGCATCGATTGGTGAAAACAATTTTTTTTCGAAAATGGTCCGAAATCAGGCTCTTCAAGTACACGTTACCCACTGGTGGTACCAACAATTAATTTAAAACATTCTTACGTTTTTCTATTCCAAATATTGATTCCTGCATTGGTATCAATAAAGGAATCATTCCTGCTGCCATGCAATAAAAAATCGATTTCGACTTCCGATTCCTTGATATAAAATTAAATCTTTGCAATTCTAAGTTTTGATTCCTGTAATGGAAGGAGGAATGTAAGGAGACATTTCTTTTGCCATGGAACCATAAAGGCGACTACGAATTCCAATTACTTAGAATAACAACTATAAAGGAATAACTTAATTTGTCATCGAATCAATGTTCGATGCAAAATTTCAATTCATTAAAATTATAATTTTTGATAAGTTTGATACCCAAAGGATGATTTCCACCCGACTTTTGTTGTGATACACTAAAGAAAAGTTAAGTTGAGTTAAGATGTTTGAAAAAAAAAAAGTTTTAATATTTTTGAAGAGCTGCCAATATTAAACAATTTCTTGATGGAACATAATACGAATAAGTTATTTTATTTTGGTTTAGAGTTTATCTTCTGCGTTCATACAAATATTTTTTTATTTAAAGTTTTACATTTTGCTTCCTTATGGGACTCAATTCCTACTGGTATTCATTTGTTTATTTTTTATATTCAAACGTTTGATTTTCTTAAATTCAATTCAAATAAATTCATTCGATTGATGGATTTTAAAACAATAAATACAAAATTTGAAACTTTATGTTCTTAACAAATTCAGTAATTAATTTCAACCGAAAGTTAATTAATAATAAAAAAAAAAAAATCATTCTGATTCACTTCTTCTGTAGTTTTCATTTAAAAAAATATTTTTTTATGTGGTTCAAGTTAAGTTGCATGTATCATTTACCATAAATCACCTTTTTGAACATTGCTCTATGGTGATGAAAAAAAAAAACGGATTTATTTTTGAGAAGTTGCGAAAAGAATCAGATTTTCTCTAACCAATTCCAATAACAAAAGAATAATATAAAAAGTAATTAATGTTTTTCTTTTGACATTCATATTACAACTACCCAACAAGCACAAATTACAAACTTAAGATGGCAAATATGAAGAATGAATGTTTATTTGCAAATAGTAAACTTGCGTAGATCACAAGTGTAACATGCTAATAAATATGCTTTCAGTTGTACTATTTCTGAAAGTAAATTTTTACACCAACGGTTAAATACTGCTAATATTTTGTACATCCACATCTCAATAATTTTTCCGTACTTGGTATTTAATGGGTTAAGTTCAGAATATGAATAAGCCAAAAATGCTGCTATACGTACGTACAAAAAAGCACTGACTGTGTAAAAGAAATAACAAAGTCTATTTTAAATTTATCAAAAATATTATCAGCAGGGTGGAAAACAAAAACAAATTTAAAAGTTATAGAAGAATGGAAATTCGGTTGGCATCTTTTACTATCAATTTTTAAGATAAAATCTTAACAAGTACAAGTACATTGAATAATTGGGTCACAAAAAGTTCAATGCTCCATTTTTTATTATCTTAAGATGCCTTTCTTGTTGACGATGACATTGAACCATTTTTTTTCACCATCAAGATTTCGTATATAAGTCAAAGCTTTGCAAATTTAAATTACAGTTTAAAACGACTTCTTCAAGTTAAAACATATATTGTACTTGCTCTAAAATTCATTGATTGAATATACAAAAATGCTTCGACCATACTTTTTTGTGACAGTTTCTTTGCTAATTTTCCAAACAAATTGTGAATATTTCGAAGAATGTAAAAATTTAGAAATTGGTACTTTTGTAGCCAGTTTAAAAAATTGTAATCAATATATTTATTGTAATGACATTGAATCTGTAATTGGTGATTGTCCTGAAGGACATAATTTTAATGCTGATGAACATATATGTGATGTCAATGAAAATTTCGTTTGTCCAATTTCTGAGGAGCTATCAGAACCCTCGCAATTTAATAATAGTTTTACTGCGAATGGAATGGAAATCATTGCATCAGGTGTTGATAATTCAAGTGAATCGACTCCAACATTGTCATCTATTCTTTTAACAACTGCGACCAGCATTATCAGTGAAGAGTTGACGGAGTTGTTGAAACCATCTAACGCAGTCGGACGTCCAAAATGCCAGTCTGATGTAGAAGAAACATTTGCTCATCCAATTAAATGTGAATATTACTACAAATGCATTTACGGATTTGTTACAATTTTACGTTGCAATTTTTACTATGGCTGGGACTTTCAACTCAAGCGGTGTGTGCCGATACATGAAGCTAAATGTTTAAATGTATAATCGTAATCTCATATTAATTTTTTTTAATGAAATTTAATATAATTTAGTTTTAAAATTAACAATATAATAAAAGTTGATACATAATAAAAAAATGTGCTTGTATTAAAATTTGGCTTATATTTTTTGAATTTTTTTTTTTAATTGTGTTTTTCAAACTTTTTTTACACATAAAATATAATTGTTTTTAATTATTAGAGCTTTTTATCACATGTTTTGCCAGTCTAAATTAACTTTTATTGAAGAAAATATATTTTGTACATAGTAAAATAATTTGTCGTCATGTTTCGAGTTTCTATTAAAAGGTTATATCTTCCACCACGCCACGTACTGGGTGGATTGAAGCAAGGTTCCCATATTGAACTTGACAATAGAATTTTTAAGTTTTTCCTTGCATGGGACTTGCAACATCTTTTTAAAATCTCCCCACTTTTTGTTTAGTTCTTGTTTCAACCAGTTTTTTTTGTTTATGTGAAATTTGGTTGCATTAAATCTTATAATTATGTCAGCCTAGCGTTTGAAAGTTTTTTCTTTCATGGGAGGTGCTACCTTGTGCTGTAAACAGTAGCGTATTGAAGCAAAGCCTTCAAAAGTGGCAAAATGGCCCTAGTAGTTAATAGTAAAAATTTAAATTATTCATAACTTACAACTCATATTAAATTTTATGAATTGAAAACGAAGTTAGTGTATGAACTTACATCTAGTTCACCATTTGAAAATTTTATTACATTAGAAAGTTTTGATTTCTTCGCCCCGGGCAGCAAGTATTCACGCTACGCGACTGGCTGTACCTTATATAACTCCTTCAGTATAACATTTATAATGTTTTTGTTTATACAAAAGGTGCCACGCCCTTTTTTTAAAAGTATGTACACTTAGGTTCTGGTGCTATGCCAAACCAGTTCTAATATTTGTGGGAAATTTGGTTTCAATACCTTAAATAATTCTCTCAGTGTACCGTTTTGAAGTTTTTGCATGTACAAGTGGTGTCACGCTCGTTCGGGTACATATCGCACACATTCTACTACATAATTTGGTTCTATTATACTACATCAGATGTCTCTGAATATAGTGTTATAAATGATTTATTTGTATAGACGGTGGACGTGTCCGTGAACCGACACATTTTCGACCGAAGAGCTATAAATTGATGTGTAGTCTGTGTACTAAATATCATTCAATTATCTCGATTAGTTTTCTCGTAATCGTGATTTTCACTGACAGACAGATGAACATGGTTAAATCAACCTGCCACGCAACTTTTTGTACGTTTGAAACGGAGTGACGAAATTAATATCCCCTAAATGTAGAGAAGTGTGATTCCTATTATTTAAGGGAAAAGTTGGGTTATTGCTTAGCATACAGAACTTTGCCAGAAGATGCTGTCAAATATTGTTTTCATTGAGTGGCTAATCTTAAAAATTTTATTTTTCAGGAAACCCTTTTCGGACGTATTCGCAATAAATCAGCTAAACTTTAACTTATACCATTGGGCATTAGTTACTCGTATTGATTTGAAGTTTCACTTACATTCAATAAATAATTTTTATTTTAAAAACTGACCGTGCACGGAAAATGTTAACAGGTATGGTAGAAACACCATGTAAGTACTTATGTATGTCTTTTAAAATCTTTTTTTTGGAACCTATTTTCTTTCCCAAAATTTTCAACTCGTTACTTTGTAAAACAAAACATTTCGAGGTGGGTTCTGGACCTCTATTGCCTCAGTAAAATCGTTTTATCTGGTTTAGTTCAACATATATTGAAGTGGGTGGGTCCGGAAACATTTAATTCCATCGAGCAAGGAAATGCGTACGTACAGTTGTGTTCACAAAAATAGCAGTGCTTCAAAAAACTCAAATAGCTGTACTTCAAATACTTAACTTTTTGGTAACTTTATTAACTCAAATTTAGTATTTCATGTGAAGTACAGTACTGTCGCGCTAATCTGGACACAGAAAGCTAATTAGTTATTATATAAACTATATGTAGAATGCATATTTGAGGCGAATATGTTTGTATTTCATTCATGTTTTGATAAAGAAATTGTAATTATATGAGTAAGGAATCATTACATACATACAATATTTTATGAACACTATTTTAAATAAACAACGTGCTTGCAATAACTCACGAGTATGAACATGTAATCAAAAAAAGTCACGTACCTTAACGAAATAAATTTAAAAAATCAAAGTTGATATGCTTGTACCAGCGTCAGTCTATTTGCAAACCAAAACATACTTTGTCTTAGTTTTGTCAAAACTGTAGAGGCAAAATTTCAAAAATGTCCGAATCGTAGAGATGTCCGGATTAGTGTGAAATTCGGATTAGCGATTGTCCGGATAAGCGCAACTGTACTGTAGTTAATTGAAATGAATTACAACAAACGCTTTGTTTTTAAATTTTAAAAAAGGAAAAAACCAATTCTTAGGATGTTCACAAAAATAGCAGCGCTAAGTATGGAATCAATATTTTTGATTAAAAAACATGAAATCTTGTGAAAACATTAATTTTTTCCATTATCAGTGATATTTGGTACTATATCCATTATTTTTTAGTATTGACGCACATCTGTGTTGCATGGAATCGGCCAACATATGGAATCTCTTTACTGGTATAGTAGCCCATGCTTCGTGGACCACTTACCACAACACTGTAATTTTTAGGCTTTGCTTCATATACCGACTGTTCAACGTCGCCCAATAAATTTCTATGAGATTATGGTGGGAGTATAGTGCTGGCCACTGCAGAGCGGGAACGTTGTTTGCTGGTGGTTCTGAAACCACTTTGGGTCATTATCCTTTTGGAACATCCATCTGGTAGTCATTTCGTATTCAGCATACGGCAACATTATTTCATCGAGAATTTTAACGTATTCAAATTGATCCATGATACCGGGTAGAGATTATATGGATCCACCCATATGAGGAACAAGCCCAAACCACAACTTTGGCCCCAATATGCTTGACCGTCTTTCGTATACTTTGGATCCTTCGCTGTCAGTGGTTGTCTTTTTATGTACTGTCGACGACCTTTGGACCCGAAAATAGCGATTTTACTTTCATCGAGTCCACATGAAAATAGAGGACTTTTGTGGACATGCTTTAAAATTGTCCTTTTTTTTGTGGGCCAATAGACCTTGACAAATGCAAAGCTTTTTGCCATAGGTTGTTTGGTCAAAAATGGAACTTTGCGCGGATTTCTGGCGAATAGTTTGCCTTCCAGTAGACTGATTGTAACTATACTTATAGATAAGTTTAGGTCGTTCCTGATTTATCTAGAGCTGACAGTAGGCTTATTTTTGTCTGACTGAATGATTTTACAGTCAATTCTTCCATCCATTGCCCGCTTTGAACCATGTGTTTTATTCTTACTTTCCCATTTAGATGCTTTGAAAATCATTCTTGCAAAGCAAAATTTTTTTTATCGATGGTCTTATTAAGTTTCGCTGCTTTTTTGTACAACTATAATAAACACATTTAGAATATATATACTAACTTGTTACAGCAGAAAAACTGTTAAAAAAACAGTTCAATTTTTTTTTAAATTAATCTTTTTAAAGCCACATCTATTATTATGAACAGCGAAAACTCAATGTACTCGCACCAATGTGTCTACAACTAAAAAACTCTTTTGCTAATGCCTAAGAACTCTTTACCTTTATGTTTGGGAACACCTGATGAGTATTGAGTTGATCTTCAAAACTTAAAGTGTACTGCTATTTTGTTAACACAACTGTACATTAAACGGAAATCAATTCTACCCTACAGAAACCAACTATAACCATTTTTTGTAAATATGTTTGTGTTTGTTAAAATTATCCTAAAAGTGTGCTATAGTTTATTAATATAAAGCATGGTCGTTTTTTTCCAATAAGTGAGGTGGCAATCCCTTTAAAACATAGAATAAAAAAAAGCTTTAAAAACTTTCCATAATTTCTAAAGTATGCAACCATTCTTAACATCACAGTGTATTAAAGTGTTCTTACAAAAATTTAATAATCAAAGGGTGTTTTGCAAAACTAAAAACTAAAAAAAATGTGAACAAATATGAAAAAATTAAAGTTTTTATAGCACCAATACAGATTTTATAGTACAATACAATTTTTATAGCTTAATTAAGTCGAGACTTCAAACGTGTAAAAGTTATAATATTATTATTATATCTCTATATAAAATATAAAATAAACATTTTTTTTAATATTTCTTAAACTTATTTTAATAAACTATGTACATTCGATTTCGCCAACCTTGAACTTGCTGTTGTTGTCTAAGTAGAAATAACAATAATAATAAAAAATTAATTCAATAATTAAAAACTCTTATGTGTTAAGCCATTTTTTAAATTCTAATTATGCTGAATATAAAGTTAATTTATTCAAAGAAAAATTGTAAAAACAAGGAACAAATTTATACATTCCTCTAGATAAAATGTTGTTCACTCTCATCAGACCTTATTATATAATGAGCTCTTCCGGTTCACAAGACTCGATTCGATTTAAAACAATTTTTACTATTCATTTTTCCGGATGCACTCTGGGTCTTTTTATGTAAAAATCCACTGCTAACAGCGAATTTCAGTTTTTAATTTTGTTAGTTCAAGGTCACTCATCAGATCTCATTTTTCCACATAAAAATATATGATGAGCTTAAATTTTATTTAAAACTGTAGGCTAATTAGTTTTTTTTTATTTTTTAAAAAAACGTGAATAAATATTGTAGTGTACTTAAGTTTTAATTACAGTTGAAAATTCGATTCTTCTCGCTATGATGCTTATATTGCTGCATGAGAACTGGCTTAGAAAATATGCACTTCCCAGAGATGGGCGAAATTCAAACTTTTTGATGTTGAAGAAGTATGTTCTTACAAAAAATTAAAGGCTTTATTTTGTAACAATCAAAAATATTTCAATATAAAAATTACTTTTTGTAAACATAAAAATATTCCTGACGCAAAATAATTCGAATAAAGATATATTTCTTGAACAAAAATTAGACTGAGCTAATATCTTATACTACTAAGCACATTTATCTCGATGCTAATGTTTCAAAAATCTATTACATGCATGGGTCAGTCTTAATATCTTAAAACTTGTAATATCGAAGTGCTTTTTATTAAAGAATCTGGCTTTAATTAACGCATATACTACTAACTCGTATAAAATTTGAGTTAGATTTTGGAGTACTATATTAACTTGTGATCACCTTTACAGGTAGAAAAAAGTTATTTCAGTCAACAGTTATGGTTGAATTAAACCATGTTCGTTATTTGGAATAGTGAACATTTTTAGCGTTCTTAATTTAGAGCCATCAATGGAAAAATTCCAATTTCAAAAACTGTTCGTTAAAATGGAAATTCGTTAAATCGTTATACGCTATATTGGACGTCTATTGTAATAGACAACGTTGTAGCTTAAATAAATATTTGAAATATATAAGTTATCGAGCAGCTCCTTAACTACTGAGCCGATCTTAAGCAATGAAGTTCTATTTTTTTTTGTAGTAGCCCTGATGACAATAATGCGGATATATACATACATGTGCATAGTAAAACTTAAAATATGCATTCATAGGTGGCGCTGTAGGTAAAAATTATAATTATGTCAATAGCCCTGTCATAACTAATTTTGGATTTGATTAAATTAGAGTTCGCCCAGTGGTTGAAATTCAACCATTTTAGCGACAAAATCAAAAATCCTTTTTGGTACTAAAAACCTGATATAAAAATGAACTAATTTTTGTCATCGCTTCCAAAAATAAAAATCCTGGTATCATTTTGCATTATCTCTATACCTTTCTCAGAGTTCAATATACTCGTATATATGTACATATCTTCAGACCAATTTTTATCGCAATCAGTCGATTAGATTAGCTAAGAAATCAAATTTTCCTGTTAGGAGCGTGGCGCCACCTACTTAAAATCAAATACTTTTTCTCAAGGTTTAATCTATCTCCATACCGAATTTCATCAAAATCTGTGCTTTACTTTAGCTTGGCAAATGTTTTTTTCTGTGAGGGGCGTGGCACCGCTCGCTCAAAAAGAATTTCTTTACACTAGAATCAATCTACCTTCAAACCAAATCTCATCAAAATCTCTGTAGTGGCTCAGGTACGACATCGTTTTTTTCCATTAAGGGCAGAGCCACGCCCCTTTAAAGAACTTAAAGTATATAAAAACCTTTATTAGGGCGTGACACTGCCTAATACTAGAAATAATAACATTTTGCACTGCACCCTATTTACATATGTAAATTAGAATTGTTTACGAATTTTTTAATAACTTTTTTATTATTTATCGATACTCTGCTTTAATAAGTTTTCGGTGTCCAATATTTTATAACGATATTTAGATATGTACTCCTTGTTTTTTATTGACTTTTCATCTTCAATTTATTTCGAATTTTCGACATCTACCAATTTTTACGATGCTTTTGGATATTTTTCGAACGCTATAAACTTTTTCGATGATTTTCAAAAACTTTGGACTTTTCAATACTCTCGATTATTGCCGACTTTTCAATATTTTCCGACCACTGTCGACTTTTTAAATTTTTTTCAATACATTCTGACTTAATTTATCTTCTTCGATATACATACATATTTAGATATTCTCCAAACAGTTTCTATTTTTCCGGTAATTTTCGATACTCTAAGAGTTTCATCGATTCTTACGATAATTTTCGATTTCTGTTGCTTTTTCGATGCGATGTTTTACACTTATATTAATTAATTTGATGTTTTCCGATAAATTAAGATACTTTTTCGATGCTCTTCGACTTTAATCGAATTTTTCAATGCTTTTCGACGATACTTTCTGAGTATTTTCGACTTATACGATGTTTTTCGATAACTTTCGACTTTGATCGATATTTTCCGATATTTCTAGATACTTACTGACATCTTCGATAATCTGTGATTTTGACTTTTTCTATTTCGAAAAACGAAAAATCATATCTTGAAAGAAGTTGAGAGAAAGGTGGAATGTGAAAAATTTTCAACACATCATTTTGAGGTCGGAATCGATGTGAAAAATCCAAGTTTAAAATGCCAAAAAAGTTTTCAAATAAATCACACTAGCAGATTTTGATAAAGAACCATAAAAAATATTTTTTCATCCCAATTCAAAACTTAAGTGTAAAAACCAAGTCGAGTTACTTATTCAGACACTCAATTTTACTGCCAAATACAAAAACAGATATGTGAAGCGTTCAAAAGATCATTTTCGAAACATCTGGCATCAAGAATTTTCTTAGAATAATAAAAAGCCTTAATTAACATACAGTAGGAGCAAAAGCGTTGCTAGAGTGACGGTGCGCCCTTGTGACACCCGATGCTGTCGCTTCCAATTGGCTTACTCCGCCCTTGTGACACCCGATGCTGTCACTTTCAATTGGCTTACTATGTTGTTTTATTTTGGAAAGTGAGGATTTTTTTATCAAATTTTACATTCTTGTTATACTAATGGAAATAATAAATTTTCCGACGGTTTTTGCAGGTGAATAATTCGAAGACTGATTATGGCATTTTCATTAAGAAATTAGATACAGTGCAGTAGCTCTCTTATGACATATATACATTGTATATTGGGAAGTATCATACCACGCCCACATTTTTCGTGTGGCTTAAAATAATAATGTAGATCCGAAAAGGAGTTTACGATTTTTTCGGTTTCCATTAGCCTAGACTCTAGCAGTAGACCTAATGAAACTTCTGCCAAACTTTCAGCTTCCTAGATAAAACCTGTGAACGGGCAATGAAAAAAGTCCCTACAAATCTTAGCATCAACAAAGAGAGTGTGCCTCAACACTGGCTCGACCAAACTCTTTAACATTTCCTACAATTGTGGTGTATTTTCATCAGGTTGGAAAGCGGCTGTTAATATTCAGTCAGTTCCTCAAAACCAGCCCGTTGCAAAAGTTTTGAAGAGCGTAGTAAACTTTTATCATGTGCAATACCCGTAGCTCAATCAAGTCATCGCCAATATAGTTTTCGAGCTCGCTCTACCGAAGTTCTAAAGGCGTTCCTCACCGACAAGTGGAACCGCAAGTTAGGTTGTTGTGACATCAGACTCGGGATCTAATGTGTTGTAGTGAAGAATGGTTTCTCTTCTATCTAATTTCTATCGATTTTTGTGCTTTATTTGTGAAAGTTTTTTAAAAGAATGACAAAAATTCGCTTGTATCAAATTTAAAATTTCGTACATATAAACTAAAACAAAAAATGTTTGCATTAAATACATTAAACTTGTGCATTTAATTAGGGCTGTCAGATGATTGGTATTATCTACTTTTTAAGTCCCAGGCTTAGAGTTCCGACACAAATGAACAACAGCCTCAATATTTAAAAATGCTTTCATAACTTTCGACAGTAGGCCTGCTAGACAAAAGAAATCGGGAACTCCCATAAGAGCGAAAACTTTTAAACGCTATGCACTTTACTATTCACACTATACTATTTCATAAAAATACTAAAAACGGTTCGGATAAATAATAGAGAAATAGTAGGCGATGTTTAACAGAAGAGCGTAACACGTCCCATACAAGCAAAAACTGAGAGCTGTTTACATTGGTAATTGGTTTCAAGTTCAATATTAGAAAGTTTGGTAAAATCAACATCTCGGGATAAAAAATTTGCTAGCATTAACAAATAGGCGTGGCACCACACAAATAAAAAAACTTTAAATTCTGCATCGAAAATGTTTGCAAATTGAAGTAAACGCAAAAAAACCCGATGACAAAAACTTGCAGTAGAAAAAGGTGGGTGATTTTGAACATGTGGGCGTAACACTTTTTTATGTAAGCAAAATCTTAGAGCTATGTATTTGAGGATCTAGTCAAATGCGGTTAGTAATAAAATAAACTATGGCATTTAGTGAAACGAACAAATATTTGGCAAATGCTTTTGCCTATGGCACGAAAAAGTACTGATGTATACCACGACTGAAGAAATGTCTTTTAAATAGTGGTGGAAATGTTTTGTGCAGAAAATTTTGTTTGAAAATTAAATGCACCTTTTTTATTCTTTTCATAAAGTAAACCTTTTATGTTATTAACGTAGAAAAGTTTATGATCAGTCTTTTGATTAACTAAATAGATATTGACTGACCGGCATTAATTTATTGAAAATACATTTTTTGTGGCATCATGGTAAATCTTAAAATCCTGAGACCATGAACCAAAATTTTTGTGTTTTCGTTTGTTTATGAAATAAACATTGACATTGTTTTGGTTTTAATCACTTGCCTGTTAAATTCCTTTTTGGTTGCTCAGTCAGTTTCTCGTATGCATGAAAAATTTATTTTTCAAGTTGCAGCAAATACTTACGGCATAATCTGGCCTGGTGAATCACTCTTATTACAACAGAGTTTGATTGCGAGTAACTTTGGCTGTGACTGATTTCGATGGCAACTGACCTTGTTTTAGCAGACTTTAATTATCATTGAATTTGAGTGACTATGAATGTATTAAATCGTTTATATGTTTCATGACTTCTTCCACAGTTCATGCCATAAGGATGCAGCCAACAAAGAAAAGGGAGACAAAAAGTTTAAATGCTCCTCCACCACAACATTTAAAGCTTCCCTTGTAGAACCATAGTAAGGAATCGATTGAGTTATATTTGCTCTATCGACAAGCGCTTTTGTCAGTTCGTCAAACATAAGGACGGTATATTGTTGCTTAGACTTGGTACTTCTTGGCACAGAAATATGCCTTGACCTTAGACATTAAATTTGTTGATGGGATTTTTTTAGCGCTTTCTTTCTTATTAAAGTGTTTTTTTTTTCGATTCAATACATAAAGGCTTGTAAATGCAAACACATTTGCTTAGCATACAAACTGATGTTCTCAAAATGTAAATTAGCACTTTTAAAGAGTTTAAAAATTTGGGAGTTATGTGTTAATTTTTTTTTTAAATATAATGTTCCTAAGACTATATTAAAACACCGCTTCACTTTATAATGCACTATGAAGTAATGAAGGCAGTTATTTGTGAAAATGATCATCTTAGCGATAGATGGTTGTAAAAATATAAAATAGTATTGAAAAAAGAAAACATTTTAGGTATTGTTGTCAAAAAAGATGAATCTTGTCGATGTTCAACTAAACCATCTTCCTAAACAATTTTCATGCTTGTTACAAAAACTAATGAGTTTTGTGAAATGCGGCAAATTTTTTTTTATTATTTTTAAAAACATAAGTCTCAAAAAATGTGCTACCTACGTCTTACTCTCCCACATTCCCTGTAAACAAAAATTTTCATAAACAAAATTCTCGCGAAATTGCAATAAATTTCAACTGCGATAGCATGAAAAAAGTCAACAAAAAAATGCAGATTAAAAGTTTTATTTTCGTTGATAAAGAATAAAACATACGAAAATATTCGATATTAAAATTTTAATGAAAACTTAACAAGCTACAACCGAGATGACTTATCAAACAAATTACAAACGTTAAAATGAAACGATTACGAAAACCGCGAGAACTTTACAAAGAACGAAAGAAATGCGCCGGCGACTGATATGCCGATAACAGCGTAAGTCATATGGCATACGGAAAAATATATCAATAGGTAAAGAGGAGCGGAAGTAAGCTGGAAGAAAAAAAAGCATCATCTTTGAGGAAAATGGTATAAAAACAGCCTGAATTTTTGATATTTACACAGTTCAATTTCGAACAGCTCAAAAGAAGGCCACTTGAAAGTAGAGCAAGTTATAAGACAAAGTTCAAAATAACAAATAAAAAGCAATCAGTCCTCTTATCACAATGAAACTGCAACTTTTTATTGTAACACTTTGCGCCATCTATGGGCAAATTGCACTTGGTATGTTTGTTTCACACAAAAATTGCAATGGCAAACCCGTTGGTACCTATGTGGCCAACCCGGGTAATTGCCATCAGTATTTACGTTGCAATGGCTTGCGTTCAACATTAGGTGAATGCCCAAATGGCACCTATTTCAATGCATTGGTATTGTCTTGCGATAAAAGTAGAAATGCTTGCAAAGCACTTGAGACGCAGGATAACACAAGTCCTGCTGCAACAACAACATTGACGTCAGAAACAGTTCCAATAGAAGAGACCTTTACAACAACAACAACAACTGAAAGCACTTTTGATAATTTCGAGGAGAGTGATGAAGTCAATACACCGTTGATACTTAATAATAAAGTGCCTTATGCTGTGTTCCTGAGCAATGCAGCGCTTGCAGCTGCAACATATGTTCGCCCAGTATGTAATCCTTGGTTGGATCAAGCATTTCCACATCCTTCTAACTGTGAATACTACTACTATTGCATACGTGGTTTTTTGACAGTGCGCCGTTGCAGCATTGGACATTTTTGGGATGTGCAGCGAAAGGTCTGTTTACCGCGCCATATAGCAAGATGCTGGAACTTATAAAAATGTTTTTTTTCTTAATTTTGTTAAGATATTTCGTTAAGATAGCTTTATAGTAAAAAAATGTACAAAACTCTATTATAACTAATTTTAAGTAAATAATTTAAATAAAAATAAAATTCATAAAAAATAAATTACTTTTTTCTCTTCTTTTTAAAGATCCCTTGGTATGGATTCTGTGTCCATCGAACGAGTAGCATTAGGTATAGGCAGCTGTTGCCAATGTATGTGATTTGCCTATCAGTTTGCTGGAAGCTGTTGGTCAGGTAAGTTGTGCTCAAAGGTACTTTGTGTTTTTTATTAAAAACGAAGACACGAACTAGATTACAAAGACTTCGTCCTAAATAATTAAGTTGCCTCGAGCTCGGCTAAAATCTTTTGAAAAATATCGTCATGTAAGGACTCGAGATATTTTTCATTAAAATGCAAAGTGCGCTATTTTGCGACACGTTTCAAGTTATTTAAGGCCTGCGAAAAAGGGTTAGTTGATTTCTATTAATTAAGTATATCAGATGTTAAGATGTATAGATAGTTTCCGCCTTTTAATTTTACTTTTATGGCGTTTTCAATAGGAGATTGATTTCGAAATATCAGACTTCAAATGTTTATAATTCACACGAATATTATAGTTATTCCGATAAATTGAATTAAGAAAGTTTTACTTCTCAATGGACTATATATAGAGCAATGACATATTATTCAAAGTTAAAACTTTGTAGGATTACTGTGTACCCTAAATACTGGCCCACTTCGTTTGAACCTGGTACCAAAGCCGGTGTTTTTTTTAAACAAAGTTCATAGGATTACTGTGTACCCTAAATACTGGCCCACTTCGTTTGAACCTGGTACCAAAGCCGGTGTTTTTTTTAAACAAAGTTCATAAATTTTCGATGGGCTTAAGATCTGGGCTTTGAGTTGGCCACTGTATCGTTTGAAATTTTTGGCTATGACTCAATTTTTAGTAATTTAAGCAGTGGTCTCCATCCTGCTGAAAATGGCTTCGTCCTCCGGGTAGGCATGGTGGGTATGTACGTACAATGTGTTTCTCTTACACAAAAATTGCTTAATTGCTTTCATAAGTTAAAAGTTGTTGTGTCAAAAAAGTAAACAGCTGATCAAAACAAATTAGAATTTTTAAAAGAATGTAGTTGTCAAAGACAAAACTATTAAAAACATGAACTTAAATTTGTTGAAAATTAATGGAAAGAAGAAAATCGTTTTTTAAAGAAAACAGCGAACACTCTCTGACACTTAGCTAATTTGACCAAATTTTTAACTATTTCTCATACGCTAATTTTTTGTAAATCTTTCAATGAGTCATACACCGGCGCTTAAGTTTGGCGTGTGTGTATAGCGTAATAGTTTTGCAACATCCCAGTAGGAAAGAGCAGGGGGCATCAGCGCTTCTAGAAGGTCTTCCTTTGGCAGAAACAGGACTTTCCAACTCTTTCTAAACGTACATTATTTTTTTTATGAAATGACCCGATAAAACAGGCCTTCTTTAGCAGTCCTGATTATAATGCTCTTCTCAATCATCTTGCGTGCGTCAAGAAGCCTGCTAAGACCGCTAGCCGTAAGAGGGCTTACAGAAGTACTTGGAAAAACGCCAAGGGAACAACCACCTTGGCGGTCTTAGCAGGCTTCTTGACGCACGCAAGAGCATTAAGAAGCCATGAAACTCTAAATTAATTGTTTTTTTATTTGGGTCATCACTTGGGTTGATGTTCTTAATGTTTATTTTTTTTGACGTTTCTTAATTTATAATTGATAATGATAACACAATGTAGAGTACATAACGTGAAACTGAAGACCAGCCTGACAACATACACACCGTTCTTTACCTCTAACCATTAACCTACTCTTGATGTCGTAAATGTCCAATGCAGATGACAAAAAAGTAATGTGGAATCCATTGCAATATAAGTATATATAAATGGGGTCTTTCTACTTTGCCTTCTAATATTAAACCTGATAGCTTGCCTTCCATGAGTATATTTTTATTTGCATAAAAATCTAGTTTTGAGAAAGCCTTATATAAGCGCATACAAATTCAGCAATGCTGACGTTGTCACAGCAGTGCAAGAAGCCTTCTCCGTGGCAGGTTTTGCTTAATTCCTGCTGGAATACCGTGTGTTATTAGTAGTGCTATGAATCAACTAAAAGAAAATAAATGAAACTTCGGGACTTCTTTGTGCAATCCAATTAAACAGAGTTGTATGTATGTGAAAAAATGTTTCTTAAGTGTTTTAATGCATGTCATTAATTTTTACCGACTGGTCACGTCAGTAAAAGGTGAAAATATGATTTTTCTTACATAAAAAATTCATTTTTATACCCAATATGGTATACTTAATCATCCTTAATGATTTGCATTCATGATGTGATTATTCATTGATATGATTTGGATAATTTTTGCTCAAGGAATGTTTTCAGGAAAATTCCTGGAGCTCTTTCATTTGTTTTCCTTAAACAATCCGGATGGCAAAGAAAAGCACATCATTAAAAGCACACAAAATTTGCTTTCTTAATATACATTATCAAAATGTATTTAGAAATAGACTAAAGCAGAGACTTAAACTTTTATAAACCAGTACCATAGCTAGTTAAATTACCTTTCCTATGACATCCATATTTTGAAAATCGATCCAAATTATCATAATGATTTTGTTAAAAACTATATCCCCGAAATCCGATGTCCATATCTCCGAAACAAGATGAGTCCCTCAACTTCTGATTCCACATTCGTTGTCGGTATTAAGAGCCTCATAAGATAGAAATCTATGGTTTGATACAAAAAAGGGGGGCTTCTAAAGTAAACTTGTGCCTAAGCTTTAAATTATAGAATGTAAAAATACTTATGCCCTTCACAAAATGGACCTCTTAAATTTACTGCAGCACTAAAACATACAACAAAAACGCACAAGCTTGTCAAAAAAAAAAAACCTTAACCTGAGCTGATCAATAAAATCATCCAATGAACTCAGGCAATATTGATCCAAAGTGATTCAGGTTAGATGAATATCAATTCTATGAAAACCAAAATAACTGCATATTCCCAGGCTAATATCAGTAGAATAATCCAGTTCCAAGAACGAATGGAGGAAAATATTCCGAATAGTTCCGAATTTTGTGTGCTCAAAATATATATAATATTAATCTTAACTATAGCCGCCTTAAAATGTATATAAAAAGTACTCCGCCCTAATCAAACACACTTTTTTAAAGTAGTACAAAAAACCAGAAGCTCGGACCAATAGGTACTATTCCCTTTTCAACTGGGTCATTGAATTTCAGTTCTAAATTGATTTGAAAAATTTTAAAAACTTTTACTTTGCTTCGCATCTGCGCTTCGTGTGTAAAGATTGAGATGAAAAATTTTAAATTTGGTAGCTGTGACATTACACAAATTATGTTACCCAATTCAACCAAAAAAACAAAACAAAAAACAGAAAATTTAGAAACCTTAGCATACTTGTAATTAAACATGGATAGGGGACTATTTTATTTGAATCATCCAAGTACCTTACAAATACCAACAGCAATAAATTCAGCTTGTTGGCCAAAAACTAATCAGACAAAAACAACAAAAATACCGTTTCAATTAGTCTAGTTCAGATGTTGCAGCATCGCCTGATCGCCTGATGCTGCAACTGATGCCAGCATATGTGAGAATGCCAAATGGTTGCGCTTGGCCACCTCCATTTCCATTTGTATTTGTCAACGGAATTTTATTTTGGCGGCTGGTGCTATGTACTCGTATGTAAACTTTTCAAAATTTATCCTAGATTTCATATCATTTTCCACTTGTACGAATATGTTGTTGCTATTGCATTTGTTGTACATTTGCACACAATTATTTTGCAATCTCACCCAAAAGTACGAGTACTTGGTACTCAGTGATGCTCAGTGCATTGCAGAGTTGCAATAACATAATAAAAGTTGCTTTCAGTTTTTGATATAACTAGCAAAAGTTTAGTGAGAATTTCTTCCAAGAAACGCAACGCGTTGTGCATTTTGTGACAGATCACAGAAAGTCGTTAAAGTTTCTTGTCTATCTGCTATGTAGAAGTCGCAAAATTAAAAAAGACGAAGTGAAAAAGTTTGTCCTTTCTAAGACAACCAATCTTCGACCCAACCCAACCCATATACATTTTCTTAAATTTTTATGCCATTTTTCACAAATGAGATATGGGTAACAAAAGCTTAGGACCGAAAAATCCTGAAAACATTCAATTGATATGGTTCGGGGACTGTGCTTTGGTGACCAAAAATATAACACTCCTTCTAGAAATCGCATGCAACAGAATTTGTACAGTGTTGAAAGAAGACCATCGCTCCCTAATAGGTGAACCTGATTCTAATTACAATGTCATGTTATTCCTACTTCAGCCAGTAACAAGAGATTTGTATGATTCATTATACTTAACTTTTCTTGATGGGAATGGCATCGAAACCTCAATCCTGATAGGCATTGATGCAGATGGAACCTGTGTTATCACATGGTGTAAAGTTGAAGCAATACTCAACACGACGCTTTTTGTTTATGGAGCAGTGCAATAGGGGAATAGTCTTTGATAATTGAATAAATTACCTATGAGGCATTGTTTGTAGGGAGAACTGATAGTCTCAAATTCGTCATTGAAGTTTTAAGTAAGAAATGCAAAAACTTTCCTGTGGTAAATTTCCAGCATGTTGAGCGTATACTCCTTAAAGTATGTTCCCACAATCTTAGCACAGGTCAAAAGTACCTACACATTTAATAATGCAACCGTTCAGGCGTTCGTCCTCCTTATGTTACTTATGATCTTGATCCATATCGCACTTAGGTGATGAAATGCATATTATTTTGCACCTTCTGAAAATGGTTGGTTGGTTGGGAAGTACACCGACGTCGATACATGGAGTATTCTGTTAGTTTTGCCTAGTTACTTTTCATGTTTTAAATAAGCCAATATTATAAATTTTCCTACTGCAAATTAAATTTTATTTTCAACCTTCAGCTCCTTCAGTGAATTTGTCTTTCTGGTTTCAGCCAATTCAAAGCGCTTTCGCGCCGATAATTGGATGTGGTAAATTTAGCTTCGAAACATGAAAAAGCCAGACGAGGCCATACCAGTTAATACAGTGCATATGCGATAATGTTCGTTGCATTTTTGGCTAAAATCTATTGCAAAATGATGACGATGGTGCATTGTTGTGGTGGAAAATCCAAGAGTTGTCCTATCAGAAGTCTGCCAGTTTTTAGCGGACATTCTTGCGTAATTGCTTCATGACGCCTATATAATATTCCTTAAGTACTGTTTGTCCTTCTGGAAGCAGTTCAAAATGCACGACACCACGGTAAGAGTGTCAATTCTGGACACTTTTTACACAGTATAGAGTATGGTCGATCGAACTCTCAATTGGACAGTTTCGATTATAAATAGATGCCAAAATTTAAGAAATCGTTCCTTGCTTAATGTTTCACGCTAACAGGATCTTTTAGCTTTTAATTGTAAAACTTAAGTACTTAGCTAATGAGCTAAGCTAATGGGCGTAATCATAACAAATTGCATCGAATCGAATCGAACGATTTCAAAATCTATTTTAAGAAATTCAGCAAGTAAATTTATTATGAAGAATTCAGTCTTTTGCAACTCTGTTAAGTAGTATGAATTGCTTTGAATTAATTCGGATAAATACGATAGCCACAGCTATTCTATATTAATTACTCTCAGCAGCCCTCGTGATATGTTTGTGGAATTTATTTTTAAGTTGCAGCGATTTACAACAATGACAGCATTTAATTAAACATAACGACATGTTTAGGCCGTTCGTAATTAATTAAAGAATAATAAAAGGTAATGCAAAAAAAATATATGCTAAAATACTAAAATTAGTACTAGTTGGTTTGCCGAAAAAACTTTGTGTTATATTGTATTTATAGTTTTGCTCGTGAAACGAGATGATCTGTTTAGATATTCCATACTCTATTTCGCCCTTAAATTAAAATTGGAAGAATGAATTTAAATACTTTAAAGAGATTCACTGCAGGGTTGAAATTTCAGGTGCATTGCTGTTAGGACGGCACTAGCTATGCCCTACTATTTAGTTGACAATATAAGTTCTATATCGTCGCTCTCGGAAGAGGGTGCTAACTCATTTTCTTCTCGAAATTTACTTTTTTTGTTGATAAGTTGAAAATACCCCTATATATCTTATCGATATTGGTATCGTTAGTTAGATAAAGATCTAAGATAAGAAAATCTCCTCCCTTATCCCCCAAGAAGACGAGTATATAAGGAAAAGAATGGAAGGGTTAGATCCATGTTTACATTTATGTCCATAATGCTGTAACGCCTGTGTCGATTTCGAAAATGATAATGTCATATTATGGATAACCATAGGGGCTCTAATTAAAGAATTCTACACTTTTAAAAGTGCTGCCATTTTTAATATATATCGAATATGCCAATTTTCGGTGAAAGTGTTCAACGTTTACGTCATTGCCTCTCCTAATTGACCCACTAAAAATTTTGGGAATCGCATTTAAAGAACTTTTCTATTTGAGGTTAAAAAGTCTTTTCATCTCCTGTGAAATTTTTAAAATATGAGTTAGGGCCGTTCTACCCGAGAGCGACGTATGTAATAAAAAAGAGCACATGCCAACGCACAGGTGGTATAATACCGAGATATGACTATTTTAAGAAACCATAAAAAGGTTTTCGCTTAATGGCTCGAAAAGTAAGCATAATATAGGACAACATATACAACAAAAGATGTGGAAGAGATAAAATATGCATAGATTTCATGCCTCCAGACCTTCGAATAAAAAGATATAGCCCACAATATTCAAACATAAGTCATTATTTCGGGAAAAAAAATTTTTTTTTTAACTTTCAAGGAACATTACTTGTTGGTCAAATCTTGAAACCACATTTATCGCCGAAAATAAATTTTTCTGTTCATTTATCAAATTTAGCAAATATTTTAGATAAACTTTTAGTCCGTTGAGGATATCAGCCTAACATACTTATAACTATGCCATTAATTTGTAAATATCATTGTACGGCAATACTTATAGTCCTGAGACTAATGCTAACAAAATAATTTTTACTAAACAAAACTTCAAAAGGCATAGCAAAATAAAAAAACACTTACCCCTTAACATACCACATAATGATCGTATTTCCAAATACGATCTCATAAGATCTCTCTCACTCATTTGCTAAAGAATTTGTTTCAACACCTAATTTTTAAGCGAAGAAACGAAAAAGAACTGCCACTCAGATTTCCGCAATTTATCAATGTTGTACAAAAAATATTGACAAATTGTGCCGAAAAATGTGTCGCGTACCTATATTGCAAAAAATTTTTGCCATGCTTAGCCAAGCTAGCGCTAGACAACTGCTGCAATTTGCTCGGCGTTTTGTAGGCAAAAAGTTCTCGCAAAATTGAGAAAGATAAGGAAAATGCTGCTTCACACTTCATACCGATCGATCGAGCAAAAATAAAGTGCTACTACTCACGAGTATTGTCAACAACACGAAGAGCAGAGAAATTTTCAACAGCATTGAAAGGAAAACTTTTGAGCATTTCACTTCTGTGATACAGTCGATGGACATTTCGAAATTTTCCACATCCAAAAAATGCTTTATTCTTGACGATTTCAGATGCGAAACGAACGATTCATTTAAATGCTATACAAACGGAACGTAGAACGCAACGGTACAAATAACAAACGGATGCGAAGTATTTTACGGGTGTTCAAAATGAAATAAATAAAAAAGTGCGACAAAAAATCTAAACTCGGTTTAGTAAAAGAAATAATAAAAATAAAAATATTTGCTGAAACTGTACAAAATTATGTGAAAAAATTAAAAAAAAAAAATTGATGCATGGAAATACTAAAAAAAAAATACTTAAATAATTTTTCATAAATAATATAAATATAAAGTTAAAAAAAAATACAAAATAATGAAAACAACAAACTAATCATACTCGTACTTGCAACATTTTGTGTCTTCTCCAGTGTGTTTTTTTTTATCAAAAGCACCTATTAATAGACTTTCAACGCCACTAGCCTGGATTAACGTTATGATTTATGCTATTTAAAATTGGCTAACATAATGATATTTATTTATGAAACAAGAAACAATATCAAAATTTTAAATTTGCGTGACGAGTGACACATATAAATTAAATATTTTGTTAAAATTCAATCCAAAAAATATTTTGCAAGTAAATTCTTCCAGCCTCCTTGGCTTATGAAACGAATGATTATGATGATATTATGAAATAAAATACATTATTTGCAATAATACTATTTTTCATACATAAGAGGAAACAAAATAATTTTATTTTTCCAACTTTCTCTTATTCCTGAAATAAAAGTGTCTGAAATAATTATTATTTTAGCCGCAACACTTTGATTCTGTCAGTTAAGAGCATAATTTCATCCAGTGTATATGATAACACAAAAATATATTTCAAATGATCTCTTCAACATGCATGTGCTAAAATAAAAGATATAAATTCTGTGTAAAAATTATCCGTATTTAACAAAATTTATTTTGTCGTCTTCAAAGTCCCACCGCTTGCAAATACGCCAGCGCTTGATTCATTCTTCCATACATTTTTTTGTAGGCTGCTTGAGCAATAGCCTTTACAAAATTTGCTTTTATGACTTCAACGACTCAAAGCGTCTTTCTCGAAGTGATAACTTAAGCTTCAGGAATAGGAAAATCTGAGACGAGGCTAGGTCAGATAAATACAGTGCTTGCTCGCCTATGACATTCGTTGAATTTTTGGCTTTAAGCTCTTGCACAATGATGACTTTATGCGATGGTGCATTGTCGTTTCTCAAATTCCTTGAGTTGTACTTCTACAAATCTAGCCGTTTACAGCGGACATTCTCACGCAAGCGCTTTATGGCGCCTTAATTACCGTATGTTCTTCTAGAAGGAATTAGAGTGCGTTACATCGCGGTAATCGACGAAAACTGTCAGCATAACCTTGATTTTCGAGCGACTGATGCGGCTTCGATTCTTCCAAAGACTGTTGACTGGTGTCCATGGCGTAATCATAAACTTGTGTCTCTTCATCACCAGTTGCGTTTCATGAAAGCGGGGTCCGTAGAGGCTCGAGAAATCATTGGGAACAAAATTACTTTAGGAGCAATGCTCCAAAAACTTTTTTTTTTTAGAATCACGGAGTTTTACCCCCTAAATCTGAATCTCAAAAAAAAGTCGGTCTCTTATATCTTCCGAGATAAAATTGGTCAAACTTTGAAAATATCTTGTACCACCCCTTGTATAAATAAATTGTGTAAAAATTTTTCTATTTATTTTTTATTTTGTGTATACGTGTTTCTATAATATATCCAACACCTGGGTTGCTAGCCACAGTAATTTTACATAAAAGCAAGGGTAAGTGGGCGGCCTATGGCCGAAGCTCAAGATCCAAAAAATAAATAAAAAAATGTTTACACAATTTATTTATACAAGGGGGGGAGGTACATGAAATTTTCAAACTTTTACCAATTTTATCTCGGAAGCCATAAGATTCGGTTTAAGGCGGTAAGACTTCATGTTTCTAAAAAAAAAAAATTTGTTGGTGCATCGCCCATAAAGTAAAATTATGCCTAAAACTGAGCATTTCTGGCACAAGTCGAGCGGTGACAAGTATCATACCTTAAATATCATTCATAATGCTTGAAGCGGACTTTTAAGAAAGTAAATTTGTGATGTAATGACATCAAAACGTTTCCTCAGTGAGAGAGTGTATAAACTTCTATAAGAGAAGGTGTTTTTCATATCTCAAAAACTAAAAATAAATCAAATTTAAAGTTTTAATATAAATATAAAGCTGGAATTGTAGCCTTAAATGAATTGAGAAAGCTCCATCTGTTCCTCTCGAATCTGCTGTAACTTTTAATAATCTAATTCTTAGACTTTGATTTCGATAAAATATTTAAATAAATTTTTTTATATACACACATATTATACTTGAAAAAAAAGTAATTATCAAAAAAATAACATTTCAAAACTGTGTCACCTGCTATCATGGAAAAGTTACTTAAAACCCAAAGTTTCCGTGGGGGCACATTTTGCTAAAAGCATGCAAATCTTTTGTAAAAATAGATAGTATTCAAATTATTTATGTACATTAGGGTGTGCCATTTTTGAGCAAATTTATTTTTTCAACTAAAAAACAGGCTTAAAACTTTCAGAAAGGTGAAGAAAGAAGCCTCTAAAAACTTGAGCTCTTAATATTAACATTTAGAGGTGCCTGTTTCTAACTTTCCATTTTCCATATAAATTACATGGAAAAAAAATCATTTATTTTTCTTATTGTTGTAACTTGACATGAGAGCATTGTAGAAATGAACTGAAACATTATTTTAGCAGGAAATTGAACGCTCTACAAAAAAAAAAAAAAAAAAAAAAAAATTATGATATTATTTTATTATTTGATTAACTGTTAAACAAAAGTAATTATGCATTAGGTTCAGTAAAATTATAGACAAAAAATAATTTTTTTTTTTTTTTTTTTTGTAGAGCGTCCTGCTAAAATAATGTTTCAGTTCATTTCTACAATGCTCTCATGTCAAGTTACAACAATAAGAAAAATAAATGATTTTTTTCCATGTCATTTATATGGAAAATGGAAAGTTAGAAACAGGCACCTCTGAATGTTAATATTAAGAGCTCAAATTTTCAGAGGCCTCTTTTTGCACCTCTCTGAAAGTTTTAAGCCTGTTTTTTAGTTGAAAAAATAAAGTTGCTCAAAAATGGCAGACCCTAATGGCGAAACTATGCAATTTAACTTCAGATGAAAAATTTTAGAACTTGATTAACTAGAAGGTAAAAAACTATGAACAGACAATCTTATAGACTGATAATTTAAAACCATTTTTATTAAATTTGGCTCACAACTCCCCCATTACAAAAAATCTTTCGTTTTTAAAATGCAAAAAGTGAGTTATTTTTGGTCTTCACTTTAAAGACGGCGGGATTACAATGGAGCCAAAGCTTAAAATAAAATCCATACAATAAAGTAGTGGGAAAATTCAGGTTACATTCAATAGCTGAGATTTAAGGTCATACTTTATTAGGATATCGAGTCGTGAAAAGAAATTCTTCTATGCCTGAGTATTACATTTCAAGTGTTGCAAGATTTGAGGTTGGATTACTCAGCTGTGCAAAAATGGTTCAGCAAACATAATAACCTCGATGAACGGTGTTACGCGAAATTTGCTATATGTCTTTCTATGATAAACCGATTTCTGTACATCACATACAAATAAAATAACGAATTTTCCACTTGCTTGCTTGTTGATCTTTTCAATTCTGGAAAAGTACCTCGCGAGATATTTCTAATGCGATCTATGAAGAGTAACGTTACCCTTTGTTACGCGTTTCGCGGAGTAAGTCCGCGTTTTCGGTTTTCTGCTCCGCGCAGTCCGCGTCGTTTTCATTGGAAATAATACATCTCATTTTGCTAGGATTTTCGGTAAAAGTGAGGACCTTTTTTTTAGTTAATGCAAATTGTTGGCGATAGTAAATATCTGATTTTTCTTACAAATGATATCTGATTTGCTACATTTTTCGGGATTTGAAGTGAGGACCTTTTTTTTGGAGTGCATAACAATTTTTTCTAGTTAAAACAAATGAATCCTTCAAAAAGTTTCATCAATTTTTTCCTGCTACGCGTTTTGGTAAAAAATATCTGGCCACGTTAATGTAGGGAGACCATATCTTGCCAAAGCTAATTTTCATCAGAGCGAAATATGTTGTCCAAAGTCAAAAAACGATTATGAACCTTAACGGTGTTATCACAGCGGGTATCCTGCCATACAGTGTTTACTCGGACTTAGTTCAAAGCTTGTGCTCTAAGGTGCACTAGTGAAAATTTAAAATAACAAGGTAAATCAAGTTTCATATGTTAAAAAACCAGTCGTTTGATTTTCTCAAAATCTATTCCATTATCGATACCCACCGCTGTTCTCTCTAAGATATGACTAAATTCAATTTTCACTTCAGCTGAGATAAGGTCCCTTTCGTGCAGACCGAATTTTAGATTTACTAATTAACTGGAAAATGAAACATTCATGCAAAGATGTTTATGTCCTTTGCCATAAAAATAACCTTTAACGTTGTCATTACGTTTAAAGTCGAAAATTTTGTAATTAGAAACAGTTTTTTGGTTTATTTTGTTTTAATTTGATTTTGTCCGAAGGAAAAACTACATGAAAAATAGCACAAATTTTAAAAATAAATCTTAGAAATGCAAGCACAGCGTAAAGCGAAATTATCTCTCAAAGCAGCGCATGAAACATAATAGAAATACCTACAATATTGGAATGAAAAAAATTCCTTCATTAGTTTTCTACTACTTGGGTTCTTTAAAATTCACATAGCTGTAATTTTTTTTTTTTGTATTTGCTCCAAGTAAAATTTCGCAAGTATAATATAGCATTATTATATTGAGTTCATCGTTTCAGTTTAAATTCATCATTATTTGTAAATTAGTTCTTAATTATTTACTTACTTGGCCACTTATATGGAATATTTGTTGTGTAGTCTAAAGAACTGCTCGAAGTACCGAATACTCCGTCAAATCTTCAATGTAGTGTTGATGGTTCTGATGCTAAAACAGTTTAAAAAGACGTAAGGGATATTCCATTGGACTTAAATGCCAAAGAAGAAATCTTGGAAGAACGTCAAGGCATAAGGTTCAACGATCTTGGGGAAAGAAATAGCAAGCGATCACCTTCAGATGAGTTCATGGGTCCTCAAGGTCTAACAGAATATGTTTTGCAACTTGCTGAAAAAATCACCAATCAAACTCTATCAACTTTTGCTCATTTGATAACATTATAATTCCTAGCCAATTGTATGATAAACTTTTCCAAAAGTAAAGTCTTTTTAAAGAATTAGCTGTTGATTATCAATGAACAAACCTTAAGGAAGAAGTTCTCTCAAACAACATATATAAATAACAGATAAAAAAATGATTTTTGGATTTAAGCAGACAAGTATGACTGTTGCTAGAAATTTAAAATAGAAATATGCTACTGGAATTACAAAATGCAACCTCAAAGCAAGAGTAGGTAAAAGACTGGCAGCAGAGCTCGCAAATAAACACCAGTTAATATGACACGAAAGTTTTGTCCAAACTTTAAGGTTCGTAGACAGTTGACATGAGCAAAATGTGACTTGTACACCATTGTACAATTAGAGATCTGTACATTTACCTTCAAACTACCATGATCCAAAACAATCCATTCACTTACAGTTTAGGGAGAACAATTATAAATCAAAGATTGTACTTACTTAATATAAATTTCGTAGATCGTTTTGATCAGTTGCTGTTGTCGTATAAAATTAATAGAAAAAGTCACAAATAGTGCCATCGAACTTTTTTCTATTTTTTGGACGCTTGCACAGTCAACTCCTTTATTTTGTTAATAAGCGAAAGAAGTAAAACTTTCCGCAAAGAAATTCAGACTTGAAGTGGTTGGAGGCTTAATGGCAGGCACAATATTTTCCAAAAATAAAAGAACTATGGTTAAAAATCAATCAATTCGCAATACCTGTTATATCATTGAAAAATCATTGCCGTTTTTCTCCATTTGAAATCAGGAATTCAAGTTCATCAAGTGCAAACTAATTGGATAGATGGAATTTATTGCAAAACTTAGAAAAATTTACGAGGTATAGCAATGTAATCATAATTTAAACAAATTTTTGCTTTAGAAAAACGAATGTGAAGGAATGCCCTATGGTCCGGCAGAAGAAAAATACACCGAAGAAATACCCAGCGTTTATGTTGCGTATTTTCTGCTTGTTGTCTTAACTTTAGTACGGCGCCGAAAAATTATGCAGTTCAACTTTAAAGAAACTTTCATATCACTTCACTGTCAATTTCACAAATTTCTCTAGATAATAACTTGCGGTGGTACACTAAGGCTTAACTCGAAACCATAATGCTATATAATATCTTTTACACATTCTAATGCTAAAAACTTATTGTCGTTTCATTTGTTTGATTTTTTGTTTTTGCCTTCAATTTATTTCGGATTTTTGTCGCTGCTGCGCCACCAAGTGAAAAAAAATCTTAAAAACTTGAGAAGAAAAAAAAAAAACAAAAATCAAACAAGATAAATTTTAAAATTACCGGTAAAAATAGCCCTCGGACAAAAATTAAACTCATGCATTGCAAACTGCTGAAGTGATGCATGTAAATTACAACAACAGTAGTTAGTGGACAAATCTTTGCATTGTATGCAACAACAAGAAACAAACAGACCCACCAAAGTATCTTTTAAGTTGTTTTTACGAATTTACATTCGAATTTTCATTTAAAAGAAATCTTACAGCATCACACAATAGAATGGAATTAGCTGCAAATTAGAGAAAAGATTTAGTTCTGTATTTAAACAAAAGACAACAACAATTACAATATACAACAAGTGTAATAGAATGAAAAATTCACAAAACTAAATAAATTTAATTTAATTGCCAGCATCAGAGTACTTGGACATTGGATGATTTAAAATTATATCTTTGCGCTTTGCCCTGTCCTGTCTATTTATTTATTTCACACTCTCTCTCTGTGTCTCACTCTGAGGACAGAGCTGCACGAAATATCGCGTTTGAAAAGTGGTTTTCAAAAAGTAACGTCGTTCACTTCACTCTCGAAGTTCTTATAAAGGACTGACTTAATTTCTATGTAATCGAAAATGCTCCAATTAAATTTTTGACGTGGGTATTTAAATTTGAGGTATATTTTAAAATTTTAAATAAAGAACATAAATTATATGAAATCTTTATTTATTTTTGCTAGAAATTAAAGTGCATTGGTTCCGGTTAGTAATGAAAAAGAATGCCGTTCAAGTGACCTCCTCTGCTAGTTTGGCAGGCTGTCAATCTCTTACAAAATTTTTAAATAATAATAATAGAATTATGCTACTACTGCAATTAGCCTTCTAAGCTATCTAGCAAAATGGAAATTTTTCGCATAATGATAGTGGCAAATTTAAAAGATACCTCAAATTTGAACACCTTCTATAATACTATAAGTGCAAAAAAGTTATAAAAATCGGTGAATCCAAAAATTATACAGGAAATAAGTAAATTATTAAAATAAAATATTAAAAAAAAAAAAATTTCAAAATTAACGTTTCAAGCAAATTCGTATTTTAACGAAAATATTTGATATGGTTTTAAATTGCATTGATCCTCTTTATAAACTTTACACCAAACATTTTCAAAAAAAAAAATACATTCGTTTCTTCTTTTAAGTCTGCCATTAGGCAGCAGAGTCTCATTAAAGGCAACCATCTACCGTGTTTGCCGTACCATGCTATCTGCCCAATTTGTCGTTGCACTTCAGACTCTTTAATCGTACCAAATGAGAAAGAGATAACTGCAACATATCTTCCAGATGATGCTATTGACGATAACTTTTAATTTTCAGAGGCTCTACGAAGCAAAATAGATTAAAATTGGTACCATTATAGTGCTCATTTATGTGGGTTGAACTCATTTTAGAAAACGCTAAAGATTAATAAGACATATTGCACTTACCCACTACTATGATACAATAGAGACTAGAGGTAAAGGAACGTTTTGACAAGTAGAGACTTACCTGCCTGAGTGAGAGAAATAACTTGCAGCCAAAAAATATTACGCTAAGACTTATCTTTCAAACGGATTGCAAAAGTATTGTTGATATTCAAGGTAAAGTTTACATTGTGCCACACTCAACTAATGCGCCTAATCTCTTCGAAAACATTAAAGTATGCAATTAAACGACCTTTAAAACGAGACATAAATTATTGACAACGACATGATAGTATAGATTTGCTTACGATTAATTTAAATGACGATTAAGAAAAAATAGTCTTATAATATCTGTACCCTCCTAGACGTTACGTAACACCCAAGTGGCCATATTTAGCTAAAACTCACAATTACGTTGCACAAAGTACCGGAGAGTACTAAAGTTTCAGTTTTTTATGTATTCTTGATGAGTTGACTTTCTATATAGTAAAGTTGTAACAATCAGTGACATTTAGGGAATTGCTGGTGGTGATATTCTTCCCAATCTAGGAGGATTTTTAAATGAACATATAACACGAAAACACTTTGATGGTTGATACAAAAACTAAAACTTCCCATCGTTTCGTCCACCGAATTGGATTTTTGCTCCCGTGTGGCTTTCACTGTATACTGGAATGGGTCACGCATCGTATTTAGTGTGGAGAGATGGTGGCGGCTTTTTTGGAACAGCAAAAGCATCGCTTATTGTATACGGAACTCAATTAGCACTCAATTGAGCATGGACGCCAATATTTTATGGCCAGCACAACATTAAGGGCGAACTTTTTGACATCAACAGCTTCAGTCTCTGGAGTAATGTTCTATAAAGTCAAGAACTTGGCTGGCCTTTTATATTTATTCCATAGGTAGCATGGCTTGGATTTGCTTCTGTACTCAATCTCAGCAATAAAAAAGCTATTGAATCTTCACAAGACAAAACTAATTAAGAACATTAAAAGTAAAAGGTCGATGGAGGTTATGATTTTGTTATTTTAATAAACAATTATATTGAATTCCAGCCTTTGGTAGTTGATCAGTGCATTGCTTGAAAAAATTGATAAAAATAGGAAATCTTTCCACGCTTATAACTCAGTTTTTGGTATTTTATGACATTATTTATTGCTATAGCTAAACATATAAAGAAAGCGTTTCATTATACACACTTAATTTCAAATCACTCTCGCTAAAGAAACAACAAAAACAATGTTACGTTGCGCGTCGTTCGAACCAGTCACCTTCCCTCCCCTGTAACGCATCGTAACGTTCACCAAATTGCGTTACGTAACATTTGAACGGCCCCTAAGCTGAAAAATAGCTGATTGAAATTTATTTTACAGATCTTCATAAAAATCTAAACAAGCTTAGATAACGTAGAATGACTAGAAAATGTCCAATAATTTTCAACTGACGATTTTTCGAAAAAAATCTCAGTTGAGGCTTGTTAATAATATTAATTGACTAGGAAATTCTAAAAATTTCAAAAAATTAAAAATACCCGGTTTTTCTAATTTTATTATTGGCCGTTTCTATGACCTATTATTCATTTTCCCTTGGACCAATTGACACCACTTCAATTTCGTGTACAAAATTGGACTAACTTTAATTTCCTATATATAATATATTTGGCCCAAAATTCCCTTATTAGCTGCGTTTGTGCGCCACACACTGGCGCTAAAGAGGCAGCCTGGTATTATTCACAGATCTTTACTACGTATTTACATATGATGTCGTATATATACAATTCCGAAAACAAAAAAGTAATAACGAATCATAAAACATTATTTAGATTTCATTGTAATGAATATTATTTTTTTGCTCTCAGAATTGTATACATTCGATATCAAATTTAGATACTTTTCTATAAAAAAAAATTTAATGTTTACCAGCGTCCTGTTTAATTTATGAATTTCCTTGTTAAAAATATTGAAACACAAAAAATTAACTATATATATATTAGCAAGTCGTCTGCTTGAAAAAATTGTTTTTCTTTTCCTTCAGTGTAGTGGCTTTTTGTTCTTTATAGATGATTTGGCTAGTCATAACATTTCTGGAGACTACGTTTCAATATTCGTACGAAAAAAAAAAATTTTTTCTTAGGAAATTCATGTCACATAATATAAAATCATTGAAGTTTTTGGAAAACATACAGCACATTCAGGCTTTTAATCAGGGCGATTTAAGCTTATACTAAACTTTCAGTCAGTTTGATCGCTAGTTAGATATTTCCAGTAAGCCAAGAAGGCGAAAGTAAGCAAACATTTTTTTGACGTATACTATTAGTCAATGATCTCAGGTAAATTTTGTGGAAAACATTTTGCACGACAAAGCCTGATAGTAGGGAGCTTACACTGCTCTAACAGGAACATATCAGAGCTACATCACGCTTTGCGATCTTAGCCTTTTTTATGTTGTTATGGTTTTACTGGTTTATTAAAATTTTTACTTTATACAAAATTTGGAAATATTTTATGTAGTGAGTATAGCAAAAATTTATAGTACTTTTAAATGGATCCCATGAAATAAAATAATAAAAAGTGCCGCTTAATCAAAGCCTGGCAGAAAAAGTACCAAAATCATAATAATGGTACCAAATGTCTGGCAAATTATAATTTTACAAGTTACTGAAACTTATTTCTGTTGACAATTTGTAATTAAAGCAGTTACTTTTACTTGCTTTTAATAAATTATTTGCCTTCAAGATTTCCGAAAAAGTTTTTAATTTCATTCTATTTCGTAGATTTGTTTTATTTAAATTCAGTGACGAAAATATTATTTTAATACTCGGTGATGAATGGGGTATGCATAAAAGCCTCTTAGCAATCCTCAAAACGTTTGGAGACAAGTGCTCATGAAAACTATTAACCAACATTCCTATTTTACACAAAAATCGGTTATTGATATATTTTGCATTTCATCTTATAACATCTTGGCAAAATAAATTTCGAAATTCCGTGTTAATTTGCTCTGCGAAATCAAATTCTTTCTTGGGAAAAAATATTTTAATAATTGGTAATACATATTGAATTCGTCTTTCCAGCTATGTTCCACATAGATTTTGAAGCAAACAAAAATTTTTGAAAGAAATAGTACCAAAAAAAATAGGTTTCTGTAGAACCGTACCATGGTACTCTTTAGCTATGAAAATAGTATCAATTTAGGTACTAAAGTACCGTCTGTACCAACACTGATAGTTGAGAGAACCCTTGGTTAAGAGAACTACCTGATCGAAGGTACCGCAAAAATTTTTCCATTCACTACTCTATAGAGGGAACCTACGATCTGATGAGTGCTGAGTAGAGGGAATTCAGCAAGCTTGGACGAAAAAGGTTTTCGTTATATTTGTGTCGCTTACTTTGTTTTATTTGATGAAAGTAAGAGAATTTTCATTTACAGGCATGCTTTTTGACTGAAAGTTATATGGTTAAAGTTGAGGTTGTATAATATATTTTAATCCAATTAGTGATTCAGGGAATGGACTGAAATAGATGACAAACTTACAGATAAAGAAGATATGGTTAATGTTGAACATACTGATACTGATGTGGGGGAAGGACAAGAAAAAATGGCAAAAAATCTAAAGTTTGCGGCAACCGAAGCTATTCAAATTTTTAAAAATTGAAAGGACGGAGGATAACACTAACTCGTTTGAATACTTGATGATGCTGAGAAATATCAGAGTCATTTGTAGCTGTACAAAAATCTTTATAAGTTAAGAAAAAACAATTCACTATTAATGAGTTTCTTAAAAATTAATTTGTTCTTGCATTAGGCATATATAGTATATACCATGCAATGTGAAATATTAAAACTGAAGTGAGGGGTATTTTTTTGTTTTTCATCGATTCCTGCATTTATCGGTCGAGTTCACAAATTATGATCTTTTTTATCATTTCACGGAGAAATACGCTTATGTAGGTACATATGTATGTATATTTTTAATTAAATCCAAATCCCAGACACGCGTGCGTATGAGTAACATTAATTCTGCAAATGCATTTGCATATTGCTCGTAAGACATCTTCAATTATTTTTTTTTATCATTCTCTCGCGAGAGAGCAACATTGCTCTCATTTCTTGCCCACATTTTTCGCTTTATTTTGTTAGTTCGATGTGCACATTGGCAGTAACAAGTGTCCTTTAAAGAAAATAAAAATAAACAAAACCAGAAAAACAAACAACATTAAAAACGAAAACATGTGCGACAAAAAGTAAACACGAAATAAAAATAAAAATTAAAAATAAAATTACGACAAATCGCAGAATCGAATGCACATTTTCGCAGTTCAAAACAAAAACAACGAGGAATCGAAAAAAGAAAAACCAAAACAAAATCAAATGCAAGCGAAATCTTTGAATGAGAAATGAAAAAAAGATTTCCCGAACTCACGGATTTCATTTAAATTTAAGTGCCAAAAATTGGGCAATGTTTTGTTTGTTTAATTTTTACGTAGCTTATGGAAGAGTTTTTATTTTATTTTAGATTTTAAATTTAATATTAATTAAAATTAAAACACAGAAAATAGAAGCAACTAAACCTCATACTAAAAATGCTTAAATATAGTTTTTAAAAATAAAACAAAACAAATAAATTAATTGAGTGGTGTTAAAATAAAGCAAAGAAAAAAATCAGCATATTAGAAAAGTGAAAAAAAAAAAATTAAAATAAAAGTTGGCGTAGATTATGGAACATGTTAATGCTACAGCATCTTTGCGTCAACATCAACAGCAATCGCAACAACAATCACATCATCACAATCAGCAACAACAACAACAACATGACAATCAACAGCAATTCTGCTTAAGATGGCACAATCATCAGGTTTGTCTTTTATTGTGACAGCAATTTAATTAAACTGAATAAAACTATTTGCTCAGAAAAAGATTTAATAAAAAACAAATCTGAAACTTTGAGTATTCAGAATTTTTGTGTTTCAGAGTTTTTATCAGAATGATATCAAACTTAAGTGTCAGTTAATTTTGACCAAGAACCTATTCCCACATAAATTGTGCAGCGATTATGGGGTTGTACCTTGACCAAATTTAATATTATGTATAAATTTATGTCGGAACGAAATAGGGGTCTAAAATGCCACCTAATTCCCAAAATTTTCGAAATTTTTTTTTTCGTAATTTTCAGAGTGCTGTAACTTGGCCAATCTTATTGAACAAAACAAAAAAGAAGTCGTTTTTGCGCTCTTTAGCTTTGAGTTATAAATTTTATTTTGTTGTAAGGACATTTTTGGTTGTAATCAGGTGGTCTAAATTAGTTCTAGGGAGAGAAATTGCACCTACCAACGAAACAGCAAAGCAGATAAAGCCACTTTAATAGGAAATTTATAAAATAGGCCCTGTTGAAATGACAGTATGATTTACATGTTACAGTATTGCTCGTCAGTGTATATGCAAGTTTGATGACCTCCTCAAAGAAATATGCCGCCAACTCCTTCTCCCATTTCGGGACCTTTTGTTTCATATCCTCGTCGGTTGAAATCTTTTTTCCACTCATCTGAGTCTTTAGCGCGTTGAAAAAATAAAAATCGGAAGGCGCCAAGTTAAGGGAGTATGCGCGATGGCTCAAAATGTTCCAACCGCGTAAACCCAGAACTTCAGTCGTAGTTTTTCTCTCAGCGAGAAGCGCGTACTCGCACTTTGCGGGATTCCATATCGACATATGTCACACAAATGGACACTATAAGGCGAGTCCTCATACTAACAAGGTGTGTGTGCTCGTTGTGTTCAAAAGAACTCCTACTACTACTCAGTTTTGTCAGTATTGAAAAAAAATGTCTCACAGTACGAGATGTCTGAAGGTCTTTGCACAAGCCTACATTTTTTAAATGGGGGTAATTCTTAAAATAACGGAGAGGCGAGATATCTACCCTGAAAGTTATCCAAATGTGCGCAAATTTTTTGAATTATAATCTCGGAAAATGGGCTTAAAAATTGCGGAATAGTTTAAAGCAAGCTTTGACCCTTTATTCAACGTATTCAAAACCCTCATCGATGAGTTACTAAGGATAATTTCTGTTCAATTCTTTTAAGATAAATGATTTAGAGCACAAAATATTAGACGCATTTTTTGCGTCGGAGCTCAATTAGATCTAATTGGAAAAACATTAAGTCGTCATATATAGCAGCGGGCAAAACCATACTTAACTTAACCTCTCGGTGCAGAAAACCCTGGATAAGCTACGCTACCTGGGATGTCGAAGAATAAAGGAGGGCTACTAAACATGAACGAGATGAAGCGCGAACAAGAGATATATAAAGTCCTTAATAAGGATTAAAAGCCTCCTGCAAAAAAAAATAGACGAGTATTATTCAACGACCTCGCAGCCAAAGCTCAACAACCTGCAGAAATCAGAGATCTTCATGATGACTGATATCAAATTCAGACAAAATAGGTCAATCGAAAGTAAAAAAAAGCCTATTGACAACAGCAGATATTCAGCTAATCCGTTGGAAATAATATTTCTCGGAGACCTTCAAGCGTCCACATCCACCTGTTAGCGTCCGCTACAGGCCACTCCTTGAGGCAAGATCACAGCGGCTAGTCTCGTGCCCACCTTCGTTAGCGGGGATAAAAAAGCCATCATAAGTATCTCTCAAATACAACAAATCTTCGGGAACAGATGCGATAGTTGCTGAAATGTTAAAAGCTTTCTCGGAGCTCAGCGATGAACTCGTGTACCCAGCTCTTATTGAAATTTGGGAAAAAGAACGAATGCCTGAAAACTGACTTATGTGAACCTTTGTGAAAATGCCAAAAAAAAGGGGACTTATCATCTAACTTTCATCGAGTACAACAGAACTACTTTTGATAACATCGACCAAAATTGCATCTGGGATACATTGAACAAACGAGATGCTGCAGCCAAAGTATTATCTTTCTTTATCAAGGCTCAATACGAAGGTATCAAATTTAGAGCAATACATGACGGGAATAGTACTTGACGATGTCTTTCGCAGAACTCTAGACTCTACAAATCGCGGTATTCAATGGACTTTCTGTAGGACCGCGCTTATGTTGATGACATATGCCTCCTCGCCACCAAGCAGTCAGACATGCCAGAAAAAATCACTGCCGTCAGATCTTCGAAAGAAGTAGGTCTGAAAATCAACACCTATAAAACAAAAATCATGTCTATTCGCCCAACTGATACCAACAATAGCTCCGTGATAGGCGAATCTAGCATAGAATAAGTACAGTAATTTAATTAATTGGCGTAGTTGCACCTAACGGTGGTGCCATTAAAGCTGTCCATGCTAGAATAAACAAAGCGAAAGGTACCCAACTTCGTAGTGTTTGGCAATCTTCGTTCCTGTCAACGACAACGAAGTTCAAAACATTTGAGCCAAACGTGAAGCAGCAAAATGTTGGAGAGAATTGAAGGCACTCGCAACAAACGGCCCGTTGCAAGAGCTTTGTGATCCATGAAGAGATAAAGGACAAAAGAAGAAGACCTATGGATCGCAAGCGCAGTACAATACCACTGCGTTGCGAGGCTTGCATTACAAATTAAATTACATCACAATAAAGAAAAACATATGAAAAATTAAAAAAAAAATTTTCATTAGCAAAATATTACATCTAATGCTGTAGAAAGCTCAAGTCATTTCTGTTAAAAAAATTCTGATTTAATTCTGCAAAAAGAAACTGTGAGAAAAATATTTTCTGTGATCCTCTTAAAAGTGAAATTTATGGCTGAAATTTACACAGAAAAAAAATCGTTTGTATTAAATAAACCGCTCTAACGAGATTCATAATATCGAAAGCTGACTATCAGCATTTCAGTGGGACACTAATTGTTCTCTCATCAAAATGTGTTATGGCTCAAATTTAGCGTTAATGAAGCAGCAAGTTTTCTTCAACTAATTTTTGATCGCCCACTCCTCATTTGATCTCTGCTCTTAGAAATGTCCAACGACATCTTTCCAGTTTCTCATTGTGAAAACTACAATAGGCCCGAGATCTTTCATCTTAAATGTATAGATATTGTGATGACAGTTTTGAAGACAAAAACAAATGGCTTTTTTTCATTACTTAATTTGTTATATTCAAAATTTCACATTTCCATTACTACGTATAATGTTCTCAAAATCTTTGTAGCATAGCGCTACAACTAAAAGCAAGAACGAAAAGAATCAACTTGTTAGTCAGTCTACCCGTACATATTTTTCCGAAAATAAACATCAGAATTCTCCATTTGCGCAGATTACGCAGCTTGACTGGGCCTCACTGGACAGCGCTCAATTTAAAATGTCATTTGCTATAAAAATACGAATGTACGAATACGAGAATTGAAATAAAAATGAAATTCGCTGCTGCTGGTGACATTTTATTTTTAAACATCGATGTATCTCGTCCAAAATGAAAATAAATAAAAATTTTCGTGCATTAGATACAAATGACAAACACCAAAAAAAAAACAACAACAACTGCCAGTAGTTGAAAAGAAAAAAAAACAAAGACTAAAAACCACAAAATCTTAAGGCGAGACAAATCCAAAGTATTTGCAATGCCTTTTTCCTATGAAAATGTCTATTTGTCCGTTTTATGCCAGTTTTGTCCAAATGCTTCCGGGCATGTGCAAATTTGTGAATATTGTTATTTTTAATTATACATTTGTTGGAAAAGAAAATGCTTTTAATGATTTTGTCTGAACACTTTTCAAACCATATCTCGATTGGTCAAAATCTTGCACAATTCAATGTCAGGTTAGATTTCAATATTTTCTTGAAGCCTTTTAAGCTCAGTTGGGCTGCAGCCGTAAATAGTAAAGTTAAAGCTGGAATTTTGAAACTTAAAATATTACCAGCTGCCGTAAGCAAAGCTGTAAATGTTGCCGCTTGGCAACATTGCAGATACATCATATCCTGTACCACACAGTGGGATTTGATTTCTTTGCAAAGCTCAGAGATAAGAATAAATATAAATTAAAAACTAGTAAAGATGTTATCTTCGGCCAGGCCGAAACTCACATACCCTACACTGCATTGAAAGTACTTTTTCAATAAATGTTAAAAAAATGTTGAAGAGGTTGAATAAGGCGAAAATAATGTAAAAAGGTTCAAAAATGTTGAAAAGTGTTAAAAAAAAACTGAAAATGTTGAAAATATATGAAAACCATTAAAGAAAGTTGAAATAAATTAAAAAAGTCGAAACATATGAAAAATGCTGAAAAATTTATGAAAAAGTCGAAAGAATAAAGAATATTTCAAATGAAATTGATGGAGAAATGTAAAAGATTAAAAATTTCAAAATAATATTTAAAAATGTTGCCACGCCCACTTTTCCAATTCCGCCCACTTTTGGTTCAATAAACAAACCAAACTTTAGCACAATAGCTTGTATCGTTTGCGATATGTGCCGTAATTATTCCTAAAACTTAGGGCGGTGACACACCCACTGATGCAATCCAGTCCGATTTTGATCCAGAAATAGCTTTTTATAAACAAACCTCTTACACCAAATTTCTGTATCATTGCTCATATATTTCGATAGTTATGCCACTTACGGTATTTTAATTGTATGGGAGCTGCCACGCCCACTGTTGCTATTTCGCCAGCTTGTGATTCATATGTACCTAATACCCAGTAAACCACTTACATCAAATTTTAGATCAATTGCTCCAATAGTTCACTTAAAATAGCACTTACAGCTTTATTTTAATGAGGGAGGTGCCCCGCCCACTGATGCAATCTTGTCAAGTTTCATTTAATTCCGAAGCATATAATAACCGACACTTCTACACAAAATTTTATGAAGATTACTCTCATAGCACACTATCTATAGCATTAAACGTGTTTCGCTTATATGGGAGGTGCCACACCCACCGGTACAGTTGTGCCAAAATTTTGCAAGAGGACACCTTTTAGCAAGTATATCCTTTTATTAAATTTCATAACGATTGCGATGTTAGCTCTCTTTTTATAACGTTTATAAATATTGTAGGCTGTGCCACGCCCTTAAAAAAAATTTTTCAGTGTATTGACGTAGCTTGTATTGTTGACTACTTTCAGTGGTATCATCCCTAAAATTTTAATGAAAATCATATTTGCCAATTTGGAGTTATATGATATCCAATTTTTCAATTGCTAAGAAGTGCCACGCCCTTTTTTACAATTCCGCCCACTTTATGCGAAATTCAAGATTCATAAGATCTGTATTCGTGTACCGAATTTCATCACAATATTTTACACGGTTTACGAGCTATGGCGTTATAAAAGTTAAAATTTAGGGCTGTACCACGCCTCTATAAGAGCCTTTACAAACTTAAAACCTAGCCTAATCTTAATTTCGTTCTCAGCTTCACCAAATCACCAAGTTTCATCAAAATCGCAGCAACTTTTTTTCAAAATGGACTTGGGTATATTTACATAGAGTATGGGCGGAAGGCGTGGCCGTTAACCGATTTCGCCCATTTTCATATGCTAGCAGACAGACAGACAGACAGACGGACAGACGGGCAGACAGACAGACAGACGGACACAGCTATATCAACTCAGGTGGTGACGCTGATCAAGAATATATATACTTTTCCATACCTGCCACGCCCCCTTCTATGCGTTACAAACGGAATGACAAAGTGAATATACCCTCTGTGTAGGGTATAACTAGTAATGGTATCATCTTCGGCCAGGCCGAAACTCACATACGCTACACTGAATTGAAAGTACTTTCTAAATACATGTTAAAAATACAGTAAAAATTAATTACCTAAAATTTTCATGAAAATCGTATGTGCCAATTGGGAGGTATACGAAATCAAAATTTTCAATTGTTGAAAAGTGCCACGCCCACTTTTCCAATTCCACCAACTTTAAGCACAATTCAAACTATTTATGACCTGTATCCGTGTACTTAATTTCATCGCAATATCTTGCAAGGTTATCGAGTTATGGCGTTATTAAAGCTAAAATTTAGGGCTGTGCCACTCCATTTTAAGAGCCTTTGGAAATTTGAAACCTAGCCCAATCTCAATTTTGTTCACATGTTCACCAAATCACAAAGTTTAATCAAAATCGCAGGATCTTTTTTCAAAATCTGCTGGGCTATATTTGTGTAGAGTATGGGCGGTGGAGTGGCCGTTAACCGATTTTGCCCATTTCTACATGCAAACAGCTTGTAAGAAGGTGTGTCCTAGGTGCCAAATTTCATTGAATTGACAGTTTTCCCGTAAACGTGATTTCAACAGACAAGCAGACAGACATACAGACAGACGTACACACAGACAGACAAACATACAGGTAGATATACATATAGACATAAAGACAGACCTAAAGACAGACATATATACAGACAGACATACAGTCAAACGAGTGCGCTCGTACTCGCCTCGCCTCGTTCTTGCCTCGTTCTCGCCTCGTTCTTGCCTCGTTCTCGCCTCGTTCTCGCCTCGTTCTCGCCTAGTTCTCACCTCGTTCCCTCGCAGCCTCGGTGAAACACTATTCAAGATATATATGATCTGTATCTGAGTATCAAATTTCATCACAATATCTTGCACGACTTACGAGCTATGGCATTATAAAAGTCAAAATTTAGGTATGTGCCACGGCCCTTAAAAAGCCTTGCAAAACCAAGCCGAATCCTAATTTTGTTTACATTTGCACCAAATTACTAAGTTGCCCAAAATTTTCAGAACATACAGGAGTACCATCTCTGAAAATTTGATCCATGTTTTTTCACCTTATTTGATTTTACAAGCATTTAAAGTTAAGATATATGATTTGCAATGTAAATTGAAACATTGAGAATGAGAGCGAGTGAATAAAATTTGAATTGATTTCAGCCTTTTTAGGCTCAAGATTTTCAGAACAGATTGGCAGTTTTTTTTTTTTTGTCATCTACTAATACACAACTACCTAAAAATAATATAAAAGCTAATTTGAATTGTGTTGGTTTGCTTATATTCATTAATGAATATTGTTGTCTTACTTACGAGCTTTTTCGAACACAATTTAAAACTTTATTTTTAAAACAATAATATTGGTGAAAAAAATTTTATCGAATTTTTTTTATCTTCTACATGATAGACCAATCACTGAAAAAAGTTTCAGCCTATTTAAGAAACATGAGGGTAATGATATGCCCATTGTAGATGGAATGACCCATATATAACGTTAGCCTTGTTTCGTACCAATTTCTACCACAAAAAATATAATATACTTTTTAACACGAAATAAATTTTCCTAAAGCCAAATGTATTTCCTGTATAAACGCAAAGTTTTAAAAATGACAACTGTTGAAAATGATTAAAAAGTGCTGCGAAATGTTGAGAATTATTTGTTGGAAATTTCGAAAAATGTTGTAAAATGAAAAAATTTGTAAAAGTCCAAAAATTTTTAAAAATTACAAAAGTTTTGAGAATTTAAAATATATAGAAGCTAAAAAAACGATTCCCTTGAAATCCCACGAAACAGATAGTATCGCCCTTTTTGATAAATATCAGCTTTCAAATGCTTTGAGCTGGCTCAAATTTTTTAAAACCATGATCTTTTGTATTTAAAATTATTGTAGCCGTCCCATTTCTTATCCCCAGTGATGATTCGCTTACTGAAGTTTGAGAAGCAAATCATATTTCTTTCTGTAGAAATATGAGGAACCCTTAAGTCGGATTTGAAGTTATGAACGATCGAATTCGATAAATTGAATCTCTCATCGATCTCAAGGTGGTTTATTTACTTTGTTTTCATCAGCTTCCAGAAAGTGGTGCATCTTCAACATCCGGATTTTGCCACTGGCGTTCTGTCGATACATCTTCTCCATACACATCACTTAGTTTTGTTCTTGCTTGACATTTCCATTTTTGATAGGGCTCGAATAAACAAACTATTTTTTTACAAACAAGCATTGGAATATTAGCTCTCGAAACATAAAATTACGGTTCAAATGTAAAGTTGGCTGTAAAAAATAAATAAAGTTCCCCATTGGGAAAAACGATATTAATTTCCGAACAACCAAGATAGGTGAAAATAACTGAAAAAATTACCTTATATATAACTTAAGCCGCTTTATACTTAACGATCTAAGACCAAGCATATTACACATAATAATTCAGGCTGAAGTGACAGATGGGACAGTTTTTGAAACTGCATTTGTCAAAATCGGCTCAGTGGCTAAGGAGCTATCACTTAGCAATCAACAATTTTTTTTTTTTGCCCACAGCCCTCCGTGTGGACCTATTTATGAAACTTTTAAGTAATAGTGATACAAACAGATTGCCATATTATCGACATAAAACGGCTCAGTAGTTTAGGATGAGTCTTTATTTTTCTTAAAGCCTTTGCACCATGTACCCTTTAATTTATTAATTTATATATTCGTTTATATATTCCTTATCCTTTCATTATATCTGAAAAATTTAAATTTACTGCCACACTTTTAATGCTTTGTGTTTTCTTAAATCTAGACAAGTCTGCTCAGCACATTACCCATACTGCTGGATCAGTCACATCTTACTGATGTCACACTTTCAGCGGAAGGACGCACACTGCGTGCACATCGTGTGGTACTAAGCGCCTGTAGCACATTTTTTCTGGAACTTTTTCGTGCGCTTGATACAACCAACCATCCCGTTATTATAATACCAGGAGCATCATTTGCGGCAATAGTGGCGCTACTGACATTTATGTATTCTGGTGAAGTAAATGTCTTCGAGGAGCAAATACCGACGCTATTAAATTTAGCCGAAACATTAGGCATAAAAGGCTTGGCAGATGTACAAAATAATGTAAGTAATTACTTATTAAAAGCTTTATCTGGTTCTTTTAATTGCCACTCAAATATTCATTGTAATTGCTTTAATTGTCTCCTAAGGATTAATGTCACATGATGAATCAAACTTTTATCTTATAAATTGAAATCTTTAAAGTTACAGAAATCCGCAAAAAGACAAACAGACTACGCTGAGCAACTGCGTAAGACCGAGGTGGATACACCCCCAACACCAACTACCCCACCGGATTTTGTATCTCAACCGCAACATGATGGTGCCTCCACGTTGTTACCGCCACCGCAACCAAATGCTGCTGCCGCACCCACGCTGACAACACCAACGTCATGTAATAAAATTCCAACGCCACTGGAGAGTCTCTTTATCAAATCGCTACAATTTTATCCAAATTTATTACCACAACCACTAAATTTTTCACAATCAGCGCTAAATAAAACTTCCGAATTGATTGCAAAATATCAGCAACATTGTAATCTATATCAGAGCGCTTTGGGCAACATAGCTGGAAAGGAATTTTTGCTATCGCCAACTCAAATGCAGACAGAAGAGGCAGTAGCACCAAACAATGAAGAGACTTACAATGCCAAACGATTGTGTACAGCCGAGAAAAAACAACAACAGCAGCAGCAGCAACAGCCTCAACAGCAGCAGCAACATCAGCAACAAAAAGACATTAAACGTATTGACAAAATCGTAGAAAATCTACGATGTAGCAATAAAACTCAGTGTGGTGAATCCACATTGGTGGTTACACATCAGCAGCAGCAGCAGCAACAACAACAACAACAGCATTATCAACAACAGCAATTGCAACTAAAGACTTCAATTGCTAATTTTGCTCAAAGCATGTCACCAAACCTAACTGCGAAACCACCAATGTTTGCATCAGCAGCATCACAACTACAGCAGCAGCAGCAGTCACCAACTCCACATAGTTTTATGTCACCAGAGGAACAAATGAAATTTCAGCAGCAACTTGAACATTTTGCTAGTTGCAGTCGTGATGTTGCAGTAGCAAATCGTAATACCCCTGACAGTAGTTGCATTAAACCCGAATCAACTTTGCTTATCATGCCAGAGAAGTTACCAACTCCGACGCCTTCCAGCCCACAGGCAAAGACTCCGTCCAATTCGAAGTTGTATGCAACCTGTTTCATTTGCCATAAGCAATTAAGTAATCAGTATAATTTAAGGGTTCATTTGGAAACGCATCAGAATGTAAGGTAAGCATAAATATTCGAAACTAAATATCGATATTACTGAGCCCAGTATCCTAATTGTCATGGGTGGATTAAAGGTAAAGGAGTGCTGAAAAGACTTAAGTATTTACAGTATGTATTAAATTGTTAGCTACCCGTCCCAGCTTGGGAGGCTTCTCGCCACTTTTGTCACCAATGCTTATCTGTATCACTAAAAATTTCCAAACCAAGTCGATTAAATTTGCTAGAACAGTTTCTTATCATAGCGTTTCAAATTTATTTCTTGTTTGCAAGGTGCCATGCCCACCTGTTAAACAAAATGAACGATTTTGTTAACGGCCATATTAGATCGAACTTTCTTTTAATGAAAAAACTTGCAAGAGAATCGTGTTCAAAAAACACTCATTTAAGGAAAATTTACACTAAAAACGGGTGGCAACCCATGTTTAGGACATGATTGGACAAGGCAACCCTATGTACAGTGACGGCTCGTAGGTAGTTGGCGCTCTGTTCAAAAATTTTCGAGTGTCAGCATTGGAAAACAAGTACAAGTAATCTAGAAGACGATAAACCTTTAAAGGCTTGAACACCAAAGTCAAGGAACAACAACAGGTCGTCAATCTCGGGAAAAAGTCTTTTGCGTTTGGTGTACGAACCTCTCTGAAATGTCTAAAAGTCATATCATAATTAATATTACGAGCTCAAAAGTCATGAATTTCCAAATTGTTTGCGGAAAAAAACAAGAAAAAACTCAACACGGCACCTGTGACGAAAGGGCGCTCTGAGCGGTTGAACGGTTCGAACACCTCTTGAGCCGCCACTGCCTATATAATCTGTTTAGGCCCTCCGAGCTCTATCATTTGACACACAATTCAAGCTTTTGTCTTCATCAATGAAAATTGCCCCAAAAAAACGGTGACAACCGATGTTTGGTATCATATTATTTAATGACTCGCAGAATATCAATAGAACCATTGCACCAATCGACAGCGAGTACAATAATCTGTTGCCTCAGCAAGCGCAGTCTTGCGCTGACCTCTATTAGTCATTTTAGTATAGTCAACTATCTCACGGATATTATATTTTAAAAATCTTATCCAACTATCCGTTAACTACTTGCTTCAGTGTCCTGTAGCAAAGCTCAGCAAAAGGTTATGGCCACAACGTTTGATCATTGCTTAGTGACTGTTGTTTTAACAAAATATTTTTGCTTAGCTGTGTAACATAAAATTTTTATCTATTAGGTGCGCAACTAAGTTCTCGCTGTTTGTTAATAGATGGCGCTAGCGGTAAGAGCTGGTCGATTTGGTTCATATCGAAACGTTATGAATCGAGCCTAAGCATATGGTAAATAAACCGAATGGATACTTTTAAGATTTTGTGTTTTTATAGTCTGTTGGTGGTTGCTCGAAAATGAGTAATTTTGTGCCAAATAATCGTCATTTGCGGGAGGTGTTGATTTTCTTCTTTCAATCGAAGAAAACGGCGGCTGACGCGCATCGAGAGCTCCAAAAAGTTTACGGAGATGGTGTTCTGAGCGAACCAACGTGCCGAGATTGGTTTCGTCGCTTTAAAGACCATGATTTCGACATCGACGATCGACCACGTGAAGGAAGGCCAAAAACCATCAATTTGGTGGGACCAGGTCGGTGTAATATATTATGAACTTCTGAAACCGAATGAAACCATCTCTGGCTATCGGTACCGAACTCAACTGATGCGATTGAGCAGAGCACTGCGTGAAAAACGGCCCCAATACGAACAGAGGCACAATAAAGTAATCCTATTGCATGACAGGCCTCTCGTTGCTAAACCAGTGAAAACATACTTGGAAACTCTCAAATGGGAAGTCCTACCCCACCCGCCGTATTACCCAGATATTGCCCCGTCAGAATACTACTTGTTTCGTTCAATGGCACATGGTCTGGCTGAAAGATGGGGAAAAGTGGTACCTTGCAATGGGCAATACTTTGATTGATTCATCTGTAACTATTTTTTGAAAATAAAGTTGCAATTTCTAAAAAAAACAGCGAGAACTTAGTTGCGCACCTAATACTAATAACTATTGCTCAAAAAAGTACTTTTTTGTATTAATTGTTACTAAACATTAGCGTTATTTATCTTTCACAGATATGCCTGCAATGTTTGCTCTCATGTTTCACGCAGCAAAGATGCACTACGCAAACATGTCTCCTATCGTCATCCAGGTGCTCCTAGTCCCTGCGAGTCAGAGGCGCGTCGAAAACGTGCCAAAACTCTCAGCATAGCTACGCCATCAGTTGCAACATCAACATTAATTGGTATATCCCCACCATCGCCAACATCGGCGCCAACAACTCCATTTCAATTAAATAATTTGGGTACACCAGGAAATGTTGGCAGCTTAAGTGACACTACAGAAACAACAGCACCATTGACAACAGCAGCAATCAATTCTGCAGCCTACATGTTTTTACCAAATCAATTTCATCTGGCAGCTGCTGCTGCAGCAGCAGTAAGAGCAAATTCGCCAGCACAATCACAGCAGCAGCAGCAGCAACAAATCAAAGCTTCAACAATGGCTAGCAACATATTGCCAGTAACAACGACAGCAATATCATCTATAGCAATAACACCAACAATGACTTTTACTACATGTGCTATAACGGCAACAACAGCAGCTGCAACATCAGCAGCTGCAACATCAGCAGCAAACACAAAAGCTAATTTTGTACCGGAAGATAATGTAACAACTACAGCATCAACAATAAAACGGGAGCCGAGGACACCAACAACAGTTGGCAATGATTTAAATACTGCTGCTTCTAACATCAATGTGGATGCCGAAAAAAATTCTGCGGAGTCTCCTAATACACATAATCCGAGTGTTACGGTTACTGCAGCAATTGGCAATTCAGGCAGTGCCATGACGACATCGTAGCTTTTAGGTTCACATTTAAAATGATTTTAAGACCCTAAATCTATTTTATGTTATTGTTGAAGGATGGTATTTAAGTGATCGGTGGTTTATTTTACTTTGAGTGGTTCGCAACGTTCATTAAATCTTATACCGCCCGAAGTACGCCAATCAAAGCTATTTTTATAGTTCTGAAGTGACTTATTTCGCCGCTCAAGTATAATTTTTTCGTCATTCAATTTATTATTATTCTAAGAATAGAGCCCTGCAAAAATAATCTTGCCAGACTATTTGATGAGCCTTCTTTATATAGACTTTAATGTGCTGATGTCGAATCTGGGTCAGAAATGCGTTTGAGAATTTGACTTGAGTTGACATGATTTGTAAAAATAATTTTTTGGTGAGACTTAAGCTGCGGGAGTACCAACCTTCTCAACTGATTCCAATAGATAGAATATTATGACTTAAGTAGAAAATTTTTAGTATAACTTTTCGATATATATGTATATAGATACATTTTTTGTTAATCTTTTCAGTTTATTGGTGAAAATGTATCATTGTTTGTGAATATATTTATGTAAAATTCGATGGGTCAAGTAATATATGCTAAGTGAAGCTTTTTGATGTCTTATTGGGTTTCAAGATATTCTATTTAGAGCCTTTCAGCTGCTTTTTAATGAACACATCCTGTATTTGGAAAAACAAATCAGGCATCAAAAAAATGTATTTAATATACATTGTATGTCTCATCGGGCTTTACCAGAGTCAAAAGTTCGGAAACTAAAGACATAAATTTTTGGTTGCTCGAATTCGTTATGTTCGAACCTTTCTAACCCACTTTTAAGTCCTTATAAGTGACTTACGTCCTTATAGTCCATCCCCATTTCTGATCCCGAATTTGGTTTTAGTTTTCAAAGTTCATCAAATAGTCTGGCGGCCATTATTTTGTTGGATTTTGTAGTTTTTCGGTAATTGATTTATTTTGACACCAGTCAATCAATTTTCCTACCGATCACTTGGATAGTTGCCATATTTTAAGTTTATATGTTTTGTTTTGTTTTTGGTCCTATCGTTAGTCCCGGCTGTGATACTTTGAGTCTTTACCACTATTGAATTTTTTATATTTATTGTACCAATTTATTTAATTTATTTTTCATAAGTAAAAGACCTTTTTATAGTTTATGTACTAGGGAACCCTATTAGTATATGTCATGCTGATTAAATACCGATTTCCCAGCATAACTTTTCGATTGACTCTTCTCAAATATTAATTTTTTAGAGTATATGTGAATAATTTTGAAAGTTTTATGCTTAACTTATAACCGCGTAGTTGCTCAGAGGAAGTATTAAAATATTGAGCTTTTTCAGAAAACCCTAAAATAGTAACTGTTCGGAGCTATGAATAGTTTTTTGGCAGCTAATTTCATAGATCAGTCCAATTGATTCTGCTATAATGAACAAGATCGAATTTAGGACTTTCGGCCGGTTTAACGATACCGTAAACGGTAGGTTTTTAATTTTTTTTTTTATTTTTTCATACCAGCTGCAATTTTTGTTCAGAATTGTAGTCTGAAAAGCGCAATAATACACAAAAAAAATGATGTGAAAAAAAATTAAGATTTAAAAAACATACCATCCACAGAAGGGCGTATTTCCTGCCATACAAATAAAAAGCTCACCGGTCACCAGCTAGCTTAAAAGCTTACCTCAGAAGATTTTCAACGTATTTTTTTTTTGCTAAAAAAGTTGTTCTCGTTTTCATTTTTTTGTCGACAGCTCTTCCATCATTTGATCCGATCATCAAGGTCTCAACGCGCGCTACATTTCGTAGCTTTATTGAGACCTAAACAACGATATACTATATATTTATCACGATCGGACTTTAAATAATGGCAAAGCTATCAACAAAAAACAAAACAAAACAAAAAGGTAACATATATTTTAACAAAAATAAAGTTCGTTAGAAATTTGTGACTCTAACCAACAGTCAAATCAGTGGACTGCAAAACATCAGATTGATCGCGAACTGATACTCAAAATATACACTCATATATCATCTTTTTAGAAGTGTAAATTTTGCAGGTACACAGCGTATTTCTGTACAATAAGTGAGTTCACATAGGCTCATAAAGTCATAAGACCTATTTCATCTTTCAGACAAAAACAAAAAGATATCGACATAATTCCAAGTTGGTTTTGAAGGGAAAGAGCAGTAATTTCACACGCCATAAGAAATTTGAAAAAAAATTGATGTGCAGCGTAATATACTCCCGAATATAAGAAATTGTTTTTTTTTTTTTTCAAGAAAATGGTCGAACACGTAGCACTATGAATTTTCGGAGGGATGCAACTTCAGGGTTAAAACTTTTCCCGGATTTTTAAAAAAACAGTCTTGCAATCCTGCTTGTTTCGATATGTTTTGGCGAAAAAAATGAGCAGAAGAAGTCTTACATCGATACCATCAACTCCGCGTTCGCGGATTGTCAAATTCCATGGTCGAACATTTTGTTTTCATAAAGTACACAACGAGTGTATTTGTGTTTTAGATACGGCAACGACATAGTCATAAACTGCACACAGTACACACTGTACAGTATTTAAGTAATTTTTAACGTTTTTTTCAACAAAAAAAAAATATCGATTCTTTTCCCCCATGAAATTTGACAAACTTTGAACACTCACATCTAACGTGCAGTGAAAGGGATCGATTTTTATTTAAGCCCGGGTCGACAATCTTGTGAACACCCTTTTCTTAACTGTTGCTCTTTTATAAAAACAGCTGTTTAGTTCTCAAAACAGTTCAGACTTCGTTTTGATAAAATTAGGAGTCTCAAAACTCAAGATTTTTATTTTATTTTGGTTTTGTTAAGCATATTGTTCTATTTAAGACATGTCATCTCATCAGCACTGAGAAGTTACTTAAATAATTTAATCTAAATGATAGCTACCCACCGAAGAATAACTTTTTTTTATAGTACGCTACGACAATAATTTAATAGAAGCTATATACAAACTTAAATAATCAAATAAATTAATGTTTCATTTGCAAAGAATTGAGGCTTACTTTTCCATTTATGCATAACCCTTAAGTCTTAAAAAATAATTAAGGAATTCACAAAGTGTCGTAAGTTGTAAATCCTATTAAAGAAATATAAAAAATTTAATCTTTCACTGTCCTTTCGATACGACTTCCTCAGCAAAAATTTATTGTTAACGAAACCTTTTAAACACTCTCTCTATACGATTCTCTCTTCTCTTTCTATTTTCATATGGAAAACAATTACAAACTTATTAAAACTACGTATGTATTGTAAAATATTATGTCATACGGCGACATGCTACTTATATTATGAAACTTTGTGAATTCCCCAAATATATTTAAATTCCTTGAATTAAAAAAAAATATACTCTATAGACCGTTTGAGCAAACTTATTAATTTTATATTTTGTTTTTATACTCTCTTATATTTGTTAGACCAAATAATCCAGTCAGCTAAGTCATTAAATAGGCAGACTTCTGAGCAATTTTTAATTCGAAATCATTTGTATTTTCTTAAAACGAATCTTCATTTTATGAACACAAGATTGATATAAAGCATTATTGATCCTCAGCCGGAGTCAAGTCAGTGAAAACATTTTCTTCACCATGAAACCCTTTTACGTCAACATTTTTTTATTTTGCGGGATACATTCTTATCTTGTTAATTATCTGAATTAGACTGCTAATAACTAATTTTAACTTTAGATTATATTTTGATCCTTTGTGATGGGTCATTGAGCTCGTTTTTTTTTCATATCAAATATTTGTAGATTTTCAAGTTTTATGAGAAATTGCCCTCGAGTTGTGTACTGCAAACACCCATTAAGTTAAAAGGCTTTCGAAACGAAAAAGCAAAAAATAACAATAAAGCTCAATAACTATTATCAGTACATATTCTAAATTTTTGGTAATCCTATTTAAGGAAACATTAACTAATGGGCTCAAATAAATGTATAAGGATCTGTTAAAATTTGCACAGATTGAGGCAATTAGCTACAAAAATAAAAGCTCCTAAGCATTTTATACTATGTAGGGTAAAAATACTCTCACCAATCTCTTTAATTTAAATTAAAAGCTAAAATTAGTAGTTTGTAGTCTTATTTGATGTAAATAAGAAAAAAAAAACAGTCCAGGATATCGAATCAGTCATATTTGATATACATGGTGTAGATAAACTTGTAATTAAATATCCTTGAAAACTTTATTGAAAATTTATTTATATAGGAATTCACGATTTTATTATGCAGAGAATGAAATAAAAACTCTATCGTATGGTACGATTTCGTTCTGCTCTATGAGCGTTAACTTTTTCCCCTCTGCATTCCGTATTTCACTCATTGATTGAAGCACTAACACAAACCATAGCAAGCGACATGAGAGAGCGCAATAAAATGGTAACGTTCTGCTCTACGTACAAAAACTTTATTTGCTTTGTTCTGGATTTGACTCGCGATTGCTATCCGCACCCGTACCAAATGTAGTGATCGTTTTTGTCATTAGATTTGGATAAGGAAAGTGTTTTTTTTTTAAACGAAAGAAAGCACAAAAAAAATGTTTGACATCACTAAAGGAGACTCGGGACTCTGAAAACAAACGTTTTTGATACGAAAATGGGTACCAGACAATGGTAACAGTTTTTGACAAAATTTCGGGTAAAAATTTTGTTTTTTCAAACGAAAGATAGCTCGAAAAATTGTTTGGAACATCACTAAGGGAGGCTCGGGACCCTGGAAAGAACAATTTTTGATCCAAAAATAAGTCCCCGGATCATGGTACCCATTTTTGACTTCCAAAACATGGCATCACTAATACAAATCTAATGACAATAACGATCGCTACATTTGGTACGGATTCTGGTAGCAATCGTGAGTCAAATCCACAATAAAGCTAATAAAGTTTTTTGTACGTGGGGCAGAACGTTACCATTTTGTCCCTCTATTTTATTTCTGCTTACTATAGCGGGTTGGTGTTTGAATCAAAGAGCGAAACAAATAATGTGAGAAGTAAAGTTTGCGTTTTGCGATTTAAACGTTACAATAAGGTGCGGCTTATTTTCTTTACTTGATTTTATGCTTTAATTTATTGACACTTAATTTCCATAATATGAACATTTTTTGTGCCCACATATGAGTTATAATACCTCACTCATTTCCAGTAAAAACATTTTGTTTCGAAGTATTTTGAGATTCATTCGAGATTAAGTACTATTCTGCCCTATGGTAAATACTCCAAAAATAGTTTATCTGGTATAATTGGCTTCAGAGACACCTGGTTTTAAATGTTAGAATTTCTTAATATGTATAAGCAAACTTTTAAATGTTCGTGACTCGGCATTAGCTGAATCCATATTTCTAAAATGACTTTTTCTAAGCTTCTTGAAAATCTTGAAAAATTTGTTTTTTAAGAAAATAAAAAATGACACATGATATAGACACTTTAAAATAAAGGTATTTTAAATAGTTGTGCAAATGATTTTGATTTGACCCTTGCTTCGGAACAGGATTCCGGAACCTCTTATTTGTTGATTGTACTATATAATAAAAGCAAATTAAGTTTTGCTTAATTTTCTAGACACAATTTTAAATAATCAATTTTAACACTTAAGCACATATTAAAATATTATATTATATATATACTATAATGTAAATAAATTAAGATACACATTTTTACACTGTTAGTTAGAGAATACATATGTACATGTAACACAACGACACACAAAAAAAGACAAATTTTATTTACCTGTAGCACTTAAAAAGTTTTAATAAAATTAAAAAAAAAATACTTACAAAGCACACAATAAGTGTAGTTTCTTCTGTACTAAATCGGATACATGTAGGTACTTTTTATTATCGTGAACATGTTCAACCATACGAGTAACTGGTAACATCAAATAGAAAAGTCTGGCTCAAGGGCCAAGAAAAACTTTGTTAAATTGAGTAAACTTCTATTTGTCCTTCATATCATCGGAGCAGAATTCGTCAGAATAAACAGTTATAAATTAAAAAAAAAATTAATGTTCGAAAAAGTAATAATGTTTTGGCGCATCAACCTATAATAGATCTTGGATACTTCTCTAGTTTGGATTGCTTCAAAATAATGCAAATTTCTTATATGAGCAAAATAATCGCTGTTTATTTGATAATTTTTGTCTTAAATTGTTATAAATTATTGTTCTTAAGTATTTGATAAAGGAAACAAAAAACAAAGCTTTAATTATGGTAAGTAGATGATATTTTTATCTTTAATTTTATAAACAAATAAGTTTATTCGAATAAGTTACATAATTGACGAAATATTTTAATAGTTTTTTTGAGTCCAAAAATGCATTCAACAAATGACTACATGACAAAAAAATAATAATATAGAATTTAATAAGAGTTAATAAATATAAATTGTACACATGTACAGAACATAAAAAAAGTAAATAATTTAAGTAAATTATAGAATACAGTTTTGGTTTCACTTTCTTCTTTTATGTTAAGATTTTACTTAACTTACAAAATGCAGCTAAAACGTAAGAAAAAAAAAAACAAATATTAAATAGCGGTTTCAGTTGTTTTTGGGCTTAAGCAAAATTTGTAGAAAAATATAAAATTTTTGCAGCTTGTTGGTTGGTTTAATTTTACTTGTAATAAATAAGCTTGTATGCACATTAATGCTTTAAATAGTTTCTACTTCCCAAACTTTTGTATTACAATCTTGACCAGTTGAGATCACAGTGTTGTTATCCAACCACACTAAACGTGTTATTTGCGATTGTGGATGAGCATCTGTTAAGTTAAAAAAAAATATTAAAATTTTGATTTCATTAACTTTTGAATTAAAATTACTTTTAATAATGGTATGCTTTGATGGATTAGTCAGCGACCAAATAATAATCGTAGTATCTAATGAGCCACTTGCAACAAGCAATGAGTTCGGTGACCAAGCCACAGTGTTAACACGAGCATTATGGAAGCCCCATTCTTTGTTGTGTGCAGGCTAAAATAAACAAAGAAGTTTAATTAATTGCACTTTTCATTTTAAAAATATTTTAAATACGACTACTAACCTTGTATTCCTCCACTGAATAGACAACAACCTTACGATGTGCGTCACAAGCCACCAAGTACTTGTTATCTGGCGAGTAAGCGCAATCTGTTACAGCTCCCAAGTGATCTACCTCAGCCTTTAGTTCAAGTGTCGTATCCTTCAATGAATAAATACGCAACTTCTGATCATCACCGCCGACAGCCACATCAAGTGTCTCAGCGTTAACTGCAATTGAGCTTGCTTCAAATTTAATAGGCAGCGAGAAGACTTTCTTATCGTCCTGCACAAGCGTCAACTCTTTTACACAAGCCAGTGCAATTATTTTCTCATTGCGACATATGGCCAAGCCACGTGGTTGACAATTTAACTTCACAACATAATCTGTATATTTGTTTCCTTCGATGCTTATCTGACGCAGGCTGTCATCAATGCCGCATGTATAAAGATAATCACCCCAAGCAGCAATACCATTAATTTGGTTACCATGGCCGGCGCCAAGTATCCGATCATTTACACCACTACCTGAATTCCAATTGGTCACAACACCATCATGGCTTCCAGTGTAAATGGTGCTACGATCATCACTTAGTCCCAGTACAGTGATAGGTTTATTATGTCCCTTGATTATACGCAAAGGTTTGGTGGGATCCTCCACATTTAAATAGCTAATATGACCAGATAATGAGGCAGTAAGCAAGTGCTCGCCCTGCCATAAGCATGACACTTGTTGATCATCAACTGTGGTGCCCATGACAAATTCTGTTATTAGTTCACGCGATTCTACATTCCACAGACGGCAAGTTTTGTCACCAGAACAGGTTAGCAACTGTGTCCCATCGGGCTTCCATGCAACAGCATAAACACCACCCTTATGAGCAGGGCTACCGAATTCACCAACCAAATCAGAGCTGGCACCATCATAAAGGAAGACTTTGCCATCAAAACCAGCTGAGGCGAAATATTTGCCATCGGGTGAATAACGTACGGCTTGTACAAAACGAGAGTGTTCTTGTTTAGTCATTTTGAATTTAAATGGTGGGCCCTCAAAGATGCCAATAGTATTGTCTTCGCTGCCTAAAAACGATAACAACATTGATACGAGAAAGTCAAATAAAAAAATAAGTCTTCCAAGCAATAATTACCAGTTACAATGCGGAACGGTCTAGCTGGACGAAAATCACACGAATTAATTGGCTTTGATTGTCCACTAATTTCACCAACAGAAGTACCCGTTTCAGTCATGAAAACATGACCAAACCGTTCACGTCCCTCGCCAACAATAACTATACGCTGGTTATCGGCTGACCACGCAATGTCTTTAATAGGTCCGCCAATTGGTTGATATTCATTTTTCAAAATATGTTCCTTGTTGACTGTGTCCCAAATGCGAATTTTACCGGATTGATCTGATAAAAAGGAAATTTGATTAGTGATTAAAATTTTTAGTAATTCTTACGAATGTTAATTGGAAAAAATTAAAAAAGCTCTAGAGAGAAAATCTTAAAATTTTGAATAAGTCTGTGGCTGTCCGGGATTGGCTAAAACGACTTCAGTCCTTTAACTTGTCACAGACAAACTCTGCTTCGAAAATTTAAAGTATGTTCGAAACTAACGTACTGACGAACATTCTATACACACTCGGACGGACGGACTGATTTTGGGTTCGTGTAAATGTATTGTATCGAATCCGATACTCATTTAGATGATACAAAATGAAATTTTTGTGCCGCTCTCACTTTTGCTCGACACTCCTTTTGATGAGATGTGTGCACTCACATTTGCTAGAGCGCACACCGGCACTCGTTTCGACACTTTTGATTCTGTGATGCGGTCGCCAGTTATCACCTGAAGGGTTATATCTACAAAAGAAAGCCGCCTATCATTTATTTAGTCAGAATGTAAGGGAATTCGAAACGGAACCTAACTGCGAACAATTTTTTCGAACCGGAACGTAACAGCGGACAATTTTTTCATGTCTTTTTGATTGAAGAGCTCTCCTGTGTCGATTGGTCTTGTGCTATTGGGAAGCTTGCAACCGATGAAATCGGTTGGGCTCGATGTGTTTATCAGCAAGATTTTTCGTTGTTGTCGGTGGTCTTGAAGAAGAAGTTCGTGTACATGCTTAGCAGCATGCACTGCCATACTCCAACCGATCAACTAAATGGCCAGGAAGATATCGCATTGCCTAACAGCCTCAAAGGAGGTATAAAAATAAGAGATAGGATGCTAGATAACTACACAACCAATAGAAAGACATGGCCCGTTTTATTCTATAACATGTTAGATGATGTTGCCTTGAAACCCTACATTATTTATCGAGAACTCCACGATAAGAAAATTATGCGAGTTTTCGCACAATTTTTCTGAAATTTCCAGAATTCCACGGATCACCCACTAGGGTTCTTCTAGGATTCTTTGCTTACTAGAGCTGTGCAAAGAATGCGACTCGCTCGAGCGCTTTTGTCGTATAATTCAGCTCGAATTGCAGTCCGAGCTGCTCGAACATTTGAATGACTGAAAATGTTCGACTGCAATATGTGTACTATGTTTAGTAGTGCAAAACTATTGTACGAACGATTTGTTTTTTTCAAATATTGAGGTTTAGAATTGAATTCTATAAATGAAAATATGAATGAACAGCATAAATCAAAATCCCACCATTGAGCCTTATTTAATTTTGAATTAAAATTATTATATAAAAGAATTTTGCATCCAAATTATTACATAAAATGAATGTTGCTTTCTTACAAAGTTTTTCTTATATACATAATACATAAAATTCGATTATTCCATACAAAAATGTAAAATTTAAATTATGTCGGAAAATTTCGAAAACTAAGTTAGAAGTCGGCATTTTTTCATATCAAATTTTTTATTTGTCAAAAAAAAATGAACAAATTTTGAAGCTGAATATTTTGAAAATTAAACAAGATGCAGAATTTTGTTTTCCAGTATCTGAATTTTTAGCACATCAAGAAATAACATAAGTTTCTAAAGTCAATTTGAAGCAATCTTTGATATGAAACTTAAAATTTACTCATCTAGATTTTGAACGCACATTGTAGGAATTGAGTTGAGAAAATTAGTGACAAAATGGTTTTGACATATTTTGAACAGAATTCGTTCTTCGCTGCTCTTTTAAGTTCACAACCGGTTCGCGGGAAAATGAAGCAAACCGAAACCTTGTTTTTTATTAATAAACATTTTAAAAATAAAATTCCATCAAAATCAACTCATTCTTCAAACTGATGGCAAAGCCAAACAAACAAGTTCTATGCTCACAAATTTATTTCCAGTTTTTCAAGTATAAATTGAATAAAATGTACAAACTTCATATAAATTTCCTTTCTTATCGCAAAATTCTATTAACAAAACTTTTATCGCGTTATTTAAGTGTTATCTTTAATTAAATCGAATTTAGTGTGTAAGAAATAGTAAAAAATAAAGAAGCGTGCTGTTCTAATCGCGATTAGAACTATAACCATATAGGGCAATTTTGTAGTTTGAAATTTCAAGCAAATAAAAGAAAAAAGAAAAAGACGATTCCAAAATGCAAACAAATTTACACATCATTTTTAATGCAATACAAACACTATGTTTCACACATTCTAAAAAACTTTGCTGTTTTTAGCTATGAGCTTTATAAATAATAAAAGCCTGTTAAAAACAAAGGTGTAATAGGTAGTTAAGTGTAATAGAAACTACAAACTTCCAGCCTCTAGTATTATGAAATTGCATACAAACATTAGAAAACTAAAATAACTTATGTTTAGTAATACAAAACCTCTGTGGTTTACATACATAAAACTAATTAGTTAAAAAATATAAAACAAAATGTTTAATTATCAGTCAGACTGACTTTCTAATGGAAATGAAACCATTGTTGTTTTGAAAGCAACTAACTACAACCGTTAAAAGGTGAGTAACTTGAGCGTCTACCGGCAGAAGTGTGTAAATGAGTCATCTAAAAACGACATGAGGCTGATTCGCTGCTGTGATTCGCAAAACAAAATAACGAAAAAGTTGTGCTTCGCAATAAATGTTTTCTATGCTATTTAGTCAGCGACCCAGTCAAATAGAACATAAAACTTCATAGACCAGATATGTATCTTAAAAAAAATTGAAAGATGACGAAGCAACTTAAAAGGAAATAATTGATAATGGAATTTTAATTATCAGTTATTTTTAATAAGTTTAGTGCGAATACGGTTAAGCAAAATAAAAAAATTTAATAACGAAACGATTTGCAATTGAAACGGCATTTTACATTTATGGCCTTATTAAAAAATGCATTTTGCCTATGTAAACTAAAACAATATTTAAATACATTTTAGTCTGTTGTATATTGTTGGTTTAAAAATATTTTTCGTTTTTCTTAGAATATAAAATATAAAAAAAATGTCTTACCACCAGACGCAATATAAAATCCACTTGGCGAATATTTGGCAACATTAACAGCGCATGAATGCTCCGTATACACATCGGCAATTGCTGGATTCTATTTATTAACATTTGTTGTTTTTGTGATTGTCGTTCGTCCATTTGTGCATATCAAGTCAAATTTGATTTTTTTTTTTAATTTGATTGAAAATTATTTTTAAATCCAAACAGTAATGTTACAGTGATTTATAAAACAGCAACCAGCCATTGTCAAGAGCAGACGCAATTTAATATGATATGTAAAAGAAATGTAAAAAGAAAATATTTGATTAAAAATGATAAATGCCATTAAAAAATAGTCTTATTTATTATGTTTCATATATGTGTAAGTCTGGCGCATTATAAAAATAGATAACATGAAGATATGTGCTACATGGTGAATATGAGTATGTTTGTGTTTGTAAATATTTTAAAGGCAATTCTATAATATTTTCGTATTTGAGAAAAGATTTCTATTTCATTGAATAGTACAGTGGCATAAACAGCAAATCTCACGAAATCTTCAAACAAGGTCACAATATTTGTAATAATCTTTGAGGATAAATTAAATGTAAATCGTGTAATAACTAAAAACTTTCTATAAAAATACAAATTAGTCAGTTACATAAAAACATAACGCAAACAAATTTCTAACTAACTGTTAGCGTAAAAAACACAAGTTGGTTTAAGCTAACAGACAACAATTCATCTTACAGCTGTTTTAAAATTACTAAGCACAACATCAAATGTATAAATCAATTGAGTTAAACAATTGTGATGTTAGATCGAAATTAAGAAGCTAAAAACATATAGGAGCCATATTTGAGTTTTAATCTTGGACATCCTGAAAATGCGTGAAAAATATAAAAAAACATATTCGCTGTTTTACAGGAAGGCAAAAAGAGTATAGTTATTTAAATTTAGCTGCCATTCAAGTTTGAAAAATTTGGTCTGTTTTGTAAATGTTTCTATTTATGCAAGAATTTGTTCAAACTTTAATTGCAACTAAGTATTAAACAGTTCTTCTTATTCTCCTAAAGTGGCATATTTGACATGCTCACTTATTTTTATATTCTTGCAAATACTTTTATACTAACAATTTAGACCGAGTGACAAGGAAATAAATTTTTAGAAAATTTACGAAATGGTTCATTTGCATCTTAGTATTATCTTTTTTTCTAACGAGGTCTCAACCTCGGAAAGTTTTTCGTATGTTATCGTTTTTGTCAGGTAGTTTTTATGTAATCTTTTAGGGGGCGTGGCACCCCCTTAATGGGAAAATAAGTTTCACTGTTATACAAATCGACTGAACACAAGCTTGGTTTTGATAGCTTAGCTAATAGACCGCTTTTTGTGAAATTTGGTATGGATCCAGATTGAACGCTGAAGAAATGTATTGGTTTTTGAGTGGGCGGTGCCAGCGCGCTAGCAGGAAAACAAGTTTTTACAGCTAAATTAACCTACCGATATTGGTAAAGTAAATCATTTAAATTATATGAATAAAAAAAAATTATTTATCGTAATTTATTCCTAGTTTCCTACCAAAACGAGTTCGCATATATAAAAAAAAACATAAACCCTAATATAATTTGTTGGATTTCTTATAAACTTTTTTGTGCAATAGTTTTCATAGAAAAATTCATTGAGTAGTAAGTCTTTATTGACTATGTATCAATATTTTTAGCAATTTTTTCAACTTCAGCATTACATACCTCCACTTAAATACACTAAAGTATCAGATATGAACACTGGTCATAAAAGCTGGTAGAAATATATATCTAACAAGCCTAATGTCAATATTTCACTAGATTTTTTTCAGATTTTATAGTGATTTGATTAAAATTATTTAAGCACAATCTATAGAGATAACTGTATTTTGAAATTTCCAGAGGGGTAAACTACACTAAAAATGCATATACGAGTATACGCTTCCTTCGATTATCCAGACTTTACTGGCAACGTAAGCCAAGTTTCATTTATTTGAAAAGCTTAAGCTCGAAGGATCTCAAAATCGATTTTTTTAACTTCTATCTTTAACAGTTGTTTGTTGGTTGTAAAGATGATTGTTTTATTACCTATACTTACTCTCCTTCAAAATATTATGGCTAAGTCTGAAATTTCACCAATATCGCGATAATGTCTATATAACTCAATAAATTGCCAGTTATTAATGTTAATATTAACTAGCTGCGGATTTGTCGTTAAGTCTTTGGTTAAATTTTTAGTTAAAAAAATTAAGAGAATGAGAGGGAAATTGCTCTCAATTAGATAATTTACTAAAAAGTAAATGTATCATATTACGTTTGTCAAATTTTCGATTTTTAAATCAATTTTTAATTCGCTACAAAGTATTTAGTTTGATTTAAATAAGCAATTTTATACTTCTATTGAACAGTTGATAGGTAATTTATTGGGACATAATATAAGTGTGTAAAAGTTTAAAATTGGTCCATTTATAAATAAGGTTTCAAAATCATCCAAAAAATAATTCTTTAACAAATTAAAGTTAATTTTTGTTGATTAACTACTATGTATGTACGTCTTTGACACATGACAAAATTTAATTTTAACTAGGTTTCAAAATTTAAGAAATTTTTTTGGCAATTCTTAACTATTTTGTTGGATTCTCTCATTTTTACGCTATCATTTCAATACATTTTGAAGTAAACAGGCACGAGGTAGGCATATTTAGGCAACAATACTGACGTCATAAGCGGAAAGGACGTATCTCACAAAAATTCATATTCATAGCACCGGATTGCTTAAGAAATTACTTACGCATCTAATGAACTACGCCAAATGCCGGTATTATAGTTAAAACCTATAAAAAATCTAAGGGATTTTCCTCTATAACAATTTTAGATGCATTTTAACAAATTGACTTCAACAAAACACCAATTATCTCGAAAAGCAGTTTTTTAAGATACATCTTTCCCACTTCTGAGGGCAGAATAGGCTCCATAAGTTAACTTTCTCTAAAAGCGATCATTTCGAAAGAATCTTAGACATTTCGTGTTTTTTCCTAAATCTGTCTTAATTTATCGTGAACTTGTTCTGACCTATACCTACATACTACTTATAGTGAGGGAGCCTTTGCATTTATCATGGACAGTTCATCCAGCTTAATTTTTTTTTGCCATTTATAGTTTAAATATGGCTAGTAGTTAATCGAAATAAGCGTAATTTGCTAGGATCGTAGTGGAGCTGGTTGTGAAGCTAAAAAAAAAAAGTTTCGTTCAATAACTCGGAGAGTAAGCCATAAGTAGAAAAATACATATATTAAGGCCAATGTTGTAGAGAATATGAAAATAAATCGATTTCATGCCCGAAAATTTCCGTATGGCTAGATTTGACACATTGCATGGTTCTTAAATTACAAATAATCATTGCCATTTTCGAAAATATACTGTTTTTATTGAAAATTTTAAAGTAACACACTGAAACAGCATTTTCGCCCAAACTATTTCTGTTCAACATAACAGTATTTTTTGGTAATTTTAATTCCGTGAATAGTGAGTCAAGTTTTGTCGTATGGAGATTTTTGGGGCATGAAATCGATGTTCTCTTATTGCCTCTACAACATTGGTCTTAATATATTTTTCTACTTATAGCTTACTTTACGAGTTGTTTGAGTGACTTTTTTTTCAGCCTCTCAAACAACTAAAGCAGCTCACGCTTAGATTATCATATCCGAAAGGAATAATTTAAAACAGGAATCAAACGGAATGAAATGATTAGTTAGGCGTGGTCGCAATTTTTTCGATTTGCAAAAAATGTCAAAATTTAAGTATCGAAAATTTATATTTTTAAATACTGCTATAACTGATATGGTCTCGCTACCCACAGTAAATCTACAAAAAAGTTAGGGTAAGTTAGCGTCCAAATCGTCCAACACTGGCTTCGCGGCGGCCTTCGACTGCGGTTCACTATAGTATATCCAACACAAAAAATGTGAGAGATTTTACGAGATTTTTGAATTTTTCGACATTTCTCTTTTTTTTGGTAGTTATTAACTTTTTCAAGAAAAAAATTTTTCGGCGTAATGTACTTTTAAAGTTTCGTTGTATTCAGGTTTCAACATTTAATTTTTTCTACATAAAGTACGGACGCCTGATTAGTTGTGTCATTTGTAACGCTGCCTCCTGGACTATTAACTTAATTCGTGAGTTAAAAAACCCTAGTGCACTTAAAAACTAAATAATGATAATTAATAGCCCAAAAATATGTTTCGACTCATACAATAAGCTTAGGTGGTATATTGCCGAACTGTTCCACTATGCGCAAGTTTTAACAAAATATAAACTCGATTTGCCGGCGCGAAAGAAAAACAAACGAAAAAAGAAAACCGGCGAAAGAGTGTCTGCAGCTTGCGTGGGTTTTAAAAATGTCTTCAATATACAAATATATATTTAAAAAATTGTTCAACATTGCGATCAATTCAAATAAAATGCAGCTGCCGCCATATACCTACCTACATATATAAAAAAAATTTCTATTTTTTTTTTTGAAAATTTTATACGCAACTGAGTCATTTAGTTACAATAAATTGTTAAATTTATGAATATTAAATACAGAAATAGATAACGAAAAAATAAAACATGAAAGATGGATATGAAAATTGAATGGAAAATTACCTAGTTACAAAAACATCCACTTACCTCAATATTTCTAATAATCACCGAATTTCCATTTGTATAGAGAAAATTCTTGCCCTTGGGATCACCGCCAAGAACAATGGGTTGGCCACGTTGGGTGCGTGGCAGGGTGGAATAGATAAACTCTAAAATAAATAAATCGAATTTAATAAGACTGGAGTGTTTCATGCAGATTATCAATGAAAAGTCAATGTGTGCGAAAAAGGGAGTTGCGGCATTACGCAGAGAGATAAGCGATAATCACAGCACAGAACGGAAATGGCCACGGGTGCTTTGCAAGATCAGCACAAAAAAATACCGGCTTCAGCACTACACACTTGACAGCTTCCGCTGGATTTAATTAACTTTTACTATTTTCATTTATACACAGTTTTAATGCTGTTTCACCGTTGTCTTTCCCGTTCCACAATCTACCATGACTTTACTCCAAAAAACTTTTCACACGACGATACCGTATATGGCCAAATTAGAAGTTGAAAAAACTTACTATTGGAGTAGGCCGGTTGCTGGGGCTGTGCCATTTTTTCTTCACAATTTTATTTATTTAATTATCGCTTTCTTCACTTTTGTTATTTTACACAATATCTCAGCAAGTTAGGTATTTTGCAAATATAATTGAATTAATTTTACTACAAAAAGCAGAACAAGTAGAATCAACCAACACGAAATATGAAACACAACCAAATCACCTTATCGCTGCTTTGCTTTGCCTTTGCTTGCTCATTGACAATTCGATTCGATTGCCATATATGGAAAGTATTGCAATCGTATTCGCTGAAGAGCACGGTTGCAAATTTCGCACATTTTTTAAACTTATTGTTAAGACAGCGTTTACATGAGGAAACTCTTCAAAGAAAGTTTCCCTGTCTGTAGGCAAGAAGGGAAAAACGAAAGGGTGGTGTACAGAATTTGTCGTACACGCGAAATCCCTTTCGTTCTATTCTTTAGCTGATATTATGCTTTGAATTTACGTTTGTTGTGGCGGGTTGACGCAGTAATTGCTTTGAAATTTTCTTGCACAAACAAATTCTAGTTTCCGTGTGTAAACGCAAAAGAAATTCACAAAAGAGAATAGACAAGAATTTCTCAGACTGAATTTGCTCGTGTAAACTTTGACTAAATGAAAGTACTTCTTGGAACGTATATTAAAAAAATAATATTGGTAGTTTTTATTTGCAATTGATAAATTTCTTTAATTTAGGTGAACCTTGTGTGTGCTATTTAATTTTTCATATGTCAAAGTGTTCAGTTGTAACGGCTCAAGCAGAGCTAAACACAACTGGGACGTGCAATATACTCCAGATTTTTCCTATACGCAGAGAAATTGAACGAATTCTATTTTTTTGGTGCAATTTGACACAGTAGCTAAGTCGCACGTCCCAGTTGTGTTTAGTTTCTAAAGAACGGTGTGCATGTTGCGAGGCTGGTCTTCGGTTACATTTATTCTTAAGGTGGTAAAATTTTGGTGCATTCTATGTCAAATTATAAATTAAGAAAACATCACAAAAAATATCAATACAAGTGAAATTGCGCAGTTAAAAAAAACAATTAACTCAGAAGCCCCATTTTTTCCAAATACTTCTGTGAGCTCTGCTAGGGCAAAGTGGTCTTAGAAGGCCTGCTTAGGAAGGCCTATTTTATCGGGTAATTTGATAAAAATGCCTGCTCGACAGTGGTGCCCACTACCCCAAGTAAACGCTCTCCCGATATGCATGCGTTGATGGTTTTTTATCAATTCTGTATACGTGCACGCTTCTTTACGCTCTTTAAGCGCCTGTTCCCACATATTTTTTTTTTTTGCTCTTTGAGCACCAGCTCATTATCTAAGTAGCACCCCTCATATATCGCTGTCAAAGAGAACAAAACAAAGGAAGTCAAAAATCTGACAACATGTGCTTTTAGCTATGAGTATGTAATTTAGAAATCTTAGTGCCTTATCTTACTAATTTTGACAGAGAAGAAAACCCTTAAAATAAAGAAGAACTATTACTAAAAGCTGCTGCTACCATAACATTTGTACCATGTTCCAAAGAAATATATAATTCTTTGCATGTTCTTAGCAAAAAGCGGCTGTCATTAGAGTATATGTCTCTCATTTTTTATTCCTGACGGCAATAAAGTAACTTTTCATGGTAGCATAAATTGTGCTTCACAAGATATTTCTTTCTACCATGCACGCAGCGTTGACTTATAAAGCCAATTCAATAGTTGAATGTTATTCGAACTCTTCCACGCATATTGCGCCGGGGTGCAAGTTCGGTGTATGTAAATAGCGTAATAGTTTTTAGTCGGGCAATTTTTTAGTTTCATATGCATATGCAAAGACTATTTATATGAAAAAAAATGTATTGCAATGTTATGGTACTTTGATGCCACTTTTTTATTTGAAGTGTCAGCCCTGTGAAATTTTCAGAATGATGTCGGTAATATAGTAAATGTGTGAATACTGCTGTTTTTGACGTTTTTTGCACATTAACGTACCGTTTTTGACACTTTAGGAAACTGTTTATTTATATTTTTCAGAAGCAATAATTTCTGCAACCATGCAAATAGTTCCACAGCTAAAGTTTTCAAATCCACTCTACGGCCAACTGGTTATAGGACCACCCGGTTCCGGTAAAACAACTTACTGCCACCGCGCTCTGGAGTTCTACCAAGAACTAGGACGCAATATTTGCGTGGTGAATCTCGATCCTGCAAATGAGAATATGGAGTACAAAACATCCGTCGATGTAATGCAACTAATTACTGTTGAAGATGTAATGAATCAGCTACAGCTTGGTCCAAATGGAGCACTAATGTATTGTATGGAATATCTAGAAGAAAATTTCGATTGGTTGCTGTCAGAGCTGAAACGCGCAGCGCCATGTAACTACTTTATATTTGACTGTCCTGGCCAAGTGGAGCTGTATACACATCATAGTTCCATGGCGCGTATATTTGGACGTTTAGAAAAGCTTGGGTACCATTTGGTAACAGTTAACCTTATTGATTCGCACTACTGCTCGGAGCCAACGAAATTTGTTTCCACGCTTCTGCTAGCGCTTAACATGATGCTTCAGATGGGTCTGCCACATGTGAATGTACTATCTAAAGCCGATTTGTTACGACAATATGAACACAAACTGAAATTTAATTTGGATTTTTACACTGATGTATTGGACCTTAAGTATTTACTGGAAGCTCTCGATGATACGCCCAGCATGCGGAAATATGCCAAGTTAAATGCTGCCATCTGTTCCATGGTTGAGGATTATGCACTGGTGTCATTTCAATTATTAGATGCACGCAGTACGGATAGCATGTTACGCTTGCGCAATCACATCGATAAGGCAAATGGTTACATCTATAAAGCAGGTGAGGAGCAGTCGGTGAATGCACTGCTGGCTTGTGCAGTAGGTGCTGAGGCTGAAGCTACGCGACAGGCCAAAGATGTTGAGCCTTATATGGATACTGTTATAAAATAACGTGTCAGAGTCCCTGATATCAGTTTGTCGTATATTCAACTTTTTAAAAGAATATTTCTTTGGGAAGTTACTCTTCATTGTTTAGAAAGAAGCTGCAATCACGCCTTACAGTTTTTTTAAAGGGTTGGTATGTGATTGCATAGCAGTGATCATATATCATTTCTTTGTACAGTATAATCAATAAAAATAAGTTTACGTGAGTTAAAACTAGTTATTCTTTCGTTTCCGTTCAAATTTAGGTCACCAGGTTTCAAATTATAAAACTGGAAGACACAGGTACCAATTTCTATGCAAGCAAGCTTCTATATCAAAATCTGGCACCAAATATTTTAAGAACTTTGTAATTTTTTTACAATGCTTTAAGCGTAAAAGATCCTGTTCGTCTAAAGCATATATGTAATACTATATTACATATATGGTCTAAAGCAGCGATGGACAAGTGCAGGTACTTTCCGCCCTCATGACCCGAAGCGTTATTCGACGCAAAAGCATCCGAAAAGCAATTCCCAGAATTTCAATGCTATCGACGCACAGCGTTGACTTGAGTTCAATAGAAAACAAAAACAACACACAGTGTCTTTCCACGATCTCAGTTGAGACAGGAGTATGTTGGTTATCAAAATAAGTTCGTCGAAATACTCAATATCCGTTTTAAGCAGGGTCTTATAAAAAAAGTTTGCATATGGCTTCTCCTTAGTGTGATTGTGAGGGCCATGATTCACGAGCAGTGAGCAACAAAAATTGAACATTTGATTTATATATTGTCACTCTCGGGTAGGAAGGCCCGAACTTATTTTTGAAAGAGGAAAAGCTTTAAGACCTAAAAAAAAGAAGATTTTTGAACGCGATCCCCAAAATTTTTAGTGGGTCAGTTAGGAGAGGCTATGACGTAAAAGTTAATGGCGAGGAAATTCCAAAATGTCGTTTACATCAATAATTTTTTGACATTTGAACATTTGTACCAAAAATTGGCATATTCGACACATATTAAAATTGGCAGCAGTTACATGAAGTTTTGAATACCATAATTATAGCCCCTGTGATTATTCATAAATGACGTCATCATTTTCGAAATCGATACAGCTGTTACAGAATTATGGATAAAAATACAAACATGGATTTGCCCCTTCCATTCTTTTTCTTATATACTCATCTTTCTGAGTAATTAGGGAGGAGACTTTTTGCATGCATTTTTAGCTAAGACCTTTGCCTAATTAACGAAACCGAAGGGCTATCGATTTATAGACAAAAAATTCAACTCGTGAAAAAATGAGTTAGATCCTTTCTAACCGAAAGCGACGATATGTATTCATAAATTAAATTATGTTTAACTTCCATATTTTATGAAGTTATGCTAAAACCCTTCGCTTTGTTCATTCTTGCTGCTACATTTTTTAAGGCGCGACCGCCTTATTAGTAGTATTTATTTAAAAAAAAGAAACGATACATTTTTAAAAATATGTATGTGGCCTTGAAGTGGAAAGTGCCATAGAAGGATATATGTTTGTCATAGCCAAAAATCAAATTTCATCTAGACTTATGCTAATACGGCAAAATAATAACAATGGAAGTCAACAGAGTCAAGTTCATCAGAAACTATACTTGTTAGATATGAGAACCGATAGCATATTCCGATCAACAATCTTAGTAAATTTGACCATTTTGAAGAATTGTTCCAACATTTCGGAATAAAAATTTTTTTTTTAATCAAAGATACATTTATAGCGACGTTAAGAATACGTCAATAACTAATTTCATAAAAGTCCAATCCTGTTTCAGAACTCGGTCATCCATTTTATTTTTCAACGTCATATTTCTTATCAGATTTTGATAAAGAAAATCTCTCTGTTTTTAATGAAATTGAGATTTTTTGAGTATCGCGTAAAAACCATTTTTTATAAACAGCGTGGCGCAAAATGACAGCTATGGTAAATATCCATTTAAACTTTATTGTTTCAATATTTTTACTATTTTTATGTTCAGAATTTCGTTACGCCTAAAATTTTGCGTAAGATAACGGAAAATTAGCCAAATATGCTTCTGAAATCGCTATCTATTCATTTGAAAATTTAACAAAATTAGTCCCAATCGCAATCGCAAGGTGCAATCAGTCGTATATTTATAATATCATTGTTGTTACTGAAACTCTGATCCAACCGAATTCAATTAATTTGCTAAAAGAACTAAGCAGGTAGGTCGAACTTTTATAAAATTGTAAAAAAATGTTGAGCTCATAATTCAGTGGTAATTTATTTTTAAGTCCCACTGACAGTTTTGAAGAGAACGATTCAAAGAGTAGAAATATAATTTAAATAACCACATTTGATCTTTATTAGTCTTCTTGTAGAAGTTTTGTTCTATATACAGTTTATCTACCTACATTATTTGTCCATTTATTTAATATAAAAATACTCAGTAAAATATCAAACAATTCAACGAGTCTATCTACAGCGGCACTTACGTACGAAATATAAAAATTGCAATTTATACTTACAGTAAATTATGTGCTTATTGCTGTTTCTTTTGAGCTGGTGGTGTTCCTACTACCATTAGTTTTAAGCGTGGCATAACTTCAGTAAATATAATAGTGCCAATAAAAACTAATGTTGTACCCACCCAATGATAGGTGGTAAAATCGTTCATAAAATATACAATTGAAAATAATAGAGATACAAATTTACGCAAAGTCACTACAAGTGTAACTGTCAATGAGGTACATTCAGCTGTGAGTACATAAACTGAGCTTATGCAAAAATATTGCGTAAGCACGTTGCCCAAGAGGTAGAGTATCGAGGACGGTAATTCTATATTAAGACCAATTACAGGTAGAAATGGAACAGGCATTGGTTCACTATTGGTAGCAATGACTATATGATCCCAAATGTTTTTGTACATCAAAAAGAAGAACGGCAATGGCAATAGATGCTGCAATAATAAAGGGATGCAATTTTTTTGCCTATTTCGGTAATCATCTTTACTTATTTTACATACCGTATAGAACAAAGCTTCACGTGAATGTTTTCCATAACGCTTGTACAGCACTTCCTGATAGATGCCCATGCGTGCTGATATGAAGAGTGCAGCGGTCAGTAGCGATATACCTAATGACCACCAGAAAAATACTGAGTATTTGTTTTCTTCATCGTTTAAAGTTTTCAAAGCAGGATTGCTGGTGTCTTTCTAGAAAATCACAAAAGAAATAAAAATTAAATTAATTTTAATGAACTTTTTTATAAATATTTCAACATTTTTGGTATAAAAGATTTGTTTACACATAAAAAAAAAAAAATATTAGAACGTTTTAAATTCGAACAAAAAGTTTTTTCATAAAGTTAAAGTAATTACTTATAAGCCAAAGAATTTCAGTTTATGCAGTGACGTCATAATAAAAGAAAAATATAAGGCTTTGTTTGATTTTGCTCCAAGTGTAGGCATATTAAGTACAAGCAATACATACAAAATTAAATATTTCTAATTTAATTTTCAATTAGCTTTAAGTATTTCTTGACTCCTCCACAATTAAATTTGCCATCAGTCTCAAACAGTTGATTTATAATTTGCACGCTGTTTAAATAAAATATTGGCAACGTAATTCAAAATTTTGTTAAGAGTAAGTATGTCATTTTAATTTTTTATTGTATGCTTTAAAATTGTTATTTTTTTTAAACCGAAACTTTGGGTTCAAATTAGGCGAATTTTGGTTGTAATTTAAAGCAAGTGCAACATTAGTAATGAGCTAGTTCTCTTTTTATATGGTATTTTATGGACTGACATTTTTGCATTGTTGATGTTCTAGTAAGAGACTCGTCTCCTTACCTTTAAGCCACCCTAGAACTGGTGTAAGGATAATGCATATAGGGAAATTTGTCTCTTCATAGAACTTCAGAAATAAAAAATCGTTAATTTATAACATGTAAATGTGGCTTGCAGTGCAACTAGTATAAGGTCTTTTTGGAACTAGTTCAGAACTATTCTGGCGTTAATTTGGTTCTAAATCTTTACAAGAAAAAAACTTACCACCTCACTGCCGGATACAATAGTGCAAATAACAATACCAGCAGATATCATAATAACTGAAAGATATTTAGAAAAATCATAGCGCTTCTTTAGTATAAGTATACCCATAATCATGTTGGCGATAAGGGAACCCTAAAATAAAGGAAATAAAATTATATTTAAGCTATTGTATATATATTTCTTGATAACTTACTGCTCTGAAAATCATATGCAATGGCATAGGAATATTGAAATCGAATGCATAATTATTGCAAATACTTGTCACAAAAAACATCACAACAAGAATAAAATAATCTTTGAGCCCGATTTTGGGCTTATTTTGTCCAAAATTTGATGTAAAGATGAAACCTTCAATGGCAATAAAGAGGAACTGTGCAAAGGTTATTAGGTTGCCTGCACCTGGATCAGCTCTGTGAAAGAAAATTGTCGTTAGTAGTAAACTGAAAAGTACTCCTTAGCTTAAGTAATGCAGCAGTGTTAATAAAAGCAAAGTGGGCTATAATAGAATCAAATACAGGGTCTTACAAAGATTTACTAAATCAACGCTGCACTTGCTGTGAAATCATGTGCTATCGTGCTTGACAATTTCATATCAACAGAAGGACAATTCTATTTGAGACTTCTTAGTCACACCAGTAGTTGTAGAAGTTGTTTAGGTAATTTTTATTCATGAAATCGGACTGCTTTCTTAAAATTTCGCATTTTGAAATAAAATTGAAGCTATTGGAAATCTGACTGCAAATTGAAATTCTCACCACGTTGCGCTATAATACCGGCAAAATTTAAGCCATAATCTTCCCTGGTATACATATGGATAAGATAAGGAAACACATACATGAGTGAATTCGAAAGCCGTACTTATATTCGAGGTAGATAACACTTTTGAATGATTAAAAATGATTAATGTTGCTGCAAATGGATTTTACTTACTTGACTAGCAGCTCCAGAAAGACGACATTGCTGCAGCAACCAACAAAAACCAAAATTATGGCCGTTATTGCCTTAGTATTCATTTCATATGTTCCGTGTGAGGAGTTTCGGTAGGAAAGAAATAGCGTTCCAGTGTTATGGATAATCGATGGATTGTTCTAAAATTTTTTCGTTATGAAAAAAAAACAATTGTTTTATTATTATTACATTAAGTTGTTTTGCATCCTATTTACCTTTGAAAACAAAACACACAAAATTTGGGACAGACGACGGAAAACAAACCTTCAGCAACCACTTGCCGTCGCTCGAAATAACACTTCGAGCAAAGAATAGATCGTTTTGCTTTGCTATACTCCGCGTTTTCCTGTGATGTAATTAATTTATTTTATGCACGTCATGCTAGTGTCGGCACTATTAGTCTATGGGTAAGCACCTTTCCTCGCTAATCTTTAGTATTTTGCTAGTTTGAATACATATTTGTATTTAATATATAGGAACAACAACAATACTTTTTGTTAAAAGCATTTGACAGAACAATTAATATAAAATTCATAATTTACTCCAGGTTCTTGACAGCTGTCAACTCATCTCTAAAAGTGACATTTCTATGTTTACCAGGGACGTAACTATAAAAAGTTTCTTGAAAAAAATAAATTGATTTGTAATAATTGGAATAATAAGTGTTTCTATTGATTTGCAGTAAGAAAATTACAAATGTGATAAAAGAGAGCAAAAACTGAAATTTCTCTGAGAAAGTTGGATCACAATAAAATCGTAAAGTTCTAAACTCAACTGCACAAACGCTTTTTTAAGCTGCATATCTTGCGTTAAAACACAATGACGCAGTTGTGAGAACAGCTGGTTGTCAATTTCAAAGTGAAAGAAGATTCGTTTGTATATTTCAGTACAAATTGTGTGACTTTTGAACTTGTTACACCACTAAAAATAATATTGTATTCCTTTGTAAGTCAAATACTAATTACTTAATTTAAGAAAATGGGAATAGGAAATATTTTTATTGATCTGAAAAAATCTCATATGGAGTTCAATACCTACTGTAATTTTGAGCAAAAATCGTTATTTTGGGCGAAAAATCTAGTTTTCAGATGTGAACGAATAATGCTAATTTAAAACTTTCAATAAAAACCGTATCTTCTCGAAAATGCCGATGGTCATGAATAATTTTAAAACTATGAAAAATAATTTTTCGGCCTCACAACCAAGCCCACTACGATTCTAGCGACTGACGCTTATTTCGAGTAACAGCTATTCTCAAACTATCATTTGAAAAAAAATTATGTGGGTGGAAATGACTTCGAAAAATGCAACGCTATAGAAATGTTACAAAAAACTTAAAAACTTATTATTATTAACAAATTATGAAAGCCGATATGATCTAAAAAAGAGCATTTCATAGTAACTTATTGTGAAATATTATCAAATTTATTTTAAAAGATATATGCAGCTATTTTAGTTTAATAAAAATAAAAGAATTACATTTTTAAAAGAATCGGTTAAAATTAAAAAAACGAGGTAAAGTAAAAAAAAAAAAAAAATCTGAACTAATTTTAAAATTTTGCATAGATGAGTATGGGCAGGAGGCATCATCGGACCGTATTTTTTCAAAAATGTGCATGGAGCCCGTGATACGGTCAATGGTGATCGCTAAAGGGCAATGATCAATGAATTTTTGTTGCCATAAATTCAGGATATTGGTTAAGCCGAACATCTGGTTTCAACAGGATTGCACAACATGCCATATAGCTGGAGAAACAATCGCTTTATTGAGGGAAACGTTCGATGAAAACATCATCTCAAGAAATGGTCCTGTTAATTGGCCATCGAGATCATATGATTTGACGCCATTGGATTACTTTCTTTGGGGATATGTTAAATCACTTGTTTATGTCGACAAACTACATAACTCGAGACTTCGCGGTATTGTCCGAAAAAATTATTAGTTTTCAATTAAGAAACATAACATAACTCGTGTTATTCAAGGAATACCGGTCGATATGCTCGAAAGAGTTGTAGAATATTGTACCCACAGGATGGACTATTTAAGTGCTAGTCGTGGGCAACATTTGAACGAAATAATTTTTAAGCATTGAGTTGTAGGAACCGAACTATCATTCCAAATAAAGATTTGCATCAGTTCATTGATTTTAATGTATATTATTTAGAAAACAACTTAGGAAGCTCTTATTGGATCACCCTGTAGATTTTGAATTTAGCTTAAAGTGGATGGAATTGGAAAAGTGGGCGTATCATTTTTCAACAATTGAAAATTTTGATTCCGTAAAATTGGCACATACGATTTTCAAAAAAATTTTGAGATGATACCACTGAAAGCGGTCATTAATACAGCTACGTCAGTATACTGGAAAAACTCGTTGAAGGGCGTGGCACAGGCCACAGTATTTATAGCCGTTATAATAAGAAAACTGACAACGTAATCGTTATGAAATTTAATATGGCAGATATACTTGCTAAAAGGTATCATGTTACAAAATTTTGGCACAATAGTACCATTGGGTGTGGCATCTCCCAAATGAGCAAAAAACGTTTAATGTCATAGATAGTGTGCAATAAGAGTAATCTTCATAAAATTCGGTGTAGCGATGTTATTTACTATAAGCTATAAAATAAAATGGATTTCGACGGGAATACATCTTGAAAGTGCTATTTTAAGTGAACTATTGCAGCAATTGGTATGAAATTTAATGTAAGTGAATTACTTGCTATATATAATGTTTGTCTGATTCAAAAGCGGCCGAAATAGCACAAATGGGCGTGGCACCTCCGATACAAGTAAAATACGTTAAGTGGCATATCTATCGAAATATGTGAGTTGAAATTTAGTACAGTTGGTTTGTTTATGAAAAGCTATTTCTGGATCAAAATCGAACTGGATTGTACCAGTGGGTGTGTCACCGCGTTAAATTTTAAGACACATTACCACATATATCGAAAGCTATACAATCTAAAGTGTTAAAATTTTGTATGCGTATGCCAATTACGAATATAATTTATTGAACCAAAAGTAGGAGGAATTGGAGAAGTGGGTGTGGTATATTAGAAATTTTTCATTTCTATACGATTTTTCCAATACTTTCCATATTCTTTTGACTTTTTCAGCCTTTTGAGTTTTTCCAATATATCCCATATGTATTTTTTCGACTTTTTCAACCTCTTGCATCATTTTACAATTTTTTTCGTCAATTTTGTGTTGTTTCAACATTTTTAACTTTTTGCAACTTTTGGTAAGTTTTTTAGCCGCTTTCATTATTTTACACATTTTTTCGACTTCTCCAACATTTTTCAGCAATTTCCAATTTTTTTCGACTTTTTCAAAATCCTTCAGTTTTTTTCAATGGTTTCCATATTTTTTAGACTTTTTCAGTTTTCTTCAACTGTTTTAACACTTTTCCGCCATTTTGCATTTTACATTATTTTCGACTTATTAACCTCTTTAACGTCTTTTTAACATTTATTTAAAAGATACTTTCAATGCAGTGTAGGATATGTAAGTTTCAGCCTGACCGAATAAACACCTTTACCAGTTAAATTTAATAGCCACATTAGTTTTGAACAAAATATGTAAAAAAACTGTGTCCAGCCGTTCAAAAGTTTTAGATTTTTGATGAGCTACCGGATTTAAAAATGCAATGTGCGCTCCATCTCTTAAGTGAAGGTTTATATATATTTATCAGCTGCTTTAAAGAGAAGCTTGTATTCAACATTTAGTCGTTTAACTTTTTTTATTGCCCATCACTTCATACATGGTAAGGCATAAGCATTTCACATGGTAAGTGTTCATAAAGTAATTACTTGCTGACACCAATACCAATGTTCGCTGTCTCAGAAGTCCTCTGCCACTCACTAAGATGGTTGAAATGATAATAGCCACAATACTATTAAGAATCAACAGTTAACAATGCTGCTTAAAGCTAAATATCGCAATTGGTAGATAGAAACAATGAAATCCACCTGCTGCTCAGGCCGGAAATGCAACAAGAATTTAATAAGCTTATCGCGTGATTTTCTCAACTAAAACTAAGGAAATATAACAATAAAACAAAGGAACAGGAATAAAAATAACATACAGAAGCAGTGCACTAAGATCTTTAGGCATTTCAAACAGAGCTGTCCAAGATTTTACTCAAGTAACTAAAGTTTTTATAGATCATTCCATATGGATTTAATTTTAATTATGTTAAGCAGTTTCAAACACATGTGCATTGTAGGAAAGATATTTTACTAAGCTATAATATTGATTTGAAATAGTTTGATAGCAGTCGTTTATGGAAACATGTTTTTTCAAAACTTTGGAACATACTTAGATTTTTTTTAGAAAAAAAGTAAAATAAAGAAATGTCGTGAACGAATTTCTTGCTAAGTAGTAGGAAATGGTCTTAAAAGTATATTCTTAAATTTCAGGACAATATTAAAATTTTTGGATACATAAAGGTTTTTTAAAAAAAAGCCAGTAAAAATTTTAAAAACATTGTCACTTCCCGACAGGAGATTCCTGTTTTTTGCATGTTTTTCAAAGTACTGCAGCTCGATCAACTTTCCACCGGGAAAAAGTTTCTAAATATAAAGGTTTTATTTTATAACCACTTTGCTCTAAAAATAGAAAATATTTTTCTGAGCATTTTGCAAATCATACAAAACATGTGATGTTTTTTTCAAAATTAAGGGACTTTTAAATTTTCACGACTTTTTGAATCTCTAAAATGCATTTTATCGATATAAAAAAAAAATTTGAGTTTATTGTCAAAAATATCGACTTCCGTTGCTTTAAGTTCAAACGGAAACGGTTTTCAGTCATATCAGCAGAAATTTCATCAGCAACAACAGATTTTTGATCAAGACGATATAAGCAAGATTGCAGTAATAACATTTCAGCCTACTGAACCAAAAGCCGCATGTCTAAATTCCGCATCAACTGTATGGATACGCCGTTTTGAACGAGTAAAGGCTAAAAAATTACGGTTCTAACTAATCAAGTTATTGACGCAACAACGTAAAAGATTTATCGATTAAAACTTATGTCCAAAACCAATGTAAATATTAAAAAAATAAGTTATATTTTTATTACAGCTCTGCATATCAAAAGTTTAGAAAGTTTTTAACCACTTTCTATGAGGAGCTAAACCAAGAATCAACATTTTTTTATGGTTATTGTGACGCCATCAGTTGAGTTGAATTTGATTGTGAAAGGATATTCGCGGAAGAGACGATGCCGCAACATATACTCCGTCGACGCGACAACGTTTGTTGTGGCTTTGCTAAGTGGTTATTTTTAGATTTAGATTTGGATTTAGTTGGTGCTGTATGTTTATTGTTGGCCAAACCGGCAAGGCTAAGCGCTGCTATGGCGCGACTTTTAGCAGATATTTATATAGCGAGTGTTGCAGCATTATAGGAAGGTGTAACAAAAATTTAAATACAATTTCCTTAAGCAGGCAAATTGAAAATAATATCAAAGGGTAAGCATTAAATTATTCTTTCAGAGCATATTATGTGTGGTTAGAGTTTGATGAAAATTGGTTTTTTTTTTTTGCCAAGAAACGATTATTTTATTGAAAGTTTTAATTAATCATCAACGATTTTCTTTTATTTACATGCTTACTAAACATCAAATCAGGACAATTTTTCCCAACTATCTTTCGAAGCAAGGACAGAAATAGAGTTTGGGTGAGTTACTTGAAGATACTGAAATATGGTAAGGAACTGGTTAATGTTTTACCTTAGGGAAGAAAAACTGTAATGAACATCTTCATTTAGTATTAAAAACAAAAAATTTTAGTATGATGTAAAATGTATCACACTAAGTGAATACATAAACCAGACTATTTGAAGTTAGTAACAATTTTGCGCTAGAAATTAGTACAAGCAATGTACCAAATTTCATCTCTGGTAAATCAAGGTTAGCCTTATCGTTCTAAACTTCCTTTTCCGACGAACAGCCGCATCGACAAGTTGTGTCAAGCTACTTAAATTTTCATAAGAGTTGTAGAACCAAAAAAATTTTTAACTAATCTTGGTAAGTTCTAGCAATCCTTCAATTTTTAGAATTTTTTATCGTCAAATTTATACTTAAATTTGACAATCCAAAAGCTTAACGCTTTATTAAGAAAATTTCGTGTAATAAAAATCTACTTTTCTTTAAAAATTTTGCAGACATTATTTCTTTGATTGAAAAAGAAAATTTAAAGCATCTACCAGTGCAAAAAACAAATTAGATCAAAATTTCACTTCAGGTAAATTTTGTCTCATAAAAGGCAAACAAAATCTTTAATTCATATCATAAAATTTTTCTGCAGAATCTACAAATAACATGGTCTACGCACAAGTCAGCAAACTTTAGCGTACGCCATAGTTGTTTGTTTAATAATTTTATTGAGAGAGAGAAATCTCCGGATTAATTGCATCAATCACATAATGCTGAATTATAATCATATTGGTACATGCACCATACGATTAACAGGCAATGTTCTGATTCCGAGATCAACACTCTGTAATACTGGTTTTTCAACTTTAGCCTGACAACCCGAAGTATTGGCGTGATCCATCATCAAGTCCATCGGCAACAGTGCAATCAGTGATCGTAGAAGAGGTAGATGTGAAATTCGTGTGCGCGAGGGACTTGGCGTCCAAAAAATTAGTTAAAATTTGTGTCAAAAAAAGTCGAAAAATTTTAAAACTCGCATAAATATCCCTTAAAAGGTTAAAATAGAAATAATTAACTTCAAAAGTGAAACGCTAAAACTTTAAAAAAACAGACAAATTCCAATGAAAATTACTTGCAAAGACAAACATAGTTTGCGGTTAATTAAAGTGTAAAAGAAAAACTTGCAAAAACATAAAAACTATATACATATACTTATGCTTAAAATATAAATACTTAAAACTAAAAAACTAATTAAAATTTTCTATATCTACGTAAAAATTTGCATAAAATCATTTCAATTTAAGCGTCGTAATCGTTCGTTTTTTTTTTGTGCTAAACATACATAAAAAATACTACATAACTATAACATTCACATGTAAACAAAATTTACATGGTGCATAACTAAATTTCATAAGTCCTAAGTTTAAATTTAAAGCAGCAATTGAATTGCTTAAATTAAAGTAAATTCAGAAGTAAATTATACTTTAAATTTTGATTCAGGCATTAAATATACATTGAGCACGGATATGCATACTAATACTTAAGCATAATTTAAAATCCTGTTCAATCATATTTTGATATCATCAAAATGCTCAATTCCAATTAGAAAATAAATTTTGTAAGCTCAACAGCTCAATAAATCAACACTAGTGAAGGCCTTCATCGGTGGACGGTTGCAGCGTTAGCAAAGTGAGTAATAATGATTTTTGAGTAATTTTGTATTCTTTTTTTTTTATAAAACAAACTAAAATGAATTGAAACCCTTTTTCCTAAAAATGAGTAACATTAAATAAACAAATAAAACAAATGAAATTATAGTTGAATTAAAGTTTAATCAAAATCAGATTAAATTAAAAAGAGATAAAATGCAGCAAGCGTAAGAGTGCATTTCTATTATTTGCAGAAGTCTGCAGATTTGTTTTTTTTTTGTAAACATAAATTACGATCCACATTAAGTGAGAGCAACATAGATCCATTCTCATTGCTAATGGGTTTATTGCTGCCATAGCGTTCTATGCTGCAGTTAAAATTTTGATGGTCTGCAGTCATGTCGTATAATTGAAAATTCTCATTTCTTTTGTTTGTTTATTTTTTTTATATAAGTGAGTAGCTTATAATTTATTTTAACATGACCAAAATGGAATTGAAACGAAACTAAAAACATGAATGATAAGATCAAAACAAAAATAGTAAATATGAATTTACTATTATTTTTCTGGTATTAATATATTTTTTTTTTATGTGAATTGATTTGCTATTTAATGTTAAACCAAAAGAGATGCAAAACAGAACTGTAAAACACTACATTGAGTTACAAATGATTTTTGAGAATTTTGCTTAACGAGGAAAATGTAGATTATTTTGTCTAATATTAAATAAGAAAAATTATGAAGTATATTTCGATTCCGGATAAATTTTGAAATTATTTGCTAACATAAATGTTATAAGTTGGGAAATGATAATAAAATGTTTTATTTTAGGGTTCTGCTGCTATACCAATTTTGTAAGAAATGATTATTTATGAAATCGAATTTAATTTCGAAAACTTTGTTGATTTTGCATCCTATGTGTAAATAAAATTTATAAAATATGAACTGAATTTTCAATTTCCTTTGGTGATATGGCAATTTAGGGTTAGGCAAGTACGACAAGGGGATCTTAAATATTAGCGCGATTTAGATCATTGGTTGGGTGGGTAGAGAAGCGCGTATCTTCATCAACATCTGAAGACACACACTTGGTTAAGATGTGGTACCTGCATTTTTGTTATATTTCGTTTTGCTCATAATTAACATGATCATGACGGGGTTTTGTTTTTTGATCTTGATCATATTGGTCCATTAGTGAGGTTAATTTCTAGGGAGTCTACAATAAAATATTTGTAGTGGTGGTTTCCGGTAAGCAGGAGATGTCACGAATCCCCCCAACGACTGAAAGCTAGTGGTTTTTAATGGCTCCCGCCCCCGACATCTTCAGCTTCGCTGTCATCTAACCGGCTTTGTATACAAATTGTGTACAATTGTATGAACCTTAGTTCCATAAGGTATCATGTCCCATATGCAACCACTTTTATACCATTACAAAAAATGGCGCCCAACGTGGGGCAGGCTTTTCCTTCTGAGAAGTCTGTTCCTAATTCTGACAGTAGATTTCATTTATTTTAAATTTCGCAATAAGCTTAGTTGAAATTTTCGTTGATTTATACTGGATAAATAACCATTTGATCATATCTGGATTTTCGACTGTTTGGCTCAAAGTCCGAATAGCTATCGACCGATTTGCTCTCAGCTGATAATTTTGTTCATGATGGTCCACCAAATTCAACTTTACTTTTAGCATCTCTAAGCGAATATTTAGAAACTATGAGTTTTATTTTTTTTACTAGCTTGTTATGCTGAAGTTTGTTTTTCGGAAATACAGATAAGTTGCGTGAAGCATTTACTGTCCACTTACAAACAGAAAAATCTTGTACGTTTTAATTTCTGGAATTACGGAGTGTTCTATGTGAATGAATCTCTGTCCGAAATTTAAAATGCTATTTGTCACTTATTGTGCAGTTAGGTATTGAAGAAACCAGAATTTCTAAAATCCATAATCTTATTTTGTTTCCTATACCAATCTTAACCAAAATTTTTAAGCTATCCCAAAAAACCCATATCACCATAAATAAGGAAAAACTATATTTAAATTTTCGTAAAAAATTTTTTGTTTTTTTTGACTGATTTTTGTGCAGAATTTCAGCTTTACAAATTTTATAAAATTTTTTTTTTAAATATGGCTGTGAGACACAGTGCCGAAGATATACCGGCTCTGGTACCACATACGGAAAAATCATGCACTATTTGTTTGCAAATTTTAATCAATGGTGCTGAATGTCTGATTACTAGGTGTAATCATGTATTCCATAAGACATGTATTGAGCACTGGCTCATTGACTCGCAGGAATGTCCAAACTGTAGGCGTTCTGCGCAACTTAATGAACTACAACCAATAACAGTTGAAGAACAATCGAACGCAATCAGCGCGAATCAAAGTTCTGCGCATGGAAATAGCATTCGTGGTCGCGGTGCTATTCCAAAACGTCATAATACTCGATATAGAAGAAGAATTGAAGCAAACGTTGCTCAATCTTCACAACCTGACTTACGCCAAAACAATTTTAATAGGTATAACAATCCAAGTTTTTCGTTACCTTTACTTGATTTTGACTTACAACCAACTATGCAACAACCTTTAAGTACAATAAATAACATTAATCATACGCCCCGTGCGACAACCAACAATGTTGCAAGTGAACATGGTGCAAGTACACAAAATTTTGATCACAATCACATTTCAAATTTAATTGAGAATAGCTTACAGCGTATGCTAAGCAACTTAAATTTGCAGCCTATTCAAGGCAACCCAAATTCTAATTCACACGACTTTCCAAATATTAACCCAAATATAAATAACGTTCCTAGACATAATTTTGGACCAAGCCAAAATAATTTTCACTCGAATTTGAGTGCGGATAAGGTTACATCAATTATTCAGAATTGGAATTTAAAATTCGATGGCTCGGCCAATAACCTAAGCGTTGAAGACTTTTTATATAGGATTCGATCCTTGACTTTTTCTAGTTTAAACAATGATTTTCAAGCATTGTGCGCTAACATGCATGTACTTCTCTTTGGTAAAGCTAGAGATTGGTACTGGAGATACCATAAACAAATGGCTAATGAAGGAATTCATTGGACAAGATTTTGTGATGCTTTGAGGGAGCAATACCGCGACTTCAAAACAGATTACGATATAAGAGAGGAAATTAGAGGTCGAAAACAGAAGCCAAACGAAACCTTTGATATGTTTTATGAAGCAATTTTAACGATAACAGACCGATTATCAGAACCCATTGCTGACACTGATCTGATTGAAATCATAACCCGAAATCTGAGGTCAGATATCAGGCATGAACTACTTTATGTCAAAATTAATTCGATAGCACACTTAAGAAGCTTGTGTCAACGACGAGAAAATTTATTAGCAGAGGACATGTTTAAACGTGGTCAACATATGCGTGGCTTTCAAAATAATTTTGGTCAACGGCGCAACGTTTCCGAAATTGATTGTGATGTGCTACCAGACTACAAAGACGTCACTGCTGAAGATTCTGTTACCACTGTTGCTGCTATACAACAGCACAATATAAAATGTTGGAATTGCGACAAAGAAGGTCATTTCTGGGAAGACTGCATGGGCGAAAGACAAATTTTCTGCTATGGCTGCGGAGCCAAAAATACATATAAGCCGCAGTGTCATAGATGCATCGCTAAAATAGCGGAAAACGTGAAAAGGGGTGCTTTCAAAAACACCAGACAAGCACTCCAGTAGATTCAATTCAACCCATATTTCAAAACCAATTACCGGCTAGCTCAGTCAATCTGGCTAAAACCGATATAACCAAAAATACTAATAATGGTAGTGAGTTTTCTAAAGTTAAAATTTTAAAGCGTGAAAAATTTACCGCAATTAAACCACAACCGATTTTATATCCAAAGCGTCCATACCATGAGAGATTAAAAGAATATAATGCCATTAAAACTAGAATTTTTAGCGATTCTTCAAATATAAAGTTTTCAAATTGCAAAACAAAGAGATCCACCTTAAGGCTTCGTAGATTTTGGAAGGCTTTTAGAGAAACCAAGCGTCTTATTGTTTCCACTGTTTTCAGTAATAGTGAAGACAATCGATTTTATGCAAAAGTTAGATTTTTAAATATCACAGAATTTGGATTACTGGATACTGGTGCTAATATAAGTTGCATCGGATCTGACTTAGCGCAAGAAGATTTTTCCCAAAAGTGCTATTTTCGTAATAAAAAGACTGCGGTTAAAACTGCAGATGGCAACGTGCAAGAAGTTTTAGGTTTCATAGAAGTCGAATTAGAATATAAAGGGGAAATTCAAAAAATTAAACTCTACATTATACCGTCACTCTCACAGCGTTTGATACTAGGTGTCGATTTTTGGAAGAAATTTAACCTAGCGCCAAATCTGCTTTCGTCTGCAGAAAAACTAGGAAAAGTATCAGAAGTGTTAGCAGATAATGAAGAAGAGAAATACCCTTTAGATTTCAGACAAATTCAACAGCTAGAAATAGTGAAATCCCTATTCCCTGATTTTGAGGTACAAGGTTTAGTTAGAACTGATCTTATCGTACATGACATTGATGTAGGTGAAGCCAAACCTATTAAGCAACGTTTTTATCCTGTATCACCAGCAGTGGAGCAATTAATGTTCAAAGAGATAGATCGAATGTTACGATTAGGAGTTATAGAGCTTTCAACAAGTCCGTGGAGCTCTCCAATGAGGCTAGTTGTAAAACCGAATAAAATTAGATTATGTTTAGATGCCAGAAAGGTTAACGACGTTACAAAAAAAGATGCTTACCCCTTGCCTAGCATCGAGGGTATTTTTGCAAGATTGCCCAAGGCAAATATTATCTCCAAAATTGATCTGAAAGATGCATTTTGGCAAATTGGCCTTTCAGAGCAGTCAAAACAGTTAACAGCCTTTACCATCCCAGGACGTCCACTTTACCAGTTTGTAGTAATGCCGTTTGGGTTGTGCAACGCTGCCCAAACCATGTCGCGTTTAATGGATCAAATAATTCCGCCTGATTTGAGACATTGTGTCTTTGGTTATCTCGACGACCTTTGCATAGTTTCAGAGGATTTTGAATCACATATCGCTATTCTTGTAAGAATCGCAGAACAATTTAGAAAAGCCAATTTAACAATTAATATAGGAAAAAGTAAATTTTGCGTAACACAGGTTAAATACCTCGGTTATTTAATTGGAAACGGAGGCATTGCAACCGATCCAGAAAAAATAAACTCCATTTTATCTTGGCCAATACCCAAAAACCTGAAGCAAGTACGAGGCTTTATAGGTCTAGCAGGGTGGTATAGAAGATTTGTCGAAAATTTTTCGGAAGTTGTATTTCCGATTACTGAAACCCTGTCAACGAAGAAAAAATTTATGTGGACTAGTGAGGCCCAAAAGGCTTTCGACAAAATTAAGATTTTGCTCACTTCAGCCCCAGTCCTCATAAATCCTAATTTCACCAAAAAATTTTACGTTCATTGTGACGCAAGTGACTTCGGTATTGGAGCAGTGCTTGTGCAGCATGCAGACGACGGTGCTGAAATGCCTGTTGCATATATGTCCAAAAAGCTAAACACTGCCCAACGAAATTACAGCGTTACTGAACGTGAATGTTTAGCGGCGATTGAGGCAATAAAACGGTTTCGATGCTATATCGAAATGCAAGAATTTGAGGTGATTACCGATCACTCGAGCTTAGTGTGGCTGATGAGGCAGCCTGACTTATCTGGTAGACTCGCAAGATGGGCACTAAAGTTGCAGGCATATAAATTCACTGTCAGTCATCGTAAGGGAAAAGAGAACGTTGTCCCAGATGCTTTATCGCGTATTTACTGTGACGAAATTCATGCTGTAGTAGACGTAGGGCCAGAAATAGATTTGAATTCAGTACACTTTCAAGATTCTGATTACGAGGAGCTAAAAGCAAAAGTTAATGCCAACCAGGAAACATTTCCAGATTTAAAAATAATTGAAAAATTTGTGTATTTCCGTACAGAACATTATAGTGGTGAACCAGACCAAGAGCGGAATGCCTGGAAGCTATGGATCCCTAAAAACCTTAGATACAATTTAATGACGAGAGCACATGACTCTGAAGTTGCAGCGCATGGTGGCATGGCAAAAACCTTGGAGCTACTACGTAGGTACTTTTATTGGCCTGGGATGGTAGTGGATGTGCGAAGTTTTGTTAGAAATTGTGATGTGTGTAAATTGACGAAGGCACCAAATTTATGTCTAAAGCCTCCGATGGGAGCGCAAGCTCAGTCAGAAAGACCATTTCAACGTCTTTACATTGACCTTTTAGGCCCATATCCAAGAAGTAAAAATGGAAACATTGGCTTACTTATAGTAGTTGATCACTTAACGAAATTTCATTGGCTTTGGCCATTAAAAAAATTTAGTTCAGCTGTAGTTCAGAAATTTCTTTTAGAAAACATATTTTATACATATGGTGTTCCTGAAGTCATTGTCACTGACAATGGTTCACAGTTCAAGGCAGGTGACTTTAACTCACTTCTAACAAAGTTAGGAATATCTCATATCTATACAGCATTATATTCTCCACAATCAAACGCTTCAGAACGCGTAAATCGCTCCTTAATCGCAGCAATTCGTGCGTATTTGAAAAACGATCACCGACAATGGGATGAAAACTTAAACACAATCAGCTGTGCGCTTCGAAACGCATTGCATCAAACAATTAATTGTTCTCCATATCATGCATTATTTGGTTTTGACATGGTTACTCATGGCTCAACATATTCATTTTTGAAGAATCTTAAACTTCTTGACGAACCAGCGTGTCAGCTACATCGTGATGACCAGTTAGCTTTAATGCGTAAAGACATCGTGAAAAATATTAAAAAAGCTCATGAAAGAAATGAACAACAGTATAACTTAAGAACGCGTTCAGTCTCGTTTAAAATAGGGCAGGAAGTTTTTAGGCGCAGTTTTGCTCAGAGCAACTTCAGTAAAAATTTCAATGCGAAACTTAGTCCAGTGTTTCTAAAATCTCGTGTGCGAGAGAAACTTGGTAGCCATTATTATGTGCTCGAAGACTTGCAAGGCAAGTTGGTTGGAACTTTTCATGCAAAGGACATACGACAGTAACAGTATTATTCTCCATCTAATTCTTTTGTTAATTAACAAAGAATTATCCGGTTTTGTAATGAACATCTTCATTTAGTATTAAAAACAAAAAATTTTAGTATGATGTAAAATGTATCACACTAAGTGAATACATAAACCAGACTATTTGAAGTTAGTAACAATTTTGCGCTAGAAATTAGTACAAGCAATGTACCAAATTTCATCTCTGGTAAATCAAGGTTAGCCTTATCGTTCTAAACTTCCTTTTCCGACGAACAGCCGCATCGACAAGTTGTGTCAAGCTACTTAAATTTTCATAAGAGTTGTAGAACCAAAAAAATTTTTAACTAATCTTGGTAAGTTCTAGCAATCCTTCAATTTTTAGAATTTTTTATCGTCAAATTTATACTTAAATTTGACAATCCAAAAGCTTAACGCTTTATTAAGAAAATTTCGTGTAATAAAAATCTACTTTTCTTTAAAAATTTTGCAGACATTATTTCTTTGATTGAAAAAGAAAATTTAAAGCATCTACCAGTGCAAAAAACAAATTAGATCAAAATTTCACTTCAGGTAAATTTTGTCTCATAAAAGGCAAACAAAATCTTTAATTCATATCATAAAATTTTTCTGCAGAATCTACAAATAACATGGTCTACGCACAAGTCAGCAAACTTTAGCGTACGCCATAGTTGTTTGTTTAATAATTTTATTGAGAGAGAGAAATCTCCGGATTAATTGCATCAATCACATAATGCTGAATTATAATCATATTGGTACATGCACCATACGATTAACAGGCAATGTTCTGATTCCGAGATCAACACACTGTAATACTGGTTTTTCAACTTTAGCCTGACAACCCGAAGTATTGGCGTGATCCATCATCAAGTCCATCGGCAACAGTGCAATCAGTGATTGTAGAAGAGGTAGATGTGAAATTCGTGTGCGCGAGGGACTTGGCGTCCAAAAAATTAGTTAAAATTTGTGTCAAAAAAAGTCGAAAAATTTTAAAACTCGCATAAATATCCCTTAAAAGGTTAAAATAGAAATAATTAACTTCAAAAGTGAAACGCTAAAACTTTAAAAAAACAGACAAATTCCAATGAAAATTACTTGCAAAGACAAACATAGTTTGCGGTTAATTAAAGTGTAAAAGAAAAACTTGCAAAAACATAAAAACTATATACATATACTTATGCTTAAAATATAAATACTTAAAACTAAAAAACTAATTAAAATTTTCTATATCTACGTAAAAATTTGCATAAAATCATTTCAATTTAAGCGTCGTAATCGTTCGTTTTTTTTTTGTGCTAAACATACATAAAAAATACTACATAACTATAACATTCACATGTAAACAAAATTTACATGGTGCATAACTAAATTTCATAAGTCCTAAGTTTAAATTTAAAGCAGCAATTGAATTGCTTAAATTAAAGTAAATTCAGAAGTAAATTATACTTTAAATTTTGATTCAGGCATTAAATATACATTGAGCACGGATATGCATACTAATACTTAAGCATAATTTAAAATCCTGTTCAATCATATTTTGATATCATCAAAATGCTCAATTCCAATTAGAAAATAAATTTTGTAAGCTCAACAGCTCAATAAATCAACACTAGTGAAGGCCTTCATCGGTGGACGGTTGCAGCGTTAGCAAAGTGAGTAATAATGATTTTTGAGTAATTTTGTATTCTTTTTTTTTTATAAAACAAACTAAAATGAATTGAAACCCTTTTTCCTAAAAATGAGTAACATTAAATAAACAAATAAAACAAATGAAATTATAGTTGAATTAAAGTTTAATCAAAATCAGATTAAATTAAAAAGAGATAAAATGCAGCAAGCGTAAGAGTGCATTTCTATTATTTGCAGAAGTCTGCAGATTTGTTTTTTTTTTGTAAACATAAATTACGATCCACATTAAGTGAGAGCAACATAGATCCATTCTCATTGCTAATGGGTTTATTGCTGCCATAGCGTTCTATGCTGCAGTTAAAATTTTGATGGTCTGCAGTCATGTCGTATAATTGAAAATTCTCATTTCTTTTGTTTGTTTATTTTTTTTATATAAGTGAGTAGCTTATAATTTATTTTAACATGACCAAAATGGAATTGAAACGAAACTAAAAACATGAATGATAAGATCAAAACAAAAATAGTAAATATGAATTTACTATTATTTTTCTGGTATTAATATATTTTTTTTTTATGTGAATTGATTTGCTATTTAATGTTAAACCAAAAGAGATGCAAAACAGAACTGTAAAACACTACATTGAGTTACAAATGATTTTTGAGAATTTTGCTTAACGAGGAAAATGTAGATTATTTTGTCTAATATTAAATAAGAAAAATTATGAAGTATATTTCGATTCCGGATAAATTTTGAAATTATTTGCTAACATAAATGTTATAAGTTGGGAAATGATAATAAAATGTTTTATTTTACGGTTCTGCTGCTATACCAATTTTGTAAGAAATGATTATTTATGAAATCGAATTTAATTTCGAAAACTTTGTTGATTTTGCATCCTATGTGTAAATAAAATTTATAAAATATGAACTGAATTTTCAATTTCCTTTGGTGATATGGCAATTTAGGGTTAGGCAAGTACGACAAGGGGATCTTAAATATTAGCGCGATTTAGATCATTGGTTGGGTGGGTAGAGAAGCGCGTATCTTCATCAACATCTGAAGACACACACTTGGTTAAGATGTGGTACCTGCATTTTTGTTATATTTCGTTTTGCTCATAATTAACATGATCATGACGGGGTTTTGTTTTTTGATCTTGATCATATTGGTCCATTAGTGAGGTTAATTTCTAGGGAGTCTACAATAAAATATTTGTAGTGGTGGTTTCCGGTAAGCAGGAGATGTCACGAATCCCCCCAACGACTGAAAGCTAGTGGTTTTTAATGGCTCCCGCCCCCGACATCTTCAGCTTCGCTGTCATCTAACCGGCTTTGTATACAAATTGTGTACAATTGTATGAACCTTAGTTCCATAAGGTATCATGTCCCATATGCAACCACTTTTATACCATTACAAAACTTTGAAATTTAATCAGTAAATAGGTTAATTTTTTTGAATGTGATTTTATTGAAAGGTCTTCTTTTACTAAGTAAATGTGTTGTGTGTGAAATTTGTTGGTTGGCTCTGCCTAAAGCGATATTTTTTGTAGATCTTTCGAAGTACTCGTATATCCAACTGATAAATATTAACACTAAAGCTGTCTCTTCGTGATAAATATATTTAAAGATCGCAGATTTTTTAGATTAGGACATGCGAGTGTTTGTCTACTGTATGGACTCGAACACATAGAGTAATTCAAAAATAATGTTCTAGCTTAGTGCATCTTTAACTCACAACTTTTCTCTCGGCACAAAAAGAAGAGGTAAACCAGCATAAAAATTCATATTGAAAGTGCTTAGATGTTAAAATAAATACCTGAATGGAAGTAAAATAGTTGAAATGTATCACAGCGCATGCATCTAAATAATTTATCACTCAGTTTATTTTGCGTCACGCAAATAACATTACCAATTGAAGAGCTAATTGAATGTAGTTAACTCATAAGTCTTAGACACCTTTGTATGCATGCTTAACATACATATGTTTGTCAACTTCTTTTGAGTATTTCGTAGTTAGTTCCTTTTTAATTTTTGTAGAATTTTTCACTGTCTACCCATCTACGTTACAAATTTAAAACACAAAGTTTTCTTTCTTTCATATTCAGAAATGTTGAACATAAATTTAATTATAATTTATGATAATGTGTTTTACCTGGTAGAAAGAAAGAAGTAAAAGCCTGCATGCGTGTGGATATCGCCTGCACAATGCACTTCTCACTACATTGCCGCAATTCATAAAAGATGGGATGGATGGATTAGGGTGTCATTCACTCATTCACCAATAAAAGTTAGGTAACGGTGGCGGCAGTCTGATGTCAACGGAAGTGCAATGCTGTCATTGCTTTTGGTTTGAGCAGTTGAGCAATGCCATTGAGTGCGCTCAGTCTTGCTATTATTCGTTCCCTACATTCCGCAAGTTGTGCTCACAGATACACCCATTGCCAACACCATCCACCACCCACCACCCACCACCACCTGCTGCATACGCGGCTTTATGTTCATGATGCGAAGTTATTTGCACTTTTTCCGTCTGGCGAGACAACTGTTGACTTCAAGGTATCCCAATTGGAAAATGAAAATGAGATTAAAATTTTAAATTTCATGTGGGTTTGAGAAAAATCCATTATTAAGATTGTATGAAAAGTGCCACGCCCAGGTTTCAAAAACACCCTCTTTCAATTTTGTACAATATTGCATTTTGTCACAACGCATATTCTTAGTTATATTCCTATTTTATGCAAAACAATTAAGATAAAGCATGTTACGCCTTTTGCTGTAATTGGAGGTATCACGCCCACTTACTGCAACTCATCTATTTAAGTTTAATTGAGCTATAATGTATTTGTGCACTAATTTTTATTACATTTTCATTTAATAAATTTAAAAAATTAGAAAATGGCAAGGAAAGTGCCACGCCCAGTATCCGGTTGTATATAGTCGCACTTACTGCAGCTCGCCCACTTTACAGGATGACATAAAATACAATTTTTCTCAGTTTGAAATTAGTCGGCAGAAACTTATTTTTCTTACATCAAAAGTGGTGTCCTTTGTTGGTTATTCCATTATTGACAACAGTTTTCTACTGAGTACCAGCTAAGTATGGGTTGAGAAAATATCGCAGTGCAAGCGAGTAAGAGTGCAGTAAATAAATTAAAGTTCCGATGTCGTTCGTTGCGCGCTGGCTGTCGCTATTGTCTTGATTTTCTGTTTCCTCTTTTTTTTTTTTTTTGTTGCATTTGCGTTTCAGTTTATTTTTACCTTTTCTGGCGTCATTGTTTGCGGTTGTGTTTACGTCTGTATGCCAGTGAGTGTGTCACAATCACAGACGCACATTGGACAAGTCGCTGAGTGGAGTTGAGTCGTTTGTTTGCTGGTTTCTTAGTGACTCCTTCAGTTTATGAATTTCATTAAGGCGCACAAGTTAAATCGCAAGGCATGCAACAATAGGGTTATCAACGCTACAAACAAATCGTACAACAAGTTGCTAATATATTTGCCACCCAGTCAAAATAATTAAACGACTCCTTTGCTTGACTTAAAAGCTTTTTCGCGTTTTTCATATCAATCCATTATGTAAAATATTCATAGAGATTATTGCTGTTGCGCTATTAATAAACACTTGTCAGTGGGCAAAACAACTAAACAAAATATGACTTGCCATTAAGTTTTATAGAAAATATTATCTTGAATATAAATTGAGTAAAAGTTGCGTTTCCAGCAAATAGGGGGAGGTTTTTAAAGTTATAAAACTGTGCAAAAATTTACTTTTGTTTGGTAAAATGAATGCAGAGTGCAGAGTGTAGCCCTCGCAAGCTTTCTTTAAAATCAAGTTATTAATTCTAGAGGCATTGGCAAAACCATATCTTTTTTTTTCCAAATTGATTACGTAAGTATGTAAAGGGTGGTTTTTTTAGAGGTATAGAGCTTCGAATTGAAATAAAACACAAGAAACTCGTTTTAATGTCCATCAATTTGGCGTTATTGGAAGGATAATTTTATGCCATTAAAGTTTAAATATGATTTCGGGCATGTGGCCCCGCGGCTGGCTCGAATAAAGCCAATTCCACAGGTCCAATTTTGAACCACTTTTTCGAGCATATGGGGCCGTATGTCGGCAATAACGCCACGAATGTTGGCTTCCAAGTCCCCTAACGTTTCTGGTTTGTTGGCGTAGACGAGCGACTTCACATATCCCCAAAGAAAATAATCCAATGGTGTCAAATCACACGATCTTGGTGGCCAATTGACAGGTCCATTCCGCGAAATTATGCGCTCATCGAATGTTTCCTTCAATAAATCGATTGTGACGTGCGTTGTGTGGCATGTAGCGCCGTCTTGTTGGAACCACAACTCATCCACATTCATGCCATCCAATTCGGGAACAAAATAGTCGGTTATCATGGCTCTATACCGGTCTCCATTAACGGTAACTGACTCTCCAGCATTATTTCGGAAGAAGTATGGCCCAATGACTCCACCAGCCCATAGAGCACACCAAACAGTCAGTTTTTGTGGATGTAATGGCGTCTCAAGGGTCTCATGTGGATTCTCTTCACTCCAAATGCGGCAATTTTGCTTGTTGACGTAGCCATTCAACCAAAAATGAGCCTCATCACTGAACAAAATTTTGCGATGAAAATCAGCATCGAGATCAATCTCATTTTCGGCCCATACACCAAAATCACGACGCATTGCATGGTCTCGCGGCTTTAATTCTTGCACAAGCTGGATCTTGTAAGGTCGCCAGCCAAGATCTTTGCGCAAAATCTTCCATAAAGTTGATGGACAAAGCTCCAATTGCTGTGCACGGTGGCGAATCGATTTATTCGGGTCCTCTTCAACATTTTGCTCTACAGCGGCAATTGTTTCTTCGGTGCGCACTGTTCGACGTCTCTGCGGATGCGTATTATCACATAGAGTAAACGTAGTGCGAAAACGATCCATGGTTAACCGAATTAATTGCTCTGATGGACGATTATGTCGACCATAAAATGGACGGAGCTTGCGGTAAACTTCGCGAACTGAACCATTATTTTCGAAATAAATTTGCACGATTTGCAAGCGTTGTTCTTTTGTAAACCTGTTCATGATGAAATGGCAAACCAAACTGAACATAAATGACATTAGAGTTGCCAGATTTGACCATAAAATGCCAGTTTTATCTCTATTCGAAAAACAAACCTCTAAAAAAAACACCCTTTATGTACATTCGTCGATTTGTTCCGGCACGAAAAAGTAATCAAAGGGTATGGCAAGAACATATTCTATGGACAATTCTGAGCAACTTTGCCAAAGAAACTATGGGTCTAAAATCAATTTCGAGCCTCCGCATTTTAAAAAACATATTTTTAACGGTACTTGTATTTAGGGCTTCACCGATACGAGAATGATACGATAGTTCAAAACTTATCGTATCGTCTTCGTAGTGGTGCCAAGCCTATCGTCCCTTACGCGTTCTCTTACGAAAATGTTTTAATCTGTATCGTTATCGTCTTGTTCTCGTCTCGTTATCGCCGATAATTCTCGGCTATTCCCGTTCACATTTTTACATAAATAAAGCTAGCTGAGCCAGCGATTTTCCCGTGCACTGTCCGTTGTATAACCACGTCTACATTTTACGCAGTCTTTACTGCATACAAGTGGGTTGGTTGAATGGGAGGAGCTATGACCCAGCCAACCCTGTTTACAATTAGTGAGTTGCTTAGTACCAACAATTTTCATTTACGTATCGGGTTTCACAACTATAGCTGCGATAGATGCCAAGATAAGTAGTTTTATAAAGGTGCCACACCCGTTTCCTTAATCTCGTTCAGATTTCGTGAGGTACTTAGCATAGACAATATAAATCCTATCGCCGAATTGCAAATGGTCTGCTACCATAGGTGCCAAGATATTGCGTTTTAAGTGTTTTTGTATTATTGAAGTTCTGGCTGATTCTCGTTCTCGGCGATAATTTAGTGCCTATCGTACGATAAACATTATATTATCGTTGAGAACGAGATATCGGCCATACCCTTCTTGTTGTCGTCCTCGGTCGTTCGAGAAATAATTTTTTTGACATCGTCTCGTTATCGTTCTCGGTCCCGAAAACGAGAACGATAACGAGATATTTATCGATATTGACGCTCGTGCTTGCTTTCGTGGATGTTATAAACAACACGCCGAGAAACGGTTGTTAGTAGTTGAATGAATCTCTCTGTGCTTTGAATATGCGAACGAATTTTTAGAACAGGTAGTGTTGGATCGTCAGGTGTTAAATATTCCATAAAATGGTCATATGTCGCTTTCTAATAATCATCGACCAAGTCGTTTAACTTTTAAGCACAACTTCTAACATAAATTTTTCGATATTTAATTTTTTCTAAATTTCTATTAATTTTTTTACTACTTGAGAATTAAAATATTTATGTGATGCATTCTGCTTTCAGCTTTAGCACTTTCACAGAAAAGACTACAGTACGTTACTAAATCCCTATTGCTTGGTAAGTTAAGTCCATTTAAGCTAAAGGTAGGAATATCTTGAGATGGCATATGCATCATGCTGCATCCGGAGGATATGGGTCTTATAGGTAGCTCCATAGTTGGAGAAAACCGAAAAAATCACAATTGACGTTCAAAAGTTTCACGAATTAATAACACGTTTGTAATGACAGGATTTTCAATGATTTTTATTTTTGAGTACATAATTTTTTTCCAATATCTTTCGAATTTACTACTTCAGCACTCCACTATCCCTATAAAAAAAATAATAACATGGTAAAAACAGAAAGGAGGCACAAAACCTTTCAAACGACATCAAAATGGCCGATTTACCCCGATTTTCGCTTGAAATACAAAATGCTTTGTAATTGTTCCCATAAAAATCCAATATAAGTACTGTTCAAAACCTATTTTTGAAAATGCGAAAGCTCGAAGTTGATTTTAGACCCATAGTTTCTTTGGCAAAGTTGCAGAGTTCCCCGTACAGCATTTTTATGCCATACCCTTTTTGAAAAAAAAAATCGACACACCCTAATGTAGATATATTAATCTTATGTATATGCATATACAGTTATTTCTCAAAAAAAAAAAGAATAATTTTTTACGAGAAAATAGTTAAAATAAATTTTAAAACTAAACGCTACCGAGTGAAAAAACTATAAATAGTTCATCTTTTTAATATCTTAAAATTATCAATAAAATCTTTAGTATTTCGTTAATACAGATCAGAATTATAATTTTGTGAAAGAAGAGCTTTTACTAATCTTTTGAAGAGTAGTAGATAATTACACTTTTTAATATCTTCAGGTAGTTTGTTATAAACTCATATACCATAACTTCGAATAAACTTTGTGCTTCTTTCAATTCTAAAAAATCTTGTTCTAGTATTTACTATATTTCAAAAACTGTATGAACTGGTTTCTGTGAAATTTAGGCTTATGTGAGTTTCATTATGTTATTTTTAATTTTATAAAAAAGTTATTGACGTCTAAAAAAGCAAAGTTTTTTGATTATAAGTAACAATATATTTTTAACGATTTTACTTCCAAGCCTTTGCAATTCGCATATTCTTTGCTAGGAACACCGATTCCAGATTGCATTTAAATATTTAATTTGCGACAAAAAATATGAGTGATATAACAACCATAACTGTTTCTTTGGAATATTAATTCGATTCTTATAAATTGCGAAACTCAAGGGAATTAATTTTAATTTAAATTTATGTACATTTACACTCCAGCTTAAGTTGGAATCGAATCATATTCCCAGGATCTCAATGTATTCACTCTAGCAATTATAACGTTATTGAAAATAATGCCTGGAGTTCATTTAAATTTGGTATTGGCTTAAAATTATTGAAAATTATGAAATTAGTCTTTGTTATATTAATTTTTAACAAATTCATATCAAACCAATGATTGATTTTTTCTAAGTCTCATCTTATGTTTATTATTAATATTGTTTTGAGTCCGTGGAATACATAAATGCTTCATCGTCAGCATAGAACTGTAGAATTCCTTTTAGATTCAATTTGGGTATATTGTTAATATAAATTAGAAATGAAGTTGCCGCTAATTTCGACTTTTGTGGTACACCCGTTTTAATTATTCGCATTGAGCTTTTTGTTTACATAATTTGAACAAATTGCTCCCTGTTTAATAAAAAACTCTCAAACAATTTCAGGTCGTTTCCACAAGTTGCAAGTTTTTTTAAGTATTATTTTCAAGTTCACTGGGTCAAATGCAAAATTGCCAAAAGAGCCACATGCTTTTCTTTATTTAAGTTTTCATAGAGAAGTTCTGTACATGATGTACAAACTAATAAGGAATTCGAATTTTCAACAATTCTAAATTGATTTTTATCAATTATTTGATTTTGTTTTAAAAAAATTTTTAACCGACTTAGTATAACATTTTCAAATATTTTATCGATTGTACCTACTCAATTCAGTTATATGGGGAATAGTTTGCGCAAATCTCTTTACTTTCCGCTTTACGAATTGGGACCACAAATCCAATTTTTAATTCTTTTGGATAACCACCGTTTTGAAAACATTCATTGATGAAAGCAGCCAATGGTTCGATCAGAAACTTTTTATATTTCTTGATATAACGTTCAGATATTCCATTCGGACCATTTGCTGACTCTGAATTCAAGTTTTTTATCGCCATTTCAGCCTTTTTAATTTCGGCTACCGACTCTTTAATGTAATTAAAGGTTTCCGAATATTCAATCGCAGTTGTGAAATTCATTCCACCATTTCAGTAGGACTTTAAACACTATCTTTATACTTTATTTTTATTTACACGTCGTTTTTCTTATACGAGCATAAGTTCTTTTAAAACTGTCCATTTTTTACTACTAGAGTGCACATTTTGTTCAATTTGGTTGCCATAATGCTGTTTTTTTAAATGGTTGATTTTCTTTCTAATCTAAATTTTGACTCCTTTCAATTCCTTGTCAAAATAAATATTATTTTTGTATTTTGTTTTTAATTTGTACAATTTTGTTTCAGTTTTGATTAATGCAAAAAGCTCACCTTTCATCCAAGAATTTTTGTATTTTTCAGTTGGTTTTTTAATATATTTCGTATTTTAGTGTATATTCTCAATAAGTGAAGAATTAAAGTCTGGAAATGAAGGCTTAATCTTTTTTCTTCAAAGGCCCGGTAACCGAATATTTCAATCATATTGTTTCTTTTCGAAATATTTAGTTTTTTTTTCATGTTTACGGCAAGCGAAATTAATCTATGATGAGAAATTTTATTATCTTCTAATGAAAACACAAAATCAACATTCACATTATCAGTTCGAACATGATCAATTATTGTTCCTATATAAATACTGCTAAAATAGTCATTGGCTTTATTTATATTACATAGCAAATTAATGCTAAAATCACCTAACGTAATTGAACTTTTAAATTGTAGGAGTTTGTTTTCGAACGCATTTATAAAAGATCCAACATCGGAAGCACAATCTCTATAAACACAAGTTTAATTTTGCTACCGTATCTCTTGTGAAACTATTTTTGAAACTTTATCAAACTAACATAAAAATACAGAAAAAAGTTCTGTATACTATTGATAGAAGTATAAAGTATGCAAAGCCATTGTACAAATATAAAGTTGAGGAAATAGCTGATTCGAAAACAAAAAACGTTGATTGTTCTTCAGTGATGTCGGGTCTATGTGCGAAGTCATAAAATTGGCTGCGTTCCTTACGAAAGATCTGACCTTACGGGAGATCTGATAGGAAATAATGATGCTGAACAATATTTTTGATGCTGACTTCATTCCCGAATCTAGGTACTGCTGACAAAAATTACTTTAAACAAGTGATGATAACGTGAAAACGTGCACTCATAGAGTTTTTTTTGGATCTATTTACTATAACAAAACCTAATAGCTTTGCTATTTAAAAATTACCATAACTGATTACAATCAACGCATAGCGCATCAGCATAAAGTTGCAAGCTATCAATTCACCTTCTGCAAAATAGACTATAGCTTCGACGATGTCATTGGAAACTTATGAAACAAAAATCACGACTATATTCGTGATCTAGCCCTTAGGCTATTACAGCGATGTTATTCATTTGAAATTCAACAATATATTATGTGAGCGACCACTACGAAAATATATTTTGAATATCAAATCAAACAATCTCTCTCACTAAAAAATTCGAAAACCAAATCAGCAAAATATTAATTCAACATATAATGATTTTCGAACAAAAAATGGCAAAAGCCTTTGAAAGCTTCATAATTCATCACAATGGACACCACATATAAACAGACAAAAACAAAGCATTCACTTAGTCAGTCACTAATACAATGAAAAACAAAAACAAATGATGAGTGCGCTTGCATTTATTGCTTGCATATCAAATCAATGTTTATAATTTAGTTTTATTGCTAAAAGGCTGTGCAGTAAACAACTTCCGGTTTCCGGTTTCCGGTCGTGGCAGCGATGGTGGTTAGCTAGTGGCGTTTTATGTCAATGTTTGTAATTTATATTTATTTGTTTAAACATTACATATAGAAAAGCGAATACTAATATTGGAGTAGCTTCAATGGCAAGGCGGGGGGCGGTACGCATTTATAATTTAGGCAATAATTCAAATTTGTAATGACATTGCGACTGCCCTGCTGCGGGTGCCACATTTGAAATATACAATAATTATTTTATTATGCCATTTGGCAAAATGATCATAATGGTTTTAATTTATTATATAAACTTTGATTTATTTTATTTAGCATTTTGATTTAGCATTTTACAGCTAAAGGCGTTTGAGTAATATGTTATGAGTTATATGTCACTCATACGTCGCGTAAACTGAAAGTTTGAGTTTTTTGAGATGGAACGTCGTTTAAAGGAATTACAAGTAAATCTGAATGCTCCCATAAAAGGAGCATTTATGGCGTAGTTCGTTCTAGCACAGCCAACAAAAAATGTATCGAAATTTCGAAGAGCTCTTGCTGGAACATTGAAAGGTATCTTTTCTAGAAGGGAAGGACAGTCAACCCCACTTCGGATGATGTCAAAAACAAAGGCTAATGAAAGTATAGTTTGCCTGTTTTGTAATGTTTTTAATTTATTAGCATGCCTTGAAAACTATATGAAGGAGCTGGATCATGAAAATGCAGAGGCCGAAGGGCAAAACGAATAAAAACTTTTTGAATGCGTTCAATACAATTCATACGACAAGCGTTAAGGCCTCCTAATAAAAGACGCATATTTCAGCTTAGAACGGACAAACGAAGTGTAAAGGAGTTTAAAGGAGTATGGGTCAGAGAACTCGCTACTGTTACGTCTGATAAAGGCTAAAATGGCATAAGCCTTAGATAATGTGTAGGTAATGTGGCTATTAAAAGTAAAATTGGTGTCAAAAATTATACCCATGTCTTGAATTTCTTTGACTGATTTTAAATAGGAGTTAGCAATGTGGTAGGAAGTTTGATGACAGTGTGTTCCTTCGAAAAAGCTACATAGAAGCATTTGTTAATATTTATGGAGAGTAGATTAGTGCAACACCAAGAATGAACCTTATTAATATCTATCTGAAGCTTTTGAGCATCCGGCTGATTTTTTATCACAGAATAAGTTTGAAATAGTCGGCATGCAGTAAAAATTTGGCAAAAGAAAAAAAACTGCTAATGTCATTGACAAATAAGAGAATAAATAAAGGCCCCAAAATACTACCTCTTGGTACACCCGAGGATGCAACAAAGGAATTAGACAGTACACTATCAACAACAACCTCACACCTGCGATTGCTTAAATAGGATTTGATCCACTCCAAAAAACGGAATGAAAACACAAGCATTCTAATTTTTTTAAAAGGATTTTATGAGGGACCGTATCAAAAGCTTTCGATAGGTCAGCGTAAACAGCATAAACTTGGAAGCCTTTCTGAAACGCATAAATACAATCTGCAATGATAACGGCAAGATTAAAAACTGTAAAACGCCCAGGTACAAATTCATGTTGATTGGGAATGATTAAACTTTTGGCAGCAAAGTACAGCTTGTCCTTGATAATACACTCAAAGAGCTTAGAAATTGTCATAAGGTTGGAAATGGGTCTATAATTACTCACATCATTTTCATTACCAATCATTAATAAAAGCTCCCGAGGACCGAGATTTATTTAAAATAGCTTTCAAAGGATAAACAAGGGAAGTGCATTTTTTGAGCAAAATTTCCAAAAGTCCATCAATGTCTGTTTACGTAGAAGTTTTAAGTCGCTCAATTCCTGTAGTAATGTCATCAGAATAAAAAGTTAAAGACCCAAAATCAAGTGACGATTCTAAATTAAACGAACCGCTTACGAAAGAAGCAGTCTCTGATGTAAAATTTGAGCTAAAGAAATCAGCAAAGAGGTTCGATACACCTTTTGCGGAATTCATAAATTTATCATTAAAAAATAATGAAGTCGGAATACTAGAACTCGATTTTTTAATTTGGGAAAACGCCAAAAAGCTTAGGGACTTAAGTTTATATTGGCTACAAATTTTAAAATATAATTTTTATATTTAAATTTACCCAAATAATTGAAATTTTTAGAATACTTTTTGTAAGTGTCAAAATATATTATTTTATTTGTTTTTGTTTTGTATTTGTGAAAAAATTTGTTTCTTAGATTCTTTAATCTTCTTAGCCATCTTGTGTGCCAATGCAATATATACTGCTTCTTAACAACAAGTGGAATGTTTTCTTGACATAATTTTACAATTCTAGATCTAACGATATCAAAGCAAATTACAACATCGGGTTCTTGAAGCAAAGCATTCCAGTTCAAGGATAGAAACAAATTGTTCAGCAAATAAAAATTACATAATTAACATTAATTAACATTTTTGACACACGAAAATTCATAAGACTCAAGCTCAAGTATTAATGGTACCTGATGCATGTCCACTGTGGATAGAGAGAAAAAACATCCCGCTAAATTAAAATTAATATCATTACTAGGAAAAATTAGATCTAAAATTCTATGAAATTTATTCAAAAAACAATTAATTTGTATAAGATCAATGCTTAGAAAGATATCCACGACATATAATTCACTTATACTGTTAATATTACTAAGAAATAAATTGGTACTGTTGGATAAATGAGACCAAGATATATTGGTCTAATTAAAATCACCAAGCACACAAAGATGATTATCACGTAGTTTACATAAAGCAAGTGAAATAATGTTATTAACTTGCATCCTATATAGACTTTCATTACTATTCGGGTGTATATAAGAGGCGAAAATAAACAAATATCCAGGTAAGCCATGCACGCGCACACATAGCTGGTCGAGTAAAGTGTCTATGGTCTTAAAGACCATAGCTGCATGAAGTTTTGTTTTGCACTGCAATCAAAACACCACCTTCTCTTGCAAAGCCAGTTTTCGCAGCATCTCTGTCTTTGCAGAAAACATTGTAAAGATTAGAGTCAAAGAACTCGTGATCGAAAAAACTTTCATTCAGCTATGTCTCAATGATGATGAATATATCGAAGTCCAGCTGCGAGCTCATTGCGAATAAAGATTGAGATTTGGTTCTAAGTCCAGAAACATTGTGAATTTAAATTTTTAACTGGTTGCATTTTTTTCTCTGAGTTTGAAAAGTTATTTAAATTATTTAAGGATTGAGCTGCTGATGTCCTGGTCTTTGAAAAAATTGAAATGGAGAGAGAAAATTTCCAAACATTCGTAATGTCTGATTTGCTATTATATGTACATTTTGTTTCAAACATTTTAACGCGTTCTACAGTTGATAATAAAGGGTGTTTTTTTTAGAAGTATAGAGCTTCGAATTGAAATAAAACACAAGAAAATCGTTTTAATGTCCATTAATTTGGCTTTATTGGAAGGATAATTTTATGCCATTAATGCTTAAATATGATTTCGGGCATGTGGCAGCCGCGGCTGGCTCGAATAAAGCCAATTCTACAGGTCCAATTTTGAACCACTTTTTCGAGCATATGGGGCCGTATGTCGGCAATAACGCCACGAATGTTGGCTTCCAAGTCCCCTAACGTTTCTGGTTTGTTGGCGTATACGAGCGACTTCACATATCTCCAAAGAAAATAATCCAATGGTGTCAAATCACACGATCTTGGTGGCCAATTGACAGGTCCATTCCGCGAAATTATGCGCTCATCGAATGTTTTCTTCATTAAATCGATTGTGACGTGCGCTGTGTGGCATTTAGCGCCGTCTTGTTGGAACCACAACTCATCCACATTCATGCCATCCAATTCGGGAACAAAATAGTCGGTTATCATGGCTCTATACCGGTCTCCATTAACTGTAACTGACTCTCCAGCATTATTTCGGAAGAAGTATGGCCCAATGACTCCACCAGCCCATAGAGCACACCAAACAGTCAGTTTTTGTGGATGTAATGGCGTCTCAAGAGTCTCATGTGGATTCTCTTCACTCCAAATGCGGCAATTTTGCTTGTTGACGTAGCCATTCAACCAAAAATGAGCCTCATCACTGAACAAAATTTTGCGATGAAAATCAGCATCGAGATCAATCTCATTTTCGGCCCATACACCAAAATCACGACGCATTGCATGGTCTCGCGGCTTTAATTCTTGCACAAGCTGGATCTTGTAAGGTCGCAAGCCAAGATCTTTGCGCAAAATCTTCCATAAAGTTGATGGACAAAGCTCCAATTGCTGTGCACGGTGGCGAATCGATTCATTCGGGTCCTCTTCAACATTTTGCTCTACAGCGGCAATTGTTTCTTCGGTGCGCACTGTTCGATGTCTCTGCGGATGCGTATTATCACATAGAGTAAACGTAGTGCGAAAACGATCCATGGTTAACCGAATTAATTGCTCTGATGGACGATTATGTCGACCATAAAATGGACGGAGCTTGCGGTAAACTTCGCGAACTGAACCATTATTTTCGAAATAAATTTGCACGATTTGCAAGCGTTGTTCTTTTGTCAACCTGTTCATGATGAAATGGCAAACCAAATTGAACATAAATGACATTAGAGTTGCCAGATTTGACCATAAAATGCCAGTTTTATCTCTATTCGAAAAACAAACCTCTAAAAAAAACACCCTTTATTAAAAGTTCCATAAAAGTTTTTTAATTCCAAAAAAAATTTAGAAGGTTTTTTTCCTTCTCTATGTATTATCTGAGAATTCTCGGAAATTTTTTTTGTGTCACTAGCACATGAAATTTTTTTGTGTATATTGCCTCGATCTACTACTGCGAGACGGTGCTCAATTTCTTATTAAGTTATAGTTCAGAAGTCCCTGTAAAATGGGGGTGGTTTGGAAAATAGTCTATTTTAATAAAAACTATGTTTAAAAATCTTTTTCAGTTTTATCTGACGATTGTTGTAAAGTTTTCTCAAATCAATAACACTATAATTTTTTTTATGTATTTAAGGTTACGATCACCCGCTGTGCGTTGATGAACTACTGGTGAAGACTCATGTAAGAAGCAGCAAAAAATCTCATACAGATAGCCGTAAAATCATTTATTGTCTCGTTAGAATTTAAACGAACACGAATACAAATACAGTAGATTCGCGGTTGAGTGAACTATTTCGTGCAGAGCCATTCCCTTCTACCCAGATTTTCCCTTCAATCGAAACTGAAATTGAACTCGAAGATTTAAATTAAAAACAACGATTTATTTCACGTTGCATTGCATAGTTGCATATTTGCATATAAAATATGGAGGAATCGTTAAAAAACCAAAAAATACCACTAAGTTCAGTTTTAATATTTCACATTACATGGTATTATATTTATTTCTATTACAAAACATATTAATTTTTAAAAAACTCATTCATAGTAAATTGTTTTTTCTTAACTTGCAACGATTTTTGTACAGCTCTGATATTTTGCAGCATCATCAAGTATTTAAGCGAGGTATTTTTTTTTAAAATTATAATGACTTCGGTTGCCGCAATATCTTGGGTTCATCAATATCAGTCTGCTCAACATTAACCGTAACTTCTATATTATCTCTAATTTTGCCATCTATTTCAGTCCATTTCCTGAACCACTTATTGGATTGAAATACATAATTCAACCTAAGCTTTAACCATACAACTTTCAGTCAAAAAGCACGCTTGTAAATGAAAAACCCTAATGAGTTTTCTCTACTCAGCACTCATCAGATTTTTGCGGTACCTTTGATCGGGTAGTTTTCTTAACCAAGGGTTCCCTCAACTACGAGTCCACTGTGCACCAAAAAGCTTATCTGGTGGAACATTTATTATTTTAAGTTATTACTGACGATTTGGAAAATTTGTATAAAACCCTTCAAGTTGAACAGTAAAGTTCATTTTTCGCTAAAGTCACATTCATTTTTCAATTGCCGTTAAATTTTTAGAAATACCCAGAGTCGCTACTTTATGTAAAATATATCCACAAGATTTACTTGGTTATCTTATTTTTTGGAAAATGGTTTTCTGACCAATGATGACTCACTAAAATGCTAAAGCAAACGCTCGGTAACATTTCAATATCAGAAAAAATTATACAACTCGCAACATTCATGTATCAAGAGCATAGAAATTGAAACTGCATTTGTCCCTTTGTTCTTGAAATTAAATGCTGGAATTTTTCGAGATATTGTAGGAGCGTTTAAGATTATTCTATTTAAAATGTTTATTTTTGGTCTAAGCTCTCTTCTTGGTAAGTCCTTTTTCACCAGATACACAATCTGCATGTATATTCAGTGTAAACGTAAAAACACCAAAAAGGATATAGTATCACAATTCTATTAAATATGTAGACAAAGAAATCCTGCATAGATTTAATTAAAACATGGATTATACAGGGTGTTTTTTTTAGAGGTTTGTTTTTTGAATAGAGATAAAACTGGCATTTTATGGTCAAATCTGGCAACTTTAATGTTATTTATGTTCAGTTTGGTCTGCCATTTTATCATGAATATTTCATCATCATGAACATTTCATTGACAAAAGAACAACGCTTGCAAATCGTGCAAATTTATTTCGAAAATAATGGTTCAGTTCGCGAAGTTTACCGCAAGCTCCGTCCATTTTATGGTTGACATAATCGTCCATCAGAGCAATTAATTCGGTTAACCATGGATCGTTTTCGCACTACGTTTACTCTATGTGATAATACGCATCCGCAGAGACGTCGAACAGTGCGCACCGAAGAAACAATTGCCGCTGTAGAGCAAAATGTTGAAGAGGACCCGAATGAATCGATTCGCCACCGTGCACAGCAATTGGAGCTTTGTCCATCAACTTTATGGAAGATTTTGCGCAAAGATCTTGGCTTGCGACCTTACAAGATCCAGCTTGTGCAAGAATTAAAGCCGCGAGACCATGCAATGCGTCGTGATTTTGGTGTATGGGCCGAAAATGAGATTGATCTCGATGCTGATTTTCATCGCAAAATTTTGTTCAGTGATGAGGCTCATTTTTGGTTGGATGGCTACGTCAACAAGCAAAATTGCCGCATTTGGAGTGAAGAGAATCCACATGAGACTCTTGAGACGCCATTACATCCACAAAAACTGACTGTTTGGTGTGCTCTATGGGCTGGTGGAGTCATTGGGCCATACTTCTTCCGAAATAATGCTGGAGAGTCAGTTACCGTTAATGGAGACCGGTATAGAGCCATGATAACCGACTATTTTGTTCCCGAATTGGATGGCATGAATGTGGATGAGTTGTAGTTCCAACAAGACGGCGCTACATGCCACACAGCGCACGTCACAATCGATTTATTGAAGGAAAAATTCGATGAGCGCATAATTTCGCGGAATGGACCTGTCAATTGGCCACCAAGATCGTGTGATTTGACACCATTGGATTATTTTCTTTGGGGATATGTGAAGTCGCTCGTCTACGCCAACAAACCAGAAACGTTAGGGGACTTGGAAGCCAACATTCGTGGCGTTATTGCCGACATACGGCCCCATATGCTCGAAAAAGTGGTTCAAAATTGGACCTGTAGAATTGTAGCCAGCCGCGGCGGCCACATGCCCGAAATCATATTTAAACATTAATGGCATAAAATTATCCTTCCAATAAAGCCAAATTGATGGACATTAAAACGATTTTCTTGTGTTTTATTTCAATTCGAAGCTCTATACCTCTAAAAAAAACACCCTTTATATGCAAGACTGGTATTTCAGAGCGATATTGTGTGCAATTCTATCTATTAATTTTTAACTCTGGTGGTGAACCTTTAACAAGGCCTAGACTAAAAATATGCTAGTCTTTAGATGAAAAAGGTACATGTATGCATCTATGTACGAACTCAAAACCCTGACAAAAGAATTAATAGTTTTTCTATACATATTAAAAATTCGCTATTTCCAATTCAAAGAAAAAGTTAGGGATACAAAGTTGTAGGGTTTATATTATATGGTGTTAATAAATTCTTTCAAAATATTGACGCTCCATTGTTTCATATTAGGTTCACAATCTTCAAGAGCCCACAAAATCACATAACTGAGTATAGCCACCGGCTTCTGCTTTTGTATACCACGACGGGGTTACATTTTTGGAGTAGATATGTTCAAGAAAATTATTTCAAGAACTAAACTAAAAATTCAATTATATGCTAGACAAATATTGGAAGGCGAAAAACCAATTGAATTGATTGTAGTTGCGTACATATATATGATCCTTTTAAGTGTCATGTAATGTTAAAGTTAATATGGAGGTGAATCAGAAATCAAGCGATCCTTTGATCCCAAAAAAGCAATTTAGCTCACTCAGCTGGTTATAGTCTTGAACTTGACAATCATTTATTAACACTGAAAAATGCAAAAGGGAACTAGCCAGGCTAGGATGCATTCCATAGATTCTTTCTAAAACACTTAAGAGCGAGTATATGCTTTGCAAGGTATAGGTACTTTTTAAATTTTTCATTTAAAGTGAACAACAAATGAAATATGTAGTATCATCAGCACTTCTGATATTGCTTTTACAGTTCGAAAGGCACCGACTAATTGTAAGGATGCGATAGGGATTAAGTAAGTTATGCACGACCCTAACCGGGAATTGACTCAGATCTGCAGTGATACTTTTCTTTTAGTAAATATCCTCTAACCTAAATTTAATAGATCGATTTAACCCAGAATGCATAAAATAAATTTCACTTATCCTGCTAAGTACCCAAAGTAGTCAAAGGACAATGAAAGCAATTTTTTACAGCTTCATAATTGTTAAAGAATGATGCCATAAATAAAGACAAAGCTCGTTTTGCTTTTGCAAACTTAAATTGAAATTATCGCTTGCTATTGTGTGCCAAAAAACAAGCAGCTCAACAGTTTATAATGAGCATGCATGCATAAATGTTGTTAGCAGCAAGGATATAGCATACAAGCCAAAAACTGAAAGTGGGCATGCAAAAAAAAAAATCACAAAAAATGTGTAAACAACAAGAAAAAGCGGAAACATTATCGATGCTATTTACAGCATGTGCCCAAAAAACGAAAATGTCAGTGTGAATAAAATCCTTGCAAAAAGGACCTCACTTTAAAAAATAAAAGTGATTGCAAAACAACACTTAAACAGGCGAGACCATAGCCAAAAATAAAAACCAGACCGACACACGCACATAAGGAAAACAACAATACAAACAAACAACTGTTGCCTATTTGGCAGAGTTGTGACATTGTTTGCATGTCGGTTGGTTGGTTGGTCCTGCGAGCAGAACGGCAGCAGCAACATTTGTAAATTACAATTTAATATGTTGCGCGTACATGTGTAAAAAAGCAATTTTTATGTTTCATAGCACAACAAGTCTTGATTCTTAAGGATATGGATGCAGAAAAGGACATTTACAATGAGTTGAGCTGTAAGTTGAAGAAATTGTGGAAGAAAAGAAAACCGAGGCTGATAAAATTTTTGCTATTGCCATTATTTAGCAATGGATTGAAGCCAGCAGTGTTTATGCTGTTGATGTTGCCAAGTTGCATGCATCCTTGTTTTTATTAATGTTACACTACATTGTTGGTTTTTGTTGCTGTTGTTGTCCTGTTTATTTTGGCAAGCCACATATCATGTACCCATGATGACGATGATAGCCGACAATTGCTTGCATGTTGTTGCCGCTTGACTGCCTGTGGTTATTTATTTTATTTTGTATGAGTACATGCTGCTTTTGAGTTTCCCCTTACATTTTTTTTTCTATAAATTTAAGTGCCTCAGGTCCTGTTTGAGTTTTGGCAACAGTTGCTGTTGAATTTAATTTGAGTTTATCAATTGCTTTTAACTAAAAACGAAGAAAAAAACAGTCATACCCGATGATAGCGTAAGCTTTTTAATGAGATATGATCGTGCTAATTGAATACAAATGAGTGAAAGGATATAAAAGGATGTTTTTTTTTTGTTTTTTGCTGTGTAACATATTAAAACCTTAGTTTTGAAGAGTTTCGTTTTGGTAAATGGTTTTTTATACAAAAGTTGAACTTTAATAATATAAATAAACACACAGGTCGTATGACTAACATTTAGTTTTACTAATAAAATAAATTTAGTGTGATCACTAAAATAGTTACATTTTATAATTAAATCCAGGCAAGAAATCTTGTCAATTGCAAGGTGCCTCATAATTTACACATTGATTTGAGTAAGTCATGTTTTCTTTTCCATTTGCTAATCTTTTGATTTTTTATTTGTGGAGTTTTTAAGGACACGTGGAAGTTTTACTATAGAAAGCCTAGAATTTTACTTTCTACTGACATCAACATTAAACTGATTTAATGACCTCTGACTCTTATATTGCGGTCATTTCCACAAGTTTCCTCTACCTTTACATATAGGCTTAATAAATTTTGTTTTGAATTGTCAGTCTAATTTAAAAAATCCATATTAATGCATCTCAAATTTTCAAAGTACTTAGTTAGTAACGACCTTACACGGGACGAGTTTTATAAAAACTAAATCAAATTTTTTTATTTGTGTCTTTGGAACAAAGCAAAATGTAATATGTACTTTGCATTGCTTTATGTTCAGTACTTTAGTGCAAAAACAACAAAAAAAAAATTACAAGTGCAAAATGCATTAATTGTTAGAGAATATCTCCAACAATTGTAAAGGAACAAAAAATGGGCAACCAACTGATTATACTCGTTCCAGTAGCCGCTACTTCATATCTTCAGTAAGCTATGTTAGCCGATTTTTAAGATATTTATGTATAGCACTTTGTCAAGTGCAACTCGTTCGTACCGCCAAAAAAGCTTTCAATGGAGCGCTCATCAATAAATGTGTAATATCAAAAGAGTTGCAGGAGCAATTGGGAAATTAATGTAGAGTTTTTGGCGGCCTGTGTTTATGATTTTTGCTATGATTCTTAACTGGTCAATGCGAGCAATAAGATATAGTGTGCTTGCAGACTATATATTTAATGTATTTGTCGGGGTAAATGTATCACCTGGTCCTCTCTACATTTTTCCCGAACATACTTACTCCTATCTCAACCCCTTTGGGGGTATCCCTTGGAAAAAAATAAGGAACATTTCGTAAAATAATTCATAGGTTGTTTTATATTCATTTTTATTGTGATCATTGGTTATATTAAATTGCTATTTTTACAAAAAGAATACTTTTAACGGTATGCTTCTACGATTTGTAGCATCAGCTGTTTTTATTCTTCGTCATTTGACAAAATTTTGTTGTAGTCTTTCATAAGCGCAACACCTCTTTTTGCGGTGTCATTTACGACAGGTAAACCTTTGCAAAAAAAGGGCACATCTTTGAAATCATCATCAGATTGCCATGCATGTCTATTTACAAAAATATATTTTCGAAATTTTTCTCATTATTTTCAGGGATTCGAAACAAGAAATAGTGGTTGTCCACATATATATAGCTGCTGGATGTGGCGGTACAAAATGCTTGGCTTCTACATCGAAAAACTAGACAGAAGACGCTTACGCATTTTCAATTATTGCCGTACAGTTTCTTTGGCTATTGGCAACACAAGAGCTCTACAAAACTCTCGAGTTTCTGAAAAATACCGATATGATCGATTGGATCATTATCCGACCAAGAACATCAAGCGACGATGTGCAATGCCGTTCTGTGTCAGTTAATCTCGCATTAAATATGAGAAATGTGATGTTCCGTTGTGTGTTGACAAAGTGTGCTCCAAAAATTTCCATACCTCGAAATGAAATCAATATTTTTATACCCTACACAGAGGGTATATTCACTTTGTCATTCCGTTTGTAACGTATATCAGGAGGTATGGCAGATATGGAAGAGTATATATATTCTTGTTTAGCGCGACCACCTGAGTCGATATAGCTATGTCCGTCTGTCTGCCTGTCTGTGTGTCTTTCTGTTGAAATCACGTGTACGGGAAAACTAAGCAAGCTAATTGAATGAAATTTGGCACACAGGTCAAACCTTCTTTGCAAGCTGCTAGCATATGAATGGGTGAAATCGGTTACCGGCCACGCCTTCCACCCATACTCTATGTAAATATACCCAAGTCCATTTTGAAAAAAATTGCTGCGATTTTGATGTTACTTGGTGATTTGGTGAAGATGAGAACAAAATTAAGATCAGGCTAGGTTTTAAGTTTGCAAGGGCTCTTAAAAGGGCGTGGCACAGCCCTAAATTTTAACTTTTATAACACCATAGCTCGTAAGCCGTGCAAGATATTGTGATGAATTTTGGTACACGAATACAAATCTTATAAATCTTGAATTGCGCTCAAAGTGGGCGGAATTGTAAAAGTGGGCGTGGCACTTTTTTATAATTGAAAATTTGGATTTCGTATTACTACAAGTTGGCACATAGGATTTTCATAAAAAATTTAGGGATAATACCACAGAAAGTAGTCATCAATATACTGGAAAATTTTGTTGAGGACGTGGCACAGCCTACAATATTTATAAACGTTATGAAAAGAGAACTAACAACGCAATCGTTATGAAATTTAATATGGCTGATATACTTGCTAAATTGTAATCTTCATAAAATTTTATTGTGAGGTGTCAGTTACTATAAGCTTTGAAATTAAATGAAACATGACAAGATTGAATCAGTGGGCGTGGCACCTCCCTCATTAATATAAAGTAGTAAGTGCTATTTTGAGTGAGCTATTGGAGCAATTGATCTGATATTTGATGTAAGTGGTTTACTGTTTATTAGGTATATATGAATCAAAAGCTGGCGAAATAGCAACAGTCGAATTGGTATTGTGCTAAAATTTTGTTTGAAGTGGGCGTGACATATTTTGTGTTTTCATTTCGATTCTATTTTTTTCAACATTTCCCATATTTTATTGACATTTTCAAAATTATACCTTTCCCCTTCACTTTCATTCGACATTTTCTTTATTGTTTCGACTTTTCCATCAATTTTTCAGCATATTTCATATCAACTTATTCAATTTATTTCAACTTTCTTCAATGGTTTTCATATTTTTTTAAACTTTTTTTATATACATATTCAATATTTTGAACCTTTTCACATTATTTTCGACTTATTCAACCTCTCTAACATTTTTTTAACACTTATTTAAAAAGTACTTTCAATGCAGTGTAGGGTATGTGAGTTTCGGCCTGGCCGAAGATGACACCTTTACTAGTTTTAATTATTTTTAGTTCTAATTACCTTTATTACACTTTTTCTGATATTCCCACACATTTCTATTGATAAAATATATGCTTAAATAAAACCAAATTGGTATTTAAAAACGGTTTTTACTATATTTTTTCGCTGAGCTTCCAGTTCAGTACTTTTAATGCAAAAAACACAAAAAAATTACAGCGATTTTCACTTTCAACCCTTGTAACGTCGATGGTCGATGATGTCATATAGCATCACCTTATTCTGGCCGACTTCGTGGACCGATTTAAGATTTGTGATTGTGATATTCGTGATGAGGGGGTCAAAATTAGCCAATATGTGCATTTTTATCACGAAATGCGAAAAATAGATGTTCCGGCCCTAGAGGGTTAATGAGCTTATAACACTTCACGCATAGGTCAATGGCGTTTGAATCTGTAGGCATATTTGCAACTTGCTCAGCTCGGTTTTTTTATTAGTTTTTAGTTAGCAGCGCTATATTAGAATTTTCAACGTTAGAATTTCGTTTTTGGACAGAGCACAGTTTTTTGTCATTGACGAAGGTGCTCTAAAACCGCCAATCAGACAGTGGTCAGACTTAACAGTTGTGCTTCGGCTTGTTCGAAACAGTTCCGAACTTACTACTTCGCAATATCTTTGAGCATGGACCGAAATGTGCTGAGCATATGTTTTGCTTTAATTGCATAGCAAGCCAATTTTGTGTTATTTCTTCACCCATGTACGATATAAAAATACAAAAACCGAATGAAATCTCCATAATCTGATTTTTTTCCGAGTTTTCTTTGAGTGTTGAGGACTTATTTCATTCATAATTTTCTTTATGTATAAATGAACGATATACTTCGTCAATCCTTAGATATGTGGCCTTAAATTTGATTTTTATTTATTTTATACTCAAAGTAAGCAATTCGATGTAGGTATGATATGAAATGCACACTCTTTTAAAGAGGTACCAGAAAAAGTTACCAAAAGTAGCATCGCTTTAAAAATGCAACATGCAACTTTGTTGCAGTAGCAGCTACTTTGCAGATATAAGCGACGTCAGTGGCAACTAAGCAAACATTGTGTAAATTGTTTTAAATTTTTGGCTCAACTCCATATACACACATTCGAATAAACATATTTTGATAATCGCACACACACACACACACACACACACAGAGAAAGCAACAAAGCGCATATAAATGCAAAGGACACAGCCATACAAATCTACATACTCGTACAATGATGTGGCATCCCACGTATGTAAGTTGCTATTCATGTTGCTTGTAAATTAAGCAGAGCTTGAACAGCCTCCAATAGTTGTTGCCTTTGTTGTTGCCACAAAAAAATATATGATTATCATTGTTTTATTGTTTTTGCTTTTGTTGCAGTAGTTGCTTACATTGTTTGTTATGCGAGTTGGAAACTGTGAAAGGCTTTTTGGGGGGAATGGCTCGCTAGCACAGATGCATCAATACACATGCTGCATGCGTAACCGTTTACATTAGTTCTCCTCAAAATCAGCTCCACCAGCAGATCTACTTTTCTCCTATTCACGGAAGGCTTACTTTCTTCCTTTCACTTAGAAGCCTATAAGGAAAACCTGTTGCATAGAATCATTTAATTTAAAATGGAAAGTAAGTTTGGAGATGTTTCGGAAAACCTCCTACTTCCCAAAGACAGCTTTTTTATAATGCTTTTCAGTGCTGTTTCTACATACTGGGTTATTGATTATGAAAACATTGACGCCAGATGTCGAAAACTTGTTGGCGTTTTGGGTATAAAGAATTTTCACATAGAAAAATTATATTTTCACTGTATTTCTTTCGGTGATTATAAAATTTCTGCTTGGAAGCTAAGAATCAAGTTGTTGTAAAATGACTTTGGATTGATCTTAAATTTTTCTCGAAAACTACAATTGAAACGGAGAGCAATTTAAATAATTTTTTTTTTCAAAATTATATATAAAATACAATTGCCGCGCATTATCGACCGAAGACTGTACCAAGAAAAACATCCACGAACCATTGCACTTCCGCCGCCATGTTTGATGATCTTGACTGTTTACTGTGGTGATATATCTTTTCAATTCGGTCTTCTTACATGTGTCATCCCTCTATCTGGTGAAAACTAATTAAATTTGGACTCGTCAGACCATAAAATATTCCTCCACTTATCTCCACAGCACATAGTCAAGACTATCAAACCTGACGGCAGAAGTGTAATGGCTTGGGGATGTTTCTCCTGGTGCGGTGTGGGTGCCAATTTCTGCATTAAAGAAATAATAAACTTCATAGTGTGCATCAATATTCTGGCAAATGTTATGTTGCCATTTAATGAGGAACAAACTCCACTTCAACGGTCGTTCCAACAGGATAACGACCCAAAACATACTTCAAAAGCAGTAAAAACGTGCTTTCTACGCAATGAAATTGACGTTATGGAGTGGCCGACACAGTCTCTTGATCTATATCCAATAAAAACCTATGGGATCATGATAACAAAGCTCTTGGCCAATCTAAACATCAAAATAAAGAATAAATGTGACAATCAGTGCGAATAGCTTAAGAGTCCAATCCTATTGAAAAGTGCAAGAAGTTAGAGGATTTCATGCCGTAAAGATGTCAGGTAGTGATAAATAACAGAGGATTTGGAATAAAGTGTTAAAGTATATATTCGAATTTATGAATTTTTTTGGCTATTTCGTTTTTTTTAAGTTGGAGTACTTACATTTACAATCGTCACTGTTGGCGATTTTTAGTACTTTCCTTTCAGGATAACTAGACAGAGCACTGCTAAATGAATCAGCTAAGTCTGCATTATCGCTGGAGATCAAACGCAGACCGGGACTTAATTCTTTGACAGTTTTGCTTTCGGGACCCATCCGCACTATCGCAACGCATGTTTGAATGGAGAAGGCTGAGAAGATAATGCTTTCATTCGGCACCTATCTACTTTTGTTTTATAACATAGACATCAACGGCAAAGAGTCCAGAATTCTTGAAAACCTCTGCTTGCTGCTGAGCATTGAGTGACATGATGCTGTTCTAAATGAGAAAAGAGAACAAAATCAATATTGTCGAGATACATTTTTTCAGGAAATCTGAAATCAGAACAAGAAAACAAATGTTCATAATAAGTAATAGCTTGTGACATTAGACTTAGCATATTTTTCTTCTTGCGGCTTACTTTCCGATATATTGCGCAAAAGTTTTTTTGTCAGCCTCTCACAACCAGGCCCACCACTATTCTGGCGACTGGTGCTTATTTCGATTATCAGCTAAAGGGTGTTTTTTTTAGAGGTATAGAGCTTTGAATTGAAATAAAACACAAGAAAATCGTTTTAATGTCCATCAATTTGGCTTTATTGGAAGGATAATTTTATGCCATTAATGTTTAAATATGATTTCGGGCATGTGGCCGCCGCGGCTGGCTCGAATAAAGCCAATTCTACAGGTCCAATTTTGAACCACTTTTTCGAGCATATGGGGCCGTATGTCGGCAATAACGCCACGAATGTTGGCTTCCAAGTCTCCTAACGTTTCTGGTTTGTTGGCGTAGACGAGCGACTTCACATATCCCCAAAGAAAATAATCCAATGGTGTCAAATCACACTATCTTGGTGGCCAATTGACAGGTCCATTCCGCGAAATTATGCGCTCATCGAATGTTTCCTTCAATAAATCGATTGTGACGTGCGCTGTGTGGCATGTAGCGCCGTCTTGTTGGAACCACAACTCATCCACATTCATGCCATCCAATTCGGGAACAAAATAGTCGGTTATCATGGCTCTATACCGGTCTCCATTAACGGTAACTGACTCTCCAGCATTATTTCGGAAGAAGTATGGCCCAATGACTCCACCAGCCCATAGAGCACACCAAACAGTCAGTTTTTGTGGATGTAATGGCGTCTCAAGGGTCTCATGTGGATTCTCTTCACTCCAAATGCGGCAATTTTGCTTGTTGACGTAGCCATTCAACCAAAAATGAGCCTCATCACTGAACAAAATTTTGCGATGAAAATCAGCATCGAGATCAATCTCATTTTCGGCCCATACACCAAAATCACGACGCATTGCATGGTCTCGCGGCTTTAATTCTTGCACAAGCTGGATCTTGTAAGGTCGCAAGCCAAGATCTTTGCGCAAAATCTTCCATAAAGTTGATGGACAAAGCTCCAATTGCTGTGCACGGTGGCGAATCGATTTATTCGGGTCCTCTTCAACATTTTGCTCTACAGCGGCAATTGTTTCTTCGGTGCGCACTGTTCGACGTCTCGGCGGATGCGTATTATCACATAGAGTAAACGTAGTGCGAAAACGATCCATGGTTAACCGAATGAATTGCTCTGATGGACGATTATGTCGACCATAAAATGGACGGAGCTTGCGGTAAACTTCGCGAACTGAACCATTATTTTCGAAATAAATTTGCACAATTTGCAAGCGTTGTTCTTTTGTCAACCTGTTCATGATGAAATGGCAAACCAAATTGAACATAAATGACATTAGAATTGCCAGATTTGACCATAAAATGCCAGTTTTATCTCTATTCGAAAAACAAACTTCTAAAAAAACACATTTTATATTATTATCACAACTGTTATATATTAAATTATTCATATATGAGATATATATTATTAGATTATATATAAATCTTAGTTCTCGTCTTCCAATACTTTGAGCTATATTGGGCGATTTTTTTTCACACTCAAGGTGGTTGACATTAGCAAATTAATTTCTCAGATTGTACTTAAATGGAGAAAGTCCCACATCTGAACTTCAAGAAATACATTCATATATTTTTAAATTTATACATGCCGATGTGGTTTAGTATTAAAATAAGTTAATACTTAACAGAGGGATCACAGCTTGTCTACCAACCAATACAACCTCAAGTTACTTGCCTGAAGATTGACGTAATATTGTCGATCTTGTGATCGAACGAAATGGTTTTTCACTTATTCAGAACATAGAGAGCTCGGAATTCGATGAATTCTAAAAGCGAGAAAGTTATATTAGATGAGAACCAGATTCAGTACATAAATGCAGAGAATCCTGAATTTCAAACTCAATACTACTCGAAAATAGTTTACTGGATGGAATGTGATTTATCTTCATCCCATTATTAAAAGATATCAGTGATGGTGAGACTTAATCACATCAAGTGACTCAGTCATTGAGATATAGCATTAAAGACACTCCCAGTTCACACACAGGCAGTTGAACGATGTGTGAAACTCGTGACTGAAGCTTCAGGACAAGCTTGCGAATCTGAATGAAGGGATGGTTTGATAAAATTGACTCTGCTGTCAAGGCCAACCATGCCTTATTTTACCCATAAATGAAATTTCAAAGTGTCTTTAGCTAAGAATGATTAGAAATGGAGATCTGCATCTGCAACTTTTTCAATCTTTCAATATTTTAGATTTTTATACCCTACACAGAGAATACATTCAATTTGTTATTCCGTTTGTAACAAACACAAGTAGGCGTGACAGTTATAGAAAAATATATGTACATATTCTTTATCAACGTCACCACCTGTGCCGATATAGCTAAGTCCGTCCGTCTGTATGTTTGTTTGTTGAAATCACAATAAAATTTGGCATACTCTACGTAAATTAAACCCAGCCCATTTTGAAAAAAATTGCTGCGATCTTAATGCAAATTGGTGATTTATTGAAGATGTGAATAAATTTTAAATTTGCTACTTCAATATACTGGAAAAGCTCGTTAAAGGGCGTGGCACATTCCGCAATATTTATAAACGTTATCATAAGAGAACTAACAAGCAAAAAACGTTTATGTTATGGATTGTACCATGGGAGTAATCTCCATAAAATTGGTGTATACATGTCAGTTACTATAAGCTTTTAAATTAAATGGATTTCGACGGGATTGCATTAACAGGCGTGGCACCTCCCATAATAATATAAAATTAAGCACTATTTTCAGTGAACTATCGCATCAAATGATATGAAGATTTGTGTAAGTTGTTTTCTTGCTTGCCTCTCACAAGGGGTTTGTTTATGGAAGGCTATTTCTCGATAAAAATAGGACGGGATTGTACTAATGGGCGTGCCACCACCCTAAGTGTTAAGACTAATTACGCATATATCGCAAAGCTATTATGCTAAAATTTTTTATGCGTATGGCAGTCACGAATATAATTTTTTTATTCTAAAAGTTGGCGGGAGTGGCATATTTCGTGCATTTCATTTCTATTTTATTTTTTTCGTATTCTTTTGACTTATTCCAACTTTTAACTTTTCCCAAAGTATTCCATATGTATGTAATTTTTCCACATTTTTGAACCTCATTCAACTATATTCGATATTTTTTTTATTTTTCTGACTTTTTCATCAATTTTCCAGCATTTTCCTTGTATTTTCGACTTTTTCAACTTCCTTCAATTTTCTTCAATGGTTTCCATATTTTGTAGACTTTTTCATTTTTTCAACCTTTTTGAGCTTCTTCGGCATATTCAACCTCTTCATCCTTTTCAACGTATTTTTAACGTATTATTCAAAAAGCACTTTCAAATGGGCCTCGAAAAGCCTAGTTGCACATCCTAGAGTTAATTTTTATTCTTTCGACTTATTCAATTTATTTCAAAATTTTCCATAGGATTTTCTAACCATAGAATCAAAACGAAAAATCAAACAATGGTCGGTCTCTTGGTACTAACACTTTATGAGCCAAAAAGCAGAAAAACGGAAGCGACGTTTTGTTTGTTTTTGTTACTTTTCAATTAAGTTTTGTGTTGTGTTGTTTTCTTTTTCTTTTTCATTGTATTTATTTATTTTCTTTGTTGTATTTTACTTCCGTTGTTTCTCCTGGTATTTATACGTATGTCTGTGTACTTACATACATATATGTTTATATGCAGCTGGGAGTATGTGTGTGCGGCAAAAATGATTGCGTGTTAATATCGTGTTTTGTTCTTGAATTTAATTCATGGTGTGAACAAATTTTGTTGCAGTGTGTTTTGGTTTTCTATTAACTGAATGTTTCTTTGTTTTTTGTTTTTTAATATCTTAATTTTTTTAAAAACCTACTTAATTTTAACTAAAATAAAAAACAAATGAAAATAAGTTCATTTAACTAGCTTCTAGCAGGATATTCATGCAAATTTGTGGCATAGTAAATCAATATAAAAAACGGTATTTTAAAATCAATTTCAGGTTTCAATTATTTTTGTGCGCTCCAATTTTTAATCAACAAAATACTTTTGCTGTATGTAACATTTCTACTCTGCCACTGGAACCTACAAACATTTGCAAGTATTCAATGAAAATCAGGAAACTGCCATATTAATCCATTTGCTTTTATTATCCTGTTGCTCCTGTTGAGAAATGAAAGGTTGAAATATGAAAACCATTTTCCATTTAAGTTCACTATAAATATGAATAAACAAGAAATTTTGAGGCGGCAGCATATATAGACAAGCAGCAACACTTTCATCAACTGTGTACCTGCCGGTAGCAAGGAGGCAGCTTAAACTGCTCACGGTGCGGCATAAATATGTTTAAGTGAAATATGTGCAGCATAGTCGGTTTCTTTTTAAATATACAGCAGTCTATTAAGTGTTCTTTGCTCTATCGATCATATGTTTTTAGGGTGTTGTACTTTTAAGTAGAGATTGAACGTCAAAAAGTTAATCGAAATTAAAAAGACATTTAAAATTTCAAAGCATTTAACCATAAAATATGAGTAGTTACAATGGCGTATTCAAGGATATGATTCAGTGATGGTATTTTCGGTACATTTTGTTTTTTTTTCGGTACATTTGCATCCTGAAAAAACTTCGTCAGTACATTCGACAAGATTGCAGTACATCCGGTACATTTGCCGCGCATTTAGTACATTTAGCGAATTTTCAGCACATTTTCAGTACATTTTCGATACATTTGGGCAGTTCATAATAATATCCTTTTTTTTGTACCTAAATGAAAAAACTAAAATAATCGGAATGTGTAGATTTTGTAAATTTTAATGTGAAATATATCTTATTTTGATGGGGTTTTTGAGATGGCAAAAATGAGGACCATATTTTATTTTAGTAATTAGTAGATTTAAGTAAAATTGGGTGTTCAACGCAAAACAGTACATTCGACCTTTAAAAAGTACATTTTAGGTCTCGATTCAGTACATTTGCACAAATCCCAAATGCTATTGCTGATATCGCGGACATTCTGCTAAAGTGGCACAACTCAAAATTTGTCATTTTCGAGTTTACTCGAGATGAATTAATTTGTTGCTGTACTTTGCTGTCAAAAAAGAGTTATGTCTTTCTTCACGTTGCAATGGAAATTAGGCTGTAATATGTAAACGTGTTCTATTTTTAGTTCGGTTGGATTTTGAAATTAAAGAATCACTAGTGGTTTCAAAACATTTTATGTTAGTACCTTCTTTTAAATAATATATACATATTTCCTAAAAAGTTTATTGCGTTTTCTAAAAATTCAAAAATATAGAGTTGTGCCCCTTTAGTAGAATGTGTGCGATTTGATTATTACATAAAAGTGGAAATTTTTGCAGCGTGATGTCTCAACTAAACAATGTTGGCATAAAAAGTTATAAGGCAGTGTCTAAAAGCATCGCCTAAAGTTGAAAAGTATCGATAAAGTCGAAGAGTACTAGAGAGTATTAAGTCTTTGGAAAAAATTTAAGCAAACTCAAAACAAAAATAAATTAACTAATATCGAAAAGATTGAAAAATACATAAGAAAAACAAAAAACTTTGAAACTGTTAGTAATATGTTGAGAAAGTCTGAAAATGTAAAGTTCATAAAATGTTGGACAAAGTGAAAAATGCTGAAAAAGTCAAAAAATTTTGAAGAAAAATATTGAGTAAAACTGAAAATATTGAAAAAAGTGGAGGAATCAATAGGTTTAAAAATAAATTTTAATAAATCGCTAGCTGGGGGAGTTTTTATTGATAAGTAAAATATCACTTCTGTTACTTCAATCCATAAAAATGTAAACAAAAATGGAGTCTTATTACACGCCTATATCTAAAATTCCGATTATATTGAAGCTCTTTGAAAGTGTGGTTAAGGATTAATTATCCTTTGTTGCCAAAAGCTTGATATACTGAAATCAACATGGTTTTGTTACTGGCTACTTAACAATGTCAAATTTAGCGGTTTTTACTGAAGACTGTCTTTCAGCTTTTCAATGTTGGTCATCAGGTTGATACAATTTATACTGATTTTGTCAAAGCCTACGATAAGGCTTCTCATAGAGTTCTATTAAAACAAATTGGTTTTCACTCAGCGTTCTTGGACTGGATTGAATCGTATTATGAGCTAGTTGATAATTGTAAGTCTCAGCCTTATATAGTCTTTTCGGGTGTTCCGTAATGAAGCATTTTAGGTTCTTATTATTTGCCTTATTTATTAATGATATACAAAGTTGCTTTGCTAATACTAAATTTCCTATGTATTCAGATGACCTTAAAATTTATGCCGTCATCAAATGTTTGCATGATTCCTTAAAGTTACAGTCTAACTTAAATAAACTGTCTTTATGGTGCCAAAAAATCGGTTATACTTATATATAAAGAAGTGTTTTCATACAAAATTCTTCAAGTCAAAATTGGAGTTCTGCAATGACTATCATTTTGAAAGTACCATTCTGAAAAAATTAACTGATGTTGCAGATTTGGGTATAGTTTCTGACCACAAATTCACCTTTTCCAGTCACTACATCTTTATCATATCGCAGTTTTTTTTTATGCGCTGCTTGCTTTCGTTAGGCGTTATAGTTCTGAATTTTCCGACCCATATACCTACAAACTACTGTATGTGTCGATTGTTCGATCTAAATTTGAATATGGCACTTTTATTTGAAGACCATGCCATGAGATCCATATAAATCGAATCAAACGTGTAAAAAAATTTTTTGGTCGCTATGCGTTACATTCCTTAAATTTTGCTGACCCATTTTCGTCTCAATAATTCAGTATTAATCTCAAAACTCTTCAAAGTATAAGAGTATCCTTGCCTTAACATTTGTATGTGATATAGTTTGTGGCATGATAGACAGTTTTTCCCTCTTACATTCCGGTTAGAAACCTGAGAAATTAAAATGTCGTTAATGTTGGACTTTGTGTAACTAAGTATGCCTCAAATGCCCCTATCATAAGGGCTATTCATGGTTTTAACATAATTGCTAGCTATATATCTTTAGATTTTGTTTATTCTAGAAATAAGGACTGTCCCAGAAAAAACTTACGCTTTGCTTTTTAGTTATAAAAAATACCCAGTAATTTTTTTGTTTTTTTTTGTTGTTTTTTATTAATAATGGCTAGTGTTCAGAATATAAATAACTAAAAACTAAGTATCAATTTTTTTTTCTATAAAAATTTCGTACTTTTTTCTTAAGGCCCTTCATTAAATTTTGCACAGTTGTTTTATCGACGGTACGGTACGATCTTTTCCACTTATGTCTGAAGTCTTCTAAATTTTTTGCAGTCTTACCACTCTTTCAAAGATCTCTTTTCACAAGCGGCCAATGTCTTTCAATATGGCGAAGCTCAGAGCAGTTTTTCGACGCACTCGTCTATATAAACTTTGGAATTGATTGTGCCTTGCGTAACAAAAAATCTGATTCTGAGACCACAGGTGCATGTGGCCTGCCAAACCATATATTGCTTCGGAAATTTCGAAATTTTTTTTTCTTTAAATTTACTAGACACATGCCTCTTTTTCGGTGATGTATAATATTCGTGCCGAGGTAGCTACTTAAAATCTGCTTTGACGTAAGTTACGTCGTCCATAACACAGCAATCAAATTTAGTCAGGTACCTTTCATACAATTTTCGGGCTCGCATCGGAGCCATTAACTGCTTTTCATCAGAACGGTCTGGTACTTTTTGAACTCTATAAATCTTTAGCTTAGTTTTCTCTTTTATCCTTGGTACTGTAGATTTTGATGTAACAGCTCTAGCCGCCATATCTCGCACTGAGATGTTGGGATTCTGATTAAAAAGGCGATTCACCTTCGCGTTACTTTTGGGTTAGAAAATTCTGGTTTTCAGCCTGAACCTTTTTTTCGTGAAACAGATAGACCCTTTTTATAATTAGAAATAACCGTAAAGACAGTTTTTTCTGATGCACCAACTATTTTTGCTATAGCTGAATATTTAAAATCTGGATTTTACAGGTATGTGGACAAAATCAGTTCGCGGACTTTTTGTTGCTTGCTAGACATCTTTGTCGTTAAAAGTACTATCTTCAAGTGTTATACATCATATTAAATGCCACTTTATATATAACAAACATTGTGACTTTTTAGACCTATAAAATTATCAGGTAGAGCATACTACAAAAAATACAAAACGTAAGTTTTTTCTGGGACAGTCCTTACTTCCATGAGACTATTAAATTCCATTTGCAATTAATCGTTTAATATCTATGTTTAGTCAGCAAGGAATTACTTATATGTTCCATTGATTTAATAAATAAAAAATGAAAAAAATTAAATATGTAAAATATTAACTAATTAAAATACATACGAGTCATTCCTGACGAAAACGTTTAAAAAATGGAAATTTCGTTGCTGCACTGCTTCGAATTTTACTCACCATTTGTGGGAATCTTCTTTAAGGTTCCAAAGAAAGAAATCCAAGGGCATTTTATTTTCGGATGCGTCAGTCTCCGCCTGGCCGAATTGAAACACTTAAAAACCATCAGTCTTAGACTTCAATACGTAAGTATATTCCTTGTTTATTATTACCAAGACTCGATATATACATTTAAATCCCTATGTTTGTGGATAATTACATACATAAAATATTTCTGAATAGAATCGTCAGTGCATTTAGTGGCTAACTAACTGGATCCGTCACTGGTTTTTAGTTTCATGATATATAATCAACTTAGCTTAATAGAAATCTTAGAAATTAAACTCCCGATTTCCATGAAATATCAAATCAAATGAAATGTATTTCTCGTGCAGAGCAAATTCTTATAAATTGCAGAACAAATTTATTTAAAAATGTTTCTAAACCAGAACTATTGAGTTAGCTCATCACATATCTGGCACACTGTATGCTTCCTTCCGTTTCCATATGTATGCAATTCCAAGAATATTCGAGCATTCTTTCTCATATTTGTAGATATTTAGTTAAAAAACAACGACTGCAGAAAATTGAGGAAATAAATTATGAGATTCAGATTTGAAAATTTGAAAATTTGAAAAGTTTAACAGGCAATTTGCTGAAATCAAGCAAACAAACAAACATTAAATAGAGAAAGGTAGAAGAAAAAGAAGCTGGAGCGTAAGGACATTTAAAATGTGTATAGGTTGAAAGGACATTGAAAGGACTTTCTCCACTATAACTTAAACAAACCTGACAAAATTTGCTTCGTGCTTGGCTAAATATAAAGGAATCACACATGCAATTGCATTTGCAGCAATGCTCAACTTGTGAAAATTTTGCTCTCATTTTGAGCTGATGAAATTAAATTAATTGAATAGATTTCTTGTAGTGAAAAATCTGTGTAAGAGTCATTTTCAATTACAGTCCTTGCAATTACGTAGGTACAACATAATGTTGTTCAGTAAAATTTTGGCACATATATTTGAAATTTATGAAACATAGTTTGACTTTTATATAATCTTGTTAATAAATATATTAATTATTTTAATGAGAATATTGAAATTCTTTCTAATCCTAAATGTTGCACTTTTTATTCGAGTATTATTCAATTTAATTGCATTTTGAGGAATGCAACTATCAATTTAATAATTTTAATAATTATAGTTAGAATTCTCAACATTAATTTCAAAGGTTATTATAAAATTTTATATAAACAAACATACTTTTATGTATCGCAAGGAATTGATTTCAAGCAGAGCAAGTTTTGACAGTCTGTCCATTGTGTTACAGAGATGCAGTATGCTGTGCTTTCTAACAAGATTCAATTACAAAAACTGAGACTGAATTTGCATCATTAACGTTTGTGATTGAAGTAAGTTAGGCTTGTGCAAAATATATCGATTGTCGATTTTAGCGATATTTTTTTCGATAGTTATCGGTGATATTTTTTATTTTGATTTATTGAAATTCGATTTTATTCTTCGACTATCGATTTTCAAAATTTTTGTTTAAATGTAGTTCCGTAGCAAGGTAATATCTCGCTTCTTTTTCGGCAGTATTTGGAATTGCTTATACCAAAAGTAAATTATATGCCTCTTAATAAATTTCAACTTGAAATCACTAATGCGCTTTTACTATTTTCGTCGTATTTCTGGCCTATTAATCAAAAGTAAAGAGGACGACCTTCAACAACAGCAGAGAGCCAATTCCCGACTTCAGGCTCTACATAGTACTCCAAAAATGTTTTTCCCCTGGTGGATGTAGAAAGTACAAGGTTACATCGACATCCCCCAGTACAAATTGCTATGATTAAAATATGCCTTGGGTTGTGTTTGGTGAGAAGGTGTGTTGTGGAGGTGTGAGACTGAAAGTCCATTTTACAAATGCCTTAACTGTGGCGCTTATCTTTGCTGTAACAACTGAAAAGCAAGTTGAAACTTATGATTATATTTACAGAATTTCAATGCTAAATGCGCATAGACGCCATTTTTCGCATTTTAATTTTTTCACCAAATAAATCGAAAATCGATTAGTGAAATATCCGATGTTTCTTTATCGATACATTTCGATACTGTTTGGAAATATCGATTATCGATATTTCGATAGCATTTTTTATGTGCCCAACCTAAGAGCAAGTAGCTTCTTAGTCTGTTACTTTAGCAGAAATCACGGTCCAATATTAAGAGATATTGTTAGTTTCATAACCAAAAAAAGTCTTGAAAGCCCATCGCTCTTTTTTCTGCTATCTCAATATGAATATTAAACGTCCTCATGGTTTTCTTTTTTTCTGATTGTCTAATCTTTTCCAAAGTTTCATGACATCTAACTAGAGCAGGATCTGCGCTTGCTTATAAAATGATTTTGCCATGCCTTTTCTTAACCAATAATGCTACTTCTTTTAACGTCAACCACACAGTAGCGCAGATAGGAGGGAATGAAGGAGATGTCCTAACTCCGGGCGAAGTGACTGGGGGACGAAAAAATTGTCCTCGTACTTTTTAACTTCCAAATTTAGTTCAATTTGATGATAGTTTTTTCTTACTAAAGTTGAAACATTTTTTTGTTGAGATTTTGAGTTTATCTTCAGTTTCACCCCGAGCGGCAAGTAATTACGCTACGTCACTGCTCCGACAATGTCTTCAATCTAGTATAGGCTTAATCTCTTATCATATTTTCTCTCGTCAGCTCCGTAATTAGTGTCCAAAGACTTTTATTGTGCAGCGAACATTTCTTAATATGTTTAAGTCAGTCCGAAAAAGTGAACAAAATCTGGTCTTAACTTATCATCTCTATACTATATTTTTTAAGCAGTCCAGTATTATTTTAATGGTTTGGCCTATCAAGTTCCACTTTTATCTCCTGATTCATAAATGGAGCACTTAAAATGTTTGATCCTCTGCTCAATATTATTGAGAAAAAATTTGGCGTTCAATGGGTGTGACACCGCTCACATTTTTGCCTATGGTGTTTTACCACATAAACATGGAAAAATTATCCCAATTGCTGAAAATAAGTAAAAGATTGATCATATGAAGTTTTTGGAAAAATCGAATGTAGCGGTCTGAGTTATTGGTACTTAACTTGTAGAGTGGGAGCGCTTAAAAAAATGCATGTGTTACCGGCCAAACTAGTTTTTCCTTGGCCAAAAAGTTCATCCGAAACGTGTTAGGATGAACCGGTTTAGCCTAGGAAAATTTTAGTATATTCGGTTAGGTGGGTGGTCTAACATACAAAAATTTTCCTAGGCTAAACTTGTTCATCCTAACACGTTTCGGATTAACTACTTTGGCCTAGGAATAACTAGTTTATCCTAAAAACTAGTTAGATCGGTAACATATACATAGCTAAGCCAATGTCATAATATGTTTCATATACGTAGTTGGTATACTTTATTTTGCTATTAAGATTTCCAAATAATATTAATAGAAGTTAGTCATCTTAGCTACATATATACGCAAATGACTCTTTTCTAAATAACATCACGAGTGTTTTTAAATGCAGTTTTAAATTATGACTCTATTTGCCAATGTTATTATGATATCAATAAATTTACCTTAAAGTCAATAACACTGATTAAATATCCTTACACGCTACTTAAGGACTGTAGAAATTCTCATAATTTTCCTTTACACTAAATATCAAAGGTAAGTCCTTTCATTACCTTCGTGCCTACAGTTCTACTATTGTGTACGTGTGCCTTTGTCCTTTTGCAATGAAAACACCTTTATCTTTTCAATAAAAACTTGCAGCGAAAGAACTTTAAAAGTTCGTCCCTCATTTTATTCACAAGTTGCGCAAGTATGATAACAGAAAAGAACAGAAACTTTCCAAGCCGCCTTTTGCGCTTTTCAATGGCGTGTGAGCAGCGGCAACGTCATTTTTATTATGCTACCATTTTATTCCTAAGGAATTAAATTTTTTTTTCAATATCTTTTTATGCCCTTTATGCAACGCGGCATAACTTTGGTTTTCTATTAATTTGCTTAAGAAAGAAGATGCAAATCAGCTAAAGAGAATAGAGTGGCGAGCAAATAACAATAAAACGAATAGCAAAATAGAAAACGAATAAAAGTTGGAAAAAAAAAAATAAAATGAATTGAAAAACTTCAACTTGCAATGACTGAGCAGGGTCTCCCCTTTAAGTTTATTTTTTGTGCTGCTACTTCAGCGCTATGTTTCCGTTTCCGCACTTTTTACCAATAACAAACAATAAGAAAAATTGTTTTCAAAATGCTTTTGTGTTTATACGTGCGTAAATAATGAATTTAGCGGTTGCATACTTTGCGGCGCATTCCATAGATTGGCTGCTGCCGCTGCGATGGGATACGTTTCTTGTTTATAGCTTGTGTGTGTGTGTGTGTGTGTGTGTGCGAGAAGGTAAGAAAAAGCATTTTAAGCTGAGTGCCTTTAAATCAATGGAAAGTTTTTCGTTTTTACTAAATTTTTTGTACACATTGACATCCTTTTTGTTTAATTTTTTTTTGTACTTTTGTTGTTGTTTTCCCCGATACTTTTGAAAAAGTTTGCTCGTACCACATGAGATATTTTTTTTTAGTTTTATTGTTTTGTTCATTCTAAAAGAATAAAGTTTTCTTTTCTAAAAATATTGACATTCTTTTCATCTTGCAATTGAGGTACACTTTTGCTGCTTGATTTTGTATAGTTCTTATGAAAATATTTAAAGGGTGGGCTAAGTCTTCGTGGGGCATAACAACTCAAGAAGAACATTTTCAAAAAAACTTTTCTCCAGAACCTGTTGAACTGTTTCTGTTTCGAGCCATTGGTGACCAGAAGGAAAATGCTCATCACTTTCTAGTGTGAAAAGATCTATTCGTCTTTCCAGTTGCTTCATATGAAATTTATCCTCAAAAGCTTTGATGTTACACAGAGTACTGCAAAGCACGAAGTCTTCCTAATTAGCCAATATTAAGTATTACTGATGAGGCCTATTGATCCAATAGAATCTACCTTATTCCGGCGCTGGGTGGCTGATAGCGTAATGATACTGAGCCTTTAATTCACAAAGCTTGCTTTTCATAAGGGCAAGTTATTTACTTTTCATTACCATAGAAAGTAGCTATTTGTCATTGACAGCTTTAGAGGGAAACCTGTCGAAGCGTTAAGAATCGTTAATTTCATCCTTTCGTGACAGCTTACTTTGTCGTCATAAGTCAAGCAAAAGTCCACCCATGATAGCATCCACTGCCCGCCAGTTTAGAGTGGGAGAAAGCAACTCTGCTCTGTCTCAGAAAGGCTGAATTATATAAATAGATAGTTATGTATAAAGCCCTCAGAATATATGGCCCGGCCACTGAATCGATGCTTAGATTGCAAGTTTATTGCCATGGTAATTATTTCATTGTCAAATTTACCTATTGGCAAGGTAGCTTGATTTGAAATCGGTCTTATCCTTGACCATAAAAAGGTTCTTCATGTGGTACCTCGACTATGCTAGTCAGCACTTCAGTAGTAATTAAAAGCATACTTAAAAGGTCTTTCAAGGAGGTTTCATGCTTGCACAATCAATGTTCTGTATAAATTTGCAATGCATATGGCATGTGTCCTAAGCTAATCCTATGAATCATGTCGTCTCATCTGAAGATAAAGACATAACAAAATGTTGCTTTATTTGCAAAAATATCACATTTTACAAGTCCGCTTGGATTGGTTCAAATAATTTGAGAAGCATTAATGTGACCCGTTTGACTTGGAAGAATTTTTTCAGTGACTTTAATATCCTTTTTTTTTTGTTTTCTTAAGGATTCTTGGATTCCGATTAGATAAACTGGCTACATAAATATCTAAATGCTGATTTGTGAATAAAAGTAAGCTTTACATTCTATTTACTAGCAAAAAAAGACTTATAGCTTATTTTGAAGGCCATTTAAAGACAAGTAGAAAGACAAATAGAAAGACAAACGTCTTTAAATCATATCGGGCGTATGAAGTAAGAAGACATATTTCCGTCTGTAATATCTTTAAAGAGACTTGGTAAGGTATCTTTCTGCGGTCTTTAAAAGACACCTGAGAAAGACCTAAAAAAACATTGCGTAAAAGTGACTTGTTCAGAGACTCTTAACATGTATTGGAGACTTTATATATTTTATTTAATTTTATTTTTGTAGCCAGTCTGGAACCCATATCACAACGTTCCACAGTCCAGCATGCTACCTACTAAAATACTTTTCTCATATTTTCCTGGTTAAGCGCCTTAAAAAGACGAAAAAAAGGAAAATACGATCTATAAGGTGGCATACCTCTCATATGTGTCTTTATACTGAACATAACATAATACTTAAACAGACATGAGGTGGCAAGTCTTTTAAGTGACTTTCATGCCTGAAGCAATAAGACACACACGGAACTTGCCGCATCATGTCTTTGCAAACATTTTACTATGCAAATTATGTTTATTATAAGGCGGCATGTCTTGTGTGTGTCTTTATACTGTATTGTATAAAGGTACATACGGGACATACCATACAGTGTCCTAATAATAAGCCAATTACGGGAATTACAAATGCGTATTTATTATGGTTTTACATCCTCCTCTAGCAAAACATTAGAAAACCGAAATTTCGTTACAAAGCCAAAGTACATTTTTAATTACGATACCAAGTTATTTTAAAGATATCAGTGCACTTAAAGCTGATTTTTGTCTTCATAACTTTCCTGTTTGCTACTAAGGAGTTGAATTAACTGTAACAATATATTTTTATGTTGCAGCATTTCTAAATAATAATAAATTGTTTAAACTATGATACCAACAGTATTTTTGGCCAAAAGGACACATTTTCATTCAAATAAAGTATAATCTATATTTCGTCTTCTAGTTCGGAAATTTTTCGGTTTATTTCACTTTCCTAAAAAAGACACTCTAATATACATCGATAACAATTTGTTTCATAAAATCTAAAAGAAGAAACCAATGGGCTCACATCTATCTTAACACTTAAATATTGACATAAATGCAAACAACTTCAAACAGATTTTAGTGGTTTTTATAAAAGCGCATATGAAACGACACACAACTGGACAACCGCGTGTTTACTGTACATACAATGAAAATCCCTTAATTATTTTTCGCATTTGCCTGGGATTAGAGCGGTAGAAATTTTGCACAAGAACACCCAAGGACCTCAGCACATGCGACATGTGAGCAAACATATGTTGCAAACAGTGCAACCTGCCATGTGTCCATATCCTTTAAAGCACGCAACATGTGCAAGGACTATACATATGTACACACAAATATACATGTCCTGCTTACGGCCGCGGCATTCAAGTTAGCAATTAGGTTCTGAATTATTAATAATAATTATTTTATCCTGCTGCTGCTGCTTTTGTCCTCAGTTGGGGTATTCATTGTTGTTGTTTTTATCCTTTCTGTCGACGTCACTATCATCATCGTTTGCATTGTCGTCGCTTGGCCAAGTTTGAAAAGCGACATAATTTGCACTACATAAGCGGCATAGTAAAAATGTTATAAAAAGGATATTAAAAACGTAGCAGCATTTAAGCCGCTTAGTGTGCGTTGTGTTTTTGTGAGGCAGTACGGGTGCTTTGTGAAAAGAGCATAATAAATGTAATAGTTTTTGGTTCAAAATCTGTAGCAAAGGCATAATTCTGTAGAGCACATAATTTCATAATGTTTGTTGTTGTTAATAAAATATCGATTATAATTCGATATGATTTATTCTGTTTATTTTAATGTCGTTATTGTGTTTTGTAAATCTAAATTATGGCAACTTTGCAAAGTGCCATTAAATTTGCCAGTAAATTTGAGATTTATTATAAGTGTTACTTAAATTTGTATATTAGTTGTTCAGTGCTTAGCCATATTGCATTAACCCAATTCATCGAACTTATGACGCATATTCCAATACAGTGCCTTAGAGTCACTTTATGGAAATGCCACAGCTGTTTTCATTTCATTAATATTTTTGTGTTGATATTATTGGAAATAAGCAACAAGAAAAATGTTATTTGGAAAGAAGACTTAGCTCTCTTGCCTTAGTATATCTCATGTAAGTGGGAGCTCTAACAAATCAACCAAATTTACAAACCACATGTTGACGTGCTGACACTCATCTCTTGAATGCCTAGAATTTGTTTGTGCACATTTTTTTTTGCGAGATATACACGAAATTGTCTAATGTATGAAACATTAGAAACCTCGATGAGCCACCAGTAAGGCTCACGGGAAAAATAGAGGATTGTACCCGCAGCATTTTTAGCATCAGATATATCCAATTGCAAATATTTTTACTGAATTTTTTTAAAAAAAAAAAACCCGAAAATGCCTCCGCTCCAAGGCCCGATAAAACAATTAAATAATCGAATCACGCTAAACCCAAAATAATGTATGCTGGTAAGGATCCAAGATAACATATTAGCTAAGCGCTTAGGCGATAACACTTTCTGGCTCGCCTAGAAAAATGCAAATGTTACTGATCGAAAAATCGACCGCTGGGACTTCATGGGTTAAATGTAACTTTAACTATGTGAATTTTATTTGTTCCACCTTGTCCATAGTTGATTGATGTACTCCAAACAAAAATAGTCGAAATAGTGGCTGACTAAAATGACAATTTCTGTGGAAATTCACTTATGTCAGTATGTAAATATATCAGTACCCTGAAAGTACTAGGAAGATTTTTAAATTTTACAGCGATGATTTTATTATTCTTTTAGAAAAGTTTTCAAACCAAAACTTGCTCGACCGAAATTGTTTGTGATTCGTGGCTCGTTAAAGTGATTTGAAATACAATGCACTTAAACATATGATGTTTAAAAATACCTTAAATGGTAATTTAGCTCCTATTGAAGCGAAAAAAAGAAGCAAATAATCTAACAAAAGAGTTGTAAAATTAATCTCACATATAATTCAAAATAAAATTATTTATATATTATGTAGTTGTTACTTATCTATCTGAGGCGTTGAGTTGAAAACATTTTTGTTTCAACGTGAAATGTACAAAAACAGCATTTTTTTCAAATTGCTTCCTATGATAAAAATTTGGCATACATTAACATATTTAAACAACAAATTCAAAATTAAATTTTGAAAATAATATCTTTCGAGGTCTTTATTCAAGCATTCTGCTTTGCACGCAAATACAAAACATTTTATTTCTATTGAAAAAGATATTTTTTCCAACTTCAAAGGCAGACATGACAAAATAAGCAGCAGCAAAAGAATACGAAGACTAAAGTCATCTGAAGAAAGTCAAAAAAGCGTATAAACATTGGAAAAACTACGCCATATACAGGATATGAAACAGATGTGAATTTAAGAGACTGAGAGACAGACAAAGAGGCTGACATACAGACAGACACAGAAATAGGGATACAAATAGACGACAGCAAGTCAAGTTAAGGCGAAAGCAGTCAGTCATGTTGTTGTTATTGCAAAGTGCATACAGATCAATTTCAGCTTATTACATCAGGGCATAGGAAAGCAACAGTCACACACAAATTTACACATACACATACATAATAAGATTAGGGTATACCTTTGCTTAAAAGTTTGGACGGAGCTGATAGTTAGCAAAGCTGATTGTCCAAATGAGTATTTGATAAGGCTGTGCAATGAGTCGAACAAACTCGAAAATCACGAGCTTTTCACACAATTTCAGCACCGAATCAAGTTGTTGATTTTTTCGAGGTAAATAGTTGTAATAAATTAGCAAAGTCATCAACAAAAAACATTGGAAAAAATTGCACTAAGGGAAAATTAAAATGAGCCCTAAAAGAAAAAGACAATTCATCCAAGCTCTATAAAATATGAGCAGCAAATGATAAAGAATATTTGCACATAAAATATGCTTTTTCCGGGAAAGGCAACATATGCAGTGCATTTTATCTGTACTAAAAATTGCACATATTTTTCGTTTTCTTGACACCAAAAATCAATATGGTAGAACTTTTCCGGATGAACTGAACAATTGTGTAAAGCTTAGGGACATTTTTATAAATAAAGTTCGGTCTGAAAATGTTTGATTTTTGTGGATATCTTAAAATTCTTTTTCACTCTGGGTCACTCTTATATCAAATAAACATATGGTAACATCACATTGCAATTGTAGAAACAAATTCACTGAAGCACATAAGTACAACTACAACAACAGCAACAATACAACGTGTATGCAATTTTAAAATTGAAACATGTAGCAAATTCATAAGAAATATAAAAAAAAAAGTTTTAAAAAAAATGTTTACTCAATTGTACAGCAAACTAGGACCTTTAAGCCAACAGCTGCTGCATAAAATCAAACATTCTTATATTTATATACATATGCTACAACAACAATTTGCAAGTTCTAAGAAATAAATAAAACAAGACAGGATATTAAAAAGTGCAAAAATTTGGATACACGGCAGCAATTGTTGAATCAGCAGTCTCATTGATGTCGCTTTTTATTGAGAAAGAATTCAAGCTTTTGTTGTTGTAACTATTGCGGGCTGATGTTAGCTAATGTTCTTTCTTTCTTCTGCAAAACTAATAAAAAGTACTGACTCAAGATTAAGGAAGGTTATGAAGACCTTCTTTTGCTCAATATTATAGCTTTGATAAGATTCGAGATAAATTTATCTGAAATTTTTCAAAACTGAGTGTAGTTTAGCTTAACGTAGTCTTTCAGATCACCCAATTACTGCAGCGTTTTTCAAACTGAAATCTATGCTATAGACCAAGCCGCACAAATGATACGGAATAGGGAGCTTACTCCCTCTTTCACAACCATATGTGTGGACAATCAAGTAGCGATCAAAGCACTTAACGTTGTGAAGTCGAGGTGTGCAAAACACTGCAGTGAGTTACTGCGTTCAATCCAACAGCTTGCTATAGAGCTCTGCTTATAAGGATATTTTCGAAAATGAGAAAGCTGACGAATTCGCCAAAAAAGCACCTAAAGATACCGCTGGCAGAACTACACAATCAGATAGAAGGCATAGCCAAGAAACAAACGAACAGAAGGTAGAACCTTACCGCCAGATGCAGAACGTCTCGAAGCATGTGGCTTTAACTCAATCTAGGAAGGACACAAGCTGTCTTAAGATTCAGCAGTAGCAGCACTGACGGGGCACTGTGTTATTAGCCCCATGGCCGCCAAATATGATGTCTCTGCAGAGATTTCCGCAAAAGTTAAGGAGATGAAGAAGAGTATGAGACGGTTGAACACTTGCTTTGCGAATGCCTGAAGAAACGAACCAAATATTTTGGTTCTGCATTTTTTGTTGGTCTTGAGGATCTAGCCGAGTTGGAGCTAACCAGCATCCTTAATTTCACTAAGGCTTTTATGTGGTTCGCCCCCAATCAATAAGATAATTTAAAAAAAAAAGGAGAATATATATAAGTAGGGTACTCCGAGTGAAACTTGCTATATGCAAGCGACCCTTTTTCACCCAACTTAGTTTCTTAACTTATAAATTTCACACGAAGGTACTGAGTTCATAAAATTTCTTAAGCAACTACCCTATGAAATAAAATAAAAGTTGCATAATTTGAAATTCAAATTTCTGAGAAATTTTTACCGACTGATTCCAAAAATCAATACCACTTTTTTAAGTCAGTTTTAATTTTTGAGATATTTACAAAAATAACAGTAGTCAATTTTTAGTTTCATTGCGAAATTTTTTTGCAAATCCGTGTTGAAAAATATAACTAAATTAAATCTAAGAGATGATTGCTACTGTGACGTTTGACTTTTGTAGTTGTTCTATTTTTATACTCTTTGGGTATGTTTTGTTTCCATGACAATGAGGACTTTGAAGATATTAAGCTAACTGAATTATAATTGGGTATCATAAGAGTTAGCGTTTGTGGCATTTTAAGGAAAAGGAAAACTAAAATTATAATAATAATATGCATTTTCAACCAATTGAACCACGTATGATACGAATACTACAGGAACTTTTATGTGAAAAAAATTCATCTGAAACTTTTGACACATGTGTAAGCTTAAGGGTCAACGCTTAGTCTTAGGACGGACATGGTCTAAAAGTATTTGTCTAGTACCACCGATTCCAATAACCAAACCCGTCATTTTGGCTCCACCACATCGAATTTTAAGAATCTCTCCACGGATTCGTATTCAGCGGCCCCACAAAACCCCGTATAAAAAATTTAGTACAAATAGGTTGATTTTTAAAACAATACGTTCGCTATATGGAAATTTTGGAAATATAACCTCATTTTCGTTCCCCTTTACATCAAATTTGGTGTTAATCGGTTCATTTTTAAGGAAATACGTCAGCCATCTTGGATTTCTCATTTTGATTTTGTCAAATCTGATCTCGTATTCGTAACCAGTGACTCCCAAGCCTACCTTTCTAAGGTTTAGTAGTACCTTAAACTTAATTGAATGCCTTCGAAATACTTTTGATTAGTTCGATATATTTCGTTCGTTGTGCCTTGCTCCCTTAATTTGAAAGCCTGGATCTCAAATCAGAGCTGGGGTACTGCTAAATTTACTTATGTAAATATCTTATCTATGTGATTTTAAATGCCTTAAATAAAAATTGTCGATCCTTAGCTTACGAGTACATGACCTCAAATATCTTCAAAGCTGCGAGCTGACATATCAACCCCTCTCCTGCACACTGCCACAAATAGTTTAACAAGATTACAAAATACGCAACAATTAGTCACAATCAGAATAAAAATTCGTATAACATCCTTAAAAATTCAAATACCCATTGGAATTTATTTTGATTGCATCTTCTTCTTGGAACAATCTTACAATAAAGCGAACTGTAAATATTTCATTAATTTCCGCTTACGACTGTAATCGTTCGCTTATTTGAAAACAACAAAAAAAAAAAACATTGAAAATTTCCAGCTCTAACTGACGAGTACTTTGTCTGTCTGCCTACAGTATTTTGGGGGAACTCGCAATATAATAAAATGAACGAAATCTGCAAACATTAAAAAGTTTCCTACAAAAAGTGCACAAATACAAAAAATGAAGATGACGCAGCACCAAAACTGGACCCCACTGAAACGTCTATTTAAATACCAGAATACGCCAAGGAAAAATAAGCCAACGCAATGAGCACATGCTGCAGAAACTAAGCAGTGAAACAACAACAAATGTAAACATTTACAAATTCAGATTTTCAAGCGTTGTTGGCACAGCAGCAAGCAGCAAAACTTTATTTAAAGTCTAAAACAATAATATTGGGATTGAAAAGGCAATTTTGAGGTAACTTAACCCAACACTATTCAATGGGACACAAAATATTTGCAGAAAAGTACACTTTTAAAGTTCAGTATTAAGTTAAGTGATTACTAAATGCTTTATCAAAGAGCGATATTTGACAGAAAGTTCAAGATGCTAAAAACCATACCCTATCAAAGCGTGGAAAATTAGCATATACTAATGATATATACCTTATTTAAAAGATATTTTTAGTTAAGTCATAAGCTCTTAATTAAAATAGAGTTAAAAATTTGGGAAAATATATTGACACTTAATAGCTTCACAGTCTACTTAACAGACAGTCTTTATTGAAACGTATTTTATTTGAAAAGCCTGCTACGATACTTTGGTTTACACAAATAGTTGGTTGGTAGTTTGATTTAGGCTTAAGTTCTAATTCACTGTGTATGACAGTTTCTCTGTAGGGCTGGAGATCTGGGTTATTCAAGAATGCTTTATTACACAATTTGCATTAATTATTTGCGCCAATTTCTGAAAACTCAATAGTTCAGTAATGTTGAATCACTCAGCAGATGTCTACAATGGATATGGTTTGGATAAGCTTCACATAAATCACCATTTTTAGTTTAACCGACAAGCATTGGAGTGGAACTCAGTAGGATTACCAGGAAAGGTGTCGTTCCACAATACTCTAAATTTTTGAGGTGGCGAAATTCTGCGGAGAATTGAAGTCAATTGCAAGGTGACTGAGCAAGATGGGAGACCTTTTTGGAGGCCTTAAGTTCTGGCATGGTATAAAGGATACCAAAGGAGAATTATTTGTCTTTACCGAATACATCGGTTTTCAGCTAAATACACACAAATTTTCCACTCTTGTCTTTTGGACTTATATAATTTCAGGATGGACACTTTTATTATGCTTCGTGCTTCCTTTTTCAATTCAGGTAGTCTTCTTTACTTCTACAATCTGGGTTTGTGAAAATGTACTGAATTGAGACTTCAAATGTATTTTTAGAGAGCGAATGTACTTTTTGGTCTTAAACACCCAATTATACTAAAATGTATGAAATTTTTCCAAACAAATTAATAACAACAAAAAAAAAAGGTCCTCACTTTTCTCATCTCAGTAACCCATAGCGTATATTTTAATTTTTTCATTTACTTAAAAAAAAGGATATTATTATAAATTGCCCAAATTTGCCGAAAATGTGCTGAAAATGTGCCAAATGTACCGAATGTATTGAAAACTTGATAAATTTACTGATTTAGGACCCAGATGTACCGAACAAAGTACAAATGTACCGTAAATTGTCTACAATATGTAACCGTTCTGCTTTGTTGAATAACCATCTTGACGCGCCGTAAGTTCCATAGTTCGGACTTGAATGCAGCTGACATAAGTTATTCTCTGGTCATGATTGTGCGATTAAAGATCTTCTCCGATCGCTTAGACTGAAACTGGAGTTGGCATCAAAGATTAGTTTCAGCAGTTCGAGGTCGTTTTATTCCGTGGTGTGCTTCAAAACACTACAAAGTCTTCAGTTGCTGAGTAATTAGTTAAAGTAAAAACATTGTGTTTAGTGATTTATTCTAATTGAGCGATGATGCTTAAAGTCACGTGAGTACAGTTACACGTTCCTAATGATACTTCATGAAAAATCAAGTCCGTACGCTTGAGAATGGTAATGACAATTGCAGTTTGTCATTCGTTACGGGACGACTTCACTACCAGCCTTGCATATACATATTTTCTATGTCGAGCTGAAGGATATACAATATACTAACAGTCTGAATTCCTTTATCAAAAAGTTCTTATAAGTTCCGTTTAGTGCATGAATTGAATGGTTTTGGCTATATACTAAAGTTGAAAGTGCTTGTACAGTTTGTTTACTAGCAGACCAATTATATATTTAGTATCATTTCCGATTATGATAAATAATGTAGTATTTCTCAATATGAATTTTGTTTTTGACAATAATGCAAGACGAAGCTGTGCTTTTGAACAAATACTAAATGAACTTTCCAATAAAAATATACTACCATGGGTTAAAGCATCCACTGCTCTATTTCCTCACACACAGGCTTAGTTGCGCCGCTGCCTGCTTATTCTGTATTCAGTGTTGAATTTCAAGGTCAGTGTACTTACCCCGTCATAATCCCTTGAATGGTCGAGCACCATAGCTTCTGCAGCTTCGCCAAATGTACAACAACAGCAACTTCAGGGTACAGCAAAATGAAAGAGAAACGATTTTTCGGACATACAAACCTTGTGCCGGTCGGTCCACTTTGCTGCCTTGCGTTTTAGTTGCAGCTTAAAACTTTAAGCGGAAGTGCAAATATGCGCACCGGAAGTAGTCGAAAAATACTTGAAGATGATGACTTTTGAGTGTGCGAGAGTGTAAGTGAAAGAAGAAGAGTAAGCAAAAGTGGGTGCTTCACAGGAAATGCAATGCATAGCATTGGGATTTGCAATTTGGTGAGAGCAAGAAGTTGGTTGCAAGTTGCACAGCTCTACAAAAAAGTCGGCTTATTTATTTAAGCACTAAAATTAAAAGGTAAAAACAGTTGTTGGCTTTTGGGAGGCGAAAGTTCGCACAAGGATTTCACAAGAGTTCACTTGAGTGCAAAGTGTTGGTATTTGCAGCTGAGTTCAAAAGATTAAATTGTAAGCATGATTTAAAAAGGTGTTTTTGAAAATATGACTCAAACGATGATTTATTAGAGAAATAATGCTTGAGAGCTAATGTTTTCCCAGCACTTTTAACAACTTATCAGTTGGTATTTATTCTGCTACTTTTATTTTTACCCTACCCCATTTTTTTCAACTGAAAGCACATTTTTCCCTTCACGTAATTGCGTTAAATTTATTAAGAAGTCCAAAGTTTTAGCATTTACTATACTTAAATTGCTCTCACTTCTGCGCTGTGCTTCTGCCACTTTTCAGTACTTCTTCGAGTGCTACACATCAAAAGTGTCAAACTTTTGTTATCCTTAACGTAAGCAGTAAATCTGCATGGTAAATGTTGTGCAAAGAGTTAAGGAAAAATCGTTTTTTTCATTTTCAGTTTTTTAACTTTGTTTCGAGAGCAAATTTATAGACGTCGCAATGGTTAAAATGATAACCCCCAGACTAGGCATTACGTAGGGTAACAAATTTATAAGTAAGATTAGGTAGATTTTCATGTCACTAAAATTGGTTTTAAGATGAATGGAGAATAAGGGGAATATAAACTCACATTAGAGAAATTTACTCTGTCTACTTGAACTTTGCTATCTATCTGTGTAGCAAAATCATTAAGTGAAAAAAACTTTTCCATTTAAACTTTAGGCCATTGCGAGTACATGCGCTAAAAGAAATCTATATAAATGTTTTATTTACTAGGAATTTTCTATAGTAACCTCGTGAACTCAGAGATTTATATGTTTGGCTTCGTTTCCACCCACAACTTTAACGCAGAATCAAAAAGGCCACCAGAAGATTTATTTTGAGTATTTTTCTTTCAAAAAATATTTTTTGAAATATACTAGAGATAATGTAATCTAAGTGTAAGTTGAATTAATATAAGCATAGCACAAAGCGGCGAAGTAAAATTGTAGTAGCATAGATATTCATAAGCTTATGTTTAATACCAGACATGGGTAGAAGAGCTGAGTAAGCGAGCTGTACAATATAATAAAAATAATATGAAAAATATTGGTGCTAGAGCCACTATCCGAGACAAGATGAAATGACAATTCTAGATATACTATACATAGTTGGAATGGCATTTGAATCCATACTTGAAATGTTGAACTTTTCAAAAATGTACTGAGCATACCATTGAAATGTCCTATTTGTAGGTTGGGGTATTTTTTGTCAACTTCTCCGGAAATGTTTATTATTTTTGGAACAACAAATTAAAAAAAGAGTGAAAATATCTACAAAGTTATCGAAAGAAATCCGTTCAAAAAAACTTTTATCAAGCGATAATATTCATAGAAATTTATGTAAAAAGTGATTAATTTAAAAAAACAACATTTTTTTTTTAGAAAATGATTCATTTGTATTCAGTGATGGCATTTGGGTTTTGTGAAAGTGTAATGAATCCATACTTGAAATGTACTTTTTAGATGCCGAATTTACTTTTTAGTTTCCAAAACCCAATTATTTAAAAATGTACGAATTTTTTCTAAAAATTACTCAAAAAAAAGATCCTCACTTTGGCCACCTTGAAATCCCTACCAAAATGAGATGTTTTTTACATTAAATTCCAAAATCTAGACATTGCGATTATTTTTTTAGATACTACAAAAAAGATTGTTAATATAAATCTACGTCTTACGGTTATTTTCATTTACGAAAAAATAAAAGGTAATTTTTATTATATGTTCAAATGTACGGAAAATGTACTGAAAATGTGCTGAAAAATCGCTTAGAGTACTAAAAATGCTGCAAATGTATCGACTGACGACTATTTCTTAGGATGCAATTGTACCGAAAAAAGTACCGAAATGTATCGAAAATGTCATCACTGTCTGTTCTATGTTTATAAGATCACAAATTTTCATTGATTTTATTCCCAGTAATGTAAGAAAGGGCGGCTAAAATTCAGTTTTATGGTATATAATTCATTTAACATAAAAGTCGCGAAAAAGTTTTTGGAAGTAGACTGGAGAATGAATTCCCTACAAAACAGTTGCATACTTTTTTATTATAATAGAAATAAATACACTTATTTGGCCAAAGCCGTCGTATTTGACTCATCCAACCTCATATGTCGAAAATATATGATCTCCTAATAAGAAACGGTGAAGTTACAAGTAAAGTAAAGTAAGTAAGTAGAAGTAAATCTAGCTTACAAAGAAGCTTGGTTTTGTAATTAAAGATATACTTTTGGTTTTATAACATATTGCTAGAGTCGTAGAAATTTCTATAATATGCAATTTTAGAGCTCAAAATATGCTGACTTTAAAGACATTAGGTGGCACCTCTCGTATGTGTCACTATACTGTACAGTATACAGACGTCTTTAGACATAAAGTCATTTGAAAATTATGCCACCTCCACTGTCTAATTTATTCCTTTTAAAGGCGCTTTAACAATCCAATTTTAGAAAAATATGTTTCACCTTTAAGGTATAATAAAATATATAACAGATAGCTAAGAGGATAGCGTGCAGAGTTATGTATAGTTGAGACATGGAATCGAGACCGGCGTACAAGACGTAAGCAGAAATAAAATTCGATAATAACATCAAATTCAATGTTTTCTCTTCTTTTAAAGATTTTTAAAAGTCAACTTTAAGTCTCTAAGTCTCTTTGGAGAAACTCTAAACAAGGCAATTGTCTCTTTTTAGATTCTTTGTAACGTGTCTTTTAAGAACTTTTACAAAATCTCTTCAAAGACAACACATAGAGTAACATGTTGTTATACTTCATACGCCAAATGGCTCTTATAAGCCCCTATAAAGAGTTTACAAATATAATTTCCTACATGTCTTTAAAAGAACTGTTAGAGAACTTCTATTAAACCTCTATTTCTACTTGGGATTAATTTATTTCGCATATTCGAATTAAGCGACTCCGAGTTAGTGAAAGAATGTATGATTTATTTGAATGAAAAAAACGTTGTAGTTCTAAGTGACTTTTGTCATTGTTGTTGTAATGCTTGACCACTTTGAAACAAAAACATTATCATAAAACGTCCACACTCACTGCAAAAGTACCTCTTCGTGGAAAAGAAAAAATTATTTAACTTGACTGTACCTGCATAAAATTTATTGAATGTTTTCTGTTTAAGGATTATGAACTTGCACCATTTACAATATGAAGGACTCATTTTGATATCAACTTCAGCACGAATTGTTCGCGTGGAAGTCTCATTCCGCTTTGGCCAAATATTAAGACGCCACCAAGTCAATAAATCAGCCCATAAGAAGTCGCTTGAAACGATCATGCATGATGAACCAGCTTCACTGATCAAACGAATGCTCAAACCAAATCGTCAATTTGACCAAAACTATCGTCTTAAACCATATCCGTACTGATAAGAAAGAACATGGAATCTCGAAGATCGCGAAGGCACGACCTGGCATGCATCATGGCAATGCACCAAATGCGATGTAGAGCTGCACACAAAATGCTTCAACACATTTCATAGTTTGCAAAATCGAGTTGTCCACAAATGAAACGATCAATATTCATTCAGTAAATCATCTTTTTGGCATACATAAGCTTTTTCGTTTATTTCAAAAAATATTGCAACTTTTGATAACGGTTGAGCCCACAAGTCGAAAAATCGACCGACCATCTGAACTCAAGGCTGAGCATGTAAAAAATAATTTATATCAAAGCTTAGACCTACAATCCAAATTTAGCATCAGGATGAAATTAGTTTTGGCAAGATTTTTTTGGAACTTTATAGAAGTTTTTCAGAAACTTGGAGCACAAAATACGAAAAATGCAAAAACCAAAATGCAAAACGTAAGGAATATGAAGTATTTTTAGAAAAATTTAAGAAAATCGAGCAAATGCTACGGTTGAACCACTTAAAAATAGATCAACAGTTTACGATTTTGCTACCGTAGAGAACTTAAAAAAATTAAAAATAGTGAAAGATCTGACTCGGGCGCCCACGACATTTACGTCCCGAACCTTTGGTATTTTCACTATTTGGATTTTACATGGGCACATCCTCGTTTTGAGGGAGCTTAAAACAATTTTTTTTTATTATTACAGGAAGCAGCATCTCCGCCAAACAAAACGGAAGTAAGTAATGTGAGTGATGTGTATGCCTCAAAACTTTTCTGCAAGTGATGTTTGACAGTGATGATGTGAACACAAGACGATAATTACAGTTATTCGTGTTTGCCAAGCCATGTTGGACAGCATGAAGGATCATGCGAACTCCGCTATAGAGTTCAAAATCAGCAAAATGAAGTGATTAAAATATGGTGGATGTTACAATAATTCGTTGGAGCCTTCTAAAAGCTTAAAAGTACTCAAACGTTTTAGAATATTGGAAAGTTGTTCAACTACTTCGTGTCGTTTAAGTTTCTAAGGCATACTCGATGTCCCAACTTAAAGTCAATATTTTCCAGAAAAGTTTGCAATCTGTGCCACTAAAAGTTTTGTTTTTCTGTAATGTTAGTACTCTTGACGATAAGAAAGCATTTCACTTTAAAAATTTAAGCTCAAAGTTGGGCGGCTTCTTCGTTGGTCATAGTAATTGAAAACATATTTTTGTTTTAAATTCCACAAATCCATTTATCACAAATATTAAACCTTAATTCAATATATTAAAACAGATATCATAAATTAATGCAGCATTTCGTAAATGCATAATCAATAGCAATCGCAGTTCAGTGTTGCTCATCTGATCTGTTGCACTTTGATATACCTGTAGTCAGCTTTGCTGGAATTCATAACAAGTTATGGCAATGTGTGATGAAGCTGAAAATACCCTTCAATATAATATGCATTTCATTCATAAAATTTAATTAATAGTCCATAGAGAGTATCCTTTTAATCCTGCCACAGTGTTGCTACTGATGTTGCTGATACGTACGTTTGCTCGTTGCAAAGCCTTTTTGTTTCGTTATTACAATTATTTTTATTTAAAAAGGTTGTTAGTGGCACTTGAACAACTTGTTAATAAATACAAAATTAAAAACAGATGCTTGCAGTAGAAGGCATTGAATATTAAAAAAAAGATGGTCTTAAAATTAAAATGCAATTAAGGTTACAATCAGTTTGCAAGTCAGTAACTTTCACAAATGCGGTGATGCAAAACACGTATTAATAAATAATTATCGATTGTTGAATAAAGCAATTTCTTGCAATTTATTGATTTTTTTACGTTGCACAAAAGACGCTCTAACTTTTAACAACATACTAAAAAGCCGCCCACCAAGTAGCTTGCCTCGTACTAAATTTCGCTCAAAATTACCTACCTTGTTACTAAGGAAGGAGAGCGCGGGGGGGGGCGGGGGAGGGAGGTGGATAACTATTGAGAGTGAAATATATAAATGCTCATAACTTTAAAATGTATCGCTTAAGACCCTTCAAATTCTCTTCAATATCCGTTAATGCCAAAGAAATACTTTGCTGCAAAACATTTGAAGCAAATGCCTGCCGTTAGCAGGCTCAATCTTGCCGATTTGACTCGAAGTGCACACAAGCTCTAATACGTATGTACATATACTCGTAATATACACAAACACGTAGGCAAATACATGTGCAACATAAATTCGCATTCGAGGCATTTCTATAAATTTCGTAGAGCATGCGACCTGCGATGCCAAACGCCGCTTACAGTGTTGCACTACACACACACACTCACACACGTAGCCAACACACGTTATACTTCAATGCCTGACTGCCTCAACTCGCTCGCCTGCGCTACCAATGCCACCACTTGTTTAGTAGACTTGCTAAAGCCTAAAACCGATGCTTACTCACGAACTCACTGACTGAGTTAGTCAGTCAGTCAGTCAGCCAGCCAGGCAGTCAACAAAGTAAAATACCAAATTTCGGCAAAGTGGTATGGGGTAAGTGTGGGCGCTAAAGCGCTAGGTTGTAAGAAAGACAAACAAAACGCTGGCACAGTGCATTGATTGTAAAAGGTTGACTTAAAATGAATGAAGCTAAAGCTTTTCCAAGAGTGGAATTGGGAAGCGATACCTATGCTTGTCGAAAATTACCTTACATTGAAAAATTTTGAATGAACTGCCAGAAATATGTGATGTACTCTACTTACTTAAACGTTATAAGACATAAAGGAGTGACACACATATCAGACTTACCACGCACAACACTCCCTTTTGCAACCAAACCGATCAACACCTTACTGAACAATATTGCGTTGGTTGAACATGAAGTAATATTGGAAAGCTGAATATTTAATCTCGGTGAAGCAAGCAAATATGAACAGAAACCCCATCGGGTAAGATAAGGTTTGACTATTTTTGAGTAGACCGGTAGAAAGTAGAATAATTTGTACCGATTTCCATATCGTAATCACAGAACCTGCTCATGTCTTATGACTAAATGCCGTAACTAGCTATGGAGCTCCACCCGAAGGTGTGAGAAACCCGCATAACTACTGTGAGTTCTGGAATGTTTTCATAGATGTTAATTTTGTCTCTGTCAATTGACAACTTGTCGTTTTCTTAAGACAACTTGGACTAAAATGTCTCAACAAGAAGATAGTGCGTACTGCAAACAATGCGGACTTTTGTTTCATGAAGTGATTGGCAAAGAAAACCAAGGAAATAGAAAATCACCACAAAAATTGAGAGGAGTTGGAATGGTAGCTAGTAAAACTTCCATATCTACATTAGATGCAGAGCAACCGAGAAAGAAAGCAGGGGCAAAGCAGCTACTGGATTGATGATAGAAACTATTCTTTTCTGTGCTGAGCAAGAATTGCGTTTAAGAGATGATCACGGAAGTGGAACTTTGTCCACTTATGACCTCAACTTAACAATGGAAAACTTTGAGCACTGACTTGAATTCATAGAGATATGCTCAAAATAATAAAGAGTATATGAGTTCAGATATAAAGAATGAAATAATACAGATATCTTCTGACATTATCATTAGCAAAATTATCCGAAATGTTGATAATGTACCATGTTTCAAACGCCACGTCTGTCTTATCTGTCCGGAATTGTCTTGAGATTGTGAATGATGTGGTGAACTTGTTCAAAAACCATGATCCAGATGAACCTGAAGAAACTCACTCGATTTTGTGAAACAAGAGTAATTGAACGGTATGACAGCATTCTACCTTTTGTCGAACTATTCAAGATCATCTGCATGGGGCTGGAAGAACTTTCTGAAAAGTTTTGGATCAGTTGAAAACAACAGTCTGTTTGGTTGCAGCAGTTCAGAAGAGCAAGTTCGTCGTATCATTTATTTTCATTTTCTTTGTCGATTAGCCTTTCGGAAAAATCACGTGATTTGGCATCAGCAGTAAGTGGCATGCTCACGAAATTGTGAATAAGCATTAAGAAGAATGAAAAATTGCAGATGTCTCATTCGGTGAAACTTTTAGGGCAGCAAGAATACATGGAAGTTCTTAATGACAATAATAAAGCTGCTATTAACTTAAAATATTACTACTTCGAAAGCGTTAAACGCGCCTTCTCCCCGATGATTTGAAACTATGTTCCAAGCCCTCCCCAAACCAAATTTCTGGCTACGGCCCTGTTTTGAGAAGTATCTTAATCACCAATAAGCAATCGCTATCAGTAGAAGTAAAACTGTCCGCTGTATACAATTTCACAATCGATAAAATATAGACTGCATGATGTAAACGAATTACGATATAGAGATAAATGCAAATATTAAATGCAGATGGCGCATTTCTAAATAAAGTGAGCCTATGAAATACATGGAATAAGATATACATGGAATATACCTGCGAAAAAACCAAAAAGTACCCACTACACAAACTCAAGGATAACCAGTCTTTGGCAGAACTTGATCAACGGAATGGATAATAAGGTTTAGCGACATTAACAACGTCTAGATATATGTCATGTAACAAAGAAATCCTTTATGTAAAAGAGGAGAGCTACAAAATGCATTTGGTGTACAATATCTTCGCAGCTAATGCTCGACATCTCGCATACCTTTATAAAACATTACAATAATCTTATAGCACATACTTATTGTAGAGCATATTTTATTCGGTTGGTTCCCAATGTACCTTGATTTTAATTTATTTGATCTCCCGATTTAGCCTTTAGTATCACTGCGCTATATTTGAATAATAAATAAGTCACTGTTTCAAAAGAAAGTTAAATGAAAATATTTAAAAGAAATCCGGATACCTCAAATTGCTTCCGTTAGTAAATCCTTTAAATTATTGTTCTTAAAAGTCATATGCACAAAATAATAGCGGCGTTTACGCTGTCGAAACTTTGTTTTGAATACGAAGGCCAGACTTCTTGTGATATTTTCCGATAAAACTGTGGTAACAAGAAAAGAAACTAAAGTTAACTTAAGACAAATGTAGCAAAGGTTAAACTATGCCGAAGTTTCCACTAGCTCTACGCGAAATTTCTTTTTTGTTTTTTTTTTTCCTCCACTTCTGCATTTTCCTCTCCTTTTCTTACCTTTACTTCTGATCCGCTTCTTTTTTCAGTTTTTCATTTTCATTTTCTTTTTCTTCTTCTCTTGCTGTCCCTCATTCTATTTCTCTTGTTTTTTCCTTCCTTATATTTTTCCTCTTAATTTTTCCATTCCTCTTGATACTACTCTCCCCGTTACTGTTCCTCTCTTTTCTCCTCTTTCTATTCATTACTGTTCTTTCTCTACCTTTTTCTTCCCTTCTCTCTGCTTCTATCCTTTCCATACCTCTTTTTATTTTTTCTATTTTCTGTTTTCCTCTCTTTCGTTCCTTCTCATTTTTCTCTTCCTCTCCTCTCCTCTCTCTCTTACTTTACTTTGCTTTCTTCTCCCTTTTTCTCTTCTCCTCTTTTTCCATCTCATTTTTATAATTTTTTCGTTTTTCTTTTTTCAATCTTTTTCCACTTACTCTTCAACTTGTTCTTTCGTTTCCTCTAACTTTTCCTTTTCCTCTTGCACTTTATCTCCCTATTCCTCCTCTCTCCTCCCTCTGGCATCAGCCTTACTAATTAATTTTTTTCCCCGCTTCCTTTTCTGTTTATCTTCTTCTTCATTATTTGCATTTTGTTTTTATATGCAATATTTTTAAAAATTTTATTATACAAAGATCTTTTTATTGTAATATTTTTCATTTAGCATTTTCCATATTTTTAAAGTACTGTACTCCAATACGACACACCGTGAACCTAAATTTTTGTGAATACACGTCCGTCCAAGCAGTGGCTGACTTCCGGTTTTAGCTGAAGCCAGTCAGCCAGGCAGGCAGTCAGCGCAAAACTTGGCACTTGGCCAGCATAATATTCGGGCATAAAATGCAAACACATACCAACGTAAGCACACATCTATGCATAAGCCAATACAAGCACACACAGCATATACGGAGAGAGCCTAGTCAAGCCAGTTGAGGCAAGTTTCGTTAAGTGTTCTTCTAAAATGCATTTCAATGTGATGTGATGTGGGATCAAATATTTTGCTTTCGTTTTTCCTTTGTTTCTGTTTCTGTTTTGAGCTTTGTCTTTGTTTTGTCGTTTTATTTGTGGCATTTGCGTTTTTGCTTTTGTTTTATGTTTTGATTTTGTGCATATTTTTTCTTGTGTTCCTGGCAAAAGTTTATGTTGAGCCTACAACTATGGCATTGGAATATTTTGTAGTTGCACTCAGGCGTAAAGGATAAACAAGGGATTTAAGTGGGTATGATGGGAGGCTGCATGTTGGTGTTGTCAGCGGGGACAGTATAAAATGTTGCAAGTTTGCTTGTTGTTGTGTACGAAAAAAAAAAATTGTTCTAGAATATTTTTAGACATTGAAGTGCATTGAAAATATCGTTTAATATTTACGATTTTGCTTCATGTTACTCATACGACATGTGGGACAAAGTGTGCGCACACAGTGTTGTTGGAAAAATTTTGCTGAATTGTGTCTACTGCAATAAATTGCGAAATACAACAATTTTGTGGACTATATTTATTCATTTGGATATGCAGTGCGGATTCACTCACTCACGTATGCTTAGGTTTTTAAAAGATTACGTTTTTAGTTGGCTGCATCTTAATTGTTTTTTGTATGCAAAATTAAACTGTGCACTCACAATGGCGTGTTTATAAATAATATTTTTTAATTAATATTAAAATAGGTAGTGATTTGCTTGGTTTTTAAATAATTTTACAAAGCAATGACCTTAAGAAAATTTTTGCAGCATGTGATTTTTAGCTGCAATTCATGATGAAATGGTTTTTAGTTTTTGTGATTGCTTTGTGGAAACCAAAATGAAGGCCATTGGATTGCTCAAAGCTAGCAACTTTTTAGCAACTTTTTGAAATGTGTTTGGCTGCAAGTAATTGAAGAAGAGTAATATGCAGGTTGCGTTTACTTTAATAACCAGAGGGTGAGCCTTTGTCATTTACGGGAATTCATTAAGTGGAAATTCAATTTCGAAAAGTTCACAAGGAGTCAAAAATTTTATCTTCAAGTTTATTTATGTTTTTATATATTTCAATTTTTATATACATATTAGTCATACGAAAACTAGATCTAGAAATTTAAAAAAAACTTGATTCTGGTAAAAATATATTTCTGTCTTATTTAAGCGTTGTACAGTGGAAAATCGTGGCCATAAATATAGAAAAAAAAAACGTTTAAGTGCATTAGGAAAGGAAAATATGTTATAAAAGTCATAAGTTTGTTTTGGGTTTACCCCTGAAAAAAAACACAATATCCCAGGATTAACCAAAATCAAAGTTTCAGTTGCGGCTTTTTTCAATATTATCTTGTCAATATTTTGATTTTGAAGGAACAAAACATATTGACTTTTATGAAATGCTCTTGTTAATTTATTTGTATCGAAATTAACTAAAATAGCAAATCACCAAAGAGCGCATACATTTGATTTTTCAAAAGAAGTTGCTGTAAGGTTTTATATATTATACTGTTTTTTTTTTTTTAAATTAATAAGCAGCTTTTAACATCTTGTTTAATATGAAGGTTTTTTCTTTTCGAAATGAAAAATATTTTTAGTTTTTGAGATTTAGCAACGAGATTTTGCTTTATTTCATCTATTGTAAACGCCTATAATCTGAGCGGAGATGCTTTAATACAGATAGTATTAGTTCACTGGAAGTGAGTGGAATAGATAAGGGTGTTATTTTTGCCTTTTCCTCCCTCTTGTTATAACAGATATTAAAGCAAATGCTTTTCAGAAACAGAAGAGATAAGCCTTCAAAACCGTTTTTCCTAATAACTTGAAAACTATAAAAGATATTGCACAATTTTTGATATTTTTGAAATCAGTATTACCAAATTAATGGAAAGTAAAACTAATTTTGAAGAAATGCTTCAGCACATCTTCTTAGAAGAGGTAGATGTGTCTATGACCCGATTTTTTCATATTCACAAATTTATATTGTTTTAACCAAATAAAACATCTGTACCAAATTTCAAGAGTCTAGCGCTATTATCTATTACAATTAATGGCAACCGTTTCGCTTAAACCCATCCACAGTGCGTTGTGGCAACTGAGATTCTGGAACTTGTTTTTGTAAAATAAAACGGCAAGTTACCGAATTGTGTGACGTCACACTGCACTGTTTCAAATGACAATCAGCTGTTTATTTGCATTTGTTTTCTTTTACTTGCGCTAAAAAGTGATGTTTTCGATAACTTCCCAGACATTGTTCTGCTCTTTATTCGTTTCTTTTATTACAAACTGGCCCTTTCCGTCGTACCGGTGCTCCATTAATAAGTCCAAAAACCAACATCGCTACTTCTTTAAAACTCGTCCGTATTTTACTTGATACACAATATATATCCTTAATTATAATATAAACATATATCACATGACTTCAGCTAAGCTTCTCATTATTTTTTTGTGTCCATTTTATTACAAATAAGCAACTTTTATTTTCAACTTTTTAAATTTTGTTTTAAATTGATTTAACGAACGGTAATAATTTGGTGCTTAGTGACGTGAAACGAAAAGTAAGTAAACACTTGCAACCGGGTACTTTTGTGTTGCATTAAAAAATATTTTTTGCTAAAGTTTATGTGGATACGTTTTAGTTTCAAAACACTTTATTTGGAAAAACGTTTTATATTGAATAGAAAAAAAATTATAATAAGGAATAAATTGAACTTCAGCAATAGTATCCGGTTTAGAAAACTGATTTTAAGTTCTTGTGACTTCATATTTACACATCATTACTAACATTTATAAATATCGGTAAAGTTCTCATTTCTTACAGAAACACATTTTTAAAAGGCTCTATTGAAATGAAATCGTAGCATGTGACAACTAATCGATTTGAAATGAACGAATTGAAACAAAAAACGATTCAACTTGACAGAAACATTGCAGGTGTGAGTGACGTCGGTAATATGAGCCGGTAACTTCGATCGCTGCGAGTATCAAGAACGAATTTCTGGTCATCTAAACAAAACATTTTTATTCTGACAGTTTTGGTTTCATGATTAGTTTTTACTCACTAAACTTTATTACTTATGATGATATTCATAAGCTTTACATTATATAAAAATATGAATTCGATGCTTTTTGAATATACGGAATTTCGAAACTAAGCACGTGACGGTGCTAAAACTTTTGTTCAACTGTGGAAGTTGTCTATCAAAGGAAATAACGAAAAATTTTACTTGGTTGGAAACATTTTCCTACGCTTAGATTTGTTTGAGTTATGAGAGTTTGAAGTTGTTAGGTTTTCATATTTCACGATAGAACTATACGTAAACTATTGTAAAAAAAAAATCTCAAAAGGATAACAGATTCAGACTCAGCTTTTCAAAACCAATAACGAAAAAAAATTTTTTTTATAAAACCCCCCTCAATAAACGGTGGTTTTTTACGAAACGCAATTTTTTTATTATAAGAACTTTTTACACGTCACTTCAAGAGAGTCTTAGCCCAAGAAGATTTAAAATGTATACAATCTTAAACGTAAAGGAAAATGGGTTCATTTAAGGGAACTGTCCACCTATGATAGCTGTCAATAATGGAAAATTTCACTTCTTGTTTCATAAAGCAGGAAGAGGAGGCTCTACAAACACACAGCATTTTGGAACAAACTTATGTCTTAAAGTATAGTACTGTGAGATGTACGAGCGATCAGCAATATAAACTGCAGTATAGCAGTGGAATAAGAAGAAAACAGTAGCACCATATGATAATTCCTTAAATCTCACAGTTGACATTTTGTTAACAAAATGTGCATTCATTAAAAATTACATTGTGTTGCATTTCAATCCTACGCAATTTGTTTCACGCAATATATAATTAACTTACTGCTAATGTTTAGTTGTGTGCAATACATACGAAAATATTTTAATTCACGTCACGTAATCGCCCACTGTATGAATTAAAAAAAAGATTTTAAAAACATGCAAGCAGCAGAGCATGACACGTCGAACTAACTTGCTATTAAAAATATTTTTAAATTTTTTTAAATTTATTTAACACATACAAATTAACTTATATTTTCCTACCACGCGTATAATTTAGCTAAACTTCCTTTTGCTCGCGATGCAGCAACTTAAAAAGTTTTCAAATGAAATGATAAACTTCTCAAAAATGAAGGCAACGCAAAAAAAACTTTGTCTTCTCACGCGACGCTAATATTTATGAACGCTTCGAAGAAACTTGTGGAAAAACCTCTGCCTGTTTGCCATCTAATATGGAGAATAATGTCATAATTAAGGATTTACACTGGCAATGCTCGGAAATAAAAAAGTTAAGTAGTTGTTGTTCGTTACGCGTCGCATATGAGTTGCATGTCGCGTACGTCTCATTTACAGCGTAGCAGTAGCTAAGGGTTTGCTAATGCGTTGCAGTTCATTGAGTTACAGCAAACGCACAGTTTAGCAGAAACATCATGGCGGTGTTAAGCGATTTGTAGGACTTATCACTTGCGTATTTTTTAATTGCAGATTCTTGTCGAACTGTGTAAAAATAAAAAAAAAAGACTATCAGAACATTAAGAACAACTTAATTTTTACATAAGAATATTTTTTTTAACGATTGCTAGATTCAATACCCCTTCAATTGTTTAATCTTATTTCGAAGCACAACTTCTTGAAACGTATTATAACTAAATATTTAGAAAATATATCCTCCAATTGATTCTTTATCACAATAGTTTGTATGTCAATTAATCTATTTGTAAGGTGGTTTCATATGAAATGATGTTTTACATCAATATGTTTCGAGCGCTCGTATTTTATTGTATATACTAACTATGCCAAAAGTACCCAGAATTGAACTTCAAGCGATTGCCACTTTGGTGTACTCTGAAGTCCTTCCAAAAGAAATGTTTCGGAATTCAGTTTTTGCATCACGATGCGACGATATATCATCATTGTGCAGGAGTTTTTAATCGCAAATTCAACGAGTGTCATAGAGCAAGCAACGTTTTCATTTGAATTTGAACCGTCTGAGAACTTTTTGATTCCTGCAGTTAAATTGACCACTTCGAGGTAAGTGCTTTAAAAAAATTGAAGCCATAAAATCAAATTCGGTGATGAAGCTGAATGCTATGTTTCAATTTAACCACGAGAAATTTATGGAGGGCTGTATCAAGCGCTTGCTTGAAAAAATAATTTAGTTGGTTTTATTTGATAATTCTGGATTTTTTTACACCGAAGTATTGTTTTCTCTATCGTAGGAATATATAGGTAATACTGAATGCTTTTTTGAAGTGAAACTTCTATAGTGACGGGTCATTTGAAAATATAATGAAACGCAAAACAGAAACATTTTTTTAAATAAAACTAGATCTAGATCAATCAAATGCTGTTGCGTTAGCGTATTTTGTGTTTATTGCGGGGACGTAAATGCAATGAAAGAAGAAAAACCAATGAACGAAATTCAACAGAACTGCGATAGAATGGGACGAAAATGTTTATTAAAATGATAAAAATTGGTGGCATCTAAAATAGTTACAGTAGTTGATGATACAGTGGAATCTCGATAATTCGTACCCCGTTAATTCGAAAATCTCAATAATTCGTAAGAAACTGTTGGTCCCTTGAAGAAATCGCATTAATTCGTAAAAATTGCACACATTTTGGTCCCCTCGATAATTCGTTTTTTTTTTTCAATAAAGTCTGTTTAACCTCTTATAAATCGTAAGTGGATCTGACAACCTCCTATAATTCGTAATGCAAAGCAAAATTCTATGGAACTAAGGTTTGAAAAAAAAAATCAATCATAGTAGGCAGCTACGACTACGTTTATCGTTCACTTTTTTTGATGGAATTTTTTGTGATTTTCGTGGTCAGTTTGTTCGTTGCTTTGCCAGAGGTGCGTGAAAAACAAAGTGTGGCGTGAAAATGGCAAACAAACGTACTCATAAGACTTTATTAGTGTTGCAAAAGCAAAACATCATTTCAGCCATTGATAATGGAACAAAAAAAATTGAAGTGGCTAAACAATTTGAAATCGCTCCATCAAGGATTACTTCAATCCTAAAGAAATGAATTTTTATAATGCAATCTGGAAATAGAAAAGCCTCTACTTATATGGTTTACTCAGTGCCGACAGTCAAATATTACTGTTTGAGGCCCATTATTAATGGAAAAAGCGCTGTTTTTTTTGCTAAAAAATTGAACGTGAATAATTTCGCAACATGCAGCGGTTGGCTCGATCGTTTTAAAAAACGGAACAATGTAAAATTTAAAAAAATTTGCGGTGAAAATTCTGCCGTTAATGAAGGTGTTTGTTTAGAATGTAAAGACAAATTAAATCATCTTATAAAGGATTTTAATGCCAAGGATATTTTCAACGCAGACGAGACTGGCTTATTTTATAAATGCCTGCCAGATCGCGCATTTTGCTTCAAAAATGGAAGGTGCCATGGTGGTAAACACAGTAAAGAAAGAGTGACTTTATTATTTGCTAAATAAATAAAACAAACCTGTTAATTCGTATTACTCTTATTTTAACCTCATTAAATCGAAATCTCGTTAATTCGTACTGCCCTTAGTTTAACCTCGCTAAATCGAAACCTCGTTAAATTGAAAACCCCTATAACTCGTAAAAAATTGCTGGTCCCTTGCGATTACGAATTATCGTGATTCCACTGTATATCAAATAAAAGTACTCATCGAGCAGAGTGCACTAAAACTATCAGCTTCGAGATCGGTTAATTAAAAATCTGAGATATCAACGTGGAAAGATTTGTTTTTTTGTTTAATTTTTTCAAGTAAATCGCTGATTAACTACCAAAGCCTTGCTGTGCCCATTCTAAGTTCAGTCAACTTTTATCAGTTTAATATAATATTCCTTCGCAGCTTAGTTTTCTGAAGGTTTCACTTCTACCGCATGTAAATTTCAAACCTCTATAAATAGTAACATAATTTAAAATTGATTTCCACACATAAGAACTCGTATGTTTAACATCTCTGAGCTCAATGAACTAAATAGTCAGCTAAAATGTTAAATGTGACAAGTTTTGAATTTAATTAAATTTTTATTGTTGCCATCGATCCATGAAGCAACATTTTGTTAATTAATAAAAAAAGAGCACTCAAAACATAATTTATACAGAATACAATAAGCTCCAACTGGGTGGCAACACTGCGGAAGCAAAGTTTTAATGTGCTAATGATTCGCAACTGGTTTCTGCAAAACATATCATTAGTACGACTTCACTGCAACTTGAAGGGGCTGCTCGATTTCAGTCGGTACAATGTGGCTTACGAAAGTCATTCAGGGAGCACGTGAAAACCATTTCGCAATGTTTAGTGGCTGAGAGAACTTCAATAAAACTTCACTACAACATTTGTATCGCTTCAGTTCGATCCTTGCGACAAACGTGCAATCAAATCGTAGTTCACAACGTCTACCACCGCGAAAATATTTGTAACGACAAATGCGTTCTTAAGGAATAAATTTTAAAAAATAGCATTGAGGATGAAACGAAGTGAATTAAAAATTAACTTAATTTAACAAATATTTTTGCAGCGGTATCTCGAGAGAAGACACTGGGCGACTTATACTTCGGCTTAGAAAATATCGTTACAGACTTTGGTTTTTCATTACGTGTTTTATAGTGTTTGATATCAATTCTATAAATTTAGTTCCATATTTTAAGAAACAATTTTAATGCCTTGCAAAAAATATATAACAATTCTGGCACACACAAGTGATACCAGAGGTTCAGATATGAAAGCACTTTTTCATTTGTAGTAGGTACATAATAGGAATGGACTTGGGTACATTGAACAGAAATTGTCAAAAACTCAGAAGCGATAGATATACATAGATAGAAAGAGATAAACACCCACAGGTTTAAGCATTTTATAGGCTTTGATCAGATTTCTGATTGATACATGGATTCAAGGACCTTCTTAGTAAATTTTTACTACTAGAGACTTTTTAATTTAGAGATCCAAGTTACCAAATTCTGAAGTTACTTGAAGATTTTTTAAACCAGCATTAAATATCATTTGAAAAATGTTCATAAACAAAAAAATAATGAAGCTATGAGCGTATAAAAATATGGAAATAGGGTACTATTGCGCACCTTTTTTCAACCTAAAAATAATAGTACCCTAAGGCGTTGATTTTTGATCCAAGGCTTTGAGCTGGGCTGACTTTCCTTTTGACGGGAAATCGGGGTGTACCTGAATCTGTTCGCTGGCATTACAAAGTGAATTATCGTTTCAACTTTAGCTCCTTATCCTTTATTACTTTTTAGTACTATATTTTTTTAAAGAAATTTAGTAATATTTCTTAAGTCGTTTTTTTACAGAAGTGACTTGAATAGTGCACAGCTTAACCATATATTGTAATTTACTCTCCGAGCTCATTACCACTTCAGTTTAACTTCATTATTTTCCGCTTTTTGCACCACTGTCCATTTGAGAGCAAACAAAAATGGAGTGTGTAATTCAAAAAACAGAACTTGGTATGAGAACGGAAGCAGTTTGTGGAGTCATATCAATCTTGAAAAGTTTGCGAGAGAAATGACACTCCAGGCATGAATACTAATTTCATGCGCGTTGCATCCTTCGTGCATCCTTGCGTAGATTCACTTGACTTGAAGCGCAAAGCAGCAAACAGTTGGTGTGTGGGCGGCGTCAGCGAAAACGCGTGAAATTTATGCGTTTTCTTTTGGTTACTGCTCATAGTTGCAGCAACTGTCGCAATAGTGGTGTACTGTTGCTGTGGTTGTCTTGTTTTGTCGCATCTTGCCCACTTCCGTTTTTAACACTTTGCAATACATTGAAGTTTGGTGCAACACCAGCGATACCAACTGCTTTAACAGCGGTTCCAACAACAACAACAAAAGTATAAAAAAGGATTTATTAGCTTGAACGTTGTCAGCATTTTGAAGTAGGAAATGACACAAAGTTTTCGAGCGCTGCGCAGTATAACATCAGTTACTTAAGCAATAGTGCTCGGAGTAGCGGAGAGGTGCTGCGTAGCTGCACTTGATGGGAGTAATTTAGTCGTAATTGCTGTGTGACAACTCGCCAGTGAACTTGTAACATTCTACTTGCGAATTTTTTTTATGGGTTTCCCGTAGTGTAGTATTTGAATTTAAGCGATTTTATAGCTGTTACCATGGATGCAGTGTACATTGGCTTAGATGCATTTGCAGGTTTTTATAGTAGAAATCTGGAAAACCTTATGTTTAGATTAAATTTGAAATTTTTGGTTAAAAACTCTTGGATAGCGATGGCTTTATGCAATGGTGCATTGTCGTGGTGCAAAATCAATGAGTCATCCTTCTAAAAATATCATCGATTTTGGCGAATATTCTATCGCAAGTGCTTCATGGTGCCTACGTACTATTCCTTATTTAGTGTTTTTCCTTCTGAAAGGAATTCAGAGCATACACCATGGTAATCCTTCAATTCTAGATACTTGCTACATTTCCTTCAAGGAGACTAAATGTGCAACGTTTCCAGACCAGCAGCGAATAAATGGGATGGATTATTGCAAAGTCACTTGTTTTTTATGCTTTTAATATAAATTCAAGGATCCAGGATAAGGGTTTGGAATAGGAGATAACTGTTTCAAAAATGAAAAAGGCCAAATGTTTTGCAATACCAATCACTTTTTCTACAATTGGAAAAATGTCGTTTCGTAAGGTCAATGTAAAATTTATTATATAGCCAAGAGAATTTACACTATTTCGCGCCAGTATGCGGTTCATAAGTCAGCTTCAAACCTATCAAACTTAGTTTTTCCAGAATAGACGTAAATAAATCTAGACATGAACAAACGTACGAGCAGGGTTCCCGATTTTGACGCGGCCAGGCCGGTAATTGCCGCGGGCCCTATAGCAAAATTTGGGAATGAGCTGTTAATTGAAGGATTTTTCGGAACATTAACGTTATTGAGTAAATGAAAAAGGTAATCAAATTTTGGCCCCACACACAAAAACAACAAGAGATGATTCTATTTAAAGATTGGCAACTAAAATAAATATAGCAAAGTAATCAAAATTTTTCCAATAAAAGTTGTAGTTTTTATAATTTTAAGAGCAAAAAAACTTAATTTCGGGAAAGCTGTCAATTCATTGATTTCAATTTGGCAACCCTGCGTGTGAGCCAGATTTACAAAAGTGCAATTAATATGGCTGAATATGTGAGCCCACTTCAATCCGAATTCAAACTGTGCTAACTTGAATATCAGCGAAATAAAAATATATTTTCAATTTTAGAAATTATAGGATATTTTTATTTTTATGTTTTGGTTTTCAATAAAAAGTAATTCGATTCATAATTTGGAAATAAAAGTCATGAGATATTTAGCACCTGTTGGTTACTAACAATAATGCGCCCATTTTTTCCAAAATGTTCTAGGAAAGTGGATATTTTGTTTAAAACAGTAACAGTTTAAGTTTTAAACTTATGTTCGATAATATTGAGCATATTTTCTACAGGCTGAAATATTTTAAAAATATTCATTAACGATAAAGAAACTATTCTAGTAACTAGTATGTCCATAATACAAATTGGAGTGTTGTTGATTGGGCCCAATACTAAGGTTAACCTTGTAGTGAAAATAGCTGTTGATTTAAGCTATTAAATAAGAAACATAAATGCTCTACTTGCGCAGAGATCATGGAATTTCTACTTATATATAAGCTACTCCTGAATTGCGCTGGTTTCATGACTTTAAAAACATTGATTATTCATCATTATTCAATGATGCTCCATTAATTCCTTGGGATGAATGTTCGAACCTTTAAAGTGGAAAATCCTGTCTGCCCATGGTATACCTCACGCGTAAAACAAGCGTTGAAATACCGCTCCAAATGCTATGCTGCATGAAAACGTAACCAATCTGAGCAAAACTATGCAAAATTTAAAAGGGCTAGAAATGATGCCATTACCATAACACGTGAATCAAAAACGCTTTTCTGCTTTAAGCAATTAGATGCATCTTTGTCTCCTAAGCGGTTATAGAATAATTTAAATAAACTTAATGTCTGTTGTAATAAAAACCAGATTTGTAATGTTGATTCAAATGCTTTAAATAGTTATTTCAGTCAAACGAATGTGAACATACATCCGATGGATCCTGATCCTCCTTCAGTCAGTCTCCCTGACACGTGCAAATTCCACTTTTCACCGGTAACTGAAATGGATGTATACATCAAGGTACGGCAAATTAGATCCAATGCAGTGGGTGAAGATGGACTGCCAATAAAGTTCATAAAAATTATTTTACCATACATTGTGAGGCCACTAACACACATAATAAACCATTGTTTCACTACATCGACTTTTCCCAACCTCTGGAAACTTGCCACTGTAACACCTGTACCCAAAAATAAAAATGCATCTACTCCTGAGGATTTTAGACCCATTAGTGTACTTCCTGCTTTATCGAAAGTGTGTGAGAGCTTAATTGCTGAAAAAATTACTCAGTACCTTAATGATAAAAATCTTTTACACCCAATTCAATCTGGTTTCCGCAAGGGACATAGTTGCGCGACCGCAATGATGAAGGTTTTGGACGATATTCGTATCAGCTTTGATCAACATAAGATAACCCTTTTATGTCTATTAGATTTTACAAAGGCGTTTGACAGCATTAATCATAATATTTTATGAAGAAAACTGGAATCGTTTGGATTTGGAATCCCTGATATTAATCTGATTAATAGCTATCTGGCTGGCAGACTGCAAAGGGTTAAAGTAGGAAATCAATTTTTAAGTTTTTGCTCGGTAGTGTCTGGGGTACCGCAAGGTTCTATACTTGGACCATTACTTTTTACTATGTTCTTAAATGATTTATTCTTAGTCTGCAAACACTCAGAAGTGCATGCATACGCTGATGATGTACAGCTCTATATCGCACGTAGGAGTGGTCTCGTTGAAGATTTGTGCTACTGTTTAAATGAAGACCTAGAAAATATTAACACTTGGGCAAAAGTAAATCATCTTCAGCTTAATCCTACTAAATCTAAAGTTTTGCCTATTTCCAAATGTTCAGTAAATAATTCTGATATTCAACCTATATTTATTGCAAATAATAGGCTTGAACTTGTAAAAAAAGTGAAAAGCTTAGGCTTTTACTTAAATTCAAATCTTAATGCCTTTGATCATACCAATAGTGTGGTTAGCAAAATATATTATGTTTTAAGAAACCTCCGTCAGTCCTCAACTTTCACTCCTCAGGATACTAAAATGAAGCTTGTCAAACAACTAATACTACCTATAATAACTTATTCTGAAAATATATTCTACAAGCTCGACTCAATTTCACTACATAAGCTTTTGGTTGCTTTCAACTTTGCTGCACGATATGTTTATTCCCTTAAAAGGATTAATCACATTACTGAAAAACGATGTGCAATTCTTGGTTGTGATTTAGAAAATTATTTATATGCAAGAAATTGTATGTTTCTCCATAAACTTATTTTAAATCGTTCACCAGCATACTTATACAATAAACTTCAATTTAGCGTATCGACTAGGTGTACAAATTTTATTATTCCTAAATTCAATTTTTTAAATTCACCAAGGTTCTTTTTCATCAATACCATTAGAGTATGGAACACTTTGCCAGCATCGCTTAGACTAACTACAAATCAGAGCAAATTTAGAAATGAAGTAATGAACTATTATAAAACCAACTCATGATTCCTAGAACTCTCATCTAATCTATTTATTAGTATTAATTTTAATTTTAAGTATGTATTTATATTAAAAATTATTTCCTTTGCTTTTACATGTAACCAATGTTAGCACTAATGTTTAAAAATAAATTGAAAAAAATAAAAAAATTAAACAAGAGCGCTAGCATTTTTTGAATACTTTTGTATTTATGTATACAGCAGGAAAAAAATATGTTAAAATAAAAAAAATGCGCAATTTCCATAATCTTTTTACTCAAATTACGAAAAGCTCTGCAGCTCTGAAAGCAACCCTAAAGATTTTTTTTTTGATTGAGGATGTACTCGAAAAGGTGTTAGTTTTCAATTTTTAAGTGTACCAAAAAAAATGCGATATCATCTGCGTTTTATTCGCTATCCACTGCTAATTATATATCCATAACTAGTAACGGTAAATGCAATTCAAGGTAAAAAAAGTAGAAACAAAAACTGAACAATTGTAATGCTCGCATATATGCGGAAGCCATTGCACCTTTCACTTAATAGATGACTTAGTAATTACACAGGCCGACAAAAATTATACCCAGAAACCAGATTATATATTTCCGGAGGTTTTCGATGCGCTGATTTCGAATCTGGTCGCAGAATTGCTCCATCACGTCAGGTTTTTGAGATATTCTAACCTAAAAGTGCCAAAAATGACGATTTTTCTCAATTTTGAGGTTAAATAGCTCTAAGGGTTTGATTTTTGTAGGAAAACTATGAAAGGCATCTTAAAATACTAGTCTTCCTCTTTCAAATGCCGTTGAGTTTGTTTGAATATCTTTTTTTTTTCTCTGAGATATGGCATTTTTTATCTGCGTCAGTGTCTGTCTGTGTATGTCTGTCACTGTTTCTGTGTCTGTGTCTTTGTCAATCTTTGTCAAAATGCCATATCTCAGAGAAAAAAAAAAAGATATTCAAACAAACTCAACGGCATTAGAAAGAAGAAGACTAGTACTTTAAAATATCGTTCATAGTTTTCCAAGAAAAATAAAATCCTTAGAGCTATTTAACCTCAAAATTGAGAAAAATCGTCATTTTTGGCACTTTTAGGTTAGGATATCTCAAAAACCTGACGTGATGAAGCAATTCTGCGACCAGATTCGGAATCAGCGCATCGAAAACCTACGGTAATATATAGTCCGGTTTCTGGGTATGTATTTTGATCAAATTTTGTTGGCCTGTGTTATTTGCAAATATGGATCTGAGACAATTAAATATTTGGTGAGTATTGGCAACATTTTTCAAACATACTTGGACTATCGTATGAGTATGCGATTCAAGCACAGAGACGGATTTGGTAGAGATAGAGATAAAAAGACGAAGGAAATAGGTTTAGGATAGTGTGAAATAGATTTTATCCCCGCTGAAGATTAGAATTGGTGTCAGTAGTTGTTGGGTGAATTTTGTATGTTGCATGGTTAACTTCAGCACAATAATGCTAAGAGTCCCCAAGAGTTGACTAAACCTTAAAAAATTTTACACACTAAGTTAAGATACCAGTTATCAATTTCGTCAGGGAGATCCGCAAAGTTTTGTTTTTCCTTTCGCCTTAAACGTACATATTGATTTTGAGAGCTTTAAAGTTAGGTAGTCAACTCCGTGCATAATAGTTTTGGGTAAAAATAAGTGTTATTATATAGTAAGTTCCTAAAATACCATTTCTTCATAAAATAATGACTTGTACACTGGCAACCTATTACGATGATAAATTATTCAATGAAAAATATACTGCTAAATTCATTTAATTTCATCGAATGTATCAAGGCCAAACGAAAAAAATAAAAAACATCTGAAATTGGAAATTTAAATCTAATGCTGTCCATTAACTGCCGACTGCATTCAACTCGTTGTCGCATCCAGTTGAACCAACCCAGCTGTCTGTTGCGCTGACATCGTATCGCATTGTCTGATGCCACTCAGTTATGCAGCTGCTTCATTGTTTGCAGATATGGAAACGGAGAGAAAATCAACAGACAAACGAAATAAAAATATTTGAAAATAGCAAGAAAACAAAGAAAAAGGACATAACATGAACGCTTGCTGCCTTACTTCCTTTGTTGTTGCGACTGTGTGCTTATGTGGCTTCAACTTCAAACCAACATTTTCATATTGAAATTGAGAGTAACTCAAGTCAATGTCAACTTCAACTTCAACTAAAGTCAAAAATTCTCCAAGCACAGACGGCATTTTTTGTATACATATTTTTATTTTGTTGTTGTTTTTGGCTTTGTTGTAGTAGTCCTTTTAGATATTTATGAAATTCATAAATAAAAAGCTTCACAAACTTACAAAGTGGGGACAACAGTTGTTGAATGAAATAAGCGGAGTAATATTGGTGGTAAGGTCAAAGGATATGAAAGCAAAAGAAAAATTTGAAGGGCAGAAGAGTAATACACACTGGCGGGGTTGATAATCCCAAGAGATCTGTAATCTGTTTTTATTAATTTTAAAAAGTTTTCAACAAAAACAATGACGAAAAGCAGACAAAACAAATCACTTTGCCTTGCAGTATGCAGATAGGACACTCGACGAATTCTGCTTTTCATTCATTCTGAGTCTTGTTAAAGTTGAATGACTTTAAAAACTTTGAAATAATTTGACAACTTCGTAGGAAAAATTTGCATAGCAAAAATTGCTTAAAGTCAAAAAAAAAAAATATAATTAAAAAAATCATTCAATATATGAGAAAATGTTAAAACCTACAAAATTTATTCGATAATACTCGAATTAATATTCCAAATTATTTAAAAAAAAAAAACGGTTGCAAAAGTTATCAGTAATTTGGATATATTTTACTTTGTAAATTTTTGTTTTGCCGTTCTTATTTTCAAGTTATGCATCATTTTTAAAGAAATCGCCCGAAAATTGGAAAAAATTCTAAGAAAGTTTGAATAATCAGCTATTGCCGAAAAGCTTTGGACATGAAAAACAAATTTTTTTTGTCTCGAACGAGACCGAGAGAATAAAATTTGAACTGATTTTTTAAGTTCAAAATTTTTAGAACATTCAGGAGTACCATTTCTGAAAATTTCATCCATTTTTTTCACCCTATTTCATTTTACAAGTATTTGAAGTTTGTGTATACAGTGGAATATTTATGGAAGAAATGTAACGGAATATTCAAATTTTCTCGTTCTCATTCATTTCAATTTACATTACAAATCATAAATTTTAGCTTTAAGTGCTTGTAAAATCAAATAGGGTGAAAAAACATGGATAAAATTTTCAGAGATGGTACTCCTATATATTTTGAAAATTTTGTACCTATAAAAGCTAAAATCGTTGATGGAGTATTTGGGAAAGTGATGTTTTCTTGGAAGGTCAATTTTTTATCTTTTACTACATAGAAACCGTTCAGGCCTTCATTTATTCAGATTTGCAGTTTTTTTGTCATCTAATAGTACACAACTACCTAAAAATAATATAAAAGCTAATTTGGATTGTGCTGGTTTGTTTATATTCATCAACAAATTTTTTTGTTTTACTTACGAGCTGTTCTGAACACAATTTAAAACTTTTTTTTTCAAGCATAAATATTAGTCAAAAAAAATTTAACGAATTTTTTTATATCTTCTACATGACAGACCAATCACTGAAAAAAGTTTCAGCCTATTTAAAAAACATGAGGGTAATGATAGGCCCATTATAGATGGAATGACACTTATGCATTTTGAAATATTTCCCGGGATCCGAATTTTGAAGCTCCAAGTTGTGCTTGTATTCGAAGTATAGCAAAAAAATTACAGTTCGGCCAATAACGGACACTTCAACATGTACCTGTGGTTACTAGTTTAGTTATTTTAATCCTTTTCTATCATAAGGCTAGCAGACCCCCACAAACGTTTTTCTAACCTCTCTTGTATGTACTCCAAACAGTAAAATGTATTACGCTTTTTCTTAAATATCTCGACTCCAACGCCATCTATCAGGTCCAAAAAATGTATAAACCTTCTCGAGCAAACATTTTCAAAAACTCCTGATGGTTTATTACAGTCTGAGCTTGCATGGAAGGTGGCACACCCATTTTGATAAGACTCGTTCGTTTGCGTTTGGTTGCATTGCCTTAAGGCATACTACTAATTTCAAGCTTGTTTTTTTAACATTTTTTTTTAATTTAATATTTCTATCAATTTTGCATCGACCCTTTTTAAAACAAATCTTTCCATCGATTCTTCCTTTTTAAAAGTCTTGTGTTTAATTTTTATATTAGATTCTTTCCAGTTTCATTCGATTTGGCCTACACCCATGTAATACTCATATTACTTCCAAGTAAATTTTTTTAAATTTAAACCTAAATGCCCCACTGTGCTCTATGGCTAGCTTAAAGTTAAGAACCAAATTGTGACTTATGAGTATTACAAATCATAAACAAAAAAGAGTGGCAGCAGCACAGATAGAACACCTCAACTGTGGTTCCAGCGTACATTGAACTTCTGGCAACAGCAAACGTCAAGTGCAAGGATATGTTTACAGATTTGTTGACATTTGCCATTTTAAAGTGTAGAAAAATCTTAGATATAAAAAATTTAAATTTAAATGAGGAGAATATTTAATATAAACCCAAACATAATGAGCCTTAATTTTAATGACGTTGACCTCTTGACGACTTAACATAAAAGTTTTCTTTTCGCACTCTCTTCTACATTTAAATGAAAACTTTCGCTTTGTTTTTGTTTCATTTCCATTTTATTCCCAATGCGATGGCACTTATAATTTATACATTTACACTTTGTTGTTTGTTTATCGCTTTAGACTGGATCTGTTCTTTCTTCTGTTCCCAGTATTCGTATTTTTTTTACATTTCAAGTTCAGGGTTTGTTTTGTTGTGGGTAGTTTTTTCTATAACATAATTTTTTTATCTCAAAAATTACCATAATTTTTTTTTGCTTTTATTTTCATAATTTGTGATAAACTTGAGATGTGCTCAATGGTGTTTGTCAGCCTTCCCCAATGCGATTCATGTCAATTGGTCATTCATGTTTTTACTTCATTCATGCGAAATGTATTATATTGAGATATGAAATTTTCCAGGAAACTTCTTAATTTATTTAAGAGAAGTTTTGTAATTTTATTAATTGTGTAATTATTTCGTGGAATTATTTGAGCTTATGAAATTCAGTTTACATTATTGAGTGGGCTTTAGATGAATGCCTATCTCGAATCCTTTAACATTTATTGCAATTAGGATCATGAAAATTTCTGATCAGAACAACGCAGATATAGTTTATTCATGACTTTGAGTCAAATCCACTGATATTCACGTTATATTTATTTTTCTACAGTTCTCTATTTAACATTCCATCATTATGTTATATCTCTTTTTCTGCCTTTTTCATCCGTAGCTCTTTAATTTTTGATACTTATGGGCAATGCTGCCACTTCACAATATTATCTTATACCAAATTGTATCAAGAAAAGTACCAAAAAGGAAGAAAATGTTCCAACATTTCCAACGCTTTTATTAGTACATATCGTCACCTGAGTATGTTAAGTGACGATATGTTTTATATGTAACTTACGTACAAAGAAAAGGTTATAGATATTCGAGTGTATTTGTTTATATATCATACTGTTCAAACTAGGTTTTAGGAAATATTAGTTTTTCCCATGCCAAACTAGTTCATGCCAAGAGTGTTAGGATGAAACAGTTTAGTCTTATATGAACAAGAGCAATAATTTAATTGAACGGCCTCACTCCAGATTATTGCGAAATTTTAGTATGTTTGAGTAACTCTAACGGCGATCTAACTAGGCTTATGAAAATAGTCCTAGAAGCAAATGGATCTAAAAACTCTCTCAAATTCTGAAAGTTTGCTTTCGAGATAATGCGTTCTAGATAACTGTCGAATAAGAATTTTTCATAAAAATAGACACCAAGGATCTAAATATGACTTACTTTATTATTATCACTATTATTATGATTGTAGTCAAAATAATTGAAATATTTTTTAGTGAAAATGAAGGAGTTTTGCATTTAGTAAAATTCGAATTAAAGAATAAATATCATTATTGAGCTTTACGCAATCATTAGGAATATTAATTTTATGAAATGTTTTTAAGTCATCTGCGTAAAAGAATCAGATTCAAATATGCGTGTAATGCCATTAATAAAAAAATTAAAAAGTTGAGGACTCAAGTCCTCGCTATTTCGCTATTATTGGATTTGAGTAATAGTCATCAATCTGAAAAATTTATTTTCGGTTCGTTATATATGATTCTATCCATTTTATAAGCTGGACCATGCAATCAAAAGCCTTAAAACAACCGGCTTACAAAACATCAATTTCCGTTCCTTTCGAAATTGCATTAATGCAAAAGTTTGGAAAGATAATTAAATTAGTTGTAGTGGAACTTTTACTATAGAAACCGTGCCGATATGACCGCGTATTTCAGGAAATAAAAGCTTATGGAGAATTTCACTATGTATTTTAGGTATAATCGAGAACTTAATAATAGAAACTCAGCACTATTAGTACAATCAAGGTTAGTGAGTGTTTCTAGAACTACTGTGTCTGATATTTCAAATTTTCCCATGCTGAAATATTGCAGCAAGTCAGAAAAATGGCTGATATTTATCAGTGAATTTATTATAAGATTTAAACAAAGATTCCAAAACATCAGCAAATATATCATAAATTTCTTTCGAACTAGTCGCAATCTTATCCCGTAACTCCATTGATTTGGGGAAAGCAGATGATTTTCCCTTAAAATTTAAAAATAGCCAAAATGATTTGGGGTTTAACTTAATACCACTTTCAATAGTTGCATTACATTTTTTGTACAAGAAGCATAAGAGAAATTCAAATTCACGTCTACACAGGTCAAAAATTATTTTGTCAGAAACCCGTCCTTTTGAATTTTAAATGCGCTTTGTTCCTCAAACTTTTAGGGTTAATTATATTTTTATGATACCAGGGATATTTATACTCAAGTTCTTTTTTTTATTTAAGTAAAGTCCTTCATTTATTATTTGCCTAAGCTTTGATACATATTAAAAACATCTTTAGAACCAAATATCACATTTCAATTAATTGACTCGAAATAGCCATTGAGAGCGGTATAATTTGCCTTGTTGAAATCAAAGGTTTGGTTATTGATTGTCCAAATCACAACTAAGTGCATTATACCAAAGTATGACTCAGATTACAGATTCAAAAAAATAAAAAAAACTATTCTTCACCGCTTCTAAAAAAAAATTAATCAATAGGTCAAGGCATAAGTCGCATAGTGTATTTAGACTTATGTCGATCGTTTTTTTTTGTTTTTTCAGATGACTTTTTAAAGGTATATTTTAGGTCATTATCAATAAGAAAGAGTTTCAAACAAAACTGCATGATTTCTTTTTTCCATAATGTTTTCGAAGCCTCAATTTAGCAGAAAGTGGTGGTGCATCTAGACTTTTGTCGCTCACTCTAACTATACATAGGTTCTCTTAGGTTCAACGCTATAATTTAAATCAAAGTAAAAGTTATTGTGCTCCAAAACAGATGTACTCTTCGCTGAAATGGAAGATTTTAAGACCCCTATTGTTGAGAAATATAGCTATCGCTGAAAAAATAACGATGAAAAAATCTAAAAACTGGACTTCGTTTCTTTATAAAGCATTAAAGTGTATTTGGAATTAAAACTGACGTTATTTTCTATGTCTACAAAATAATTTTGTTGGTGTAAGAGCAAAATTTTTTTTCATGCAACAAATTCTTTTAAAATTCGCACTCTGTAGCTTAATCTCATCTAATTAGCTCTTGGAAACTCAACTTATCAATTCGATTAAATTCAAGCGCCTCATATATCAAAAATAAAAAATCTCGACTTAATTTGCAAAAGTTCAAATTTTTTTTGCACGCTCCTAGCAAAACGATAAAATGATATTTTTAATTTATAAAATTGATGTTTTATCATAAATTGTAGAATAGTTCACGGTACTCTTCCGTTTCACGTAAGGGCGTGTCAAAACGCGCGACCACAGATAATTGAAAATTCAAAGATATTGATAAGAACAAGATATGCGCATTAGAAAACTAGAAACGCTCTTAATTTGCGATAAGAGATGTAAGTTTTGAAGGTCAAGCGTTGGTCCACTGTGGATGCTATAAAAGGCGATACAAGTCGATAAAACTTTTACAGTTTGCGTTCGCGCTCGTGGTACGCCTTATTACGTTACAGATTTCGCGTTGGATCTTAAGTGTTGTGTGCTGAAGTGAAAGTGTTGTGTAGAAAAAAGGACCCAGCAGCAATAAAAGGATATCATTTCTGCTGTGCGTGCAAGGACTTACAAGGATTTACTAAATATCTTAACAATATTGTGGGATAAAAATCTTACAAAAGAATACAGTGCAAAGGATAATGTATTGTGTTTACTGTTGAGTAATTATTTGTGGATTGTTTAATTTTCGAAGGATTTTCCACAAGATACCGCATATTTAGCTGTAATGGCTAAGCGGTATATAGTGTTTTCAGCAGCAGCTGTGTTTTTGCTTCTGTGCAATAATTTACTTATTGCAACTGCTGTTGAAGCGAATTCCTCGAATGATGGTGTTAAGCAAGTGACAAATGGAAAAAGGATATCTATACATAGTTTTTAGTTTTCTTTAATCAAATGTATTGTCTCAATTTTTCGCGATCTCCTAAATATCTGAAAATTAATTCGCCAATAATTAAATTAAATTAAAGACAAAAAATACAGTTGAGTGGAAAAAAATATTATAAAATAAATTAAATTCTGAGTCAATTCAAAAGTGAAATATTATTTAGGCACAACATTTTAATGAAAAATTCTGGTGAAAAATGTTTTTCACTAAAAAGTGCAGCTTTTACAAAAAATGTCGGAAATTGATGAATGGCAGAAAAATGAACTGTAAAAGTTGAAAAATCTTCGAATAATAAAGATGTACATATGTAAAAAAAGTTGAAAAATATTGAAAAAGTGGATAAAAATTTAATAATTCTAGATAAATCGCACAAGTCGAAAAAATGTTGGAAAGCTTGAAAATAAATCGAAATATATTGAAAAAGTTGAAAAAATTCCAAAAAATTTAAGGTCAAAAATTATTTTGGAGTTAAATATTTGGAAAGTTCAAAAATATTGCAAAAGTTGAAAAAAATTCATAAAAGCTTAGAGTCAAAAAATTTTGAAAGAGTTGGATAATTATTGAAAAAATTTTCAAAAATTTTAAAGAGAAATATTTTTAAAATGTTGCAAAATTCGAATAATCTAAAATAAGAGTTTATTTTGTAAATTTTCTTGATTTTTTTTATTTTTATTTTGCCTATATATCAGCTTGAGGCTTACAAATATTTGACCCGAAATTTGAGCTTCCAAGCTTGTGTTCCTAGGAGGTTGAAATTTTGGGATAATTTTCTTCAAACCCAAATCTATAAGATAGCCTATGGGAGCGCAAAAAAAAATCTCTTTCGTGTGCATTTGGACCGCATTTTTAGCCACACGAAAAATGTGTACGCAGTTTCACAACAGTGGGTGGCACCTCCCATATACCGCTTTATCTTGACATCTGAGGCAGACTTTTCTAGGTTTTAATGAAACATTTTTTTCGAAAAATTTCAACGAAATCGGACACAAACTCTGTTCGCACTGCTTATAGCTTTGAGCTAGGAAACTCAAGTATTGGGACAATTATTTTTAGGCCTCAAACCAAAACAAAGGCAAAAATTAAAAAATTAAACGAATCTAACGCATTTTCAAAATAAACACCCACATCATAATAGAATACAAACACAATTGTGTCAGAATCCTGTGCTCTGAGTTTGATATTCTTGTGATTGCTTGCGCGATGTGTGATGAATTGTAAAAAGTGATTTTTGAGTTCAAAAGAAAAAGTTTACATTTCAAAATTATGTAAAATTTTTTTGGGATTTGATTTTAATAATCCTTACAAATTGGTTTGAGTTTTTTTTGCCGGATGTGTCCTCGATTTCGATACTAAAAAAGGGTGAATCTTTCTTTGGTAATGAATTTTGGAAACGTTGAGAAGAAAAAGCAGGTTAGAAGTTGCGCGATTTTTCAAATATTGAAAACTGAGAGACGTTTTTCGAATCACTTTTGGGTACGTGTGGTAATGAATAAAATTCAATTACAAGAAAGTTTTAATCAAACGGCTTCAATTTAAATTTTTTAAGCGTCTTCGATTTGTCTCTTGGTCATCTGGTAACCTGCTTTAGGGCTAACACCAAGTCTAGGAATAGATTCAGGCAAGAAAGAAAAACTATTTTTTTTTTTTCAGGAAAAAGCAAAAAATTTAGTTTTTCCGAAATTTTAATACGAAAAATATGTGTCAGTATGTGCGCAATATGTGTTATTTTTATTGCGCGAACAAAACTATCTCTAATGAGTAATTTATGCAAAAAGTAGGCTCAAAAGGGCTTAGAAAATGTTCATTCTTTAGCTCGATGCACTCTTATTTTCTACTTTCGTCTCTCGTTAGCACTGGACTCCAAAACTTTTCTATTCAAATTAACAACTTTAGGTATTAAGACGAGATGTAGGCAGACCCATTTTATTATCATAGATAGTTATATCAAATATATTCGTGAACATTTACAGCAAAATCACATCAACCTGAAAATAATTTTAGTTATATACATGGCATTCCACTCCAAATCAATTTGCCCAATTTGCTGAAAGTAAAGATATAAATTTTTGGAAAATGCGTATTTTTTTAAGTCGTCGGCCAAATTGGATATTTTGTCTGTTCTAAATTTTCGTTTTCCTAAAACTAAATCGTAATTTTTATCAATGTAAAAATGTTTAAAAAAAAAAAATTTGCGAAAATTTAACATCGAATTTTAATTATCCTTGTGAAAATAAATAATAACTATATATTGTCAGATATTTTTCAAAACGGTTATCTAAAAACATGTTCATTGAAATTCGCTTGCACCTTATCAGAATAAACTTATAAATTGGCAAATAAATAACAGTTTTATATATAGAAAATTTTGAAGAAAATTGATAATTTGAGGCGAGTGTGAAGTTTTGAGTTGGGGGAGGTTGAAGCCACGTTGATTTCCGCCACGCTGTGAATGGTAGGAATTTTATGAGACTGTTAAATCTGTCCATTGACTGGAGCTCACCTTTTCACCCGAAAGTTTTCTTTCTCATTTGTGTTTTTGGTATTTTGAGGCCCGTTCTGCAGCCAACTCAAGGTTGCTCAAAAAATTTTTTGGGGCATTGGCTTTCTACACAAAAAATAAATTTTTGATAAACATTCAGTTTGTCGATGGCGATCTGGCCATCAGCTTGCGGAATTCGGCTTTTGTTATTGAATTCCGATATATTTATGCAGAGTTTGAATGTTTCATTTAATTTTTTGTGATTTAATGAAAATAAATAATAAAATACCATTATTTGACATGGCTCAGAATTCCCCACCAAAATCAATCTTAAATGTCACTTATTTGAGGGGCCATAACGTTTATTAATTTTATGATGGAAATCACTGCATAATCGTCGAAAATGAATTAAAATTTTTTTTTGATTTAAAGTAATCGGTTTTCTATTTTCATCGATCAAAAATAATTATTATTTGGGATTTATACTTTTTCGATTCAAGGCAATCGTTATTTCGGATTTTTAATTTTTCGATCGTTACTTAGAAGTTTTATTTTTTTAGATAAAAATAATCGCTATTTTGGATTTTATATTTTTTCGACCAAAAGTGATCGTTATATTAGATTTTGTTTTTCGAACAAAAATAATTGTTTTTTTTTTGTTTCTATTCATTTCCTCCAAAAGTAATCCTAATTTTGGATTTCTGTTTTTTTTTCGACCAGAAACCATCGCTATCGATCAAAGTACGATTTGACATCGAACTTCCCATACATAAAGGATACGCCTTCTCAATCTGGTCAATGGGTATAGTGAATAACTGTAATAACTCTTAACAGATTTAGAAAAGTTGGAAAATAATATCGGTTAAGTTGACGCCGTATTGGCCAGATTGCGAGCTCTTTTTTCTGGCATTTTTCAATGTAATGACCTACCGTCTTGAGAATATTGTCTTTGACTACATCGATGGCTTATGGCTACTTGGTGTAACTTTTACTCTCAAAAATCGCCAAAAAAATAATTCCGGTGAAGCCAAATCCGGAGATCGTGGTGGCCAGTTAATATCGTCCACAATATTGTCGATTACTTTAAATGAAAATCGCGTTCTTAATTAAAATCCTTTTTTTGCTAAAAACTTTGTTTTTTCAGTTTAGTTTTTTAAAATATTTTGAATACACCAAGCACATCGAATCCCAGTATTTTTCCGCAAACTCTTAATATGTCGGTTTCGGTAAAGGGTAACTTAATATTCTTTAAGTTTTCAAAAAGCAATACTCATGAAATCTAAAATTTAATGATGTTCAATCAACATATTAAACAATCTTTCAAAAATAATATGGAATTCTCAAACAGATAGTAGCTACTGCAGCTATTAGGCTTAGCTATTTAGTAAGTATTTATGTCTAGTGCAAATTAATTTTTTTTCACATTTTAGCAATACAACGCAAATGCTTCACGATTTACTATCGTTTTCGCGTCTAGAGGTGCCACCCTTAGGAAATTGCGGTGCATATCAGTTGCCTCTGAATGTTGAATTTAGATGTAAAAACACTCAATGTTTACTCAGCTGTTATGGAACAACCAGGTTCCCAGATGGTAAAATTTTCATAGGAATAGATTGCATGAGTGGCCAATGGATTATTCGTGATACGAAGTATATTACCGTGCCACCATGTCAAGGTGGGTATTTATATATATATAAACATGTGAAAAAATTTCGGCTTAGGCTAATATGTGCATACGTGTAGTCCATGACTATATTCAACTGATGGCAATGAAACAAAAATTCCTAAAACTTTGTAATAACCACACTCAACTTAGGAATAAAAAGAAACTGTCATGTCATTTTTAATTTAATATGTTTTTAATTTAATATTTTTTTAATCTTAACAAATCTAAAAATGTTTTGGTTCAGTCCATAATAATATAATGACCCCACGGTAGCGCTTCATATGTACTCGAGACTAAAAGTCGCTTATCATTGTGAGGACTTAGACCTTTGTTTGAGTGATGGTGCTAACCCCATGTTTCCATTATTGAATTAAATTTTATTGAATTGAACTATGTTTCTTCTCACACCGTTTGATTTTTCGGTAGCATCTTCACCCTCTACAAGGATCGAGAATATTTCAGAACGAATACCTGCAAATTCAGTCTTAATTTTACCATTATTCTCATAATTCATCCTAGCCAATACTTTTGCCAATACTTTTTTGATTATAGCTTTAGGCATGTTAAAAGGATTCATAGGATATTTATGACAATCACGTTTGATAAATGCATATAAATCGTGCTTAGTAATCTCATAAATAAGCGAATCAGTGCCAGTATAACAAACTGAGTAACAATCATGACCAAATTCGGGGATCATATGACCATAATGGAAATCGTATATGATTGTTTTGGCTAAGTCAAGGATTACCATTCCGAAATAAATCGAATTATTGAGTAATATTTCTGTTTTATTAAGCTCAACAGCTATCACATCCTCAATGAAAATAGTTCAAGCTTCAAATTCAGGTATAGCAATCAAAGCTTCAGCACCATAACAACCTAACGACTTTAATGTTCAAAATCATTTTCAGCTGCTGTCCTGAAATCAGTGATCGTATCAATATATCACTTGAGCCAAGCAGATTGCATGCATGCAAGAATTCTATGAATTTCATTTAATTTTAGACCATATTTTAAGACCTGCTGATGATGCATCCATCATGCCTTCTTTTATTTTTCAAAGTGGCTAGCAATGTTTTCTGCTTAGACCCTGGTGGTGTAACATTTTCAGAACAACATGGAAGATCTTTATGCTGATCGTGAAGATCATTTCGGTAATTTAAGTCTACTTCAAGATGTAGCCAATATCTGAATCATCAGCCACATCCTCAATTCTGAAATTTTGTAAGTCTTCTACCCAATTAAAGCCACTGTGATGGAGATATTAAGATATTACCCAATCATATTAGCTACTGTATGTATTATTGGGTTGCATAATAATCAGTCATGTGTTTGTTGTTGGCCTTAGTATGCCACTTCCTGCGTTGACTTCCGCCAATACCTCGCTCCACAAACATGAGCACATCAACAACAGTTAACAGCTCATTGGTATGTTTAAGCATAGCATCCCAAGTACCAAATTTTGAATTGAGTATGAAGTTAACTTTGCCAACTTAACGAAGGGTTTTTTGAACTGTGCATTTCATATTAAGAATACTGCGTTTCTATTATAAAATAATAAGATCTAACAGTAGTATTTGTAATTAAAATAGTTTTAATAATATACCGACAATAGTTATTAATATTATATATATTTAGTGTTAGTGTATTTAATGCATTTTTTAATTTTAGCCGTTTGTTCACCACCCTGTCAAAATAATGGTATATGCATGGCTGCTGACGTCTGCAGGTGTTTGAAAGGCTATTCGGGTCCACAGTGTCAAAATAGGAAATCTAGTTGCGCGTCTAAACCACCATTACCGAATAACTCCAAAGCGAGCTGTATAAACAAGTAAGTAACAAAAGATATAGCCGGCTTAGTATTATTTACAAGGGTGGGCCGAAAATTGTATCATAAAAATGCGTCAAAAACTTTCAGTCTGTTTCCAACCCGAAATTAAAACTTTACCAATTTTAGTCCGAAAGATGTTGGTTTGTAATTGATCTCACATTCAGTTCATTCTCAACTTCACTGCCAAAATGAATATTGCGGAAAAACTTTAACTGAAACACTATATCCAAATGATTCTTCAACTACATGTTTCAGTGCCAACAAATGCTGTCATATTTTGATTCTAAAGCTCAATATGTGAGCATTGTGACTGACAGTAAGTCAAAATATTGTTGGGCGTCTAAGAAACGGTTTACTTAATATGATTTGCTTCAAAACTAAGGCTTGCTTCTGAAGCACACTATACCAAAATGCTTGTATCTGAATTAGGGTTTGAGTTAAAGTGAAGTTTGTTCTGATAAGCAAATTCAATGAACCTCTCAACAGCAAGTCAACTTGAAATCTTCTAAATAGGTTTGTTTTTAAAAGAAATTTAACGATACACTTCAAATGCGGCAAAGCTATTTATTCTTCAACCTAAAAGTAAGATGTTTCAAATAATTTGTTTGTCTTCGTGCATAGCATATGTAACGTTGAGTGCATGCGTGGTTTTAAATTTCCTGATGGGAGTAGTACAACAAATATTGAATGCCGAGAAGGCCAATGGATATATACCAAATCTGGATCAGTGAAACCACCAGATTGTGTTCGTGAGTATTAATTATAATAAAAATTAAATATTTCTATTGAAATTCAAAAGCGCCCTTCCCTTAACAGCCATTTGCTACCCACCCTGTGCTAATGGCGGCCAATGCATTTCCTTTAATGTCTGTCAGTGCTCAAAAAGATATCGCGGTCATCACTGTCAATACAGTAAGTTTTGCTAAAAACCAACTGAATTTCAAAAATGTTCAACTGTGTATTTATTACGTTTCCGCAGATATCGCAGCGTGCAATATCACAAAATCTGGTTTTAATGGCAATTACAAATGCGCCTATGGCAGCGACGAGGTAAAGTGTGTGTTAAGTTGTCCAAAAGTACCTGGCTTAAGAGCCGTGGGCTCATTATATACAGAATATATGTGCAGATATGAATCTGGTTATTTCTACCCATTACCGTTGCCGAGGTGTATCTATCGTAAGTGCTTGCTTCCAGTGGGACAATATAACTTTTACTTTTTGTAAACATAATCTTTCGCTTATTGCAGCACCTGAGAACAGAAGTTAACGTCACGTATGTGGAGAAGTATTTGGCAATAATTTCTACATACAAAGAATATATGCAAAGAGGTGTAAGTACTTTATTTCGATCGGGTAAAATAGTTTCGAAGTTGACTTAAAAAAATTAAGGGGGTGGCTGGTGGTAGAGGAAAGGTGTAGATTTAAGGAAAGAGGAAGTGATAATTGAAAGGGACAAATAAAGAGCAAAAGCAAAAAAATTAGAGGTACAGAAATAAAAATAAATAAAGAGGAAATTTTATTTAATAAAGAAGAAAAGTCGCTTCTGAAATAAAGCTAAGCAATGTCTATAAATATCGACCTTTTTGCGCGAAATTATCGTATGTGGAACTTTTCGAAAATGACTTTTTGATGGAAATTTGTTCTACATCCCACAACGCATCACTTGGTAAAAGATTGTGACTGAAATCACAATAGTTAACCCAAAAACTCGATGTATATCTCATCGTATATACAAATATAGAATAGTTGCTGTTATATTAACTATTTTTTTTAAATTAATAGTAGAGTAAGAAGCGGATTGCTCGCTTTATGTAGCCCTTTCGTAGCATGTCTCTATTCGCCTTACCGCTACAAGCAGATAAGCAGTTTTTTGTTGTCTACGGAAAAACTGAAAAAATTATTGATAATACAATCAATTCCAAAAATTAAAATTACACATTTACATCTCGGTCATACAATGATGACAGTTGATTCTGTGCATAGCACAATTGAATCTTTTGTACGAAATCGTAGCAGTGTATGGCTCACAATTATTCGAAATGCACGAACCAACCCATCGGCTTACGACTGCATACAAATGGGCCACTCCAAGTTTAAGAACTTGAAGATATTTGCAGATTTTTTACTACCAACTCAAATTAAACTAAACTCAAATAAACTTCGCATAACTTCACTCCAAAAAAAAAAAATAAAGTCAATTCAACTCATTTATGGATATTCTGAAAATTCCACTTAAAAATCTATGAAGAACTTCATTTTTCTTATGGTGTTGTAACATCTTTATGATGTAGATTTAATTTAAAATAAATATTTTTTTTTATTTTTTATGTAATTTATTTTACATGTTAATGAGTGAAACAATCTTAGCTTTGAATGGTAAGTAAATTATAAATTTCAGAATAATCTTTGCAAATTAGCCAAGACTTCACTTTATCAATGAAGATGTTAATATTACGAAGGCATCTAATATTGCATGGGAGTTTATAATTTGAATAAGATGCTTCTAAATAATCAACAGAGGATTATTTTTATTACCATGGGCACCACCCCAACATACAAGTCCATATTCCAGTCAAGAATAAAATAAGCCATAGCCAACACACGCGTTGGATTGAGCAAAAATACTTTAAAACATATATCTGCCTTATAAATGTCAACTAGACATGTTAAAAATAAGGTCATATTCTATAATTCTTCGAGAACGCTCGAAATTCAAAAATATATTCATATACGAGTATATCCTCATATAAAAAAATACTTCCAGGGTTGCTACCAGAGCTGCAAAATTTGATTTTTTTGTAGTTTGAGTAGAAAATTGAAGAATCTAATTGATTTTTTTTAATAACTTTTTTTTCGATTATCCTTATGTTCACATAAAGAGGTATCGAAAAAAATGTTAACTTTCTTGAAGAGAGTCCAAGATCTTTACTCAAGTAGACCTTTTGTTTTTTTTTTAATTTTTTTATTTTTTTGCTTATTAGTCTTCAAATTCATAGATATCATATTACATAGATATCGTATTACATGGTATGAGATTTTACACTTAGGTATTACAGCAATTGAAATCAATAAATACAATAAATTATATAAAAATTCAATAACATTATTAAAGGAAAGATAGAGTATGAAGTAACCTTATATTATCGTAGGAATTCTATAAGGAACAATGCTAACAAACACACAGTATAACTTTTGTAAAAGTTATGTGTGTTATTATTCAAGTAAATTCCTTATGTAATCTGTATAAGATAATCTGCGTCTATTGTTGAATGACATCTTGTTTTTTTTTAATAACAATGTCTGATATAAAAATTGAGTATAATAAATAGTGCTTCACCGAGGCTGCGAGGCAACCTCGTTCAACGAAGCGAGAACGAGGTGAGACCGAGGCGAGAACGAGGCAAGGTGGAAAATTACATTTGCCTGGCTCGACCGAGGCGAGGTGAGATCACACCGGCACCTCGCCTCGTACTCGCCTCGATTCACATGCAATGTACTCCACTTGTCTTTTATGTTAAGAAGCATAGATACAGCTATAAAACTTTTATTTTGAGTGCATCTTTAGGGTGGCCCTCAAACAAAAATATTTTTTAAATATAATTTTCACGAAGACCGGTTAACCGATTCACAACGAACTCACACCACGTTGCTATCACATTAAGAAACTCAACTCAGACTACTTTTATTTAGGGTCCATTTTCGTCATATCTTTGGTCTATAGAGTCAGCAGTACTAAAATGATATATAATCGAATGAGAGTTAGAATACTACCGTTACTACTCTCTTTTGTTATTATTATATGACGAAAGATTTAATAAGGAGACCCCTACGTTTGGTAAAAAACTTTGTTGTTAATGTCCAAAACCGTTCAACCGATCGCCTGAAGATTTGGCATATGTTTATGTTTCTTATGATTTGGGGAAGGTTCGTAGCATACTTTGGTATTATCAACTACTTGACGCAGATGAATAAACTTTTTTTTTATATCTCTGTAACTATATGACGTAAATGGATAAGATTTGGAACATATAATTCTTATAGTTTGTAAAAGGTTTGTAGCTTAGCTTGATGTGAATAAAAATGGACAATGCCACGCAGTCTCATATAAGAAAAAAATTAAATTCATCGTAGCTCATCAATCATCATATATAATTCAACCCACCAAAAATAAAAACATATATTTATTATACTTCTTGAGGCGAAGCAACGCGTGCCGGCTTTGCTAGTTGAATATATCGTTGGCATACAAGCAAAATTGGCCATTTTTTTTAACAACCGAAAATAATATATCACAAATTTAAGAGGATGTAAACATAACTAAACGATTAATTAGCGCCACCCACTTATTATTTGTTTGCAGATAGTCAATTTTGCTTGAATGCCGACAATATACAGGCCTGATAGTTTTTTTCAGTTTAATAAAATCCTCGGTTCTTACCCAGGCGAGGTTTCGGCGAGGTATGTGATTGCAAGTTCTTGTTCGAGAACGATGCGAGGCGAGACTCAAATTTATAGAACGAGGCGAGGAGACCGAGAACAACTAGAACCTCGCCTCGCCTCGTCACGGGTGAAGCACTAATAATAAAGGAGATATAACGGGGCCTTGAGGAACGCCAGCAGGAATATTCCTGATCGATGATTGACTATTTCCTATTCACACAGCAAGTTTTCTGTTGGATAAACAACTTTTAATGATCTTCAAGAGATAAATAGGATACCCAAATTTATGTAGCTTAAAAATAAGGTCGTTATGCCAAACTGAATCAAAGGCTTTTTCAGAATCTAAAAGGACTATTCCTGTACTTCTACGATTTACTTGATTTCGTTGAATTATGTTGAAAACTCTTTAATTTGAAGGACGGTGGAGTGATCATTCCTAAATCCAAATTGTTCTTTCTTTAGAATGTTGTTGTCTTCCGTGTAAGATGACATTCTTTTGTATAAAGTTTTTTCAAACACTTTGGCCATTGTATTTAGCATACTAATTGGACGGTAGTTGTTAGAGATCTTGTTATCTTTGCCACTGGTACTGGTATAACCTTTGCCCGTTTAAATAATATAGGAAAATAGCCATTCCACAAAATAAAATTAAATACCTTGGCTAATACATCGAAAATAGAAGCTGGCATATTTTTCAATACAATGCTTTTGATGTTATCAAGTTCAGGTACTTTGATATTTCTTAAATTATTATTTATAACATTTATTTCTGCGGCGTTTGCTACCATATTCATTTTCAATGACTATGTCAGATTCTTCTATGCAACGCAATTGGTTTCTCACTTTCGTATCCATAGAGAGAGAGTATTTATTAATAGTTATCGTATATGAATTTTCGAAGGCATCCGCTATAGCATCCACTTTTGGCTCGGTTTTTTTAAGGACTTCATTGTTTACTGACAAATCAGCAAACCCTGCACGTTTACATTTAACAGCTTTTGAAACTTTCCAGAAGTTTTTAATTCCATTTGTTTTTGTTGTTTAATAGCTCAAATCCTTTGCTGGTTTCACTATATTCACCTTGATACACTGTTATATGAAATTTTCAATGTCACTAGACGATGATCGCTTGAAAAAATAAATGAAAAAAATTAAACATATTTTTTTGGTCCAAAAACTAGTGCATTTATTACCATAAAAAATTTAAAAAAATTAATTTGTGTAATTGTTTTCTCGTTTGTTTTCAAATTATAGTGTATTAAGGTGAATGTAGTGCAAACGGCAAAGGACTTGAACTTTTACACAAGAAAAACAAAAACTCTACTTGATCATGAATTTTTTCCTTATATACATAATATACTTCCTTATGTGTTTCAATTGAAGCAAAGCCGCGAATAGCGTTGTAAAAGCTATTTTTTCCAAAACCTGCTTTTTTTTACAGATTACCGCCAAAATGACTCTAAGCAATTTAATCGCTGTCAAAATGTAATAAGAAATAAACTGACACGAACGGAATTGTGAAACGTAATTGATAAATCAATAAAAGGTTGGGAAATATTGGAAATACGTATATTAAAAAAAAAAAATAAGAGTATACCTCCAACAAACGCTCCTGAGCAGGAATGTGGAAAAACGCTTTAAGTGCACGCTACGTTACTTTTCATTTGAATTCCTGTTGAATAGATTTGTAAATGTTTATACTACTTTTACTGCAAAACAAATTAGCACATTTTATCGTTTGATGTTCCCAAAAAAATAAAATATATATATATTAAGATCCTAATTGCAAAATAACCGTTGTAAGATGGGCTCAGATTTTAAGTAATTGCAGGGACGTGTATAGACACGATGATTATATTATACTCCTTGACAAATAATAAAACTATTTTTTTAATGTTCTTAGAACGAAGTTTTGTTTTGATGTTGGATTTATGTTTTTGTTATATCATAAATATGGAATAACCATTTAAATGCCATCGTACTCTCTGCTGTGCAACGTGGAATATCCAATGAGTTTTGTATTTGAAACGATTTTCCATTTTAAACAGAAATAGAAACTAATTTATTAAGCAAATATTTCTAAACAATATTTTTTTCTTAAAATAGTTTTTCTAACCTAAATACTTCCAAAATGAATTAAAAAAAAATATCTAAAAGTTGTCTTCTACTTTTGAAACGCTTTTCACATATTGTGAACAATTTGAATATTGTCGCATACAACGTTACTCGTGGCAATGCTTCAATTCTCTAATCAAATTCCAAAAAAATTAAAATTTTGCAGCTCGAATATGAATAAGTTTCAAATTTTGAGCGTTCCTGAAAAATTCTAGATCATGAACATATTTTGAATATATTTACTGCCAACGCATAGAAGTTACGGGTGATTTTTTATGCGTTTGGTTTTTGAAAATTGAAAAGAGAACAGCAAATTTGCAACAGTGCGGGGTCAAATCGTAAGATTAATTACTCACCAAACTTGCCCTCGATAGGTCTATGGAATGGCCTTCCGTGTGGCTTCTGCCACCGTCTTGTTGAAACCATATGTCAACCAAGTCCAATTCTTCCATTTTGGGCAAAAAAAAAAGTCGGCAAGGGAGAGATGGGCATATAGAAGAGGAATTACTTTAGTCTTTTTAAGCTGCTCTGGAAAAATAGCCAGAGTCATACTTTCGTTTATTAAGTAGCAAATGATATCAGAAATATTATGTACTATTTTCTTAACGGAAGCATTATAAAAGCTATCTGCAGTACTCGAATAGGAATTTTAAAGAGAAATGCTGATTTTTTTTATCTAGATCAGATATAATTCTGCCCTTTGTATTTGATTCTGGGACTATTTAATAGGTTAGGAAACGAGTTCCGTTCTTTAGTTAAGTTAATTTTGTAGAAGCACTTCAATATAAATAATAATACTTCTGAAACTGATTATTCTTCATCACGCTCCTCTGTTTTAGGAATGGTATTTTCCAGAAAAGTCTTTTATCTTACCCAGCTGTTATCCACTATACGTTACTGGAAACATGAATGTTATAATCGATAAGACACCAAAACCAGCACTTTGCACCACTTGGGGGGGCATAAACGTAAAAACTTTTGATGGTTTGGTATACAAGTAAGTTTCAATCGTCAAATAAATCGAAGCATATTAATCAATTTATGATCACATGTGGAATTTTAGAGCACCACTGTCCTGCCCACACACTCTCATAAATGACATAAAAGATGCCACCTTTGACGTTATACTGAAGGGTTGTCCTTATGGATCTGGTTATGGATGTGCACACACTCTAAAGATTTATTGGCAATCTGTTGTTTACACCTTTGAGAATTTAAGTAAGTAACAACTTTAAATCATTACATTAAAATCTCGTTGCAACATTTTTTCTGTGCTATTTAAGATGGTACTGTTCATCTGTCAACGCCGACCAAACAACTTCCCATACCTGTGCAGGTAATGGGTATGAAAGTGATGCCGGTAGCTCAACACTTGCAAATTGATCTGGAATCAGTTGGGCTCAAAATAGACTGGGATAGACATCAGTATATTGCTGTACATGCTGCCCCGACACTTTATACCCGAACAGGCGGTCTTTGTGGTTCCTTAGATGGTGATTATCGTAATGATTTGGTATCAAAACGTGGTATTGTGGTAGAGACAGTAAAAGCTTTCGCGGATGCATGGCGCGTAGATGATAAATCAGATCTATGTACTATGGAAAATAGTGCTGAATTGGAATTCGGTTCGGAGTCTTGCGATCCTGCAAAGCGTAAGAAGGCTTTGGACATATGCGAACGCTTGTTGACTAACGAAAAGTTGCAAGATTGTATTAAGCCATTTAACTTTGAGGCTTTGTTGCATACCTGCGTTGATGACTATTGCAATTGTCCAAATCAGGATCATCCAGCGACTTGCAACTGCGATTCCATTGCAATGTTGGCAAAGGAGTGTGCATTCAAGGGCATTAAAATGACGCATGGATGGCGTAACATGGAAATATGTCGTAAGTACACGAGCTACGCAAGAGTCATATTATCATATTTTGGGCTTAAAGTATAGAAAATTTCCTTGATTTGATTTTATGTTGCTCTTTGTCGAATACAAATTTATGGATTTTCTTGCTACAGCCATAAGTTGCAGCTATGGACGTGTCTATTTACCCTGCGGCCCCGATATGGAGCCAACATGCGCCTCTGCAGTTGCACCAACAAAAAGAAAATGCAATGAGGGATGCTTTTGCCCTCAGGGCACCGTACAGTATAAAGAAGCCTGCATTACACCAAAGTTATGCCCATGTTTAATGCGTGGAAAAGAATTCAAAGCGGAGTCTACTATCAAAATCGATTGCAATAACTGGTAGATATATCCAGCAACCATCCGTCTCTCATTTTGAAAGTCTTCTGCTTCTTTCTTCAGCACAGTACGTGCAGACGTGGAATATGGAAATGCACCAATGAGAAATGTGGCGCAACTTGTGGAGCCATTGGTGATTCTCACTACAAAACTTTTGATGGAAAACGCTTTGATTTCATGGGTAAATGTTCTTATTACCTTATGAGAACACCATCTCTTTCTGTGGAAGCTGAAAATGTAGCCTGTTCAGGCGCAGGGAAGCCCTCATGCACAAAGTCAGTGACGCTGCGCTTTACATTGAACTCAAGTGTACATGCAGTACATCTTGGACAGAGACTTGTAACCAAAGTTGACGGAAAGGAGGTGCTTAAATTCCCCAGACTATTGGGCAACGACGAGGTCCTAATACGTCAAGCCAGTTCAACCCTCATGACTGTGGACTTTTCCGACGGTCTACGTATTAGGTGGGACGGTGTATCAAGTGTTTATATTGATGCACCATCTAGGTATCGTGACAACACAGCCGGCCTTTGTGGTACCTTCAATTCGAATACAGAAGATGACTTTCTTACTCCAGAAGGTGATATCGAGAAAGCAGTAGAGCTATTTGCCTATAAGTGGCGAACAAAAGATACTTGTGGACACTTAGATGATAAAAATGAAGGACCACATCCATGCACCGTGAGTCCTGACAAACGTGAAGAAGGTGAGAAATATTGCAAATGGATAATAGGTGAACAATTTCAAGATTGCCATGGGACTGTCGAACCAGAACAATATTATGAGGACTGTTTATATGATGTATGCGCTTGCAAAGATGATCCTTCCAAGTGTTTTTGTCAAATTTTGTCAGCATACGGTAATGAGTGTATGCGCCAAGGTATAAAAACAGGTTGGCGCGTGGCGGTAAAGGAATGCGGTAAGTTTAAGTGAAGATTTTAGTTGCCTACCTCCTATTTGATCCAATTTATAGCTGTCAAGTGTGCTGCTGGACAGGTATTTGATGAATGCGGTGACAGTTGTCAACGCACATGCAAAGACTTGTCCACGAAATATCCTTGCAAGAAAGAGTGCGTTGAAGGCTGTCGCTGCCCACATGGGGAGTACTTAAACGATAACGATGAATGCGTGCCGCATAAACATTGTCCATGCACCTATAATGGTGTAACATTTAAGCCAGGCTACAAGGAAGTACGATCAGGCAAAAAATTTTTAGAGTTGTGGTAAGTTAGGTACTACTGTGGTGGATTTTATAATGCATTTCATTAATGCCATGGATTTTTGAACAGCACTTGCGTTAAAGCCAATTGGGAGTGTAAGAAAGTAAAGCCAGGTGATAAGGAAAAATATCCCCCTCTTTTTGAGTTACGTGCACAGTGTGCTCATAAACCATATACGGAATTCTCCATGTGTGTACCGAAAGAACAAAAGACTTGCAGAAACAGGTACAACTATGAGGAGGATCTGGAAGATTGCGCACCTGGTTGCTCATGCATGAGCGGTTATGTTCTCGATACCTCACGGAAGCTATGTGTGCTGCCAAAAAAATGTTCATGTCTCCACGGCAGTAAGAGTTACAATGATGGTGAACATAGGAAAGATGATTGTAATGTATGGTAAGAACTGGATATATTCTAACTTTTGATTTAAGAAAATATCATGTTATTTTACTCCATAAGCAAAAATTATTCGGCTCCCATTTTTAAGTCTTCTTCTGGTTTCTTCATCACAGTACCTGCAGACGTGGAAAATGGAAATGCACCGAAGATAAATGTGGCGCAACTTGTGGAGCCATTGGTGATCCTCACTACAAAACTTTTGATGGAAAACGCTTTGATTTCATGGGTAAATGTTCTTATTACCTTATGAGAACACCATCTCTTTCTGTGGAAGCTGAAAATGTAGCCTGTTCAGGCGCAGGGAAGCCCTCATGCACAAAGTCAGTGACACTGCGCTTTACATTAAACTCAAGTGTACATGCAGTACATCTTGGACAGAAACTTGTAACCAAAGTTGACGGAAAGGAGGTGCATAAATTCCCCAGACTATTGGGCAACGACGAGGTCCTAATACGTCAAGCCAGTTCAACCCTCATGACTGTGGACTTTCCTGACGGCCTACGTATCAGATGGGACGGTGTATTTAGCGTTTATATTGATGCACCATCTAGCTATCGTGACAACACAGCCGGCCTTTGTGGTACCTTCAATTCGAATACAAAAGATGACTTTCTAACTCCACAAGGTGATGTGGAAACAGCAGTTGAGCTTTTTGCCCATAAGTGGCGTACAACAGATACTTGTGATTCTTTCGAGAATAGAACGCGAGGACTACATCCATGCAACCTGAAGCCAGAAAAACGTGAAGTGGGTGAGAAATACTGCAAATGGATAATAGGTGCACTATTTCAGGATTGCCATGGGACTGTCGAACCAGAACAATATTATGAGGACTGTCTATATGATGTATGCGCTTGCAAAGATAAGCCTTCGAAGTGTTTTTGTCCAATTTTGTCAGCATACGGTACTGAGTGTATGCGCCAGGGCGTTAGAACTGGTTGGCGCGTGGCGGTAAAGAAATGCGGTAGGCTTAAATGAACATAGTAATTGCTTACCTAATATCGGATTTCCAATTTATAGCTGTTAAGTGTGCTGCTGGACAGGTATTTGATGAATGCGGTGACAGTTGTCAACGCACATGCAAAGACTTGTCCACGAAATATCCTTGCAAGAAAGAGTGCGTTGAAGGTTGTCGCTGCCCACATGGGGAGTACTCAAACGATAACGATGAATGCGTGCCGCATAAACATTGTCCATGCACCTATAATGGTGTAACATTTAAGCCAGGCTACAAGGAAGTACGATCGGGCAAAAAATTTTTAGAGTTGTGGTAAGTTGCGTAATATTTTGGTGCATTTTGTATTGCATAGCATTAATGCCATGGATTTCTGTGCAGCACTTGCGTTAGCGCCAATTGGGAGTGTAAGAGAGCAAAGCCAGCTGATAACGAAAAACATGCCCCTTTTCTTGAGTTGCGTGCAGAGTGCGCTCATAAACCATATACGGAATTCTCTATGTGTGTGCCGAAAGAACAAAAGACTTGCAGAAATATGCACAATTTTGAGCAGGATCTAGAAGATTGCGCGCCTGGTTGCTCATGCATAAGCGGTTATGTTCTCGATACCTCTCGGAAAGTATGTGTGCTGCCAAAAAAATGTTCATGTCACCACGGCAGTAAGAGTTACAATGATGGCGAATATATCAAGGACGATTGTAATGTATGGTAAGAACTGGATGTAATCTCACTTAAGTTTTCATGATATATCATAGTTGAGACTAGTAGGCCTTTCTACTACACGTTTTGTCCGAAATAGAAAGCACCCCTTAAAAGTCAAATGCAAATTTATTGAGCCTTCGCGTTTAGTTATTAGTTTACAACTGAACTATTAAAAAAAACCATAAGCCTTCGTAACATTAATTTCATAAAAAAGATGTTGGCAGATGAACCATAAGTATTGAGGAGAAAAACTAATTTACTACGTTTATGAAAGTATGTGAGGAGGCATCTTTATCTCTGAATATCCTCCGCCCTTTTGAAAAGTCAGTTGTCTACTGGCTACGTTCCGGTTGTCATAGACCTAGCTTAGCAACCACACCGTTGGCCGTTCGTACAATTTTTACACGAGCCACAGCATTATTTCCAATCACGAGAGCAATAACTCTACTTCAAGATCATTTTAGTGAAAGAGGAGATCATCCTGTAACAGAAAAAGATTGCATAATGCAATGCTAGGAGACGTGTTGCGCCTCTGGGCGCGTTTCTGCAAAATCGTAATGTATTCTTGGCTCAACTTCCTCCGAAATACTTTTTTCACGATGAGCTAATAAAATAATATGCTGTTGTCAAAATAGACAGATCATCAGGACTCTTTGAAATTGTATACAAAGGATGTGAGTTAAGAATTGCGTATACCGTAAAATTTAAGTTGGTATTTCTTCAAAATCCAGTATCGGAAGACCGATGGTGCGACGGAGATGCAGCTTAGCGGCCTTAATGGCTGCCTCCTATAGACCACCAAAATGTGGTGATCTAGGGGGCGCAAAACGCCAGGCAATGTCATCGCTCAAACAATATTGCTGGACAGTGTTGTGATGGTTTTGACTGAGGCAAAGTTCCTTTAGCTCATTAATTCATTCTTGGCGCCCACAAAATTGGTCGCTTTTTCAGACCAAATCTTTTGGGGACTTACACAAATCGATGTGAATGGCTTAAAGACTACAAAAATGCTAACGTTTTTAAATCCATAATTAACTCTTAGTGCACGGCTTTGATCAAAAAGCACAGAAATTGTCATACGTAGCATTTTACTGGAGATCGATTAAGTACGACCGAAATGCACTTTTTCGACTCCGGTGGTGAGAAATGCTTGGCGAGGTCGCACCAGATCTGACAATAGGTTACGCATAATGTGCTCTATAATCTTAGGTCATAGTCAATTTCCAAATCCAAATTGTGAAGGCGTCCACCGACACGTATAAAACCATCAGAATGTATAAATGGATTGAGAGATGAAAGATAACTTGATTCCACAATTTATTGCTTTCGAGCAATTTATAATAAGTTGCAAAGCTTGTTCGTTGAATCATGCATAAAAATAGCTGCGTGCCTTGTTGACCATAAAGTGTGGAAAGGTGACATGTGCGCCTTTCGTTTCCCTCAGCTGCATCAAGCAAAGCCGTTGCTATATTTACAGTTAGCTGATCAATCCTCGAATTCAATGGTCGAAATTTAAACTGTCTTACGACCTTCATGTGTTCACTGCAGGAGAAATAGGCCATTCAGACTGCTCAAATTTAAAAAAAGGCGGGCCAAGTGCCCATACCGGCGATGACAATACTTCCAGTAACAACGCTCCTCTCGATAAAATGTCCGATGGATTCAATTCCGAGGGCACGTAGTTCCAATTTGTTCCAGCAGTCATTTGCTGAATACGACTGAAGTGGTTTGATACGAAGGTAGCGTAGTTAAAGGGTTCATGCTCCAATCAAGAAAGCTCGGTGGTGGAGTCCAACCAGCACCAAAACCTTGTTTTGATATATTTATTTCCAAGAGCACAGCTGCAGATAATTCTAATTTTGATATCGTTAAGATTTGCAATGGAATAACGCGGGACTGGGAACACAATAAAATTACCATTACGTCGTCTTTTAAGGCTACTCTTATATATAACAATACGCCGTAAGTTACCTGACTGGCGTCACAAAATGCGTGTTGAGCACCATTTGCGTATCTAAAAGCTTCTTTTTTCTAGCAAAGAAGTAGTTTGGTTAAGCATATCTTTAACCTCTTCCAGAGATCTTCTTCTCGTTATTGGGTCATCAGCATAGAAATCTGTGAATACGACCTGAACGCCAATAGGATATGAATAGCCTTCATTTATTGCTAATTGCTGGATCGTTCAAATCTCTAGAAATGCTGCGGTATTAGTAACGTAAGACACTGCGTTTAATGTAAATATCTGAACTTATCATTTGCAAAAAGTTGTCTGGGATAGAAATACGCACGCATCAATACATTTTGCACAGCATTGAATGATCGAAAACGTACAAGGATAGCAAACAATGACTTTAATGGTAAGTTCTGTCATCCAAGACATCATCAGATCGAGCCTTAGCAGAGCCATCAAACACAATCCATAATTTTGTGGTACTGCTATCCGCCTTAAGCACACAGTGACGTGGCTGAAATAAAGTTGCAATTCCGTAGGAAATTTTCTTAACCGCAGACATGCGATTAAGGTCTAGATACTCTCTTAAGAATACCGAGCATTGCAATTATAACTGTGGGTTACGTTGCAGCCACTTTTCTGAATTATTAAAACGACGCAAGATATGATCCTGCAAGCACACCGAATACATTCCAGAATCTAAGCGAATATGCATCGTACCGAAATGGTCTCACAGTCTACCTCTTCCTTTGTAAAACTGTAAGATGTTTCAAACGAATTTTCTACTTCCAGAAAACTCTAACCAATTGGTAAATTCGATCGTCATCTTGACAAAGTGAGGTATCAAACGCTATCAGGTATGAGCAATTTCCGTTGGAGGGTTGACCACATCCTGCCATTATCCATTTTAGTGTGATTTTACTTCAAAAAAATATACTAGCACCAATTAAGAGGTCTACCTTTTGGGACTTATGGTAGAGAGGATCGTCGAATTGAATGTTTTTTGGCGCATTCCATTAAGAACTATGCAGGCCATAGGATGGCTGGTTATCTTCAAGGCTGAACCCGACGGCCGTGGATAAAAGTGATTTCAAATAACCAACTCGAGAGTGCAGGTATAAATCAAATATTTGGTTTGATGTGACATCTACCTGGCCTAAGCCCGAAATACATGTCGTAGACTTAGTTGGTTTCAAGTGAAGCTGATTGATAAAACGACTGCATAGAATTAGTGAGCCGCAATGACTTTTTACAAAGAGCACTGATGGAGCCAAAAATATGAGCTGTGTTTCTTTAAGCGATGACGCAATAAGTGCTAATTAATGGGTTGGTTCGAAAACAACAGCAGCAGTACGGGAACAGCTCAAATACAAATGAATTTCTGTTGAACGCTTGCGAACTTTTTGATGCGCTTTATTAACCCGCTTTATTTGCCCTCTCCTAAGGCAATTCACGCATAATTTTAAGTGCTTAACCCGGTACCGCATTATTTGTTAGAAACTAGCAAAGCCTTATCACGACTGTCAGTTAAAGAAAGGGTTTTGCTTACCGTGTGTATATGTAGTATCCCACATTTACACTCCCACATTTACACTCCCACATTTACACTTTTACAATTACACTACATAAAAACCACTTGCCCAAATTTACTTAAAAAATATAATTATTTCTAGTTTCTAGGTTGAGAGTTTTTGCGACCTTTATTTTTAATAAAAGATATTTGACTGGCTCCAGGTCATTAAAAATTATATAACACCAGAAATGAATTTTTTTATAAATTGTTTTTGAGTTATATTTTTATTTTATTGGATATTTCGAGTTCATCTTGTAACTCGTCATCAAGAAGCTGAACATAATAAATCCAATCAAAATAAATAGTTACATAAAATTTAACAGCTTAAACAATAATTCTTACATATAATATAACGTATCATCACAAACACGTAGCATTTTAAACTAAATCTTGTTGTCTCTCTTGTTGCATGCTTTCTTCTTGTGTCTAATAATGTGTCTGTAACTATAAGCGCAGTTTTCTGTGTCAGTTTCATAGTTAATGAGTATGTGACTAGGAGTGTGTGCAATGTGCAACATCTCTAGAGTTAGACGTTTCAAGTAATTGTTTTCACGTTGCAGTACATCCACTTTATCGAAATTGGGAATGTGACCCTCCTTTAAACATTGCAAGGCAAATGCAGTTTTTTTGGATTTTTCTATCCCTTGCTTTTATGTCCAATTTGTGGGATGAAATTCGCGTCCTTAACTTCGATTTTCTTGTCCCAACATATGCCTTGTTGCATATATCTTTTTTGTAAAATTTCAAAAGCCTTTGTATTGTTTTTTTCGTTGATTTCCAGTGATTGAATGTCATCTGAAGCAGTTCCAGAAAGAGAAGACCACTAGTGCTGAAACTTTTCAATGCTAGTGAGCTCAATGATGATCTGAAACATGATATGAAAATTTGGCCAACATGTGCAATCTCCCACAAAAGTTGGGATCTTTAATACAGGATGGTGCGTTTTGTCAGGCGCCACTAAATCTGTTGCACACATATCATCTACGTACTCTTGACGCATAAGTGATGAAAGCGGATTATCAGAATTATCAATAAAATCATACAACGACCGTGCAAATGAGGATTTTACATTAATTAAAAGTGATAAGAAATGAACTGGAACTTCACTTTCAATTTCTTTATTGTCTTCTTCTTCAAGCTTAAGTTGAGCAGCTGCATAATCTTGGCTCAAGCAGACTAAACTTCAATTAAAAGTCCTAGTTCTAGTCCGGGACATTGTACTAGCCTTCTTTGAATTTTGTATTAAATTTCACCGTGTAAATTGTCCCGTTTGAGTTTACGAAACGCAAATACCACATCCTCATCAGATAAAGGAATTTTACTGTATGCTACAGTAGTTATCGGAACTGAAGTTTCGTGAGTATGAAGGGTAATACAAAACTGAAATCGAACACTTGCTGCGGGCATTACAGCTAACTTGCCAAAAATAGCGGAAAAAGCATGTAAATCGAAGATCAAATACCAAAACCACGCCACGATAGTATGGCTGTAAGATGAAGCGTTAAAATCATCTATCGAAATCACGCCACGATAATACGGCCATTCCGAATTTGTTTTGTTTAAGACGAAGATTCATTCTGCTGTGAGTATATATGAATGTTTCGTTGGTTGTCCCACGGAGCACATGGCAGAGCTTTGTACATCTAAAATGCACCTCAAGTTGCTGTTGTTACAGCTTATCAAACCAAACTAGCATATGCCCCAAATTGTTATTGTATTTTGATTTAACTCAACACGAAATAAAATTGAGACTTAGAACTTGAAATTATACACGGCATATTTAAACGCACGTTTTGCCCATCACGTCGGTGTCATCATATGATATTGAAACTAGTAGAACCTTTTGTCCCAATTCAAAAATACTGATTAAGACACAAATACAAATTTAGTGAGCCTCTGCGTTTCGAACGTTTAGTTTACAATTGATTATTGAAAAAATGCGTAAGTTTCGTAACATAACATTCATAAAAAAGCTGTTGTCAGGTGGGCGAAAATTATTCAGGACAAAAGTAATTTACTACTTTTCTGAAAGTATCTGAGGAGTCAAGTTTATAGTTGAACATTCAAGCTTTTTTTCTCCATAATTAAAAACCATTGGGGTCTCATTTTGAAAGTCTTCTTCTTCTTTCTTCATCACAGTACGTGCAGACGTGGAATATGGAAATGCACCAATGAGAAATGTGGCGCAACTTGTGGAGCCATTGGTGATTCTCACTACAAAACTTTTGATGGAAAACGCTTTGATTTCATGGGTAAATGTTCTTATTACCTTATGAGAACACCTTCTCTTTCTGTGGAAGCTGAAAATGTGGCCTGTTCAGGCGCAGCGAATCCCTCATGCACAAAGTCAGTGACGCTGCGCTTTACATTGAACTCAAGTGTACATGCAGTACATCTTGGACAGAGGTTTGTTACCAAAGTTGACGGAAAGGAGGTGCTTAAGTTCCCCAGACTATTGGGCAACGACGAGGTCCTAATACGTCAAGCCAGTTCAACCCTCATGACTGTGGACTTTCCTGACGGCCTACGTATCAAATGGGACGGTGTATTTAGCGTTTATATTGATGCACCATCTAGCTATCGTGACAACACAGCCGGCCTTTGTGGTACCTTCAATTCGAATACAAAAGATGACTTTCTAACTCCACAAGGTGATGTGGAAACAGCAGTTGAGCTTTTTGCCCATAAGTGGCGTACAACAGATACTTGTGATTCTTTCGAGAACAGAACGCGAGGACTACATCCATGCAACCTGAAGCCAGAAAAACGTGAAGTGGGTGAGAAATACTGCAAATGGATAATAGGTGAACTATTTCAGGATTGCCATGGGACTGTCGAACCAGAACAATATTATGAGGACTGTTTATATGATGTATGCGCTTGCAAAGATGAGCCTTCGAAGTGTTTTTGTCCAATTATGTCAGCATACGGTACTGAGTGTATGCGCCAGGGCGTTAGAACTGGTTGGCGCGTGGCGGTAAAGAAATGCGGTAGGCTTAAATGAACATAGTAATTGCTTACCTAATATCGGATTTCCAATTTATAGCTGTTAAGTGTGCTGCTGGACAGGTATTTGATGAATGCGGTGACAGTTGTCAACGCACATGCAAAGACTTGTCCACGAAATATCCTTGCAAGAAAGAGTGCGTTGAAGGTTGTCGCTGCCCACATGGGGAGTACTTAAACGATAACGATGAATGCGTGCCGCATAAACATTGTCCATGCACCTATAATGGTGTAACATTTAAGCCAGGCTACAAGGAAGTACGATCGGGCAAAAAATTTTTAGAGTTGTGGTAAGTTGTGTAATACTTTGGTGCATTTCGTAACGCATTTCATTAATATCATGCATTTTTATACAGCACTTGCGTTGGCGGCATTTGGGAATGTGAGGATGCAGAGCCAGCTGATAACGAAAAACATGCCCCTTTTCTTGAGTTGCGTGCAGAGTGCGCTCATAAACCATATACGGAATTCTCTATGTGTGTGCCGAAAGAACAAAAGACTTGCAGAAATATGCACAATTTTGAGCAGGATCTAGAAGATTGCGCGCCTGGTTGCTCATGCATAAGCGGTTATGTTCTCGATACCTCTCGGAAGGTATGTGTGCTGCCAAAAAAATGTTCATGTCTCCATGGCGGTAAGAGTTACAATGATGGCGAACATAGGAAAGATGATTGTAATGAATGGTAAGAACTGGATAAAATCTAACTCAAGTTTTTATAAAATATTACGGTTTTTTCTACACATAAGTAAGTTTATCTTCGCTTTACATTCTTCAAGCGGGAACCTTTACACTTCTCTTCGTTTGTAAGCCAACCCCAATTTTCTTATTCCGTAAAGCTTCTGAGTTCTCTCACCTTTCCGTACTTTTAAAATTCAATCGATTTTCATTACCACCAACGAAAGTAATCATTAAACTTTTCTAATTTTATTTCAAATTCACTCGCACTCCATTCCAATGCAGCATCTGTCAATCAGGCAACTGGAAGTGCTCATCGAATGGCTGTGAATCCACTTGCAGCGTCTGGGGCGATTCACACTTCACCACATTTGACAATCACGATTTTGATTTCCAAGGTGCTTGCGACTACATACTCTCTAAGGGCGTGGCTGACAACGGCGATGGTTACACAATTACCATACAGAATGTACTGTGCGGTACAATGGGCGTAACATGCTCAAAATCGGTCGAGATTGCAATTTCCACATCAGGTGTAGAGGACTCCATCACACTGACAACAGATTCGACATACCTGGAGGATCCGAACAAGTCGGCAATTAACAGTAAGTTGAAAATTTGAGCGAAAGTACTGCAAAGGCAGTTGCATGTTCTTAATTCTTCTTTGTCTTTTTGCCATTTGCTGCACAGGACTTCGTGATGCAGTCAATTCGAAAGCACATGGCTCGTTCCACATTTACAAGGCTGGCGTATTCATTGTCATCGAGGTAATCCCACTCAAATTGCAAGTTAAATGGGACGAAGGTACACGCGTCTATGTTAAGCTGGGCAACGAATGGAAGCACAAAGTGAACGGTCTCTGTGGCAATTACAATGACAATGCTATGGACGATATGCAAACGCCATCACAAGGCTTGGAGACGAGTCCATTGATATTTGGACACGCATGGAAAGTGCAGCAGTTCTGTGCAGTACCAACGCAACCCATCGATGCATGCCGGGAGCATCCGGGACGTGAGACATGGGCTCAATTGAAGTGCGGCGTATTAAAGTCGTCGTTGTTCGAGGTGAGTCCAAATCTTAGTTTGCAACGCAGTGGGTCTCTTTTTGCTTTTATCGTATCAAATTCATTTCATTGACTGTCGACTTGCATTACATATGATTTTCGTTATCGATTTTGTTTCTGCCTCTTCTCTTCTTTTTCCACACATCGTGATGGCAGGAGTGCCATGCTGAAGTACCAGTTGAGAAGTACTTAAAACGTTGCATATTCGATACCTGTGCTTGTGATCAAGGTGGCGATTGTGAATGTCTCTGTTCGGCGATAGCTGCATATGCACACTCTTGCTCTCAGAAGGGAATTACCATCAGATGGCGTACACCACATTTTTGTCGTAAGTAGAAAACGAGTAACTGATCTTCGTTTAGGTTGGATATTAAGGTGGTTAAAAAAATGTATTTTTCAATGAATTACAATCGTAAAAATTTCGAAAAGCTTCGGCATTATTCATGACAAATATCATCTGTTTATATACTTCATCAGTTTATATGAAACCATATGTACGTCATTTGAAAGGTATTTGTTAGTGCTATAGTGTTTACACAAAGATAAATATCATTTAATTTATACCATGGGTTACAGATGCCAAATTAGATATATCTCAATGCTAGCCATTCTTGCTTGATATTTGAGACTTACTATATGTCGACAGAAATGTTTTGCTTAGTATATCAGATTTTACTACAGATCATTGATAATTCGTAGCGGATACAAAAACGTAACGTTTAGGACCTAAGGCCTCTTGGGAAATAATATACTGTACTTGAACTTCAAACAAATCTGCTCGCCTCTCTAATTTAAGTCTTTCTTTGTGAACTTATATTTTGAGTTATTTACGAGAGAAGTGAAGGTATTTCAATTGAATAGAGTACCTTGCATATGAATTCTGCTATTTTACTCTAAATAACGGTTGAGCAAAATCAATATTGCATTCCTGTCCCAGCAAATCTGATGACTTTTCCAACAGAAAACAGATGAACAACAATTTTTTTTTGTGTTTTTTGACAATTGATAGCTTAGGAGAAAAAATTATAAAGGGTGAAATTTTGACCAAAAAGCAAAAACTAAAAATGCAATATTAAATATACTTCGGTTTGTATTAAAAAAAATTCACAGTTAACTTCGAATTAATTTCAAAAATTGGTCAAGATCAAGGACATTGCTATTTGACACCTTAAAGGCCTTATAGCTTATGCATAAAAGACTTAACACTATCTCATTTACTTCTTGAGATATTGGTGTGGGGAAATTAAAATGTAGCTTTTATACCTTAGCTTAACTAAACGCACATTTATCACCTTATATCTGTATGAGTAACCACTAGTCACGAAGCTTCTTAGCTACAGAAGTGGCTAATACGACCACAAAATTTAAGCATTTATTTTTTTACGTATGCCTGGCAGGCGCTATTAGTAACAGTGCCGGCCAGCAATGATTGGGAACAGCAAATTATTTCCTGAAAATATATTTTGAAACAATATTGAATTTATTGTTATATCTTATAAGATGATTTGGAATAAATTATTAAGAGAATGATTAGGAGCATGCTAGCTTTAGCAATAGTGTGTCGAAATAATATTTGTATGAAATTGAAAAGATAAAATGTCAAACATTTTGTTGAAAATAATTCTTAGACATTTATCTATCTTTCAAGAATAATCTTATCATAGATTCTACCTAAATCCATAGTAAGTTAGAATAATCAAACCAGTTTACGCCTAAAAGTTTACTCAGAAACAGTAATAAATACTAGGACTGTTCGAGCTGTCGAGATATGTAAATATTTATAAAATTTTACCACAAAAACCGTTCGAGCCGGAAAAAATGTGGTGGTTGAAAGAGAAAAAATTAGTACTTTAAAGTCGGTCATTTACTTTTTTTCACTTATGTGTATCCTGTTTACCAATAATATTCTCAAAAAGTTTCACTTGGCTTGCATTCAGAAGGTATTAAACAAATGGTTATGCAAGCACAGTGGGAGAAAAACCGGGTTTTTTTGGCATTTGGTTGTCAACCTTTTGTATTTTCCAAGCGAATTAAAATATTTAGAGCAAATATTTGCATCTGAAATAAGAAATAAAGACTTTTTATGTGAGCTATCGCTATAATATATTTGCGATTTTTTATTCTTTATTTTTTTCCATACATTTCATTCATTTTGTGCCAAAAGTTTAATTTTTTTTATATTGATAATCAAAAATCTGTATCTTCTAAACGAATAAAGAGTTCTTAATGCAGTTGCTTGCAACTAAAAGAAGAAATATAACCTTTAAATATAAGCCGTCATTATAAATTTCCACAAGTAAAAAATATTTATTTTATTTTTTTACTAATAAATGTTAAATTAACGTTTTATGTTAGTTTTTTTCAAAAAATTCATCAGTTGGTTGAATAAATATTTCCTTAGCTTCTTTACTTAAGGTACTATGAACGATTTTCTTTAAATTTCTTAAGCTAAGTAGATAGAAGTTGCTCAGATAAGATCATGAGCATACGAAATAGGTCATTTGTTTTTTCCCTTGAATATTTCGGGTATAATGTTCCCTGTAGTACTGTAGTACCCATAATCCTTATTTATTTTCTCTTGTGGTTCTTTAGATAGGTCGTCGATTGGTAAGAAATGCTAATTTACTATTTGTTCCCCACGCATTAATACCTTGTGAACAGTTGAATACTAGAGCGCTGCAACGGTACGCATTTTCACATATCCGAAAACATTCGTGCGATACATGCACACACGACGTCAGTTCTTCCCCAATGAGCACAAAAACGGATGCGGATCCGTAACGGATTCGAAACGGACCTCGAAAACGAAAAAAAACCGGAATCCGCCTTTTCGTATCCGTAACGGATCCGAAACGGACATCAAAAACGGAAAAAAACCGGAATCCGCTTTTTCGTATCCGTAACGGATCCGAAATGGACGCCATATACGGATCCGTTTCGGATTCGTTTTTCGTGTCCGTAACGGATCCGAAACGGACATCATAAACGGAAAAAAACCGGAATCCGCTTTTTCGTATCCGTAACGGATCCGAAACGGACGTCATATACGGATCAGTTGTCGGCTGAAATTCCTCTCGAAAAAACGAAAGGATCGTCCGTTTTGTCGGATCCGAAACGGAAGTCATAAACGGAATCCGCTTTTTTTTATTATTAATATAAAAGGCAGTTTTCAAGATATTTTCAATAAACAAATACAGTTCTCTGCTCCTTTTTTGCTTTTTATATATCTTTAAAATAAAAAAACAAAAAAAAATTTAAAAAATTTTTGTCGTCGCCGGAGCTTGAACCTGTATCCTTCCCTCTGCTTATCTAATAGTTGTTGCATGCGTAACTTAACATCAGCTACCGCCTTGCATATTTTCCACTGGCTAAAAGTATAATACTTGAATTAGCAATCGACAATTGCTCAAAATGAATCTTCACTTTTTCATTTTGATAGAAAAGTAATTAAATTTAAGTATGTCATAGAAATAATGGAAGATTCCGTTTCGGATAAATAATCCACAGGAACGGATCCGTTTGGCACATTGGGATCATAGCAAACGAAGAGCGAAGCACAACCGCACCGGTCTCTTTGCGGTACGAACAGATACGAAACTAAATGGTATACGAAATACTGCTTCATTTGTATACGTAAGCAGCCGGTAAAACGGAATAAACACTACCTGCTGCGAATATGCGAATAATGTTCGGTATGAATAGAATAGAAGAAATTGCGCATTTGGCACGTTCAATCATGGAGGTGGAATATAGAAATTAACCTTTTTATGCTTTTTCAAATTTATTTTTCAACTTTATTTATATTTGCAAGGCCAAAAAAAAATATATATTTCCAAACTTCTAATAAATTTTAATAATAATAATAATAGAGTTTAGCTACTACAGCTATTAGCCTTCTTAGCTATTTAGCTTGAAGATTTAAACCAAGTAAAAAGCTTTTTAATAAATAATGGAGATGGAAAAAATTATACATGCAATTAATTTTTTATTTTTTTATAATTTTTTCTTAGCTTTATCGCACTTTCTCAACATACATAATGTTATCGTGTTATTGCTAAAAGTGTTTTTATTCAGCGATTTGCAACAACACACTGATAATTTCAAAGAAGAAGAATAAAAAGCAGTTACGGTATTTGCGACACTATGGGCGTAGCTGCTATGTCTTCGATTACTTTATCAAGTTCTCGGTCACCGAATAACAACAACACGGTCTTAATGATGATCGAATACCGAGAAGCAGAGTGCATGTCAAGCGAAGCGACTACGATTCCATACTCGGTCTGATAAGCTTTGCTGCTCTGAGTTCTTCGTTTTGTTGTTTGCATTCTTCGTTCACAAAGTACACCCACAGCATGTGCAGCGGTATAATCAACAAACAGAATATATTCATGCAGGGCTCTATTGGAGACATGGCACGCCAAGGATAAAACTTATTGTATAATTTAGCTGTTTCTTTTGCATATTGTCCAGAACGCTATGCTCTAATTTGCTCATTGCAGCGAATAACCTGTAAGATGGTTCGCAATCTTTATATGAAAGCTTCATCAATGGCAGTGATTTTTGATGAAGTGTGTGGATCAGCAAATCATCTCCTGGCTGTATTGCCATCATTGCTGTTTCAAGGTTGGGGGTGTCAACGATGTGTCCCAATTCTCGGAACATCGCTGAATTTTTTTTCTTTTCATTCCGCAGAGCTTTGCATGCAGAATTTGTTATGGTGTCATTTTCACCAAATGTGTGATAATTTGGAATTTTGTCAATAAAAAAAGATTTCTAAGGTTTCAACTTTTGCTGGCTTTAACGACACTTACCTTGTAACGGATTTTTCGATACACTTAGATTTATGTTTGTTTTTGCTTTGCTCTTCAGTACTTTTCAATAACTTCACTACTACTCTGCTACTGGAGTTTAATAAGTTTTTGCCAGTTTTTGATGCTCTCCGACTATGAATATTAATGTTTCTCGATACTTATCAACTTGATGATTTTCTAATTTTATATAATTTTTCTATACGTTACAATTTTTCTCGACGTCTGGATGTACCTCGATATATTTTAACTTTAAAATTGTAACTAATTGATGTTTTTCAATGCTTTTTGACTTTTGCAAACTTTTTCGATGATTTTCAATACATTCGAATGTATTGAGTGCTTCAATACTATTCTATGAGTATTTTATTTACTCTTAAGCTTCATAGATGGTCGCTCCGATTTTTTTGTAAATAGAACGGATCTGTTATGGATTCGTGTTTTGCACATAATGGAATCCGTTTCGTATCCGTCTCGAATTCGTTTTCGTATGAAATTCCTCTCGAAAAATTGATCGTCCGCTTCTCCGGATCCGCCTCGAACTCAGAACGGACTTCATATACGGATCCGTTCCGGATTCGTTTTTTGTAAATAGAACGAATCCGTTACGGACTCGTTTTTCAAAATAAAACGGATTCGAGCTGGATTCGTTTTTTATCATTAACGTAAAAGGCAGTTTTCAAGATATTTTCAATGTATCAAGGATACGAAATACAGTTCTCTACTTCATTTTTGTTCTTTAAATACCTTTTAATTAAAACATAACAAAAAAAAAATGTCGTCGCCTGGGATTGAACCTTGAGCTTCCCTGTTAACACAATGGTTGTTGCATGCGTCAGAAAAATAATGAAAGTAGCTCTGTTGGTTAAGATCAGCATCTTGAACAATGGCATGGCGCAGGACCTAGTTTCAATTCTGATCGATGACCAACTGACGAAATTTTAAGTTCTCCTTTGAAATGTGTCACATATAAATTAAAAATAAGATACAAAAGCATTAGAGAAGAATATGGAAGATATGGTAAAAAATCAAAAAAAAAAATCTGTTGGTTTGGGTTAACCAAATTTTTTTAATAGCATTAATTTTATACAGTAGAATCCCCATTTATTAAAAAAAAGAGATCGTCTCGAATCCGTTTTATTTAGAAAATCGAGTATGGAACGGATTCATTTTATTTACAAAAAAAGAATCCGGAACGGATCCGTATATAAAGTCCGTTCTGAGTTCGAGACGGATCCGACGAAGTGGATTCTGCTTTTTCGAGAGGTGTCCTGTGTGCGGACATTGGCGCCAGCTACATGCGAACATTGTGCTTCAGATGATGAATAATGCCAAGAAAGGTTCCCAGAATATAAACAACTTTAATTTTTTTCTATATTCTTCTAAAACTTTACTGAATGTTGATCGCTGCTTAGTGGCTGAAGTTCAATGGTCGTTTAATTATTATTATTAAAAGCCAATATAACAAATAACCAAAAATTGATGAATTAATTGTATTAGATTTACGATTGAGAGCTTTTTTCTTAAGATTCCTGGCATTCCGCATGAAAAATTAAATTTACTTAAAGAGACCAAGTTTTAGTTATTAAAAAGAGTTTTGACCAAAATAATTACTTTATAAATTGTAGCCAAAATGTTAGCAAGAACTTAATCTTTATTTTCGAAAAAAATTTGTATATGTATTCTGTGAAGAACAAAGTCTACTCACAAAAACATGTGTTTTATTTTACATAAAAGGTTCTCAAGAGAACCAAAGCGGTTCCATTCCGCATTCAATGAAATCGTATTTAATAAACCCTCCATTTTTCAGATCCATCTGGCCTACCTTTTTTCTGCATTGAATTCGATCCGATTCGATTTCAAATTACGGGCGAATCTTTTCTAAGTTACAGCAAAGAAGAAAAAGAATTATTGCCTTAATATAAAAATCTTTTATTATCTGTTTCTCTATCTCTAGCAATGCAATGTGATCCCCATTGTGCCGAATACAAGTCCTGCACACCAGCATGTGGCGTTGAAACGTGCGATAATTTTCGGGATGAAGGCCTTCCCTATCGCATGTGCAAAAAGGAAAAATGCCTGGAAGGATGCAAAATAAAATCATGCGATGCAGGTATGATTTACTCGAACGACACGTACAAAGAATGCGTACCAAAGTCCAAATGCAGATCTGTAACCACAGAGAAATAAAAGGCAACTTTTAAAAAATGCGATAAAGTGTAACGATGTTCTTCGCCTGGGTTAAGCAGCAGTCGGTGTCCAAGATTATTCTATTCTGCCTATATGAAGGTCGTTACATAAATATTTATTCAGTTAGCTAAATTTTTTTACTATACTTGTTATGTTATTAAGTACTTATCTTTTCTTGTAAATATCCTTTCAAATAACTTAAATATAAATTTAAATACACATACATCTCTACATTTTGCTGTTTACACTACATGTACATTGGTATCTATTTTTTGCTCAGCAAGTTTGAGCTTTAGTCTTTGCCTCGAAAAATTTCGAGAGACAAATTGCCTTTGAAGACGCGTAACGTGAATAACCCAGAGCGACACCACGTCGTAAATAGAGGCGAAAATATTTTGCGTTGGTCTCGAAAAGTTCCATTTTCAATGTGTACTCACGTGGAGGGCCTAGATAGCTAGCACGTAATTAATAGAGCCGAAAATACGATAAGAGCGCTTTGAGATCACGACACAGACTGCCTGTTTTGTTTGACTGCGTGAGGTTTATAAAGGGTGTTTTTTTTAGAGGTTTGTTTTTCGAATAGAGATAAAACTGGCATTTTATGGTCAAATCTCCCAACTTTAATGTCATTTATGTTCAGTTTGGTTTGCCATTTTATCATGAACAGGTTGACAAAAGAACAACGCTTGCAAATCGTGCAAATTTATTTCGAAAATAATGGATCAGTTCGCGAAGTTTACCGCAAGCTCCGTCCATTTTATGGTCGACATAATCGTCCATCAGAGCAATTAAATCGTTTTCGCACTACGTTTACTCTATGTGATAATACGCATCCGCAGAGACGTCGAACAGTGCGCACCGAAGAAACAATTGCCGCTGTAGAGCAAAATGTTGAAGAGGACCCGAATGAATCGATTCGCCACCGTGCACAGCAATTGGAGCTTTGTCCATCAACTTTATGGAAGATTTTGCGCAAAGATCTTGGCTTGCGACCTTACAAGATCCAGCTTGTGCAAGAATTAAAGCCGCGAGACCATGCAATGCGTCGTGATTTTGGTGTATGGGCCGAAAATGAGATTGATCTCGATGCTGATTTTCATCGCAAAATTTTGTTCAGTGATGAGGCTCATTTTTGGTTGAATGGCTACGTCAACAAGCAAAATTGCCGCATTTGGAGTGAAGAGAATCCACATGAGACTCTTGAGACGCCATTACATCCACAAAAACTGACTGTTTGGTGTGCTCTATGGGCTGGTGGAGTCATTGGGCCATACTTCTTCCGAAATAATGCTGGAGAGTCAGTTACCGTTAATGGAGACCGGTATAGAGCCATGATAACCGACTATTTTGTTCCCGAATTGGATGGCATGAATGTGGATGAGTTGTAGTTCCAACAAGACGGCGCTACATGCCACACAGCGCACGTCACAATCGATTTATTGAAGGAAACATTCGATGAGCGCATAATTTCGCGGAATGGACCTGTCAATTGGCCACCAAGATCGTGTGATTTGACACCATTGGATTATTTTCTTTGGGGATATGTGAAGTCGCTCGTCTACGCCAACAAACCAGAAACGTTAGGGGACTTGGAAGCCAACATTCGTGGCGTTATTGCCGACATACGGCCCCATATGCTCGAAAAAGTGGTTCAAAATTGGACCTGTAGAATTGGCTTTATTCGAGCCAGCCGCGGCGACCACATGCCCGAAATCATAATTAAAATTAATAGCATAAAATTATCCTTCCAATAAAGCCAAATTGATGGACATTAAAACGATTTTCTTGTGTTTTATTTCAATTCGAAGCTCTATACCTCTAAAAAAAACACCCTTTATTAACGTGAAGGTCCTTAATCGCAACCAAGGCGTCAATAAAGCGAACAAACGATGTGACTCTGGGTAAAAGATGAGAACTGGCCTAGTTTTCGAGTCCCGGCACGAAGCAAGCATTTGCAAAAATGCCCGACCCGGCCTGAATCTGACATATACCTAGTACTAAATTTCACATACGCACTTCTTTATTATTTTATTACGTTATGGTTAACACAACTTATCAAACTATAAGTTATATTTATGGGTTTAGCCAATATATTTCGCACCAAAGTTTGCAACAATTTCAATTCATTGGTATTTTCCCATTATGTTAATACAGGTGTCTCGGGTGCTACAGAGCTACACAGCTATATAGTAATCGATTTCCACATCAATTTGATCTATTTCTAATTTAATTTTTTTTTTCCGAAAATTGTGTGTCTAAATATTCGAAAATCATATGAACTCTTGCGATAGTTACTACATTTTCAGAATTGGTACTGATACGTCTACATATTTTTTTTTTTTGAAAGCATTGCTGTAGAAGTGGTTAATACATTCAACAATACATTAATCTCTCATTGAATGGTGGATTAAGAAATATGTCAACTATGTTAAGTGGATAGCTGTAAAACTCAATCGTTTTATCAATAACTGCATAGTTCTAGGTTTTTTCTTTGCTATATTCAAAACGAAAATTGAAATTTGTCTTAGTTCAATACTGCACCTCTCATTTTGAAGCATTACTACAAAAAAATTTTTTTTTTGTTATAATTAAATCAAACCTGAAAAAAATCACTTAGAAATAGCCAAATTTATAGGCTTTGTGACGTAAAATCAGCCAAATAAAAAATTTTTCCATATATTCTTTGAGAAATCAAAAATCTCTAGTGAAATTAACTTTCATAAAATTCTTTCTGGAAAGCCTCCGTGTTTACGGACTGTTTAGATCTCTCTTTGAAGAACCAACATACATATCTCAGAAGAATGTTCTTCTAGAACGCATTGCAAAAAACAAAATTGATGCACTTGTCAATCATAAATTGCTGCTGATATTTCAGCCTCGCAATGTCTTTACTCCACAATCATATCATAAATCAATTAAAAGAAATTTATAATTTCTGCACCACCTGTGGATTATGCAATACATACCCAATGATGAGTCAGCCAAATTTACCAAAAAACTAGGTGAAAAGTGGTCAAATCCCGAAGATGTCTGCAAGCATGAGTTGTGCGCCTATGGACCAAATGATTCCACACAAGTCATAACTACCACAGAGAAATGTGATATGAAATGTCCAATTGGTTTCACATATATGAACACAGACACTAAAAAATGTTGCGGTGAATGTGTGCAATCTGAATGTGTTTTTGAAAACAAATTATACAAACCCGATCAGAAATGGAAGAGCGCTGACAATTGCACATCATACTTCTGTATTGCCAAGAACAACATGTTAATTGTAAGTTCAATGAAAGAAGCTTGTTCCGATATATCAAAATGTCCATCACACTTAATTATCGACGAAGGAGGCTGTTGCAAGACGTGTAAGAAAGAGCCAGAAATAGAGTCACTAAGTAAGTTCGGTGTAAACATTTTTAAATCAGAGTTACTTATTTCCTCTTATAAATTACAGAGAATTGCCTGCCCATGTCATTGGTGCCCAATGAAACAGTGAAATTGGTTAGAGTGCAAAAACCAGGACATGGTAATTGTGTTAATATTGAACCAATTAAGGGCTTCACCGAATGTGCTGGTACTTGCAATTCGGGCTCGAAATATAATGCTGGTAAAACATGCAATGCAATAATTTAGTTTTGATTCAATGTTAAAATTTTCTATAATTTGCAGTTACTTTTGCGCAGGATAAGATTTGTCAGTGTTGCAACATAATTGCACATAAAACGATCTCTGTAGCTTTGCTCTGTGATGATGGTATTAGAATGACTAAGGACGTAAGTGATCTAAAATTTAAAATCTTAATGCAATATTTACTATGATTTTCTTATTGTAGATTGAAATACCCTCCTCTTGTGGTTGCTTACCTTGCTATGATTCGGTTGGTTATCATACTGATGGATTAGTAGATGTACGTTTTCAGCCAATGACTCAAGGTGAAAGTGCTAAGCCATATGTTGTTTAAGAATTTTGTAAATTGACTGTATAGTTTTTTGTTAAATAATACTTCCTAAATTAGTTAAGATTTTATTAAAAATCATTAAAATAATAATTTTTAATGTTAAGCTTCTTGCTCGTAAGAAGAAGTGCACTATCTGAGTAGATTTAGCTAAATCTGTCTGTCTATCGGTGTGTCTGTCTATCTGTGTGTCTGTCTGACATTTCAAATTACGTTTACGGGAAAACCAAGCAAGTTAATTGAAACAATTTTTACACAAACGTCACACCTTCTAACTGCCTTCTTGGGATTGAAAATGGATGAAATCGGTGCACGGCAGCTTGGTACTTTGGTGCACATAAGAATAAAATTAGGATAGGGCTTGGTTTCAAATTTTCAAAGGGCCTTATAGGGGCATGGCAAAACCCTAAATTTCAACATTAATGACGCCATATTTCGTAAACCATGCAAGAAATTGTCATGAAGTTTGGTAAATGGATTCAGAACAATGTCTTGTAGTGTACTGGAAGGGATTGAAATTGAAAAATTTTGCATGGCACTTTTAAAAAATTTAAAATTTTGATTCCGTATAATTCGATATTGCACTTTTGATTTTTATAAAAATTTTAGAGCTAATACCACTGAAAGCAGTCATCAATACAAGCTAAGTCAGTACATATACTTGCAAAGCTCGTTGAAGGGCGTGGCATAGCACACAATATTTATAGCCCTTATAATAAGAGAACTAGCAACGTAATCGTTGTAAAATTTAGTATGGCAGATATATTTCCCATAAGGCATCTTATTACAATAACTTCGCTCAACAGTGCCTGTGGGCGTTTCACCTCCCATACAAGCAAAAAACGTTGAATGTTATAGATAGTGTGCTATAAGACTAATTTCCAAAATATTTGGTGTAGAGGTATCGGTTACTATAAGCTTTGAAATTAAATGAAATTCAACACGATTACGTCAGTGGGCATAGCACCTCTCATCAAAATTGGACTGGATTGTACCAGAGTGTGTGTCACCACCCTAAATTTTAAGATAAATTACGGCATGTGTCGCTAACTATACTAGCTTTTGTGTTAAAATTTGTAATACGGGTATTGATCACGAATATAATTTCCGACATTTTCCACCTGCCTGAACTTTTTTCATTGTTTTCTTTATTTCTTCGGCTTCAGCCCAGTAGATGAATTAAATTAAATAAATAAATAAATAAATAAATTTGAACTGTTTCTACAGTTTTCAACCTCTTTTAACCTATTTATATTTTACTTCTAAAACGTGTTTTTAACATTTGTTTAAAACGTACTTCCAATTCAGTGTAGGGTATGTGAGTTTCGAGCTGACCAGGGATAACACCTTTACTATTTTTTTTTTTAAATTGACATAATTTTAAAGAAAATGCTTATAGAGTGTGCTGCCTCAGCAAATTTCACGGCTGCAAGAGTCAATATTTTGACCATATTTTTAATCGTCTCCAAGTTCAAATTCACTAATTTTCTTAATTTTTAAGGTGTATGGGACAGGCTTAAATACTTTTTATGAGCGCATTATTGTAAGACCCTTGGGCCTTTTGCATATTTTCATAACATTTCTATTTTTGATACCTTAGGTATGGTGTCTTATTCTATTTTGCATGCACTTGTTTCAACATGTCCTCTTTTTTAGTCAATTTTCGTTGTAAAGCTTTGTGTCCACATACAAGGTTGAATTAAATTTCAATACTTAATTTCTTCTTCATCATTTTTAAGACTATATATTATATGATATTTGCCACATTCACTTTCATACTTGTTTACTTTCTGACCAGTACTGAACTTTATCCTTATGCTAAGCTCACCTTTGTTTTCAAAAAAAAATAAAATTTTAGCTTGTATGTAAGGTGACACTTTGATAAGACTCGTTCACTTGCGTAATAATTGATTTCAAGGGTTTTTTCAATATTTTTTTCAATATAATATTTCAAGTAATTTTGCATCCACCTACATTTAAAAAAAAATTACTTGATCAATTATTCCTTTTTTAAGACTTTTATATGTTATTTTTTATCAGTTTCTTTCCATTTTCATAGGATTTTGCCTACACCCATCTAACACTCATATTAATTCCAAGTAAATTTTTTTAAATTTAAACCTATACTGTCCCACTGTGCTCTATGGCTAGCTTAAAGTAAGGAGCCAAATTGTGGCTTATGAGTATTACTAAGATATTGATAAACAAAAAAGAGTGGCAGCAGCACAGATAGAATACCTCAACTGTGTTCCGGCGTCCATTGAACGTCTGACAACAGCAAACGCCAAGTACAAGGATATCTTTGTACAGCAAATAAAATTCAAATTAGAAACATTTGGCTACTTAAAATACAACAAACATAATAAGATTTAAATTTTAATGCCGTTGCATTTTTAACGATTTTACATAAAAGTTTTCTTTTCTCACTCTCTTCTTTATTTAAATGTAAACTTTCGCTATATTTTTGTTTCACTTCCATTTTATTCCCTATGCGATGGCATTTATAATTCATACATTTACACTAAGTTGTTTGTTTATTACTTTAGACTGAAGCTTTTTTTTTTAATTTTTCGCCCAGTATTTGTATTTTTTTACATTTCAAGTTCAGGGTTTGTTTTGTTGTGTGTAGTTTTTTTTTAACTTTGTTTTCTTTTGTCACAGAAATTACCATAATTTTTTTTCTTTTGTGCTTTTATTTTATAATTTGTGATAAACTTTACATGTGATTAATGGTATTTGGCGGCATTCCACAATGGGATCCACGTCAATTGGTCATACATGTTTTTATTTCATTATATTGAAATATGAATTTTTCAAGGGAACTTCTTAATTTCTTTAATAGAAACTTTGTAATTTTATTAATTTTTTTTTTTTTTATTTTTTTTTTTTTATTTCTTTCTTGAATATATAGTGGAACAAGATATAAAATCTTATAATTACACCACTATTAACTCACATAGCCAACATTATCGTATACAATCAAAACTTAAACTGTAGTTATTAAGACTATAAACACAAATTTAAATATAAACATAAAAAGAAAACCACATAAAAAACATAAAAAATCAAAACTCTAACGAGATTTTAATTATAATAATAATAAGTCCATGAAGATTTTAAATATAATTACAGTCTATAGTAATATTATTTAATTAGTTAAATTAAGCCTTATTGCATCAAAGAAAAGTGAGTGAGTAATTGCTTTTTGAAATTTATTGCGCTACTTATTGATCTCAAATATTGAGGAAGTGCGTTCCACAGACGAATAGAATGTATATATAATTGACGTTCAGATGTCAGGCAAGAGTGTTGAAATGGAATCAGTATCGTATTTCTATTTGCACGAGAAAATACAAGTCTATCATATAAATAAGACGGTTCAGCTGTATGTATTAGCTTATGCAGAAGGATAATACAACGAGATTTAAGCAAGTTGTCAAAAGTAATACCATATATCTTTTTAGCATGCTGCGAGACATGATCGTACCGCTTCAAGGCAAACACGTACCGTGCAACATTGTTAAACATAACATTAAGTCTCCTTCTACATACTGAGTCACAATTGGCAAAAATTTCACAGCCATATAGTATGATTGGAGTGAGAAATGTTTTTGCCAGAAGTATTCTTATGTGTAGTGGTGTAAAATGTTGCGTTGACCATAATTCTCTGAGCATCCCATAGACCTTACCAATGCTATTATAAATGTGGTTATTCCAAGATAGCGTCCTATTAAATATTACCCCCAAATTTTTTGCAGTGTCCACATACTCGATGTGACAATTATTAAGTTCGAGTTTTGGTAAAGATCGATTATTAATAGATTTTCTAGTTATAACAATACACTTCGACTTCCTTGGGTTTAGGCACAATCCATTTTTCGATGCCCAGTGTTGTAGAGACTTAAGATTATTGTTAAGTTCATTCACACAAGAATGTATTTCATTATTTGCGCAGCTTACATACAATTGTACATCATCTGCGTACATATGGACATAACAATTTCTCAAGACCTGTGGAAGATCATTAACATATATAGCAAAGAACAAAGGCCCCAACACCGAGCCCTGTGGGACACCTCTAATGACAGGGAGAAAAGACGATATTATATTATTTAAAGAAACTGCTTGACATCTATCCGATAAATATGTTGATATCAATTTTACTGCCGTAGGAGAAAAGTTAAACAATTTCACAAGCTTGTTTAACAGAGTACCGTGGTCAACAGTGTCAAATGCCTTCGAGTGGTCAAGGAGGACTAAGAAACTCACTTTATTACGATCTATAGCAAGTCGTATTTCTTCCGAAACGTCAATTAACGCTGTTGTGCAACTCCGCTTAGCTCTGAATCCCGACTGTCTTTCAGTCATCAACGAGTTGTCATTTAAATATTTACTGATTTGTTTGTGCACAATCAATTCAAATGCCTTAGAAATAAAAGAAAGTATGGCAATTGGTCGATATTCGTTACATGATTTAGGGACAGGAATTATCTTGGCCATTTTCCATACTTTCGGAAAACATGATGTGGTTATCACACTGTTGGTAGTAGAGCCTTGATGAATGTAGGATGAATTTCATCAATTCCCACCGCATTCGACTTGATAGCTAGGAAACTTTCAAGGACATCCAGCTGATTAACACAAGTAAAATACCATTATTAGCTGAACTGGTTGCACTTTCATAGGGTCTCGTTTCTGCTGTAGGCATGGGGATATTTACAAAGCTATTATTCAACTCATTAACATCAGCGTCACATTTGCTATAATAATTTTTGCCAATACCAATTTTTCGGATTTCTTTCCATGTTTGTTTACTTCCAATGGCGGAAAGGAACTTTTCATTATAATAATTAGTTTTGGCTAATTTTACTTTTTTAACAACTTTTTTGCGAATATGTTTGCACTCAGCGTACAGATCAGGTATTTTGTAAATTTTCCAGCAATTGAAAGCATTGTCACGCAGCAATATTAAATTTTTTATTTCATTGGAAAACCATGGTTGCTGTTTTGGCTTTAAAGTTATTTTCCTGATTGGTACGTACTTATTGAATAGCTTGTTTACATTGTTTTGAAGAAACGACAATTGATCATCAACGGAAGGGATCGCGTAGATTGAGTTCCAATCAATACTTCGTAGCTCAGTGTCAAGAAGTAAATAGTTAATATTTTTGAAGTCACGGTAACAGATCGATTGATAATTGTGTCGTTATTTCCCGGAAATTTAGCATTTAGTTAAATACAAAAATTCAGTTTACATTATTAATTGAGCTCTAGGTGGATACGTATTTCTAATACTTTTACATTTATTTAAATTATTAGCATTAAAATTTGTGATCAGAACAATGCAAATATAGTATTCAAGACTTTAAGACAAATCGAAATTTTCATTTGAGTAAACTGTTAAACAAATTCTATGTTTGCAAGGACACAAAAAATATTTGAGTTGCCCACTTAAATTCCATATTTCTAAATTCGTTTCGGCGCGTGTGTGTATTCGCCTTATTTGCAGCAGTCCATAGGGATTGGGAAGGCATAGTTTGAATAAAACATTGTGCCATGAAACATCAAATTTTACTGGGAAGTTATATAAATCAATCGTTAACAACACATTGCTTATAAAATGATCTTGTGCACTTATGTTTTTCAATATCTCGTCTTAAGGAACATTGCTTAAGCATGGAGCATAAACAGTTCCCTTACTAAAATTCAAATTTTCATGATACTTTCTTTTATTGAGCAAATACCGTAAAGTTCTTTAGTTGTTATAAACTTTTCAGCGGCTTTTTTATTTATGATCAATAACATATTCGCAAAGTTCGAACTGCAAAGCATGAATATTGAGTCAAAGGTTTTTGTTTTTCTGTAGTCTCTAAGATAGCAATCTTTGGATCAGGTTTCAAAGTAGTTGGTTAAACAGGAAAGAAAATAGTTTCTTGAGACCTTCGGCAAGCGGAGCAAACTGATTATCCCCAAAATTGGGTGGCGCAGAGGTCGTATTAGTTACAATCACAAATGATTTTAATAATATTTTGGTTTTATTTTTATAATAAAAATTTGAATTCGGCTGAAGCGAAAGAGTGGTCAAAACAATACACTACGAGAGAGGGAAAGACGAACTATAGTACTCGGCACAAATGAAATTTGAAGACTGTGAGCATAAAATAAATGCAGATTTTAAAAACGGGAAGCGTTCAAAAGAATATTCACGAGATTCTTCAAAAAAACTTGGGCGCATCTTCAGGCCTATTCCTGGAGATGTGTTAAGGAGCTAATATCAATTTTAGGGAACGTGAAAACATGCTACGCAGTATATTTAATTAAAACACCTAAATCATCTTCCATCAGGAAAAATCAGTGGAAAGACTTACTTTGGTATTAAACATAACTTCATGAATTTAAATTAATGGAAATTATAATTGGAAAAGTTATGTTAACAGCACGAAATCTGACTTAGGCGACAGGCTTAGACCTGGGACCACTAGCATGTACATCCGCTTTATGCAAACTCAAGTCTAACTTTTATACTCCTATCTATAGAAGATTCATAAATTTAAAATATAATAAAAAATCATTATATTTTGTTTCGCCCTTTTTTCATGCGGAGCTCTTCAATTTGTTATACTTATAGATGGCACCAGTACCGAACTCTCGATACAAATCAATTTACTCATCACTTAATGATTTTTTCAGCATTACTTGGCTATTTTGATATTTTATACATTATAAATTTTTGACTTTTCGATTTTAAACGATATTGATGAACTTTTCCTACCTTATTTGTTATATATTTACAAATTCTTTCGACATTATTACACTTTTTTTTGACATACTATACATATGTGTTCGGCATTATACGACATGTTTCAACCATTCCGACATTTATTGCATTTTGTAGACATTGTTTCATGTACATATGTCGATTTTTTCAACATTAAACGACTTTTAAAATAGGGTAGAAGAGGGAGGCTTCGACACCCTATAAAAAATCAATTTTTTTCTTCTAAATCTATAAATTACCAAAAATCCATTACTTTTGTTATTTATGGAAATGTGTGAAGAAAGCATACTAAAAAAAAATGTCGAAACCCTCATCTTACGGGAAGCACCATTCCTGAGTTAGGAAGAAGTTAGCCTGAATGTTGCTGGATATTAAGGAACAGCATAGCGTTTGAAGGACTGACGTCAGTACTTTTCAAGTTTCAATAACTTTAGTCTGGAGAGTTTAATGCTTAGTTGACGAGTAGAGTATCAGCTCTATTTGCCGAATATATAACAATTACTCTACAATCAGTATATCCAGCATGATCTATAGTAAAAAATTCTATTCAATGCAAGATGTGAAAGTAAATTGTCAAAGTTGGTGCATTTTATATATTTGTCCACATTCTTCACAAAAATCGGTCGTGAACAAAAAAACTAATGCGTGTTACATTTCAAATGATAAAAATAAAATTAAAAAATGCATTTATTTTTGAGTTTCCCGTTCAGCACTAATACTTAGTGTAATGCTTCAATGTTTTTTGCACAAAAAATACTGAAGGGGAAGCTCAGCAAAAAATTATATTTGATTATGATATGCTTAAAAATACATGTTTTAACTAAATTCAGTTTTTTGTTTTTTTAAAGGTTCTTAATTCAAATATTTTAAATTTTAGATAGAAAATTTTGCAAATTCCATTTCAAAAAATTTTTAATTAATTTCTTAAAATATTAAACTTCCGATTGTGGGTACCAGTGAACATACTCCAATATTCAATAAAATTTTTGCGAAGAAACCACTTAGCGCAGAAAAATGACTATAAGAAATGTTGTCAGCTATGAGAGAGATAACTCTTAAGGGTGAGATCGGTGCTTACTTTTAAATATCTTTTGAAACGTTTTGTACAAAATTATGTTAGTTGGAGCATTTACAAGTTTTTTAAATAACTTCAAAAATTTTAGGGAGATATCCTTCCCCGATTTGGCTTGAATACCTTAGAAAACGATATTACAGTTTTGCCTAATGAGCTTTACTTCACGAGATACCAAGGCTAAGAAACTGATTTTCGCCATATGAACTGCTATTCGAAAATTTATTAAGATTCATGCAATTACCCCATTTTAAAGTGATTAAAGAGAAAAGACTTTAAGTTTATCAATATACTAATTGTGAGTATATAAAATTCAGTTTCTGTCTGTCTGTCTGTCATTTATGGATGTGAAAACTATCCGGTGATATTAATGAAATTTTTACACCAAGTAGTATCGATTGAGTTCATGTTTTTTTAAGTCTTTTATGTGTAATTGGGAAGGTTCTCAGCATAGTTGGGTTTGGGAAAAAAAGGGGCGATGACACGCCTCTCATATTAACACAATAACATTCTTCAGATCTCTTTAACTATTTCACGCAGATGAATGATACTTGGTACATATATAAAACATAAGAGCAGAATTTTGTTAAAAAAAAAATGGGCAGTGCAACACCTCCCATACACGAAAACTGATTCTCTGTCACCTATCAGCTCGCGAACTAACGGATTAACGGATTGTCCTAATTTTTCTTTAAATGCTTCTTATGGCCTATGGAAGATTTTGCAGAGTTTGATTTTAAAACTAGGTGATGACACGACCTGCAGAATCATATTTATCATATCCAATATTTTTTTTGTTGCAGATGAATGAAACTTAGTACATGTATTAAAGGTATGAGCAAACGAAAGCTTCAATGGAAAAATGGATGGTGCCACGACTTCCACATGTGAATTCAACAACATTTTGTATATATTTGATGCAGATAAAAGAGACTTATATTTATAAAAGACAAAGCCTATAGCAAATTGAACTGATCGCCCCAACTAGCGGTAAGGGTAGAATAGCGTCTGCCAGGTCTGCTTTATGCACATAAATGTGTAAAAGAGTAGGCACAAAGTTAGTTTCACTGGGTAAATAGGCTGTTTCGCTTTTACATTCCATCACATGAGCTCATTCAACATCGCACCACCTTCCAGAAAGGGCAGAACAACGTCTGCCGGGACAGCTAGTACAGACTAAGTACAAAATATTAATATGTACAATATAATAAACATTATAACCCTTCATATTTCAACATATTCCAGACGGGGGGGACCATAGCTTATGCTATTTTTAAACTTAAACTTTTCACATCCCAAAAACTCCAGCTAAATGTGATGAGATATATTTTGCATCATATTACAAAACCCACACACATGAAAATTAAATTTTAATTAAAATTAATTTTTGTAAATTTTAAACAAAAAATTTTAATTTTCTAAAAAAAGTGCTTAAAAAATATATTTTGAATTTCATATTACGAGGACCATTTTGCCGTCTTCCAAGCCTTTCCACTAGCGCGGTCGCCCCTCGATACGCTTATGGGTGGAGGGAGTAAAATTTATTAACTTTCTTGCAAAGCCTTCTTCCGGACGCATAAAAAAAAATTTCACCTTGTATTTTTATTAGAGTTTTCTACTTCTGTAGTGAGTTATAACAATTAAAAAAAAGTTAAGGTTCAATTTTGAAGACATAAAATCATATAATTTTTTTTTAAAGATTAACACTTTTTCTTCGATTTTAAGTAATTTTAAATGAAAGGTGAGCATTATATAAAATCACCAAATTTCAGAGTTGCAAATTTATTGAAATTTGAACAATTGACCGACGAGTATCCAAATGCGCCAAATTTCACTTCTGTAACATTTTCTCCAACATTTCAGTTTAAATTGTACTTGTAAAGTTCTTAGAATCGGTCAAAATACGAAAAAAAAAATATTTTTTTTTGTTGTAACATATTTTTTCCATGACGAACAGTTTTCCGAACAGTTTTTTTCACGCATGGCACACAAATTATGAGCCATATACAGTAAAAGCTCCCGTGGGCGGAAACCTGCGGTTCCAGTGCAATTATCCGGCCAAAAGAGAAGTCCAACTACGGCAGGTGCCGAAGAAATGGTGGAAGTATGAGAAACTGATTTTGTGTACATATGTACCACAAGCCACATAGATCCAAAATTAATTGTATGCTAACCCTAAATAAATACGTTGCGTACAATAAAATAGATAAACAATAGCAATTAATAGCTCTGAAGCCAACTTCACTTCTTTACGCGCTACCAAATTGGAAATTCATTTAGCATTTTGTATCTACATGACAGCATTTTGACGGATAAACAAGGGAGCAAAGAGGAATCAACGACTTCCACGCAATTCTTCCTTGTGAGATTTTTCATTAAAAGATGCTTTTTGTCCGAATGAGTGATATGGCTTATATGAAATGTATATATACGGACATTATTCATGTTCGGCCAAAGCGGCATTCGCCCACCGAAATGTATTTTGATTTAAAAAAAGAACCAAAATCTTTGAACAAAGAAATTCGTCAGGCCATGGGAGATCTCCGCCGACGGAGGATATCCACGACAAGTGCTTTTACTGTATATTATTGATATAAGAATTCTAGTTTATTTCCGTGCCAACAGGAAAATTAGGACTTATTTTGACCGGTGGGTTCGCTGCTGTTTAACATATGACCTTAAATTCTAAGTACTTCCTTTTCAAAATTTCAGAAAGACCCACATGCACGTATTTTTGGTGTGCTATCATAAGTACTAACCCTATACCCTTGCAATAATAGAAAGAAAGACCTTTTATAAAAACTTTAAAAGACCTTTGAACGAATCATTTTAACTTCTAATAACTTTTATTTTACTCCAAAATATCTAAAACTTAATCTATATTAGGTATGGCTAACAAGTAGATCGCGATCGAACGGTCGATCGCGAAGCGATATTTGGTCGATCATAGTTTAATTTTATTTTTTATTTATTAAAAAAAATTTTTTTATTTATTTTAAAAATTAAAAAAAAGCATAATTACTGAAACGTAGTATTTTAAAATTTTAAAACAGCAGACTAAGCATTTTTTATAGTGCAAAACTTGAGCACGATTAATAAAAATTATCAAGTTGGTTTTACTATGTAGATCGCGACACATTTTTGAGATAAAAAGTCGACCTTAGGCACATACAAGTTGGCAACCCCTGGTCTATATCATATGTACACGTAATTTTTAACTTTTGTCTGAATTGAAAACTTTAGCGGTATTCCACTTTATAAGTGCTATTTTTAAAAATGCAGCTGTTGTTAAAAAAAATAATGATAACAAAATCTAACAATTGGACTGCTTTTCTTTGTGAGCCTTTAAAACTATTTTTGAAAGTAAAAAGACGTAATATTTCAAATCTACGAAATAAATTTGTCGGTGCAAAAGCAAAATTTTTTTCCTGCAAAATAATATGCAACAAATTCTTTAAAAACTCTTACTCTGTGCAAAATCTTATCGAATTAGTTTTTATGAACTCGTGGGAAGAAATTTGGTATAACTTAAGTTATCAGTTCCAAAAAGGCAAACGCACTAAATATAAAACACCAAAAATCTGGACTTAATTTGCAAATGTGCAAATTTTTTATGCGCATTCCAAGCTGAACGAAAAAGTGATATTTTAGTTTATAAAAATAAAGTTTTATCAGAAATTGTACAACATTTCTTTGCATCACTCTTCCGTTTCACGTAAGCGCGTGTCAAAATGTGCGACCACAGATATTTGCAAATTCAAGGAAGTCGATAAGAACTCGACGCTGTAGATCTAAGAAAACGTCATTATATTTAGAAACCTTTCAGCGCTAGCTACTCATATGCGTACTAGAAACGTCTTTAATGTGCGATAAGAATTCTAAGCTCTGAAGGTCAAGCGTTTGTCCACAGCTCTAAATGCTATAAAAGGCGATACAAGTCGATAAAAGTTTCACAGTTTGCGTTCGCGCTCGTGGTACGCCTTATTTCGTTACAGTTTTCGAGTTGGATCTTAAGTGTTGTGTACTGAAGTGAATGTGTTGTGGAGAAAAAAGGAAACAGCAGCGATAAAAGGATACCATTTGTGCTGTGCGTCCAAGCATTAACAAGGATTTATTAAATATATTGACAATATTGTTGGATAAATAACTTACAAAAAAATATAGTGCAAAGGATATTCTAAGGATAATGTGTTGTGTTTATTGTTGAGTTAGTATTTGTAGATAATTTAATTTGCAAAGGACTTTCCGCAAAATAACGCACATTTAGCAGTAATGGCTAAGCAGTATATAGTGTTTTCAGCAGTAGCTGTGTTTTTGATACTGTGCAATAGCTTACTTATTGTTGCTGACGTTGAAGTGAATTCCGCGAATGATAGTGTTGAGTAAGTGATCAATGCATAAAGGATACACCGTCGGCATACAAGCAAAATTGACAATCTGCAAAAAAAATAATTAGTGGGTGACGCTAATTAATCTTTTAATTATGTTTATATCCTCTCAGCCTTGTGATATATTTATTATTGCTGGTTATCAATAAAAAAATGTATACAGTACTTGCTAAGGCGTCTTATGAGAGTATACAACTTGTGTACTTAACATCAAACACACAAAATTTTAAATTTTTTTAGATGTTCAATTTAGCTTGTATGCCGAAGATATGAACTGATTTTTTTTTTATTTTAATTTAATGTATTTTCTCAATTTTTTCCAATCTTTTAAGAATCCGAAAATTTATTATTCGTCCTGAATTAAAGACGGAAAAAATGTAAATAAATATTAAAAAAAAGTGTTTAGTCAATTCAAAAGTAAAATCTAACCTATCTTAGTGACATTTTATTAATTAAAAATTCAGAATTAGATGTTAATTATTTATATTTTTTACTAAAACACTAAGCAGTGGAATATTAAAAAATAAGGCCGAATAATTCGAAAAATGTTGATAGCTAGAAAAATGTTGGTTGTGACGAAAATACTGTAAAAGGTGAAAAAGTGTCAAAAAAGGAAGATAAGCACCCTTCCAAAAATATCGAAAAGTTGATTAAAGTTGAAAAAGTCATGATATATCGCATTGCTCGAAAAAATGTCATAAAATGTTGAAAAAGTGGATTAAACTTGAAAAATACAAGAAAAATCACAGAAGTCCAAAAATGGTGGAAAGCTTGAACTTAAATCGAAAAAAGGGTGGAAAAAAAAGGAAATACATATTTTGAAATACTCTGAAGTCTAAAGCTTTTTTGACTCAAAAATTGTTAGCAAATATTAAAGAATCTAAAAAAATTTGAAAATTTTGATATCAAAAAGTATAAGAAAAAAAATGTTGAAAAAGTCGGAAAATAATATAAAAATTCGAAAAACTTTTGATGTCGGTAATTTTTGAAATGTCTCAAAATGTGGAAAATTTCGTATAGTCAAGAAAAAAGTCAAAATTGTTGTAAAAGCCAAGAATATTGAAAAAGTGTTCATAAAAGTGAATGCATATGATAGCTAGTGTTGCTTAACTTTGGAGAAAAATTAGTGAATTTTCTCAAGAGATGCCGTATCTACCGGCAAACAAAAAACAGATTTTTTTTTTGTATTTGCCAGTTTGGTCCTGACAAAAATTCTGATAAAAGAACGCACTAAAATAGTATTTTCTTTTTGCAAAAAGAATTTTTAGGAGGAACTTTTAATATGAATTTGTAGATTTTGGGCTTTTAGGTCAATATATTTTTGATGCAAATAAAACAAATTCGGTTTCATCCTTTTACCCAACGCTTCGCCAATGAATTTTCGGTTTCCACAGGGGTATTTAATACTTAAAAATGCATAAAGCTCTTCACAACTAATTATGTCAGGATTATGTGCTCTAATTTTCATATTTTTGTGATTGCCAGTTAGGTCTGAGCGAATATTCCCAAACAGCTAAATGTGGTTTTTGTATGGACAAGCAAAAGTTTGCATCACCTCTCGAGATTTGATGATAAAAATCTTTTTAATTAAATAATATCTTCTTCACGTATGTTGTTTTTGCCTCCTTACATATCCGTGATTACAGTTCTGTTTTGCATGTAAATGTTCTTGATTTCTATATTTAAGAAGTGTGATATTATTTGATCATAGATTTTGGAAACGTTGAGAAGAAAAAGTAGGTTGGGAAAGAAAGTTGGGAAATTTTTTATCATTACTTTTAGGTACGTTAGGTAAAAATAAGTTTGATATACAGAAATCTTCAAGTCAAACAGGGTAAATATAAGCTTTCAGACGTCTTCGATATGTTTCTCGGTCATCTGGCAACCCTATTCTATCATTATCCTGTATGCTTTCCATCCCTATAACTTATTTATAGACATAGTGTTGGTTCCCATTTTTTTAAGATTTTCATAAGAATTTTAAACTAAGTGGCTTACAAAGGGTCGATAAACCGAATTTTTTACTTAAGATGTTCTTCTCTTTACTCGATAAACTCTACTTTTCTACTCTCGCCTCTTCTCTCTCAAACACTGGACTGCAAGCTTTTCTATTGAGTTTAATTATTAAGATGTATTCAGGTATAAAGTAACTTAATTTTTCAAAAATGTATAGCTGTTGAATAGCTTGATAAAAAAAAAAATTGATAAAAGTCAAGAAAGCTAGACTCAACCAGTACAAAGAGAAAAAAAATAAAAATTCAGAGACGCAAAAACAAAATGTCGATTTGGGCTCTTTTCTGACATTTTCCAACATATTGGCCCACTGTCTTGGGAATTTTGTCTTTAAGCAAGTGGTCTTTCTGTTGGCGTAGTCTTTACTCTTCAGAAATCACCACAATAAAAAGTCCGGTAAAATCAAATCCGTAGATCTTGATGGTTAGTCAATATAGACCATGATGTTTTCGGCAATCTGTACACTGAGTTAACACAACTGAGGCGTTATTTTCAATATGAAGCACCACTATTACGGCGCTTTTTCCGGTATATATTGATAACTCTATGGCTAAAATTGTATTGAACTGACATGCTTGATGACGTCAATTAGTTGAGGATTGTCAAAGATATTCAGTTTGCGCACTTAAATATATAAATACATAAGTATACATTAAATCAATAATAAGGTCTCAGAAAATTTTCTTAAATAAAAACTACGAATACAGTTTAAGCATGCCGTATGTTGTAGTATTTCTTTGCAAATTTTATCATAATAATTATTTTTCTTTCAACTTGCTCTATTTTTCGAACAATATCAAGTCCACTGAACAATGCTGCAGAGGAAGTTGACGATAAGAAACGCGATGAACGTGGAATATTTGGCATTAGTTTTGGTGGATCGAAGTCAGAACCAGCACCGCCGCCGCCGCCGCCTGTGAACAGCTATTCTTCGCAGTAAGCTAATTGCAAATGCTGATAAGCAAATCTTTTAACACATACATAAACACATTATTATTTTCTAATTATTTAAATTAATTTTGTAGCTCACATAGCAGTAACACTGGTTATGCGCCTATGGGATATGGGAATTCAGGGTGAGTCATATGCGCTAAAAATTTAATTTTAGTTCTTGTGTTGATATTTTAATCATCTAAAATATATAGAAGCTATGGTATCAAAACAAGTACCAATACAGGCTATGGCGGCAATGCAGGCTATGGTGGCGGTATGGGCTATGGTGGCGGTAAAGGCTTTGGCAGCAATTCAGGTTATCGTTCCAGCCATACGAGTACCAGTAACACCAATTTTGGTGTTCCAAACCTAAATTATGGCACAGGGTGAGTAATTAATTTATGTTTTTGTCGATATTTGTTTTAAAGTTTCAATCGTTATTTTATTTTATTTTTTTGACATAGCTCCTATGGTACTAAGAAAGGGTAAGCTAGTAATATTTAAGAAGCTTAATTAAAATACTTTTACTGCTTAAAACTTTGTTTTCCCAGTTTCATTTCTAATAACATTTTAAATACGCCAAGCTCACCAAAACCGGGCCTTGTTTCGAAAACACTAAATTTTCTCGGTTTCGGTAAAGGGTAACTACTTACTTTTCTTAAGTTGTCAAAAAGTAATTCATACGAAATCTAAATTTTTCCTGTGTTAAATCCAAACTGAAGCTATTTTTCTAAATTGATAAGGTCTTTTCAAAAATTCTATATAGTAGTAATAATAATAGAGTATAGTTACTATAGCTGTAGTCTGCTTAGCTATGAAGTCTGTAAAATGTAAAATTTTATTTTTTATATTTTAGAAATACAGCGCAAATAACTCACGATTTTCTATTGAATGCGCGTCAGCAGCTGCCATCCTATGGAAGTTGCGTTGCATATCAGTTGCCTTCGAATGTTGAATTTAAATGTCAGGGTGATCAATGTGAAGTCAGCTGTTCTGGCAAATACAGCTTCCCAGATGGTAAAACTTCCTTGAGAATGGTCTGCATGGGTGGCCAGTGGATTATTCGTGACTCGGAGTATGTTAGCGTGCCACCATGTCAAGGTGGGTACATTGAAGACGTGTATATGTGTATAGATTTCTGGATAGTATAAGTAGGAATTGAATGCATTCTCCTGGAAAAACAGAAATTTTCTGATCAACAAACTTGAACATTTTTATTTGATCTGATCTCATAGTAAGCTTAATTTATGGTTGTAATGAACCTTGAACCAAGGTCTACGAACACAATTGACTTTTCAATAGTAGCCCATTTTAAAAATAGCATGCGGCAATACTGCCCACTGGTTGTTAGTGGCTAATTGATGGCCTTTGGCGCTACTTCTGGGTTACGTGGTTTTAACATTTGCTATTGTAACTTTTGCTAATTAGGTATGAGTAATGCCACCATCTTTCTATTTACTTTTTTTCGATACAGATTCTATTAGAATTTTGTCTTATATTGGTCCTTTTTTTAGGCATCAAAGTAACCGTAACTGTTCGTGAAGTATAACCAGTACTGCCTTAAGCCAAAAATTATTGTAAGAACCCATTGTGCACAAAAACGGATGCGGATCCGTAACGGATCCGAAACGGACCTCATATGCGGATCCGTTTCGGATTCGTTTTTGTGTCCGTAACGGATCAGAAACGGACATCATATACGGATCAGTTGTCGGATGAAATTCCTCTCGAAAAAACGAAAGGATCGTCCGCTTTGCCGGATCCGAAACAGACGTCATAAATGGAAAAAAACCGGAATTTGCTATTTCGGATTCGTTTTTCTAAATAAAACGGATTCGAGACGACCATTTTCTTTAATAATGCGGATTTTACTGTACAAAAAAATTAACGCAATTAAAAAATTTTTTTTTTTACTCTTCCCAAATCTATTTTTTTTTTTAATTTTTACTTATTTTCCATCTATTTATTTCTTTTTAATGCTATTCATCAACTTAGTTTTATTAGTAAATTGCATTAAGGAAACTTTTTTTTTTTTAACGGATTCCGTTTCGGATAAATAATCCGCAGGAACGGATCCGTAACTGATTCGAAACGGATCCGTTTGGCACATTGGGAAGATACCCAAAGCATATTCTGACAGGCATACATACACATACATATACCTATACAGTGAGCGACAAAATTCTACTGCTAAGTCGAGAATTCGAAATTATATTGGAAAAAGTAATGATGCAGTTTTGTTTGAAACTCTTTTTTATTGACAAGGAGCAAACATTTTTTTTTCTACAATATAAATTTAAATAGCTATCTGAAAAAAAAAAACACAAAAAACGATTGGCATCTGTACTTAAGTCTGCATACACTATACAACTTATGCCTTGAGCCTTTGATTACTTTTTTTTAGAAAACGGTGAAGCACCGTTTTTTTATTTTTTATATCTATATTATGTGGCATATTTTGGAATAATGAACTTAGTTGTGATTTGGACGTGATATTTGGATTGATATAAAGACTTTGCAAAAATAAATTTCAAGTGAAAAGAAAAATTTTGTTGTTAAATTTGGAAAATAAAATTAATCCGGTAGTGAATTATTAAAAATATTTGACTTAGAAGTTCGCATGATGATTAAAAATTATGAAGATATTGGTTCCATTGAGAACAACCGCCCAAAAGGACCTACATCGCAGAGATGTTGCTTGATTTAAAAAGAAGAGGACAAAAATCCAAAAGTCAGTTCCTCAAAATTGATCGAAGACATAGCTAGTACATCCAATCAGAGGATGCATATACTTTTTATAATTTTTTCATGGAAATTTGGTACTAAAGGATATTCCTAAAGGATATTCCTTTAGTACCAAGTTTTAAGAAAGTAAAGTTTGCTAACTTATTGAAAGATAAGTTGAACTGTATGTATTGCATGTGTTCTTAGTGACTGCTCTTGCTGGTGGTCTTGCCAAGTTGAAATCATAGAATACTTAATTGCTATTACACAACTGGACAGATCAAACAAGCAGTGAGAAGCTTTGCAGGTATCCTTTCTCAAAATGAACAGGGTTACTTACTACTAATAAATAAAGAATATTAGTTGTATTTGTAAATGGAAAAGTATAAGTAATTCACCAATAATAGTTATTCATAATATTGTTAGCAGAGGCCCAAAGAAAAATATATTCTTCAAATTTGTGAAGGATGGAAATAGGATTTGCCGATTTCTTCCTCATAATATTAAATATTTTTAAAATATCTAACCTTTTTCTTAATTTTAGCCGTTTGTTCACCACCCTGTCAAAACAATGGTATCTGCTTGGATGCTGGCTACTGCAAATGTTCGGAAAACTATTCGGGTCCATTATGTCAATATAAGAAATCTATTTGTGCTCCATTACCACCAGTACCGAAAAACTCCAAAGTGAGCTGTAAAAACAAGTAAGCAATAAAAGACTAGAGCCAACTTAATATTATATGCAAGATTGGACCAAAAATATATAATATCGTAAACGTAATAGTGCGTATAATTTGATTGATCATATCAGAAAAATGCGTGCAAAAATTTCAGCCTTTTTCCAACCTTAAATTAAAACTTGGCCAATTCAAGTCCGTAAGAGATGTAAATGTTGGTTTGTGATAGATCTCACACTCAGTTCATGTTCGTTTATGATTCATTCTTATTAAAATGTATAGGCATCTGGACAGAGATGTGCGTTACTTCATTATTCGGCTTTAAGTTTCAAAGCCAACTAATACCTCCATGTTTATCAATTACTTCACTTCCATATTGAAGGCAATTGAAGTAATGATGAACTTGCGGAAAAACAAATATAATATACAAACACTATATCAAAATGACTCTTCAACTAGTTTCGATGCCCATCGACGGCACTGAAAAGGATCGTTAAGAGGGTCACGGAAACTTTGACAAAGAACGCTAGTATCTAGATAAATGATTTCAAATTTTGATTCTTAAAATCAATATTTGAGCTGTCTGCCTAGTAGTAACTCAAAATATTGTTGGTTGTCTAAGTTACGGTTTGTTTCAAAATTAAGACTTGCTACTAAAGCACAGTTCGTGTATAGACCACGGTGTGAATCTTAAATACCAAAATGTTTGCATCTGATATAATATTGCTCTAGAAAATGTAAGTTTGAACGGTCAATTTGAAATTGTTTAGGTTTCAAATGATATTGAAATTAAATGACTCAACTCACATAAGTGAACGCTGATTTTTCTTCAGCATAAAAGGCAGAAATTTTAAATAAATTTTTCTTCTTCATATACATATAGCATTTGTAACGCTGAGTGTATGCGTGGTTTTCAATTTCCTGATGGCAGTAGTATAACAAATATTGAATGTCGCGAAGGACAATGGATACATACAAAATCTGGATTATCAAAGCCACCAGATTGTGGTCGTAAGTATTAATTTTTATAAAAATAAATATTTCTATTTCAACCTTGACCTTATACCATTCACCTAACAGCCATATGCGACCCAGCCTGTGCTAATGGCGGCCAATGCATTTCCTTTAATGTCTGTCAATGCTCAAAAACATATCGCGGTAATCACTGTCAATACAGTAAGTTTTCGTAAAAGCCAAATGAATTTCAAAAATCGTTAACCTGTTTATTTATTGTGTTTACGCAGATATCGCCGCTTGTAATGTGACCAAAACTAATTTTAATGGCAACTTCAAATGCGCCTATGACAATAACGAGGCAAAGTGTTTGTTTACTTGTCCAGAAGTACCCGGCTTAAAAGTCCTGGGTTCATTAGATACTGAGTATAAGTGCAAATATGAAACTGGTGATTTTTATCCATCTCCCTTGCCGAAGTGTGTTTATCGTAAGTGCTTGCTTCCAGATGGCCGTTAAGACTTTTACGTTTTGGTAACATAATTTTTCTCTTTCTTGATTTTCTCTTATTGCAGCACCCGGTTATACAGTACGTGAAGGCTCTCAGACATCTCAATATACCCAAAATACAGGATATGTCATCGGCGGTGGTGGCGGTAGCTATGGAGTGGAGTATGTGACGGAGCATGAAAAGTATTTGGCAATTATTGCTAAATATAAAGAATATGATCGAAGAAGTGTAAGTACTCCAAAATGCATTCTTTCAAGTGGATTAAATACTTTATAGGTGGCATAAATAAAATTGAGGTAGTGGTAGAGGAAGTGGTAAATTTCAGAAATCAGTAAATGATAATTGTAAACGAAAAGACAAAAGACTAGACGGTACAGAAGAAAAAATAAATGAAGAGGAAAATAAAAAGAAATCGGGATATTGGAGAAATGAAGGTAGATGTTGATAGTGATAGTGATGATAGGAATATCGGCGTTGAAGAACAGTTTGTGGAACAGTAGTCGTAAACAATATGACAGAAAAAATTTAATGCAGACAAAAGTAGAGGAGGAGGAGATTCAGGTAAGAAGTAGGCAAAGAGTCAGAAGTTAAACAAAAGCTAGATGTTGAGAGGAATTTAAGGAATTTGTGGAGAAGAACAAAAGAATTAAGAATTAAAGTTTTTGGAAGTAAAGGATAAACACGAAATAAAAGGTAAGTTAGAATCATGTACAAGGGGATATAAATAAATAATCGCGGTAGAAAAAGAATTGAAGTATTGCGAAAGAGGCGGATTATATGTAAAGATAGATAGAAAGTTGATTCAAAACTATAGCTTTAGTTCAGAAATAAACAACGCGTTTAGTAAGAGGAACATCTAGATGTTGAGTTAGAAGTTGACGCAGAGCTAAATATGAAGTATGAAGTGGTACTTGTGAGGGTAAAATTATACAAAGAGTTCGCGAGTCAGGTAAGAGAAATTCTGCTTCTGCAGGTAAGGGCTCTGCCTAAATTTTAAATAGAGGTGCAGCTAGAGTTTGAGCTTTTTCAAGAGGTAAAACTAGAAATAGATATAGAAAAGAGGTAATACTAATTAAAGTGTTTGTAATAGAGCAAAAACTAGAACAAAAGAAGAGTTGAAGAGAAAAAGAGAGAGATAGAGAGAGCATGATGTTAGCTTGGAGATGATGGAGGAAGATGTAACTGTGAACAAAATTGTAGATATTGATGAAGAAGGAGAGGAACAAGACCTAAAACGAGAGGAAAAGCAAGATTCAGAACTAGAAGTAAAGTTGAAGTATGTATGAAGATAAAAAGGATAAAGTTGGGGTCAAGGACGTGTAACCAGAAGTATGGTGTACTAGGGGAGACTTTCTTTCATCACCCAGCGGTACAGGTTTGACGGAAGAAAGAACTTCGAGGTAAACCGAGAGCTAGATGTAGAAATTGAGATAAAAGTAGATATGGTTAATATAAATAACAGTATTTCTGACACTGATTATTCTTCATCACGCTCCCCTTTTTTAGGAATGGTTTTCTTCTGAAGAGTCTTTTGTCTCACCCAGCAGTTATTCACTATACGTTACTGGAGACATGAATGTTATAATCGATAAGACACCAAAACCAGCATTGTGCACCACTTGGGGCGGTATTAACGTAAAAACTTTTGATGGTTTGGTATATAAGTAAGTTTCAATCTTCTAATAAATTTAAGCATTTTAATCAATTTATGATCACTAAATTTTAGAGCACCTCTTTCCTGCTCACACACTCTCATATCTGACATAAAGGATGCCACCTTTGACATTATACTGAAGGCTTGTCCGTATGGATCTGGCTATGGATGTGCACACACTCTAAAGATTTATTGGCAATCAATTGTTTACACCTTTGAGAATTTAAGTAAGTAACAACTTTAAATCATTACATTAAAATCTCGTTGCAACATTTTTTCTGTGCTATTTAAGATGGTACTGTTCATTTGTCAACGCCGACCAAACAACTTCCCATACCTGTGCAGGTAATGGGTATGAAAGTGATGCCGGTAGCTCAACACTTGCAAATTGATCTGGAATCAGTTGGGCTCAAAATAGACTGGGATAGACATCAGTATATTGCTGTACATGCTGCCCCGACACTTTATACCCGAACAGGCGGTCTTTGTGGTTCCTTAGATGGTGATTATCGTAATGATTTGGTATCAAAACGTGGTATTGTGGTAGAGACAGTAAAAGCTTTCGCGGATGCATGGCGCGTAGATGATAAATCAGATCTATGTACTATGGAAAATAGTGCTGAATTGGAATTCGGTTCGGAGTCTTGCAATCCTGCAAAGCGTAAGAAGGCTTTCAACATATGCGAACGTTTGTTGACTAACGAAAAGTTGCAAGATTGTATTAAGCCATTTAACTTTGAAGCTTTGTTGCATACCTGCGTTGATGACTATTGCAATTGTCCAAATCAGGATCATCCAGCGACTTGCAACTGCGATTCCATTGCAATGTTGGCGAAGGAGTGTGCATTCAAGGGCATTAAAATGACGCATGGATGGCGTAACATGGAAATATGTCGTAAGTACACGAGCTACGCAAGCGTCATATTATCATATTTTGGGCTTAAAGTATAGAAAATTTCCTTGATTTGATTTTATGTTGCTCTTTGTCGAATACAAATTTATTGATTTTCTTGCTACAGCCATAAGTTGCAGCTATGGACGTGTCTATTTACCCTGCGGCCCCGATATGGAGCCAACATGCGCCTCTGCAGTTGCACCAACAAAAGGAAAATGCAATGAGGGATGCTTTTGCCCTCAGGGCACCGTACAGTATAAAGAAGCCTGCATTACACCAGAGTTATGCCCATGTTTAATGCGTGGAAAAGAATTCAAAGCGGAGGCTACCATTAAAAAGCAATGCAACACTTGGTAGATATAACCAACAACCGTTCGGCTTTAATTTTTTAAAGTCTTTTTCTTCTTTCTCAATGACAGTACCTGCAAAGATGGAAAATGGAAATGCACCGACGAGAAATGTGGCGCACGCTGTGGTGCCATTGGTGATCCTCACTACCAAACCTTTGATGGAAAACGCTTCGATTTTATGGGTAAATGTTCTTACTATCTGCTGAAAACACCTTCCCTTTCCGTGGAAGCTGAAAATGTAGCCTGTTCAGGTGCCATCTCGGAAAATATGCAATTTGCAGTGACGACGGAGAATCCCTCATGCACAAAGTCAGTGACACTGCGCTTTGCGGTGAATTCCGGTGTACCTATGACAGTACATCTTGGACAGGGACTTGTTACTAAAGTTGACGGTAAGGAGGTACTCAAGTTCCCTAAAATATTGGGCAACGGCGAGGTTCTAATACGTCAAGCCAGTTCAACCTTCATGACTGTGGACTTTCCCGATGGCATACGTATCTGGTGGGACGGTGTCTCACGCGTTTATATTGATGCACCACCTAGCTACCGTGAAAAGACCGCTGGCCTTTGTGGTACTTTCAATTCGAATACACAAGATGACTTTCTTACTCCGGAAGGCGATGTGGAAACAGCTGTTGAGCCGTTTGCTGATAAATGGCGCACAAAAGATACGTGTGATTATTTAGCTGATAGCAAGGAAGGACCACATCCATGCACCGTGAATCCAGAAAAACGTGAAGTGGGTGAGAAATACTGCGAATCGATTATAGGCGAACTATTTCAGGATTGTCATTGGACTGTCGAACCAGAGCAATATTATGAGGACTGCCTATATGATGTATGCGCTTGCAAAGATGATCCTTCCAAGTGTTTTTGTCCAATTTTGTCAGCATACGGTACTGAGTGTATGCGCCAGGGCGTTAAAACTGGTTGGCGCTTAGCAGTAAAGGAATGCGGTAAGTTAAAATAGTAAATATTGAAAATTAAAGCTGCCTACCTGCTATTTGATTTCGAATTTATAGCTGTCAAGTGTGCTGCTGGACAGGTATTTGATGAATGCGGTGACAGTTGTCAACGCACATGCAGTGACTTGGTCACGAAATATACTTGCAAGAAGGAGTGCGTTGAAGGTTGTCGCTGCCCGCATGGCGAGTACTTGAACGATAACAATGAATGCGTGCCACAAAAGCATTGTCCATGCACCTATGATGGTGTAACATTTAAGCCGGGCTACAAGGAAGTACGACCTGGCAAAACATTTTTAGACTTGTGGTAAATTGTGTATTGGCTTTTGTAATGCATTTCATTTATGCCTTGTATTTTTGCGCAGCACTTGCGTTGGTGCCAATTGGGAGTGTGAGGATGCAGAGCCAGGGGATAAGGATAAATATCCCCCTTCATCTGAGTTGCGTGCCGAATGTGCCCATAAGCCGTATGCGGAGTTCTCTAAGTGTGTACCGAAAGAACCAAAGACTTGCAAAAACATGCACAGCTTTGTGGAGGATAAGGAAGATTGTGCGCCTGGTTGCTCATGCATGAATGGCTATGTTTACGATACCTCACGCAAGGTGTGTGTGCTGCCAGAAAACTGTTCATGTCACCACGGCAGTAAGAGTTACAATGATGGCGAACATATGAAGGACGATTGCAACGTATGGTAAGAACTCGATATAATCTCACTCAAGTTTTTATAAAATGTTGTGTTTTTTTTTCTACATATACGTTTACGCTTTTCCTCATTTTTATTTATTTTTGTTTCCTATAAAGCAAGGAAAAATCGAAAAAAAACATTGATAATATCGGCGTTTTCGATGTCATTATCGATAATTGTCGATAATATCAGAATTTGCTCCATTATTCATTGAATTAGAACATTAATTTTGATAATAATAGTGAAGCATTTATGGCTAAGTTTACTTTAACTGACATTCTCCACTTTTATTTTATTAGTGGTACTAGGGGGTTAAAATTAAACAAAAGATATAAAAAAAGGTCGCTGGGATCTAGTTTCGGAGATATGACGATTTTTCTGATATTGTGACCAAATTTTATTTAAAAACCGGTACTTAATAAAAACGTGTTGATACCCTATATTTTTTTTAGCATGTGGAGGAAGATATAAAAAGAATCAAGTTTACTTGGACGGATTGACAATTTTTTCAGCGGGGTCGTTTTTGCTGTCCGAGCTTTCCACTACAATTTTTCCAACGACAGCACCGTACTCGACTGAATGGTGGCTTTTGAGTTGATCTCTCAAATTTTTTGTATTCCCAGTGCTAGCAACGTTTCTTTACAACCTGTGATTTGACAAATTGCATTCCGTTTTTCTTGGGATTGCTTGAAATATTTCCACACGGTCGATCATTTTGCCCGTTCTCGATATCTGTTACAAAGTTTATAGATATTTTATTTCGTGAACAGTAGTTGATATATTTTTAATTGATATATTTTACTTCCGATCCTAGTGAAGACATCTCGCCTGATGCACGACCACGACCTTCGATAGCAAAAAGCATCACAACTGAAGACCAGTGAAATAGATCTCGCTATTAATCGTTAGCGCTCAAAACTATAGATGGATAACGATGTTAAAAAACATTGATGAGCATTGATTGTAATCGATATTCCCCAGCCCTAGTTTTTTTCAAGCCAACATCAATTTTCTTATTCCTTAAAGCTTCTGAGTTCTCTCACCTTTCCGTACTTTTAAAATTCAATCGATTTTCATTACCACCAACGAAAGTAATCATTAAACTTTTCTAATTTTATTTCAAATTCACTCGCACTCCATTCCAATGCAGCATCTGTCAATCAGGCAACTGGAAGTGCTCATCGAATGGCTGTGAATCCACTTGCAGCGTCTGGGGCGATTCACACTTCACCACATTTGACAATCACGATTTTGATTTCCAAGGTGCTTGCGACTACATACTCTCTAAGGGCGTGGCTGACAACGGCGATGGTTACACAATTACCATACAGAATGTACTGTGCGGTACAATGGGCGTAACATGCTCAAAATCGGTCGAGATTGCAATTTCCACATCAGGTGTAGAGGACTCCATCACACTGACAACAGATTCGACATACCTGGAGGATCCGAACAAGTCGGCAATTAACAGTAAGTTGAAAATTTGAGCGAAAGTACTGCAAAGCCAGTTGCATGTTCTTAATTCTTCTTTGTCTTTTTGCCATTTGCTGCACAGGACTTCGTGATGCAGTCAATTCGAAAGCACATGGCTCGTTCCACATTTACAAGGCTGGCGTATTCATTGTCATCGAGGTAATCCCACTCAAATTGCAAGTTAAATGGGACGAAGGTACACGCGTCTATGTTAAGCTGGGCAACGAATGGAAGCACAAAGTGAACGGTCTCTGTGGCAATTACAATGACAATGCTATGGACGATATGCAAACGCCATCACAAGGCTTGGAGACGAGTCCATTGATATTTGGACACGCATGGAAAGTGCAGCAGTTCTGTGCAGTACCAACGCAACCCATCGATGCATGCCGGGAGCATCCGGGACGTGAGACATGGGCTCAATTGAAGTGCGGCGTATTAAAGTCGTCGTTGTTCGAGGTGAGTCCAAATCTTAGTTTGCAACGCAGTGGGTCTCTTTTTGCTTTTATCGTATCAAATTCATTTCATTGACTGTCGACTTGCATTACATATGATTTTCGTTATCGATTTTGTTTCTGCCTCTTCTTTTCTTTTTCCACACATCGTGATGGCAGGAGTGCCATGCTGAAGTACCAGTTGAGAAGTACTTAAAACGTTGCATATTCGATACCTGTGCTTGTGATCAAGGTGGCGATTGTGAATGTCTCTGTTCGGCGATAGCTGCATATGCACACTCTTGCTCTCAGAAGGGAATTACCATCAGATGGCGTACACCACATTTTTGTCGTAAGTAGAAAACGAATAACTGATGTACGTTTCGGTTGGATATTAAGGTGGTTAAAAACATTTTTTTGAAAATATGAATTGAAAAAATTCGAAGGATATTCATGATGAAAATTTAATTTTTAAAATAAATTAAAATTAACTGTTAAGACACTAGCTTAAAATATTTTTGGAGATACCTGTTTCGGTACATTTTCTTTTGAAAGGTTGCTGGCATATTCGGCACATTTGGTCCGCTTTCAGTACATTCATCGTATTTTTAGTACATTTTCAAAACATTTTGCCTTTTTCTTAAAATTACCATTTTTATACCCTACACAGAGGGTATATTCACTTTGTCATTCCGTTTGTAACGCATAGGAGGGGGCGTGGCAGGTATGGAAAAGTATATATATTCTTGATCAGCGTCACCACCTGAGTCGATATAGCTGTGTCCGTCTGTCTGTCTGTCTGTCTGTGTGTCTGTCTGTTGAAATCAGGTTTACGCAAAAACTAAGAAAGTTAATTCAATGAAATTTGGCACACAGCTCACATCTTCTTGCAAGCTGCTAGCATATGAAAGTGGGTGAAATCAGTTCACAGCCACACCTTCCGCCCATACTCTATGTAAATATACCCAAGTCCATTTTGAAAAAAAGTTGCTGCGATTTTGATCAAAATTGGTGATTTGGTGAATATGAGAACAACATTTAGATTAGGCTAGGTCTTAAGTTTGCAAAGGCTCTTAAATAGGCGTGGCACAGCCCTAAATTTTAAGTTTTATAACGCCATTGCTCGTAAACTGTGTAAGATATTGTGATGAAATTTGGTACACGGATACAGATCTTGTGAATTTTGAATTGCGCATAAAGTGGGTGGAATTATAAAAGTGGGCGTGTCATTTCTTAACTGTTAAAAAAATTGGATTTCGTATAACTCCAGATTGGCACATACGATTTTCATTAAAATTTTAGGGATGATACTGAAAGTAGTAAAAAATACACGCCACGTCAATACAATGAAAAATTTATTTTAAGGGTGTGGCATAGCCTACAACGTTATAAAAAGAGAACTAACAACGCAATCGTTATGAAATTTAAGATGGCGGATACACTTGCTAAAAGGAGTTTTCTTGCAAAATTTTGGCACAATTGCGCCGGTGAGTGTGGCACCTCCCATATAAGCGAAATACGTTTAATGCTATAGATAGTGTGCTATGAGAGTAATCTCATAAAATTTTGTGTAGAGGTGTCGGTTACTATAAGCTTAAAAATTAAATGAAACTTGACAAGATTGCATCAGTGGGCGGGGCACCTCCCCCATTCACATAAAGTTGTAAGTGCTATTTTAAGTGAACTATTGGAGCAATCGATCTGGAATTTGATGTAGGCGGTTTACTGGGTAATAGGTATATATGAATCAAAAGCTGGCGAAATAGCAACAGTGGGCGTGGCACCTCCCATACAATTAAAATACCTTAAGTGGCATAACTATCGAAATATATGAGCATTCATAGTGAAATTTGGTGTAAGAAGTTTTTTTATAAAAAGCTATTTCTGGATCAAAATCGGAGTAGATTGCACCAGGGGGTCTGTCACCGCCCTAAATTTTAGGAATAATTACGGCACTTTACAAGCTATTGTGCTAAAATTTGGTTTGATCATGTTAATCACGAATATCATTTATTGAAACAAAAGTGGGCGGAATTGTAGGAGTGGGCGTGACATATTTCGTGTTTTTCATTTCTATTCTTTTTTTTTCAACATTTCCCATATTCTTTTGACATTTTCAGTTTTTCCAACACTTTCCAACATTTTTGAACCTTTTTACATTATTTTCGACTTATTCAACCTCCTCAACATTTTTTTAACATCTATTTAAAACGTACTCTTAATGTAGTGTAGGTTATGTGAGTTTCGGCCTGGCCGAAGATAACACCTTTACTAGTTTTTTACAAAATTTACCGCGGAATACATTTGTAGTAATCTTTGACTACTCTTGTTGTTTTTGTTTTCTTTTTTTTTAAGTTAAAAACTTCTAAATTTTAGAAGTGGGAACAAACTACATTTCCACAAATCTCGAATTCCATCACTATTTTGTACCCAATTTCAACGCTTTACGAAATCAATGATATATGCATATGTCGACAGAAATGTCTTACTTAGTATATCTGTTTTTACTACAGATCATTGAGCATCCATTGCGGATAAAAAAAACTGGAGCCTTAGGAGCTAAGGTCCCTGACATTATGTATTGTGAAGAAGTGGCCAAACACGGCAAATAGTATACTGTAGATGTATATGGTATTGATGGATTTTCGATAATTTTTTCGATACTCTTCAATATTTTTACTAAAATATTTTCTCTGAAGCGTGTCTAAGCTATGGCCCTAATTCTTGCACAACGTAAAATTGATAGAACCGTTCCTTAGACATGTTGATTTTTGCGAAGCAATTATTTGTATTGCAATTTTAGACTTAACTTTTTATGCAGTTTTTGGGAACAGGCGTGTACTCGAAATATCGCATTTGTATGTCTAGTGCGTGATTCAAATACACATATGCATTTGTGATGGCATTTGGGATTTGCGAAAATATACTGAATCGAGACTTGAAATGTACTTTTTATAGGCCTAATATTTTTTTGTCCTGAACACTCAATTTTTCTAAAATGGACGAAAAATTTACAAACAAAAAAAAATAAATGATCCTCGGCAAAACCCTAACAAAATTAGATATATTTCGGTTATTTGCAGTTACTAAAAGAGGTAATTATTATAAAAGGTAATTACTATACGACAATTATTTTTAGTTTTTCATTTACGATAAAAATAAAAGTTTATTATAATAAATTGTCCAAATGTACCGAAAATATACTACGAAAATGTGCTTACAATTCACCAGATGTACTAAAAATGTAACAAATGTTTCGAATGTACTTAAAACTCTATGAATATATTGACGACGATTTTTCAGGACACAAATGTACCGAAAAAAATACAAATGTACCGAAAATGCTATCACTGATGTGTGTGTTGCTAAAGCCTCTGAGACTAGCATTTTCAGAAGACAAGTTCATAATTTTTGTGATTTAATGTTAAATAAAATTTCTCTCCAATAGTTTTCGAGCTGATTCTGTAAAAAAAATGTATGCCACTTTATGCACCGATTCGATCATTTTCTTTTTCAAGCCACCCTTATGCGATGCAATAAAACTCCTGATATAGATGAGTTCACAAAAGGTTGAATAAGAGTGAGTGTGTGTGCCGTAATGCTCAAGTTGAAAATCATTGTTTTCAATTATTCATTAGAAGAAATGATTGTCGTCATCGTCGTCGAGATTTGAATTGAGCATTTAAGTTGTTCGAAGAGCGTGTGTGCACTTTCGATGTCGTTGTTGTTGTTACTGTTCTTGTTGATGCCGTCGCTGCTGTTGAAAAATTTTACCATATGGCAACATTTGCCAATAATATAACAGGTAGACGCATCAGTGTGGCTCCATATGTTTGGATGGAAAAATATATTGCCATTTAGAGTTTGTAACGTGCTATTAGTTGTAATTAATTCTTGAAATTATTCATTTCATTCACTTGTGTGCATTCTTTTGTCAAGTTGGTTTCACCGCAAGTTTCCTGATAAATTACATACATAGGAACACACTCGCATTTTCAACATGCCTTATTCTAATCTATATTTGTGTGTGTAAGTTTGCATTTGCCATTAAGCGTAATTTGGTAATTGGCCATAATCCGATAATCCTTATGGTTGAATTGATAATCAATGTTATTGAATAATTTCAAAAGTTTAAATTGTTGCAAGAAAACTTAAAGTTGAAGAATACTTAGTGTCAAATGCATAATGTTTTTAAGTTAGGCTCTATGCCTCGGGCAATTCTAGGATTTTATTCGATTTCAAGGAAAAACTACAGAATATCTAAAAATTCGGAAACGCAAGAGAAAAATCAACATAAACAGTGCTCTATAGCAAGCATGACATATTCAAAATTGGTCGATTTTATCCCTTCAATTTCGAACCAAGTTCCTTTTTGTTTTAACGGTTTTTTCAGTGGACATCTTTTTGTGACATTTTCTTATAATCAAAAAAGTGACATCATTTAAGTTATGAAAGAAAAGTTATTCGCTAAAATAAACAATTTTGATAGAGTTTTTCAAGAAAATACTGCCCAAAATCTGTTATTACTTTTACGAAGCATTTTGAAGAGACTTTCTTCCTAATTGTGTGAAAATTTTTATTCTGCTGAATGTTCCTTTTTCATTTTTGAGTGATTTTTATTTCCACTTATGCTGAGTTGCTTGAACGATTTTGCTATATAATTTATTGAGACAAGGATAAGTAAATTTGGTACATTAATTTTTGCATAAATTTTTTCAAACAAAAGCGGTATAGCAATTGTTAGAAAATTTCACACAAAAAAGTTTGGGCGAATATAAGAACAATATTGGACCATTTTTTGACATTGTTTACTTTTTTCTATGAAAATGTAGCTTGAAAATCAATAAATCACGCTATGCAAATTTTCTGTGATGAGAAAGGTGATGGTTAACTCACCAAAGTACCCGAATATACATTTTTTTTGCAATTCCAAGGATTTGATATGTAACAAAAAGAGGTTATTTAAAGTAAGAGGTACATATCTAACAAATATCTATGAAGTTATTTAAAAAAAAAAATTTGATCATGGTTAGCCTTACTGAGGAGTTAAGACAAGACCTACTTAAATTACTTAGAAAAAATCACTTATGCTCTAAAAAAAGACAAAACCGATCAAAGTTTTGAAACAACAAATAACTGCGAATCATTTATTTTGGTCCTTAGGCAATTTCTCTAGCGTCAAAAATCTCCTGTGAAAGAGATGTCAGATTTACAAGAAACTTTTTTGCCGGTGCTTAAGTCGCCGGATTGGTTGAGGACCCTCAAGAAATTATTAACTTAATTAAGATTTTTTCATTTTATTTAAAATCAGAATAGATGACGTTGCTGGCGACACATGTGCCTTTATGCTTCGAATTGTCAGTGCTTATGCATTATGAAACTGTACTATTGACAAGAAAACCAAAGCTGCTCCATTTCATTTTCTCCTGTCGAAAAAATATTGTGCAGAACTCGTATTCAACAATCACTCTAAGTTTTCAGTTCGCGCCGGGCTAACTTTTTTTCCTTCATACAATTTGATCCGACTTAATGTACACAATTGAAAGGATTTCAAATTTCGGACGAACCTTTTTCTGAGTTATACCGAAGAAGAAAAAATCTTAATACCTTAACATAAAAAACTAATCCCATCTGTCTTCCCATCTCTAGCAATGCAATGTGATCCTCATTGTGCCGAATACAAGTCCTGCACACCCGCATGTGCCGTTGAAACATGCGATAATTTCCTCGATCAAGGCCTGCCTGATCGCATGTGCAATAAGGAGAGCTGCCTGGAAGGATGCAATATAAAACCATGCGATGAAGGTATGATTTACTTGAATGACACATACAAAGAATGCGTACCAAAGTCCGAATGCAAACCTGTATGCTTGGTCATCGACGGCAAGACATACTACGAAGGCGATATAACCTACACCGATGCTTGCGCCACTTGCCGCTGTTCGAAGAAGAAAGAAGTTTGTAGCGGCGTAAAATGCATTGAACCGGTAACCACAGAGAAACCAAGGTTATTGAATGATGGTACTACACAAAAACCCATGGGCACTGAAGATCAACCAGATTGCGTACGCGGTTGGACACGTTGGTTCGACAAAGATACCGATGCGGCAACCAGTGTGGTGCGTTTGAATGACGAAGAGAAGCTGCCACGTTACGATCGTCTGGAAAGTGTTTATGGAACTTGCCAGAAGAAATATATGAAAAAAATTGAATGTCGTGTGGTAAACACGCATGAGTCTTCTAATATTATGGATGAGAATGTAGCGTGTAACTTGGACCAGGGATTGGGATGTGTTGGTCAATGTCATGACTATGAAATACGCGTCTTCTGTCAGTGTGAGGATGAACCAGAGACAACGGTATCACCGACAGAGAAACCACAAACTGGTAAGAAATGCGGTTCAGTTATGACTGAATACATAGAGTACCCAGGCGATTGTCATAAGTTCCTGCAATGCCGGCCGAAAGATGCAAGCGTTGATTGGATTTATGTGGAGAAGACATGTGGCGAATACATGATGTTCAATCCAACGAACAATATTTGCGATCATATTGCAGTTGTGCAACAGATCAAACCAAACTGTGGCAAACCTGTTGTAGAGTTGGAAAAGATAACAGACTGCCCAGTTGGGCAGGTGATGTCCGATTGTGCTAATCAGTGCGAAGGCACTTGCCACTACTATAGCACCATACTGAAGAAACGTGGACTCTGTCAAAAGGGCGAACACTGCAAGCCAGGTTGTGTCGATGCCAAACTACCCGACTGCCACAAGCTGCATAAGTATTGGCGCGATGAGAATACCTGCGTTGAGGCAGATGAATGCCCTTGTATGGATAAACAGGAGAAGTACGTGCAGCCACATATGCCAGTTATTGGAGAATGGGAGATTTGTCAGTGCATTGATAATGTATTCACATGTGTGCCGAATAAAATGGTTTTGACAACCATAGCGCGTAAGTAGAGCATAAAATAAAAAAGTGGGAATCGAAATTATTTTTTTTCCTCAACCAGCTATGCATTGGCTAACAACTAGTGAGGAAGAAAAGTCATATTCAATACACTTTGAAGATTTCCCAACATCAATTACACCACCGCTGCACTGTGATCCTAAGAAGTGAGTTGGGACCCTCGTTACACACTTTTGTTCTCGAGTATTAATTATATTTTTCTATAGTCTAATGCCTATGATACAGGGTGATGAACCCTTACCGAATACCATTTTCAATGCTAGCACCTCATTAGGTCCTGCATATAAGCCCGAAAACGCACGTCTCTATAAGGATGCTAAGAAACAAAGTGGCAGCTGGTCTCCGCTTATCAATGATCAGATGCAATATTTGGAGGTTCACTTCGCTGAACCAGAACCACTTTTCGGTATTATAATGGCAGGTAGTCCAACACATGACAATTATGTCACACTCTTTAAGGTAAGCGGAAAAAACTAAACCATGCGGTAGCAGTAGTTGAGTCAAAACTTTATTTCGTAGATACTCTACAGTCATGATGGGTTAGCTTACCATTATCTTGTCGATGAAACAGATAAGCCACAGATGTTTAATGGTCCGCTCGATTCACGCGCACCCGTGGAGACACTTTTTAAAATTCCAATTGAAGCGAAATCTGTGCGCATTTATCCCCTTAAATGGCACGGTTCCATTGCGATGCGTGTTGAGCTACTTGGTTGTGGTAATCATAAAGTAACTACTACTACGGAGTTACCAATTCTTGAGATGGTAAATGTTGGGTCATAAACTACACAATCTAACTTAATGCAATCTATTTTAATTCTTCAGATACGTTACACAACTGCATCTGACAGCGAATTTGAGGATAGTGACAAATGTGCAGATAAAATGGGCGTTGACAATGGCCAACTTGACGCCAGCCAAGTGAAGTCAAGTAGCATTTGGCAACTGCCGAAACCAGCAAAGAAACCACGATTAATTGACTTGCTTAAGCTTTCATCACCAGTAGGCTGGAGACCAATTGCAAATACGCCCAGTGAATATGTTGAGGTAAGTTGGTAATCCAGCAGTGCTTATGGTTTCATAGGAGGAGAGAATCAAAACTTTTGAAAGGCCTGTGATCATGTGCAGCAAACGGATTTGATCTTTTCATATTCATTAGTTGTTACAGCAAAAGAAAAAATACTATAGTTCAAGGCACTGTCCTAGAATGAAATGTTTCTTGAGAAAAACAGTTTAAAATGATATTTTCGTATTGAAAAATGGCATTTTAGACATTTCTGGTTTCAATAGTTTCGCATCCAAGAATGCAATTTATGTATTCCAAATTATATCCCCTAACACTCCCGTTTAATCCACTCTCAGTTTGATTTCTTGGAACCGCGCAACATATCTGGCATTATTACAAAAGGTGGACCAGATGGTTGGGTAACCGGCTACAAAGTCTTATTCTCAAAGAACAAACTTATATGGAATAAGGTGCTACAACCAGATGGAAAAGCTAGAGTATTCCCTGGAAACAACGATGCAGATACGAAAAAAACTAATTTCTTCAGAACACCAATACTAACGCAATATCTTAAGGTAATACCGGACAGATGGGAGAAGAACATTAATATGTGTATTGAGCCAGTGGGTTGCTTTGAGCCATATAGTAAGCATTTAGATTTTCCACATAATAAATTTTTTGCTAAAAGCGTCACCTTCTTTCAGTGGAAATTAAAACCCAGAGACCGCTTGAGATACCCAAAACAAAATGTTTAGTTTGCGATGGCATTGTGGATTCCACAGCTAATGATAAAGAATGCAAATGCAAAGATGGACTTTTCTGGGATGGTGCAACATGTGTGCAGAGTAATTTGTGTCCTTGTGTTGAAAACTACATACCGTAAGTAAAATGATCGTTATTCTCATAGCGCTAGAAGTCATGCAATGCATTCAATATTTCAGTTATGCCATTGGTACCAAGTATGAGAATGAGAAATGTGAGGAATGCGTTTGTGTGCTGGGTGGACATGCTAATTGTCAGCCCAAGAAATGCCCACCTTGTGAAGATGAACTGCGTCCCGTTGTCAGCGCTGGCTGCTTCTGCAAATGTGAACCATGTCCTAAATATCAAAAACTTTGTAAATCAAGCGGTGACTGCATACCGGAAATTCTTTGGTGCAATGGTGTGCGAGATTGCGCAGATGATGAGGATGCCACTTGTAGCGATAAGTTTGAGATCGTACCTGAGAAGAATACGCAAAACAATGAAAGTAAGTGTAACGTTGGATATTATTTTAAACGAATTTTGTTGCATTTGCCAAATTTCAGCTGTCACAATAACATGTCCCAAGCCGGAGTGCCCACCACAGACTACAATGAAAATTATGGAGAAAAAGGCCAGAAAAATGTCCAAGATGTTTTCGTCAACGTATGTTGTCTTAATGGCATAGTTTATATCAGTAAAACCTAAAATAATTTTTGTTTCACTAGATTTACTAAACAGTTCACCATGACTGATGATGGCAACAAGATCACAAAAACAAAGGTTATAACTTCGACTGAAGAATTTCTGCCATTACCCGGTCAGGATGTTGAGCTTGTACAAGAGGAGGAATGTGCCGAATTTTCTTGTATACCCATACCAAATAAAATTATAAAGAAAAATGAAACTTTCACATGCACGCAACCGAAATGTCCTGAAAATTATGATATCGAATTGGATATGTCAAGTGCTAAGCCGGGAGATTGTTCCAAATACACTTGTGTGCTGCGTCCTAAGAAAGATGACTCTTGCGAAATATCGGGCAAATCCTTTACTACCTTTGATGGCACAGAATTCAAATACGATACTTGCAGTCATATTTTGGCACGTGATATTGTTAACTCCAGCTGGATAATTTCAGGTAAGCAATTCTGAATTAAGATATGTATTTGCTATATAAGTTCACTTTAATTTCTGGGTAGAGCATTTTTTTGAATCCATTTTATTTTATAATCCCTGGGTCGCTACTCTGAGCCATGTTGATGGTTGGACATGACCAGATTTTAAGCATTGTATGGAGTCTAATGAAAATTTGTACAAAGATACCAAGCGACCGCATTACTCATAAAACATATTATGTACATACAACTATATATAAGCAAAGCATTTCGGTGAAACTCAAGTCGATAGGACTATATAACTCGAGACGGTTGACTTCAGAAAAGTGGACGATGTAACTTTAAAGAGGCAAACAATTTTAATTTCTATAGCAAGAAGATTTTCGTAAGGAACTCAGTGAAACAAGAAGCAATGGAATAATTATGCCAACAAAAATATTTGCATGAAAAGCGAACAGATTAGGGAAAGTAGGCGTGGCTCCATAAAAAATATGTAGGTTTAAACAAATAAGCGTAACACCTCCAACAGAAGCAACAACAATAATTAAAGTGCAAGAAAAGTGTTCTGGTTTGGAAAACTATTTACTAGGTATGACACTTAAAATTTAAAATAATCTAATCAGGAAGGTTTCTTAAGAAAAAAGGATAAACCTTGAGACAAAAGCAATTTCAATTTGAATGAAAGAAACTGCTTCTAAACGCAAGGTGAGCTGATCTAGAAAATGGACGTAACACCTCCCACAGAAGTGCATTCGCAGCTGCTTATTATGAAGCAGACGTCTACCGAGAAACCGTTCACTTCTATTTACCTTAATTTACTCCGCAATACTGTGGTTTTTGAAAACAAATTAATGACTCAATTTTATATAAATGTAGACAAGTAGCCCTGGCTGATGTTGTTATACGCTCACCGGTAGGTGGCGCGATGAATTTAATTTTATAAAGTTCGTGCCTTTTATATAAGTGTCATTCGTCTGCATTAAATATCTGTTGAGATATGATTAATTTAATTTTTCTCTTATGTGGAGAGGCGTGACATCGTCCATTTTTTCCATGCGAGGTCTTTTAGCGATCGGTTAAACGAGGAGTCCACAAGTAATACTCACAGCTAAAGAAGGTTATTACTTCCTTATTTATTTTTTTTTTTGTATTCCTTTATTTTGGATTAAGTTTTTGCAAACTCTCACATAAAAATTGTCCTTTGATTTTTCCTTGCTGATTCTTGAATTCTGTGTTGTTATTGTAGTTTTTTTTTCCTATTTGTACCGTTCGTATTTGGCTTTGAACTTCAAAGAACAAACTCTCTTTCAATTACTTTTTTTAAATTTTTGAAGAGAGAACATGGAATATGATGTTAAGAGAGTTTATGAAAAAAACTATGAGGCGTGCGTGTGTGAAGCCCAGAGTACCACTAGAATGTGGGATGTATGTATGTACATAAATAAGCGAAGGTATAACGGCTCCAACCCTTTTGTAATGCCATAACACAACGTTATCACTTGATTTTATTTTGTTGGTGAGGTTAAGAAGAGGCACACTATAGAATGTAATTTTTTCCCATAGAAGACGGTGCCACTGCTCTAACAGTAAAATACGTTTAAATGGCTGAACGAATGGTCCGATTTTGATCCAAATTGTTTTGGAAATGGATATAACTTTAAACTGGCGAAAGTGTGGTGACTAAGTGTTACAATGAGTGATAGGGTATAATATATGTACCTCTAAAACTTATTTATCAAATAGATATCACTAAAGCAAAAGTGTTTTTTTGTAATAGGCAACATAAATACTTCATTTAATCGAAACACCTGGGGCAGTTAAATAGTTGTTATTATTTAAATCAAGGAAAAACAAAATTACTTCATTTTTAAAAGAAAAAAATAAACTCTTGCAAAAAATCTACAAAATACATAAAAAACAATCTTCATTAACAAAGAAAAAAGAACAAAACCTCATAGAACATCAAGCTAGGAACTATATAAGCTAAAAAAACTTTATTTCAATTTTGGGAAAGTCTAAGGAAATTCAGTCTAAATCAGTGCAGTGCAAAAAAAAATGGACGTGGAGGTTCAATGATTTCAGATGAGATTCTCTGACTATTTAATGTTGAATGGTTTTGATTTTTTCTCGATCTCAGGTGTTCATATATGTACATATGTACTTAGGCCAAGCCTAAGTAACAGATAAATTCGGATCGTTTGGTGTTCTCAATATTTTTTTTTACACACCTCTGATGAAGCAACGAACAAACCACGAAAAAAAAAACTTCCGCCGTAGCTGCCTACTATGATGACTTTTTTTTTCAAACAATATTTCCATAGAATTTTGCTTTTCATTATTTCCATAGAATTTTTCTCGCAATCTTTCCTCAGAAATTTGCTCTGCGCGTTCACAGTCACAAACTCATGAGAAAAATTGGGGCTTAAGTTGAATATGATAAGGGGGCGGCAAGATGGTCGCGAAATATATCTTATTTTGTTGTGATTTTGAAATTTTGACCTTTTTTTAGTAAATGAAAATTAGAATTTTTAGGTGGAGTTTTTGGAATGGAAAGTGAAATATATTTAATTTTTCTAAACAAGTCATCTTCTAATTCTCGATACAAATGAACTATTGTGGCAGGGTATTACGTACCCAAGCGTTGTTTGCAAGCGTGTAACTCAAGCGTATACTGCCGCGTCACTGCGATCACGCATCTTGCATCCTTTTAACACCAGCTACTCAAAACGTCAAAGCGTTTGAATAACTTAATAAAAAAACATACGCATAAAAGTAACAGGGTGGGTATGTCACACCCGGCCACTCTCTCGCCGGGTTAAGAGAGGGCATTAAACTCTCTGTGTTTTTTCACGGTGAGCCGCCATGGAATTGATGGAATTTGGTATAAAGATACAATGATTTCCGACTAAAGATATATAATTTTTAGTTGGCGGTAACAAAAAATTTCGGTTTTACTGCTTAACAAATGAACCGAATTCGATCAACTTTGTTACGCAGATGAATCGAGCACTGAGGAATGTTCGGAGTATCCAAGTTGAAAAGAAGTAATTCCCGGCCTTCTAAAAATGAAAGTTGATCCTTTTTTCGTCACCAACATTTAAATATTAATTTCTTGTGTGGGAAAAATTTGATGATCGTAAAAAAAAATTTAAGAACATATAACACAAATCCTCCAATTCCCGTCTACTATATTTGGAAATTTTTCAATTCCTATCAGGCCTTTGGCTTTGACATGAAATTCTGAACTTCGCAGTCCTGGAAAAGGTATTTATTTTTAAGTGTTGCTGAAATTTGGTATGGAGATAGATTGAAGCCGAAGAAAGAAATAGAGAGAGGGATTGGGCAGCATGATACCATGATTTTTCAACCAGTAAACAAACTCAAGTACATGTACATATGTGCATATAATGGCGAATTATTTTGGTACAAGATTGATTTCGGGGAGAGAACTGAACGACTCCAAGAATTAGTTTCTCACAGAACTGAAATCTTATGATTGAATTAAACGGTTTCTACCAGTAATTTGACCAATAGTATAAGTTTTCCATCCAAAGACTAAGCCAGGCAGTTTTTAACGATTTTTTACTTTTAGATTTACAACACCTCAGAACTTTGAGCTATTCTTATTTGAAGAAAATTACTTTGTCCTTAATACCATGATTTTTTTCTAGATATCTTCTATTGAAATTCAGTATTACAAATCCATCCCAGCAAAAGATTCAACTTTATTTTTATTAAAATAAAACATTTAACTTCAAGAAGCAATGTATTGAAGTGAAGTGTTTTCGAACAAAATAGAAAATGGTGGTTGTTGCTGTTTTCATCACATCACGAAACCAACAGAATAACTTTCTATTAGTGTGAAATGTCATCAGATATTCATCAACATTTTTTCCCACCTTTCAGCAAGAACATCTTAAAGTCCTGATGTATTAAAATAATAGTGAAAGTTAAGCACACAAAAACCTTTTGGTTGTACCTGGTCTGAACTCTGCTTTTTTTAGGCCTGTGTAATAACAACTACGGCTATTGCCATTCAGTCCATTTGAGCACATAACATCCTTGAAAACTGTGATAATAAAATAAAGCCGGCTTTTATATATTCCCTTTTCAGTGCACTTACAATGTGAAGATGATACACGCAAAATTTGCCGCAAAATGATTACCATCAAGGATATTGAGTCCGCTGCCATACTCACTATTATGCCAAATATGAAATTGAACTTTAATGGTTTCGAGTACACTGTACAACAGCTAATTAATTCACCCATTTGCAAAGCATCTTTTGTCATTTCACAGCCGGGCAACACAGTGTTAGTTGTCTCACGTAAACATGGCTTCTGGGTACTGTACGATGACATTGGCTACATCAAAGTAGGCATCTCCTCGAAGTACATCAAAACAGTTGATGGCTTGTGCGGTTACTATAATGGTATACCAGCTGATGATAAGCGCGCACCCGATGGCACAATTCAAACAAGCACAGTAAAGTTTGGTGACAGCTGGTTCGACAAGAAAATCCCTAAGGAAGAATGTTATCCACAAGTTTGTCCATTGGATGTACAACGAAAAGCATTGGCTCTCTGCAATACCATTAAGTAAGTAAAGTGTGTGGGGGGGTGGTTATAATTTTGGAATATTTTTGAGTGATTGCTAATTTGTCCTATATTTTCTTATTGCAGACATCCAACATTCCTAAAATGTGGTAAATCAGTTAACTACAAGCAGTTCGTAGGCAAGTGCATGGAAACAACTTGCGAATGCCTGAAGGCCAATAATGGCGATGCTAAAGCATGCAAATGCAATATACTGCAGGACTTTGTGAAGAAATGTTTGAGTGTTAATCCGAATGTTGAGTTGAATACATGGCGTGCGGTGCATCAATGTGGTGAGTGTGAAAGTAGAAATACTTTAAGCTAATTCATTTTTTTTTTTTTTTGAGAATTTTGTGTTTCTTACTACTTACAACTTTGTCTGCTAATTTTATAGAAATATCTTGCCCTTCGCCCTTGATACATTCCGATTGCTATAAGAGACGTTGCGAACCATCTTGTGATACGCTGAATAATGACGATTGTTCAATTATACCCGACGCATGTTTCGCTGGTTGTTATTGCCCAGAGGGTACAGTGCGCAAGGGCGAAACTTGCGTGCCAGTTGCTGAATGCAAGGACTGTGTGTGCAATTCCTTTGGTACATCTAAATATTTCACCTATGATCGCAAGAGTTTCACATTCAACGGTAATTGTACCTACCTGTTATCACGTGATATTATGCTACCCGGAGTACATACATTCCAGGTATATTGAAAACTAAGATTGTGTTTGAACTTTTTAAGAATATTCTTTTCGCAGGTCTATGTCACCATGGATGACTGTAAGAAGTTGGGACGACCTAATGCCGCTGAGCTCACAAGCTGTGCCAAGTCGCTGCATATACTCAATGGAGATCACGTTATACACATACAACGTCCAATTAATAATCCACGTGGCCTACAAGTCTTTGTTGATGGTTTTGAGGTTAAGAAGCTACCTTATAATGATGCATGGATACAAGTACGGGAAGTCAACGGCAAAGAGCTTACACTCACGCTGCCAGAATCGCATGTGGAGTTAATAAGCTCATTTGATGATCTAACATTTTCGGTAATTTAAAATGTTGCATTATTTTAGTATCTGAACACACATAGCACTATACGTAAAGACTTAACGAATTCAATATTCGATGTTTTTGACTCTTTTTAATGTCGAACTGTTCGATAATATTTGATATCTATCGATACATTTCAAACTTAAACCAATTTTCTATACAATTCGGTAATTACGACTTCTAATGAAATTCGAGCATTATCAATATATTTCGATACTTTCATTGAATTTTCGATACTAGTTTTTATTCATTTCGATATTCGAACATAAACGACATTTCCTATTTTTTCTTATTTTTGAAACTTCTAATAACTTTTGTAAGTTGTTTTTTTTTTGTATTTTTGTTATTATATTTTGATCATTTTCGACTTTTACTAACTATTCGAAATTTTCAATACTTTTCTTTGATTTTTGAATCTGTAACGATTTCTATCGACTTTGAATTCAAACGACTTTTGTACATTATTCAATACATTTCAGAACTTTTCTTAGTTTCTCAATGCTCTTAATTATTGCACCTTAAACGACTTTTTGATACTACCTACTCGGTTTCGACTTCAAATGATTTTTGATATTTAATAAATTTGAATACTTTTACTGACATTTCAGTATCAAAATATCTTTCGATATCTTAAATCTTTTAACGACTTTCCAAACTAATTTATTTATTTGAGAACTTTTGACTTCCAAAGACTTTTGTATACACATAATACAATACAATATATTTCGTTATTTTTTTCTGATTTTTCAATAATTTTAAATATCTTAAGAACTTTTCAGCCTTAAACAGTTCTTCAATAGTTTTGTATATAATTCCCTTCTATAGACTTTTATCATTGTGACTATTTGATTATTTTAAATAAGGGGGTACACTTTACAATTCTTTCCGCTATGATCGATTATTTAATTCTTTTCCGAACTACCAAATATCGTATTTTTTGCAATACTTTTCAGATTTTATCAACTATTCGGTTGTAATTAACATTTTCAAATACTCTTTGACTTTATATATCTTTCCATAGTTTTCTATGCCGTTCGATACTTTAGAATATTTGTCTAGATTTCGATTTATGAAATACTATTTCAAAGTTTCATTATGCCTTCGGTGCTATTTGACGTTTATTAAATATTCGATATTTTTTGATTTCAATTATCTTTTTTTATCGATATTCATGATACTTATCGACTTAATACTTGATACATTTCGACCTTTTATGCTAACGATACTATTCGATCACATTTCGTTCTTATGTAGCTCGGCGTCCCCAGTGTTAAGTACGGCAGTAAAATGGAAGGTCTCTGTGGTGATTGCAATGGTAATCCCAACAATGATCTTCAAGAAAATCCCGCCAAAAAGAAAGGTCGCAAGCCGAGCACTGAACTTGTAGATGTCATACAAAGTTGGCAGGCCGATGAACCTAAGCTTGGCCTAAATCCGAAAGAATGTCTTAGCGAAGATGTACCGAAGGATGAGTGCATACCATTGCCACCAGAGAAAGATCCATGCATGCTTTTCTATAAAGAGGAACTCTTTGGAAAGTGTAGCACGATAGTTGATCCATTTGTATATGTTTCCACTTGTCAAGAAGATCTGTGCAAACCAGGTAGTGATCAACGTGGCGCATGTGATTCACTCGCTGCCTACGCCAAGGAATGTGCTAGTCAAGGCATTTGCCTAAATTGGCGTCGCCCAGACCTTTGTCCATATGATTGCCCTACCGATATGAGTTATCGTGCATGCGGTTGCGCTAAAACATGCGATAAGATCAAGGCACTATCTGATTTTGAAGCGGTAAACATGAAAACTAATTCAGTTGTCAATACACTAAATGCCGATGACATGTGCACTGTGGATGAGCGCTTTGAGGGCTGTTTCTGTCCTGCAGGAAAGGTAATGGAGAAAGGAAAGTGCATTAGTGAAGAGCAGTGCGACAAATGCGATGACGCTGAGCATTTACCTGGCGATAAATGGCAAAAAGATAAATGCACCGAATGTGCATGTGAAAAGGACGGTAAAATAAAGTGCTTGCAAAAAGAGTGCACAGTTGAAGAAAATATTTGCGCTGAGGGCTATAGGCCACACAAAATGATGGTAGATGATCAATGTTGTCCGCGTTATGCTTGTGTGCCTGAACCTAAGGTGCCACCAAAGGCAATCTGCTTGGAACCTTTAATGCCAAAATGTGGCCCAGGACAATTGAAAAAACAGAAAACTGGACCAGACGGTTGTCCACAATATATCTGCGGTAAGTATTTGTGCATTACAAATGTACATTTAATGTAAGAAAATAATTTGGCATTTCTTGTATAGAATGCAAACCCAAGGAAGAATGTGATAAATTAACACCACCACGTAAACTAAAGCCTGGTGAAAAGTTAATAAAAGAGGAAGCCGGTTGTTGTCCGACACAAAAAATTGTTTGCGAAAATACCACATGCCCCAAGTCACCTGAAACATGCACTGAGAAATTCTTTGAAGTAACTACAAAAATGGAGCCTGGCGACTGCTGTAAGACCTATGTTTGTGGTGAGTTGGTTTAAATATTTATTGATGTATTTTCTTTGAACTTTTAGTTGTTCGATGAAAAATTATTTTCTTTAAGTTTGGATTTAATAAAATACTACGACCGTAGTTTTCTCAAATTATTATGCTATAATGAGATCTAATCTTGAACATTGTTATTCAAAGGTGCTATCCTTTTGAGCTAATCAAACTAAGACTTCAAGCTCTTCAGCCGGGTAAAGTTAGATCTTGCTTGATAGGTTTGATATCTCTTGCCTAAAAACTTTCATATTTGTACAGAAAAGATCGGAAGAAATTTAGCAAAAATATCAATCTAACTTTTCAATACAATGTTCTCAGAATAGATTTAAGCTACTACAGCTTTTAGTTTTCTCAGCTACGTAGATTAAATTTGTTAGACGAAAAGTTTTTTCCTTAATTTCGCTATCACCTGTACTATTGCAAGGCAAGGCAAATAAATTTAAGATTCTTTTTAAAGAAGGAAAAGAAGTATTCAAGCTTTCATTTAAAAAGCTGATCTTCTGCATCTCCATAACCTTTCGGGGAAACTAATACCTTCACCTTTAACGAAGACTGTTTAAATGTTTGTATAAAAAGCCAAGGTTCTTGCATAATAAAGAACACAGTATGAAATTTCCTTTAGTCCTGCAAATAAAATACTGCACTAACTTAACTTTGTAAAGTTCAAGTTCTATAAAATGAAACAAGTTTCAACATTCCATTAGAAAGTATGCTTTTTTTGAAAAGATGATTGATTAGGAAAGGCTTCCAGTTCTCTGAAGATAAAAGGGTTTGCATTTCTATTTTAAAAGCAAAGCTTCTCTAATAAAACAACTTATTAAGATGACTAAATTCACTATGAACACATAAATCATCTAATCAAGTTTACTGTCTTGAACTTTTTTTCAAGGTCTGACATTTTTCATGAAAATACTTTCTTAAATCAACTTTGGAAAATTTCTCTGAATATGAAGGCAGTCACAAAACTTTTTTTTAAAAGCTAAAAATATTACATTAAATAAGACTCTTTTTGAGTACGAAAAGTTCTGTAATGACATGAACTCTCATATCGCCTTTGTAATAAGACTTATTTCCTTAACAGACCGACTTAACTTTAACCAGAAGAAAGTTCAAAAAAGCTCAATGCTAAAATATATATTGATACACCATCGAATATGGCTGCTAAAATTTCAGCTGCGCGATTTCTCCTCTGCAAAATCATATTAAAAACAATTAAAAAAATTTATAATTTTAGCACCTCCTTTGGATACTTGCATTGTGCAATACATACCCAATGATGAGTCAGCCAAATTTACCAAAAAACTAGGTGAAAAGTGGTCAAATCCCGAAGATGTCTGCAAGCATGAGTTGTGCGCCTATGGACCAAATGATTCCACACAAGTCATAACTACCACAGAGAAATGTGATATGAAATGTCCAATTGGTTTCACATATATGAACACAGACACTAAAAAATGTTGCGGTGAATGTGTGCAATCTGAATGTGTTTTTGAAAACAAATTATACAAACCCGATCAGAAATGGAAGAGCGCTGACAATTGCACATCATACTTCTGTATTGCCAAGAACAACATGTTAATTGTAAGTTCAATGAAAGAAGCTTGTTCCGATATATCAAAATGTCCATCACACTTAATTATCGACGAAGGAGGCTGTTGCAAGACGTGTAAGAAAGAGCCAGAAATAGAGTCACTAAGTAAGTTCGGTGTAAACATTTTTAAATCAGAGTTACTTATTTCCTCTTATAAATTACAGAGAATTGCCTGCCCATGTCATTGGTGCCCAATGAAACAGTGAAATTGGTTAGAGTGCAAAAACCAGGACATGGTAATTGTGTTAATATTGAACCAATTAAGGGCTTCACCGAATGTGCTGGTACTTGCAATTCGGGCTCGAAATATAATGCTGGTAAAACATGCAATGCAATAGTTTAGTTTTGTTTCAATGTTAAAGTTTTCTATAATTTGCAGTTACTTTTGCGCAGGATAAGATTTGTCAGTGTTGCAACATAATTGCACATAAAACGATCTCTGTAGATTTGCTCTGTGATGATGGTATTAGAATGACTAAGGACGTAAGTGATCTAAAATTTAAAATCTTAATGCAATATTTACTATGATTTTCTTATTGTAGATTGAAATACCCTCCTCTTGTGGTTGCTTACCTTGCTCTGATTCGGTTGGTTATCATACTGATGGATTAGTAGATGTACGTTTTCAGCCAATGACTCAAGGTGAAAGTGCTAAGCCATATGTTGTTTAAGAATTTTGTAAATTGACTGTATAGTTTTTTGTGAAATACCTCCTAAATTAGTTAAGATTTTATTAAAAAGCATTAAAAAAAATTACTTTGATGTGTAAAGTTTCTATCTGGGGAAGAGTATATCGTGCACTTGCAACTGGAATATCAAACTGGTGTTGCAAAAGTTAAGTATTCCACTAAGTTTTTTAAAGGGAAGCTGGGAGCTGCTTCCAATGCACTTCTAACTGCTTATCTTTTTTGGAATGTGATGTCATTGCGGGGATGCACATCTTTGGAAGCACATGAAATGCGCTTCCTTGAATGCTAAGTAGAAGTATATCTTTGGAAGCATTTTAAATACACTTCCTTGGATGTTGAATAGAATCACATCGAGCTAAATTGAAATAAGTTGAACTAATTTTTTTATTTGTCTCCGATCAGATTCGAACCACATCTTAACCAACTGAGCTACTCTTATTGTTAACATTGAGATTAAAACTACAATATTTATTAGTCAAAATTAAATTTTGAGTTTTTGATTTCTATAGTTGCCACTTAATAGTTCATATATGTGATATACTTTTAGCAAGCTTAAATATAACAAGAGGGTTGACTGATGTCATTAAACTGCGTATGTACGGAATGCCAGGGTTCAAACCTGAGTGAATGCGCAATAAAAGTTTTTATTTTTAAATTAAAAAGAGTTCTGAATTAAGTGCTTCCGTAGAAGCATTTCTGACATGCTGCCCTTGGAAGCTGCTTCCAGATTTCCTGTTGGGGACATACATAAACACATTCACATAAGTTACTGATCAATACTCTTCTACTTCTACCGACATCAGAAAGCGGCTTAAGACTAGGGTTGTCATATCTACTAATTCTATGAGTATATGTACTGATTTTTACCAATGGGAACTGATTTGTACTGATTTTGGCATTTTATTGGAAAAACTAAATAATTTTGACACCGTCCTTAGGAGGCTGTAAAATTGTCCTTGTTCTGTAGCATATTGAATTAATTTTGTGTAACTTTTTTTAGTTAATGAAAACAGCAAATCGTAGGGGCCCCATGAAGTTTTCGTAAAGTGAAAATTTGGATATATTTTGGGTTTTGTGGAATCCGAAAATTTCTGAATTTTTTATTTTTAAGTAGGCAAAATAAAAATTTTGTGATGTGACTTAAGCTTTGATTTTTATATTAAAAACATTGAAGTAGGAAAAAATTTTTGTTTTTCAGAAATCTGACAGCTCTAATCGTGACAAAAAAAGATTTCGGCAGAAGCATTAGGGATATAGTAAAAATATGCCATTTTGTTTCAGTAGATCTCATTTTTACATAATGTTGCAATATCTGCTTTTAATAGAGCATAATATTTGTGGAGCACTTGTTTGACCCTTTGCTGCTATACTAACTTAATTGTTATTCAACTATAAGTCATAATCTTCATCTTTATGACCCCATAAAACTTTTGCTGCATTCATAATGCATGTCCAGTTCAACAGCTGCAACGGCGTTACTTTGTCTCTAATGCCTCTCTAACACTATTCAGTAACAGTAACATCCTGCACATCCCACTACAAACAGTGCTTCAAATATACCAAGCACCCAATAATTCATGACCACACTTCAGTTGCAGCTCATCGTGTGCGGTCGCGTCAACCAGAATAGTAAAAGACTTAGCAATACCAACAAAATAGCCATCAATACCAACAAAAACAACAACAAAGCTGGTGGGTTATAGCGAAAAAATATTGAAAACCAATGTGTTTCATAAGAGCAAATAAAAAAAGATGAAAAGAAGAAGCACGAAGTGCATCAAGCATCATTGCTCATGCAAAGCCTTCTTTGCGCCTGCTGCCACTACTGCCGGTTTTGGTGTTGCATCATTGATAATTCCACGAAATCGAAGAAACATAAAATAGAGTTTTGTGCATTTTCGCGTTTGGCACAAATAACAACAATAATACACGGTGAGAATATTTAGATACGTGTGGAAAATTTTAAGTGTCGTAGAAAAACCACCTCCTTGGCAAAATCAACGGCCCATTATCATGGAAACATTAAATTTACAAACTCTACATGGCCTGCAAAAACATTATTTTTGTATTACAATTTATATTTTTTGTTTGGGTTGGAGTGAAACCTTGTGCATAAAATCTGTGAATTGTTTATAGGGCCACGTTAGCCAAAAAATTAAATTAAATTAAATTCGTTAAATCGAAGAGTTTTTTATTGAAGATACTGGCTTTTATTTACTCATATACACACATACATATCTAGTCATAAAAGTTAAATTCGAATTTGGAATGCTCAGTATATACTTGCAATTAGCTTTACTGATAAAATAAAGTTATTCCACTTCAACAGATATTGGAATTAAACAACATTTGTTATTTGGAATAGTGAACACTTTTAGTGTTTGTAATTTAGAGACATCAATGGAAATATTCCAATTTGAAAATCTGTTCGTTAAAATAGAAATTCGGTATATCGTTATACGCTATATTGTTTCCTTACACGGTTTTTCTCTTTGCTTGTATTGAAGATATCACTCTCATTTAAATCTGACTACTGCAATTCAGATGGCAATTGTGATATTTTATGTTTTTTATAGCAACACAAACATATCGTATAGAAAATAGTCCAATCGACTGCAATTTCAATGAATTAGCCGTATATTTAATTCTCTACATCTCCAACACTACACCAACTCAGACTTGTGCTCATGTTAACTTTTGATCTGGACAGTTTTGTCGCACTGAGTTACAGGCCTTAAGTTTTCGTCAATCTGTTCGAAAGCATTTGACACTTTCATACTTTTCGATATCTATTACTTCAAACTACAGCGATCCCTCGATCTGCGCGGTAGTTACGTTCTGAAAAAACAGCGCGCAAACCGAAAACGCGCACTGTGAACCGAGTTTGGCATTACATTTTACCTTAAATAAAAAACTGCTATATAGTAGAGTCAAATAAAATTGGAGAAGTTGCTGTAGCTTTCACTTTAATATAAATCTACACTACATTTATTCACAATAAAAACCGCGCAGTCAAAAACCTTGCAGTCAGAAACCGCGCAGTTTGTGTGATTACTGTATTTGATTTTTATAGAATTTAAGATAGTTTCCAATTCTATTCCATGCTTTTAGTTTTTGTATACTAATTAATACTTTAAAAGTAATATCGAAATTTTACCATTTTGTCAATAACTTGCGAAACTTTTAAGTTTTATTAACACGTTTTATCTTCTTCAATAAATTTTGAAAATGTTCAATATTTTTAAAATTTTACACAAATCTCAATATTATATGTATTCACACGTTTGACACTTATCGAATTATTAGGTAAAGTTACTTAGACTTTTTCAAAACTTTCGTGGTTTTTTGAGCTTTTTCGATACTTTTCGATGTTTTCAGACTTCTCTTATTATTTTCGATGCTAGTGGATGCTCCACAACTGAACTTTGTCAATACTTTTTAATATGCTTGCACCCAACCAATCCAAATTTACATTTATAAAACTAAAAAAAAAGTATCCACAAAAAGGATTACAAAAAAATAAATCGTGTGAATGAGTGAATAAGTGACAAACAGATTCATTTAATAAGCTATTACAGAAATACACCCCAAAAACTGACGAAATAGACAAACATACGAAACACATAGGCTTTTTTTTTGAATTTTGGGAAATATTTACCTAACTTTGACCGGTAAGTAAGTCTAACGAAGATGCATTAATGAAAACTTTCTCAAGCATATAAATTAATTGATGTGGAAATGAGCACTTCGTATAAAAAATATTTTTGTTCAGTGTAACACCAGAAGCAACTGAGCAGCAGCATTTCACCTACACTAAAAATTCGTGGGAAATAATTTCTATTTTCGGTATTACATTTATATTGAAGGCACTTCTTTATAGTTACGTCACAGACGCCTTGTTTTGAATTCTGCAATTTATTTATGAGTTTGTGAGTAGCTTGCGCGCTGAGGCAAAGCGCTCATGTTTTCTGATCAGCAATCATGCAGATTGGTTGCAACGGGACGTTCGAACTCCTATCTCTTTATTCCACTCTGTTTATGTACGTGGCATCTAAAAATAGTCAGAAAGGTGATTTTATATGGTATGGGAAAGACAACACTTGTGGTCGCCACTTTAAAGACAAGGAAAAAAAATAATAAAAAATTGGAAAATGCAAGGCCTTTTAGGGTTTGGGAATGCAGTTGCTGCATTAGAAATGGGCTTATGAAATATGCAAAATACGAGTTTGGTTTTGTAGCAGCAGTAATGATTGCTATCGGCTGTAGTGGTCATAAAGTTTTGAGTGCTACTCTTTGGATATCAGCATAATTCCAATAAGTAAGTTTACTTTTATATGGTAGATTGATTGCAGTAATCACTGAAATTATGACAGAGGTACCTAGATATGTAGGTCCTTTGAAATGGATTTTGTTTGCATAAATTTTTTAGGAACTCTTCTTGTGACCTTTAAGATTATATACATTTGCATATATTAGAAAGAAACACTTAGGGTCAGTTGCTCGCCACAACTACGATGTAGCGTAGTTTCTTGAATTCCGATTAATTGATATTTGACTTCAAAAACCATAGCGCCGGAATATTGCACGCATGAATTTCATATGATATTTTGTGTGTAAATTGTCTTACTACACTATTTTTCAGCATCAATCAGTGTGCGAAAAATTTTTTAAAAATCTATTTTTAAGTTTTTTACCTTGAATAACATGGCAATATTTGATCTAACTTGAAAAATGTTGATAAACTTTTTCTGAAAAAATATTAATTTCTATATAATAATCCAGATTTTTTAAAGAGAAAGTTTATAAATCGAAAATCTTTATAATAATCAATTAAATGTCACCTACAACCTTGAACCTAATTGACATGAATTTGTTACTTTGATAAGCGCTTGACATTGGAGTTATTTAAATGAGTTTCATATGTCAAGAGCAAAGTTCACTGCTACGTATAACGTTGAATTATCGATTTGATTCCTTCTCATCAGTACAAAAGCCACACTGTTCATATTCTGTGCAAAACATGTCCAATATTATTTTTCAAGTTAATATGAAATGATACCGTTATTTCGGCATTCGGCTCTAGCTAATGTTTGATATGGCATTTGCCAGTATTTAAACGGATAGACATAGCATTCATCAAGTATAATCCTTTATTGTTATGGTACAAGAGGTGTACGGCATTAAGACGAACAAAAACCAACTACATATACTCCTATCTAAACTGAAAATCTGAGGGGACGCTGGCTATGGATTAGCAACGTTATAAAAAATGTTTGAGATTTGTCAAAAATCGGAACATATAATCGATCGAAATAGCTATTGACAGATTTATGTATATGGTACAAGTAGGTGCTTCTTTAGTATAGCCACAAACCACTACCATTAAACGTTTAGTGGTAGTCCTTCGAGATAATGGAAATCAGATCGCATTAGCGCTAAACGTTGAGTCGAACTCAGCCTTGATAAATGAAATTTGAGCTACACTAGAACTAAATGTTTATTGATAGTGTGTTTTGTGTTCTACTAGCACTAAACGCTATTGGTGAAAGAGTTTTGAGATCAAAAAGTGGAAGTGGAGTATAATATTCATTCCCACTAAATGTCTGAATTGAGTTTGTTAAATGCAATTTAGTTTCCAATACCACAAAACATTTCGTGGTAGTGCATTTTTAGATCTACGTAAATTTTAACGTTTATTAGTAATGAAAAGAGTTAATTAAAAATGTATTTGCTTAATTATTTATATGGCGAATTCAGAAAAATTTTCTATCTCTTGATACTGCGCTATTGATTCACTTAAGATACAATACATTTTAATTACATATCTATGCATGTGCATTAAACATAAATAGATATGTAATCAATGCTGTCATTGTCTAATCCCACCAGGTACAAGGCACGTAGCCCACCAAGCTCACTTCGTACGACTGTTTTTCGAGACTCTACTTATTGCAGTCAGACGAATCACTTTTGTTAAAATATTTGAATTAATGTTTTACAATCGAACTTTTTTCAAATGTTCATGAATTTTGATGTTGCTAACGAACGTTTCGATAGTTCTTCGATTTTACAAAAAAAAATTCGACTTCTCAAATGCGATAAAAATTTTTATACTTCCAATCTTCACATAGGTACTTGAAGTCTCTTATATCCAGTTGTATTAATCGGATCTTTGTCGTTTGTTTTTTTTATTCAATGTGTTAGGTTTCAAATTAATTCTAGTGGGTAGAATAGTATTTCATTATTTATCATTTGATGACAATAAAAAAACTTATTTATAATCAACTCAAAAGCTTATGTACTTAAGTACTAAATAAAACCGATATTAATTCGATTAGTATAATTGGAGATGATAGACTTCAAGTATGAGAAGACTGGAGAAAGTTCAAGAAATAAATATAAATTCATGTGTTGATTTTTTCGAAAAAAAAATTTTTTTTTCAGTAAAGTCCTGATATATAGTATGTACATATCAAGTATTTTTCTGTATACAAGCTGTAGAAAAAGTTTCAGACAATTCAAAAATGTCAAGTTTAAATTGCTGTGCGTTTTGTAAAAGAATGACTGATACATAAAATCTCTAAAAAACAGTAAATATTAAATTAAAAAGAGCTCAAGGGATTTTTATGCTTACTGACTATAAATTACATTCCAAATAATTTAAGCTTGGTTAAAGCCAACCGAGGTTAGTTTCATATGCCAAGTCTTCAAAGACCAGATTTGAAATAAGTGATGCCAAATCTATAATAAACAAAATATTTTGTTCTAGTAAAGAAAAGAAAAGAGTTAGTACAATTCTGTTATGAATAGAAATTTAGCCTCACATTTAAGCACTTGCACATGCTCACTGAAGATTAAACTTTAAGTTTTCAGAGAAGAAAGCCAGTCTTTATTAAACTAGTAATCGCTGTTAGTCCTAGTTTTGTCGCGTTAAAGAAACGTTTCTGCCAAAAGAAATGACAGATAGCTGGCAAAATTCTTTGTGCGCCAAGTATCGCTTAAAACATAAATTCTTTGGATCTTTTTATTTTATGAGTGATGGAATGAGAAAGTAAGAAAGAACTGATTGCAAGGACGCTTTCACTACATTCGCCTGATATTCAGAAATCTTAAATTTTTTTCCGGTTTTTTTAAAAATCGACGACCTCTTCACATGTCAGATGTAAATGCTTCCCGGGCCCAAAAGTGGAAATGGGCTTTTTCTGTTCAGATCCAGAGCTTCGTCGGCCTTTGTCTAAATAGTAATATTCTCTTGTGCCCGCATGGAGCACTGGGCCTCAAAAAAACTTTTCCAAAGCATACGATCAGTAGCGACTCCTTTCCATTTACTCCAACATTTTCTCGATTCATGTATTCCCTGATTTAGCCTTCGTTTCCACGATGATTAGGACGGCCACGTTATCTGCTACTCTAAGTATTCCAATACAATGCTTATCGGTAGATTTCAGTTGATGATTTCCGCGAAAAGTGCCCAATCCATTTCAACTTTCACCATTTAATTTGAATGAAAATCGGTGTTTGGTTTCATCTGGTTCAATCCGGATCAATTCAGCTTTGGAAATGGTTTTGCGTGGCTAAATTTTCAGAATTAAGGTTGCTAATGCTGACGTTAAGACAGCACTCAACATTTTCGCGGGCAGATATTTTTTTAATATGTTATTAGATTTTGTTTTAATGTTTGGAATTTATTTTTTTAAGAAACCAATTTTCTAAGTAAATTTTTTACAGTTTTTATGCACATGAACAAATGTGGTTCATCACGATCATAATCGTACTCGTCATTGTCTTCATACTTTTCAGGGATATATTGACTGTAGACGGCGCTAAGCTCCTCATTAGCACTCATTTTTCGGCAAAATACTAACAAAAACGATTACATTAACGTTATCACGAAAGCGTCGGCCATATAGTTAGACAACAGGTGAGAAACTAACGAACCGAGTTCTTTACCCGTAACCGCTGTTTTCTCGAAAACTTGATTTCGCACCTAAGAGCCCTCTTTTCATAGACCAGATCACATATTAATCATATTGTGTGTTCCAATGATTCATAAGAACCACTCATTAGGTACTCATATTCCCGTTGGGTGTTAACATACACACATTAAAATAAAATGTGACCAACAACAACTGTTGTTCATATTATTTCAATCGTTACAAATTATTTTATTTGTTAAAATCAACTGCATTTGTAAATGTAAGTGTAAATGTTGAAGCAAATGTGTGTGTGCACAAATTTTTGCATTGTAACTTATGTGGCACATCATGTGTAACCATTTGTTGTTGTTATTATTATAATTGTAGTTGTAACTGCTCTTGTTATTTAATGTCTGTGCCATGTGCGCACATTTTACAAACGTTAATTTTTTGCGTTTTGTGTTGCACTCAATGTTGCAATAATTTTGCTGCTGATGCAATGGAAATTTCATCAGAAGTTCATTCACAACAACACGACATTTTACTGCTGTTACTGCAAGTGATTGAATGGCATTTGTGGATGGCAGGCTGGTAAATCTACTCGTTATGTTGTTACTTGTGTTGATAGAAACATATTAATAAATGTTAAAATATGACCATGAGTTTTATTCCGACATATGAACATGCGCACACTTATGTATGTGCAGAGATTTAAAAACAACAAACTGTTGAAAATATTAATATATCTATAATTTTTCTACACATAAAATGTTCACAGATTTATATACAGCATCATTTAAATTAGAAAAAATAGAGCTTGAAAAAAAAAAATGTAATAGTAGATTTTTTATAAAATATACATAGCTCACGTAAGCTGTTAGGTATAATTTTTAAAAATAAAGCCAATTTTCGCCTTCAAAATTTTTATTTTACAGAATTATGGCAACTGAACCAGGCGGACGCAAACAAATGCAAACCGCATTTTAAGCCAACACCAGACAGTGCAGTGTCAACAACATACTCCCACTTACACACTCACATGAGTATGTGCACTAAAAGATCTATAAAAGCAAAATTTTCCGACTCCGTACCTTTCGCGCTAAACAAAAACGAAAACAAAACAAATAAAACTGTGAAAATTCCATTTTATAACGGTTTTTGTGTGGTCGCCTATGTTGTTTTGAGTTTGTTTTTAATTCTTGTGTATTAAAACGGGTTTGTATGTGTGTACGGAAGTGAATGCATGTGTGTTTGCTGCCTAAAAAACCAACTAAACTACGCTGTACTCCGAAAATGCCAAAAAATTGTGAGCTAAAGTTTTGGATTTTTTTTTTCGTTTTGTATTTTTCATAAGCCTTTGTTAATCACACACACACACACAACATATTGACACAAAAATGACCCAGTAGTGAAATATACGACAAATGACAGTATCAAAATGCAAAGTAATAACTATGAACTATGAAATTGCACCAAAATGTGTCACATATGAGCGAATAAGGACACAAATTGATGAAAACAGGAAAACAAATTGTTAGAATGAAAAATATATTTTATATAAAATATGAATTAATCAAAACAATAGATATGTAAGTGCAGAATTGAAATTGATAAATAATGCATGGAAAATTTGAAAAAAGATAATTAAAATTACCGATAACTCACAAGCCACTAAAGATATTATATATATATTTTAAAATATCTTGAACTACAAGAAAAGGCGGCGAATTGGTAAAGTGGGCGTGCCACTTTTAAAAAATCAAAAATTTCGTTTTAACATTACTCGAAAAAGCCACTTACGATTTTCATGAATATTTTAGAGACTATACCACTGCAAGCAGTCGTCAATACAAGCTAAGTCGCTATACCAACGAAACTCGTTGAAGGACGTGGCACAGCCCACATAATTTATAACAACTTTCATATTTATTCAACTTATTCAGCAATACCCAATTTATCCGTTTTTTCAACTTTTTTTAATTTGTCAACATATTCAGAGTTTTTTGACTTTTCTTTTTTCTACATCCCTTTTTCTTTTTGACTTATTCAACCTCTTTCAAATTTATCGAATTTACCAATATTTTCCGGTATTTTAACATGACTTTTTAAAATTTTTTTTCGAATTTTTCAACCTTGTTGAACTTTTTTCAACAATTTCAATGATTTTCATTTTTTCAACCTTTTTCGGTTTTTTTTTAAACAATTTCAAAATTTCCCATTTTTCTCAACCTTTATCAATTTTTTTCTATACTTTTTCAGCTTCTTTCAACCTCTTTCAAATTTTTAAATATTTTTTTTCTACTTTTTTCATACTACTTATTTGCAATTTTTCAATCACAAAACGAAAAATTTAGCTATAGTCGGCCACTTGGTACTATACATCAAAGTGACACAAAAAAATCAATGGCTATGAGGACCCAAAGGCTTCAGTTTTAGCATTGGATCTTGAGAAAATGATGCCAAATTTTTAACTTTCTAGATTAATCAGCGCATTTTCAGGAACACGATAAGTGTATGCGGGGTTTGAAAACAGGGTGCAGAACCTCCCATGCAACTAAGGCTTTAAAACTAGGGAAATGTTGCCTTACACCTCTCATTCCAACGGTCAAAGGCTCACGGACGCAGTCCAGCGTATATTATTTGATGAAAGTAAAGAAATACCTAATAGTATAGAATATAATTCAAACAGCGATAAAAGCAATAAGAAATCACAGAAACAAGTTTAAAAACTTTAAATAATATCGAAAAACTTGATTCAATTAAAATAGTAACAAGTTTTATCGAAAAAGTCAACAAAAGTCAAAAAGTTTTGAATGGTAAGTTACAATTTATGTACATCATTTAAGACAAATGAAACAGATTTTATCGTAGAAGTAAATGACACCCTAAAAACTGCAAGCAGCACAAAAAATCATCGATGGAGTTTGAAAATATCAAATTGTAACGAAAAATTCAAAAATCTTCAAGTACTCACATCAAATCGAAAAATATCAAAAAACACCGTCAATCGAAAAACGTCACAAAAATTAGATAAAACGGGGTTAGCTTTTTAAAATATCTAAGAGATTGATAATTGTTGTAAAAATTAATAGATGTCGAAAATTATCGATAAAATTTAACTATAGCAGAAAAGTTGACAAAATTGGAATGGATCTAAATCAATCGATAATGATAGATGTCACACTAAAAATGTCGAAAAAACTAAAAGAAATATGTGTGGAAAATATCGAAAAAGCATCGAAAAATTTTAAAAGTTTGATGTGTAGTATGCCAAATATTTTAACATGTTAATGTCTAATAATTTTATATTTACAATACCATGACTTCCGTTTTAAATCACATTCGTACTGGGACTTTTACACACACAAATAGACACGTGGATAGAGTGGTTTACTCTTTCCTTTACAATAACATGGTCGGCTGGTGCAAAAATCCTTTATAACAACTTTTCACAGCTTTTTGAAACCAGGGTTAGCTGCTAGGATTATGTGCAGGATGAACGCTGTAAGTGAGATGATTTCTTTTGTATTAGATTTGATTTTACTTTACCTATAACAAGAATTTGATAGTTTAATATTTTTTTTTTTTGGTATTTAATAAATATTCAAAGAAATATCACAACCATATGTTTTTAGCTGTAATTCATTTTGTCAATGGTTTTGAAGCTGCGGTTTGCACATCAAGCATTTTTTATGCTATTAATAATATTATCATATTTAACAAATATTTAGATGAAGTTTGGTACATGCATTACTTAGACGGACGGGCTTCTTGAAATTAAAAATTGCTGAAATAAGTCAACGGGTATGTTTGGTACCAGATAAGTCGAAGCTTTTCTTATGATTTTTGCTAAAATAATTAAAACTTCTCTACAGCTTCTGAATGGTCAATTTAATAAAGTTTACACATCTGTGAAGAAGAATTTTGTGATAGAAGCCAATAAGTCGCATCTTCGAAGCCCTTATTCAATGATCATTGTGAGAAACTTGATTCTACTAAGTGCTACTCAAACGAGACAATGCTTTGAGATGATGTGAATTGCATTATTCATGGTTAATCTGTTACAAGGACAAACTAATTTTTAATCATAAAAATAACTTCCACTTTGTGTGTGTTTCGATCCTAGATTTTATTACTACGGCCTTGCGTCAAGGTGATTTAACTTCTTTATCTTCATGCTGGAAGATGTAGTGTGCAGGATAAAAAATTAAAAAAATGAAAGATAATATTCCTCCCAGCAACTTCTCTTCAAAATTAGTACTTCACCGAGGCTGCGAGGCAACCTCGTTCAACGAGGCGAGAACGAAGCGAGACCGAGGCGAGAACGAGGGGAAGTGGAAAAATAAATTTGACTCGCTCGACCGAAGCGAGGCGAGATCAAACCGGCACCTTGCCTCGTACTCGCCTCGTTCTCGAATCGTTCTCGGTTCTGAGAACGAGGTTGCCTCGCCTCGAGGTAAGTGAAGTATTTTTTGTTTTGATACTATTTTTTGAAATTTGATTCAATTTTTATTTATTAGAAACGACAACTTTTTTCTGAAATGTGACTTGAATCTGGACATATATATCTAATATATAAAATTCTCGTGTTACAGTGTTTGTAACAAAACTCCTTCGAAACGGCTTGAGGAGTAGATCTGAAAATACTATGCGCAAATTGTTTTATTAAAAGATGGGAAAGTTTATATTTCGGTTAAGTGCATATTTAGGGAAGCCCTCATACAAAAATATTTTTTACAATTTCAGAATTTTCACCACGTGGCTTCTATGTAATTAGGGTGGCCCTCATAAAAAAGTATTTTTTAAATAAAACTTTCACGTAGCTGCTTCTTAAGTACTTATTATAGTCCGTGGAAAGTTTTTGCAATGTTTCGTTTAGGAATGTGGGCAATGACACTCCCTCTAAAATTAAATTCATCATATCTCATCAACCACTAGACGCAGTACGGTACGGTACGGGCAAAAGTATGTTTTAAGGAAAAAAATGGGCATTAACACGCTTCTCATGTGCGAATAAAACAACATTTAGTATGTATCAGTAACTATTTGATGCAAATGAACGAGACTTGGCACGTATAAAAGACAAAGACTATTACAAATTAAACTCATCGCTCCACCTATCTGTAAGGGCATAAAAACGACTGCCAGGCTTTATATATGTAAAAGAGTTGGGACAGAAGTTAGCTTCAATGGAAAAATTCGCAGTTTCGCTTTTACATTCCATCATTCATACAACATCGCGCAACCTACCAGAAAGGGCAGAACAACGTCTCCCGGGATACCTAGTATATATATATATGTATGCCTCGGAGTCTCAGTGAATCACTATGTTGAATTTACAAGTACTATATTTTATTAACTTAACTTATAGGAATCACCTTATCAGGTACTGTATAAATTTTTAAACCGAAAGTTAACCGAAAATTATATATCACAAAGTAAAAAGGATATAAGCATAATTAAAAGATTAATTAGTAACAACCAACAAATTATTTGCTTGCAGATAGTCAATTTGCTTGTATGCCGACAATATACACACCAGATAATTTTTTTCATTTTAATAAAATCCTCAGTTTTTACCGAGGATGCTGAGACAAGATGGCGAGGCGAGGCGAGACTGAAATTTATAAAACGAGGCGAGACCGAGAATAACTAGAACGTCGCCTCGGTCTTGGTGAAGCACTATGCAAAATCAATGCTATTATATATAAGATTAAGCGAAATAGGGGAATTGCCGAAATAATATTTGCCTCACCATCTGAGAGAAATTTATCTATTGAATCAGGCGAAAATTTACAAACATCATCTTGTTAGAGAGCTGAAACGTGGTTATACTAAGTAATTGTTATTCTGTCTGGTGTGCCCGAGTGATGGACAATAAGTACTGTAGCAAAGCCAGCCCCAGAGTCATTTGAGGTAAAAATTCTACGTTGTATACTTGGTCCTGTATTCGAGAAATTCAACTGAAGAAGAATATTAACCTGAGAAAAATTTGAGCTGCATAATAATATGAATGTAATTAAAATATCAGCGTTAACGAAAGAAATCTGTTAGCTGCCACAACAAGGCTTCATATATGTTATAAATGCTTGAAATAATTTATTTCTTAATTATTAATTTACATATATAAATTTAAAATAGTTAAGAAAAAGGTAATGAAGCTCTTAAGTGTTTGTTTTGTAAGTTTTAGATCGTTGAATACCTCAAATTTAGCTTCTTAACATAAAGATCTAGGTTTCATTTGACAGTTCACATGCATGGGATTATAATTTGGAAAACATCGACGGTGACCGTTAAACAACAAGTTTTTAAGAAAAATACAGAGTAACTAACTGATCTAGTCTGCATGTAATAATTTTTTGTATCTTTGATTAACTTTTACGCATTCTCATTCATTTAGTGCGTTGATTTAAAAATAAAATTGAAGAGTTAACTACTCTACCGTGAAAAATAGTCATTATTCCATCTAAGCAGCATTTCGCCAACAACTTAAACAGATTGCACCTATCAAGCCACAACTCTTGAAAAAAATCAAAAAAAAAGGAGGAACTCCCAAAAGAAAAATTATTTTTGGCTTTTGGCCAAATACTCAAACCAATGCTTTGTTTGCTGCAACTGCTACCACTTGATGGAAGTAACGCTTTTGGAAACCACAATTAGGATAAGCGTCTCTAACGTGCTTACAAGTGCAACCAGCTGCAGCGCTACTGGATAGAAAAAATTGCCTGCAAACAAATTAAGACGACGGCGCTGACTACGGTGACGACGACGATGATGATGATGAGGACTCTTAGGCCGTTGACAACAGAGAAAAAACGACTTAAATTTTACTGCCTCTAGATCTGAAAACCATACAGCAACTAAGGATGTTGAAAAGTATTAGCTGTAAGTTATCACTGAATTAAAGCTTAAAATCAATGAATATTTTCGTAAAATCAAAAGAAACTGTGCGTAAAATTAGGAAAAAATGATAAAAAACTTTAAAAGAAATTTATCAAAGGATTTTTAGTTGAAACAAATTTGATAATCATATCAGATTTGTTCAATCATATCATAATCAATAATGAATATGTGTCCCGAGGTAGTCTAATACTTAAGCAGTTTTTGCCTATGCATTTAAATTTTTATTTCAGCAATTTTTACTATATTCCCTTGAGTTTTATTTTAACATATTTTGTTTATCGATCATAGTCATACCATCTCTAGTGGAAGTAGCAAAATAGGCATTACTTTTTTTTATATTACACATAAAATTACCACTTTGCAGTAACAAACAAAGCGCGGATAAAATTAAGCCAAGTCTTTAATACACACACAAAAAAAAAAAAAAACTGAGACCTCCTTTGAAGTCCTTATGGGCTCTTCAGTTTTAATTTTCTCACTGCTTGGCCACATATTAGTGAAATTGTGCAGTCCTAAAAAAAGAATCGGCACGTGAACCAAAGACCAAGTAACACCACACACATTTTCCATGTTGCAATGTTTATATCCTTGCGGCAAACAGCAGACAGGCAAGCAAACTGCATATGCCTGGGATTAATTCTGAGAGTTTGTGTTTTTTGCCGTTGCAAGATTACTAAGTATTTTAGCCCCCCTTTTTTATGGGGTAAAAAAGTTGTACGCTAAATAAGGGGTTGTGTTCTTTTGAGCAAAGTTTTGACGTCGTTGCACTTTGAATTATTTATCGCTTGTGGACACCATTGCTATTACAATAATTGAAGAACAGTGATGTGTTCGCAAAAAAAGTTTGACAAAATTATATATCAGTGGTTGTCCGTATTAACTATTTAAGTCAATTTTTCATGTTTTCGAGGTATTTTGCTTTTAAATATTTTTCCATGTCTTAATTAGCCAAAAAATTTGTTGCTTACTAAAAAAAAACCTACCATAATTACCAGAAAATTAACTGGTTGACCCGAGCATTGTGAACTTATCTGAATTAGCAGACACTACAAGAAGCTATTGTATATAGTCACCATAGTCGCTAATTATTAACGTGTAAAGTAATAGAGATTATTAAAATTTAAGGTAGAGCTATAATTGGCTATGCCTGGCGCTTCCTTACTGCAACATTGAATGGAAATGGACTTAATTGGTTAGTTCACCAATTTTTTTGTCCCTATTGTCACAGTATAATGGTGGCAGTAGCTGTCAGCTGCTTGATAACTAGCTTTAAACTTCTGGTTGCGAGTGCTGATGCTGACTCACAACCGCTTATAGGAATTTTCTTTCATAACTTCAGCACGTTCCCACAGTCCTTCAGATAATGGTTTTATTTTCCGAAACATTATATGGAGCTAACCAAGAGGAAAGCAGGCTTCAGTTTAGGAATTCCATTAAATATAACGTCATATAATTCCTTAAATTTTTTGTCACACTTTTGTAATTTGGATTTTTTCTGAACAATTTTAAACATTAATCAATGCACTGTACACCATCGGCTGAAACCACCGCCGCTATTAAAATGCCCAAATATTTTGTGATGTGTTTTTCTAAGTGTCTCGTTGTGGCGCACAGCAACGTCTCTGATGTATGTTCAGTGTGTAGTTTAGCTTATCCTTGAATATGTATATGGTGTATCTTTAGCCATCCAGCGCTTCATACCAACAGCACAACAGTCATTTTGTATGCAAAAGTTTGCTTTGCTTGCAACATAGCGAAATTGAGACGTTTTCCTTTTCTGAATGTTGCTCAAACTTTTTATGCCGTTGTATTGCTAGGCTTCAGGTTTTAAAGGATTTCAATTTTTTATTTTCGTGCTGTGGCAGCGAGAAAGGATGTGGCCAGCAGCTTCTTAATAATGGCTTCATTTGCACTGTGCAATGAATTCAGCAGTGTGGTTGTCCAGCCAACACTGACAACGATGACTGCGACTACGACTGGCAAGGATAATGGTTTAATAATGTTGTTGTAGTTTAAATATTAAACATGTCTTAATGGAGCCTAATGCGATTTTGGCACAAGTTTGTTTTCGGTAGGTAGGCAATTTATTTTATGTGCATTTACTATTTTTATCATTTTTTTTTTCTGTTTTGACATGTGATATTTTGTTATGAAAAATGAAGAAATTTGGTATGCAAAAATTTATTTATTAAAGAGTGTTTAACTCAAGGGTTCAATTAAATGAAAAAAAATTTAAATTACTTTAATAGAAAGTATTAATTTTTTTTAACAAGCGTCTGGTTAATGAACTTCTGGTCGAACTACCGTTTAATGAAGGCGTCGACACATGTAAAACGCAATAGCCGATAAGCATCCCAAGCATCGCTAACCGAATGCAGAACTTCAATTAGAATCAGAACTTCAATAGCTGCAGCATCGTAATCAGCTCGTGTGCAAATAGCATCGAAGGGAGGCAAACTTAAGAAGTGTGAAGTGGAAGGACTCTAGCGAAATTATCGATGACTACGGAAGGCGATTGCCAGAGATTCAGTATGTAATAGAGGCCTACACGAGTGCGCTTGCTGAGTCAATAAATTATTGTACTCACTGTCGAGTACAATGGTTCTATTGACATTCTGCGAGTCAACAATAGAATCGCACAAAACAAAACGATCACATGACATGACTTGACTTCGTTTGTACTCTGACTCGTATTTCGCCGTCAACGTTCTTCCAGCCGAACAAAACAGTTACGATACCAAACATGAAAAAAAAGAATTGAATGCAGCGAGTTAACTAATATCACTGCGTCGCCAAAAGAGCAACGGTAGGAAATTGTAGGAAATATACAGTTGTCGGCAGAAAGTTGGGTATTGCTCCTATAAAACTTGGTTACCTTGACGACAAATATGCTTGGAATTTTTTCGATGACTCAACTTTTCGCTTGCATTTGTATGTGTTCTGTATCAGTTGGACATAATCCATAGCGTATGACAATTGAGGAAATAGTGCATAATTCCTGGTATTTATTTGAAGAGGATATAAATTTAAGACAAAAAGAAGCGTATCTGCAATTTGGCGATTTAATTGTTTTTACTACCACTATTAAATGTTGACCCCAAAACAATTTCAACAACAAAGTTAATTTAACTTCAATCACCAATATCAATGAAAAAAGAATGGAGCACCACTTGCTAATCCAGCGACGGAGCATTAAAACAAAACAAAAACCAATATATAAAAAAGGAAAGTAGAAAGAGTGGGAGATATTGTAGCAAAAAAAAAAAAGTACTCTGAGTAGCTCTTAGTTGCTGCACGCAGGTGCGTTAAGTAGGCTCCAGATTATAAGCTACTAAAATAAAATCTTTTTATCAAACGGCTTGTTCAGAAAAAATATTCATAAATCTCACTCCTTTAGCAATATTGACAAAAAAAGAAGAAAAAAAATCTGACGCTATGTAAAAAATATATATATAGATGAGTTAGTCTTTGATTGCTTCTGCAGAAAATATTTTGAAAAATAATTCGCTTCTTGAATAATTTGGCAATGTTTCAAAAAAACTATACAGAGCTACAAAAATGCTTAAAATTTAATAAGTTTCACATTGTAATATTGTATTTTTGGAAATATATTCATTACGTGCAATGACCATAATAATTTTTTCTGTTCCAATCAGGAGCATACTCAACACAGAAGCTGGAAATATAATTTGTATATTTATGATTAAACTGTTAAACTCTCAGGCGATAAGCTTATAAGCCTACTGATTGAGCTAAAGTAGTGCTTCACCGATACGAGAACGATACGATAATTCGAAAATTATCGTATCGTGCTCGTAGTGGCGCCAAGCTTATCATCTCGTACTCGTTCTCGTACGAGACATTTTTGACGTGTAGCGTTCTTGCCTCGCTATCGCCGATATTTCTCGGTCATTTTCGTTCACATTTTTACTTATATACATAATACTAGCTGGACCAGTGGTCTTCTGCGGACTGTCCGTTGTACAACCTCATCTTCATTTCACGCAGGCCTTACTGCAGACAATTGGATTCATGTACGAAATTTCACAACTTGGTATAAGTTCTCAGAATAGCAATGTAACGGTTTATGATGAGTGGGAGGAGGTATGACCTATAATCCAACCCTGTTCACATTTAGCGAGTCGATTTGCACAAAAAATGTTCATTATCGTATCAGGTTTCACAACTGTAGCTTTTGTTAGTCTAATTTCGTCCAAGTTTCGTGAGGTACTAAACATAAACAATATACATTCTCGCACCGAAAGATATTGCGTTTCAATTTTTTTGTACTATGAATGTTATGTCTAAATCTCGCTTTCGGCGATAACTTAGTCTTAGCCTATCGTACGATAAACTTTACTTTAACGCCGAGAATGAGATATCGGCCGGACCCTTCTCGTTCTGATATCGTCTCGATATCGTAATCGTGCTCGGTCCCGATGCTAAAGTAATATTGCTTTTTTTATTGAATGTTTAAAGGTGGTTTTTTTTTTTAATTTCATATCGCCGTTTGAAGCGTAAAGCTTCGTATACATCGTTCATCGAATTTTCCAGAAGTTGGTAAAATTTTTTTATATCAAAAATTTTTAACGTTGATTCTCCTTATCATTGTGGAATAGTTTATTTCCGATTTCCAATCAAATTAATCGGAGAAAGTTGAAATGGAAATTTTGGACAAATGTTGTGGAAATCGCGAACTGAAGTCTGCTAACAAGCATTAGAGTGTAACGAACACCTACATAGGATAGCAGAAAACGCGGCTACCCAAAACTATCACCGAAACGATAGCTAAAACTGGAAATACCAAAATCGCGAAAATGTTGGAGACAAATGAAGACAATAGCTACTGAAAGCGCACGTTGAAAGAGTTTTGTGGAGGCCCTATCCTCCTCGAGGAAATAAGTGGCACAAGAGAGAGAGAGAGAGAGCTTGAGGTGGGCAAATCTTTTTTACGGTAACTATTGTGAACTTCTTGATATCTCATTTGATCTACTGATAGCGGAGTGATGTAGAAGAGCTTCGGCTCCTTCGTGGCGTATAATCAATACAAAAATTATACCTCGCAAAGCAAAGTCTGCGCTAACCAGCTTTTTTTTGAGTTTCTACCCAGCCCAGGTACTAATTTTATCACAAATACTTTTTCAAAACAACGTACCAAATTTTTACTTTGGTTCCACAAAGCCAAAGCCATAAGGAAATTTTAAAGGATTCACCGATCCACATGCTTAGCTTTCTTCATTGAAAATTTGATTAAATTACTTAAATCTAATTTTGAGAAATAGGAAAAATGTGGGCGAAATTGCCCAAGAGGTATACATTAATAGCATTTTATTTCTTTCGAACAACTTCAATGAAATCATCCCCATTAAATATTTTATTAAATTATTTCCATTGTTTGCAAGAAATAAAAGTACGAGTCAAATAGATATTGAAAATGCTGTTAAGTGTGATGAACATTTATTGGGGCGAGAAAAATATTACAAGTATGCACTCTATGTATGCTCAGTGCTTTTTTGTTATTTTCTTTTGTTTTGCTGATTCTGTGGTTTCACATTGTTATTATTATTGTTTTTGAAAATCAATACGATGTTGCCTTTGCATGTGCATTTAATAATAATGGAATTTTAAATCAATTTCATTTCATTTCATTTACACATATTGTTTTATGTTATTATACTTGTAATATTTTCATATTGCTTTTATGTATTTGTGTGTGTGTGCGTTACTGAGTTGGCTTGCATGTGTTTCTTCGTTCATTCCATTCAATTTACTATAATATCTTAATTACTTATTCTCTACTTCGATATACATTTTGTGTTAACAAGTGAAAAATAAATACTGAACGGGTATATTTTCTTTTACAAGTAATATTATGTGCTTGTACAGCTCGTATTCAACTCTGATATCTTTCAAATCTTTAAAGTTTATTAAATGAATTGAATCCATTTCTTGTATAAAAACTATGCAAAATAATTTATATGCAGAAATTTCCCTGTCTGCAGCAAAAATGGGTGTACAGAGATCAATCAGTAAATTAGTAAAATAATAATGTTATTTGGAATTAATACCGATGCAAAAACCGATATTTGCGAAATATCTGGATCCACAAAATAGTTCAACTAAAAGTGGTATGAATAAAACATGGAACACTTTTCCGATTAGGGAGTTAATAAAATCCTAAAACCTTCGTTGTGGAAATTTTTTCAAGTAGTAAGCAGATAACAAGTCTGTAGAACTAGAGAAATAACAAAGATACTTCTTAAAAAGAATCCTAAAGGTGCCTGATTTTAAGTCACACTCTGCCATGATATTGGAAACAAACACAAGAAATAATTCTTCTTTACAATTTACCAGATATTAAGGACATGCAACATGTGCACAGTTCAGAGTATGAAAGCACTATTTTGTCACAATACTTTTAGGGAAAAATGGGCTATGAATTATGTGCAAAATACTTGATGTAAGGACAAGGCTTCAGAATTAGCCTACATAATTTGTTAGCAAGCTCGAAAACCCTAGCAAAATGAGATATACATAAGTATTTCCCAAAAAAATACAAATTCTACACAACGTGATTATTTTAATAAATTAACAAAAAACAAATATTTTTATACAATTTAATTATCATAAGTCTACTCACTACGACATTTTTAAACTTTTCATTTACTAAAAAAATACTGGTAATTATTAAAAACTTTTTAAATGTACCGAAAATGTACTGAAAATGTGCTGGAAATTCGCCAAATGTGCTAAAAATGCGGCAAATGTACTGAAAACTTGTCGAATTTACTGACGACGATTTTTCAGGACGTAAGTGTACCGAAAAAAGTAGAAATGTTTATTTATTTACAAAATTTTTTCAAAATCGGTGGCGGAAATTTTGATGAAAGTTGGGTGCACATCGTCGCTGTCGGTTAGAAAGGCCCTAACTCATATTTTAAAAATTTCACAGGAGGAGAAAAAACTTTTAAGCCTCAAATATAGAAGTTCTTTAAATGCGATCCCCAAAATTTTTAGTTGGTCAACTAGAAGTCATTATCACCAATGATTTTTGACATTCGAACATTTCCACCAAAAGTTAGCATGTTCGACATATTTTAAGAACGGCAGCACCTTCGTCAAGTTTTGAATTCCATAAATATAGCGCTTGTGAGCATCTATAATATGGCGTCATCATTTTTGAAATCGATGAAGTCGTTACAGAATTATGGAAGTAAATGTAAATATAGATCTGCTCCTTCCATTCTTTTACTTATAAACTCGTCTTCCTGTGAGATTAGGTTGGAGATTTTGCATGTATTTAGTAGCTTAGACCTTTACCTAAGCAACTATATCCTTATCGATAAAATTTAGAGAGGTTTTATCGATTTATCGACAGAAAAGTAAATTTCGAGAACAAAATGAGTTAGGGTCTTTCTACGCGGGAGCGACGACGTGTGAAAAAAATTAAGACTGAGCTGCGGTATATAAGCTTGCTTTATACGATGGGCTTGTACCAAGTTTAAATGACAAGTTGAGTTACTACAAAAACTTGAATGGGGATTTATCTGGGATGTTATTTATAGTCGAATGGAAAAATATCCCCAGAGCTTTTTTTTTGAATTCCATATTTACTGATTTTTAATGATATTACCATTGAAAAGTTCATCCCATTTTGCTCAATTTTTCACACGTCAGAGATAATTCCATAGCACAAATTTCAGCTTCCTAGGTAGTCGGAGTTTTGAGTACTTTTAAGTTTAAATTTGGAAAAAAAGGTACTTTCGCGAATTCCATGTCTAATACCTCTGAACTTGGTCAACCATTTGCACTATATGATATATAGGCATCCTGTCTACATTTTCTTTTGATCACCGTTTGTGTTTTTACTGTATTATATGTATCCTTGCACTTATATGTATTTTAGTCCCCAGGATAATTTATTCACTGGCCTTAGTCTTATGCTTCACACGAGGCGAGGAGAGGTGAAATGAGGTTCTAGTTGTTCTCGGTCTCGCCTCGTTTTATAAATTTGAGCCTCGCCTCGTTCTCGGACGAGGTCTTGCAATCACATACCTCGCCTCGCCTCGTTTTTATTAAACTGAAAAAAAATTATCAGGCCCGTATATTGTCGGCATTCAAGCAAAATTGACTATCTGCAAACAAATAATAAGTGGGTGGCGCTAATTAATCGTTTAGTTATGTTTACATCGCCTCGCAGCCTCGGTGAAGCACTACCTTAGTCTAACCTCTGTAAAAATACAGAGAGACAAACATCAGTCACAAGCTACACACATATTATAGCTAATAGAAGATGCATCATTTTCTCAGCAATCTCACTTGGACTTCGGCCAAAATGCAATCACTTTGCTTATTAACGTATTCGCTAAGATAAAACGGGCTTCGTCACTGAACGGGACTCTTCGCAAAATTTTCATCGTGTTGTGTTTGCTCGTGGATCCAATCGGAGAATGTACGGCGCATTTTTATATCCTATTTCTGGCTATTTAAGTATCCATACCATATCTCAGGTAACTAATAATGAATTTACCTGTAAATTTCTATTTAATTAAAATCATAAAGGCCCTGCATGAGTAGAGTAGAGGCTGATATTTGAATACTGTATTTCTTAGAACAATATTGCATTGACTCAAAATGAAATAAATAATGTTGCTTTATCTCATATCAAATCCGTACCATTTAAAAAAAGAAAACCATTTCGCTATTATTGTTTTAATTATTTATGATGCAGAAAGGTGATGCTATAGTTTAAAACCTTCATTTGAACACTATGTCGCATAATTCATAAACAAATCAAAGCCTTTAAGTTTTTTTTTTCGAACAAAAAAATTTTTAGAATGCTGGCAAATAATTTTTTTAAAGAAAATTTAAAATGTTTCTCATACAGAATCCCTCATAAACGTTGCTGCCATTTAGGTGCAAACATAAGAAAATATTTTGTGTATTTTTTGGAACATTTTTTTTTTGTTCTGTGTCATATTAAATATTTAAAAATAAATGTGACAATCTCTAGTATACCGTCATACTTTTTTTAAGACATTTTTGAGCTTTAAATTTGCCATACATAAAATTTAACAAAATTTCCCAACTGCCAAACTTCCTGCAGACGAACCCTTTAAAAACGCATTCGCATACTCAAAATAAAAGTGAAAATGAAACATTAACGTGAAAACCAACACACACACAAAAAATGTCCTGCCACACTTTTGTTTTTCTTGTCTGGTAGCAGCGAGGCTACGTTTAGACAAAACGCGTACCTACTCGTCATTTAACACACAGAGAGTGAAAAGCTGAAAATGGAAGAAGCGACGAGGTCAGGCGCACATTTTGCAAGCGGACGTAAAAAGGATCACGTTGTCTATAAAAGTAAACAGCAACGGCAGGCAGCAAAAATAACGACAATAGCAACAAATACTAAAAATGGCGTCCATAATGGCGGCAGCGTAAGCATTTTTGCTTTCGCTAAGTTCACTGTTGTTGTTGCCAATGATTTTTTTTTTTTCTTCCTTTACACCATAAAGCGGAAATCATCGTGGCTGTCAACATTTAGTGAACACGGCTATGGTATGACAGCATATAGACAAAGGTGATTGTTGGGCAGCTAGTCAAAGAGAGAGAGAGAGAGAGACAGAGAGGACATCTGAAGGATACTTGGCTTGTTACCTTATTTGGTGCTTAATTCAAATGTTTCGCTTTTGTTTTCATTTGTGTCATTTGACTTTCACTTTCCGCAAGGAAATCTTGCATACTTCACTTTAATTTACGAAAAAATATTCAATGAAAGAGAAATTTGCAGAGCGAATTCAAGTTAAATAAATAATGAAAAAAGGTATAAAAGGTATTTAATTCATTTTACTAATGGTAACTTATAACCTATATCAAGTGCACTCATTATTGAACAATTCCGTTAATCTATAATTGATTCGATTGCCAAAATCTTTCGGATTAGCACTCAAATGCTTAATTTGAAATTGCACTTTTTTATGAGTGATCCAAATAGAAAGAAAAGCTGCGTTCGCAGACTGTACAGCGTTCAGGATTGACTCTAATCTTTCACATCTTGCGACACCGGTAACCAGTTTCCACTCCTATTGCATCTAACGATAAGGAATGCCTGCCAGAGAAGGAATTGAAATCATGTATTAAAACACCGTGCTGTACAGCAAAGGTTGCCACGGTAAAAAGATCCGTGCTGTACAGCAATGGTTGCCACGGTTAAAAGATCCGTGCTGTACAGCAGAGGTTGCCGCGGTTCACATAATCGTTGGAAATAGCAACCTTGTTAGGTGCCATGGACATATTATCGCAAAATGTGCGGGGTTGGGTAATTGAGGCAATAACAAAAAGGATTCAACGATGACACCTCTCAAGGCTTCGACGCTTTGAGTATTTTCCAGAAAAAGTTCTGATTGAACGCAGCAGACCAATTTCGACGTAGTAAAGAAACTTAATCCATGAAGGAATTTTGTTTTTTAACCAGCTAATGTGAATCGTCCACTTATTTGAGTGTACGGAGAAGTATGATGGAAGATTATAATTTCTCTGAACGGATAACAAATACATGGTTCGTACAGAAAACTAGGTCTGCTCATAAGATGTAAAATCTGCGTCTTCAATAATATCTATGCACGACTGCATGCCAGAATAAATCGAATGAATGTCAACATGACCAATATATTCTAAATAAGACCATTCTCAATGCAGAGTATGTTAACACTGAATTAGAAATTTAAAAATAAACTGCAGGAGTCGCAATAGGTCAATTCCAGAAAATCGTACAAGTCAATATCATTAGTAAGCCTTAGTAATATCAAAAAAGCATACGTAGCAGACATTTCTAGTTTTTTTTTAAAAAAATTTGCTGTCGCGTCAGTGCTTCAATTCCATAGATAACATTGCTACTCCTCAGTATGATAAAATTCAGAGTTAAGATAAAAAATGAAACTCAAACAAATAAGGAGCAAAGAATTTGGATGTATATGTAAATAGCATGCCTAATGATAAATCAGAAGAGACTTTTTCAGCCTCTTTAAATTGATATCGACGTTTTCAACATCATTTAACTTTTCCACCTCTTTCAACAGTTTTCAAATTTTTTTTAACATTTTCCATGTTTTTTTGACTCTTCCTTCCTTTTTTCACCAGTTTCAAAATTTATTCAACTCTTTTCAATTTGTTCCATTTTTTACGACATTTCCAACATTTTTCGGCGTTTTCAACGCATTTCAACATTTTCCATACTTCTTTGAGCTTTTTTGATGTTTTGCAATATTTTCCACATCTTATCTTGCAACTTTCTTAATTTCTTTCGGCTTTTAAGCCTTCATCAAAATTTTGAATTATTCAATCTTTTTTCAACAAAATGCAAATTTTTCGATTTTCAACCTCTACACGAAAAACTGATCAATGGTTTTTCTGCTGGTACTATGTTACATTATAGAACACAACATCTTTGTTAGCTTGTAACTTAAATATTTTAAATAAAATTTGCGCTGTTTGGAAGATTCTTGATGTGCTTCCGTTCATGTACGGCATATAAAACGAAAATTAAATTAAATACAATATGGAACTTTCATTCATACAATGCCTACAATTATTAACACTTCAACTACGTGTGTAATTGAAAAATTATAATAGAGGAGCTAAAATAAACCAACCAATAAATACGAAAAACCGCATATATTGTTGCCAACTAACCGAAATAAAACATAAACATGCCACAAACACTTTGGGTTAATTAATTGCAAAAGGGGGCACCCAAATTAAATCATGAAATTCACGCAAAATTAACTCGACACGAAATGAATATGCCAACGTAATTGACGTCGCGACGTAAGCAACTGTCAGAACTGAACACAACGAAAATAAACGTTAACGTCAACAAATTCGCGCGCACACAAACAGACAAAACAATTAAAATGTACCTCTTTAATAAAAATAGTGTTGGCAGCAACAACAACAACGGGAGCAACAAAGAATTTACAAATGTACTCCCCAAAAACAACAAAATAATTTGCGAACAACTAATAAAAACAAAGAAATTGAACATAAAAAAGAAACCAAACTTTTTAATAAAAACTAATCGTATAATAAATTACGTGGCCAAATTATGAAGCTTCATGCGGCGGTCGTATCTTTTTTACTTTCTAAGGACCCAACCTCAAATGGAACAACAACAACAAACTATAGAACATTTCTGCACGCGATTAAATGCTTAAATAAGCAATTTTCTTACCAATTTTACCCGTGCGCACACACTTCACACACTAACGGTGGTGGGGGGTGGCTTACAATATAAAAGGTCCTTAAAGCAACCAAAATATAAGGTATATGAAATATAGACTCTCGGCATATTTTCGAAAAGTGTTGACTGGTTTTATTTCTGGCTTTGCCGAAAAAGAAAAAGACTCAATTTTTTTATTTGCTCCAGTGTTATTATAATATGATAAAAGGGTTGCCAACCTGTTTATGGCGAATTTTCGTTGCTTTCATTCTAAGTAAAAATTTTTATTTGCGTGTCGTATTTGAGCATGTAATCAGCCTAAAATACACTTATTAAGTTTTCTCATTGTTGCCGTGGCTGATGTTAGTGTTCTTTGCACTTGGTATTTTTCACCTTTTAAGGATTTGGTGTTTGTTTTTTTTACGGAAAGTTTACTTAACGCGCGCCACCTGCCAGTTAAAGTCTCGTTAGAAAAATGCCACTTCTTTTTATTTATGTTTTTTACTGTTTTGTTAGTGTTGTGGGAATATTGCAAGTTGTATGTATTCGGACTTAATTTAAATTTCAGAAAAACGCCATCCTTTCATCCTTCGTGCTTCTCACCGAAAATATATAGATATGAAATCGAATCACTTCATTATTTTGAATGCCTTTACTTAATATTATGCTACGATTATTTTGAGCTTGGAACGCAGAAGCGACTGTCGAGCAGTGGCGAAGTATCACTTTGCGTGGCACTAAAACAAATATTTCCAACAGGGTACAACTTATATTTACTATAGATGTGTAAAAAAAAATAAAATTACATAGAAAAAAAAAGCCATTCAAAACATAAATAATGAGCAGAGGCTCACAGATCTTAAAAATGAGAACGAGATTTCACTTAAAAAGCGTAAAAAAGTCTACAGAATCATCAACTCATGCTTATCGTTTCTTGTTGTAGTAGGCACCACTGAGCATAACCAACGATAAGTGACAATTTTTGTGTGAGGTTTTGCAAAACCTTAATCCTCAAAAAAGGATGTTTTGCTTTAAATAATAAAAAATATAAGTATCCTATGACCTTTTTTAGCACAAATATGTTATTTTAAAAAAGAAATTTTCAAAATCGGTGCAGTGTATATTGCGCCAAAGCGTTACAAAAGATTTCCATATCAGCAATTTGATATAAATAGTATAGATTAAAATGTTTTCAATTTGTAAAGAGAAGTGTTGTTGTGAAGTGCAAGTACCGTTATATCGTGGGTTAGTCAACAAAAATGTTAAGCATTAAATTTAAATAAAAAAGGATTGACTAGAACTTGGATATTGTATGTGTTTGGCTCGTTCGTTTGCAGCTTTTCTTAACTTTATTTCTGACGAAACCTTGAAGGAAAAAAAAAATTTTCTTCACATTTTGCAATGCTTTAGATTAAATTTATCAATTTTAAAAGCTTACAGAATGAAGGGAGGTGCTCTAACTCGGAGTTCCCTTAATTAGACGGGAATAATAAAACGATATTGTTCTCATTTTCATTCCCCTTGGGATAAGATATATGAAATTGAATGATTTTCAAAAACAAGAGATAAGTTCTCAAAACGGTTTCTATATAATAGCTTGAAAACTATAAAATATATCCAAAACTTTTAACATTTTTGAAATGAACACTGCCAAATTAATGGAAACTGATACGAATTTTGAAGAAAAAGCCTTAACCACATCCAAACTTCGTATGGTAGGCGTGTCCGTAAGCCAATATTTGTCATGCTCACATATTTTTGTTGTTTTGATCTAAAATACCATCTGCATAAAATTTCAAGAGTCTAGCACTGTTGTCACTATTTTTGGCCTCCGTTTTGGAGCAATTTTTTGATGAAGTAACACACAGCCACTTACAGGTAGTACCATTGGGCAAAAGACTGTTTAATTATGAAAAAAAAATTATAGGTGGTCATAAGCATAGAACAATTTATTTGCTTGAATCAATTTTGTGAAGACTTATCTCACTATAAGGCAGTTGATACGAAACATTTGCCTTTAAAATTTAAAAATCTCGGTACTCGGTATTCATGTAATGGTTATTCGCTAATAAATATATTTCATACGACACGCCATTCATCCGCCAACACATTTATTTTCTTAAGAACTTAATTTTTGCCCTTTTAGCAATTTACATAACGTTTTATGTTAATGCCAGTGTTTATTTCTTGTTTGCGCTCATTTTCACAGCCTGTGTCTGATATTCTGTTTTAAATATTCGTTTATTACATTTGCTTGTTGTTATTGCACATTGAATACACTAATTTTGGTTGATATATTCTACCAAGGCTGTGTTATTTACGTAGCAAGACTTTATTCGTACTGTTGGCATTAAAATGTCAAAATATGATATTATCTATAAATACAGACACTTATTGGAATTTTCAACTCTTAAATTGTACTTAATGCTGTTGATGATGTAAATATTGAAGAAATGTTGTTAGTTTGTACATTTTTAAGTCAAGCACACTTGCAAAAAAACAAATGTAATCTTTCATTTGAGCAATTCAATACTGTAGGCAATTGAAGTCTTAAATAGAAAAACTATAATACTCTTTGAATTTAAGCTTTTCGGATCTCAAATCAAAAAATCTTGTGCTACGATTAGGAGAATATCTTTTAAAATTAATTTAAAATCAAATGAGAAACTCAACATCTTTTATGGCAGCTATGAATAAATAAACCATAAAATATATCAAACTTTAAAAAACGTCTCACAAACTCATTCAACTTCACACGTACGTATACGGATATTTAATATATGCACACACACACACCCACACACAAGCATATGCGTGTGTGAGTATAAATTTGCAAACATGTGCTAATAAACAGAAACTTGCTAACGAAGACATTTTGATAAGCGAAAATGATAACAAGGTAAACGTGACGTGAATTTTTCAAAGGACTTTTTTATTTTTGTTTGCATACATGTTTTGTTTTCTCAAAAACAATAACATAAAACATACACATGTATGTACTTATGTGAGCAGGTAGCGTGCGTGTGTGTGAAAGAAAAAGAAAAAAAAACAGACGGAAACATTGAGAACTCAAAAAGACGGTAAGAGTGACAGTTTAATGGAAAAACAATAATAAAAATTTGGGTCAAGTATCTTTGAAGTGTTTTTTAAAGGTGATCTCAATTTTGTTCAAGTGATATTAACGAAAATGTTTGGCCATTTATTTAATTAATTTATGAGAAATTCAAAAGAGAAAATGATGCAAAAGATTAAAGGAACTTTACAAAGTAAACGTATAACAATGAGAGGATAGAAGGGTATAAAATTTTGGACGAGAGCCAAGCAGATTTTAAAGAACAATAAAAAGTTGGAACCTTGAACATATTCAGCATTGTTAGGCACACTTCAACTGTGGAAGAGGAAACGAATCAAGCTATAAAATATACTGCTTACTTTCGAGTTGATATACCTAATAAAGAAGATATAAAACAAAAATCTGACACCTTGTATAATATTTGTGGAAACAGTAGCGCAACAAGTATTAGATGATACACTGTTGAACAGTTTACCCTACAGTTTTTGTCCAGTACCTATTTTTGTCTTGTCCTTGCGTAAACTATTACTAAATAGTGTTTGGGTACGTAGGTTGTATTGTCATTAATATTTTTTAGTATAGAGTTTCAAAATTTTCATTTGTATGGTCCATTGGCGTTTTTTTTTGACACATAGTTAGCAAATCCCTTAGAAAGTTTTACATATTTTCTATTGTCTATTGTCTTTTATGGGTTTTTTAATGCTTAGTTTGAAGCTTACTGCGTGGCTTTTGAGTCAAGATATAATGACTGTGCCAGAAAAAACTTACGTTTTGCTTTTTAGTTATAAAAAAATACCCAGAAATTTTGTTTGATCTTTTTTCGTTTTTTATGAATAATGGCTAGTCTGCAGAATATAAATAACTTAAAACTAAGTAAACATTTTTTTTTCTATAAAAATTTCTTACTTCTTTCCTAAGGTCCTTCATTAAACAGTTGTTTTATTGACAGGCAGGATCCAGTTAAGTCTGAAGTCTTGTAAATGTTTTGCAGTCAAAGATCTCTTTTCATAAGAGGCCAATATCATTCAATTGGGCGAAGCTCTGGGCAGTTGGGCGGATTTGAAATTTTTGGAACAAAAATTATCTTTTTACTTGCATACCATTCCATCGTAGCTTTAGAATAATGAGGCCAGAACATCACGGTACCCTCATGTGCACGAATAAATGGTGGAAGACGTTTTTCGAGGCACTGGTCTATATAAACTTTGGAATTCATTGTGCCTTGCGTATTAAAAAATCTGCTTCTGAGACCATAGGTGCATATGACCTACCAAACCGTATATTGCTTCGGAAATTTCGAAAATTTTTTTTTTTTTGCATTTACTGGACACATGCCCCTTTTTCGGTGATGAATAATATTCGTGCCCAGGTAGCTGCTTCAAATCTGCTTTGACGTAAGTTTCGACGTCCATAACACAGCAATCAAATTTAGTCAATACCATTCATACAATTATCGGGCTTGCATCTGACCATCAACTGCTTTTCATCAGAACGGTCTGGTACTTTTTGAACTCTTTATGTCTTTAGCTTACTTTTCTCCGTTATCTTTTGCGCAGTAGATTTTGATGTATCTGCTCTAGTCGGCATATCTCGCACTGAGGTGTTGGGATTCTGCTTAGAAAGGCCCTTCACCTTCGCTGCTACCTTTGTATAAGAAAATTTTGGTTTTTTGCCTGACCTTTCTTTCAGGAAACAGGTTGACCCTTCGTATACTTAAAAATATCCGTAAAGACAGTTTTTTCTGATGCACCAACTATTTTTGCTATAGCTGAATATTTGAATGCTGGATTTTGTAGGTATGTGGACTATAAGATTATCAGGTATAAATAAAGCATAATACATAAATAAAAAACGTAATTTTTTTTGGGAAAATTAAAATTAATTCATCCAAAATTCCTAAAAAAATATGCAAAAGTTTTTAATTTTTAGTGCAGGTTAATTCCTGTATCAAAACTTATTATTTTTTTTAAATAAACATGGTTCTTTTGCAAAAGCTCCTTTTGCTCCACTGGAAAGCAGAAAAAAATACAAAAAACGTTGACTTACAATTATAGCGAAGACATGTACAAGGTGAAACCATATATATAAGTCAGCATTAGTCCTTAGTGATAAGCTTGAACAAACCGATACAATTGATATTCAAGGTGTATTATTCTCAACTGAACATTATTAGAACGTTGTTTCTTAACAACGTCTACGGGTCGTAAGTTCAGAAATATTAAAAAGACTTCTGTTGTACGCTTAGCACTGGTGCTGAGACTCCGTTTTGAGTTAAAACAACTAATATTTGTGAATATGAAAATAGATCCGCCTTAGAACACGCCAACCTCTCATATGAAGATTAAGGATTTTTCATCACATCAATTTAGATTAATTTGGCAATGCTGAGCTCAAAAATTCTAAAAACTGTGCGTTTCCTTTTATATAGAATGGAATAGAAAAAAGTTTATAAAAACAAAGTTGTGAGATTATAACGCAGAAACTCTTTATTTTATTTCACCATACTTTCCCACATATTGTAGTATATAAAAAACTTAAGGAAATTTGGGTGCATAAATATTTTTCTTTTTCTGTTAAAGTTTGTAAAATTACCATTTATCATTACAATTTTTGAAAATTTCGCGTAGTTTATATAAAAGCGATAAAAAAAATGCATTGATGTTTATCAAGTGGCAACAATGTACTCTCCGGTGTTTTTTTAGAGGTATAGAGCTTTGAATTGAAATAAAACACAGGAAAATCGTTTTAATGTCCATCAATTTGGCTTTATTGGAAGGATAATTTTATGCCATTAATGTTTAAATATGATTTCGGGCATGTGGCCGCCGCGGCTGGCTCGAATAAAGCTAATTCTACAGGTCCAATTTTGAACCACTTTTTCGAGCATATGGGGCCGTATGTCGGCAATAACGCCACGAATGTTAGCTTCCAAGTCCCCTAACGTTTCTGGTTTGTTGGCGTAGACGAACGACTTCACATATCCCCAAAGAAAATAATCCAATGGTGTCAAATCACACGATCTTGGTGGCCAATTGACAGGTCCATTCCGCGAAATTATGCGCTCATCGAATGTTTCCTTCAATAAATCGATTGTGACGTGCGCTGTGTGGCATGTAGCGCCGTCTTGTTGGAACCACAACTCATCCACATTCATGCCATCCAATTCGGGAACAAAATAGTCGGTTATCACGGCTCTATACCGGTCTCCATTAACGGTAACTGACTCTCCAGCATTATTTCGGAAGAAGTATGGCCCAATGACTCCACCAGCCCATAGAGCACACCAAACAGTCAGTTTTTGTGGATGTAATGGCGTCTCAAGGGTCTCATGTTGATTCTCTTCACTCGAAATGCGGCAATTTTGCTTGTTGACGTAGCCATTCAACCAAAAATGAGCCTAATCACTGAACAAATTTTTGCGATGAAAATCAGCATCGAGATCAATCTCATTTTCGGCCCATACACCAAAATCACGACGCATTGCATGGTCTCGCGGCTTTAATTCTTGCACAAGCTGGATCTTGTAAGGTCGCCAGCCAAGATCTTTGCGCAAAATCTTCCATAAAGTTGATGGACAAAGCTCCAATTGCTGTGCACGGTGGCGAATCGATTCATTCGGGTCCTCTTCAACATTTTGCTCTACAGCGGCAATTGTTTCTTCGGTGCGCACTGTTCGACGTCTCTGCGGATGCGTATTATCACATAGAGTAAACGTAGTGCGAAAACGATCCATGGTTAACCGAATTAATTGCTCTGATGGACGATTATGTCGACCATAAAATGGACGGAGCTTGCGGTAAACTTCGCGAACTGAACCATTATTTTCGAAATAAATTTGCACGATTTGCCAGCGTTGTTCTTTTGTTAACCTATTTATGATAAAATGGCAAACCAAACTGAACATAAATGACATTAGAGTTGCCAGATTTGACCATAAAATGCCAGTTTTATTTCTATTCGAAAAACAAACCTCTAAAAAAAACACCCTTTACTACATTGGTGCATTTTGTTTCAAACAAGTTATCTAAAGTCCAACAGTTGCTAATACTAAAATTTCCACAGAAAGTTTTTGGTGCTTAAGTTTTAACTTTTGGCCCACAGTATTACTTAGCCGAAAGAAAACTTAGAACTTTTATAGATTTGTTTCATCCCTATTATCTGACGATTTCGTAAAAAATTTCTAAATTCGATTTGCGGCGGTACAAATACATGCAAGCTACTGATAGAAATGCTCTTCCACCACAAACTAGAATAACAGGCAATTAGATATTCAAGTGGAATTATTTCACAAAGTGGTCTCGGGAAAGAGCATCCATAGTTTTCGGCAGAGACTTGTAGCTCTTGCTTCTGGTTTTTGTAATTTTTACGTTAGAGTCAACATACAAATTGTTCCAAGGTAAGCCTTCAGTCAAATGTCACTTCCAGATATCGACTTTCATGGCCACTGAGTTAGTGAAACTGACATAGGCATATTATCAGCACATTAAGAAAGGGTTTTCATTCAATCTTCCACGTCCACGAATTAATTCTTAGTATTATAAACTACATCCCTAAAAGTTTTTTCCATAGACAAAGCCAACTAAAATACTAAATTTTTAAATGGACTTAACACTTTTATTTCTGTATTTCTGAAGAGTGGCCTTATTACAGAAAATTAAATTAAATATATTTTTTTTAAACTCACAACAAATATGTAGGTATGTGTTAATTTTTTTTTATGAGTTAAAGCATTTGTGAACGCAAGCTTCATTGGCATTTAAATAAAAAGCACATAGAAATAAAAACCACCCTTCAAAATTCCAATTCACCACAGTCACAGTTATTCACCACCCATATTAAAATAAAAAATGAACTTAAACATAGTAAGAAACACAAATGTGCTCATGCCATTACAATCCCTGTTCCTATACAAATTTAAATTACAAAACACATACATTCGTATAAATGTAAATGTGCCAGAGTGTGTGCACAAAACAACAACACGTGCTTCGCAGATGCAAGCTTCCGTTGTTGTTGGCGTACTTGCTTTGTTTCTACGCTGCTGCTACTCGCTGTGTGCGATGGCGCTGCACTTTTTGGCAAATTTTCAAAAATCATTTTTCATTCCTTCGCTGCCATTCGTAGGCTGAAATTTGTTCGTTTTATTTTTATTTGCATTCACTTTGCCTAGTTTCCTTCGTGTTTTGCTTTTGTGTTGCATTTCCTTGCAATTTTTATTTGAAATTTTTTCAACGCAAGCGCTGCGCGAATTCTTGGGTTTTTGAAGTTAACGTTTTCCATCTTGACGATTCGTTTTTATTTTTTTAATTCGTTTTATTGTTTTCGTTGTTTTCGTCGTCATTCTCATCGTCATCATCATCGTTGATGTCGTCGTTATCCTTGCGGTTGTCCAATTCGCTCTGTCCAATAATGGGGCGGCATATTTGCTTGAACTTCTCGTAGCTGCGCCGCTTAGAGCCTACGAAAAATTTTCCTATGCCTATAAGTTTGTGTGTGCTTTGTCTTTGTGTTGGTAAATTGTCTCATATTGTTGTTATTGCCATTCGAATAGTTGCCGTTTCTGTACAGGATTAACTGCCTAACAAAATCCTTTGCTTTGTGTACTTGTCGTTGGTTGAATGGGTGGCAATTTTCTTAGCAGTCAACACAAGTTAGTGCACTTTTTAGTTAGTAGGCTTTTAGAGCATTTCGTTGGTAAAAGAGCGCATACGAACGTGGGAGCGCTCAGAGCGTTTCATCTTCGCTCTCCTCAATGGAAAGCTTTTTCAGTTTTGAATTTACTCTAATGATGTTTTACGTTCACATTCTCATTTAAAATTTTCTCCATTCTGTTTCTCTTCTTCTGTCTTCTTTGCCTATAATTTTTATTATTATGTTTATTTTAATTTTATTTTTTTATTATTTTGTCCCTTCTTTCGTTTACTGCTCGAGGCTTTTCTTTTTTATTTGCTTTGCTAATATCTTAACGATTTTTACAACTGTCTTTGTTGTTACTGTTGTTGTAGGTGGTGTATATGTGGGTGAAAAAGCCGCTGTTTTCGGTGTTTTCTCTACGATTTGTCTTGTTTATGCTGCTTTTCCATTTTTCGGTATCTCTTGTGAATTTAGCATTAAATTTACTCCAACACGTGCTTTTTTGACACTTGACTCCATTGTAATACAATTTCTTAAAGTATATCGAATTTGGGTAAATGGTTTCAATGTTAGTCATAAGTTTTATAATTTTAAATGTATCACAATAAAGTGCTTTAAGATATTCGCGTATGCAATAGGCATTCAAGAGGTTTTTATAAAAAACATAATATGGGAGCGACTAAAATTGGATATTATTTAAGATCCTTTAATTGGTCTGTTACTACTTCAGAGCCGCAAGAGGATTTTTTTTTTTCAAATATTGTTGGGAAATAGTCTTTGTAACACAGGGTGCGGCCAAATGATATTTGTCGTTTGATGTCATTTATTAAAACTTTTCAGAATGTTGCAATCAATATTTGGAAAATTTATTAATACACAAAAAAAAAAAAACAAATAAAATCATAAAATTTTAATTAAAACCAACAGTAATTTCTTTTACCGTAGCTTGCATATAGTTAATAATTTGATTTTCAGATAACGGCAACAGTACCAACAGTAAAAAATCTCGTTACGATTTTTAGGCAAAAATCATCAGGATTTCCCTGCTACCGGAAATGCACGAATGGTGTATGCGAATGAACATACAACATCTACTTTAGAATGAGCAGGATATTCATGATCGGTGCTGTCCAGTGAACGAGCATAAAAAAGCGTAAAAATAAGAACGAAATGAGTGAATTAACGTAAAATGCGTACACGTATACAGAATCACCATCCAATGCTTATCGTTGCTTGTGGTAGTGAGCATCACTGGTCATGATCAGAGCTGGGCACTACCGCACACGTAGGTGCTTTCAGCTGATTTTGGGTACATAAGCGAAAATTGAAACCAACAACGGATTTTTATGCAACTTTAGTCACAGTTTGATGATAAACGATGAAGTGTGTTTATAATCAATTGAAGTGAACTTTTTGGTGCAATATATATCCAAAAATGATTAGTGTCCCATATTTCTTCGAAAATAAAGCCGCAGTTCCATCAATGGTGTTCATTATCGTAAAAGATTTCAGAGGCCAGCTGTGCAAATTATCTACAACCATAGCTCTAATAGGATTAAACCACATTTTCGACGAATATAACAACCGCAGACGGTTGGTGAAATAAACCATCAATACCCTTCACTCCGCGATCACTATGAGCTTTCAAGGATTGTCAAATGACCTGTAGATCATCCGCATAAAATAAATAATTTGGGGATTTAAAACATTAAAATAAGATTAATGAAAATTATGATATGTAAGGAGCCAAGGATATTATCCTGAGGCACCACAGACGTTGATAAGAAAGAATGAGACTTAACATTGTCAATGACAATATATGATACTCTATTTGAAAGATAAGTTCACAAACTATAGAGAAATCAATTTTGGCATGCATTTAGAGATATCCTGAGTAATAGCGTCAATTGATTTTTTTATTGCTTAAATCAACACTTCAGGCATTCAAGAATACGTTCACAAAGTTAAAATTACCATTCTAAATAATTTATAATAATTTGTTATTTTCATATTGTGTTTGAAAATTTTTAGAAAATCGTAGTGTGTTCATGGAAGTATTGTATTTTAAGCTTTAAGTCTCTTTATGCAGCAATCATTACATGCAACATATTTTAAACAAGGCAGCATAATTCACTTTAAGAATGTGCATAGCTGAATTTTTCAAGATTTTACTGTATGCAATAGAGATAAAGTTAACTATCCTTAGAGAGCTGTTGACCTTATCGAGATTTTAATTATAACGTATAGCAAAATTATGAAATAGAAAAATTTATTAAACATATCCTTTTGATTAATGTTAATAAGTAGAGAGCCACTCCATGCGACACATTAGCAAACACATACAAGCCCTGATGTAAACATGTTTCATAAAATCACACACATACAAACATGTGTACGAGTATACGTAATGCAATATAAAATTTACACTCACTAACATGCAAGGTGCTATAAAGTGCCATCGAAGAAGGGAAGAAGAAGCAAAAAGTAAATAAAAAAACTGAACTCAAGTACAAACGAAGCCTACTTAACACGAATTTAAAGTAAAAAAGCAAAACAAAACCAAATGAAAATGAAAAAAGAAACATAAAACAACTAAAGTGGGCTGGGTAGTAAAAATTTCAACCAAGTACACTGCTGCACTTTATTGCATTCTATTTGCATGTAAATAAATATAAATAAAAAAAGGTTTCCAAAAAGTGGGTGCAAGCAACGGGGTCGGGTGAATAAATGTGGGTGTATAACGAAACAAAGTAGTAAAAGAAAATATATAAAAAAAATAACATAAGTCATGTCATAGTATGCTAAATGGTAACAGGAGTAAAGGTAGAAACGCTTGTAGTGAGTAATCATGAAAATTATGAACAACTTAAGAAAATGCACAGTGCACTGCTATGAGAAGGCAAATTGTTGGCGTAGGTCGCGCAGCATTGCATTCATCATGTCAACGGATTAAGAAAAAATTAATTATTTTTAACTAATTATCGAAATAATTAAGAAGAAATAGGTTTTTTTTTAAGTTTCAAAACGACTTACTAAAGTCCACTTTGTTTACTTTGATGTTCCAAACATCATTCAATTCCGTTGATTGCTTATGTTTATACCTAAAGTTATCGAAAACGAAATTAACAATGAATTTTTTGAGAACATTATAACAACATTTTGTAAACGTAGATGGATTTAATAGGACTTTGATATATAGTGACATTTTTATCAGATTGTGAAAGTTTGCAAATTTGAAAAAATTTACCATATTTTTTTTTTTTCAATTTTAGCTCTGGACTTAAGCGCACGAATTTTGAAGTTGAAAATAGTAAAAGTAAAATTTTTTGCCCTTATTTGAAACATTTACAATTTTAAATTCATTGTAAATTTCAAAACTATTGAATATAACATTCTTCAACTTAGCTTTTTAAATTGGACTTCTTTTATATTTTACAATCACCACTTTGCCAATTTGAATTCTATATGAAGTCAATTCAAATCACAGTAGATTCTTATTGAATCCAAATCAAAAAAATCACCTAAATTTAAATATGGTTTGGGCTCTAAATAGTAGGTTTTCATGGTCGAGTCACTCATGCAATCATTAATTATTTCCCTGACTTCTTTGGGCACATGAAACTGCTTTTTGATTTTGTTGATAAAAATGAGGATGACCATTACACGCTAACTCCATGTAGAGTGTTTTCAATTGAATGGTATCCGATCAAAAAGAAAACGTTGTTGAACAATTATTAATTTATATAAAAAGTAAAAACTAGAATTATCATGTAAGTATTTACAGTCAGTTTTCCAACGACACGTAGCGACACTTTGTACAAAGTTATAAAAGCACATTATAGAGAGAAAACGAAGATGATTTAAAAAGTGAGCTTGGCATCTATAATTGAAGTATATAGCTATCATAAGAGCCGGATTTAAGTAAGACTAGAGAAGCTCATAGCGCCGGACACTGAACGCTATAGAGCCACCAACCACTGTTGGATTGGTATTTGATAGGGCTATAGGCGGGGTTAGCGCCCGAACCTTTGGATCAAGGGACCCCCACCTTAGGAAGAGGTTGTGTGGCAATGTAAATACTCTGTGGTAAATGATACCGAAGGATATTTTTTGATTATTTTTTTATATTCACAAAAATCTACTGGGCCTTTAGTACGATTTTGTTACTTGCAGTGAGGAAAAATGATATTTTTTAAGGAATGAATTTTTTTTGGCATCGTCATAAAATTCTCATTTATTGTGAAAATGGATGCTTTAATGTTATATAAAGTCCTTTTACAGTTTTTAGCGCAGGGCCCCACAAGATCTTAATCTGACGCTAATAATCATAGCTAGAGATTTTTAAGACACAGGCAACAGCTAGCATTATGATTTTCCTGAGGTCCGCAGTTAGAGCATATTCGTTAAGGTAGAGCCATTAGGTATGTCAATACAAGATTATAATTTGATGTGCTGAAGAGCCGAGTTTTTTTACATAGGTATATTCCTGGATTTGAACTCTCCCACTTAATCTTTGATTCAACCAAGAGCAAGATATCGACTTCTGCACGTCACATTATTGGGAATCCTCCAAACCAGTTGAAGGAAATCGCTTTATTTCTATAAAGCGCTATTGTAATTGTCCTACAAATTTCAGAACTAAAAAACAAAAATACATAGAAACCATCGGCATTTTGAAGTTCTTGGAGAAATAATATTAACATTCAATATTAGCTTACGCTTAGATTTGTATGGTCATTAATAGCCACAGATGTTGTTAAAGGTTTGCAATTTTGTCAAAGCAAAATCACTGTATGATCAAAGGTTGGAAATAGTGTAAGATCTCCTCGAAGATAGGAACTTAAGAAGTTTCTAAGCATAAAAGTGCGAAATTTTTATGGAATCTTTTCTACACTATTTTTTAAGGCGTAATGTTTATATATGTTTGATATATAATATAAGATGTGCACGATATTTTTTAATTAACGACTCGTAGATTTGCAACTTCAAACAAAATATCATCTTGCATTTACTCCAGAAAGCGGTTAGGAAATCTTTTTTCCGAACTGCGCTGAAGGAGCAAAGTCATTAATTTTAAGTGGTTTCGGTGATATGGTTTTACATTTTACACTAGTATGTATATACATACATATATATATATGTGTAAAATGTTGCTGCATAATCTTAAATACTTATTTTAGTTAAGTGCCTTGAAATGTTGTTTATAGGTGCCACACCCCCTTATCTTCTGTCACTATATGTCCAAATGTTTTTCCACAGCTTAGCCGAATCGAGGGAAACTAAGTTGCACTATCAGAAATAAGTTTTACAGCATATCGACTGAATGTCTTATATGTGTGGGCGGTAGGCATGTCCTTCAACCAATATTACCCATTACAAGATATGTTTGGAAGTGTAGCATGTACACCAAAAAGTATTTATACTTTTAATGGTTACGACTAGCAACAGACAAAATGTAGGCGTTCTGAAAAAAAAAACATGGATTCTACAATACGAGCAAAGTCTTAAAAACGACATCCTGAATAATTTATATGAAGTAAGTAGTTTACAGGTAGACAGGTTTTGGATTAAGCTTAAGTGAAGCTCAGTAAGATGGCGTGGCACCTCCCATACAAGCATAAACTTAAAAACGCTTCACTGAAAACACGATTTAAAGTATGTAGTAGAACAACACAAATAAAGAAATTGATTTGAACTAACTCTGAAGAAAATTTGACATATTTTAGCAACTTTGCATACAACTACAGCCTTTAAATGTTATGCTATGACATTTATTGAAATAGTTCCTCCAAATTCTAGGAAAGGTTCAGACAAGCTCTGAAAAACACTTTACGAATTTCTATGAGAAGAAGTGGCTTCCCATTATATTTAATATGCTTTGCTTAACAAGTTTTTCAATAAGAAATTAATTTAATTTACAAATTCTAACAATTCTCTGCAAGAAGACTTCGCATGTCCCATACTAGCTAAAACTAAAAATCGTTAAAGTAAGTAATTGGTGTCAAAGCAAATATAGACATTTTTGGTGGAATCGCCTAGAAACTGTAGTTTTTAATAGAACATTCAAAATCTGCACGCACTTTTTATGTTAATGCGGTGTAGGGCATATAATTTTCGGCAAAGCATAAGATAACACCCTCCCTGTAAATAAGTCTGTGTGTACGTTGCCTTTCATTTTTCATCATTAAACAGTCAATGGTCCTAAAGATTCCCATGAATTCTTACGTTGGGAGCCAGAAACAAATCCACTGAGACTGTGAAGCTTTTGTATGACGTCATTTTGACCACAGCACTATAGTAAATGTATGAAGTAAGAGCTTTTTGCTCTCAGGGTGCTCTTTGTTTTGCTTTATATTCTCGCACATGTGTTTTTTTCTCTCTCTCTCTCTCTTTTTCTCTGCTTCGATGTTTTTCACCAATGCTACTTGTGCATCCAATTCGTTGTCGTTGTACTTTCACACATGCTTTCAAAGGATATTCGCAGAAAATCAAATCAACACACAAAAATTTCCTCGTTTGCAATGGCGGCGTTGACAGTCTTGTGGCAAAAGCCGCTGCAATCGCATTTACCGTTACGTCTGTAAGTGTCGTCATTCGTTCGTTCGTTCGTTCGTTTTTTTCAACTACGCTATCGTCGAAACGGGCTACATTAACGGAATTTTTCTAAAGTGAAAACATTACCTTTGTGCGAGTGTGTGTGCAATTTTCGTATTTTTTTATAAGTGTGTCCTAAGTGTCGTAAGAAAAACGCAGCTGTTTCGAATTTTTCGAGTGAAAATAAAAAGTTTATGGAAAAACCGTTAATACGTTATCGTAAAGAGGTTTCTGTTAAAACGTAAAAAGAGTTAAAAACGCGTTTGACGTTAATGTTTACGTAAAAAAGTTGAAAAAGCCGCTACGTTTAATTAGTTGCAATTTTGTTGCAAGAACCTTTCGTTTGACGTATTCTGAAAACGTGCTAAGTGCAAAGAAATTGTGTTAACAAACAAAAAAACATAAAAATAAAGTTCACTACGCAAGAATCTCTAGTACCATATTTTCTGAAATTTTAATTATAAGAAAAAAAAAGAAAGGAAAATTATTAGAGCATACATTTCAACGTTCTAATGTTACTTTCAATTCACAACTTAACTTCGTTTATCACTTTAAATTTTGCTGCATAACACGCATTTAATTGCGTTATAACTTCAATTCGACTCTACTAAAAGTAAGTCATCTCTTTATAAGGCTTTCTTGCCTTCTAGCCACATTTTTTTTACTTGCGCTTATGTTGACTTTCTTGAAGTTAACTTTGTTTAACTTGGTATAATGGTCGGCTTTTTTTGTGTCAAGTTTTTCTCTTGTATATGCCCTTAAGTTGTTTTATAATTAAAAACAATTTGTTTTGGCTCAAAAGTCATTTAGAATTAGGATGGTTGAGCATGTGTAGTTCATGAAACTTTGCATTTCTTAATGGCCTTTAGGTAATGTTTGATTTCAACTTACAAAACAAACAAAAAAAAAATTGCCGTGTCAGTTACTCAAAATAAAAATATGTTATATTTAAAATTTAAAAAGTTTATTTATTTTGCAGAGCCTTAAGTGATAGTGTTCGAATGTGAAATAAAAGATTATTAATTAGGGTAGGAGTTGAATTTTATTTCTTCGAACACCAAGGAAAACATCAAGCTTATTGTATTTTATTCAACTATAAACACTAAAGCTTTAGCACCAAAGTCAAAAATTTTAATTTTAAATTTTGTATATTCTATTGAATTCAAAAAGAACCACATTGATTTAAAGTGATTTCAAAGTGCCTAATGTTAAATAAATGAATGAAGAAAAGTAACTGCAAATACTTAGCAACTTCAAAATGAAATTTGCAGCATTTTACGACTGAACTTAAGCTTTAAAATATCATAATTTTCAACTTGAAAATTTGAGAATTTAAGTGCGCAGTTCTATTTGCCTTAGTCAAATTTACAAATTATTTATGTTATTAATAAGTATAATTGATTTTCAGCAATTGCTTTGTGAGTGAAATTCAAGTCCGGCTAAAATTGAAAAAAAAAGTTAATATGTTTCCAATTATTATTCAAAAATAGTTTAATAATTTTATCCAGTTTTTCCAAATGAATGGAATGAAAAACTCATATATAATTATTTAAGAGTGGGAATTAGTCAAAATATAATTTTTTATATATTAAATTTATTTAGTTATCTGGTTGTGCTATAAGAAATGTGCAGTTATATAATTTTAATAATGTTCTAATGAAAATAGTAAATTTTTTCGCAAAAACGACTTCTTCAAGGTTTCAAGTAATTTGATTCACCAAAGCTATTGCAATAAGTCTCTAATATTGGAGCAATATTTTTCAAACTCAAAAATTAATTTTGCGCAAACATCAACTTAGCAATAACACACTTTTTTTTGTTGTTATGCCAACATGAAACGATCTAATTTACAAAGCTTTCAGGAAATTATTTAAAATTTACATTAGATTCTTATTAAAAAAATAAGCAAAAATGTGTGTAGTACGAATAATTCAAATTTTTATGTTTCCGAAAAGTTTTTTCTTGAAGAGTTTTCATTCATTCTAAAAGATACTTCTGTATATTTCTTTTAGAAAATGATTATAAAAATAAAAAATTTTGAAGCATTTTTTCCCAATTCTTCTATTCACTTTCTCCATGTCACGTGTTATGCTGAAAAAGGCAAATTAGTTTCGTGACGGTTTGACCAAATTTGATAGAAATTCGAAAATTGTTTTATGTACAAAAGTAAACATTTGTAAAAAATTTATTGAAGCAAATTTAGCGGCGTGCCTCTGTTATAATTTTTATATAAGAAATTTGTTTACAACGAGAATCAAAGTTGTTGCAATGAGATTTGATATTTATGCTCAGATCATCATTAACTTACTTTAAAGGATGGGTGGCATGCACTCTGGAAATGAGGAGGTACTATATCAAATTATGTTTTTTGTTTTTTTCTACTCGAAAAGAAATGGGTAGGTATCAAATAAGAATAAAGTTAATGCAACATTTCTAAAGTTTAAGGAAAAGAAAGTAGAAACCCCCAAAAGTGTAATTTTTGTCAATAGTATGCGCACTTTTAAAACAACTTCATTCATGATCTAGGAATTTTCGGTACAGTAATTATGTGGCGCTTTTTAATTACAAGTAAAGTTGAATTTGTAATGTATGGACAAAATCAATCTAATATATAGGCGGTGAACCTCCTATACGATTGAAATTTTTACATTGGAGTTTATTGAAATAACTCGAGCAATTTCAATGAAGTTCCATGTGTGAGAACTCCCTACCATACCTCGTCGCAAATGCTTATCATGATATAATAGATATTAGTTTCAAGTTTAAGCACAGTAAAACCTCCCAATGTTCTTTTTTCATGTAGATCTACATGTTAACATGTTAGATATTCAAGGAAATTGGGGGAATGATGTGTCACCCTAACAGCGAAATCAATTGCATGATCTATCGTTTTCTGGTATTGAGCTATTGATTTCGCATTATCATTTTATATAGATTGATTTGTTTCGGTCTTGGTTCTCGGAAATATGTTGGCATCATTAAATATTAACAATAAAAATAGCATGAAATGGGCGTAATGTATATCGAATGAATTCATTAGAAAAACTTAACACTATAGATATATGACAATCTGGTAAAAAACTAAAACTTTCAACCACAATAAATCAAAATCAAAAAAAAAACGAAATTGTTTGAAAGGTTAAATTCAAAGATGATTGCTACTTTTGCCATAAATAAAACTAAAGTTTACCATTTTCTATAACTTTGAGATATCTTCGCATAATTATATCTCAAATCAATGTTTTTTGCACTTTTCAGAAAGAGTATTTCAGAGTTCTGTGTTCGAGATGCCATTATAATTCCTTTATGTATTACGCCTTTAGCACAAGAATCCCAAGAAATTATTTTTTTATTTAAATTGTGTTTGTTTTGACAATCTTGAACAAACTGAACACTTTCTAATCTAAACATTTTTAATCCGCTCCAAATATTTTTTTAAAATATTCTAGGAACTATGCTAGTGAGCACGTGTATCGAGAATTTATTTGTTATATATCAAGAGATATCGAGTTGCGAATGTCAAAGGTGTTACGTTTTATGGTGTTTTACGGTCATATTCAAATTGATATATCTCCGGTAAATTTAACGAAAAATTATTTTTTTTATGTCGTTTTCAAGCTAGAAAGATAAGTTGTCCTCTCATTTGAAGAAAAATCAATATTTTTATAATAAATCACTTGTTTAAAGTCAGTTTATAGAGCAAACGTCATCCGTTACGAAATTAATAGAGTACCACTGATTTCCTCGTCAAATTTCCTTTATAAAACTGATTATTTCTGAATGGTAGCCAAATACCGGACTATCCCATATAAATGAATTCTTCCGCGCACTTCTGAAAATACTGCACATCGCTACACGGGGGTCCCGTCAGAAATGATCGATTGTTCTTTAAAATAGAAGCTGATCAAATTAACAATATATTAACGGAGCCCGAATTTTGCAAAGAAAAGCTCAAATTTTTTTATTATTTTAAGTTAAATGCCGAAAAAATGTTTAGACATCGCAAATCTTCTCAGACATTAACAATTTTTTCTTTAAAATAAAGAAAACCAATCTTTGTGGTGCGAATCTTGAAATAAAAATATGTAAAAATTATAAATTTTTTAAAATATAGTTTGTTTAAAAAATTGCTAGAGACCGGATATTTTATCGGAAATTATCAATTTTCGTTTTTAACTGAAAGGTAATTTAAATACCAACAAATCTTGAAGCCTAATTTGGAAAAGTTTCGTTGATTTTTGATATTTTAAGTTTAAGGGGAAAAAAATTTTTAAAATATTTTTATGTTAAAAAATTGCTAAATTTTTTTAAATAAAAGCTAATAGAAAAAAAATTGTAAGTTTCATGCACAAAATTATAAGCCGAGTATTGCTTTGTATTTTCGTCGATTTATTGAATTTTCAGATTCAGTTTTGACTTAAGAATATGACTTTATTAATCGATTTTCAAATACAAAAATGATAACTTCAAAGAACTTTATTTGAGATTTAATGTAACCACATTAGACAATTTTTACTCGAGATATAACAAATGGAAACGATACTACTTCGAAAAAATTGAAAAATCGTCTAACATAAATTTCCCGAAAACCTAGCCGAATTAAAACTATTTTATTAGAACTTACTAGCTATATATGTACTAGAAAAGTAAAGTGACATCTCGAACACAAAAATTGTAGCGCGTTGTGTAACAGATCATTATCGATGCAAGAAAAAACAAAAATTACTTAACCTTTGTATATTTTAAGTATTGTTGATAAATTATTAACATTTTTAGTTTTTGATTAACTTTTTTGGCTTTTATAGATATGTTCACTAGTTGCATTATTTTCAAAGTCTTACGACATTTCGACTTTATTAATATCTACTCTTCTACGCATACTAACTCAACGAAATGTCGTTTAGTTGCAAGTCATCTCACAATATCTGCAAAACTAAATGAACCAAAGCTTATTTGATTTTGCGCCGCTTTCAAAAAAATGCTTTCCCCAAAAAGAAAATTGTCCATTAGTTTAAGTCTTTCCCTACTTACCGTCAGTTGAAGAATTGTTGTGTGTATGATGTTTTCTTCCTCTGTATTTAGTGATAAAAAAGTGCAAGTTAAGCCCTAAATTATTTACCGATTTTCCCCACTGGTTTGAATTTGAATGAATTGCTAAATCTTAAAAACTTATTAAAAATCCTCTTCAATTTTATGCGTATTAATTAGCTGCGTTCTTAATATAAATTTGTTTAAGTTTATGGTCTAGAAAAAAAACCCTCTAAATGTTCTGTCGTTAAGTAAGTGCAATAAAAATGACATTACGCTCGGTAGTAAAGCTGCAAAAATTTTGTTTTTCCAGCCACAAACATGATATACAGTGCTACTTCGGTCAACACAACCCTCGATAAATGCAGCTCCTCAATATTCGCTACGAGTAGATTTTTTCATTACAGACACAGTAAGTGCAACTTTTCAAACAAGTTTTACCTCGCTTATTGTAATGCACGCCATTTGAATATCATCTATAGCATTTGTTCTAGGAAATCGAATAATGTTGAGAGTTTGTAAATACCCCAAGATGGAAAAACGTTTATAAAAATGGTTTCTTAAGCAAATAAAAGATGATTTTCTTTTGATGAATTGACGTTGTTTTATATTTAATGTTTTTCTTAAGAAAGACCCAAGATTTTTTGACTCCATCATTGCAACTTCCGCGGTTATTGAAACAGGCTTAGTTTAAATTGGTTCCATTAACCGAGGCCGCACTGTATAGTCTTCTCACAATTTTTGTTGTGTTTGAATAGTAGGATATAGAGTATAATGTAAAAGGCTATGCAAATATGTTCTCATTAATTAAAAAAAAAAAAACAATTTTTGAAAATAGTCGCTTATTACAGTAATAATAAATTAAATTTTATATATGTAAATTTCTTAAACCTGTTGTCATTCAGAAAAGCACCTTAGTCTTAAAAATAGTTTAATTCTGTGTCTTTTTTTTTAAATTTTATTGGTAGCCTTGCCAGCCATTTATTATCGATTTGCTGCTTTGCAGCTTGAGCCGCACTTACAGTGAAATAGAACTTTTTTTGCTGTTGATGTACTAACGTTGGTACATAAAAACAAACCGCTAAGTTCAGCAGTATATTATGTGTCTGTATGTATAACACATATATATATAAAAGAAGTAGAATAGCATACCAGCAGTGTGTTACACACACACATACACAGGCGCACAAACAAAGTGAAAAACTTGTCGTCATCGTTGTGATGCTGCCCTTACAGTTGGAAAAAGTTTTTAGCGCAACTTTAACTTAAATTTAATCCTTTCTACTTGCTTGTGTGTGCTGCTGCGGAGATCCCCCATAGTGACTGAGTCAATGTGTATGTGTTTTTGTCATGGTATTTGCAACTATTGCCTATGTGTGCACGTGTGTGTGCCTCCTGTCCTTAGTTCATATTTACAACAATAATTTTGTAGTTGTTGTGCTTAAAGTCTATTTTATGTTTTGTTTTATTTTTATTTTTTTGTTTTAAATTTTTCTTCTATTTTGTTATTGTTTATATTGCTTTCTCTCTTGCCATTCATTTTCTTGCATTTAATCTACTTTTTCGTCAAGCGTTCGTTAACCTTTTTATTGCTTTGCTTTCGTTGATTTGTAAACAACAGCAGCGACGGAAGTGGCATCGCATATTCGCTGGCTCGTTGAAATGTTGGAAACGTCAAAAATGTTCGTTTGTTTTTACTTAGCTAAGAAAATAAATACGCGCAATTTTAATGGAGTAGCTACGAGGAAAGAGCCAAGGAGCAGCATCAGAAAGAAATACCGAAGAAGCTATAGTGGAAACGTTAAAAAGGCGCCGACATTTGTCGTTGGCTGGTGTTGGTTTCTTAAGAGCTTCTTGATGAGTTTTCTCATCGCTTGTGATGAATTAGGTTTTTCCTTTATTTGTATTTGATGATGATGTATGTTGTTTTGCCTTAATGTATGCAATGATATTTTTCTACTAGCATTTGAGTTTCAAAATGAACTGTGAAAAATAATTTCGTATTTGAACAATATAATAAATAATATCAATAACTGTTTAAATGTCCTTGTAATTGTTTCTTTTTTTTTTTTTTTTTGGTTGACAAAAAACACAAAATATTTATTTCTAAGGAACTTTATTGAAATACCCAATTGTTGAAATATCCAATGAAATAATAAAATAAAATTCATTTGAAGCAACTAACTAAGGCTAAGTCAAATATTTGTTAAGTCTTGTTATATAAATTTAAATTGTATTTTAAGTTGACTTCTTCGTTGATTTTAAAATTATTTACTAGATTGTTGGAAAAACTAAGCCTTAGTATTGCAATTTAGGTCTTGCTTAGTCTTTCATATATTGCAGGTCTTAGATAAATACATGACTGCTATACTAACACCAAAGCTAAGTGGCAAGATCAATACAATATCATTAAATATTGTGATTTTAAAAAAATCGTATTTTCGAAAAAAATGTCCGAAAAGACTTTTTCCAAAAACACGTATCGAACATTTTAAGACAAGGTATTGAAAAAAAATTGATGTTGGGAAATCTAAATTTTGAATGTAAAAACGAGGTAGAATGACCCATGTGCTAGGCTAGAGAAAAAATATACATATGTATATTTTTAGGAAATATCTAATTTCTATTTTTTAAATTCAATATATTAACTTTTTTTAATTAGTTTTAATGCAACTGAAGCGCCAGTATGCAGTAAAAAGTTCAAAGTGTAACTTCGTTAACATTCTTTTTTCACTATCTTTCATAAATGTGAAATATTTCCAATAATTTTTTTATGGTAAGAAGTTTTGAAATAAGATAAAAGAAAGGTACCTTAAATGTTAAAAAAAATTTCTTAAAAAAACTACTAAGGTATTGCAAATCGCTATTAATGTAAAGGGATGATTCAGATTGCCGTTGAAGCTCTCTACGTTTCTGCTTGTGCGGTATTATAAATTTTTTAACATTCTGTAAATGAAACGTTAAACATTATGTCTAAATTATTTCAAATAAAAAAAAAAAAATTGCGTTTGATTAATATTAAAATCTTTCCATTAAGTTAGTGGAAAAATATGTGTGTTGCCTTGTCTCAAGTCATTATTCATTTAGTTGATTGCTTATTTAGCGGAAGCCAGTAACTCAATTATGATACTTAGATAACAAAAGTATTCGCTAAACAGAAGAGGACAGAAATTGTCATTGCTTATCAAGCTGCACAACATTGGAGGTTCAAAACATCACAAAATGTTTTAATAAACGCATCTGCATTATTATACGAATTCTAGAATCTAGATCCTCAACACACGTTAGAAATATTTAATTTAATTGATACTCGTATGAGAAAAAAAGTAGTGCCACAGAAGCTTAGGAAACTTTTAAAAATTGTATGCTGAGTACCTTAGTCCCACGTCTTAGCTAAATATTACATAACAAAAGGTATCATAGACTTTAATAATATAAACTCAACTCCATGTACATGGAGAGTTTTCGAAATTTCTTAAAGAGCGCTGAAGAAATACTAAGTAAAACTAATTGAGAGCAACGAGCACCGATGGTACAAACAGCAATAAAAGTTTTCTTTTTGGCAAAAATGGGAAGCGATTCTTCATTCAGCAATATTTGTCCCGCTGTAAAGCCTTTTTCAAAAATACTCGTATCATTTTCGTTCATTCATAAATGTGACAAAAAATTAAATAAAGACATTAATTTTTGAGCAAAAACAAATTTAAATTGAAGAGTGACGTTCAAAAAAAAAATACAATCATTGCCGAAAAGTACTACAAAGTGCCATCCATGATTAAAATAAAACTCAAAATTAGTTGAAATGTATTGGTGTAATTCGAAAGTCAAACAGTTGAAAAGTATCTAGTAGTAAATCAACAGAAACGCGACTAAGATCGAAAAAAATTTAATAGTTTTATAAAGCACAATAAAATAGTAGGTTTTGAACAGCATCGAAAAGTCAATAGAATTCGAAGCATATTGCTGATCATCTATGATACCATCAAAAAAAGTATCGAAACGCATTGAGAGATCCTAGAACAGTATCAGATAATGACGAAAAGCAGAATGTACCGTATTGTATTGTATCGAAAGACATCAGAAAAATTGTGAAAAGTACCGAATATTATCGAAAAGCATTTAAATAGTTGCGCAGTATCCAATTATCATTAAAGTAATCAGGAAAAGCTTTGAAAAGATTGCCTCTTTATCCAAAAGTAAGTAAGTTAGCTCAGAAGTTTATAAGCAATGATTACGACAATTTGCAAAAAATTACAAATTATTTTGTTTCAACTGCAACGCCTCCTGAAGAATGAAAATTTGTTTGTTTCTATTTTGCAGAGAAAAAATCAGCAAACAAACTTTATTTACTACTGCAATAAATTTCACCTGCTTATTTCTTAAATGTGTACAATGTACATGTGGGTCAAATAAATCAAATGTTTTTTTTTTGAATCCGACACACGGAAACTAGTTCCTAGGTACCTCTAGGAAGTACTTACCAAATCTGAGCTTTTAATATTAACGGGAAGATTATGCTGATCATAGTTTTCCATTTTTAATTTTGTTTCATATAAAAATGGTCATATCTTATCCCCAATAGATTGTTAAATATTTATTGAAAAACTATTAAAACCAATAGGCATTGAGATTCTACTGCAAATATCTTCTAAATGGTTAGAGTAATTGATTAACCACATGAGACCTTTTTTGTAGAGCGTTCAATTTCCTATAGAAATAATTAAACCTCATTTGACAATAATTATTTTTTATTAAGTTACAAAATTCAAAACAAAAAAATAATTTTCCTTAAAATACTTCAATCTTTGGCCTTGAATACCTTTCAAATGGTAAGATTAATAAAAAAGTATTTGAGTTTATTTTTGTAGAACGTTTAATTTCCTATAAATATTGACAATGCAACTGGTTTAACAATCTATTGGGGATAAGATATGACCATTTTTATATGAGACAAAATTAAAAATTAAAAACTATGATGAGCATAATCTTCCCGTTAATATTAAAAGCTCAGATTTGGTAAATACTTCCTAAAGGCACCTAGCAACTAGTTTCCGTGTGTCAGATTCAAAAAAAGAAACATTTAATTTTTTTGACCCACCCTAGTGCACATATAAGTATTCACATGATCTGGGAAAACGAAACACATCTTGGCTAAGGTGAAAATAGAGATTCATTCATGTTTTGAAAGGAAACAGTTAGTGCAATGAGGCTGATCTGTACTAAGCCAAAACAAGCCCAAATTAGCAAATTTGATAGTCGAAAAAACCGGGTTGAAAGCTAACTAAATTTAAAGTGACTTAGCTTTTCGTTTCATCATCGCATCTTATCAACTATTTAACGCAGATGAATGAAACTTGGAACGTATGCCTATAAAAGGCAGATACAAAAGTAAGATTTAGTGAAAAAGTGGGCGGTGCTACTCCTCCGATATGAGGAAAAATCAATTATTTTATATATCAGTATCTATTTACACAGATGGATAAGATTTGATACATACGTTTCTTATAGTTTGTGAAAGGTCCTTAGATAACTTAAGTCCGTAAAAAGTGTAGAATGCCACGTCCTCCCATAAAGGAGAAGAATTAAATGATAAATGAAACATAGTGTGTATGTATAAAATAGAGACAAAATTAAGATTTAATGAAAAAAGAGTAGTGCCCCAAAATGAGAAAGGAGAAATATTTCTTAAGTCTCTGCAACTATCGAATTCAGATGAATGAGACTCGGTGCATACATAGAAGGACTATAACCAAATGAAGCTCATTTAAAGGTGCTGGTTTCACTAATTCCAATGATTCCCACCAAATCAATTGATCCTTTATGCACCAAATTAAAGAACTAAAAACTCGCGTTATGATATCATATCAATAAAAATAATTTTTAGCAACGCGCACCGGGTTTTAAAACATAGTTCCAAATAAAAAATCAAAAAGTTTTAGTTCCGGGAAAAATTAACTATAAACAAAAAATTTTTTATTGATTTTTATATCATACATAATGACTGGCCGAAGAAATAAATTTTCCACAATTTTTCTTCGGAAGTTTAAGATTTTGATTGAATTGGAGCGAATTTATTAAGGGTCAAATCAGGTTTTCAAAGTACATTCAATAAAATATAACAAAAGGAAAATATTATCAAATACACCAAAGGCTCCATTTATTCTAAAAGAATGTAGTTGTCCAAAACTTTAAATTCTGACATTAAAATGTGACTCAATATCTGTTTATTTTGTCTTATCACCTAGAGAGCTGAGTGAAGACTTAAGCATTAGAAAAATAGAAAAATCCTTAAATTTAAATAGCAATAGAGTTTACATTCTCTTATCCTCAAGACTTTTGAAAAAATAAATTTTATGATTTCTCGTCCTTGTTCTAACCGCTTCTTAATTTCAGTTTTTTCCAATTTTTTGAGCAAATCTTTATCAATTTTTTAAGTCCTGAACTTCAAGAATCAAGCGTTGAATGTAATACCGGAGCGCCAAATGTAACCTGTGTATGAGATATAAGAAATTATCTCATTAGTGACTGAGATTTTAGCTTTCGACTTAATCCTTGAAAAATTTGAAAAACATAGGACTATTCGAAAAATTATTTTAATTATATCTATTAAATATCACAATTCGTCACTAATTTCTAGACCTACATCTTTTTTTTGCAAATTGCAACATATCAAGAAAACTGGCTTATTTTATTAAAAAAAATTTTTGCATATAATATACAAATGTACATACATACACACATACATAAATACGGATTGATGAATTGGTGAATTTGATTGATGTGAAATACATGTTTTCGAATTCATAAAGTGACAAGAAATTAAAGAAGAATTTTGCACATGGGACAAATAATCTTATTTCCTAACCAAATGCTAAAACCATTTCGAATAACGCCGGCAAAAGGAGTCCTTGAAAAAAGACAAAAATAAATGGACCAAAGCAAGAAAAGCAAAATCGCATAAAAAACTTAGATGAAAAACCTAATAAACACAATAGACGACAAAGCGTAACAAAATCACACAAAAATATGCGTTACAGCAAAACAAAGGACAACAAAGAACGAGAAAGCAACGTCAAAAGGACTTAAATTTTGTGCTTATTTTGAAATAAATACAATAGTAGAAATGCGTTGTTTTGTTTTTGTTATTTTCGTTGTTGATTTTTATGTATTCCCTTATGATGTTGCGTTACATTTTCTAGTTCGTTTATTATTTATGTTGCTTTTTTCGTTTGCGTTTTTATTTTATTTGTTACTTTCTCACATATTTAACATAGGTGTTTGTATGAATGTGTGTTATCCTTTTCGTCCTTTGTCGTTGCTGTCGCATTTGCCGACGTTGAGTTAGCACATTTTTTTTTGTCTCTTTTTGTTGTGGAATTTTTGAGAATTTTATTTTCACATATTTTTAGTGCCTCTTCTATGTCATTCTACGCCGCTGCTGCTGCTAGTGCAGCGTTTTATGTGTGTTTGTGTGTCCTTTCCAGCATTTGTCTGTCTATCTGTCTGTCTGCGTGTACATAAAATAAATGTAGGTGAAAATATACATAAATAATGAAAAGAAAGCAAGGAAGCGAAATTTTATTTGTGTCTCCCTTTTGTAAGTCTATATATGTAGTATGTATGTGTGTGTGTGTATGTGTATGGGAAAAAATAACTTAAAGCAAGCGACAGCAACGCGCGTTTGGGTTTGGCAAGGATGTGAAAAATTAAAGCTTAAGCGGCAAAAAGTGACAAAAGGAAGGAAGAACGAGAAATAACAGTAGGCAACAGCAGCAGCAACTAAGTGTGGTAGTAGTAACAGCTGCATAAAGGTGATATGATACTTATTAAGTGTTATATTTATTTTTACTATATGAGTTTTGATTTGCTTGTCACAAAACCGACGCTGCGAAAGCATTGACGGACTGCTCATAGAGGACTTTACTCGAGGCTCCCGGTTTATAGAGATGGGTTAGGAGTTAAGTGTTTCCTTATTAGTTCAAAGTACTAAGTATTTGAAACTTATAATATCATTACGTGTAAGGATCTTTCTATTTCTCATTTGTTTTTTGCTCATTAATTTGAACATCTTGGGAAAGAAATGAAGTTAAAAAAAAAGTTTAAAAGTAATCTAGTTAAGGTGTTATCTTTAAATTTTTATTGAAAGGGTTTTCCGCTACACTGCATGCTTGCTGGCTTCACAGAAATGCTTAAGCTTGTTTAAGAGTTGCCATGTCCTTTTTTGAATATTGCTTACATTTTGCCGAGATTTTCTTGCAGCTATGTAAAATTTGGTCTAATTACTTTAAATGAATAGAGTTCGTCCACTCGTTGAAATTCAACCATTATAGTGACAATGCATAACAGTTTGGTACAATTGTACCCAATTAAATGTCATCGCTGCCAAATATAAAATCTCCATGCCTTTCTTTTAATCTATCAAAATTGGCTCACTAGCTTAGCTGTGAAATGTTATTTTCCTCTGCGAAGCGTGGCGCCAACTTAAAACTAAATACTTTTCCTCAGGAGTCAATCCATCTCCATACAAATTTTTATTACAATCGCTTTATTAGAAGAGTTGTAAAAATATATTTCCTGGTTAGAGCGTGGCACTGCCCATAAATAAATAAAACTCTCTGTATCAAATTTCATTAACATTGGTCCATTAGTTTTGCGGTGGAAACATATTTTCCTATTAGAGGCGTGGCATTGCTTACCAATGGAAAAAAAATAGTTTTTTTTGTCTATGAATGAAACGACGCCTACCAAGTGCGCCATATTTTTGCCGATAGCTTTTCCATATCATTCACGATATTTGTGTAAAATTTGGTTAGTTAACTTTCTCAGTTTAGCATTTTCAAGCTTCCGCTTGCATGGGAAGTCAGACGTCCTCACAACGAAAGTTGAAAAATTTTCCTTGTATATATTTTTCATAGTATTTTTGAAAAGCGTTTTAAATATTTCACTTGCATGTTCTGTGGGCGTATCTGTAAGTCGCACATTTTCAATCCCAAGAGGCTTGTTTGAAAGTGTGGCCTGTGCGCCAAGTTGCATTTAGTTAGCTTGGTTGGTTTTCTCGTGAGTTTGATTTCCACAGACAGACGGACATGACTGAAATATATATATACTTTTCTATACATACAACGCTCCCATAAATGTGTTACAATGGAAGAAGTGAATGTAGCCACTGAGTAGGATTTAAAAATTTGATTGATTCAAATGGAGCTTTGATGCGTGACTACCTGAAAAATAAAACTTAAATTTATGTCCAGTTCTATCCATAGCTAATGAACCAGAAACAATTATAAAAGAACGTTTTACATTACTCACAAAATACGTGATTCGTCAGGACTGGATTAACTGATGGTCCATATGGTGGAACATTAATATATATATGAGATAATGCTTTTTCAGACATTCAGCTGTTTCTCAAATTTGATAAAGTTTTATTTTCTTAAAATAAACTCAAGCCATTCTTAAGGTGTGTCAGAAAAATAACATTCGATGAAGCTTTCGAGCTGCTGGGGGTTAGACTGAATTTTTTGATATCAACTTGAACTCTGAAAACTCCCTTTCTTTTAGGCAAGAAATCGACCAAATTCGAAATATTGTAGAATGATTATATCCAAAATGCATGTTGCATTATTTCAGCCCAGCAAGAGCAGTGATGTCAAAAAACACATGAACAATATAAAGACGTAAAAAGTTAACAAAACACAAGTCGCATGACAGCCTAAAAAGCAGTCAAAGCATAAGTTGCCTGTGTTTCGCGCTTTATGCTTTCTCCTTTGTTGTACTGCTCGTATCTTATGCCTCACAGTCGTCTTGTCGTACGCTTTTTAAGCTGCATTGACAGCGTGTATTGACAGTAGCGCACGCTTTTCTTGCTTTTAGCGTGGAATAGAAAAAGTCGCAAAATTTATGGGTTTTTTTTTTCTTGTGCATAAGTGGGCAAGATTGGTTTATTAAGCTTTTTTCTCTCTCTATTTCTCATGCTCTTTGCAGTTTTGTTTTCGCTTTTTTGTTTTTACATCTTTTTGCACAAATTGTTCATGCATCTAATAAAAGCGTCTCACCTACTTAAAATAAAATAAAGGAAAAACAGTTTTATTGCTTACACTTTTCACTCGCTGACGCTCGCAATAATATGCTAATTTTTTCCATTTCATAAATAATTTTTTTTCATTTGTTTCATTCATCTTTAAAATTTTTCACTGCATTTTATTATTAATGCGAATTGTTTTCCTTTTCATTTCTTTCTACCTCGGTTTCTTTATTTCATGTTTTTAGCTCATAATTTCATTATGGCTGTCACTTTGATGTGTTTCTTTTTTATTAATTTGTAATAATATTTTTTATTTTTGCATGTTCCTCGTTATATATTCCGCTTTGCTGCTATTTTTTGCTGCAATTAATTTTAATCACTCATACGCACCGTAAACCCAACGCCTGATATTTTATTTGCAGTAATCTTGTCGCTTTGGTTGTTGTAGTGCGCGTTGTTTTACAAATATTGTAGCTGTATATTTTTTGTGATTTATTTGATAGACTTGAAAATATTGGTGACGACCTATCGCGATTTGATTTATTATTGTTATATGTAGGTAAATATATCAAATGCAGCTGCAGATAAGAATTTCTTAGGATTAAATTTAATTTGCTCCCACAGTGCAATAGCTTGGAATAAATTTTACTGAATTGGTTTTTGCCATAAAACACCTTAAATGATTTACTAAATAATTGTAGTCCTTTTCTTGACAAGGCTGAAAGCTATGGTTCAGTGAAGAAAAAAAATTTTTTAATCCATTTGTTGACGACACGAATTATAATTATTTGCATGAAAAAAAATTATAACATAAATAAATTATTGTTTGCTACTCTAGTACAAGTTTTATTCTTTTCAGTCATTTTATATATTGAAGAAAGTAGTCAAATATCCATTACAATGCTGTTTAAGACTAGACAACATACAATTCTTGAGATAGATTGGGTTAGAGTGCACTGAGTTTCACATTGCATGGTTTTTATTGCTAGTGAGGTAAAAATGCATTACCATTTACGGCTTAAAGTACGCCATCATTGAAATAACTGGAAAAAATTACCTGATATTTAATTGATGAGCCTGAAGCAGAGGAAAGCCTTTAGCTATTTTTTTTACAAAATCCTGATTATGACGTTGTTAGTACCTTACATTCAAAAATATGAGAAATCTAGGAAATAATTATGCTTGGATAATATCAGAATCTACAGTCTTGTCCATAATTAAGGTTTTCTCGTGAATCAAACACTGTAAAGCCAACATTTGAGCAGTCAAGATTTGCCTTCAATACATTTTTAAGGGCTTATTAAATAGCAAATAGAGTAAGCGTTTATTTATGATTTTCGTCCGTAGGCTAAAAATATATTTATTTAGAAGGTCGCAGAGTTTTGAACATCAACAAAACACAAATCAAAAAACATAAAAACAAAGCAAAGGCAACGTAATTAATGTTACATTATGGCTAAATCATTATAAGAAAATTGAGTATGAACTTAAAAAAATGTGTTGACAATTATCTTAATCTGTGACAACCTATCCCAATTAATAATTGTACCTTCTTAGTTATTTTTTCATTCGTTATTCACTCATCTACTCAAAAATGTACCATTTACGCTTTGGCGGAGCTGCACGTGAATTGAATTACATATTTTTTGGTAAAATATATTTCCAAGTTACACATGCCATACAGCTAAGTCTTAGTCAAAAAAATTTTGAACATCAATCTTTTGACAGTTGGCAACGCGCGATTGAAAGTGGCACTAAATCTGAACAGAAAAAGCAGTTTTCAGCTTTATCAACAACAGAAGCCCTCTCTGTTAAAACTTAATGCTTCTTTTCGTTAGTATTATAATTACTCTAATTTCCATCTTGAAATCGGTTGACAAAGGTTTGAGGCATTCTCAGTCATAGAAAGCAGAGTAGTTCTAACTTCATTCAGTCTAGAACTTAGACAATATTGCATAAACTGTTGTGCCATGAAATTGGTATATCTTAACAATTTCATAGCGATTTGAAAGAAACGCCTATCTGAGTTTGATTTAACGATGCAAAATGTATTACACACATAATTCAGTGCGAGTGTATAAAATAAATTTTTGTGTTAAAAAATTTTCTCTTACTTTTTTTTTAGGGAATATCAACTTAAGACAATCATAACTCAATGGAATCTTACAATAAAAAGTTTTTCTTTGTACCGAAAATCTAAGTTTTTCCTAAACAACTTTGATTGCAACTTGTTTTGGTTTTTTTACTTTTCAAGTATACTGTCGAAAATCGCGCGTTCGTTCAGTCAAAAAAACTTGCACGGGATTTGTGTACCTTCAAGATTAAAAACCTTTTGAGTACCGAGCTTAGTAGGGAAATTTATTTTGTCCAAGAAAACTGAAATTGGTCTTAGTTTGCGGCCCAATTCTATTGCAGGCATTTGGTTTTGTGTTCAGGCCATTTGAACTATTTAAAAAAGTTTGTAGATGAGCCAGTTTTTTGAGGCTCTTGCACTATAACATTGGCTTTAAAAAAATATATTATTTGAAGATTTAAGTAATTTTCTTTTACGAAAGTTATTTCTTCAACTTGTTAAGTTCCTGTAACTTCTTGCCCGCATGCAGTTTGAGTTATATAGTGTACTATGTTTAATTAATTAACAAATCTTTTTTGAAACAATAATTTTTCTGATTTGAGGACTTGTGTAGAGAACTCAGAGGCATTTAATTAAAATCTACACATTTGGATTTGTTTTTAGTAGAGCATTTTAAACAGCAATTTTTATAACTGCTGCACTTTCAACATGAAGTATAGAGTTCATATGATAAACCTTATGACTGTGTGAGGGAATATAGTTTCTAATTATTTAATTACAATTTAAAAACTATAACTAAGGAAACAGTAACTGTCAATGACTGTCGGCTTCAGAATAGCAATTTTTACGACAATTACATTTCAGGCTACCTAGTCATTGAATTTTTATTAAAATTGTAAAATTAGGGGATAGCATCCTTTCACCATCTGACGTGTTTCTCTACAACTCAAATTACGTGGTTATGCGGTTAGAGCTGTTCGTTGATGAGTTTCAGGAAATTTGTGTCTTACTGTTTGGATACAGAATCCAACCTTTTTTTAAATAGTTGAAAAAAGTGCTAAAAACAATGTGGCTTATAATGCAATAAATATTTAAAAATTCATTAAGAACATATTTTTTAAAAAACAAAAAACAACTCAGTCTACAAAGATTAAATTTTATTTATTAATTTGTAGAATATTGGCGTTCTGAGTGGGTATTAATTTTTAAAAAGCCCGGTAATTTGTTAATAATGCATAATTTAATGGCATTTTGCAGGTTTGTTTTTTAATTAAGTAATTATTTACACTTAGTTGCGTTTGTGTGTACTAATGTGAGATTGTTTTTGTTTTTATTAATATTTTTTCGCACAACATGCATTATATGCGCTATATTACATGCATTTGTATGTGGGTGTTTTGCAATTAACTGCATTACAGTCTGGCATGACATTTATTTTTTATAATATCAATTTTTTAAAAACTACGTTTTTGTTGCTTGTTCTCCTTTTCACTTTTTTTCATGTTGATTTAATTAATTAATAAATTAATTATGCACTTGATTGCCGTCATATGAAAAATGATAGTGCAATGAACTTGATTTTAATGAAAAAAGTTTTGTAGATTGTAGACATAGAAATCATTTTAAAAAAAAGCAAATTTGATAATTTGTTTGAATGATTTCGCTTCTGAAACTTGCATGATAATAAGGAGTGAGATCGAAAAAATCTTAACACACATTTTACCTAATAATTTTTTTTTGGGTGTTTAATTTAAAAATTTCATTGATCTAGTTATCTTTGAAAAATATGTCAGCTATTATTTTTAATAAGAAACATGTTTATTTGTTGTGAGTTTGATCAAAATGAGTGAAAAAAAGAAGTACGTCTTAAAATTATAAAAAATTTTCAAAAAAATCCAAATTGGTCCTACAAAAAGTTGGCCAACGAATTGAAGGTCTGCCGTCAAACTGTTTCCAATGTTATTAAACAGTTTCAGGAGAATTTGACCATCGATAGGAAACCTGGTTCGGGAAGAAAACAAGGACCACATGATATTGGGAAAGCGAAGAAAATTGAAAGCATGTTGAAAAGATCTCCAAACACATCTGCAAGAAAAGCTGTCCGGTTAGCCCAGTGGTCTGACTATTTGGTGCAAAAAGTTAAAGCCAATACAGGTTTGAAAACATACAAAGCTCAAAAAGTTCCAGACAGGAATGCTGCAAAAAATTTAGACGCCAAAAGTAGGGCTAGGAAATTAAAATCGAATTTCATACAAAAATACTCATGTTGTATAATGGACGACGAAACGTATGTACTGGCAGATTTTACGCAGCTTCCGTGTCAAAATTTTTATGTTACTGATGCTCGACGAAATGTCGAATAACAATTTAGAATCCACAAGCAGACAAAATTTCCTAAAAAATTCCTGGTATGACAAGCTTGCAGTTGCGTCAAAAGAAGCAAGTCATTTGTTACAGTGGGCTCTATAAATACCGAAATATACATCAAAGAATGTTTGAAAAAAAGACTTCTGTCTTTCATAAGAGAGCATAATGTTTCAACATATTTTTGGCCCGATTTGGCATCATGTCGCTATGGCAAGAAAGCCCTTGAGTGGTACCAAAGCAATAATATAGTTTTTGTACCAAGAGAGGCCAATCCTTCTAATTGACCAGTGGAGAGATATTGGGCTCTTGTAAAAAAAAACCTTAAAGGTTCAACAAAAACTGGAGGATGACAAATAACAAATCATGTTTTGTTATGCCAGAAAAACTGTTTCTATGACTGAAAATCATATTGAAAATTCATTGAAATTCCACACGAAATTCTTTGATATCATAGAGTTTTAATTTTCCTGTGTGCTCATCGTGTGAATTATATATTAAGGTGTGTTAAAAATGTTCTTTCTTAACTTTTGGCACATGTATTGCATGCCATTTTTTATGAACACATCATTTCTGTTTTTTCTTAAAAGAGGTACACAATATTGTGAATGAAACCATTAAAATTCAAAAATGTAACTCTCCCGAAATCCTTTTTAATTTTCCATCAGTTGTGTATGAAAAAGCTTTGCTTGGATTTTAGGATTCCAAGCACATCCATCTTAAATAAATTTGAGTTTAAACAGAACTGTTTGCAATTTTCCAAAAATGGCTATGAGATAGCAAATTTTGGATTGCCTTTAGAAACATAATAGATATGAGTATCACAATAAACTGGAATGATTTTTTATGAAATCAGAAACACTGTTTTAAGTATATGTATGTGTGCGATAATTTTTAAAATATTTTGATCTCTTTGTTCTGATAACATTATGATTTTTCCACAAAACTGTATTATTAACTTGTAGGTTTACCGACATGCTATCAAAGTTCTTTCCCGATATTAAGTTTGCAATTTGGTTTTTACTTTTTTCATTTACTCTTTTTTGTCTGACCAAAAAAATGAATTTTTTTCATTATCTCTTTCTTACCTGAGAAAGAAAATTGGTTAACATTAAGGAGATCTTGAATATTTCAAAAACTATATGACTTATTTCAAAATTTTGCAAACTTTTATTATAGCTTAGTCAAATATCTTTTAAATGACAACATTTAAGATCTATTAAAAGGCTCTGAACTTAGAAACCAGAAATTTGATTTGACAAACTTGAGTATCAAATGAGTGATTTATCAACCACCTATGAGATATAAGTTGACTTAAATTTAACATTATATAAAAAGTTTCGAGACATGGAAATATTTTAAAAACTTTAATCCATATCTTATTTTCCATTAAGAAAAGTTTAGCAAAATATGTTTGGGAGGAAATTGCATATTGAGTGTAAAAGCAGATTGAACTTTTAGACTATGTTAACCAAATTATTGAAGTTAGCAGGAAAGTTTTGAAAAAACTTTTTATAAAAAACAATTCGAACATTTTAAATAGCAGCTTAACGTAAGAGCAGCTTATTAATTTAGACATCCACGTATTGAAAATTTAGTAAGAAGTTAAGGAATTTAATTTCTAAAAAAGCTACATCTAAAGGCATATTATTTCGTAATAAGCGGACTATCAAAGGCTAACTTAAGGCAAGTAAGTTAACAGAATTTTAAAACATAAAATACATATTTCATAGACACGCTTACTCCTAAGGCATACAAATATTTCTCACAGATAATGTTCAGTACCCGAATGCGAATTGTAAAATTTTTATTTATTATCAGCTTTTCCTTATTCTTTTCCGTAGTACATACTACAGCCAATTGAAAATCTAAATTTAGAATTTCGTTATAAATTAAAAGTTATCCAATTAATTTAAATAAAAAAACTAAGAAATATAAAACAAAAAATTCCCTCTAGTAATTTTTTAAGTTCATAAAATATGCAAAAATCCAAAAATACAACCCCAACTATATGGCAACTAAAAAAAATACAACATAACTCTGAAGACGTACACATTAGGTATGTGTACGTGTGTTTGTGTCAGCAGTTTAAGTGACGTGAGCACGTATGTGCTCATGCTTGCATGCATGCATGTGTGTGCGCGCTCTTCTTCATGCACATGCAACTGTATGTGACAGCAACTGAAGCTGCTCACTTTGCATACAGATAAGAAAATTTGCGACAGTAGTTCAGAAAGACTAAAAAAATGGCAGCATACTAGCAGGGGATGAGTGGGCGTGGCAAAGAAAATAAAAAAATGGAAAAAAGTTTAAATCCAATGTGGTTGACACTTTATAGGTCGAGTTGAGTTGAATGTAGATGTGGGTGGTTGGTGTGTACTTTGCTGCTGCTGCGACATCATGAAGATGTGTACTAATTTTTGTTCCTGTTGTTGGTTGTTTTAGTTGTTAATGTTGTGATTTTTGCATTATTTGTAAGTAAGTTTTTATATGCAAAATATAAATAAGAAACAACCACCGAATAAAATTGCAAGCAGCACAATTTATAACAAATCATTTTGTGTGCAATTCCATGCTTAAGTTACATTCAATTTATTAAGCGAAGAACAAAGCAAGTACTTTCTCAGCATTCGCTGTAGTTTTTGAGTTATTGAGTATAGGTGAAATTAAATGCAAAATTCGCGGTAGCGCGTCTAACTGTTCATTGCTTAACATGTTGTATGATTAATATTTAATTATTACATTTCTTGTTATAAAAAATAATTGTTGGTTACTCATACGACATGTGTATAAGGTAATCTTAGAACACAACCTTGTTAACAAACATATTTTTCATGGATATACCCATACTAATGTGTGCATATTTGTATTGTAATTGTATTTGTATTAACTTTTGCTACTGCAGCAGCAATGATTTTGCATCTTTATTTATGTCATTTACATGTGCATAAAATGTGTAATGGCATAGCACAAGAAACGGAAAGTTTTTGTATAAAATTTACTTTATATGCAAATTATATTTCTTAAAGATGTTGCACTTTTTGTGCCGTATTTATCTTTTCTATATTTAAACGCATAAATTTTGTGGAAACAATAAATTTATAAGATTTATGTATGTCCAAAAATATGTATTTTTATTTTTATAAAGATTATGATTTGAACTTTCTGAAGAACATTTAATTTGTCATAAGTACACATTTCATACATTTTTCATACTTATTACACATATGAAAACAGCGTAGTCCAAATCGCATAAAAATATAAAATTTGGTACAAAATTTTATAGATACCAAGCAGAAGTCTCTTAGGAAAATTTGAATGAACTTTGGTTTGTAACCCTGCTCTATGAAATAGAAGCAGAAACTTAATGCTGTTGGCATTCATAACTTAATCCAATGATTTTGTATTTGTCGACCCACTGATTCCAAAAATGACTATATTGTTTTAAAAAGTAGTTCTCATCTTTAAGATATTTAAAAACAACTGTTGCGAAGACTCAAAAATTCGATTTATTTTTTTCGTCATAAAATTGTTTTTTGCAAATAATTAAAATTTACATCAAAGGACTTATAAAGTTTTAGCATATTAATGGTTACTCCAACATACTAAAGTTTCAGAAGGATTTCAAAAGTGTCTTCTGACGAATCTACAAGAACAATAAAATTTGAGATTTCATGTGGAAAAAATTGTTTTAAAATGAAATTTAGTGGGAACGTATTATATAGCATGAAAAATTAAAAATATGTTTATCTTACTTCTACAGCAGGTAAAATTCAACGGTTGCCATTTGATGAGGTCGAAAAAACATTTTGGTCAATTACTCGAAAAAACATGAATTTAAAAGTGAAACAACATAATTTACCTCTTTAAGAAAGAAACTGTTGTTTCGCTGAAGTTGTATAGGAATGGAATATTTTGCTAATCCACTTTGAAACTGTTGTAATTAGTTAGAGTGTCATTTTTAAATTTCATGAATAAGTATAACATCTCTGTATACTATGTATGGCTTATGTCAGAATACCAGCTGTTATTACATTACATCTAGTAAAAATCTTCCCTTTTTTGATCTGAATCGTTGGCGTGTGTACACGCGTTTTTACTCTTTCTTTTTCCACTACAATAGAAACTATGCTACAAATAATAAAATTTATTAAGACCAGATCAAAGGTTCAAAAAAAGTGGTTTCTGTTAAACGTTTTTAGTAGGAAAAGAAAAACAACTGAGCGCAACGAAATTTTTTTAGATATTTTCATGTATATTTGGTCTTAAAAAAAATTGTAAAACGCAAAAAAAATATTATTTAAAAATGAACTTATGCAGATTCTCAGTTTCCAGCGCCACTGTAGTATGAAATCGGTGGGATAGATATAACTCGCAACTAAGAAAAACACAAAAAAAAAGGGAAAAATCGAAATTTGTGGATTAAAATCCGAATCAATCCTCTAAAAAAATGCGATCCTAATTCAGGATCTCGCTAGAAATAGTTTGACTTATAAAACTCTTAATAGAGGCGCAAATTTATATCGATATATGATATCGACCATATATGGCAGTAGCACTGTCTGTATCGATAGCATCTGTTCGACGAAAGACGCAAAGCTAAAATCTGAACCACAATAGACAAACTAAAGCCATCCGGAAGATCTACAACAGAGAAGTAGAACAGAGCTACAGAGGAGATAAAAGTGCTTGTGCTGGTAATGATGGTCTTGTGAAAGATGCAACAGAAGCGAGTTGTGGCCTAAGTGAGCTCTATTTTATAACTAAAAAGCTCTAAGCAAACTTAGCATGTTGTCGACTTTCGAACCTACTCCAGACGATATAAAAAAATTATTTAAGAAATACAGAAAGTGTCAGAACACCTCAAGGAATCATTTTTGAAACTCATACCCCATATCCAGTATTCCTTCCTTGCTTGAAAATATAGTACAAGCTATTGAGAAAATTCAGCTATGCTAAACACCAAATTATGACAATATTTAATCCGAAGCATTATGATTTAAACAACTTTTAGCAGCCCAGCTTATACTGAGAAAAAATAAATGAAATGACGAATGACTTGAAACACTTCTATTAAAACTCCTAAAAAGAGTGACCATACTTTTTATGGCAGTCATAGAAGCATTACTATATGGAATTCGTTCTCTAAAGCACTAACTGAATTAATCGCTTTCAAAACAAACTCTAGTAGCAAATGAACCTGCATTTATGCTTCACTGACTTGACAACCAACCCTGGTAGCATTATGAAAGATTAGATTTGGAATGCAAAATAAACAAGGGACATTCCTGAAAAACATATTTTCATTAAGATGTTGTTAAATAGAAATAAGCTAAGGAGAATATTGCAAGCTTGAAAATTTTAGCTGGTATTAAGTTTCAGCACTGATGAAATTCTGTAGTGGCAATGGCAAGATTGTATAGCTTGCTGGTTTACTGACGATAATCCACTAATACCGCTCTTTTTTTTGTTACTAATTTGTAAACAGTCTTGCATGTACTGAACGAGTATTTGAGCAGTAAGCTCAATTAAATAATCAAAAAATTAATAATTTTTTCATTCAAATGAAAACACAATATGCAAAAGACTTATCAGATATTTAACATAATCAAGGGTTTCAAAGACTGAACAACTCCTTTGCTTATTGATAAAAATTTCCATTTAATTGCTTAGCTTTGGCAATGGTTACATCTATGCTCCAATTTGCCATAGGGCTTCCCTGAGCTATTTTAATTTTTTATAATTTAGTTTATTTATCGAACAAACTTAAAAGAAACAATTTTTTTTTCTCTTTTCTTACAGATTTTAAAGCACAGAACAGATTAAAAACTGTCAGCATGGATTTAAAAAAAAACACAATTAAAAAATTAAGATTCGAACTATTTTTCAATTGATATTGAAAAAAATTAAACCAACGATATTTCATGAATACTCTGAATTGTTTAAAGCAAAAAAAAAAAAAAACAGAAATAAAAAAAGAAAGAAAGCAAACAACAGAAAATTAAACAAAAATTAGTAGAAAAAACTTTTGGTTCGCAAACTAAGAAAAAAACAAAACTTCACAGAAATAAAGTGCAGTACGTGTGAAATTCGTATTATTTTTGTTGTTTTTCGCACAACAAATGTGAAAAGAATAAATTTTAACCGGAAGTGTTCATTTCATTTCAACATACGCTTGCATCAACTTCCGACAAGTGTTGCCATCGGTATTGTTGTTGCTAGTAGCAACGTTGCATCACATTAAAGAAAAAAATTCTTGTAAGAATCAGTAAAGAGCGCAGCAAATCTAACAATAAGAACAACAGTTAGAAGGAAAGCTGTGAGTTTTTAAAATCGAATTCGCCCTGGTTCGATTCGTTGCACAATTTGCCCACTTTTTTGTATGCCTTAATTTTTAATAATTTTTTTTTTAGTGTCAAATACAGATACAACTAAAACGAAAAACGTGCGTTTCACATAGCTGTCACTATATTTGCAGTGCATATCAGTGTATTTTTTTTGTTTTTGTGAAAGTGCAAGAAATAATAAGAAAAAATTTCAAAATAAAATTAAATAAAATCAAAGCAAAGTTGAGAAAAAGTTGCAACTTTTGCTGCTGCATTGAAGTGAGTCCAGTCAGCAGTTGCCGCAAAGCGTAAAAAAATTGTACCAAACGAAACGAAAGTGCAATAAATTAAAAGAAAACAGCATAGGTGATAAAGTACGAGAAGTGTGCAGTGTAGGGCAAACTGGCACGTGACTTGTGGTAAGTCGTCTTGTTTTGAATTTCTGTTGACGTTTGCTACGAAATTTTCTTCTAAAATTTGCAACAAGATCTGAAATCGCTAATACAGGGTATGCCAGTAATTCTATTTTTATTTTATTTTTAAAATAAACTGTGTGTTAAGTTTTGCATTGGTATAATTAGTTTGTGTTGATGAGAGCGTATTGATGCTTTAAAGAGCGAAACTCGTAGAATGCTCTCTCGATAAGAAATTCCCATAATCCATATAAAGTCGAAGGGTAGGAATTCGAGCTGTACAAATTGAGTCGCAATTATTAAGTTTAATTTGCAGCCTTACTTATGTATATAACAGGTCATTTGAAAATTCCCCAGACTAACCCATAGATGGCGCCACTTGAATTAAATCCATATGATTATCAGATAGTTCCAATTTTCAAACGATCAGTGTCAGAATTTGACAGCAACCGGTCGATTGGTTCGTGAGTTATAGCATTTTGAGTGAAGCAACTTTTGTTATTGTGCAAAAAATGGAAAAAAAGGAATTTCGTGTGCTGATCAAGTATTGCTTTTTGAAGGGAAAAAATACAGTTGAAGCCAAGCAATGGCTTGATCAATAGTGTCCGGAGTCTGCGCCAGGAAAAGTAACCGTAACAGATTGGTATGCTAAATTTCGACGTGGTGAAATGAACACCGAAGACGGCAAACGCACTGGACGTTCAAAAGAGGTGGTTACGGAAGAAAACATCCAAAAAATCCACAAAATATTTTTGAATTGTCATAAAGTGAAGTTGAGCGAGATAGCTGACACCCTATATATATCAACGGAACGTGTTAGCTATATCGTACATGAATATTTAGGTTTGCAGAAGCACTGCGCAAAATGGGTGCCGCGCGATCTCACAGTCGACCAAAAATCACAACGAGTTGATGATTCTGAGGAGTGTTTGAGGCTCATGAAGCGTTATAAAGCTGAATTTTTGCGTCGGTATGTGACAATGGATGAAACATGGCTCCATCACTTCACCCCGGAGTCCAATCGACAGTCAGCTGAATGGACGGCACGCGGTGAGACGGCTCCAAAGCGTGGAAAGACGCTTTGGGATGCATATGGAATTTTGTTCATCGACTATTTAGAAAAGGGAAAAACAATCAACAGCGACTACAACATAGCGTTATTGGAGCGATTGAAGGAAGAAATCGCAAAAAATAGCCCCATTTGAAGAAGAAAAAAGTGCTGTTTCATCAAGACTATGCACCATGTCACAAGTCAATCAAAACAGCCGCAAAAATGGTCGAATTTGGTTTCGAATTGCTTCCCCACCCACCGTATTCTCCAGATCTGGCCTCGAGCGACTTTTTCCTGTTCTCATACCTCAAGAGGATGCTCGCGGGAAAGAGATTTAGCGACAATGAGGGAATAATCGCCGAAACTGAGGCCTATTTTGAGGACAAACCGGCATCTTACTTCAAAAATGGTATCGAAAAATTGGAAGATTGCTATACTCGGTGTATCGCCCTCAAAGGAAACCATGTTGAATAAATAGATCGATTTTTGCCAAAAAAATCTATTTTGCTATGGTAGCCTGGATAATTTTCAAATGACCTGTTATATTTTTGCGGCTTCAGTTAACTCGTCAGCATTTAATTGTTGTGTCATCAGCAAGTATTCGGTAGTCGCCTTATGTTTTAAGACGTATTGCTCCCATACAAATATAAAAAAAGTTCACCGATTACCAGTTAGCTTTAAAGCTTACCTCAACACATTTCTGTTACTGTTAAAAGACATATTCCATTGTTAATTTTTTTCGATAGCTCTGCCATCTAATGTTCGTTCGTCAAGAATTGTTTAACGTTTTAAAGGTCTTAACGAGCGCTACAGATCCGTGTGCTGCCGGTGATAAAATTCCGAAAGTAAGCAAGAAAGTTTTGTATCAATCAATGTGGAACAAGGTTGATGTCGTTCGAAGTATCGGAAAAACAGAGGCTGCGTCCAGTGCATTGGCTAATGCTTGCGTACTGGACTCTAATCATCAATTCTTAAAAAAAAAGAAATAAATTGGTAGTTCAGAAGTGTACTGATTTTAATGAAATTCGGTTAGGATATAGATTGAATCTTAAGAAAGTTTATTGAAAACTTGAATACCGCTATAAATGGGGAAAAACGCTGAACACAACTGAACTGCTACACCGATTTTGATAAAATTTGATGTCGAGTTAGATCAAGTCCTGAGTAAAGGTACTTAAATTGAGTGCCAGCAATACCACGCCCCTGACAGGGACTAACGTTTTCGCTGCAAAATTAATGGAGAGACTTTGATGAAATATAGTACAAAATGGATTGAAAGGTACTTGTTTTAAAGTAGACGGTGCCACGACTCGAATAGGAAAATATGTTTTCACAGTCAAACTAATGGACTGATTTTAATGAAACTTGGTATGGTGATATGTATATATATTGAACTCTAAGGAGGGGATAGCGATAGGAAAACGTGATACCATGATTTTTATTTTTGGAAGCGGTGACAAAAAAAAATTGCTCTTCTCTTTAATATTGTTTTAATGCCAAAAAGTATTTGTTGTTGTTGTTTTGTCACTATATTGATTGAATTTCAAGCTATGGGTAAGCTGTTATATTTAAATCCAAACTGATGTGCTGAATGTATGCAATTATGTTTTATAAATTTCCAAGTATTATGTCAGAATTTGTTTGCAAAAACCTTCAGAAGACTTTCCACTTTTGTGAATAAATATCATTTCTGCTGCTTTTCGATAACAAATTATGATTTTCAATCGAATGGAGTGTTTAACAAAATATAGTAGTTTAGCTATGCTATGTACTTATGAAATCCACTTGTTTATGGGTTAATTTTGAAGCTCGTATATTTTTGTAGCTTTTGATTGGTTTTCCTTTAGCTGACTGAATCAACACCATGTAGGTTGTCCTTCAGCTCGGAGTGATTGTTTTTGTGTTAAATAATTTTTGATTTCTCATAGCTATTTATTCTCTGATTACAGCTAGGCTGTTGTTCTTAACTCTAAGTCAAGATTTTGCTTTCTGCTGTCTTAGATTTAACCATAAATGACTTCAATTCTTGAGCCTATCATATGAATTCGATCAATAAATATGCCATCTACTTAATTATTGATGTTGCTGCGATTTTTTGAATATATTGAAGGTCTGAGTTGAAATGCAAACCTTTGTCATTTTGCATAAAGCCTATTGAAAACTATTTTTAGGAGGATAGCTTGTTGCAAATTGCAAATGAATATTAATTTTTTGTATTGACAAATCAAGGAATTCACTTTATCTTTAACGAATGATAATAGCTTCCATTAAAATCTTTGGTAATTAATGTGACTTGCTTTTGTGTTCTTCTCTTTGTAATTAAAAAATTTAGTTTCTTTCCTCACAACGTAAATATTACCACGTACCTACAAACTCTGACCTAGAATTAAGAAGACCTCATACAAACTTAAGTCCCCTTAACTTAACATTTTTTTCTCTAATAAACTCTAACAACGCTAAAAAATTCAATGCCAAAATTTTGAATGTATACTGCTGTAGTGCCTGAAGCTATGCAATAAGTTTTTTATGACTAATAAAAAAAGAAATTTATGCAACTTTTAACTTAATTCACGTAACGGCAAAACAAGCGCATTAATAATTTTTATTAACATTTAACACATACAAACATACGTATATCACTTATTATTAACTAAACAATTTACAATCAAAAAGAGGACACATAAGGCTTTTAATTTTTTTTTTGTAAATAAGCTTCCAGCTAAAAGTTACGTAAAAATTGAATGCTTTTGGCTACGTTAATATTGTAGCGCTATGTCAGCCATTTTTTTTTATGAATTTCAACAAAATTTATTTTGCACAGTGGCACAAATTGTACACGTACGACTTTTTATAGCAACTATACCATAAATTTAATTCTGTCTGTTTTCATAGTACAATTTTTTTCTGAATTGTCATTAATGTGCGTGTAAACTGAGTGTCGCACACTTTTATGCTCGAGCATAATCTTTATGACCACAACAATTACATCAGTAACGAGTACGAAATTGTTTACGCTGAATTGGCAATTATTTGTTGTTATTTATGTCATTTGCTGATAAACGTGTTCGAGCATTTCCTACTGTATGTCTCATTTTTTTCAGTTATTATTTTTCCAGTGTCATTGAGTTATACATAAAAAACATTTTATTGTTTTAGTTTTAAGTGTTTGCATCAGAAAATTTGTATATTCCATATGTAAAGCATTTTTGTATGTTAAATATCAATTTAAAAGAGTACATGACACCGGATTAGTTTATTATGGCAAATGAGTGCAAAATTTAACATTAATAAATTTTTAAGCATTAATACTTAAAACCTATGTTAAATAAAAGAGAGTGCGAACAGTGAGACAGCTTTTTTTCAACCATTATGTGAATAAATTATTTAATTTATTTATGCAGATGGAGGTTATTATTTAAATTTGCATTTGACTGAATTATAAGTGGGAATCAGTTATTATGGATGAAATTTTGATGGTTTATGAAAACAACAAAAAAGTTTATACATAGAAATGCTAAATTGTCTCTCTGATTGCTGGTAGAATTAAAATGTGCAGCTGCTTATTCGAAATAAGATTGTATGTATGTTAATATGCATTAGTATATATTACCAGCCAAACTAGTTTTAAAGATAAACAAGTTTTTCCTAGGCATAACTAGTTTATCCAAGAGTTAGGATGAAGCTGTTTAGCCTAGGAATATTTTAGTCTGTTAGGATAAATGGACGGCCATCGGCCGTAACTCAAGGCCTACGTCTTCCAATATATCAAGTATATCCAACGCTGTTGTGTTAGCGAAGCCCGTGGTGAACATAGTACATTAAATCACGGCCCAAGGCGCCCTTCCCTAGCATACTACAATTTGAAGCAAATCGGGAATAACGTCGTTAAGTAAATAATAACTCTAGTTTATCCAAAGCTTAACTGGTTGATCCTGACATGCTTCGGATTAACTAATTTGGCCTAGACAAAACTAGTAGATCCTTAGAACTAGTTTGGCCGGTAGCATGTACGTGTCAGTGATGGCATTATCGGTACATTTGTACTTTTTTGGTACATATGCATCCTGAGAAATCGTCGTCAGTACATTGGACAAGTTTTCAGTACATTCGGTACATTTTCTGCATTTTCGGTACATTTTAGGTACAGTTGGACAATTTATAATAAGTATTTTTTTATGCATGCTGGCATGGCACCTCACATACAAGCAAAAAACAATAACTCATGTGTTAAGTAAGTAATTGGTGTAGAGGTGACGGTTACTACAAACTGTAAAATTAATTTAAACTCATGCTTAGGGTTATTTGAGTGTACTATCTGAGTAATCCCATTAACAATTTGGTGTAAATTTGTCGGTACCTATAAGTTATGATACTACTTATATGAAACTCGACGGGATTGGATTTGTGGGCGTGAAACCTCGCATGTTAACAAAATGTTGTACTCGTGACATTTATAGATTTTTTTTAATGTTTTTTGACTATTTCAACTTTTTTCAACACTGTCCATTTATTTAGTCTTTTTTAATTATCATGCGGCCTTCAACCTTATTCAACGTTTTTCAACATTTTCTATTTTTTATCGACTTTATCAGCCTTTTTCAACATATTCTATATTTTTTTTAACTTTTTCAACACCATTATATTTTTTTTTTCGACTTTTTCAGCCTTATTTAACCTTGTTGTTGACCTTTTCAACCTCTTGCAACGGCTTCAACACTTTTCAAGCTCTTTCACATTTTTTTCAACCTCAAAACGGGAAACCGCGCTATGTCTTCTGGTACTCTATATGAATAAATCATTCAAACAGCTATCAGTTATTAAATTTATTTCGTGTTGAATACTTGTCAATTGAGTGAGCTTAAACCTAAACAAATTTATACATATATAATAGATATGAGTTTAGCTTTTCGGTGATCATATGACTTCTTATTATTTCTAAAATACCAACTTTTTTGAATCAAAATTTTTGATCTCATCGAACAATTCAAAATCATACATACATTTGCTTACTTCTGTCAAATTTAATTTATATATAATATTCCTAAACATATATCATTGAAAAGGTAGAGTGCGATGAACAATCGCTAGAAAATTTAAGGCAGGTATTGGATATTAAAAGCTTTATTCCTCATAACAATTATAGGCTGTTTGCCTTTAGTCTCTCAAATGTGACCTACCACGAGGGCTTCCAGTTAGTGTACGGAAGATGATAACTTGATTAAAGTGATTTTTAAAACATCAAACTACACAAAACCATCAAAAAGTAAAAAAATTATATTTTGACAATTGAGAAGAGTCTTCTCGAATACGGTCACATTTACGATATGTTACAATAATTTATATGTTAGATAATATTTTTGTACGACTCAATATATCTTCTAAGTTCAGCAATTGCAATATTAGGGTACTAAATAGAACACGCTCCCAAATTGCTGAAAAATTGAAAGGTAGTGAGGTCAAATTTTCAAAAGCAAATCATCTAAAACTTGAGTTTGGTATAAGAAGATGGATTTAGTAAACTTTTTCTGTGCAGTCGTTGGAAGCCTTAAGACATTTCAAAGAGCTAAAGTAGTCTACCGCAGTTAAGAGTCATGATTTCTTATAAAATGTAACACTTAAGATTTTTTATAATTTAAGTATTTAATACCCCATTTTTTTTGTAATTTCCTCAGCAAATTAATTTAAAAGTTTGCTATCCTAAGCATATTTTTTCAGTGAGTAAAATAATTCAAGTTAATGCCAACAATTCTAAATGAAGTTGCCCTATAGCCCATAAATATCAAGTTGTCACATAAAGAAAATTATTCGTTGCATACCTTTAGGTACTTAAACATTAAATATGATTTAAGGCAGTATATTAAAGCTTTAAAACACATAAAACGCTGCTATGCATTTAAAAAATACAGAATTTTTATTTTACAACATAATTGATGGCATGTTGATCCCTAATTTCAGTACCGACACCAAAAGAAACCTTCAGGGATAAAGCGTAGCAGCTCAGAGCACAATGACACAACATAACGCGGCATAAAAAAAAAAATCCCATAACAGCAAAAAGACGTCACTGGGGAGAGTTGTCTGGGTTAATGTCCAGTTGAGCTACGCGGAGAGGAACAATTTCACTTATTTTTGTTGTTGTTGTTTTTTTGTATTGTTTTATCACTGCAACGGCGCAGCACAACGCAACGCTAGGCTGTCAATGTGAAAAATTGGTAAACCCTTGTAACAATGAAATTTAGAAAAAAAAAACAACAACAAAATGATCTAACGTAAGCTAAGCCAATATAGTGAATTTGGTATATTTTGGTACCTTGTTATTGTTGTTGGTGTTGTTGCTAATGTTTACCCATTTGTTTGCCATGTCAGCCTGCGCTATGGTGAGTTCCTTCAATTTTATCCAATTTCATACGTAGTATACTGTAAAGGATACGCTTCTGCCAGACATCCAAGTTGCCTCACTTAGAAACTTTGAAATCATCCTTAACTTTTGCTATTGCACAATGGAATAAATAGCAAATTTTATGAAAACAAAACTTTGGACTTGAAAATTTGTTGCTAGAGATTTTATGTTTGATTGGAGTTATTGATTTAAAAAGTTTTTTATATAATATTCCTAATCAAATTAGCCTTCCTACAGTATTAAAATTGTGCTTAAGTGCAATGTTTCTTAAAAAGCCAAAAATAAAACAAAATAAATTTATTGGAAATGTATAAAAACAAGATAATAAAATTCACTACGGCACACGCACCACAGTGCAATTCCTTAAATTTTCATCATGAGTTTAAACAAAAACAGACTACTAAAAAGTTTGACAAGGCTTGACCTTCAATTTAACCTTTGACTTGGGCAGCGGAACCGCTACCCTTAATTTGCGATACTCGTAGCTACACAGATTTTCTCATATTTCTTTATGACAAAACTTTTGAGAAAATTTGTGATTAACCAAAAATGATTAACTCTAATGATGGCAACCATAGAGTAGCACTTTCGTTTAAAGTGCCAGCACTTTAGGAATATTAAAGTAACGAAAACACACCACCAACAATTGACAGAACGTGAGTCAGCTGAGCCGCACAAATAATTTAGTGTAAATTTCTATATTTTTTTAACGATTTCTTTGGGCACGTGTGTCCAGGAAGGCAAAGCAAAGATTCTGATGTGAAGGTATTGCTTGGTGAAGCCTGCCATTGGTCCAGTATTTATCTTACAGAACACCAAGCGTATAACCAAGTTATTAAAAAAATAATCATAAATAAAGTGAATTTCCAACTTTAGTGCATTTGATTATTCCAATACCAACACTTTGCTGCTCGCCGTGATGATGCTTTCATTTTAACTTGGCTGATCTTCGATTTCATTTCGATTTGCGCACAATTTTATGCTTTCAGCTTCTTATTTTGCTGTTTTCAGTTTCATTGTTGTTTTTGTTGTTGTTGTTGTTTTTATATTTGTTGTAATTGTTATTGTTTTGTTATCATGTGTTTATTTGTAATGTGATGATGATTTTCACATCGTCCGTGATGCAGTTAAATAAAATGAAAAAAAAATCACAAAAATAGCATTAACCAAAGCAGGGTGGATTAAAAAAAAAAACAAACTCAAAGTACATTTACATTTTAATGTTGAGAAAAAGACAACGTTAGAGCCAGCACTCAAGGCCCCTCTTATGTGAATATATTAGGTATACAATGTCTCAACTATTTGGATTATACATAAAGACCAATTTGTCGAACGTCAAAGACTATTGAACAATATAAATGCTATTGACTACATGAAAAAGGTGCAAGAAAAACCCAAATGCGTTTATTGTTTCAGCCGTTTATTGGTCCCCTAAAAATAGTTGGGCGCCTCTTTATGAATTTCGATCCGTCCCATTTTGTCTCTACTTTTTGAAACTGAAAATACCTTTTTCGTTGCTTAAGCAGTTTCCTGAATTCTGTGTCGTTTAAAAAATTTCGAAATTTCAATATACGTCAATAACATCGAAAGTACAATAAAAGTCGATATATTTAAAAACAAGTTGGAAAAAAATGTATATATGGGTTGAGTAGTATCGAATAAGTTGATTAAAGTCAAATCTTCTGAAGATAAGTCAAATTGTTTTACATTACATTGTAAAATGATGTAAAAGTCGATAAATTACGAATTGTACCGAAATATATCGAAAGATATCGAATAATGTCGAACAATGTTTGATAAGTAGATAAGCTGACGAAGAGTACAAAAATAACAATTTCCAAGAAGTCGACTAAAATGTTGTCAAAATAAATGACCCGCTTATTCAGGATATCGAAACAGAATTATTACTAAAGAGTGTCAAAAAGCGATTCGATGTTGAAATGGGAAAGTATTCGCTAAAAATCATACGAATATAGGAGAACAAACAGTTTCCATTCGAAATATTGAGAATCTAATAAAATGATAACACATTGCGATCGATTTATTTCATCATAACGTACATACGTTCAATCTTAAAAACAGAGTCCGAAGATAATTTTGTTCTTTATTAATGAGCTTCGAAAAACATGACGCATACATAATATTCATTTCTAGAGTGGTATGATAAAAATCAATGATTTTGTTACAATCACTCATAGATCTAACCATTGAAAAATACGCTCATCAATCATAGAGTACTTTAAATCTCATTTTATCTACCAAATAACAGTTGAAAATATATATTAGCAAACTTTCGTTGCATACTTTAAGGCATTAATTTTTGATGAACATTCAAATTGTAGCAATGATAGAAATCAAAAGTCAATCCACCTTTTTTTTTACACCACTCTTTTTCACAGCAATCTCATTGATATCGATTTCTGTTGTAACTCAACCCTCAATTTAACTTCAATTCAATTCAAAAATACAACCAGCCAACCAAACCAAAACTTTTGCTTCCTTTCGTCCTTTTGCACATCCTTCGTTATTCGTTACATCGAACTTTAATCGATGCGATATGTTTTTGTTGTTGTAACTGAGTATTTTTTTTTTTTTTGAGTGCGAATTATTTTGTTATTCTTTTGTATGGATTTGTTGTTGTTGTTGTTGTTTCTGTTATTGTTATTGTTTGTATACCTTAGGGTATCGTTCGCAGCAAATAATCATTTTTGTCTACATTTTCCCATTCATTCGTTCATTCATTTTTCATTTATTTTTGTTGTTGCTATTATTGTAGCAGTTGTTGTTTTTTCTGTTCGATGCTCTGATTATTTATATGGCATTGTTATTACTTGTATTGTTATTGTTGTTGCTGTTGTTGTTAATAAATCGGTTTACAATCTTGTTAAAAATGTAGCCACAAATTCTCGGTTACATGTTAGTCTGAATCTCAATTGGTTTGATATTTTATATTGCAAAGAAAAATTAGTTTTTTTTCCTCAAAATGTGGTTTTTTCAAAAAAAATTTAACTTTAAAGCTGTAATGATTATGAATCATTTCCTGTTTAAGAACATAAAATTTTGTTTAGCACTTAGAGCTATCAAATTTTAAAGCAAAACAAATTCCCCTTTTCTGTGCTTAATGCATTACAATATGCATTAAAAATGTACCAGAATATAGTTTCTACTGGCTAAAATGCTCCGAACATTCAAATTTTTTTTTTTATAGCTTGCATTATTTGGCTGGAATTTTTTTGCTAATTTCCATAAAAATTTCAAAAAAATCACGTTCGTACCAAAAGTGTACACTCCAGTTGGCAATAAGTTAAGCATTCGCGAACATCACTGCCTTCACTAGATGAAACTACTAATTTGATGAACTTTTGTGTATCGATCTATATATGACATCCTTCTAAATTTTATATATCGAGAGTCATTTCAATGACAGTAGAGTGCAGTTTATGGAGGTCCTACATTTTGAATGAAGTCTCTTGTCTATTTATGAACATAAAAACAAATATTTCTTATGAAAAATTTGACTCATTCTCACCCTTTATGACTTGTAATTTTTCGGAAAATTTCCAACTTAAAAGACATTTACGAAAAATAGGGGGGATCAACAGTAAGCCGTTGTATTTCAAAATTTTTATTCAAGTTTTTGTCACTATAATATTGGGAGGTGATCGCATAAAAAAAGGGAAGGACAACGAAACTCGAAAAAAAAAATTCATCCAAAATAAGTGGAAAAACGCTTCAAATATTAAAGAAAAATTGGACTGAGGCGCAAAGTTTTGTTGGCTATGAAAAGATTTTTGAGTTCTGAAACCAAAATAAAAAAACAAATATATTAGTCAGATATTATTCATATACAAAATTTTATAAATTTATCCCAAAAATACATGAAAACTTATTGCTAATTTTTGATAAATTTTCAAATGAAGTTTTGCAAAATTTTGAAAGGATTTGAAAGGATTTGAAAGGACTCTACTGATGATTGATTACACAATTATTTCAGTAATGCTGCTTACACTTTACTAAGAAATAAGGTATCTTTAATAGATTCATAATGTAGGCTACAAGTTAATACTCGTTGAGTCTAAGAGAACCAAGCTTTTACAACAAGTGTTAATAACCAAAGAAATAAGTGGAGCAAAAAACAAACGTCAAATTAAGCTTCTCACAATAATTCTTCCTGGTTGCATTGCTGTAACTGTTACTACCATTCAGCTCGTTGTTGTTGTTGCTGTTGCAAATCTTTGCTACTGACGTGCATGACTCTTCACATTTCTAATTACACGCTCATTTTCTTCTTCAGACATGAGAACCGGAAGTGACGACGACAACCACGTTGACAATGTTTTTGACTGACGCTTGTGGTCAAAGTAAAGAAAAAGAGATAGAGGCAGTGAAAGAGAAAACAGAAATAATGAAAATATAAAGTAGAAGAACGACATGTAATTTTACTGTGGGAGAAAGAACTAACTTTCATGCAGGAGCAATTGCTTTTAACGATTTTTTAAAAAAAAAGAATAAACACAGTAGAAATATATGAGGGAAAGACGCGAAAAACGTAACGAAAAGCAAAACGAGAAATTTTGCAAAAAAAAAAATGAGGCAGAAATAAAAGTCGTGAATGCAATTTTTGTCACATTGCAAAATGTAGTTGGTGGAATTTTTTTTCGGCTTTTCGCATGGTGCGTCATTTTCAGTACGAAATCTTTTTCTTCCTTCTTTTTTATTTTTGCATTATTTTTTGTACGAAGAAAGAGCAAAAATACATAAATACCGTTAATAGCAGCGTGAGTGTGTGTATATGGATATTTTGTGTGTGTATTATTCCATAAAGAGGTTCACATTTTTATATGGAAAAGGTGATGCGAAAGTCAGGAGCCGAATTGATTGCATACAGCTTTGGAAAAAATTTTTCGTTTTATTGGAGCAAAACTTTCTTACAAGCTCTAATTCAAAACTTTTCGAATTGGTAAAGCATAGGTTAAGGAGCATGTATTGTGACGACGATCGCCCCACATAAAAATTGTTATTTTTACTTATTTTTACTAACATTATTTAAGGCTAAGCTTTATATCGAGCCACTATAAAACAACAAGCAACCGCAACATATGCGAATGCAACGTCAAACAACACGAAGGGAAGTATGATCAAACACGCAGCTACAAATCATCGCAACCAGTAGACTAGCAACAGATCTGCGGTATTAAGCAACAATTAAAATCAAGGACTGGCCAGTCTGTGCAGTGAGCTTTAAGCGCTCACATCGTAGCTTCGCTATATTAACGCTGGTAGCGATTTCGATCCTCCACGGTAATATGAGCATCGCGTAGTTGAATAAAACCGACAGCCTATGCAGTGGGCTTGAAGCACTCACATCGTATTTTCGCCCTTTATTAATACGTAGTAGCGATTTCGATCCTCTACATTAATACAGGTCACGCGACTTCGAACCCAACTTGGCTCTCGAACTTGTCGAGACAACGCAACGTATTTTCGTCCTTTAATAATCCGTAGTAGCGATTTCGATCCTCTACATTAACACAGGTCACGCGCCTTCGAATCCAACTTGGCTCTCGAACTTGTCGAGACCAACGCAACGTATTTTCGTCCTTTATTAATCCGTAGTAGCGATTTCGATCCTCTACATTAATACAGGTCACGCGCCTTCGAACCCAACATCGCTCTCGAACTTATCGAGACCAACGCAACGTATTTTCGTCCTTTAATAATCCGTAGTAGCGATTTCGATCCTCTACATTAATACAGGTCACGCGCCTTCGAATCCAACTTGGCTCTCGAACTTGTCGAGACCAACGCAACGTATTTTCGTCCTTTATTAATCCGTAGTAGCGATTTCGATCCTCTACATTAATACAGGTCACGCGCCTTCGAACCCAACATCGCTCTCGAACTTATCGAGACCAACGCAACGTATTTTCGTCCTTTATTAATCCGAAGTAGCGATTTCGATCCTATACATTAATACAGGTCACGCGCCTTCGAATCCAACTTGGCTCTCGAACTTGTCGAGACCAACGCAACGTATTTTCGTCCTTTATTAATCCGAAGTAGCGATTTCGATCCTCTACATTAATACAGGTCACGCGCCTTCGAATCCAACTTGGCTCTCGAACTTGTCGAGACCAACGCAACGTATTTTCGTCCTTTATTAATCCGAAGTAGCGATTTCGATCCTCTACATTAATACAGGTCACGCGCCTTCGAATCCAACTTGGCTCACGAACTTGTCGAGACCAACGCAACGTATTTTCGTCCTTTATTAATCCGAAGTAGCGATTTCGATCCTCTACATTAATACAGGTCACGCGCCTTCGAAGCCAACTTGGCTCTCGAACTTATCGAGACCAACGCAACGTATTTTCGTCCTTTATTAATCCGTAGTAGCGATTTCGATCCTCTACATTAATACAGGTCACGCGCCTTCGAACCCAACATCGCTCTCGAACTTATCGAGACCAACGCAACGTATTTTCGTCCTTTATTAATCCGTAGTAGCGATTTCGATCCTCTACATTAATACAGGTCACGCGCCTTCGAATCCAACTTGGCTCTCGAACTTATCGAGACCAACGCAACGTATTTTCGTCCTTTATTAATCCGTAGTAGCGATTTCGATCCTCTACATTAATACAGGTCATGCGCCTTCGAACCCAACATCGCTCTCGAACTTATCGAGACCAACGCAACGTATTTTCGTCCTTTATTAATCCGAAGTAGCGATTTCGATCCTCTACATTAATACTGGTCACGCGCCTTCGAATCCAACTTGGCTCTCGAACTTGTCGAGACCAACGCAACGTATTTTCGTCCTTTATTAATGCGAAGTAGCGATTTCGATCCTCTACATTAATACAGGTCACGCGCCTTCGAATCCAACTTGGCTCTCGAACTTGTCGAGACCAACGCAACGTATTTTCGTCCTTTATTAATCCGAAGTAGCGATTTCGATCCTCTACATTAATACAGGTCACGCGCCTTCGAACCCAACATCGCTCTCGAACTTATCGAGACCAACGCAACGTATTTTCGTCCTTTATTAATCCGTAGTAGCGATTTCGATCCTCTACATTAATACAGGTCACGCGCCTTCGAACCCAACATCGCTCTCGAACTTATCGAGACCAACGCAACGTATTTTCGTCCTTTATTAATCCGTAGTAGCGATTTCGATCCTCTACATTAATACAGGTCACGCGCCTTCGAATCCAACTTGGCTATCGAACTTGTCCAGACCAACGCAACGTATTTTCGCCTCTATTATTATACAATTATCTTAAGTCGAAGAAACATTGTATTTTATAATACAGAATTATACTTAAGTTATTTAAAAAAATAAATTAAAATAATAATTTAAAATCTGAAACGGTGACTAATAAATTTTTTGTAACGACCCCATATTGGTGGAATGATCCTGGACACCGACTGGTGTATACCCCGGCAGAAAACATCGTTACAGTATATACAAATGAAGACTAATGGGTTTTGAACTAATGAACCGTTTTAAACAAGAGAAGTCACATTCTCGCTGAATTACTCAGAATAAAAGTTAGACGATATTATTGCCTTTATAATCCATTCATAGAGGGCGCTGTATGCTAAGAAGTAGCTTAGTAAGTCTTACTCTTCATACTTTTCGACTTTCTCGATACTATACGATACTCTTCGTCTGATCTATTCTATACTGTTTGAATTTATTGACTATTTCTTTAATATATAAATACTATCCGATATTTTTCGATGTATTCTGATAAATTTAAATTTTTTTGGAGTTTTGCTTTCTTTTTTTAATATTTTTTGATACCACTCGAGCTTTTTTTAAACTTTTTTTTCGATACTACGTGAAACTTTCTGACTGATATTTTTTAACATTATTCGATGCCTTAAACATTCAATGCTTGTTGACTTACATACATTCGATGGGTACTGTCCGAATATTATTGACCTATTGGATGTGCTTCGATACTATTCAGATGGTTCGGCTGTAATTGACTTTTGATTATTTTTGATTCATTCCTATTCTTATTGAATTTTTCGATACATTTGTGATACTTTTCATTTTATATCAATTCTTCTGCTTTTGATACATTTCAATTTTCATCGATTTCCAATGATTTCGATGTGTTTCGATTTATGCCTGCGCTAACCATGCCGTTTTATATTTCCAACTATTCCAATACAACTCGATATTTTGCAACTTTTTTACATAATATGACTCTATGGTGATTTGCTTTTAATTATATTTAAGTTTGCAATAACACTTTTCTTTAAGAGTTTATTGCACTTACATACTTTTCTAATTTTTTTATTACCTTTTTGATTTTGTCAAACTTATGTTAGTGATCAAGAAGGTATCATTTAAATTGTGGTCTCCAGTGCTGTACTAATTATAGTCCTTTTTTTACCATTTCATGGTAAGCTGTCTCTATCCAGTTTAAATTTTCTCTATTGACTGACAAAGTTGGTGCCTTGTTCACATAGAACATTGAATCGATATCATCAAAGGAAAAAAAAATAAGTCTTAAGTGGACAAATATTGGGAGCCAATGCAAACTCCCAAATCAAAACAAGGCGTGGCCTGCAAAAGTATCGTTCAATATGTTCATTAGATTCTGCGAGGTGTATGGTATTAGCACTTACTTTTTAGATCCAAATATTTTATACAAAAAAATCTGAATACTATCTATTTTCCGAGCACAACTTAATGGCTGAGGTTATTAATAGGGAAACGCAAGTTCATTAAAAGGTTGTAATAAGACCTAGCCGTCTTTATAGCGGTAAAATAGTGTATTGGCACTAAAATCTGGCCAACTGGAACCCTTCGAGCTTTTCGGTAAAAAAGTAAATTTTCCAAAATTATTTCGAAACGGTTTTTTGGGATTTTTTTTTTATATTTTCCCTATCAGGAAAAAAATATTGTTACAACAGACCCGACAATTTTTTTTTTTCAATTCTGTGCAGATATTTAAATATTTCCCGTGAAGCAAAACTCATTTGTGAACTATCCCAAAACTACCACCATGTAATATGATGGCATTTTTATGCTTTTAAATGAAATTTCGCTGAGATTGCTATACGTAAGGCATACGATTATTGCATATTATTACGTTTGTGATTATTATTACGGCTATTTGCATCACACACACACATGCATACACTTAATACTTTTCACAATATAGCAACCAACACATATACGCAGTTATCTGCCTCTTGCTTGTAATGGTTGGAAATATTCATTTCTTCTTGGCAACAATAATTCTGTGTATTTACGCCGCAGACATAGCATCACTTAGTGTCAATGTGTATGTGCCGTTTTCCACTTTTAAATTTAAAAGGAAGCTGTAACATCTTACACTCCTTTTACCAGTTTCATTTTATTTTTATTTCTTTGTTTTCTTATTTACTTTTCACAAGATTAATGAAAGCATAAAAATTGATTTGATTAATATTCATTCTGAAAATAAAATATATAATGATAGAATTTCAATACGGCAAAAAAGAAAAATGGAAAAGGGCTTCATTGCAAGGCGCAGCATTGATTTTAATGCACAACATAAAGTCAATGTACGTTGTGTTCTTTTGAAAGTTGCCAATAAAAACCATGCTGAAATAATCAAAACTGTGCATTCAAAAAAGTTGGGACTTGAATTAAATGAAATTCACCAAGAAACTGAACTAAAACGTTGATAAAAATATCTAAAAGATAATTTTTGAAGACTATAGCTATTAACGGAAAATTTCTTGGAAAAGAATTAGAGTATCTGAAAAATTTAAACTCTATTTTGAAGGCGAAGATAAGTACTTTCTTGTGTCTGCACCCACTGTACAATATGCAAAAACTAAATAAGCATTATTTGCTCTGTCAGTTAATTAGTAAGTTAGTTAGTCAGTCAGTCAAACAGTTAGTCAATTACATAGTAAGCCAATTCTTAGCTAATCAGTCAATTAGTCAGTTAATTGGTCAGTTAGATAGTTAGTTTTCGAGTCTGAAAATCTTTAAGTATGCCAGATAGCTCGTTAGGAAATGAGTCAGATAATCATTCATTGTTGGTTAGTAAGTCTGTCAGTATGTCAGTCGCTCAGCTATTTATTCAGTTCGTAAAACTCCAAGTCAGTTGATTAGTCCGTAAGTTAGCCTGTCAGTTTGTCAGCTATTTAACCACTCATATAATCAGTCAGGCATTCAGTCATTTATTCAACAAGTTATTCAGTCAGTATTCATACAGTTGCTCAGTTCATTATTCATTCAGTTAATACCTCAGCTAAACAGTTAGTAAGTCATCTAATCAGTTATTCAGGGAGTCAATAAGCTAGCCAGGTAGTAAACTGGCAAACAGTTAATTCTTCAGTGGAACAGTCAATTAGTTGGAAAGATATTGAGCCAGTTATGTTAGTCACATTTGTACTATCCCTAAAGTTAGGTAGTCAAAGGTCCTCTTTAGTTTATGAAAAAAAGATGCATCCTCTAAAAATTATCTCTTATAAAGTATTTTCTTGATAGTGTCATACTTTCCAAAGAAGATGAAATGTCAGAAATCTTTTAAATTTTAGAAATTTACTAAACTTACTCAAAATTGACCGCCAATATCACGTGATTTGATGCCACTGAATTATTTATTGTGACAATGTGTATAGTTTCTGGCTTCTGCTGATAAATCAACAATAAGTGACGCTTTGAAATTCTATATTGCTGGTGTCATTTTGCAAATATGTAAAAATTCATTTGCTCGAAAAAAGATCGGAAGTTTGATCTCAGATTGCGCTCAACATTGGCCAGCTGCAGCGTTTGTTTGTCCAAAATCATACTAAGTTGCTAAATACCATGTAATTTTGTAGCAAATAAAAACAAAATTTTGGTCATTTAAACATTTTTTCATGTTTTATTTCAAATCGAAATTACGAAAGTCTAAAAAACTCACTAAATAAAAGTAAAAAAAAGTTATTACCACTAACAAACATCATATACTCAAATTGGTTAGTAAGTTCGTTACAGATGTTCTTTTAATATTAAGTCATTAAAATTTTTAGCAATTTATTGTCTCCTTCAATAACTTCAACGATCTATTTGATGTAGTTTGAAAGACAAATTCTGAAACATGACATTTTAGTAACAACAGAAAAAGTTTATGTTCATTAACTTAATTTTTCGAAAGAATATTTAAATCTGGAAAAATTTTATGGAATTAATTTTTTGCAGTCTCAATTAAGTTGATAGAAATATAATAGATTACAGGTATTAGATCTCTAGGAAAAAGATCTAAAAAGTTTAACTGAACTCTATACAGCAGTTTTTAATATGTAATTCTTACAACACAAATGTAAGCACAGTAATTAGTAAAATAAGGATGTGATTCATAAAAAATTGTATCTCTACTGAAAAAAAAATAAAAGTAAATAGAGTATAGATTAAATAATTAATAAATATATTATAAATATATTTACTAACTATAAGTAGAGCAATTCCCGTAAAATTTTTGGGTTTTCATTTTAAAACTTTCTGAAAAACTTAAGCACATCGAAACTAAGTCGACTTAAGTGTTATCACTGCGGTGTTAATTTGCCTAGCAAGAATAAAAAAACGGAATACAACCAACATCAAATATTTAGTTGCAACTTTTTAATGCACTATGATGTGTGAAACGCTAGGATGAAGTTCAGTCGTATTACTGTTTGTGCCTCTGTGTTTGTTTCAACACGCATCACTTTGTAGGTCAAACTTTATTTGCGTTTAGTTGCGCCCCACAAGCTGCAATTGCTGCCAATGTTACCGCCTCCAATTCCCTTTAGACTTTTTTGCAAATTCGGTTGCAAATTGTATAAAATAATTTTTTTTTTATTGCCGGTAGCATTGTTGTAACTACATTTTGATGATGACCCGTAATGAACGTGCAATGTGTAATTAGTGCGTTTGCTGCGGTACGAAATGAAGTTTAGCTGAACATTTTTTCGCCTATGTCTTTGGTATATTACACAAAAGCAGCAACAATGACAGCAACAAAATTTACAAAATAATTGAGCTGAGTTTTGTTAATTTTGCTGCTATGTTGGTCGGTTGTTTATTTTGAGTTTTCAAAATTGCAATACATTTGATGAATTTTTGTTTAGCACGTGAGTGGGCAATTAAACAAAAACTTTTTGAAAATTCGATTAATTAAAAGCATGTGATGATAGTTCAGCGAACAAATGAAATTGTTATACATAAAATAAACTAAGCTTTTTTTTTGTGGAGCAAAGGTTAAATTGAGCATGTAGTTGAGTTGAATTAATACTTTTAGAAGCACCAGAGTCAGAAATATGCATACCAGAGTACCATTTCTGTCCAAGTTCCAGTTTTATACAGCTCACACTCTGTGGACTCAATGCAAGACGCATTTTTTTTGGGAAAATGCTTAAAAAAAAAATTTTTTTAGACGAAAACTGTTTCTTCGATAAATTTTATGCGAAAACCTTTTTTGATTTCAGCGACTTATCTTGAAATAAATTAACTATCTGAGTAAAAAAAATTACGTGCATTGATTTAGAAAAAAGTATTTGCGATTGAAACGTTTTTGCTTGTGAAAGTTTACGGTAATTATTCGGAAAATGCTACACGTCAAGGATGACCTTGACCTTGATATACATATGTTATATTTGCGATCATTGCAAGGTCCGCGCTCGGATCTGCTTCATTTGATATTTCAATATCCAATGCCGGCTTCGCTACCCGTCTTAATTCCAGACTCAAGTTAAGTAGGCTATATTCGGCCGCGTTTCAGGACTTTCATCCTTCAATATGCCCAAAATTGGCTTCGTGGTGGCTTTCGGCAGCGGTGCGGCCTATAAAAATTTTGTGTGCATTTACAACACCGAAGAATAACATATTTCGAGGTTCAGTATACGGTGACGTGTAGGATTTTCCAAATAATTTCCAAATTTAATTTTATTGAAGTTCAACATACCTTGTTTCTTAGCCTTCAAAATGTTTAACGATATCGGGTGGATGATTATGGTGATGTCATGTGCACTGTGCGTTATATTTGTAAAAATATCGATTAACACAATTTTTCCTGCATATCACAATTTCTCGTTATTGCTACGCGACGATGACTTTCAAAATTCGATCTGCGTAATAAAAAAATGGAATAAATTTCAGATTAAACTGAATCACACGATGACTACGGCGATGTTACCTGGTAGAATATCAATGACATGGCAGTTGATGCTGCTTTAGCCAAGATGCCGTTTTGCCAACACCTCTGCAACGGTTAAGCTGCAAAATAATGAAATGATGTTATCAGCAGAAAATTGATTGCAAATGCGTTAAATAGGTTGGATAAGTGGAAAAGTGTAATAGCTATTTCTAATCTTGTGCAAAGTAAGCAATGCGAAAGCAGTTAGTGGCAATTCTTTTTTACTTTTTTAAGATTTTGACTGGCCACAAATAGAAAATGTTCAATTATTTTAAATTTCTTATACACATATATATTGATAAGATAATTGAACAAAATAATAGTTGCATTTTTCAGTATCTTAAGTTTGCAATATTAAATGCTTAAATAGCTACACTGAGAAAACAATTTAATTACATATAACAAAATTTGGTGATAATGGTATATTTGATATAGACGAATTAAATATTTGATATATATTAAAATGTCACATGTTACAGTGAATTGAATAATATTATTGGATCAATTGCATATTTGGTAATAATTACCAAATCATATTTTATTTGATACAAATATTTTGGTTGCAGCAATCATTCGATTGTTAATAATCACTACATCATTTATTTGACTAAAAAAAATATATTTTCTTTTCGCAAACGTATACATTAATTAATATTAGTGCTAAAAGCCGATGAAGAAAAAACAATTTTACATCCTTATATAGGATGTCGTTTGTATTTATACAATCATAAAAAGTTTTTTACTTGAATATATTGTGAACTGCAAAGTTATCATGATAATGAGAAGTGAAATCAAATAAAAATAGGATTAAAAATGTAAAATTCAATCAAACAAATTTTTTCAATCGAATCAAACTAATAGAACGTTTGGCACAATAAGCAACAATTTAAATTTCAACTAAGGAAATGGTAATAACTACCGAAATTTATTGATTGTTAACAAATATTTTAAAAATTTATCAACTAAATTCATATATTTAAAGGAGACATACTCTTTTCTCAGTGTAGTTAAAGATAAAATTTCTATGTTTTGTAAAAGGTGGAGAAGTAAATTTTTGGCGTACGTAAAAAATTAATATTTATCACCGTAGAAATACGTGACACACCCAAGGATCACTTAGTAAGAAAATAAAGGATGTTGCGAAAGAACCAGTTCCTTCATAAAGAGTTGTGAATCCACAAGATAAGAGATTTACAGGCAAGAACAAGGTCAAAAGGATAGAAAAATGAGTTCAGTTTTCTTCAGTGAAATTTATTTTTTAAGCTGGTGTTAATTGATTGGGGTTTTCGTCTGACTTTAACATTAGTGTGAAAATATTTTTTGTCTGACTGGGATTTCATGACTTCCACTGGAGTCACAACACCAAGCCGTTTAGGGCTAGTAACAGTAAAGATCCCTTTGGAATATTCGTAGTTGTTGATTTATTGATTTATTTGTAGCGATTTCGATCCGTTTGAGCTGGTCTTGAATATAACTCTCAGACCCTTCCTCTTATATGGACTCCAAACGGTCGCGTTCACTATAAGCATCTCACGTCCACGGTGTGGTATTTTTAAGTAAAAAATTTTGTAGTATTGCCGAACATTGGTTATCAACTTTTTCCCAAAAAAATTTAAGTTTTACCATTTAAAGAAAAAACTATTATATTTTGGGAATGCCGATAATTCAATGTTCTTTACTTGGTAATCCTGCTTAGAAGACTAAGGTTTTGAAGAATGATTAAATTATAACACAATTGGACTGACCCCATTATTGAACACTTTTCGCTATGCGTGAACTTTTATGTCCTCATTTACTGCAATTTAATATATAATATGTAGAACGAATTATCCTCAAATATCTCACAAGCCACAACCGAAAGATCAAATAAAGTCGATTTTTGATTTGTCGCTGATAGTTTTTTAACAGTTGGCATCATTTTTGTACTTGGCTTAAGTGACTGCAAACACTTGTTGCTCACTAAATTTTCCTCAGAGAATAATTTTTGTACAACTTTTCTTGCAGCTTATAGTTTTATGCTTAAAGCCTACTATAAAGTTTAAAAATGAACCTGTTTAGAGCGCAAGTAGTTTAAGTTAACTACTTTCAGCAACCGCGATAAGTTCAAATTGTATTTGATTACAATTCCAATACATACATACTACTGTTGCCACATTGTATTTCCACTTGTTTTACGCATCAGTTTCACATACTGTTCCTCGCTTAAAGCTTTTAAATTCCTTTGAATTTTTAAAAGATATTAACCATAAAAAAGCCTGTGTGCCAAAAAAAAATAGCCCACTACACCTTTAACCTGTTAAAAACCTCAATGTGCACATGCATATCCTTTGACAACTCAACTCTTGTATCACCACCAAAAAAAAAAAATGGCAAAGAAAATCCCTCCACGAGCTGCATACGCCAAATGCTGCTGCTGCTCTTGCTGTTGTTGATGTTGTTGTTGTTGCTGCGGCTCAAAACCAACAACACATCACGAATTCTCTTTGTTCGACACTTTTGGTAATTTTTCGCTTTGCTCCGCTTTTTGTTGTGTTTAAAAATTCATTTTGCTGCGTTTCGCTTGAATTGGCAACTCTGACTGCTGGCGGGGTGATCACAGTAATGCAATTTTTTTAGCAGCATTTTTTCACCATTTGTTGTTGGTTGGTCATGCCAACAACAACAGTTTTTTGCACCTTAGTACCTTCGTCGTGGTCAGCTGCTCAATTGAAGGGTTGCATTTTTTTTTCATTTCGTAGATGCTGGTTTTAATTTAAAAATCTTTTTTTTTTTTGTTTTTCATCTCAATTTCGTTAAAATTTTTCTTTTTTGTAAGCGTTTGCAAAGTGGTTGGATTTTTAATTTTTTTTTTGAATGCTTGCCATTTTTTCAAGATTTTTACTACGTTTTTCACTATCAAATTTTTAACTCTTTTTAACCTCTTTCACATCACTTTTTTAACGTTAATGCTTTTTAGTTTGTTTTTGTTGTTTCTCTATAATTTCTTTTTTTTTTTAATGTATTCGCTTGATTTCAATCCCATTAACCCTACCCTTTTTTTTGGCTTTTGCTATCAAGTGCTAGTGTATTGGCCGAGTTTTGCTAGGGGCGCGCACATTACCAAATGTGTGTATTTTTGTGCTTGCACACAAGAAGGGTTGCCAAGTGGTTTGTGGTCGTTGATAAAACGCTCATGATGCTCAAAGGTGGCACAGTGCGAAATAAAAAGGTTTCGTTTTGATCGCGTAACGTTTACATGCGAAATTTTTTCCTTTTATTACATTTCATTTTACTATGCATTTGTGTGCTTTAATTCACGTTTTAATGTGTGTATGTATGTGTGTGCAACTTTATCTTTTTATATCTGTTTGTTAATGCATGCTGGTGTGAGTGCTTGGTTTCGTGTTTTTGTGTGTTGTGTGTATTAAGTGTTGCGCTCACATTTCCGCCTTTTTATTTGAATATCAATTATCAACACAACCACTTGAATCTTTTTCGCAAAAAAAAAAAAACGTTGCACAAATATTTTTAAGATATAATTTGAAGCTTCTTGAAAAAATAAGTTGAACATTTTTTGCTGCTGGCTGAAAATTTATTTTGTAGACTTTAACATAAAATATGAAATAATTTGAGCTGGAGTTGAAGAATTATCCATTTGTACACGAAAAATCTATATCGACTTTAACATGAGGGCACTATACACAATATGAAACGTACCAAACAGTTAAGCGATCTGGGCCTGAGGAATAGAAGACACAGAGGAACAGCTTATAAGTGATCTTTTAAAGCTTCATAAAAGATCATTCAGCAAAGTACACAAATGAGGAACAATTAGTCATAGTCATCCACATTCTAGCATAAATAAATTCTTCTAAATCACAAAATATTGCGCAATTCACAGCTCAAAGTAAAATTGTAACGTGATAAAGTTACAATGTGTCAGCTGTGAGCTAAACCATTTATTGATTACGAATTATATCATTGTCACTCTCCTTTTCCTTACGATTCTCTCACCCAAATAGAAAAAAATTTATTGTTTACAAAATTTTGCCTTTCGTCACTCTCTTTTCCCAAACGATGCTCCCACCAAAATTGAAAACGAATACAACTTTCAAAACGCATGCGTAATAAGGACATGTTCAAATTTATCGACCAGTGGTAATTTGTTTTTAAATGAGAAACAATAGCAACACAAGTTAGCACCTCATAAAATATTGTAATATTGCAGTTTTACTAGCCCAATTTATAATGAACTGTGAATTGCATAAGTGACTCGCAATTTACAGCTGGTGTCTTCTACGTGGACCTGTACGACTCTACATTCGACGGTGTTGCTAAAAATCTCGAATTCAGCAAGAAGAAGTAGAAAGTGATTGCTAGTAGCAACTGCACTCGATATGCGCGGGCGTGGTTGATGATCTATTTTTCGCATGCGACAAGAGGTTTACAAATTGGAACGAATGGTAAATCAATCGAAGTCCGCAAAGAATTCCAGAATAGTGCAATAATACCAGTTGTGGCAAAAGTATTGTGACAATGAGAAACGGCTGCATTTTTTTTTATAAATGAAAAAATTGGGCCCCCGATTTGATGGAAAGTTTATTTGAAGTTAAATGGTGAAAATTGATGAATTTAAATTGAAAATTTTATATCGGTCAACAGACAACCTACTTAGTTGATGCTCGGTTTACGGCACTTTGAAATATTTCTCGCATAACATATGACGCCAATTCGATGATTTCAAGACTTTCCAGGTTTGTGGTTTACCATGTTAAGTGTGCGATTTCGCCCAAAGGAAGAAGTCTGGGCCGTCCAATCAGGCAATCCAGTTAACAATGACAAGACAGGAGATCTCACACCTCAAAAATTGGTGTTATAAGATCTCCATCGATGCTCGAGATGTGTGAGAGGTTGCTCCGTCCTGCTGGAACCAACAATGCTCGAGATCCAATTCAGCAACTTGCGACAAAAAAGACTCGTTTGACATCTGCCTGTAGCGCTCACCAGATACGGCTACGGTGGTGCCTTCGGCATGCCCAAAAAATAAGGGCCTCTTATTTTTGGAAATTACTGATTCACCGATACGAGAACGATACGAAAGATCAAAAATTATCGTTTCCTGCTACCATACATGGCAAGATATTGCGTTTTAAGTGTTTTTGTATTATGAAAGTTCTATCCGAATCTCGTTCTCGGCTATAACTTAGTGTCTATCGTACGATAAGCATTACAGTATCGCCGAGAACGAAATATCGGCCAGACCCTTCTCGTCCTCGTTCTCGGTCATACGAAATTTAGTTTTAATATCGTCTCCTTATCGTTCTCGGTCCCGATAAAGCGAACGATAGCGATATTTATTGGTTATTGGTGAAGAGTTTGTGGAAATGGCCTTCGTCGCTCATATTCATTTTGGATACTAAATCATCAGCTTCTTGCACCAGGCTTCACAGAGCATGGGAGTAAGTTAACCTCACTTGTCGGTCAGCTGGCTGCAATTTGTCAATGGTTTGCACTTTGTATGGGAAAATTTTTAGGTCTTTCACTGAAATTCGACGCGATGAGCGTCTGCTGATGCCGAATCGATTGCAGTATTATCACATCGATGTTTGTGAACTCTTTCAAACGTCATCGGACACAGCAGCGATACTCTTGATCGAATTAGCCATACGAAGCTGGCCGCATATTCCGACATCTCAGATAAATCCAGTTTGCACGAGACGCTCAGCCAAACGCATAATTGTTCGCGCATATGGTGCAGAATGATAAAGAAAATGACGACGATTATGTTCGCAGTAACAATAAATCCACGTTCTTCAGGCTTATTGTCAAATCATTATCTAAATGATACACAATGATATTTTGACATTTGACGCCATTTGGTAAAGCTATAGCACATTCAGATTATGACATTATTTTTGGACCAATTTGAATATGTATAAATATAAAAAATATTTGTCAAACAAATCTTGAGGGATTGATTTATTTAAAATGAATTATTCTTAGATTATTCAAAAAACAATATCAATTTTCAGATTTTTGGATCATTAGTGACATTTTAGACCGCAGCGGATTATCAATTCTTGGGTTACACAAAATATATATCACACTCAGCAACAAAGAATTCTGAATTTTTGTATTATTCAAAGTTATACCTCTGCAAACTGTTGCTTTTGAATTACATGAAAAATTATGTCAGCAGATTGTTAATAAAAAATAATTCTAAAGGCTTTTATAACCGGTCTGTGAACAACTTTTCAGATTTGAGAATTATTCATTCAGAAAAGACTTCTTGTCATATAAGAATGCAATCTTTTGCTCTGGCATCTTAATAAAATCACTTACAGTAACAGCAAACTATGGAATAAATTATTTTGAGGCACTCAAATTAATACACTCATACATTCATGCACATATACAGCTTAAGTCTTAATTTATTAAAATGGAAGAATTTTCTAAAAAGACAAAATCAGCAAAAAATTTCATTGAAAAATAAAACGAGAAAGTAAATAATGCAGCTGCAGCAACAGCAACAACAGAAGCAGCTGCACATTGAGAAATATTACAATATGCTTGATCAATAAAGTCATTGTTGTTGCTTAAGTTGTTGTTGTGTTTGAAAAATGTTCTCGATGATGATGATGCTGCTGCTCTTGATGATAATTATGTTCTTGATAATAATGATGATAACAATGTTGCTGACAATGAACGAATGAATGCAGTGACAAGAAGGAACAGCAGCAACAACAACATCGTTGACTTAAGTCATTAGAAACTTATACATGCATAAGTGAATGTATGCATACATGCATACATGTGTAAGACTTAAGTGCACACAAAGGCGTAAGGGAAAGCACACAAGCAGGCAGGCAGGCAGGCAGGCAGGCAGGCAGGCAGGCAGGCAGGCACGCAAACATATAAAGTGTGTGTAGTACACAATGCGCTGATTTGTTAGAAAAGCTCAAGCTGCTGCCGCTGCTGCTTTGCTTTGTTTGTTGTAGTCAACAATAAAGGCAACAACAACAGCAACATTTTGATTATAATGTAAAGCATATTTGATGGCATATCGATGACGATGACTTTGTTCGTTGTTGCATTTGTTGTGATTACTGTTAAATGTGTGCTGGGTTAATGCCTGCAGTGACGTAAGTTTAAGTTATATGACATAATTTTCAAGAAATTACAAGTTAATGCTCCTTCAGCTGGTACTATGTTCTGCTTCTCCACATGAAGCGCAAATTATGCAAAGTGTTGTTAAGGCAGCAATCATAATTTCTTAAAGGCTAAAGGCTAAGAACAACTTTGAAAGTTTAATTTTTTGCTGATTGTTGGCCACATATATAGCTTCTATTGCTGAGAATTCTAACATAAAACCAATTATAAAAATTAGGAATTTTTTAGCTCTAAGACTTTGAAGTCTTAAAGTCATTAAATATTTAAATCATTGAAATCCCAAAGAACTCTCTGAGCCTTTTATATCATTGAAATCTCACAGACATTGGAAACATTTTAAATAATTGAATTTCATGGTGATTATAATATTTTGAAATTTGGAATTTGTCAGATTCTTTCATTTCAGATCTATTTTTATTTCAGTAAAAGTGACTTTACAGGTGCCAAGTTTAAATAACCAATATTTGTAGTACTCGATTTGAAGTCACAGCATCCATCTGTTGGCTTTCTGCTGACAGGTATATGTGTTCCCACAAATTTCTTCTCCAGCCTTAGTATGGTTACAGTATTGCATTATAGCGGATTTTTCAATTGATTATTATGTAACCGTAGTTGTATCTTGCATCGTATTACAATGTACTTAGAGGATAGACGTAGTGATTTTTTGGCACATAGTAGTGTTCTATTCTTATATTTGAAAACTCCAATCAAAAGACCGGTTTCTTTTCCATATCCAAAATATGTGGAAATAAAAATACGTTGCTTCTAATAACCGTTTAGTAATTTCTCTTTCCAAAAATTCAGCGACAAGATCATGTGATGTGGAAAACTTATCGTAAGTTACATTTTGCCTTTTAATGCATTTGCCAGATTCAATACCACACGCATACCCTAATTTTTTTTTCGGGTATGCAATTACGATCTCTTAATGTATACATATATGTGCATAGAGTAAGCGTAGTAGTTCAAAGATATTTAAACCGTACTTCTCCGGTTTCGAAGGAATATTGTGTTGTGTGAACAATTTCCACGAAAATCTTTTCGACAAGCGATAGTCAAAGTAACTTTTGGGTATACAATCAGTATGCAATCCAAAAAACTACATTGGGCAAAATATGTCCGAAAGACAGGATTTTTATATTTTTCTGTAGGGGCTCCCCTGATAAAACAACAAAAGTAATTTTATTTATATCTTAAAAAAAAAATTGGCATGCTTAAAAAAATAATATTGAACAATATTTTGATCGAATTGTACAGTCTTAGCAGAAACCGATATTTTTGTGTGAAATTTCACAAATCGGTCAATGCTTTTTTTTTAACAAACATGACTGAGACAACAAATGGAACAATTTAACCTGGTAATTGGTGACATATGTTTCGGCTATTACCACGTATATACATATTCACATACATATATACATAGCCTCATCAGACCAGTTTTGGTTAATTTGTACACGGATTTGAACCCCGACCATTCCATGAATTATGTTTGGACAGCCGCTCTTAACACTTGAGCCATGAAGGGAGTTCTCCAAGACGTGTACAAAGTGCAAATTTGTGTTTTAAGCACACAATACGCCACATGCCATCTCTTGTCATTTCTTGTTTGCCATATTCAAGAAGTCTAACATGAAAATAAGGAAAACACAAGGCGTTTAATTGCTGATTTAATTGTGGCAATTGCTCGAATGATTCAATTTAAAAGCGCTACAAGTGTTGTGTTAATATGGGATGTGCCACACCGACTGATGCAATCCCGTCGAAATCAATTTAATTTTAAAGCTTATAGAAACTTATATCTATACAACAAGTGTAATGAAGATCTCTCCCATGGTACACTATTTATAAATTTTAACATTTTTTGCTGTTATGGCAGGTGACACGTCCACCGCCACTATTGTGCCAGATTTTGTCAACATGAAACATTCTCATGTTTCATAAGTCTTAACTTTAAATGCTTCTAAAATCAAATAAGGTGAAGAAACATGAATAAAATTTTCAGAGATGGTACTTCTGTATGTTCTGAAAACTTTGAGCTTAAAAAAGCTGAAATCGGTGATGGAGTATTTGGGAAATCGATGTTTTCTTGAAAAAGTAATTTTTTTTATTTCTTAGCACATAGAAAACGTTTAGGCAGTCATTTATTCAGAATTGCAGTTTTTTTTGTCATTTAGTGGTACACAACTACCTAAAAATACTATAAAAGCTAATTTGAATTGTGTTGGTTTGCTTATATTCATCAATGAATATTGTTGTTTTACTTACAAGCTTTTTAAACACAACTAAACATTTTTTTTTCAAACAATAAAATTGGTCAACAAAACTTTATCGCATTTTCTATATCTTCTACATGATAGACCAATCACTCAAAAAAGTTTCAACCTATTTCAAAAACATAAGGGTAATGATAGATGGAATGATCGATATTGAAGACGTTTTTACGTCTCTCTATGTTATGGTCTTATCTCTTAGCCTAGAAAGATATTATGCAACAGAAGTTCCGCTACACTGACAAAGTAAAGTATCTTTTTACTACCGATAACAAGCTTTTTTAAAGACATCATTGCTTTGTATGCTGGATTTTTTGTCTTGCACTTTCTTCATTTGTAAAGGGTGTTTTTTTTTAGAGGTATAGAGCTTCGAATTGAAATAAAACACAAGAAAATCGTTTTAATGTCCATCAATTTGGCTTTATTGGAAGGATAATTTTATGCCATTAATGTTTAAATATGATTTCGGGCATGTGGCCGCCGCGGCTGGCTCGAATAAAGCCAATTCTACAGGTCCAATTTTGAACCACTTTTTCGAGCATATGGGGCCGTATGTCGGCAATAACGCCACGAATGTTGGCTTCCAAGTCCCCTAACGTTTCTGGTTTGTTGGCGTAGACGAGCGACTTCACATATCCCCAAAGAAAATAATCCAATGGTGTCAAATCACACGATCTTGGTGGCCAATTGACAGGTCCATTCCGCGAAATTATGCGCTCATCGAATGTTTCCTTCAATAAATCGATTGTGACGTGCGCTGTGTGGCATGTAGCGCCGTCTTGTTGGAACCACAACTCATCCACATTCATGCCATCCAATTCGGGAACAAAATATTCGGTTATCATGGCTCTATACCGGTCTCCATTAACGGTAACTGACTCTCCAGCATTATTTCGGAAGAAGTATGGCCCAATGACTCCACCAGCCCATAGAGCACACCAAACAGTCAGTTTTTGTGGATGTAATGGCGTCTCAAGGGTCTCATGTGGATTCTCTTCACTCCAAATGCGGCAATTTTGCTTGTTGACGTAGCCATTCAACCAAAAATGAGCCTCATCACTGAACAAAATTTTGCGATGAAAATCAGCATCGAGATCAATCTCATTTTCGGCCCATACACCAAAATCACGACGCATTGCATGGTCTCGCGGCTTTAATTCTTGCACAAGCTGGATCTTGTAAGGTCGCAAGCCAAGATCTTTGCGCAAAATCTTCCATAAAGTTGATGGACAAAGCTCCAATTGCTGTGCACGGTGGCGAATCGATTCATTCGGGTCCTCTTCAACATTTTGCTCTACAGCGGCAATTGTTTCTTCGGTGCGCACTGTTCGACGTCTCTGCGGATGCGTATTATCACATAGAGTAAACGTAGTGCGAAAACGATCCATGGTTAACCGAATTAATTGCTCTGATGGACGATTATGTCGACCATAAAATGGACGGAGCTTGCGGTAAACTTCGCGAACTGAACCATTATTTTCGAAATAAATTTGCACGATTTGCAAGCGTTGTTCTTTTGTCAACCTGTTCATGATGAAATGGCAAACCAAATTGAACATAAATGACATTAGAGTTGCCACATTTGACCATAAAATGCCAGTTTTATCTCTATTCAAAAAACAAACCTCTAAAAAAAACACCCTTTAGTATACTTTTATAGAACTGAGATAGGTGGCACCTAGAATTAGTTAGCAGTCTGCTTACAGAATTTTTTTTTCTCTTGTAATATTTACTGTAATAATTTTAAAGATTCAGTTAACTCATTTCTGCAGCAGCTTGTCACTGTTATAGACCCAAAATACATTCACAGCAAAATCTGAAAGTCATAAGTATTTGCATATACATACAGATGAAGAAGCCGCCATAAGAGACAAGTTCATTTTTTACTCTTTCATGCCTTTTCATAAAGCCTCATTTAGCTACCATTGTTCATGTTGTAAAGCACAACAATTAATTTGAATAATGAAAATTAAATGAAGTAATAAAAACGAAGGCTTTCTTTATTTTAATAATCAGACTTTTTTTATGCAATTTTTTACTTGTTTCCTCCAAACGAATTGCATAAATATTGCAGCATTCATATTTTCATGTAGTCGCCACAACTTAAGCTTAGAATGAACAAAAAATGGACTCAATTAATGCAGATTCGTTTAAGACACGAACACATAAAAGATAAAAGAAACATCAAGAAATTATTAACCATGTAACTAAGTATCATGAACGCTCGGGTATTTTGGGATAATAATTTTGGCAATAAATTTGTTCGCAGTGTTGGGTAAAAACTGAATTTTCGTATGTCACAAACAAGAGACGTTCTTTTACAAACCGAAGACTTTCTGACCGACATTTTTTATTTATTGAACAAGCGTTTTAGGAATATATTTGATATCGAATATATTTAGAGATATCGAGTTGCAAAGGTGGAAGGTTTTACGGTCATATTCGAATTGTTGTGTCTTCGGTTTCATATTAAATTTTTGCCTTTGGCATTTGATGAAAAATTAATAGGGTTTTTTCAACTAATCAATTATTTTAAGTTAGTTTATGGAGCGAACGCCTATCGATACGAAATAACAAAAAATACCACTGAATCAAATTTCTTTTTAAAAACTTTTTCACGAAATTCGGGCTCCGAAATTTTATTTACAGTCTGATTAGCTTGCAGTTAAACAAAATTTTTTAGTTTTGGATAAAACTTGCACCCTCAAGCATATTTTCAACCCAAGACTATATTGAACAAATTTTTTTTGGACTTTGACTTAAAATATTAAAAAACAACATTTTTTTTCAAAATTCGAGTTGGCATTTAAGCTAGCTTTCATTTAAAAACCTTTTTTCATTTCCGACAAAATTTTCGAACACTAGGAATTTTTGAACCAAAAAATATTAAAAAAAATATTTTTTTATGGCGTTTCCTAAAAGAAGATTTTATTTTACAGAATTTAGACTCCAAAGATTTGTCTTAATTTTTGTAAGTTTTAACTTAAACAATAAATTGCCGATTTTTGACTATATTTGTGGGGTCCGTCAATTTATTGGTATTTTGGTTGGCTTTTACTTAAACAAAACAATGGTTAATTTTGAGGAAGGTTTGCACCCTACAGCAATTTTTCAACCAAAACTCGAGGTGCGCGGAAGAATTAATTTATTTGGAATAGTCCTTATTTGGCTACCATTCAAATAGCGTTCGCTCTGCAAACTAAATTTAAACAATTGGTTGGCTTTAAAAAATGTTATTTTTCTTCAAATGCCAAAGGCAAAAAAAACGACGGTTATCGTTGTCTAGTTTTTTCTATCTTTCAAGCTGTGAAGGCAATGAAGATAATGAGAACTAGTAGTTATCTTCATTGCCTTCACTGTGTACTTAGTGTATATATTTGCTATGTGTTTATCTTAACTATTTATTGTATTTATTGGCAGCATTTTTTGAATTCTCTTTATAGACTGTATATTGTGCATTTTATACCTACTTTGTTATACTTTTTGAAAATTGTTCAAATTTTCTTCATTTTGTATAACGTTTTATTATCAACATTATCTACACATAAATGCGTTTATTTCTGACGTCATTTACATTGTTTACATGATCTCAGTAGTTCAAATTGTATTCAGCCTAAAAGCAATCCATATGGACCTAGTTGTGTGCATTGTCTTCATTACCTTCGCATATCATACGGAGATAATTCACCATAGCACCACTATATAATAACCGTCATCAGCAGCAGCCACATGACTAACAATCGACAGCCTTGTCAGCAGCTTAAAAAGGCTCAGAAAATTTACCTTGAGTACAAAATTTCCATTTTTATTGCACAAACACACACGCAAATGCATGCAGTCTTTTGCAACTCTTTCACAGAAATACTAAAGCGCAAACACACACACACACATAACAATGACATTAATTGTAATGAAGCACACACAGCTACAGCTATGTACATTTACATACATATGTGCATACACAACACAAATACACGCTTTACCACTTGGCTACATGACAATCATTGAGTTCGTACACAATCGTAATTTACTCTCGTCTCATGCGCACACATTTGCCATTACCATTGCATACTTTATGGCGTGTGGGGCGGCATAAATGCATATGCGTACGTGTGTAGATGTGTATTCACTTGCTTGTCAGCGTATTACAGCTTTCAATGCTTTTGTGTTTGTTCGCTAGCACAGCGCGTTGACAGCCATGTGCGAACGTGGCACTGCCGCCTTAGCGTTGCTCCAAGGCGCTGAAAGCAAGTGCGCCAAATACTTGGAATTAAGCGATATATCAGCAAATTGTTAATTATCGTTGCCTTCTTTTTGGCGCATTGTTCATTTCGTTTCGTTTTTTTAATTAACATTAAATGTTTTATGTGTTTGTTGTGTGGAGCGTCGTGGAGAGGAATACACGCGAATTGGAGATACTCCAATTTTAAGATAAATTATTTTAATTTAAATAATTAAACCCATAAAACCAATCTCTTCATTAATGTAAATAACAATCAGGATTAAGTGTATGCAATACATTAAGTTGATTGCGGATGCATTTATTCAACAAATAAAAATCTTTAAATGAGCTCTGCAGAAGTGCAGATAACGTCAGTGACAAAAATGTAACTTAAGTTTACGAGAACAATCTTAGTCTTAAATTTTAATCGCAGTTTTTAAAAATCTTTATGTTAATAACATTTTTTGAAGACATCTTTTTCACTGTTAAAATTTAGGACTTCAACTAACTTGTACACTAATGATTCGTAGGAACTATCGTGTGTGTCTGTTTGATATAATTTCTTAGCCATTTCAATCGTGCATAAAGGATGTTTTAATTTTCAGTACATAGCTATGCTTAAAAAAGCATATCATGTAAATGCTCTCCACAGCTTTGGTGGCACACTCGCAATGTTTGGCCGAAATATGTCATAGCCGTTTTGTATAAATGTGACGGAATTTCGTTCATATAGCGCTATATTTTATTTTTCAAGGCCCTCGTGGATTTGTTGCGTTGGACCGACCTTAACGGTGTTAAGTCACAGGATCAGGGTGACAGTTAATAATTATCAAAACGGGATATTGTACGAAGAGGAAATGACTCATAGGGTAAAATAAATTCTTCTCGATCTGTATGGCACGTGACACCCTCATGTCGAAACCGCATGTCGTCCATATGCGTAGGTAAAAAACTGGATTATCATGTAGCGATAGCTAACACAATTAACTGTTATTGCCTGAACAACCAAATTTTTGAAGAGATGATACCTACAGCCAAAAAATTTGCATAAAACAGTTACTCGTTATAGGTGCATTTACTTCTCAAAAATCACTCGTGAATTGTCTGGATCTTTCATTCGACAATTTTGATGACTTGAGTTTCAACTTGATGATTTCGAGTTGAAACTCATCTCTTAAGATGACTTTATTTGAACTTGTTCTTGTTCCATAACCCATTCAAGGAACTCGCTGCGCTGTTTGTGGTCAGTAGGCTTCAGTTCTTAAAGCAATTAAGCTTTGTCAGCATGAAGTTGAAAATTTGTAGAAGGAAAGCATCAAGCAAGCATTTCGAAATGAGCAATTCTTCACAACGCTGACGACTTGACGATCCTGGACTATCACCAAAACTCTCACCAACTGATTCGATGTTTTATGTTGAAGGCAACAAGGGTGTCTTTGATCATAAATTAATCCAACTCCCCTAAGATTTGTTAATAATCTTTTCACAGTTGACAAAGTTAAGTCTTACCCTTAACCTCTGACCATGTTTTGTAGGAAAATTGAGAACTGTAGCTGCCAAATCTTTATTACTTCAACAAAGTTGCTCTACAATGAAAGCATGTTTTTTTTTGTCGTAGCGCTTCATTTTTAATAATATTGAAATATCAGCTGTCATGCTGTCTTTTTCGTTTATTAGTATCACATTATCAGACAAATATAGCGAAATTCAGATCTTTACGATTGTAGAAAGTGTCTCTGATATATTGTGATAGGCGCGATTAATGGTATTTCATTTAATACGTGTAAGCTTACGTTACGCTATTGGTACGTAACATCTTAGCATGTTCGTCACAGAAGTGTGGCGCCAAAATATTTATTAGTAAAAGGTATACGATCCTTCCAAAGCTGAGCAAAAGAACATCAAACTTCGTAAACTTAGTTTGCTCTCATATTTAGAACTTTAAGAGTTTTGGCTTTGAAAGAGTTACTGAGATTCTTAGCGAACAGGTTCATTGCTTGCATTTGGTCAAAATGATTTGAAAAGATTGATTTTAGACATGATAAATCACAACCGGTTTACTTAACCACTTTATTGGCAACATCGTTCCCTAAAAAACTTTCTCGGATTGATAGCACCCTGCGTAGCCTGACTTCTAGCTTTTGAACATATTTCAGAGATTTGTACATAGCAACAACTTTTGATTCTCGATTTTACATAGCGTGATTTGTAAACAGTGAGTACCACCAGAATATTAATATTTATGTACTAATACTAGAGGAACAAATGTAGGATCGTATGCAGTATATTGCACGTACACGTTAATAAATAACTTAAGTCTCCAGTTGAGACATTTGACATTGATGAGGTAGCTTAAATAACCAGCGAACTTGCTCTATATATCTTTTCGAATCAGTTTTCATATTTTGAATTTTGTGCGTATTCTCCACGACAAAATAATCCAAATATACGAAAGGGAAAAATTGTTTAAAATAAAGAGTTATACAGATGTGAAATTTTATTGAATTTATCATTATTAAATGATTTTTAATTTTTAGCTTTTAGGCAGATCAAATTCTGACCACATATACATAAAGCCACCAACAAACTTCATCATATGAGGTCAATTTATATGGGCAAGTTCTAGTTCTACAACTACTTAAGCGTTTTTGTGCGATATGAAATAAGCCTACAATTTATATATATCACAGTGACGCTGTTATCACATAATGATGTTTTAAATGTTATTTGCATAGTTTCTCAAAAAGGCTTAAGTTCTAGCAAACGTCTAAGTATTTGGACTCAGTCAGTGGTCTTAGCACTCTTTTATTGCTTTGAAAAACTCAGGCATCCCCGACTAAATAACTCCAGGATAATTTTTGGGTTTTGTTTTAGCAGATCAAAAAGAATCACTCCCATAAGATATGTAATCTTATTTCAAGAAATTTTAAGGGCTCAGTATTGCCAGGATTGGCATATCTGATAGGCATTAGCTCCCTATTATATAATATATGGCCACTTGTGTTCTGACCTATGAGATCCTAAGGAACAAGTAGATAATTCTACAGCAAATGTTTTTGATATCAAATTCAAAATTTCTATGTGTATTGCTTCAACTCACGCAATGCTAAACTTTAATTTTATGCTAATTAAATTAGCTAGTACAAAGTCTTCTGACTGGCTAAAATTATCAACACCGAGACTATTTCTGATGGTTGATTAGTTGCGCCGGGGGCGAAAAGAAACATAAAGTTTTTCTCCCTTAAAGAAACTAAAAAACAAACAGATCGTCATCACTTTGTACATGACAAAAGCCCTACCAAAATATGAATAAATATATTTCACATCAAATTACGAAACTCTATGTAGCAACACCTGCATTTTACTACCTACAATTTTAATCTGATTTACCAAAGAAAAAAAATATGCTCTCTTTCAGGAGAAGAAAATTTATATATTTTCATACTCGTATAACAAAACACCGTTCTATTATTTGAGAAAAATGTTGTTGGAGATTTCCCCTATAGATAACCTATAACGCAGCTCAACTGAACAATAATGGAAAATTAGAATTGCTAGTGTATCAATTGGAAAATAAACACAGGAAAAACACTTAGTTTAAGATTTTTACCGCTTATCATAGGTCATGTGTATATAGTGTAGATTCACATTAGATTGACAGTATTTTTATTTGATTACCATGAGTAAGCTATCTATATAGCTGGTCTGCAAGCGGATCAAGAGCTAATTGTTTGGATGGTAATAAAATAAAATCTACCTTGACCCAATCATAAAATCATTTCAAGGTAACAATCAAATGAAATAGTTTCAGAAGCAACATGTGCTTAGTGATTCGAAATTTTATAAGTACAAATACATTGTTTAAAAATTCGTGCGAAAAAATATAAAGATGTTCCAAAAGCAACAGCCTCATCAAATAAAAAAATGGTCTGCTCAGCGTTGAGTAGAAAATGAGGTAATGATTTGTTTCCCTAGAAGACCAAACAGCGGCTAACCTTAATTGATATTATGTAACTCAACTAAAACGTTTTACTCAAGTGCACCCAGACTGTTGGATTATCATTGGATAAATAAAAATTTTCACAAACAACTTAATTGACTTAAGTTAGTTCTGTGAAGTGAAAAAAAATGTAATCTTTCACACCAATAACTTCATTTAGTTATCATCAAAAATACAATAATTCTAATTTAATTCGATTTTATCACACGAAATATTACTGCCTCCTACAACGTAATGCTGCCACATAATTTTGCTTGAAATTTCATGGTCGTGTTTGCAATTCCTGCTTACTTCACACTTGTTGTGAGCAGCAGCAGCAGCAACAGCAGTGGCGGCAACCAACAAATCGACTGTTGTAATCGATTATATGAGCAACACGTTCACATGTAACACAACGCTGCATTTTAGCTATGCGTCGCTGGTTTTAATGCAGCTGCCAAGTACAACCAGACACATGCACGCGTGCACGCACACATACCAAGTACAAATGAATAGAGAAATATGCAGCAGCACATTATTCGATTTGCGCATAATTTATTACAGCCGCAAGCATAGGTGAGCGCTAACACACTGACATTATAGGGTGTACCTAAGTACCTGTGTAAAAGGAATTAATTTAATTTACATGATGTCAGGAGTAAAATTTAAGAATAAGACACTATTCAAATTAAATAAAAATAATATATAGCATAAAGTTATAGATACTGGTTAAAAAAGGTATCAGTTGAGACGTTGTGCTCATTTAAGAAAAAGCATTGAATGATTTGAAAAAAAAACATGAACCGGCTTGCTAATGACTGTAATTGCAATGAAATGAATAATAATAATATTAAAATATAATAATGAAATACTATATAATAAGAGAATTAAATTTATTTAAAATAAAAGATTATAGATAAATAATAAAATAGAAAATGAAAGACCAACGGAAATTGTTAAAAATTTAAAATATAAGATAAAAAGTATGAATAAAACAAAAACTAAATAGAAAAGTTAAAAAATAAATGACGAAATAAAATACACAAAAGAAAAAATTTAAGTTATAGGTGATTTCTTAAGCGTTTGGATCTTGAAAATTGAAAGAAGAACAGAAAATTTGCAATAGGGAATAAAATATTTACTTGGAGCGATACATTAATTCCTTTCGTTTAATTTTGTAGGATTATTTTATGTAAATGTTGGACCCGGCTACGCCTGAAGTGGTTCATTCATAAGCTCCAATTTTGGCATACTTTTTTTAGCATTTCGGCCGGTATCTCATCAATGGCATCTGTAATGTAGTCTTCCAAGGCAGCAATTGTCTCTGGCTTGTCCTTGTACACAAGAGACTTCACGTAGCTCCACAAAAATAGTCTTGTGCGGTCAAATCGCATGATCTCGGTTGCCAATGGACTGCTCGAAAATGTGAGATTAGTGGCTCACCAAACTCGCCTCTCAATAGGTTCATGGTATAGCGTGCCGTGTGGCAAATGGCACCGCCTCATTGAAATCACGTGGCAACCAAATCCAATTCTTCCATTTTGGGCAAAATAAAGTCGGTAATCATCGCTCGGTACCTTGCTCCATTGACTGTTAAATTGTGATTTTCATTATTTTTGAAAGAGTACGGTCCAATAATGCCGCCGGCCCACAGTGAATTTTTCAGGGTGTATTGGCAGCTCACAAACTACCTCTGAGTGCTCTCCAGACAAAATTCGGCAAATCTGTTAGTTGACGTACCCATTGAGCCAAAAGTGAGCTTCGTCGCTGAAGAAATTTTTCAATAAAAACACATTTCTCAAAGAAGTTTTATGATAACTTTCTATAATTTGCATCCGTTGTTCGTTTTTTCAGTCTATTTGTGGTAAAATGGCAAACCTTATTGATCAGTTTTGGTGTTGACATGTATTACGCATCACTCGTCAGGTGTCAAAAATCTTACAATGAAATATCAAATAGCAAAAAAATCACCCGTTATATAAGAAAAGAAAGATAAAAAATATAAAATAAGAAGTAATAAATAACAGGTAAGTGCTATGTATAAGCTAAATGGTTAAGGAAAATGTAATGAAGGATTCCCCATAACATGAAGATGCCTCGAAAACTGTGTGAACTACGTAAACTTGGAGCCTCGAAAATACTTCGTATGGAACAAAGTTTACGCAAGCCTCGAAAGCTTCGAGGAAAATTTGATGAGAAAGCAACCTGGAAAAGTCGGAACGTGAATCAGTGTTGCTGTTTGTCGAAATAAGAAGTCGCCAATTTCAAATTTCCTTAGAAATTTTTACACAAATTTAACATAACGATTTGTGTTTGTTTTCCTATTTTTGACATTTTTTTCATGGCTGTGCCAACACTGATTAACTTTCAAATTACCATTCCTTATTCATTTGCATTGATTTTTGAGCATGTCATAAATGCTTTTCAAGTTTTCGCGAAACACCCTTAATATAAAAAAGATAAGCGATAAAAGATAAAAATATAAGACAAAGGAAAAAATGGTAAACGTTAGAGATTAAATAAAAAGAAAAACGATGGTAGATAAAAGAGAAAAAAGACAATACGAAAAAAGCAAAAAATCATGAACATAAAAGATTATTTATATAAGATAAAGTTTGGAGCGTTACGAATATAGAATGTAGTTTTTAATTTTTAAAATAGGGATAAATAATAAACGATATATGGAAGAAGATAAAAGATTAGTTGAAAAAGTAAGATGCTGAAAATAGCAAATAAAAAATAAAAAATAGAAATTAAAAAAAATCAATAATGTATGCAAGTATAAGTGATCAAAGATAAAATAAAATAGATCAAAGAAAAAATGTAAGAAATATTGTTAAAAAAAAATTAAAGATAAAAATGATAAAAGGAAATTCGAAAACTAAAATATAAGGGAAAATATAAAACATAGGAGATAAAAATTTTATATAAGAAAAATATAACATAAAGCAAAAGAATAGAAACAAAAAGATTGAATCAACATAAAAACAATAATGTTATTGGATTGTTTTATACTCCTTTAAAATATATAAAAAAAATTAATAAATGTTTCACAATAAACAGACTTTTTCATTCTTTCTTCATGGTCTTTATTGGTGGGCTGATTTCGTTGCAGCCGCGATAGCACTTCAAACCTCTCTTGTGCCCATTCATACATTTCATTAAAATTTTTATATAGACATTTTTATAAAACAAATTAATGTTTTACCATTCAAACAATAATTTCTGGAAAAATGCTTTTTAAATTATTAGTAGGAAGCTTTGAGTGAGTCTAAATGTTGCACCCGCGAGAATGGAATCGCCCAACAGTTAATACAAAAAAACGTAAAAATAAGATATAAAAGACAAAGATATAAGATATGATATGTTGTTTCGTATCTGTTGTGAATAAAAAAGTAAATTGAAAACTTTGTGCAATAGAAGATAAAAATATGGGGAACCCAAAATAGATATGCACCCACACCAATATACTGAAAGACAAGCGTGCAAACACTGATAATTCGGAATCATATTGAATGCGAAACGTGTGCTCATATTATTAACAAATACATATAAATAGCGCTACACACGAACACACACACACTAAAACTATGTGCACACATAACGTAGCAGTAAATTTATCATTTTACATTTGCTTGCTTATTTGAGTAAGTTAAATTTAACTTAATTCCGTTGTAAACTTTGTGGCAAGTTGGCAACACTTGTGGCAACCCAGTATGAAACAGAGTACAGTGAAGATCTGTACTCATCCAAGTAGTGTCAATTAACATGAAATTATTGCACGCGTGAGTTCTTATGTATATCAGGCCTTCTTAAGACTTGATTCAAATGTGAATGCACCCTCCAACAGCAAGACTTTCAGCACGGTTAATATTTGGTTCATTCAGTATATGACATGCTAGCAAGATCTTTAACTTTAATTCACAAAATCTGTTCGCAATGTATGCGTTGTGAAGAATCATCGCCAGTACTTGCGACAAGTTTTAAGTGCATTCGGTCTGTTTTTGCTGAAATATGCGCAAAAAATTGGAGTAAAGTTTGGTGACTTTTCTTTTTTAGTAAAAAATTTAAATTTTGCTTGAATTTTAGTAATTTTAAGTAGCTTTATGATGTTCATGAATCAGATTTACAATCGACATCTAAAAAGTACATATCAAGTCTCAATTCAGTACATTCCCACAAACCCCTAAAGCCATCACTGATGTAAGATATAGAAAAGTGTCGATATTTACTTACTTATATAATTTTTATTAAATAATCAGTAAAATAGAAACTATCTGGTTTCTATCGAAACTTATCAAATCAGTCCCTATTTTCACCTTTCTATATAACAAACGAACGCGACAAACCTACTTTTTCCCTTACTTGTGAGCGATTACGAAATACCAATTTTTCTACCTTCAATGGAAGACATACGTCAATTTCTTTCTCGTAAGGCTTAACTTTCTGCTGTTCATAATGGGTACCACTTCTTTCGAGGGCCTGCTCAACCAAGTGGATTGCATCCGCAAACTTCCAATGAGGTTCTCTCATAGCACTTCTTACCCTACTGGGTACATACGCACACGTACACATGCACTTGCACACAAATATACTTCAAAGTCAACCACCGCCACTGTTGTTTTGAATTTCCCTTCGTTTTTTTAAATGCAGTAAACATTTTGTATAAATTTTCTTCTCGGGATATGATGGTTTATTTTATTATGTTTAAGTTGCTTTTTGCTGCAGTCAACCCTCTGATTTTTGAGATGAATTTATGGTGTTGATCTTTCGGACAACTTTCTAGACCGCTTTTAAGCGATTGAATCTGAATATGTCTCCTATTTTGATCTTATGATCTTATTTTCGAGATTTATTATAAACATTAAAGATTTTGACATCCAATTCTATTTAAAAAAATGTTCTAAGTGAAGCACCTTATATAAAAGCGACCCATATTTTCATTTAATCAACACAAATTTTCTTGAACATTTCTGACTATTTAATATCTATAGTTTTTAAGCAGAATTTAACAAGTTCTACGAGTCAAATTTCTTAACCGGTCTAAGTCTAACATAAAATTCTCTATGGTAATAATTTTTCCATTTGATAAAGTTTCATAAGATTGCAACTTTTTTGGCGAAAAAAAAACAAGTTCCAAAAAAATTCGAACAAAATTCACTTTTATGCAAAGTCTAAATTTAGGCGCATCAACAAGGATTTTGCTAATTTTCCACTCTGTTGAAATTTTTGTTGCATTTGTGCAGGAGTTTGTTTTTCGTTGTTGTTGTGCTCTGGCAAAAACAGCCATAAGCTAACAAATGTCAGCATTGCATTGCAAACAAAACTTGCATCTGCAGCAGCAGCAGCATCAGCAACTCAAGGACAATTTAATTCAACGTTGACTTTTGCATCAGGCATCGCTGTCTGGATGACAACTTAACTGACAGTCGAGTTGGTAGATACAAAAAATTCCGAATGCTGGTCATAGGCCTCGACACATTTGGAAAATGTTGCTGATGATTTTTTTTGTTTCGGAAATTTTTTTGTTACTTTGTGTTAAACTTTAATTCGCTGATTTTTCCAGTTAGCAACACACAGTATGCTTGCATAAGTTTATAGTTTATATGGTAAATTTGTGCCAAACTAGAGCACTTTACTTTCTCAGCCATGCAACAGAACATAAGAAATAACAAATATTTAAATTTTAACAGCTCTCTGAACGCTGTATGGTCCAAGAAACGAATTTTGACAACAGGTACTGCACTGAGAACAGCAGAACGAGGAAATAATAGACTGAATTACAGTAAAGGCAGACTTGGTATGGTTCTGGAGTGAATGCTGCTCAACTGCTCACCCTGTTATTAGCAGATTTGATAAAATTTTTTTTTAAATTTGCAATGACGTGTCCTGGAGAAAGTATGAAATGAAGAGTCTGTATACTCAGTAGAGACTTAAATATAATGTTACGAGTATCGAGTATTTTTCTTAATGCATTTAAAAAATACATCTTTGCAGCTTTTCAATTTGTCTTGTAAGAGAAGTTCAACGCACATTTGCATGAAATAACTGAATTAATTCTAATACCTCTCTGTATAACCAAATGTTGCTGTATTGTGTTTGGTGACATTTACTTGCTTGGGTAACCTCTGGGATGTAAAGTATGAAATTTTTCTTTGGTACCAATGAAATTTACATACAATTATTGCTTGATTCACTAAACAGTTCAAATTTTTTTGCTTAGACAAATTTTTATAATTGATATTTCGGCTTGATAGGTCAGTTTCTATTTTATTTATTATATTTCAAAATTTTTTACCCAACATTTCGAAAAAGTTCGATCTTCATGTTCAAGGATTACTAAAAATTTTAATATGCAACAACTATACTAGAAATATTAAAAAGAGACATACAAATTAAAAACTTTCACTGAAAAGACTAAAAAATTTCGTGACAATGGCACTGACTCTCATTTAAGTTTATTGTGGTCAAATGTTTAACTGTTGTATTTTCAACAAGAAGCCTAAGTACGAGTATGTGAGCTTAATTTTTGGAATCACTCTTAAAGCTTATTCTCAGATCAGAGGGACTATTAACAATGTGAACCATCTCTTCTTGTTGTAAGATCTTCACATCGTGAATGTTAGGAAAATGTCCGAATTCTGCAAAGAGTTCTAAAAGTGCTGTCTTAGGAACTTGTACTCTTTTTTTTTTTTTGGTCAGATCGGTGTTCTAAGAGTGAGCATACGTAAGACCCGTCACCATTGCAAGAAATTTTGTTAATAATTTTCAATTTGTTTATTTTACTTTTAGGGTTGCTGCAAAATTATCCAACTATGCTGTCTGCTCTGTTTACAATTTTTATTTTGTCAATTAAATTAGAGCTAGCAAGTCTCTCGGTGAAACCGGGTATATGTGCCATAGATTTGTATATTATTACACTTGGTTCTGGTTCTGGTGTCTATATTTGTCATTGGATCTGTTTAGTAACTAAGTATTTTATAGTTTTTTCTTGGAAACTATATAACTTTCACAGCTTTTAAAATTAATTTTGTGTCGCTTAACTGCCTCTTCTGATTAAATTTTCTGCAGTGTTCCTAACGGTAATTTTTGGATACTTTGAATATAAATTATTGATTTGTCTTGGTGCAGAGAATTTTGGTACCAATTAAGTTCTAATTGATTTCCTCTTACCTCTATAGTAAAACATATATTTCGGTCAATTAAAAAAAAAATTTATTAAAAGGCCCTCTCAAAGAGGTCCTACAGAAGTACCTACTGTGATTTCTAAAAACTTTATGTAACAATTTTTTATTGACTGTTACAATAACTTTTTTATTAAAAATTTTAGGTTGCTTATTAAAAATTACAAAAGAAAAATTAACTTTGAAAATTAAGAATTCATTGTATTTCAAGTAAAATAAAAAATTGTACATTCAAACCCAATTGCTTACCCAAAACCCACTTTTTTCCAAGCATTTAAGTGTTTTTTTTTTTGCCACCATTATACTCAAATAGAAACGGAAACACGAAAATTAATTTCTCATTTTCATCGCCAAATAGTTTTTCTTTTGCTCTGCCTACCACACATTTCACTATTCCGCTCGCTTACACCCTTTACTATCACGTCAGAACGCGATTGCAATCAATTACATTCAACCACCAAAAAGAGTCCAAAAAATGTAGTAAAATTGTAGGCTGACTGCTTTGTCTGCGTCTAATAACTTTCAGCCTAATTAATTAAATTCTACCAAAAAAGAAAGAAAACTTTACATCTATTCCGTTTGTGATTTTTTTGCTTTTTTCGAACGGAAAAGAATTTTTATTTGCCTAGTACGTATACTTAAGAAACTGAACCTATTTTGGGCAACCAAATTTTCGTTGTTGGTGTTTTTTTATAGCATTATTTTTTTTTTTGGTTTATTTGCGTTTATGTGCCACATTTCCGTTTCATTTTCTCACTACTTAAATTATAACCAATACCAATAAAGCCATACTATATTTGATTCAGCCATACCATTACAATGATGTTGTGACTTAGTCGCATTTGTATATTTGGGCAATTCTATGTGTAACTTAATATGGTGCCTATATTCAATGGAAGTATTTATAAGTTTATTTTAAAATCGATGAGTTAGTGCATTTAAAAGATCTTAAAAGTTTCATCACACACGGTGGATCTAAACATATTTAAATAGAAGTTAGAGTTACAATAAAACTTAAACTGGGGATTATTTGGGTTGGGTTGAGTCAATCTAAGCCAAAACAAAATAAGTTTCCAGAGTTTTCTTTTTTAAATTCCATATTTGCTATTTTTTCATATTTAAAATGTATATCATACGTATGGAATTTAAAAAACACCTGACTTTGCACAAATTTTGACATATCAACAAAGTACCTAGCCCCCTAAGTGGCAAAGGTTTTGAGAAAGAGACATATTTTGGCCTGAAAATAGCCGTTTTTAGTTTATTTAAAAAAACCTAAAAGCCCACAAATCCAAATTGAAAGTTATGGATATCACGGATAAGAGCGTTTTGGACCAACTTCCAAAATAAAGCGAAAAAAAATTTTTCACCAAACGATGAGGAAAGTTTGAAAATGGATTTTTAACATATTTTCGATCGGTTTCGAACCCAAAGAGAGACCGTTTTGGACCCATTTCTGATCAGAAAATGTCGAAAATTAACTTTTAATATAATTTGGTAGTGCTCCAGTCTGTTTTGGACCTATTTCCCAAAAAAGATTTATTTCCACCAATCGATGCGGGAGTTCAAATTTTCTATGAAACAGAAAAAACAGTTTTTTGCATTATCTCGCTTAACTGATCACAAATTCAATATGTATGTGTCGATAATCACTTAATCACACTGTTTTCAAAATATTCAAGGTCTAAGATTAAAAAAAAAATTTCACTCTATTTCACATCAAATGTAACATGAAAACATCTGGTCAAACGGAAAAATTTATTAAACAATTTTTTTCATACAAAATCACATACTCTACAAATTTTTCCTAACATAAAGTAAAGTTAGTTAAACCAATAGGCCTAAAGTGGGTCCGGTGGCTAGCGCTAATAAAATCAAAAATGTCGACCTCACAATAGTTACAATAAAACCAATAACGACCACTACCTAAACACGAATAAAATTACCCAGCAGGCAATTGAGCAAGGAACGTTTGGAGAAGGCCTACTACCTACTGCTTTGACAACGTCAATATAAATATTTGCCAGCATTCCTGCATTTGTATACGCTTAGATAAGGCGTTCTCAAAACTAGATTTTTATGCAACTAAAAACCTAAAATATTAAAAATATCAACGCAAGTGATGCGGCGGACACATCAAACACAATTGTGCAATCACGTAATAAAACTTTCGTTTTTCCCTTAGCGTTCTTTCAACCGCTTCTGAAAGGCTTCTTACAGCAAGCGGTCAACGGTCAGCGGTTAAAGATGTTCTACTTGGGAAGGCCTGTTTTAGCGGATCATCTTATGTAAAAAATGAAGTATGTTTGCGAGGAGTTGGGGAGGCCAGTTTCTGTCAAGGGAATGCCTTTTAGTAGCATTGCTTGCTCCTGCCCTTGCCTACTGGGCATTCAATAACTGGCTAGCTGTCGGTCGAAAAACCGACGTGTTACACCACGCGAAGTTGCCTAGCCATAATTACTCACGTCGCTTGCTTTTTCGGTGGCAGTGCCGTCGCTTCCGAAATTGTCCTGCAGCGCGACAAAAAAAGTCTTGCCCACTACAGCTATAAGCTGTCAGCGTTTGGTGTTCGATTCTAAAAAGTCTTAAGTTCTTTTATTACAAGTTGGTTGCTGATTACTTAAACGTCTGCGGTAGATGTTGTTAGCCAAATTTCTTCTCTCCAATTTTGAAAACAGTGGCAGTTGAGTGACATATTTGAAAATAAACACCAAATGGTAACACTAAAAGATTCATGAGTCAAAATCGGCCCTAGAGTTAAGGGCTTTGTCTTGGCAACAGTGTCCCTCTAAATCAATTTTTAAGACTTTAAGGAGCTTTAACTCAACTGCTTTCTTTTAATTCAGAAATTGAATTGAAGATGTACTGCTCTGGCGTTACAGAATCTGCCAATTTTCTACATAATAAATTTTGCACATACGGGCACACATGGAAAATAACTCCTCAGTGGGAAATACTCTCAGGACCTTGAGTTGACTGTTTAGTCTAGCATATCAAAATTTTAATCATTTCAAAAATTGGCGGTCAATTTCACTATTTTCCACCACATCCTTTAAATCGCCATGTGTCACTTTCGTTAATTTTCTACTGTCTCACGAAATAAAGTGTGCTAAAGTTTGACAGATAGGTCTACAATTATTAGAGGTATAAAAGTCACAAGGTCAACGAAAATCACTAACATCATATATAGGCAAAACTTTGGAAAGTTTGAAAGATACGAAGGATCAAAACTTAAATACACGGCTTACTATTATGGGTATTTAACTATTATATTTCAAATAAATATGTGAACATAAAGTTTTGATATTTTTAATTTTCTGAGGCTATAAAGTTTTAAAAAATTCTTAGGAAAATTTATAAAATTTAACAGCGTTCTCAAAGGCAATGAGTTCTGAATGTCTATCGTTATGTTTACATAACCAAAATTAAAGATCTAAGATCTGAAACGCTTTTTATGGAAATTGCCAATGAATCGTGTTACGCTCTTCTTAGATTTTTATCGAAAAACACTTTCATTAGAAATTACTACTATTTTTCTTGCCTCCGTTTTTTTACTGGCATCTTTGTTTTTCACTCAATTTTACTATTCACTATCGCAATGTTGGCATCTTTTGATGCTGATGCCATTGCCGCTGCTGCTTTTTGGCAACACTATCTGATGCTCTATCATTGCATTAACTTCTTCAGCTTCGTTTAGTTATTTAGGTTGGGAAAACAGCTTAAGGCAATTTTCTCTAGAGAGCACATATAAATTGGATGAAGGCGCGCTGTCATCAATTGGTGAAAGTTTATTTTCTTTTTCCTGTTTTTCTACTATTTTTTCGTGCTATAGTTTTGTCATATTATATGTATTTATAAGGAGCAACACTGATAGTGGGGACAGTAGTATAGTGGCAGCCCAATGTCATAGAAAGGACATTTTGGGCATACAATTTTGTTGGGTTACAGTTTTAAAACAAAATGTAGTGCTGCGATAAATCGAAGAGACTTGATTTTATTGTTATTTTTAGCATGGAATTTTAGTATTATTTTTTGGATTTTAGTACTCGATTTAAACACGATACTATCAAAATAGTTGCATAAAATCTTAATTTAAAATTTAGTACTAAATTTTTATGTTAGAAAAGTTGAATTATTTTGTGGTTTATGTGTTTCAATTTGACTCTAAAGTTTTATGCCACAAGTCCTATGAATTTTCACAGAGTTCTTACAGCACTTAATTTATCTTTCCTTAAATTTGTTTGTAAATTTCAAAACTCCCCCGCAATGCAAAAAAGCACTTCACAAATTTCCATCAATGAATATGTTGAAATTTATGCTGCAGAAGGCAAGTGCAGGAAGTGCGCTTAATTTCCACTACAATATACTATCATTTGGCACTTTCAGCATGAATGGGCATAAAAACGGCTATAACAGATTTTTTATGATTTCATATTCTTCCTCGATTTTTTTTTTGAAATATTTTTTTCGCTCTTTTATGCGATTGAAATATAATTTATTTTGGCAAACATGACAGTAATTTGAAAATTAAAAGCACACAACTGTTGTCACAATGGCAATACTGGCCATAGTAACACGACTCGGTATTATTATGAACCACTCCAGCACTTCATCTATGAATAGTGGCGGTATAAAAGCCGCCTATTGACATACCCTCGCCAGCTGAGCATTCAAAATTATTTGCCAATGAAGTGGATAATGATGACGAAAAGCAGCAGCATTGCCAGCACAAACCGTTCGCTTTTACTACTCTTTGTGCAAAATAACTGTAAGTTTGTCTATTGCTGTGCTGCATGCGTTGGTACGAGCAGTACTGTTTGTCTGTCCACTTGTTCGTTTGTTCAATTTTTCCGCTGCCAATAATGATATGTTGAATCACCGGAAAACCATTAACGGAAGTCACAACTATTGATTATGTCGACTCTTTAAGTGTTGGAGTGCTTGAATATCGTTGGGGGCTTGTGTGGATGGCACACACACTTGCTGCTGAAAGTGTGAAAGAGTAAGATGAATGGATTGCATGCATGCACAAGCATAAAGGCAACATAAATATTGAGCTGAAAAGGATTTTGTGCAAAATTTTCGTCCATTGCTGGAATGGAACCAGAATTTCAATGGTCCTTCTTCTACATTAAAATCAATTTTTGTCTTTGTGGCCTGCCAAATAGTGCTGGATAACGAGAAACGAAAATTTAAAATTAGAAATTGTTTCTTTAATAACACGTTGATTAAAATAGCATTCACAAAGGATATTAGTTGGTGAGACACACGAAACAAAGATGAGCGGTTACGTTTGACTCAGTTAAAATTAAGATGGGAAGATTTTTACAACTCTTAGGGTAAAAGGGTATCGAAAAAAGCCAATAATAAATCTTTACAAGTTTATTTAAGGTGACCTCCATAAAAATAAAGCACGATTAAAAAAAATTACTGCCACTTACTTAAAATATTGCAAAATTTTGATTGGCTCTATCGGCCAGAAAAAAAGTGGATTTGTGAAATTGATGATATTGTGCCATGTGAGCTTAGAATATAGTCATGCTGTGCCGTAATGTCAAAAAGTGTCGAATGCCGTCAAAAACTTGTATAAATCTAAATATATCGTAATATGTAGTACTATAAAGCTATCGAAAAATGTTGAAAAATGTTAAAACAAATATTATAAAAGGGTCTGCTGCAGTACACATAATTGTTAGTGAACAACTTTACCGAACATAAAAAATTGTTAAATGAGAAAGAGAAAATATCACAAATCATCTCAGTCCAAACAAAAGTGAGCAATTTAAAGCAAAAATTGTTCAAATGTTAAGGCTGTAAAACTTAAATAAAAATTCATATAAGAATTTTTTGGAAAAAAACTGTACAAAGAAGAAGACTTAATATTTTTGAACAACGATTTTGAAGCTTGTGGAATTGTCTTAAGACTGTTACACACTTTCTTCAAATGGACCCAAATTTTCGTTAAAAATAGGTTTACATTTATAAGAACGCAACAACGAATCAATGATTTGAGGTCTATGTTCTAGTTAATTAAATAAAACACAAATATTTTTGGGTGAAGCTATCCACAATGTAATGGATCTTCTTTTTATTAATATTACTGTTATATGGACTCATGTGACTTTTTCCAGTCAAACTAACTTTTCTGCGTACTGTTTTACATACTTATAGCAGGCCTGGCAGACGTTGTTTTGCCCTTACTGGTAGCTGGGGCGATGAGTTTAATTTGTTATAGTATTTGTCTTATATACATACCAAGTCTCATTCATCTGCATCATATAGAATACAAAATGATGTTATATTAGCACATGGGAGGCGTGGATCATCCCATTTTTTTCTTTGCAACTTACTTTTACATGCACCTTTTATATATGCACCACGTCCCATTCATCTCCGTACAGTTGTGGATAGGATCTAATGAATTTGATTTTGGAGGGCGTTTCATCGCCCATTTTTCTAAATCAAACTTTGCAAAAACCTTTCAAAGACCACAAGAAGCATTTAAAAAGCAATTATGAAATCATCATGAAAATTCCATTAACCTTCACACGGTCACTATTTACATATGTTAATATCGCAATATATAATTTGTTGTATTTTGCTTATTCGTGATGCGATTCTCAAGAAGCTTCGACTCAGTGACTAATTTTTCAACCTCTTTTCGATAAACTTAAAAACTGTTGTAAATATTGATTTTTTCCGTTACTTTTTGAAAAACTGTCGTTTTTATCCCTTAAATGGTTACTATTTACATATGTTAATATTTTTTTTTATATCAGACATTTTGTTTGTTTATTTGCATATTTTATGTTATTATAATGTTAGCTAATAATAAGAAGGCATTATTCAATAATAGCTTATTGGAAAACCGATAGCTTAAAAAATTTTATTATTTTATTATCATATTTAGTTATTTTAAGTTTTTGAAGCAGTCTTCACATTTTGTTTGAACTTTGCTATGTTCAACACAAACAGGCTTCTTGGACTGGATACAAATTTTCTTAGCTGCGCGTTTTCGTTTGTGTTCCTCGTGGTAGGATATATAGCAAGATATTTTTACTTTAGAATGACCACGATCATCTCCATCCGGGACAAAATTTTCAGTAGTGTCAGTTTTCAACGAGTGAATAGTTGCTCCAACCGTATAAAACGAGTTTCACGAAATATATTTTGCTGCCTCATTCGTTGCAAATTTGGCGGAGTTTCGCTCCATATTGATCCATCCTTAACCATAAAATAATGTTCTCCTTCCTCCTCAGAATAAGGCGCTCCTGCTACTTCAGCTTCCTCGGTTTCATCTCCTTCAGGCTGATACACCATCATATCCTTATTAATCATGTGTCCTTCTGTTGCGTCTGTTACCTCTGTTTCTGTATTGTCCTCATCCGAGTCCATATTGGCAATTAAATGCTCATAGTAAAGGGTGTTTTTTTTAGAGGTTTGTTTTTCGAATAGAGATAAAACTGGCATTTTATGGTCAACTCTAATGTCATTTATGTTCAGTTTGGTTTGCCATTTCATCATGAACAGGTTGACAAAAGAACAACGCTTGCAAATCGTGCAAATTTATTTCGAAAATAATGGTTCAGTTCGCGAAGTTTACCGCAAGCTCCGTCCATTTTATGGTCGACATAATCGTCCATCAGAGCAATTAATTCGGTTAACCATGGATCGTTTTCGCACTACGTTTACTCTATGTGATAATACGCATCCGCAGAGACGTCGAACAGTGCGCACCGAAGAAACAATTGCCGCTGTAGAGCAAAATGTTGAAGAGGACCCGAATGAATCGATTCGCCACCGTGCACAGCAATTGGAGCTTTGTCCATCAACTTTATGGAAGATTTTGCGCAAAGATCTTGGCTTGCGACCTTACAAGATCCAGCTTGTGCAAGAATTAAAGCCGCGAGACCATGCAATGCGTCGTGATTTAGGTGTATGGGCCGAAAATGAGATTGATCTCGATGCTGATTTTCATCGCAAAATTTTGTTCAGTGATGAGGCTAATTTTTGGTTGAATGGCTACGTCAACAAGCAAAATTGCCGCATTTGGAGTGAAGAGAATCCACATGAGACCCTTGAGACGCCATTACATCCACAAAAACTGACTGTTTGGTGTGCTCTATGGGCTGGTGGAGTCATTGGGCCATACTTCTTCCGAAATAATGCTGGAGAGTCAGTTACCGTTAATGGAGACCGGTATAGAGCCATGATAACCGACTATTTTGTTCCCGAATTGGATGGCATGAATGTGGATGAGTTGTGGTTCCAACAAGACGGCGCTACATGCCACACAGCGCACGTCACAATCGATTTATTGAAGGAAACATTCGATGAGCGCATAATTTCGCGGAATGGACCTGTCAATTGGCCACCAAGATCGTGTGATTTGACACCATTGGATTATTTTCTTTGGGGATATGTGAAGTCGCTTGTCTACGCCAACAAACCAGAAACGTTAGGGGACTTGGAAGCCAACATTCGTGGCGTTATTGCCGACATACGGCCCCATATGCTCGAAAAAGTGGTTCAAAATTGGACCTGTAGAATTGGCTTTATTCGAGCCAGCCGCGGCGGCGACATGCCCGAAATCATATTTAAACATTAATGGCATAAGATTATCCTTCCAATAAAGCCAAATTGATGGACATTAAAACGATTTTCTTTTGTTTTATTTCAATTCGAAGCTCTATACCTCTAAAAAAACACCCTTTATTTTGCCTGAATTTTAAACGATAACCTGAACATTGAAAAAAATAGCTAAGTTTTTCAATGTTTAAAAATAATTCATCTTGAACTTACTGAGCCACAGAAGAAGCACTCAGAATTTTAAATTTTTTATTTTTACCTGCCACTTATGAGATATATATTTATATTTTTTTAATTAAAATGATCACTTCTACTAAGGAAAATCTAAGCAAACTAACAAAGAAACGCAGCAACTGAATTCCAGGTTACCCCCAAAAATATTGTAACAATAGCAACTCTTACAAGGCTTGCTATAACGCAATGTTCAAATTCAAAAATCATTGTAAATGTGTAAAGTCGCATACATTTTGTATGAAAACAAAAATATTAACATACGTAAATAGTGACCGTTACCATAGTACAGCCTAAGCTGTGCTTCTTAAAATAAAAGCCATGTGGTGGCTTCCATGAGAATCGGTGAAGCGTTCTTCGTGAAAATAATATTTAAAAATATTTTCGCTTGAGGGCCACCCTAAATATGCAACCTTAATAAAAGATTTTTAACATAAGCTATACCTGTTAATATAAAAGACAGTTGGTGTAAATTTCAAGTTAATTGATTAAGTGGTCTTTGTGAAAATGCTATTTATTGTATGAGTGTCACCCTAAATATGCACCCTAAATGAAAGTATTATAGCTTATGACAACCACCTAATCTATTTTTGCATACCGTAAAAATTTCTTCAAAATCGGCCAGATAATTTATTCTTTTTCTAGACATCCTATCTTTCTACAGCTTCCGGCCGCCATAGTGGAACCGCCATATTGAAATCCGAAAACACACGTTATCATATGAAAGCTCTTGAGCAAACGAACATTTTGAGTTCTTACAAACGTTTTTACGCAGCTGTCATTTTTGGACAGACCTCTGTCCCGGCTGACCTGTGCAGTACCATACATATGTTCTAATGTCAAATGTCTCAAGTGTTCCAATTTTAGTAATGTGGAAACAGTCACTTCTTGTCTAAAAATATGCTTTAAGGTCACAGAAACTACTAAAAATTAAAAACGACTAGCTAAGAGCTCGGAAGCAATTTCTCAATCATTTATGAGTAAAATATTTCCAATGACTTCTCAACACTTTCCAACACTTTTCGTCCATTGTCAGCACCATTTCGTGTTCACATCTAAACAAAACCACCAACCACAAAAATTATTTCAGAAAATCAGCATAAATTTCAGGAAAATATTTTCAAAGAGCCTCCCAAATCATTTGCATTTGGTCAGCAAAATGTTGCCACTTCGCTTTCATTAAATTGAATTGGTCCAACAACAATAGCAGCAACAAGGCAGTATGGTCAAAAGTGCAATGAGCGTACTGGCAATATACAGTGAAAGAAACGAAACAGAACGGACGTTTTTATTGTAATCGCATACGACAGGCGAAATAATTTCGAGTATTGGTACAAAAAAAAATGTCGGACAGATAAAATGGTTACTTGCATATTCGTAACAGATGAAAAAAAAAAGGAAGAGAGATGGGTAAAAGGATAAGAAGTGTGGGTAAGCAGTCCAAAAACTATGCCAAAACGAAAGAGAAAATTGCAGCGGCAAAACAAAAATAAAAAGAAAACAGAAAAATCCCAAAAAAAAAAACAAAAACTGACTACAGCTTAGCATGGTATATGAAGTAGAACAAAAGCAAGTAATACATTTGCGCCCTCACCAATCTAGTTGGCTCAGATAAATTGCCAAAGATAACAGCTAAAATTGCAAGCAACGCTAAGCAGTGGCATCTGTAACAGTGATATAGGGTATTTAAAGCAGTGGCTTAGTTTGATGAAAGAATTTAGAAATTTTCAAGAATTTTAAGCTGCGACGATTGTGTAACAAACGAGAGAGAATATATGCATACAAAATATTGAAACCGACACATTGTGTTGGGAGTTATCAGTTAAAATTAGTTTCCGAAAGAAAAATGTGAAAAAAAAAAATTCAACGAACATCTAATTTGACCACTATTTGTTTATGTTTGTCCATCTTTTTACAAAAGAACTTGAAAAGCATTTCAACATATTTTCATTGAGATTCCATACCCCCAACTCTTTCCTACTAACGACAACACTGTGCTACGCTATGTTTAGTTGTTATTGAGGCCGGGGTCTCTATTATTCGAAATCAATTTAGTGTTGAATTGGTGCCAGGAATCTCATTTTCTAATGTCGAAGCTCGAAGTTCGTTCATATGGCAGTACGAGAAACAGCGGGTGTCATTGGACGCATGTGTTTCATTTTGGTAGCATTCTTTTTTCTTCTCCTTTGCCTCTGCCACATACACCACCATATTACATATAGCACGTTTGTATATGTACTTAATTTTTTTTGTTTCTAAACAAAAATGGCGGGAAAAACGGAAACGCAGACCATCAGCAGACATTTTCAATTCAATTTTAGCAGCGGTAGCTTATTGAAAACAAAAAAAAAAAAAACTAAGTGGAAGGTTGTTTAGAGTATGAAGTAGCTGAATGAATGAGAATGAACGAATGACTCGATAGTTGCTGAATGGATTTTTCATTTGCAATTGCAATTTTTGGTTCGTTTAAATTTTTGCAAGAGATGAAAAAATATTTCACCGAATTTGGTGAATATCGTGCATTTAGGCAGCTGCTTTATTAAGTGCTGGCTTTTGGAACACTTGCGAAATTTTTCAGTTTGTTTTTTTCTTTGTTTTACTTTTGAATGTAGAAAATGTGCTAATAACTGCTGGAATGTGCTACGATTTAATAATCGTAGATTGTCACAGTGACGTGGTAATCCAGTTAGACACCAAGTAAGGAACTCAGGAAATAGCAGTAGATTTCGGGAGATAGTTCTGGCAGTGTTTGTGTGTATGAAAATAAGTGAGTGTTTGTATAGGCCGTTCAGCTGAAAACATTGCTGCCGTACGTGCAAATTTGGCTGAAGCCCAAGCAAATCAACTCCTTGTCGTGCTCAGGAATTTAATCTCTCACGAAACATATTAAATGGGGGAAAAGTGTATCCATCAGTCGTTCTCATTTCTATTGATGTCGAAGAATCTCTCAACAACGTCAATTGCCTCCCGAATTCCGGCCTTGGCCTGACAAAATTACCTTTTAAGCTATAAACAAAATTTGCAAATCAGATAAAATGGAGATTAATCAAGCTATGGGCAAAAACAAAAAAAAAAAACAAAAATACGTTTTTGAGGGTAAATCGAAACAGAAAAAAGTTCATAAGAGACCATCACTTCTTTAGTGTAAATCAGTGTACTCAATTTAGAGTTCGACGAAGGAGAAAGTAGTAGGAGTGTATACATTAAAATACTAAGAATGTGCATCATTACAATACGAATGTAATAGCAAAGGTACCCATTTGTACCTTTCTTGCACAACAGCATCGATTTCAATAAATGATCTTTCCGTTGGTTTCTCCATTATTAAAAAAAAGTTTTGTTTTGAACAAAACGACGTCTCATTTTTCAGCATTTATTGCTTAGCAAATCTCTGCAATCTCGCTATCGATATTTCCAGTTTGCCGACTATATGGTCTGATGACAACGATTAACCCTTAACGTACCCACGAGGTGACTGAGTACCCACGAAAACTTAGAATGAATGTATCTCTGAAAGTTGTAATCGTCGCGCTTTGAAACTTCAAACTAAGCTTCGAATATATTTCCAGTTTTGAGAAATAAGCCTTTGAAAAATCAATCCGAGATTTGCGGCTACCAGGGTACCTGATATTATGTTGTGCAAAATATTTGAGGAAAACCAAAACAACAATTTTGTTCGTTCCTTTTCTAATATAATTTTATTGATTCTGCTCGAAATATCACAAAAATCTCGTAGATTCACAAATTTTCATACACCGGGTAATCGAAATCTGAATACACATTTGTAGAGTGCTCTTCACAAATTGGTTTGAATCAAGACGGAAACTGGGTACGAGTTTTTCGGGGTTTTTTGGTTGGACCGGGACGGTTGCATTTGAGGCACACGTCCTTCATAATTTTCTTTCCGTTTGAATCGCGTTAGTTTTCAGGCTGTCGTTGTTGTTGTTGGTATGCTGGTGGTGGAGAGCTCAACGAATTCTCTAGCTCCGTTTCCATAACCAGTCGAATGAAAAAATGCTGGGTAATCCGTTTAGTTCTAGAACGGACTGCAATGTTCGGAAAGCAGAGTTGATTTAAAAGTTCCTCCAGGAAAATTGTGCGAAAACTTGCATCATTTTTCTTATCGTGAAGTGCTTGATAAATGATGTAGGTTGCTAGTGCAGCAGCATCCAACATGTTATTGGAAAAAATAGGCCATCTATGTACTTGCCTTTCTTTTGGTTGTGTAGCTATCTGGCCTCCTATCTATCATGAACATACCTTCTTTAAAGCTGTTACTACAACGGCAATGATTTCTTCCTGGCCATTTATATGATCAATTGAAGCATGGCACTCCATTCTGTTACATGGACTTCTTCTTCTTCTTCACGACCACCGACCACAACAAACTATCTTTGTGATAAATGCATTGAGCCCAACCGACTTCACCGGAAGGAAGCGGCTTTACTTTCTGTCGAATATAGGGCGTATTCATGCAAATGGCCCACAACAGCACTAGACTTATCGACACAGGAGAGTTCTTTAATCGAAAAGACATGAAAAAATTGTCCGTTGTTACCTTCTAGTTCGAACTCCTATACATTTTGACTAAGTTAGTGACAATGTTTTAGCCTATGTCCATTTGGCGTTGCGCATTAGGTGGCTTTCTTTTATAGATATGACCTTTCTGGGTAAAGCTGCTGGCCACATCACAAAGCCAAAAATATCGTAACGAGTGACGATGAGCGCTCCATCAACTATGATAGCTGTGACAAAAATCTCATTTGGTATCATCGAAACGAGTGTCGAATTCGATACTATTCACTTACTAGCATAGTTCGGGTATGAGAAGGTCCCAAAAATCGAAAGTGTTTTACTTGCACCAGAGCTCATACCATGCAATATATATGAAAACAAGAGCGGGTACACAGGTACCCCTTGCGTCCGAATGTGTATAGAATGTATATCAGTAGGTACTCTCTTTAAAATAATAATAACTTTAATATGTGCATATTCTTAACGAAATCTGGTTAAAATTTGAAATATTCAAATTAGAATATTTCAATGTTGCATTATAGAACAAACTTGAAGCACTTTTCGTTTCTAAACTTTAGTGTAGTCAAATCTGCTGAAATGTGGAATCGCTTCAGAGTAGGTCAATCATTTAAAAACTGATAGGATTTTAAAGACTTTTCGTCCAAAAGTATCAATTAAATAACTAATTTATTAGCGATATACTCGCAGTAGAAATAAACGACTTTCTGCAAATGAGACAAATACAACGTAAGCTCCCTCCCTTTCTTCTCTTGCTTTTTATAGAAAAGCAATACAAGTTAATTTGGTGCCCTTGTTGAAATTAGTAAGTTAAACATCAAATATCTTCTACGGCATATCATGTTGAAATATTTACAAAAAATAAGATACTTTAAAAGTGTTAGCAAGTGCCACGCCCACCACAAGCTTCAAATATTTCAAGTGCATCAACAGCACCAGTCGCTAAGTCTTGCCTCTCCTGGCTACTTTAACTGTTGATGCCTAAACGTCGCCGATGCCACACATTTGCATTTCAAATTAAAATTTTTAATCTGATAAACGTTCCTCTTATTGCCGCTGTTGTTGTTGTTGTTTTTTGTTACTGGCACCGTGGTTTCGCGGTAAAAAGTTGGCACAACATTTATGCAACTGTGTATTGACAACTGGCTCTTACTGTTACATTCAGCATGCAATTGTAGTAGTGGGGACAGCAGCAAACGCCGGCAATTTTATGTGGCTACCTCGGGCAACAATCGCTTACTTCTTTGGCTTTCGTTTTTTTTTTTTTTTTCTTCTAAATTTTTTTTTTTTTTGCTACTCATCCGCCCACTTTTATTTGCATTCATTACGAAATTCAATTTATTTTACAATTTCAGTTTCATTACGCTGTGTGCTACAATCTGCTCTGCACCGTTTTGGTTTTGCCGCCAACTTTAGTTGTGCAGGAATGCACAATTAGGGTGTAGTTTTTTAGTTTTTGATACTTTTAAAGAAATATTGCGCTGAATTTAAAGTAATATACTTATGGCCAGCTCCGTTCTTAAAAATGAGCCTTATAAATTATTTTCAGCAATTGCTGAGTTGTGTTCTGTGAGTCAGGAAATAACCTTGAAAAATACAAATATTTTAAGCAGCACCCATACCACCTACGCCCGATGTTTTCGTGGTTGCTGAACACGATGTCGGTCTTTAAATTTTTTTTTTGGAGCTGACCCCACCACCAAAAGCGGTCCTCGAATTGGGTTATCGCACTTTCCGCATCTTAACCCGGGTAAAATAGTAAAGATAAAGCCTACAAACTTTAAAGTCTTTTTAAATTTTTTATGAAACCACCTTAAAATTCTGCATTTTTCATTCGCGACCATTGTTGCCGGTCTCAGTGTATTTATGAAAATTTTCGTTATTAATATTCATGGATGCCGAAACTTTTTGATATTTATTTATTGCATAAATTGCAACAGCAATAGGGGAACAGTAGCAGCAGCAGCAGCAACTTTTTTCGCACAAACACACAGTTGACACCCTGTCCAGAGGGCAAAGCGGCATCGACGCAAACGTATGCTGCTACTTGATATTCAACAAGGATATACTACTCATTGCACGTATTGGGAGAGAATTGCATAAAGGATGCCACTCACTTTGTCTTTCATCGTTCTCGACGCTTTTTTTTTTATTCTGTCAATTTATTTGTCGCGTGAATTTGTTGCAGCAGCACTAACACTCGCATGTCCACGAGGATACTCACTGCTGCTTCTGCTACTTCCTGGCTTTAATTAAACTTTTGCTGTTGACCCTTTTGCTTGAAACGAAACAAAAATAAACTGTTGAAGATAAAAAAAAATTTGCAATTATGATTAACTTAAAATTTTTGTATGTGCTGAATAAAATATTTTACAATGAATGGAATTCCGCATGGAGAAATTTTGCAAATTTCCATTTCAAAGCCAATATATGGAATTGAAAATGTATTTTTCATATGCGGGTCAAAGCAACTAATGAATTTTTGATGTGCTGAATTAGAAATATGCAGTATTTCATGCAAAATAAATAATGAATTAGTTGATATACCAACAGCAAGCGACAAAAAATTAGTCAAATAAAATTGAGTTTACATATTAATATAAAACATGTGTATGTGCAATGTATATATGTTTATGTGTACATTTAAACTAAATTTAATTCAGCTTTACATTAAAGTGCAAAACACAAATTCAATTTGATGTATTAGAATTTCAATGAAATTCAGCTTAAACTGAATGATTCAAGTTTGAATAAAATTAAAAATGTCGAGAACTGTTAAGAAATCTGATTCATAACAGGTCATTTGAAAATTCCCCAGACTAACCCATAGATGGCGCCACTTGAATTAAATCCATATGATTATCAGGTAGTTCCAATTTTCAAACGATCAGTGTCAGAATTTGACAGCAATCGGTCGATTGGTTCGTGAGTTATAGCATTTTGAGTGAAGCAACTTTTGTTATTGTGCAAAAAATGGAAAAAAAGGAATTTCGTGTGCTGATCAAGTATTGCTTTTTGAAGGGAAAAAATACAGTTGAAGCCAAGCAATGGCTTGATCAAGAGTTTCCGGAGTCTGCGCCAGGAAAAGCAACCGTAACAGATTGGTATGCTAAATTTCGACGTGGTGAAATGAACACCGAAGACGGCAAACGCACTGGACGCCCAAAAGAGGTGGTTACGGAAGAAAACATCCAAAAAATCCACAAAATAATTTTGAATTGCCATAAAGTGAAGTTGAGCGAGATAGCTGACACCCTAAAGATATCAACGGAACGTGTTAGCTATATCGTACATGAATATTTTGGTAAGCGAAAGCTCTGCGCAAAATGGGTGCCGCGCGAGCTCACAGTCGACCAAAAACAACAACGAGTTGATGATTCTGAGGAGTGTTTGGATGAAACATGGCTCCATCACTTCACCCCGGAGTCCAATCGACAGTCAGCTGAATGGACGGCACGCGGTGAGACGGCTCCAAAGCGTGGAAAGACGCTTTGGGATGCACATGGAATTTTGTTCATCGACTATTTAGAAAAGGGAAAAACAATCAACAGCGACTACAACATAGCGTTATTGGAGCGATTGAAGGAAGAAATCGCAAAAAATAGCCCCATTTGAAGAAGAAAAAAGTGCTGTTTCATCAAGACATGGTGCATTGTCACAAGTCAATCAAAACAGCTGCAAAAATGGTCGAATTTGGTTTCGAATTGCTTCCCCACCCACCGTATTCTCCAGATCTGGCCTCGAGCGACTTTTTCCTGTTCTCATACCTCAAGAGGATGCTCGCGGGAAAGAGATTTAGCGACAATGAGGGAAAAATCGCCGAAACTGAGGCCTATTTTGAGGGCAAACCGTCATCTTACTACAAAAATGATATCGAAAAATTGGAAGATCGCAATACTCGGTGTACCGCCTTCAAAGGAAACTATGTTGAATAAATTGATCGAATTTTGCCAAAAAAATGTGTTTTGCTATGGTAGCCTCAGGGCTTTTCAAATGACCTGTTACCTTGCTCAGTATCCGCATCATGTGAGTCGACGAAAGTGGCACAAGTTCTCGAAGCCAACTTACAACTCCTTTGAACATTATGATCCAAATTGTGCCACATGCAGATGATGTGGCTGGTTTGCTAAAGAAAGTACTCTTAGGCCTGTTAACTTATCTGTTTTCTTACTGCTGCTATTATACCTCAAATTAAATTTGGTTACTAATCTGTGAATTTATTTAATACCAAGAAATCTCAGTTTAACAAAAAATGCATCACATAAAGTCAATCGTGAATGGTTCATGAAGTTAATTGAAAATAGTATTTTTGACAAAAGACAAAAATATGGAGAAAACTCCAAAAAAAATCCCCAACGGCTTGGGAAAGTGGTATCTATACCATAAAATCACAATGTCATAAGCTGCTTATCCCGAGCTGATATATGCAAGAAAATTAGCACTATTTACCTCCCCTCTGACTGTGTGCCTTGATATGTGAAAGCATGGAAGACATTTTTTTCAGTCCATTTCGTCCAGTTATTGGATCGTGAAAAATATTCATTCCGCTTTCTTTCGCGATTTTGTATAATTTGGACTTCATTAAAATTTCTACAAAGATCCGTTTGAGAAAAAATGTTTGTTTTGTATAGATACTTCAATAAATAATTCGAATTTACTTCGTTAATGGGAGAAATTTCGCAGATGAACTTTAGTCGACGATTTGCATGTTAATAACCGATTACTCAACATAAGTTATCGTTGTTTGTGACTAATCGTCGATTAAGATTAAATCGGAGTTTAATCTACGATTTAATTGAGATAAGTTAACAGGCCTTAATCTTGAAACTACACTCATAGTCACGTTGTGATGGGTTTCAAGAAATATCCATAAATTAGTGCTCAAAAAACTTAAGTCCAACTTACACATCAATTGTAAGATCAATTTTAAAATATGGATTAGCCCTACACTATGGTGTGGGAGATTAAGAAATCGCGACTAATAGTCGTTTTGCGATGTGCATTGGTCACTGTTCATCTGCGATCTGTCTCCGTAGGACTAGAATTTGTGAAACCAGCGGTTAGATAGCGCTACTTACAGTCGAAACCGTACTGCAAAATTGGCGTTGGGTATTTGAATAAAATAATGAACCGTAACTTACCAAAAGGACTGTACTTTCAAATAAATAAAAAAAAATATTGAAAAGAAATTATTCCTCCTTGGTTGTCACTGCTAAACTAATGGACCGATTTTGATAATATTTGGTTTGAAGATAGATTGAACCCTAAAGAAGGGTATTAAAAACTATGTGTTTTTTATAGGGCTTAACACCGCCGAACGTTTTTTTATGAAAAAAGAAAACGTTCACGGCTTAGCTGCTTCATCGATTTAGATGAAATTTGATTGAAATCAGAAAATAGATTGATTCCTGAATAAAAACGTTTGTTTTTTAGCGGGTGGTGCCATGCCCCTAACAGAAGAAATAAGTTTTTTCGGCTTAACTAATGAAATTTTGTACAGCGATGAATGAAACCTAAATAAGTTATTTGTTGTCATCCAGAGGCTAACTTTGGATCGTAGGTCTGAGCTTTGATCTTTTTATCTTCTTAACTTTGAATTCAAGTGAGTGGTCGATTTTTTGACCACTGGACACAACCGATATCTGAAATTACAATGTACTAAAATGAACGAAAAACCTTTTTGTATGGAAAAATGTTTTAGTGGATAGATATTGATGAGGATCGATTCCTTTCATTTGTGGACAATTCGATTTTGCAAATTATGAAATATGTTGAAGCATTTTGTGTGCAGCTGTAAATCGACTTTTCTTGGTTGTACCCCAAATACGGCATTATAACATAACAAATCACATAAGCAAATTCACAACAAATTACACCCACTACCCGCTGGCTGAATACTGTTTTAATTTTTAGACTTACAATTTAACAACAATTAAAGCGCAATGCAGATATTTTGCAAATAAATTAACAATAATTTTTTACAAAATAAATTCATAAATAAAACAAAGTGCGAAACACAGACCATAACATCAAAAAATATCTAAATAATAAATAAAAATCCTTGCTGCTGCATTTGCACTTTGCTACACAGTGTGTGTCAGAAACACGGAAATTACAACAATAACAGAAACAGCGTCTGCAACTGCAACAATCGTTAAAAAAGGACATTGATGAATGGTTTCATATAATGTGAAGCGAACAACAATAGCAATCACAATGGCAACAACAACATATGTACCGAAGTGACCATTAATATGTGTGTTTTACAATGGTATAAAATCAAAAACAAAAACAAAAACAAAAACAACAAAAAAATAATTTCAAAGCACTACAAAAACTAATAACATTTTTTGCCCCACACAATTACACTTACAAAGAGACCAATACTTTAACATACGTAGCCATGTTGAACGTGTAAATGACATTTGTTATTATTTCTGCAAATACGTACAATGCAACAGATACAAAAAAAACCCACCTTGTTGCAGCAGTTGCAAAAGCAAAAGAAAAAAAATTATTTTAAATTTTTTATAAAGTTTATAAAAGCGGATATATTTTATTAACCCATTCATATACGCGATTAAGTCAATCCGTATGAAATCTCAAGGCAAAAAAAGTACATAGATACTGATGAAAAAGCATTTGAACTTTTTTTCATCGATTGAAATTTGCTTACAAATTTGACATTTCAATGGATGTAATTCAATATAATAAGCCATTGTAATGATAACTCTATTGATTTCTTAGGAAACTTCAAATGAATTCACGGACTCAGCAATAAGATTTGGCTTGAAATGAAATCTGCAATTTGCACAATAATCAGCATCTGTGCAATTAAACAAAATATGGCACCTTTATTTGCTATTCGTTTTTTTAGTGTAAATTTTTGAGCACCTCACGCGTGATTCAGAACATGTTTCAAAACCAAAAATGCTCCATAAGTTTTGACATTTTACCATAAATAGACAAATAAACGAAAAGTGCTTGCAAATAATCGAACTTTAGTATCGAAATTCGTGCTCTGTGAGAATTGTGTTTCCCAAATTACGTCCATTTTATGGTCGTCATAATGGACCCACCAAACAGGCTATGGTGACCAAATTTCTCATCTGTTTCACCATATTGGACGTATGCGCAGAGTGCTTACCAAGGAGAATATTGCTTCTATATCGGCCAGTGTCAATGAAGATCACGATATGTCAATTCGTCGCCGTTGTTAACAATTGGACTTGTGCTATTCGACCACCTGGAAGATTTTACGTAAAAACCATGCAAAATACAGCTGGTGTAAGAACTGAATCCGGGTGACCTACTGCAATGAACAAAAAAAAAATATATGCAATTGAAGTAATTGGATCCTTAAAGAATTTTGTATTTTGAGTAATAGAACCATTTCATATGAATTTCGCGACTTCATTGCCAAAACAAAGGTTGAAGTGCTAAACATTTGTATAGTAACTTTCAAATGATGTGTACAACTTGTGTATAATATCTATAGTTATACATATATATTAAAATTGTTTTTAATATCAATAGTTGTTGTATTTTGCTGAATGCCCTTAGACCATTGGCTCTCCAATGTTATATATTTTTCGTTGTAAAGTACATATTGATTTTTTAGAAAGTGTGAAGAGATTCTAAGAAAAAATAGGAGCTGATACCAGTCTGTTCTTTGGAAAATTTTCTCCTTTATTTAGTAATTTTATTAAATAGCTCATGACAATACTTATCCACAACAATCGTAAGCAAATAAGTCAATAAAAAACTTAAAAAGACATGAATTTATAAATTTTTAGTTAAGTTTTAAAAATTTTTCAGAATTAATGCTGTCATATTTTGGTTAATTGCGCAGGCTGAGAGTTTTTACCGTGAATTAACTTGGAATAACAAGCTATATAAATAAAAGAAGATTCCTATTATAAATAAAATAGGCCAATAGAAGTCAAAAAACTTCCAAGTAAGCGAAAATGCCCCAAGTAAAATAATTTGTAATAGTCATAGAAATTTCAACTTGAATTGAGATAATTCTCGTTTTTATTTACCATAGTTTGTACACTGGTTGAAATGCACCAATTATATTAACAATTCAAAACAATCAGTACAATTTCACCCAATTAAATATCATTTCTCCCAAAAGTAAAAATCGTGACATAACGTTGTTCATATCTATCTCTTTCTAAAGGCTCAATCTACCTCCTTATTAAATTTCATCAAAATCAATGCGTAAATTTAACTGCGAAAACATATTTCTAGTTAGAGGCGTGGCACCGCCCATATAAAACCATTACCTTTCCTCAGGATTCAATCCATCCCCATACCGAATGGAACCTAAATCGGTCCATAAGTATAACAGCTAAAACATATTTTCTAGTGAGAGGCGTTGCATCGCCCATTAGAAACAAATATCTTTCCCAGGGTTCAATCTATCCAAATACCATTGAAAATCATTCATTTATTTAGCAGTTAAAATGCTTTTTCCTGTTTGAGACGTGGCATCTCCACTAAAATTAGATAACTTCACTCAGGAATCAATTTACTCCATTCCAAAATTCATCAAAATTCGGTGAAGTGGCTCAGCCGTGACAGCGTTTCTCCCACAAGGGGTAGTGCCACGCCCAGTAAAAGAGAGAGTTAAGCTTTTAATATTCTTCCTTCAATATGTCTTCAGAGCAAATATATCAAAAAACTTCAGTTTTACCTTTTACTTCTATTTTGAAAAGTCCTCTTTAAATATAATTTTTATTTGAAATTTTAAAAGAAAAAATCTAATTTCATTTTGATTGCAGAAACAGATCCAGCGTGAGGTTTTTTCAAATACTCAAAATAACAAGATTAAAAAGAAATTTCTGTTCACCAAAACAAAACCAAAATCAAGTTTAAAAGTATTTTAAATATATCCGAGAGAATCTCGAAAAGGTTGTAACGATGTTTTCTGCCGGGGTCTACACCAGTCGGTGTCCAGGATCATTCTACCTATATGGGGTAGTTACAAAAAATTTATTAGTCACCGTTTTAGATCTTAAATTATTATTTTTATTTATTTTTTAAATAACTTAAGTATAAATCTATATTATAAATTACAATGTTTCTTCGACTTAAGATAATTGTATAATAATAGAGGCGAAAATGCGTTGCGTTGGTCTCGACAAGTTCGATAGCCAAGTTGGGTTCGAAGGCGCGTGACCTGTATTAATGTAGAGGATCGAAAACGCTACTACGGGTTAATATAGGACGAAAATACGTTGCGTTGGTCTCGACAAGTTCGAGAGCCAAGTTGGGTTCGTAGGCGCGTGACCTGTATTAATGTAGAGGATCGAAATCGCTACTACGGATTAATAAAGGACGAAAATACGTTGCGTTGGTCTCGAAAAGTTCGAGAGCCAAGTTGGGTTCGAAGGCGCGTGACCTGTATTAATGTAGAGGATCGAAATCGCTACTACGGGTTAATAAAGGACGAAAATACGTTGCGTTGGTCTCGACAAGTTCGAGAGCCAAGTTGGGTTCGTAGGCGCGTGACCTGTATTAATGTAGAGGATCGAAATCGCTACTACGGATTAATAAAGGACGAAAATACGTTGCGTTGGTCTCGAAAAGTTCGAGAGCCAAGTTGGGTTCGAAGGCGCGTGACCTGTATTAATGTAGAGGATCGAAATCGCTACTACGTATTAATAAAGAGCGAAAATACGATGTGAGTGCTTCAAGCCCACTGCATAGACTGTCGGTTTTATTCGACTACGCGATGCTTATATTACCGTAGAGGATCGAAATCGCTACCAGCGTTAATATAGCAAAGCTACGATGTGAGCGCTTAAAGCTCACTGCACAGACTGGCCAGTCCTTGATTTTAATTGTTGCTTAATACTGCAGATCTGTTCCTAGTCTACTGGTTGCGATGATTTGTAGCTTCGTGTTTGATCATACTTCCCTTCGTGTTGTTTGATGTTGCAGTCGCTTATGTTGTGGTTGCTTGTTGTTTTATAGTGGCTCGATATAAAGCTTAGCCTTAAATAATGTTAGTAAAAATAAGTAAAAATAACGATTTTTATGTGGGGCGATTTTTATATAAAAATCGTCGGCACAAGGTTCGTTTTAGTATCAGGTCAGGAAAATAAATTTTTTTTCCAACTCTTTGGATATTAATTGAAGAACGAGTTTGCTGAATGGATTGAAAGCATCATTATCTTTGGCCTCGAGTCATGTAAGAGCTTAGTTAAGGCCCATCTTAGAAGCAGATCCAGAGCCAAAAGCCTATTTTGTATTGAATATTTACTCTCAAGAATTGATGAAAAAGTTTGAAAGTGAACTTGTAACATCGATAGCAGCAGGCCTGGAGCGGCTTAGTTTCCAAATACCGACATGGGGAGCTCATCGATGAGAACATACGAGCATCAAAAGCAGAATTAAGTTTATAAAACTTGGCAAAAACCCACATTTTTGGGATACGGAGTCGCCTCTAGTGATATTCAAATCTATTTAAGAATATCTGAAAATGGAGTCGCCGCTGCTGATGTCGTAAATCATTTCTGGACTGAAATGTTTTATTTGAAGCGAGACTTTTCAGTGTTTGGCACCAATATTGGTGAATTCAAAATCTAAATTCAATAGCGTTCCTTGTAATAAAATAATTTTTTCGATTTGAGTAATTTTCATATATTTAATTCCTTAATTTTGATACTTTCATTTTGATTTTTTTATGAACAATCCCAAATATTTTTTTTTCTCGATGATCTTTGCTTCAGTTATTTGAGTTATTATTTTTAAATAAAAAACTGTTTTCTTCAATCAAACAAAGTCAAAATAAACAATAAGATAAACCTTTTCCTTTTTAAATCCAGTCACATAAGAATCTTAGGAATTTTTATTTTAATAAATATTGAAATTTGAAATACAACGAAACGTATAATAAACGTTTGTTTTTGTGACAAAAGATTTAAAAGCATATTGCATAAGCTAAAATATAAAAACATTTCAATGCAAATGTGGTCATAATACAATTTCATATTTCGTGTGATTTTTCAAGCATAAAAATAACAAATTTAATTTTGATATCTAACAAAACATTTGAAAATATTGAACAGCTAAATGACATTTTATTTCAGCCAAATTGAGTTGAGGTTTAAACTGAAAATGACAGCTCTTTTGTTTGGTTGTTTGCAATACATTGAAACGAGTGCTGAATAGTGCAGTCTATTAGTTTATTAAATTTTTTGTAAAGAGTTTTAATAAAAAAACATTTGTTGATTTATTTCAACAATGCAATTTTGTATGTAAAAATATTTTGTTTCAACAATTAAATAGTGAGTAAATGCATCGTAGTTGCAACTTTTTGCAATCGCTTAGTTTTTGTGCTAAGATTGAAAAATATTCAGAGGTGTGGTCAAAGTTCAGCTTACAGCTATGACTTCTGAAATTTCTTTTCCTGGGGTAGCTAAGGTCGATTAAGTTTCTTTCATTCAATAAAGTCCTCACTAAGAGGATGTATGTATGTGGTACATTAAGAAAAAAAAAACTTTCGTGGAAATAAAAATATGGCTAAGTCAACGACTCTGGTGAGCATTATTGAGTTGAATTTGACCATGTGGGAAAAGATATACGTTTGGAATTTTGACCATTAGGCTAGTTAAATTTTATTTCCCATTGAATTGTTTGAAGTGTTTAACGGTTCGTAGTTGAAACGGTTCTAGTCGCTAGTTTAACCTTGAAATATTTTCAAGCGTAACGTCTGATTACTTTTATAAAAAACCCTCTGACTATTGTTTTCCATGTACTACATTAAACTTTGAGTTGTTGAATACGACGCATAAGCGAAATTACAAAAAAATCTAGTCAGCTTTGTTTTTTTTCTTTGTGGACGATGGTGTTCAAAATACTTTTAAAACCAAGAGTTCAAAAAATACCATAGACTTAGCACTTTTTCCTGTTCCCGAAACCGACTTTCTAAGTGCAATGTACTGACTACGTATTATAAGTTCAACGGTTATAATGACATTCAAGGTCAAAGGTTAAAATAATAATTTTTTAATTATCTCGATACCTATTGCTCAGCCACTAAAATATTCCAAAAAAACGTTGTAGACAATAACATTTCTACATTAAAGTTGAAACATTATACTGCTAATGTTGCAACATTGCATTAAAACATTTCGGACAAACAAGTACCATATAATATCATATAAGTCTAAGATAGGCAAAGCAACACTTGTATATTTATTTTAATGAATATGATATCACTCCCTGCAGAGGTCTTTGGGTCTTGTTGTTAGCTCCGAACATTGATAGGTAAGAAAAGATTTTCCATAAAACTTTACGCTAAAAGCATTGCCAGATACTTGCAAAACTTAAGTTGTTGGATTTAAAGCGCCACTAGCGTAATAGGCGATTACGTTTACCAATATGCTCTGCAAAAATATAGCAAATGTGAAATATTGCTCATACTTCGTGTATGGGATTTTTAATCATTTTTTTTTTTTTTTGCTCTATGTTTCTCGAGTCACTCATATTTCCTTATCACTTAAAGAAGAAAAAAATAACCAAATAAAACTATTTACTACAATTTAATTTTAACTTACAATCATACAATGTAACCGCCTTCCCTAGATGGTCATTTTTCAAAGAACAAAATAACATAAAACAACAACACACATAGTAGATTTATTGTTCACAAATGTACGTACATATGTAGTTTCATAAGTCATTTTTCTATAACTCAATATATGAGTTATTGCCACTAACGATACATGCAACATTTTAGCAACAACAACTGTAAAACATTATGGCAATAGAAAAATACAACAATAGCAACAAATAAAACAAAGTTAACACCCAACGTAACTACGACAGAACTTTTCTGCAGTCTTAATATAAGTACATACAAGTACTCACATGTATTTGTGTTACAGTTGAGAAATTCTTTGTTGCACATGTTGCAAACAAAATGGGCCAACCTCTTTATTTCAAATTGTTAACCTCTACTTTATGTATTTTGTGCTTTTATTCTTTTACTTTTATTACTATATTTTGTTAAGGCCCTGTAGTTAGTTTCAGACAATGGAAGGAAACTGCTAAAAATTATTGTAAAGTGTCTTAAAACTAAAATAAATCAAAAAAAACTCGTTCTAAAGAATTATTTCCAAACGAAAAATTCGATTCGTTCAAAAGCAAAGATGAAATTTCTACCAGAATAAAAGGAAAAGTTGTTTCCCAAAAAAAAAAAAAAAATCAATAGAAAAATTGACCAAAAACTTCGTAAGTTAAAGTGATGTGAAATTTCTGTTTAAATATCACGGAGATGCATTTAATTTTATAGTAATGGTATATTTGTGTAGTTATTTTTGAATAGAACACCCATTTTCCCCACTGTTCATTCCCAGTATTGCTTTGTAAGCCAACCAAAACTCAGTAAACATGGATGCGTAACTTTCTAAAGCATGTTTAGCTGAATTACAATATTAACAACAACTGAAATAACAATAACAACAACTATAACAACACCAACAACATGCAAAATAACAATGGTAATAATGGTAATAACAGCAATAATAAGAGTTCCATGTTAGCCTTTATTTCAGGTAGAAGTAACGAACACCGTATGAAGCACTATCCCAACAGGAAATAATTTGGACTAGATTATAAGGAGGATACTCACTGCTGCTTCTGCTACTTCCTTGCTTTAATTAAACTTTTGCTGTTGACCCTTTTGCTTGAAACGAAACAAAAATAAACTGTTGAAGATAAAAAAAAATTTGCAATTATGATTAACTTAAAATTTTTGTATGTGCTGAATAAAATATTTTACAATGAATGGAATTCCGCATGGAGAAATTTTGCAAATTTCCATTTCAAAGCCAATATATGGAATTGAAAATGTATTTTTCATATGCGGGTCAAAGCAACTAATGAATTTTTGATGTGCTGAATTAGAAATATGCAGTATTTCATGCAAAATAAATAATGAATTAGTTGATATACCAACAGCAAGCGACAAAAAATTAGTCAAATAAAATTGAGTTTACATATTAATATAAAACATGTGTATGTGCAATGTATATATGTTTATGTGTACATTTAAACTAAATTTAATTCAGCTTTACATTAAAGTGCAAAACACAAATTCAATTTGATGTATTAGAATTTCAATGAAATTCAGCTTAAACTGAATGATTCAAGTTTGAATAAAATTAAAAATGTCGAGAACTGTTAAGAAATCTGATTCATAACAGGTCATTTGAAAATTCCCCAGACTAACCCATAGATGGCGCCACTTGAATTAAATCCATATGATTATCAGATAGTTCCAATTTTCAAACGATCAGTGTCAGAATTTGACAGCAATCGGTCGATTGGTTCGTGAGTTATAGCATTTTGAGTGAAGCAACTTTTGTTATTGTGCAAAAAATGGAAAAAAAGGAATTTCGTGTGCTGATCAAGTATTGCTTTTTGAAGGGAAAAAATACAGTTGAAGCCAAGCAATGGCTTGATCAAGAGTTTCCGGAGTCTGCGCCAGGAAAAGCAACCGTAACAGATTGGTATGCTAAATTTCGACGTGGTGAAATGAACACCGAAGACGGCAAACGCACTGGACGTCCAAAAGAGGTGGTTACGGAAGAAAAAATCCAAAAAATCCACAAAATAATTTTGAATTGCCATAAAGTGAAGTTGAGCGAGATAGCTGACACCCTAAAGATATCAACGGAACGTGTTAGCTATATCGTACATGAATATTTTGGTAAGCGAAAGCTCTGCGCAAAATGGGTGCCGCGCGAGCTCACAGTCGACCAAAAACAACAACGAGTTGATGATTCTGAGGAGTGTTTGGATGAAACATGGCTCCATCACTTCACCCCGGAGTCCAATCGACAGTCAGCTGAATGGACGGCACGCGGTGAGACGGCTCCAAAGCGTGGAAAGACGCTTTGGGATGCATATGGAATTTTGTTCATCGACTATTTAGAAAAGGGAAAAACAATCAACAGCGACTACAACATAGCGTTATTGGAGCGTTTGAAGGAAGAAATCGCAAAAAAATTGGCCCATTTGAAGAAGAAAAAAGTGCTGTTTCATCAAGACATGGTGCATTGTCACAAGTCAATCAAAACAGCCGCAAAAATGGTCGAATTTGGTTTCGAATTGCTTCCCCACCCACCGTATTCTCCAGATCTGGCCTCGAGCGACTTTTTCCTGTTCTCATACCTCAAGAGGATGCTCGCGGGAAAGAGATTTAGCGACAATGAGGGAAAAATCGCCGAAACTGAGGCCTATTTTGAGGGCAAACCGTCATCTTACTACAAAAATGATATCGAAAAATTGGAAGATCGCAATACTCGGTGTACCGCCTTCAAAGGAAACTATGTTGAATAAATTGATCGAATTTTGCCAAAAAAATGTGTTTTGCTATGGTAGCCTCAGGGCTTTTCAAATGACCTGTTACCTTGCTCAGTATCCGCATCATGTGAGTCGACGAAAGTGGCACAAGTTCTCGAAGCCAACTTACAACTCCTTTGAACATTATGATCCAAATTGTGCCACATGCAGATGATGTGGCTGGTTTGCTAAAGAAAGTACTCTTAGGCCTGGTAACTTATCTATTTTCTTACTGCTGCTATTATACCTCAAATTAAATTTGGTTACTAATCTGTGAATTTATTTAATACCAAGAAATCTCAGTTTAACAAAAAATGCATCACATAAAGTCAATCGTGAATGGTTCATGAAGTTAATTGAAAATAGTATTTTTGACAAAAGACAAAAATATGGAGAAAACTCCAAAGAAAATCCCCAACGGCTTGGGAAAGTGGTATCTATACCATAAAATCACAATGTCATAAGCTGCTTATCCCGAGCTGATATATGCAAGAAAATTAGCACTATTTACCTCCCCTCTGACTGTGTGCCTTGATATGTGAAAGCATGGAAGACATTTTTTTCAGTCCATTTCGTCCAGTTATTGGATCGTGAAAAATATTCATTCCGCTTTCTTTCGCGATTTTGTATAATTTGGACTTCATTAAAATTTCCACAAAGATCCGTTTGAGAAAAAATGTTTGTTTTGTATAGATACTTCAATAAATAATTCGAATTTACTTCGTTAATGGGAGAAATTTCGCATATGAACTTTAGTCGACGATTTGCACGTTAATAACCGATTACTCAACATAAGTTATCGTTGTTTGTGACTAATCGTCGATTAAGATTAAATCGGAGTTTAATCTACGATTTAGTTGAGATAAGTCAACAGGCCTTAATCTTGAAACTACACTCATAGTCACGTTATGATGGGTTTCAAGAAATATCCATAAATTAGTGCTCAAAGTCCATCTTACACATCAATTGTAAGATCAATTTTAAAATATGGATTAGCCCTACACTATGGTGTGGGAGATTAAGAAATCGCGACTAATAGTCGTTTTGCGATGTGCATTGGCCACTGTGCATCTGCGATCTGTCTCCGTAGGACTAGAATTTGTGAAACCAGCGGTTAGATAGCGCTACTTACAGTCGAAACCGTACTGCAAAATTGGCGTTGGGTATTTGAATAAAATAATGAACCGTAACTTACCAAAAGGACTGTACTTTCAAATAAATAAAAAAAAATATTGAAAAGAAATTATTCCTCCTTGGTTGTCACTGCTAAACTAATGGACCGATTTTGATAATATTTGGTTTGAAGATAGATTGAACCCTAAAGAAGGGTATTAAAAACTATGTGTTTTTTATAGGGCTTAACACCGCCGAACGTTTTTTTATGAAAAAAGAAAACGTTCACGGCTTAGCTGCTTCATCGATTTAGATGAAATTTGATTGAAATCAGAAAATAGATTGATTCCTGAATAAAAACGTTTGTTTTTTAGCGGGTGGTGCCATGCCCCTAACAGAAGAAATAAGTTTTTTCGGCTTAACTAATGAAATTTTGTACAGCGATGAATGAAACCTAAATAAGTTATTTGTTGTCATCCAGAGGCTAACTTTGGATCGTAGGTCTGAGCTTTGATCTTTTTATCTTCTTAACTTTGAATTCAAGTGAGTGGTCGATTTTTTGACCACTGGACACAACCGATATCTGAAATTACAATGTACTAAAATGAACGAAAAACCTTTTTGTATGGAAAAATGTTTTAGTGGATAGATATTGATGAGGATCGATTCCTTTCATTTGTGGACAATTCGATTTTGCAAATTATGAAATATGTTGAAGCATTTTGTGTGCAGCTGTAAATCGACTTTTCTTGGTTGTACCCCAAATACGGCATTATAACATAACAAATCACATAAGCAAATTCACAACAAATTACACCCACTACCCGCTGGCTGAATACTGTTTTAATTTTTAGACTTACAATTTAACAACAATTAAAGCGCAATGCAGATATTTTGCAAATAAATTAACAATAATTTTTTACAAAATAAATTCATAAATAAAACAAAGTGCGAAACACAGACCATAACATCAAAAAATATCTAAATAATAAATAAAAATCCTTGCTGCTGCATTTGCACTTTGCTACACAGTGTGTGTCAGAAACACGGAAATTACAACAATAACAGAAACAGCGTCTGCAACTGCAACAATCGTTAAAAAAGGACATTGATGAATGGTTTCATATAATGTGAAGCGAACAACAATAGCAATCACAATGGCAACAACAACATATGTACCGAAGTGACCATTAATATGTGTGTTTTACAATGGTATAAAATCAAAAACAAAAACAAAAACAAAAACAACAAAAAAATAATTTCAAAGCACTACAAAAACTAATAACATTTTTTGCCCCACACAATTACACTTACAAAGAGACCAATACTTTAACATACGTAGCCATGTTGAACGTGTAAATGACATTTGTTATTATTTCTGCAAATACGTACAATGCAACAGATACAAAAAAAACCCACCTTGTTGCAGCAGTTGCAAAAGCAAAAGAAAAAAAATTATTTTAAATTTTTTATAAAGTTTATAAAAGCGGATATATTTTATTAACCCATTCATATACGCGATTAAGTCAATCCGTATGAAATCTCAAGGCAAAAAAAGTACATAGATACTGATGAAAAAGCATTTGAACTTTTTTTCATCGATTGAAATTTGCTTACAAATTTGACATTTCAATGGATGTAATTCAATATAATAAGCCATTGTAATGATAACTCTATTGATTTCTTAGGAAACTTCAAATGAATTCACGGACTCAGCAATAAGATTTGGCTTGAAATGAAATCTGCAATTTGCACAATAATCAGCATCTGTGCAATTAAACAAAATATGGCACCTTTATTTGCTATTCGTTTTTTTAGTGTAAATTTTTGAGCACCTCACGCGTGATTCAGAACATGTTTCAAAACCAAAAATGCTCCATAAGTTTTGACATTTTACCATAAATAGACAAATAAACGAAAAGTGCTTGCAAATAATCGAACTTTAGTATCGAAATTCGTGCTCTGTGAGAATTGTGTTTCCCAAATTACGTCCATTTTATGGTCGTCATAATGGACCCACCAAACAGGCTATGGTGACCAAATTTCTCATCTGTTTCACCATATTGGACGTATGCGCAGAGTGCTTACCAAGGAGAATATTGCTTCTATATCGGCCAGTGTCAATGAAGATCACGATATGTCAATTCGTCGCCGTTGTTAACAATTGGACTTGTGCTATTCGACCACCTGGAAGATTTTACGTAAAAACCATGCAAAATACAGCTGGTGTAAGAACTGAATCCGGGTGACCTACTGCAATGAACAAAAAAAAAATATATGCAATTGAAGTAATTGGATCCTTAAAGAATTTTGTATTTTGAGTAATAGAACCATTTCATATGAATTTCGCGACTTCATTGCCAAAACAAAGGTTGAAGTGCTAAACATTTGTATAGTAACTTTCAAATGATGTGTACAACTTGTGTATAATATGTATAGTTATACATATATATTAAAATTGTTTTTAATATCAATAGTTGTTGTATTTTGCTGAATGCCCTTAGACCATTGGCTCTCCAATGTTATATATTTTTCGTTGTAAAGTACATATTGATTTTTTAGAAAGTGTGAAGAGATTCTAAGAAAAAATAGGAGCTGATACCAGTCTGTTCTTTGGAAAATTTTCTCCTTTATTTAGTAATTTTATTAAATAGCTCATGACAATACTTATCCACAACAATCGTAAACAAATAAGTCAATAAAAAACTTAAAAAGACATGAATTTATAAATTTTTAGTTAAGTTTTAAAAATTTTTCAGAATTAATGCTGTCATATTTTGGTTAATTGCGCAGGCTGAGAGTTTTTACCGTGAATTAACTTGGAATAACAAGCTATATAAATAAAAGAAGTTTCCTATTATAAATCAAATAGGCCAATAGAAGTCAAAAAACTTCCAAGTAAGCGAAAATGCCCCAAGTAAAATAATTTGTAATAGTCATAGAAATTTCAACTTGAATTGAGATAATTCTCGTTTTTATTTACCATAGTTTGTACACTGGTTGAAATGCACCAATTATATTAACAATTCAAAACAATCAGTACAATTTCACCCAATTAAATATCATTTCTCCCAAAAGTAAAAATCGTGACATAACGTTGTTCATATCTATCTCTTTCTAAAGGCTCAATCTACCTCCTCATTAAATTTCATCAAAATCAATGCGTAAATTTAACTGCGAAAACATATTTTTAGTTAGAGGCGTGGCACCGCCCATATAAAGCCATTACCTTTCCTCAGGATTCAATCCATCTCCATACCGAATGGAATCTAAATCGGTCCATAAGTATAACAGCTAAAACATATTTTCTAGTGAGAGGCGTTGCATCGCCCATTAGAAACAAATATCTTTCCCAGGGTTCAATCTATCCAAATACCATTGAAAATCATTCATTTATTTAGCAGTTAAAATGCTTTTTCCTGTTTGAGACGTGGCATCTCCACTAAAATTAGATAACTTCACTCAGGAATCAATTTACTCCATTCCAAAATTCATCAAAATTCGGTGAAGTGGCTCAGCCGTGACAGCGTTTCTCCCACAAGGGTTAGTGCCACGCCCAGTAAAAGAGAGAGTTAAGCTTTTAATATTCTTCCTTCAATATGTCTTCAGAGCAAATATATCAAAAAACTTCAGTTTTACCTTTTACTTCTATTTTGAAAAGTCCTCTTTAAATATAATTTTTATTTGAAATTTTAAAAGAAAAAATCTAATTTCATTTTGATTGCAGAAACAGATCCAGCGTGAGGTTTTTTCAAATACTCAAAATAACAAGATTAAAAAGAAATTTCTGTTCACCAAAACAAAACCAAAATCAAGTTTAAAAGTATTTTAAATATATCCGAGAGAATCTCGAAAAGGTTGTAACGATGTTTTCTGCCGGGGTCTACACCAGTCGGTGTCCAGGATCATTCTACCTATATGGGGTAGTTACAAAAAATTTATTAGTCACCGTTTTAGATCTTAAATTATTATTTTTATTTATTTTTTAAATAACTTAAGTATAAATCTATATTATAAATTACAATGTTTCTTCGACTTAAGATAATTGTATAATAATAGAGGCGAAAATGCGTTGCGTTGGTCTCGACAAGTTCGATAGCCAAGTTGGGTTCGAAGGCGCGTGACCTGTATTAATGTAGAGGATCGAAAACGCTACTACGGGTTAATATAGGACGAAAATACGTTGCGTTGGTCTCGACAAGTTCGAGAGCCAAGTTGGGTTCGTAGGCGCGTGACCTGTATTAATGTAGAGGATCGAAATCGCTACTACGGATTAATAAAGGACGAAAATACGTTGCGTTGGTCTCGACAAGTTCGAGAGCCAAGTTGGGTTCGAAGGCGCGTGACCTGTATTAATGTAGAGGATCGACTACTACGGGTTAATAAAGGACGAAAATACGTTGCGTTGGTCTCGACAAGTTCGAGAGCCAAGTTGGGTTCGTAGGCGCGTGACCTGTATTAATGTAGAGGATCGGGATCGCTACTACGGATTAATAAAGGACGAAAATACGTTGCGTTGGTCTCGAAAAGTTCGAGAGCCAAGTTGGGTTCGAAGGCGCGTGACCTGTATTAATATAGAGGATCGAAATCGCTACTACGTATTAATAAAGGGCGAAAATACGATGTGAGTGCTTCAAGCCCACTGCATAGACTGTCGGTTTTATTCGACTACGCGATGCTTATATTACCGTAGAGGATCGAAATCGCTACCAGCGTTAATATAGCAAAGCTACGATGTGAGCGCTTAAAGCTCACTGCACAGACTGGCCAGTCCTTGATTTTAATTGTTGCTTAATACTGCAGATCTGTTCCTAGTCTACTGGTTGCGATGATTTGTAGCTTCGTGTTTGATCATACTTCCCTTCGTGTTGTTTGATGTTGCAGTCGCTTATGTTGTGGTTGCTTGTTGTTTTATAGTGGCTCGATATAAAGCTTAGCCTTAAATAATGTTAGTAAAAATAAGTAAAAATAACGATTTTTATGTGGGGCGATTTTTATATAAAAATCGTCGGCACAAGGTTCGTTTTAGTATCAGGTCAGGAAAATAAATTTTTTTTCCAACTCTTTGGATATTAATTGAAGAACGAGTTTGCTGAATGGATTGAAAGCATCATTATCTTTGGCCTCGAGTCATGTAAGAGCTTAGTTAAGGCCCATCTTAGAAGCAGATCCAGAGCCAAAAGCCTATTTTGTATTGAATATTTACTCTCAAGAATTGATGAAAAAGTTTGAAAGTGAACTTGTAACATCGATAGCAGCAGGCCTGGAGCGGCTTAGTTTCCAAATACCGACATGGGGAGCTCATCGATGAGAACATACGAGCATCAAAAGCAGAATTAAGTTTATAAAACTTTGCAAAAACCCACATTTTTGGGATACGGAGTCGCCTCTAGTGATATTCAAATCTATTTAAGAATATCTGAAAATGGAGTCGCCGCTGCTGATGTCGTAAATCATTTCTGGACTGAAATGTTTTATTTGAAGCGAGACTTTTCAGTGTTTGGCACCAATATTGGTGAATTCAAAATCTAAATTCAATAGCGTTCCTTGTAATAAAATAATTTTTTCGATTTGAGTAATTTTCATATATTTAATTCCTTAATTTTGATACTTTCATTTTGATTTTTTTATGAACAATCCCAAATATTTTTTTTTCTCGATGATCTTTGCTTCAGTTATTTGAGTTATTATTTTAAAAAAAAAACTGTTTTCTTCAATCAAACAAAGTCAAAATAAACAATAAGATAAACCTTTTCCTTTTTAAATCCAGTCACATAAGAATCTTAGGAATTTTTATTTTAATAAATATTGAAATTTGAAATACAACGAAACGTTTAATAAACGTTTGTTTTTGTGACAAAAGATTTAAAAGCATATTGCATAAGCTAAAATATAAAAACATTTCAATGCAAATGTGGTCATAATACAATTTCATATTTCGTGTGATTTTTCAAGCATAAAAATAACAAATTTAATTTTGATATCTAACAAAACATTTGAAAATATTGAACAGCTAAATGACATTTTATTTCAGCCAAATTGAGTTGAGGTTTAAACTGAAAATGACAGCTCTTTTGTTTGGTTGTTTGCAATACATTGAAACGAGTGCTGAATAGTGCAGTCTATTAGTTTATTAAATTTTTTGTAAAGAGTTTTAATGAAAAAACATTTGTTGATTTATTTCAACAATGCAATTTTGTATGTAAAAATATTTTGTTTCAACAATTAAATAGTGAGTAAATGCATCGTAGTTGCAACTTTTTGCAATCGCTTAGTTTTTGTGCTAAGATTGAAAAATATTCAGAGGTGTGGTCAAAGTTCAGCTTACAGCTATGACTTATGAAATTTCTTTTCCTGGGGTAGCTAAGGTCGATTAAGTTTCTTTCATTCAATAAAGTCCTCACTAAGAGGATGTATGTATGTGGTACATTAAGAAAAAAAAAACTTTCGTGGAAATAAAAATATGGCTAAGTCAACGACTCTGGTGAGCATTATTGAGTTGAATTTGGCCATGTGGGAAAAGATATACGTTTGGAATTTTGACCATTAGGCTAGTTAAATTTTATTTCCCATTGAATTGTTTGAAGTGTTTAACGGTTAGTAGTTGAAACGGTTCTAGTCGCTAGTTTAACCTTGAAATATTTTCAAGCGTAACGTCTGATTACTTTTATAAAAAACCCTCTGACTATTGTTTTCCATGTACTACATTAAACTTTGAGTTGTTGAATACGACGCATAAGCGAAATTACAAAAAAATCTAGTCAGCTTTGTTTTTTTTCTTTGTGGACGATGGTGTTCAAAATACTTTTAAAACCAAGAGTTCAAAAAATATCATAGACTTAGCACTTTTTCCTGTTCCCGAAACCGACTATCTAAGTGCAATGTACTGACTATGTATTATAAGTTCAACGGTTATAATGACATTCAAGGTCAAAGGTTAAAATAATAATTTTGTAATTATCTCGATACCTATTACTCAGCCACTAAAATATTCCAAAAAAACGTTGTAGACAATAAAATTTCTACATTAAAGTTGAAACATTATACTGCTAATGTTGCAACATTGCATTAAAACATTTCGGACAAACAAGTACCATATAATATCACATAAGTCTAAGATAGGCAAAGCAACACTTGTATATTTATTTTAATGAATATGATATCACTCCCTGCAGAGGTCTTTGGGTCTTGTTGTTAGCTCCGAACATTGATAGGTAAGAAAAGATTTTCCATAAAAGCATTGCCAGATACTTGCAAAACTTAAGTTGTTGGATTTAAAGCGCCACTAGCGTAATAGGCGATTACGTTTACCAATATGCTCTGCAAAAATATAGCAAATGTGAAATATTGCTCATACTTCGTGTATGGGATTTTTAATCATTTTTTTTTTTTTTTTGCTCTATGTTTCTCGAGTCACTCATATTTCCTTATCACTTAAAGAAGAAAAAAATAACCAAATAAAACTATTTACTACAATTTAATTTTAACTTACAATCATACAATGTAACCGCCTTCCCTAGATGGTCATTTTTCAAAGAACAAAATAACATAAAACAACAACACACATAGTAGATTTATTGTTCACAAATGTACGTACATATGTAGTTTCATAAGTCATTTTTCTATAACTCAATATATGAGTTATTGCCACTAACGATACATGCAACATTTTAGCAACAACAACTGTAAAACATTATGGCAATAGAAAAATACAACAATAGCAACAAATAAAACAAAGTTAACACCCAACGTAACTACGACAGAACTTTTCTGCAGTCTTAATATAAGTACATACAAGTACTCACATGTATTTGTGTTACAGTTGAGAAATTCTTTGTTGCACATGTTGCAAACAAAATGGGCCAACCTCTTTATTTCAAATTGTTAACCTCTACTTTATGTATTTTGTGCTTTTATTCTTTTACTTTTATTACTATATTTTGTTAAGGCCCTGTAGTTAGTTTCAGACAATGGAAGGAAACTGCTAAAAATTATTGTAAAGTGTCTTAAAACTAAAATAAATCAAAAAAAACTCGTTCTAAAGAATTATTTCCAAACGAAAAATGCGTTTCGTTCAAAAGCAAAGATGAAATTTCTACCAGAATAAAAGGAAAAGTCGTTTCCCAAAAAAAAAAAAAAAAAATCAATAGAAAAATTGACCAAAAACTTCGTAAGTTAAAGTGATGTGAAATTTCTGTTTAAATATCACGGAGATGCATTTAATTTTATAGTAATGGTATATTTGTGTAGTTATTTTTGAATAGAACACCCATTTTCCCCACTGTTCATTCCCAGTATTGCTTTGTAAGCCAACCAAAACTCAGTAAACATGGAAGCGTAACTTTCTAAAGCATGTTTAGCTGAATTACAATATTAACAACAACTGAAATAACAATAACAACAACTATAACAACACCAACAACATGCAAAATAACAATGGTAATAATGGTAATAACAGCAATAATAAGAGTTCCATGTTAGCCTTTATTTCAGGTAGAAGTAACGAACACCGTATGAAGCACTATCCCAACAGGAAATAATTTGGACTATATATAATTGGAAAAGGTCATTGGTCACAAAATATTACACAATATATTTTTTCCTGAAGCATTTCATATTATTAAAATAAGAAATTAAATAACTTCAAAGTCAATTGATAAAAATCAACAATTCCATCGAATCATAACAAATGTAAGATGAATTCGATAGATTACTGCTTTAGTTTTTATGATATGGTGCTTATCTCATACCAGTTACAAGAATAAGCCAGGCTTTTACGTTGTCCGATAGTTAATGCAATGCAAAATTCATTTTGCCATTTGTGAGTTACGATTGGTTCCATGGATTTTCAGATCTACTCGTTTCAAAAAAGAGATTCCGTATTCTGAAGTATATTACAATTCTTTGGATGAAGGGGTATCGCATGTTTTTAATGTAAATTGTTAACGCCTAATCTTAATATTTTTATTTTTGAGAAAGACGATGTTAAACATAAAACATATATATACTTCAAATACTATTTCGTTGAATTTTAAATTTCGTGTGCCGAGTTTTGTCTCATTTTATACCCATATTTTAAGGGTAAATTCAGTGGCTCCTATTATAAGTTTGTGTAAAAGGACTACCAGTGGCGTTCCGTGGACATTAGGAGTGTAGGTCGAAGAGATAATTTTTCGGCCCCTACCTACTTTTTTTTTGTTTCTTAATAATGTTCACAGCCCAAAAACGCGCAAAAAATGAGATAACGTGAATTTTTAAACTTTTGGTTTTTGAAAATTGCAAGACATAGCGGAAAATTTGCTATAGTGATTGAAATATTAATTTATAGCGATACATCAATTACGCGCGGGTACGCTTGAGGTGGTTCATCCGTAAGTTCCAATTTTGGCATACTTTTTCCATCATTTCGGTTGGTATCGCACCAATGGCAGCTTTAATGTTGTTCTTCACGGCTACAATTGTGGCTGGTTTGTCGCTGTACATGAGAGACTTCACATAGCCCTACAAAAAGTAGTCAAGTGGGGTCAAATCGCATGATCTTGGCGGTCAATGGACTGCTCCAAAATGTGAGATTAATTGCTCATCAAACTCGACTCTCAGCAGGTCCATGGTATCGCGTGCCGTGTGGCATGTGGGACAGACTTGTTGGAACCACATTTCAACCAAGTCCATTTCTTACATTTGGGCATAAATGCGTTTTTCATTATTTTTAAAAAATCACGGTCCAACAATGCCGCCGGTCCACAATCTGTACCAAACATTGCATTTTTTAGGGTTAACTGGCAGTTCTTGTACTGCCTTTTCAGAACAAATTCGGTAAATCTTTTTGTTGACGTGCCCATTGAGCCAAAGATGAACTTCGTCGCTGAAGAAACTTTTACCAGAAAAAATTCTGTCATTTGGAAGCGCTGTTCGATTTCAATCTAGATATCGCAAAATGGCAAACCGCATTGAGCATTCTTGGTGTAGACAGACGTTACGAATCACGCGTTAGATGTCAAAAAATTTACACTGAACAAGCAAATAGCAAAAAAAAAACACCCGCTATATTGCATACCTAATGAAAAAACCTGATTAGGGCCCTATACATTGCACTTATTTTACTATTTACAATTTTAATTTACATAAAAACGGGTCCATAAAATTGTAATGAAATTTCTTTAAGCATTATTAGAATTACATATTTCAAGGACCAATTCGCCGTCCAAAGATGCGCTCATGAGTACAACCACTAACTTTAGAATCCATTCTCGCTATTGACATTTAAATCCACGTTAGACCAAAACAACTTAATAAAATGAAAAAAATAGGTTCTGGTAAACATTAGGCAAATAAAATAATTTCAAGGTTGGCTAACATAAATCAAATAACGAAGAAACGTTTCGGATACCACTACAGGTTGAATTAAAAAAAAACTTAGTCTTTTCGACTTAGTAAGCTTAGTTTACCACTTTTAGAAAAAATTAAATAAAATACGTTCTCGTTAAAAATACACCTGGATATCTGTTTTTCAAGATTTTGATTTCAGTCAAATTTAAAAATCGGTAGAATTGAATTTGGTTCAAGTTTAATCCGTTTTTCATGAAGACGTTTCTTTCAATTTCAAATAATTCAAAGAATTCGCGCATATTAAACGCTTTCCTTTTCCATCAGCCGATGTTGGTTTATACAAAACTTAAAAACATTCTTCTCGATATCTTAGATTACCAATTTTTTCCATTAGGCAATGCTGATCTTGTCAAATATCTCAAAGAAGTTTATCGCTCGTACTTGTGCAGTTGCAGTGAGATTAATTGTATTGTTTTTCACTATAATGTAAGTGTATAGATTTAATTTACTGTAGCACATTCTGAATCCTTGAAGCAATATAAATGGTGTTTTTTTAGATATATATATAGTTTCAGATTGAAATAATTCACAAATAATAGCTTTTATTATTTTAGCTAGATAATATAATTCAATTTTGCAGAAAAATATCAATTTTGACATACCACGTGATCTTCGCAGTCGATCGACTGCACAATTTTCGTTAAGTCATGTTAATTTTGACTGAAGTTAACGTCGAAATTTAAGTTAATATTAGTGCTTCACCCGAGGCGAGGCGAGGTTCTAGTTGTTCTCGGTCTCGCCTCGTTTTATAAATTTGAGTCTCGCCTCGCCTCGCCTCGTTCTCGGACGAGGTCTTGCAATTATATACCTCGCCTCGCCTCGGTAAGAACCGAGGATTTTATTAAACTGAAAAAAAAATTATCAGGCCTGTATATTGTCGGCATTCAAGCAAAATTGACTATCTGCAAACAAATAATAAGTGGGTGGCGCTAATTAATCGTTTAGTTATGTTTACATCCTCTTAAATTTGTGGTATATTATTTTCGGTTGTTAAAAAAAATGGCCAATTTTGCTTGTATGCCAACGATATATTCAACTAGCAAAGCCGGCACGCGTTGCTTCGCCTCAAGAAGTATAATAAATATATGTTTTTATTTTTGGTGGGTTGAATTATATATGATGATTGATGAGCTACGATGAATTTAATTTTTTTCTTATATGAGACTGCGTGGCATTGTCCATTTTTATTCACATCAAGCTAAGCTACAAACCTTTTACAAACTATAAGAATTATATGAAACAAATCTTATCCATTTACGTCATATGGTTACTGAGATATAAAAAAAAGTTCATTCACCTGCGTCAAGTAGTTCATAATACCAAAGTATGCTACGAACCTTCCCCAAATCATAAGAAACATAAACATATGCCAAATCTTCAGGCGATCGGTTGAACGGTTTTGGACATTAACAACAAAGTTTTTTACCAAACGTAGGGGTCTCCTTATTAAATCTTTCGTCATATAATAATAACAAAAGAGAGTAGTAACGGTATTATTCTAACTCTCAGTCGATTAGAGACCATTTTAGTACTGCTGACTCAAAGAACCGAAGATATGACGAAATATATGGACTCTATATAAAAGTAGCCTAAGCTGAGTTTCTTAATGTGAAAGCAACGTGGTGTGAGTTCGTTGTGAATCGGTTAACCGGTCTTCGAGAAAATGATATTTAAAAAATATTTTTGAATGAGGGCCACCCTAAATATGCAGTTAATCGATATAAAAACTTTCCTATCTTTTAATAAAATAGTTTGTGTATAGTATTCTCAGATCTACTGAATATACACACAAAATTTCATAAGTATCGGTCAAGCCGTTTCAGAAGAGTTTTGTTACGAACACTGTGACACGAGAATTTTATATATTAGATATATATGTCCAGATCCACGTCACATTTTAGAAAAAACTTGTCATTTCTAATAAATAAAAATCGAATCAAATTTCAAAAAAATAGTATCAAAACAAAAAATACTTCACTTACTTCCGATACGAGCAATTGTTAAAGCGAGGCTGCGAGGCATCTCGTTCTCAGAACCGAGAACGAGGCGAGGTGCCGGTCTGATTTAAATTTATTTTTCCACCTCGCCTCGTTCTCGCCTCGGTCTCGACTCGTTCTCGCCTCATTGAACGAGGTTGCCTCGCATCCTCGGTGAAGCAGTAGTTAATATAGAAAATTTCTTAATATACAAGCCTTTTTTCGTTCTTAACCTTCTTATTCAATGTAAACGAAAATGTTACCAGATGAAATTTTGAAAATTTGAAATTTTGGATTTTTCGTCCTTTATTTTATTTTTTTTTGTTTCAAATTTCGGGAAACCATGAAGAAAGGTTTATGCCAAGAAGTACTTTCACAAAATTTAATGAAAGGGCATTTTTCATTTTATGTGTGAGTACATTTGCAAGTTTTTGTAAAGTTTTTCATTTCATTTGAGTTGTTTTTTTTTTTGTTTTGTTTTTATTGCATTTATGTCCACTTATGACCATAATTCCCGCTGGTAATGTTGACATGTGCATGTGAGCACAGTAGACTGAATACATATAATGCATTTACAGAGGTGATGGGTCGTGTTAATGAATAATGATTGCTTTGAATTCCTTGATGTAGAGTGTAATTGTGGCTAAGTGGGTGTTTAGTAGCTGGCTTTCCACATGAAGGCTGGTTATTTTGAGAATGAAAATGCCAGAGTGTAATAGAGGATTACTTAAAATATGATTCACTACAAATAGTTCAAAAATTTGAACAATCAAACAAAATTGCTTTGTAAATAAAAGGGATACTTACTTAGTATATTATCATTTATTTAAATATATCATAAGCATATCGATTAGGTCAATACTTTTACCATGCAATTTTAACTAAAGCTTTTGTACTTTCTTTACAGGTAAGCAAAGTTTTGACTAAATTGAGGCTCATAACAAGTGGTAATCTCATATATTCTTAAAACATTTTCTGTATAGTTAATTTGAATTTCATTTTATACTAATTTTAAAGAAAAATCTAAAAAAATTAAACAAGAATTTCAGAGCAACTTCTGTGCTAGATATATGAAAATTTAATTTACATAAAATTTCAAGTTTTTTATTTAAATTTAATATTTTCTCCCAAACACGCATGTCCTTTGCATTTCCGTTTCATCACACAAATGGAAATTGGCATTTGCATCTGTCTGCTTGTTAATTCGTAAATAATTAATCTAACGACATTGACTTTGTAATTTTCTCCGGGCTGTCAAGACAATCCTACTGTTTAGAATGGATGCCATTTGTAATTTCAATATTTTTGCAAGCAAATGCAATGAGTAGTATTGACAAGTAATTTCCGTTTCCTGTCTCTGACAACAATTTGATGTCAACATACTTTTGTATTCTCTTTTCTCCTTTCATCAGTTCTAATATAATATCCTTTTTCATGATTTTTAAGGTGGGAGCTTACATTTTGAAAATATTATTTTGTGACTTTAAACAAATGACTTGGGCAGCAATGTGTTCATATTAATGTAGTTCTTGGTAATTTTGGCTGAACTAGACTTTAAATATAAGCAACTAGATATGTTTATTTTCTATCATAAATTCAACCCTTAAGTATATTTTTTGGAATAGAGTTCACCCTAACGACACGTACTACTATAGAAAGTTACATTCTAGCAATTTGCTTATTAAACACCAGAGTATGATTTGTTTGTGAGCAGTGGCAGCAAGAACGTTAACAGTACAGTACAGCAGTGTCAACATATCACAATCGATGTCCTTCAAATTACAAACCTTCACGTAATTTGTTTGAGTTTCTCATCAGCAACTTCAATGTATTTGTGTTAAATGTACTCTATATGCAAGCGTTGTGTTCAGCTCACTAAGCTGCTAATCTGACCGCAAATTCTGATTACTTACAAAATATTTAAGTCCTTTTTCATCTTCTTCCTGTTTTTCCAATTACTCGTTTATTCCTGATTGTATTAATTGACTCATGTAATTGTTCCTATCATGCCATTACCCCATTGACTCATTTCATATGGATTGTATAAAATGTAGGCAAAATTTTCCCAAAGAAAATATAACACTGGGGATTTTTTTTATTTGAAAAATTTATTCTTTTATTTCTCATAAATTTTGAACAGAAATAGCGCAGCAATGGTTCGACTAATGCATAAATGGCTTATAATAACTTGTCAAATCGTCAAACACTATTCACAACGTCTCAGGATCTAAGTCCTTTCACTTTGGCAAATAATATGCAGTGCATTGTTTAAATTAAAATTCGTTTCAAGGGCTGATTTAAGAATATATGATGGCTCTAATGAAAGCAACTCTCAAATAGCATTGTTCATCGATATGACTAAAGCATTTGACATGGTTAACCACAATATTCTCTTGAATACGTTATACAAAGCGGGATTCAGAGGAAAAATTTACGATTGGTTTGAATCTTATCTGTTGGGAAGGACTCAAAAAGTTAAAATTGGCGAAATGCTTAGAGATGAAGTGGAAATCAAAGTAGGCGTTCCACAAGGATCAGTCCTGGGACCAATCTTATTTTTTATTTATGTTAATACGATTTTCAAGCAAAACTTCAGCAGCAACGATATCGCCGTTGCAGATGATTTTGCTTTTACATACCCAAATAAAACTATTTTCGAGTCACTGATTAGTTTAGAATCTGATTCTAAGGCAATGGCTTGCAAAATACGAACTAATTGTTAGTGAAAAAACAAAACTCATGTTTTTTTTTCTAAAAATGATTCTATTGACAGGAATGTTATCTTTCACTCTTCATTCTGCAAAAAACTGAGCTTAGAGCTTCATGCATGTCTGAAGAAAAACTATGTATCTAATGAACACTGTAGCTCTGACTGCTTTGAATTAAAATCGGTTCATGAATTTAAGTACTTAGGTTTTCTGATTGATAATAAGATGAATTGGAAACCACATGTTGCTCAATTAAAGAGATATCTTTTGGCAGTAACCTATAAATTCTATTTACTCAAGGATCACTGTACTGAAAAACTGCACACTGCAATATATTATGGCATTATTAATTCAGACCTGTAATATGGTTTAGCAAGCTGGGGCGGAGCCTACTATAGCACTCTCGAACCACTGCTAACAACACTAAAACATTTTATTAGAATTATCACTAAAAAAACCAAAATGACAAGCAGTTGGCCATTATTTTGTCATTTGCACGTATTGCCACTTAAACACCTATATGTATATAAAGTACTAAAAATATTTTTCTTGCGTAGTGGATTCGAATGTTTATGTGGCCTCAGAATTAACACAAGAAATTTAGTTAATATCCCAATTTCTAAGAAAACGCACTTTTAAAATTTCTTTACTGTAACAGCACCTTCTATCTTCAACCAGTTTCCTTAGGAAATCAGATCATTACGAAATCGTAGAATATTCATGAAAAGAGTTAAAACCTGGCTTTTTACAATGGCTAGTTCGGTGGTCAAAACCATTTTTCTTAATGTTGTGTAAAAATTCATTGAAAGTAAAGTAAACATTCCTAGAACTAGGTTCCTAAAACTGAAATAAAGAAAGATTTTAGTTTGGAATTAAAAATCGATTATAATAACTGAATAAGATAAATAAATAAAAATATCAAAATATCAATAAAAATATCAATTATCCCTGTACTACTGGCCGTACAAAAACTGTACTGAGCTAAGCCATAGCCAATAAAAAGGTTACAAACTTTTTGAAGAAAGCTTTCTTGGACCCGTTAAATGCAAATAAGGTGAAGGCATACATATATAGTATAAGAATTTCTCAAGATAAAGCAAAAAAAAAAATTTCAACAGTTTGAAAAATAGTTTTTCAAAATAATCCCAAAAGGTTTGAACATTTTAAAAAAATTTTGAGCAATTGGAGGACATGAGAAAAAGTCTCTATAAGAGTGGATTGATAGATTCAGTGCAACCATTTTGCGCTACATAAACATTCTTATGATGCTTAGGGTATACAACTCAAGCAGTTTTGAGAAATAAAGCTTAATTTTTTTGTATTTAAGATCGGAATCTAGCTAATGGTTTGCTCAAACTTATCGCCTAAACTACTGCGAAATCTAACAATTGGAACGTTCTTTATAGTACAGAATTATTAAAACTTACAAAAATTTGTTCATAGTGGGCGCTGAAATCAACGCTATTGAATAATTTTTAAGCTTATGCCATAGTATTTCGAAAAAAATCAATCGATTTAAGTGATATTTCATGGCAAGGTAACATATGCTCAATACGTCAGCACTAACTCTAAAAAAGTTCGAATTTTTTGCTTTCAGAAGGCGCTTAGTCTAATTGATACACTTTGTACAAATATGAAACCGGTAATGACATCTAGCGGTCGATAGCCGTATATGTATGAGCTTCCGAACCGCACCGAATGTCTTAATTGTTCATTCTGTCATCTGTCAACAATATTCAGTTCACAATTTCTCAAGTTTCATACAACAACGCATTTTTTCCGCTCGTAAAGGTGTCGAATTTTGTGCCTGAAAACTCTCATTTGCGGGAAGCATTGATTTTTTGTTTCCATTTGAAGAAAAACGCTTCTGAATCGCATCGAATGCTTGTTGAAGCTTACGGCGAGCATGCTCTTGGTCGTACACAGTGCAATGAGTGGTTCAATAAATTTAAAAGTGGTGATTTTGATGTGATAAATGAGGAGCGCGGCCGGCCACCGAAAAAGTTTGAAGACACCGAATTGCAAACATTATTGGACGAAGATGATGGTCAAACGCAACAACAGCTCGCTGAACAACTTAGTGTGACACAACAAACCGTTTCCTTGCGTTTGAAGGCCATGTGAAAGATTTTAAAGGTCGGTAGATGGGTGCCACATGAACTGACCGACAGGCAGCAAGAAAACCGAAAACCACTTGTGAATTGCTGCTCGCCAGGCAAAACAGTAAAAGTTTTCTCCATCGAATCATCACTGGCGATGAAAAGTGGATTTATTTCAACAATCCCAAACGAAAGAAATCATATTTGAGCCCCGGACAACGACCCAAATCAACGCCAAGACCAAATCGCTTCGGCCGAAAGACAATGCTGTGTGTTTTCTGGGATCAGTGTGGTGTATTTGGTTTGAGCTACTGAAACTAAGTGAAACAGTTACTGGTGCACGTTACCATCAACAATTGATCGCTTTGAACCGTGCTATACGTCAGAAGAGGCCCGAATTTCAACTTCGCCATGACAAAATTGTATTCCAAGACGACAACGCATCGCCACATCGAGCAGCGGTCAATAAAAACTTGGTAGAATCGTACAACTGGGAGCCCCTGCCCCACCCGCCGTACTCACCGGACCTGGCGCCATCCGATTACTATTTGTTTTCATCGATGGGACACGCACTCAACGATTCGCTCTTCAATTCTTACGAGGAAGTGCAAAAATGGCTCGATGAATGGATAGCCTCAAAAAACAAAGAATTTTTTTGGCGAGGAATCCATAAATTGCCTGAAAGATGGAAAAGATGTGTAGCTAGCGCGGGGAATTACTTTGAAGATTAAATTTGGAACTATTTTCGCAAAATGAACGTGTTTTTTTTGAATAAAAAATTACCGGTTTCATATTTGTACACCAGTATTGTGTTAAATATGGGAGATTCAGTTTTAAAGGTTTTTTTTTTTTAGCTGTCTAACGACTCTTGGCAACTTTTTAACTTCCTCGACTTTTTCGACATATTTCGATTTGAATCGTTACATTTAAACTACTCGTATCATTAACTTTTTTCGGTTACAGTTGACTTTTTCTGTTGTAACGACTTCGCAAAACTTATCGGAATAATCCGATTCTTAAAGACTTTTATCAACTTGTTCATAAATATGCAATACTCTTAGACTTTGTCTGAATCCATTCAACTTCAATGAAATTTTTCGATACTTTTCGATAATAATAATTCGTTATATGAGTTTTTTTCACTTTTTTTCCAAATCTTTTTATTTTAATCAACGCTTTACGACTTTGAGCTATACGTTAGACTTTGATAGATTTTGCGATGCTTTCCATATTTATACTCTTATATAAAGAGTTATAAATTGATTTTTTGTGTTGTTTTTTTTGTCTGTAGAGGGTAGTCTCTGGAACTACTGCTCTGAATCTAAAAATTATTCTACTTATAGAGAGCTACACTATCGCTGAATAACGTGGGCTTTATTTTATTTTTATAGCAATAAGGCTCGTTCCATGCAACAGAAATACTTAAAATGCCTTATATTCGTATATTATATTCGTGCGAAGTTAGAGTCTTAAAATTTGGTGAAAGGATGCAAAATAGTCTATGGAAAGCACCTCGTAAAATATGGACGTGATAAAATAAGGCGGCGTGGCACCTTCCGTGCAACAAAATATTTAACATGCTACTACATCTTGGCTCCTATGATAACAATAGTTTTAAAACTTGGATTTTGGATGTTTATAGGTTATGCTAAGCACCTTATGAAAAACGGGTGGAAATACACAACAGGGCGTGGCACTTTGAACGAGAGTAAGCAACTGGGCGTGGCACATTCCATACTACAAAAACACTTAAAACGCTATATATTGGCTCTTATGCTATCAATAGTTCTAAAATTGGGTGTTAAAATGCATATAATTTATGATAAATCCCTCACGAAATATAGACGGGAATATGCAACGAGGCGTGGCACTTTTAATATGACAAAAACATTTAAAACGCAATATCTGAGCTCTTTTGTCAGCAAGGCTCTTAAAATTTCCTATTAGAATGCATATGGTCTATGCTAAGCACCTTACAAAATTTTAATGGGATTAGACGACAGGGCGTGGCACTTTCCATGCGATAAAAACAATTAAAACGCTTTATTTGGTAACTTAAGGCGTCAAAAATTTTAAAATTTGGAACAAGGGTGTATATTGTCAATTCTAAGGACCTCATTAAATGTGGACGCGATTAGACAACGACGCGTGGAACCTTCCTTACTACAAAAACACTTTAAACGCTATATCTTGGCATCTATGACAGCTACAATTGGGAAACTTGATACATGGATGTAGTACATTGATTGTGCCAAGCCACTAGCAAAATGTGAACGGCATTGCGTTTTGGGGAGTGGCTCCCCTACAACGAAAATACTTATACCAAGTTGTGAAATTTGGTGCAGGGACCGAATTATCTGTAGTAAAGACTGCGTAAAATGTAGGCGAAATTGCACAACGGGAAGTGAGCGGGCAAAAACATGGGAACAACCAGTCTACTATAATGATACTAATTGATACTTTTCAAAATACTATTTATTATTCTTTAGCTTTTTTGAGAGTTTTAAGCAATGCTGACACTATTTGACTGTTGTCAATTTTTTTACTATATCTTGATACTTTCTGTTCTTCGATATTTTTGGTAGTCTCATAATAATAATAGCATATATATTTAGTTCACAAACAGCCTGTATTATTAATTTCTCAACTTTCAACGATTCTGTTTGTTTCTGTTGCGTTGTGTTCCAGTTGTCAGTTGTTTGACATTTTAGAAGAGTTTTCTTTATATTGCCATTTTTGTGCTGGGGCAAATACATCTTCAAAACTCTTATCAGATATAATCATCAAATTTATGCTATATAGAAATTATGTTTTTATGAATTAATGATTGTGGTTTGTCCATTTTAAATTATGCTCAATAAGTTGTTGTTGCAAAAAGTGTTATATTGTTACTTTGTGTATGAAAACTTTACCCAACATTATCATTATTGTTGTTATTTGTTTACCAAACTACTATGGTTGTTGTTCTTGTTGTTGTTGTTGTTTGCGGTGGTTTTTGCTTTTGTGCTGCTGCAACTGTGCAAATATTAAAATTTGTAATCAAAATAATCCTAACATTGATTTACATGCCTTCCGTTCTCTTGCTGCTTATGGTGCTATACAATTCTTACAGTTTGCTGGCTGCTGCACAACAAAAGGATATTTTGTGGCTACAGGATATTGGTTATATTAAATGTGCTTGCTTTGCGGTTAACCATAAGGGTTATTTGTATTTGCCAAAAGAGTAAAGATGGAGACGAAGCAGAGGCATAGCAAGTGGACAAAAGGATATTTAGTACTAAGCATAGAGTTCAAAAGGTATTGTTGCTGAGAGTTTAAGTGACCAGCAGCATTATGTGCACAGTGTGCTTAAAACTACAAATTTCATTATATAAATAAGGGTACAGCTCAATTTTACGCAAAAGAGCACACTGTTGATTAAATTTATGGCCAATTTGCAATGTCATTGGCCGTAACGTTGCGCTATGGTGATGTACACTTGGATTGCACCTTATAACTGTGAATATTCCCTTTGAAAACTATCTAGATCTTATCTAGAGATCTTTGACCCAAATATAAATTTTACAAACTTTAGCCTCGTGCTTCAAGTAATATTGATTTTACGCCCAAGTTGAAGATTTTTGTAGCACATCTTTGGTCTCACACTCCAAGAAATAATCCACTTCGTAAATGCGCTCATGGAACAAAAAATTTGGAACCTGAATTTCGATGCACCGATTTAAGAGCTTTGCTCCATAGTACAATGAAGCAATTACCTCACAAAATCCATAGATAAACTGCTTGTTGTATCGTTGTAATTATGTTAATAACAAACAAGAAACTCTCAATAATTATGTGCTTCTGTGTAGATTGCTCAAACAAAAACACGCACACATACATACATACGCATACATATAGATAAGACTGTCTGTTATTTTTGGAAAATTTTCTTATACATCCTGTATTACTTCTAAAGTCTGGTATATCAATATTCTTGTTTAAAACTAAAATTTTTTGATGCCAAAACTATTTTTGCACAAACAATTTCTTCTAGTGTACTCAAAAATTAATTAAGCAAAGAAGTCTAAGCCGCTTTCTAGTTCAAAAATAAATCTTTTATTTTGTTTAATGTTAAAACATAAATAGAGACAAGTTCCTCGATTGACTACGCTTGGGAAATAAGTACAACGGACAGTCTAATAAACACCTACACTAAAAGTACACTGAGAAAACAATATGTTTGAATGTAAAAAATGCATATTTCACATGGAGCAATCAAATATATATTTGAGTCAAACATATTGTATTTGGATCAAATAGTGGTAAGTGTTGGTTGAAGCATTTTTCGTTTGACTCAATCAAATATTTAATTGCTCTATATGAAATATGCGTATATTGTATTCAAACATATTCTTTTCTCAGTGTACGAACATACAAAATTCCAATACAATAACTTTGAATTTAAAACGAAAGCCAACTTGGTTAGTTTGGTACAGTGGATTTGCTCTACCAGCAAATTTCTATACATAATAACTTAATTAAATAGCCCGATTATATGGCCAATTCAATTAACAAAAAGCTTGGCCAAAATTAATTGCGGAACCATCTTTTATGTATCTTGTCTGTGTGTGTATGTTTGTATACATATTAATAAGATTTTGTATGTATCAAATTTAGATACACATACAACAAAATGACAAATTTTGATGAGGTATTTTGAGGTTATGTTAAAGTTACAGAGATTATATTTAAAGATATGAGCAAACGGGATAACTAATGATGGAGATTGTTGCTATGAGCAATTATAGGTTAGGAAAGCAGTATGTGAGGAGATTACAAATAAGCTCGTTCACTAAAAGTCCTGTGGTAAAAGATGGATTAAGTGATATGAACAAAATTTGAGAAATTATTTTTTCATTTTGTCTAAGGTAATACTTAAAACTTTAGTTGGAATGTTCTATTTTAAGCTGAAGAATAAAGTTCAGTCAATTGCACACAAATAATTTTTTTTTTTCCAACTCAAAAGTTTAAATATTTGATACTAATGCCGCTCTTTAGCTTTGTTAACTTTATAGGACTTGAAAAATCTATACAAAACCGTCGCTTGCAACCGATATTATCTAGTGGTACCAAATCTCTTAAAGCACTAACATTTTTAAGGTCGTTCTGAATATTATCGCCACTGACCTGGTTAGAATAAATCTAATATTCAATAAACAAATATTAAAATTCCATTTCTAGGCTATTGACTATTTCGAAAAAAAAACAGTGGTAAAAGGAACTAATTCATTAAAGGTATTTTATTATTCTATCTGCTCAATTGTACCCTTAAAATGATAAAAACAAAAAAAACTGTGAAATTTAGAGAACGGTGCAACTTTGTCCATTTTTAATTTTTTTAATTTTAACTCAAAAACTATACATTTTTGGTGTATACACTTTGAAAGATTTTTTGTTGTGAATAAAATATCCTATTGAAATGGCACTTTATAAAATCAAAAAAACTTATTTTTTTAACAAAATAAATTAAGAAATAAAAAAAAATTGAAAATCTTGAATTTTTTAAATATTTTCAACTTTACTTTTTATAACTTATAACTTTTTTTTGAGCAAACTTAGAATTTTTTATAGTGAACAAAACAAAAAGCTGACGTAATTTCTCTCAATATGGTGACCTGTAGAAGTGATTTTGAAGGTTGAAGGTTACCAATTCTTACCTTCGTGTCATGTAAATTTAAATTTGTACACAGAAAAATAATTTCTATGCAATAAAAAAATAATTTTCAGTTTATCAATGATATTGGCAACGTTTTCAATTTTTAAAGCCGTTGACTCCTCTAGAATACAAAATTCAATAGTCCTATGGATTGTTCAATGTGTGCTTTAAAAACTTTATTCAGTAAAGTTGTGGAAATAAAAAACTAAGTTAATAATTAATAAATTTTCGGTGTTTCACACTTATATTCCAATTTCGCAACCTCAATGTCAGAATTAAGAAAGAATCAGAGAAATTATCAAGTAAAAAGGTAGTGTAAAAGATATGTAGTTTTACTTGCTGCGCTTTTTCTCTTATTTGCAAATTAAATTAAATCAAAATTAAATAAATTCACCATCGATATTTTGTTTCTCGGCAGAGTTGCCAACAAATGATAATGATAAAGATATAAAAAAAACTTCAAAAAATTTTTTTAAAAATAGTTTTTTCAACTAATTTTGTTGGAAAAATAAGTTTTTTGACTTCATAAAGTGCCACTTCTAATGTAAATTTTATTCCCTACAAAAAAATGTGGTGATGTGTATCAGCCAAAAATGTGTAATTTTTGAGTTAAATTTAAAAATATTAAAGAAGTGACATATATGCACCGTTCTCAAAAGTCGAAGCCTTTTCATCAAAAATCAAATCTGTTGAGGGTGATCGACGATATCTTCAAGCTGATTCAATGAGGTTGATCTTTTGATACCCGTTAAAAACGATAAGAATTTTGTTTCCATAATTGTTTCTTTCAGAGAACACTGGTACAAGAGAACAGAAGTTGTGATCTAACTTGTAAATATTAAATTTTCAGGTCAGATAACTTAGCTATACAAAACCGAGGTTATGAAAAACTGTTAACACAGGAAATTAGATTTTTTTTGTGATTTTTTAGACAGATTTTTTGCGCGGTTCCAAAAATTTTCCATTTTCCGGAAAATTACGACAAACTTTTTGATTAGCTAAAGGAATACATCTAAGCGGGAAGCTATCAAAACGAAGAGCCACAGCAAAAATATATCTCTATTTCTTGCGTTAGAAAAATTTCGGAAAACCTATGATTTTTCCGGAAAATCCATTTTTATGCTAAGATAATACATATATTCAAGCGGAAAGCAATAGCGAAACACTTCTGAAAACTTTTAGAGATATGAATTTTTTCTCTGAAAATATAAGACGTTTTTCAAGTGACTAATATGGCTACAGTATTAAGACGTAGACACATCATGATTTTATCAAATTTCGCTACAAAGGCGAATTATTTCATTAATTTTGTTACAAAGCTATTTTAAAGACAATACTGTTTTGTAAGCTGGGTTTTTGCCCATAAGTTCCATTGATGCTACTAAGCATACTTCGATTTAATATCGTAATAATTAAAATTTTGAAATTTCTATGAATAATTGTTGGTCATATTACGTCGGAATTTAATAAAAAAAAAAATTAAATTTAAAAAAAATAAAACGAAACGTTGTCCCACTATCGAACCGGTCTCGAAAATTCTTATGTTTATCAAAGTTTTTTTGAATTAAACAGTGAAAGCTAAAGTTTTTCATTGAGTCGTATTTTTTTCTTTAAAGAGCATTTAAATATTTGAATTTAAAAAAAAAAATCGATCCGATTGGTGAATTTTTCATAAAGATCATAAAAATTCATATTTCTGAAATGGATGGTCAAAAAAGATCATGAATACGTTTCTTGTCAGTCTCAGAACTATATACAACTTTAAAAAAAAATCGGAGGAGGTGATCGAAAAAGTGGCCAATTTGGTGTGGAGTGCTCCATGTCTTGCGTCTTGATAAATCGTCGTCAGCACATTCGGTACATTTGGCGCATTTTCAACACATTTGTTAAATTTTCAACACATTTTCAGTACATTTTCGGCACATTTGGACAAATTATAAAAATTTTCTTCTTGTTTTAAGTAAATGAAAATTTACTGTGAAATGGTTCCCATTTTGCTAGGGGTTTTGAGATACCAGATGTGAGACCCCTTTTTCTAAGTCATCTACAGAAACATTCTCTAAATTGGGTGTTCAGATCAAAAAAGTACATTCCGCCCCTCAATCAATTCGATTTAGTTCATTTACACAAAGCGCAAATGCCATCAGTGGCAAAGAATCTTCCACAAAGGTTGGTTTTTCTATCGATGACAACACGGATCTTGTCGTGTGCATATTGTTGTATGTTTGTGTGTGATCTTTTTTGTTTGTGCTGCTTGCGACAATATTAGTACGTTTGTTTCTTTGATCTCTTTTTTGTTATGCGTTTACAAAAATGAATGTGCAACAGTCGTCAGTATTAAAAACGGTAGGCATTGGAAATCCGAAAAACATAAGGTTAAGTATGGATTTTCATTCATTTCAAATTGTTCCGCTTTTCGTCGCTTGTCGTTGTTGCTGACTGTCTTTCGAAGCTGCGAAACTAAATTTTCGAATAATGAATCTCAAAAAGTTGAAATTTTTGTTTTTAGAATATTAGTTTTTAGCGACTGATAATTTATTATATTAAGAATTATTACATTGAACTTGCAGTCATTTTGCAAAGACCAATATGATCGTAAAATTTTTACTTAATTGATCAATGCTTTTTATTCAACAAACATGACAAAGATAACAAATGGAACAATTTAACCTGGTAATTGGTGACATATGTTTCGGCTATTACCACATAAGGGTGTTTTTTTCAGAGGTATAGAACTTCGAATTGAAATAAAACACAAGAAAATCGTTTTAATGTCCATCAATTTGGCTTAATTGGAAGGATAATTTTATGCCATTAATGTTTAAATGTGATTTCGGGCATGTGGCCGCCGCGGCTGGCTCGAATAAAGCCAATTCTACAGGTCCAATTTTGAACCACTTTTTCGAGCATATGGGGCCGTATGTCGGCAATAACGCCACGAATGTTGGCTTCCAAGTCCCCTAACGTTTCTGGTTTGTTGGCGTAGACGAGCGACTTCACATATCCCCAAAGAAAATAATCCAATGGTGTCAAATCACACGATCTTGGTGGCCAATTGACAGGTCCATTCCGCGAAATTATGCGCTCATCGAATGTTTCCTTCAATAAATCGATTGTGACGTGCGCTGTGTGGCATGTAGCGCCGTCTTGTTGGAACCACAACTCATCCACATTCATGCCATCCAATTCGGGAACAAAATAGTCGGTTATCACGGCTCTATACCGGTCTCCATTAACGGTAACTGACTCTCCAGCATTATTTCGGCCCAATGACTCCACCAGCCCATAGAGCACACCAAACAGTCAGTTTTTGTGGATGTAATGGCGTCTCAAGGGTCTCATGTGGATTCTCTTCACTCCAAATGCGGCAATTTTGCTTGTTGACGTAGCCATTCAACCAAAAATGAGCCTCATCACTGAACAAAATTTTGCGATGAAAATCAGCATCGAGATCAATCTCATTTTCGGCCCATACACCAAAATCACGACGCATTGCATGGTCTCGCGGCTTTAATTCTTGCACAAGCTGGATCTTGTAAGGTCGCAAGCCAAGATCTTTGCGCAAAATCTTCCATAAAGTTGATGGACAAAGCTCCAATTGCTGTGCACGGTGGCGAATCGATTCATTCGGGTCCTCTTCAACATTTTGCTCTACAGCGGCAATTGTTTCTTCGGTGCGCACTGTTCGACGTCTCTGCGGATGCGTATTATCACATAGAGTAAACGTAGTGCGAAAACGATCCATGGTTAACCGAATTAATTGCTCTGATGGACGATTATGTCGACCATAAATTGGACGGAGCGTGCGGTAAACTTCGCGAACTGAACCATTATTTTCGAAATAAATTTGCACGATTTGCCAGCGTTGTTCTTTTGTCAACCTGTTCATGATGAAATGCCAAACCAAATTGAACATAAATGACATTAGAGTTGCCAGATTTGACCATAAAATGGCAGTTTTATCTCTATTCGAAAAACAAACCTCTAAAAAAACACCCTTATATACACATTCTCATATGTATATACATAGCCTCATCAAACTAATATTCTTAAACATAAGGAGAACACGCCAATTTTCAATAAATATATGGCTGGCAATGCCACAATTTCGGAAAATAAATCATAGCACGACTTTAAGCCAATGGCTTAACGGCTATGCAAACAAGCGAGAAAGTGACAAGTATATAGATAACAAAAAATGGAACATTGTGTGTGGATTGAAATACATAAGCGCACATTGTACACCTCAAGGTCATGTCCCCAACAGCTCAAGTGTTAAGAGCGACCGTCAAAAAATAACATTGCAATTCAAGAACGGTCAGGGATTCGATCCCATGTACAACATTAACCAAAAACTGGTCTGATGAGGCTATGTATATACATATGAGAATGTGTATATATGTGGTAATAGCCGAAACATATGTCACCAATTACCAGGTTAAATTGTTTCATTTGTTATCTTTGTCATGTTTGTTGAATAAAAAGCATTGATCAATTAAATAAAAATTTTACGATCATATTGGTCTTTGCAAAATGACTGCAAGTTCAATGTAATAATTCTTAATATTTTTGTTTTTATTCAAAGGCAGGTGTTGAAAATAAAAAAATTACTTATTACACAATGGCTGCACACAAAACAAATTTGAGTATCAATATCGCTCCAAGTTATGCAGATACATTTTCAAAAATTTCAAAAGAAGAAGATAACAGAAATTTTCTAAGTCCAACACAAGTATACAAGAAATTTGTGATTTGGTTCAATTTTTTGAAACTCAATCATTACTTTCTTCAACAAAACCGGGTGATAAATTTAATAAGCTCAGCCAATGTCCAGTAGAGAGAAAGCGCGGAGTCCAAAAAAATAACTTATGAGTTATTTCGTGTTCTCAGAATTCGCGTACTATAACTTACCCCTGTTAAAACCAACACGCGTTCCCCTAAAACTCTTTTGTTTCGAATGCAAGATCACGGTTAAGTAAAGCTGTAAAAATCAAGAAAAAGCGAATTTTTCAAATTGTCCATAAAAAAGCGTTTTCAGCCACAAAAAAATAAATTTTTGTAGACTTATCTGTTTATTGAAGAATAACAAAGCCCCCGACTTTGTGATCAAGCAATACTTAATAGAAAACTCACGAGCAAACCCCAGTGCAAATATTTATAAAACTAGGCTAAAGAAGTTAATTACGACAAGGCGTATCGCAAGGATTTGTAAGTCTTGTGCCCCAAATATTGGTATAGCGCTATGTACTCACAATTTTGCAATGAAAATATTATTAATACAAAAAAATTCCTAATATCGTCTAAGCAAATACGTACGCACATGAGTTAATAAATAAAAAATTGAATATATTTGCGTAGGTAATTGTAATTTCATACGACAATATTCAACGCAATTTCAATTTAAAAGAAAAGAAAAAAAAAAATGAAAGGAAATTGATAGAAAAATTGAAAACTGCACGTTCAAAAAAGCGGGCATAAATTGTAAATTGAAGATGTGCACACAGAAAAATCAACACACATACTCAAGCCACACATTCACTTCACACATACAACCTCATATGCACCCGCAGTTGTGCATAAGGCCTGAGTGCAAGTGTGTGTTTGTGCAACAATATGAATTTTAGTCAACACACACTTGCGCGTTGACATTTTTCTACGTCTGGCAGCGGAAATCGAATTCACCTATTTATGAGTCTGTTCGATGAAGCGTATGACACATGCTGCTGCAAGACTTGCGCATGTTGCATGCTACACGCTATAAGTAAAATATCGAAACTGAAGTTGCTGTAGTTGGTGATGTTGAAGGTGATGATGCTGGTGGGCTTGGTGCTTTCTTATGTCAGTGCTGATAGTGTCAGTGGCGCTGGTTATATTGGTGATATTGGTGGTGTTAACAAGGGAAGTTGAAATTCATATTTAAGTTGAATAAAATCGACAAAAAAAATTATTCGTATAACTTTCCTTCCTTTTACCCTCTGGTTGCGTGGTATATTGACGATTATATTGCTCCTGCTGCTGCTGTCGTTGAAATGTATTTATGCGTATAAATCGAAGATGGAAAATAGTTTGCATTTATGAAAAAAAAAATGAAATAAATAAGAAAAACTCAACCGAAAATTGCAAATAAAAAAAAAATTATTACAACATATAAAACATTACCTTATAAATTTATGCAATAAAACTGCAGGAAATGACAACCAAATATGCGTCAATAAACTGCTAGCAATTTCTTTTAAATTTCATGTCATTGTTCCTGCTCGTTAGCAGTAAAAGTGCGCGTTAGTCTTAAATTTTTACTGAAAGGGTATTTTTCTACCGTACTGTATGTGGAATGATTTGGCTTAAAGCACTTATATTGAATATGACAAAATTTCTGAATTTCTCTGTGTGAAACTTTGAAGCTTATGCTTTTACCGGAGGTGCAAAGTCCTCTTTACAAAATTTTCAAACTTTTCATTAGATTGGAATACCCTTTCAGAATCGCGATATTACTTTAGCTGAAAAGCGCTTTTCCAATAAATGGCGTGGAGTCTACAACTATTTAAAAAAATTTACAATCGGCACTGCCCTCTTCACAACCTTCCAAAAAAAAAAAAAAAAATCGAGCGACTATGTTACGTTACGGCAATTAAAAAGGAATGGAACTATATTGCCTCTCTCTATCAGTGCTACTTTTTAAAGAATTCATTTCTATGGACGGTGTCGCACCCACCAAGCTCAAAATCTTTTACAGAGCTTTGCCGAATTATTTTTACAGAGCTTTGCCGAATTATTTTTACTGTTTTTGCGAAATTTGGATCCATTACCTTCCATTAATTTTCTCATTATTGGATTTCGAAATTTCGCTTTTATGGAAAATGCCACGCGCTCTCGTCGAAATTTATCAAATTTTTTTACATCAAATAACTTTCTGAATTTAGCGTTTTATATGTCTTACTTGTTACGGCGTGAACAGATTTCACCCGTTCAATCCCAAGAAGCTCGTTTGAAAGTGTGGGCTGTGTGCAAAATGTCATTGAATTAGCTTTCTTGATTTTTCCCACATAGTAGTGCTTCTCCAAGAACAGATAAATATTGTTATCGTTCTAATTATTGGGACTGAGAACGATAACGAGACGATATCAAAAATAATGTGTCTCTTAACACCGAGGACGAGAACGCGAAGAGTCTGGCCGATATCTCGGTCTCGGCGATAATGTAATGAAATTCAGCTAGAACTTCCACAGTACAAAAACTTTTGAAATTCACTGTAGTATGTCAACTGTCTATGTTAAATACCTCACGAAATCTGAACAAAGTTAGACAAAGGGGCTTTGCACCTTTATAGAACAAAATTACTTAAAATCCATACATTGGCATCTAAATAAATGAAAATTGTCTGTGAAAACTGGGTTGGATAATGTGTCATAGCTCCTCCCATTAAACAAAAACCCTTACGTTTCTATTCTTGCAAGTTTTGACAAGTTGTGAAATTTCGTACTTAGACCCAATTGTCTGCAGTAAGGACTGCGTATAATATATACATGATTGTACAACGGACAGAGCGCGGGAAAGGCGCTGGTTTAGGTAGATTTATATGAACAAAAGAGTGAACAAGAATAACCGAGAAATATCGGCGATATCAAGATGAGAACGTGACGATAACGAAACATATTAAAAATTTCTCGTTCGAGAACGATACTATAATTTTGGAATTACGATAATTTTTGAAGCACTAATCGATATACAGAAAGACAGGCAGGCAGGCGGACAGACGGTCATGGCAAAATTGCCACAGGTAGTGACGCTGATTAAGAATGTAGACACTTTTCTATATCTGCCACGCCAACTTCAAAGCGTTACAAACGAAATGGCAGAGTGAATAAAAGGAATAGGAGGATATAAAATGAGGAGGATATCAATGAATTATAACGTCTTAGCAGACTGCGAATTTTTTCAAGACGGACCTCGTGAAAGTTGGAGATGAGTCGTAACTTTTGCTTTGATTCTTCAATGAAATGATCAAATTATAAATCTGGCTTGGAACAGGAGGCATAAACTTTTCATATTAAGGCCAGTGCATCAGGACTTTTTACTGAAGCACGCATCTCCTTTTGAACCACTTTTTTAGTAGAAATATTATCTAGGAATTTACTAATTAGTTTTTTCTTTGAGAAGTTGTTAAGAATTACAATAAGATCAGTGAGTTAAAAAAAAAATCATAATAAAGTTTAGCTACCACAGCTATTAGCCATCCTAGCTGTTTAGTTTCAAAATTGAAATCAGTGAAAAAAACCAGAAAATCCTGTTATTGGCATTTTTGTTGAAAACCGTCGAAATATGAATTTTTATTTTTTCGAATAGTTGCATGTGATTTAATATTTTTCAAGTTCCAACCTAAAGCTTTTACGAGTAAGAACTTGTGTCGAAAGTATGATCAGTTAAGAACATTACATTTTTGTTTCAATCAACAAACAAAAGATGACAAAAATCGATCAATTTTTAAAAGCAGTCAAGTTCCTACCTGAACGTAGACGCATTTAAATGCTATGAGCACTAAGCCTCATTCCAGGTATAATATTTCTTAAAATTTTGGTTCGTAGATGCTTTTGGTACAAAATAAAACCATCAGAAAACCTCAACGCAGTTCTAGCTAAAAACAACCTTCCCTTTGTATTCACTTTCATCTTGCAACAATGCGTCACACAATTAATCTCAATTAAAAACACAACTTTTCTGCGCTGCTTTCAGCAAAGCGGTTGAAGTATTAAATTAATGTTATTTTCGTATACTCGAGAAGTGGAACGCGTATTTTACACTTTCCACTTCATGCTTTATTTGGTTTTTTTTTTTTTTTGTAACTTTTAACACAATCGCATACTTTATATTGGATCCTGTCCAAATTCAGCGCATGTGCCCTTGGCCTTTTTTTCTCCAACTTTTTGTAAATTTCTTGCATTTTTCGCTGCTAATACAAGCTCATCCATCAGTTGCCATCATTTTGTTTATTTTTTTATTGTATTTTTATATAACACTAATACACCCGTTGGTTTGTATGTTAGTGTTGTTGTTGCTACTGCAGCAGTGTCAAATTTTTAGACATTGCAATCTAGGGCCATCATATCTATATCGAGTGAATGTATTAATACAAATTCATGTTTAGTAATAAATATTACACTTTTTTTTAAATTTTCGATAAGTTTTCTTTCGGGCCATTTATTTTGAAAATGACTTAAGTTCTTTTCGCTTTAAAAAAATATATGGAAAATATTGCGATTTAAAAGCATTACACATTATATGTATGATATGGGTGCTAAGAAAATCTAATGGTGTTATAACTTTCCAATGAAAATAATCAGTTTTGTGCAGTTACCGATTTTAAGAATTTGCAGTAATACTTAGTTTAGATTAAAAATTGTAGAGTTTCCAATCATTCCTGAGGCGAATTTGTTACTACAAATAAATTGCAAACCCAACTGTAGACATCTGTCAGCGACAAATGATTTTGGCATTTTAAATATGGCCACACCACGCTACACTGATAAAAATAGCTATCACGTTCTATAAAAACCCTAAGCGTGTTTTGGAGCATCAGCACTAAAAGGAGTTTGTATTTCTTGAGAAAAAAAAGGTAGGATAATTTAAAGCAGCGATGGGCCCATAGTGGCACTTTTCGCTCTCATGGCCCGAACCGTTATTCGACGCATAAGCAAGCAAAACACAATTCGCTAAATTTTAACTATCGACGTACAGCGTTGACTTGAGTTCAAATAAAAACAAAAACAACACAAAGATTTTATCGATTGTGCCGCATTGTGTTTCGACGAATCTAGCAATTGATTTTGTTTTTAGTGCATATATATATATTTTTTTGTGCTGTTGTCGAATTTGGAGATGAAAGCAAAGAAATTTTAAAATGTCGTTTTTTGTTGCTCGATTTTATTGTTGCGCCCTTTTGTTAGATTTCCATGCCCATCGCTGATTTAAAGTAGGTGAAAATTGATTTTAATCCAATTACTCGAGAAATGAAGCATAATTATGAAGCTATGTTATGCTAAAAGTTCTGAGGGGGAAAATAGTGAGCTGATTTCATCCCCAAACATGGTTTCGACATCTAAAAAATTAATTTTTTTCTTATTAATTCGAAAATGCAGATTATGTGACGACAGTTGCGAAAATTGATTTGCTACCCGGAAGATATACCATTAATTTATTCAACCACCGCGATTATTTCCCACAAATTTCAAAATTATGCCTTAAGTCTGTGGATATTTTCATTTAGAAATTGTGGCTTTTGAGTTTGTGATTCCAATCTTTAGCGATTTTCGATATTTTCACTTAAAAGTTTTCAACAATTTTTTTAGTGGATTTCTTAGGAATTTCAATCTTTTTAAATAACATAAAAAAGCTCACCGTACTCAGAAATATATTTTTCTATACACACGTTTCATAACCTATAATATGCATCAAATATATCGCAAAGAGGAAATTTTTAATTCAAAAATATATTATAATTCCTTCTGAATAAATTTATTAGTTGAACTAATTTTTATTGATATTAATAGCGGTATAAATTCCGTTAGATCTATCGTTATGTTTGTAAAATGAAATATGTAGTGTAAGTTAAAAATCGATGAAACTAGAAGACCGATTTTTTATAACTTATAAGAAATCGGTCTTTCAGTCATTTCATTCTTTATAGAAAGAATCGCTTTATAATTCAAATGTTCTTGGCACATCATGGATCGCAAATATTTTTTCATCAAAACTGGAGTCGTTAGAAAAAGTGTTACAGAAATCCAAAGGTAAAGTTCTTCTAACTTGCTGTTACTGATGAAGTTCAAAGTATCTAATGAAGACGGTTATCCTAGATATTTCGAAATGTATTCTGCTTGAATCAATAAGAGATTTTCCTCTGAGTGAATGAGATTTTTGGAGTTCAAAGCAATATTTTTTGGGAACTTCATCGCGAGGTAGGTTTTCAATTTTGTAGAGAAATTCCCATTTACTAGCGTATTGACTGATTTTAGTAAGTCTCTCGCGAATCGCTGTTATACTGAAATAAAGCAGGGGATCGAAGAACTTGATTTTTAAATGTGGTCCTTCTTCAGGTTTTTGAAATGAAATTCGATCTTGAAAAGTTCTGCATCTTCTTGTAATTCTACTCTTTTATTGAGAGCAGCTGGGGCACCGGAAGACCTCTTGCGTGTGCTTAGAACTCCACACGCGTCAGACTTCGCCATGTGGAATTCAACACTGGAATTTTTCGCGCATTTTTTCAACGTACACGCAACAGCATCGATTCTGTTCCGAATTTAGGGTCTCTATTCCATATATTTTTTTGGCAAGTTGGCGCTGCAGTCCTCATAGCCCTGATTGATTTTGACGTATCGATTGGTTCTTGCAATCAAGGCTGCCATGACGACAACCAATATGACAACTGGGCAAAAATATGTATTGAATAGGGACTCTAAATTTGAAACAGGTTGGTTGCGGGTGAGTGTAAGGGAAAGGCTTCGCGCGTTGATGTAGGTATGAACCTATAGGCTCGCGAGCCATCAATCAAATCGAGCGCGGATTGGTTGACACAGAACAAATTAACAGTAACTAACTGCTGGGCCTAAGGACAAATGCGTTTGCCTTAACAAAAGCTGTACTGCTGACGAAATAAACTTTTTTTTTATGTACACAATATTTACAGAGAATTTTATTGTAGATATCCTGCATTACATTTTCCCAGTCATGATTCTGTAAGATTATCAATAGTCAATTTAAAAATTTTATTATTTTTGAACCTCCCCCGCGACTCAACGACTTCTGCACCAGCTTTTAGAACGTTATGTCGCTCCTAGATATCAGCAGGTTCAATTTTCATTGATGGCTTAGGCGCAGGAATTGCAAATAATAAAAGGTAACCTAGTGCACAAAAAACCTTGAAGCTCTTGAACACCAATGTCGAGAAAGAACAGCAGGTCACCAATGTCGGCAAAAACACTTAAGCGTTCAAAAGTCATATTGTGAAAAATTTCACGAGCGCAGAATTTATGAATTTCCAAACTATTTGCGGAGAAAAATAAGAAAAAAAATCAATGCACCCGACAAGGCGCCACTCACAAGCGGGTGTCCAGTTCGCTTAAGCCTTTCGGACACGCTCGAGCCGTCACTACTCAAATAATTAAATTCTTTTCGGTGGAAAGTAAATAAAAAAATCGATTTCTTGCAAAAATATAGCAGCGATACGTTTTTTTGGTTTGACAGCTTATATTTGGTATAGCGGACATAAGATCCTGTTATGTCTATGCAATCTATGACTCATACCCACTGAATTACCAGTATCGAAATGAAAAGTATTTAACTCTCTAATTTTCCCCAACAGCGATATCGTATCTTTATGGCTATCAACTTCTTTTGACTTTCCGCTTTTATATTGTCACTGCCCTCATTTTATTCTCCGATGTCATTATTTTTTTTTTTCTTTTGTTATTTTGATTGATTTTGTTGTTTCGTGTAGAAAATTTATTGCGTTCACTCGAATAAAAATTTTTTTTTCTTCAAGTATTGTTGTTGTTGTTCTTTTTTCATGTTTTTTGAAAGTTTTTTTTTGGCGCTTTTTATTGTCATTTTCATCTCTGTCAGCTTCATCATGGCTGTCATTTATAAAATGATTCTTTTTGTTGTTGTTTTTCTATGTCACTCACTCACTTGGCATTCACATCGAAAGTGTGCACATCGATGGCTTTCGTCCTGATTCGCTCATTTTCTTAATAGTTATTTTGTTATTGTTATTTTGTAGTGAATTTCAAAAAAAAATACCTTCTTTCTTATGATAGTGTTCCTTTGATATGAAACTCATCTGCTTCTCGATGTTGCATCGGTTGTATTGTCCTGATTTTTTCAAGTTCTTTTTTTTTCAACTTACTTTTAATGGGCGTATTGGTTCAAGTTTTGTTGTTTCACTTTATTGTTATTTTTGAATATTTTCTCATCATCATTACTAAAATTATGCTTCAGTGGCATCTTGTTTTAACGTTGACGTTTGAATGTTTCATTAGCGATTTCTTATGTTTTTATTTCCATGATTCAGCGAACTTTACATTTATTGTGAAAGATATTTCAAATGGTTTAACTTAAGCTCTGCCGGTTGAATTTTTTGTTGGCACAAATGGCTGATTTACTTAAGTAAAAAAAGAGGTTTTACAAAGACTAATAATTTTCTGTTCAGAATAAAAAGAAAAATCACCAATGTCCAAGAGTTGATAATAATTTATTTTTGTGTTTAAGTAAGTAATTTCTCTTAAGGGAAAGTGGTTTAAATCCCACAATAATACCATGAAATTTAAACCAGAAATTGAAAAAAATACTTTCGTTTCGTTCTGCTCTATGAGCGTTAACTTTTTACCTCTGCATTCTGTATTTCACTCATTGATTGAAACGCTAAGACAAACCATAGCAAGCGACAAGAGCAAAAGAATTGGAACGTTCTATTCAACGTACAAAAATCGTAATTCTTTTTGTTGTGGTTTTGAACTCGCGATTGCTATCCGAACCCGTACCAAATGAAATGATCGTGTTTGGAATCAGATTAGTATGAGGGGAAATAATTTTTTTCTTTCAAACGTAACATAGCTCAAAAAAATTTCCGACATCACTAAGGGAGGGTCGGGAATTTGGAAAAAAGCGTTTTCGACCGTTTTGTATGCATTTTTGGGTAAAAATTTTGTTTTTTCAAACGGTACAAACGAAAGTTAGTTCAAGAAATAGTTTATAACATTACTAAGGGAAACTCGGAACCCGGGAAAGAACTGACTTTGACCCGCAAATGGATCCCTGGACCATGGTACTCATTTTTGCCTTCTAAAATATGGCATCACTAATACGAATTTATTGACAAAAAACAATCACTACTTTTGATACGGGTTCGGGTAGCAATCGCAACTGAAAACCACAACAAAGCGAAAAAAGGTTTTTTGTACGTAGGGCAGAACGTTACCATTTTATTCCTCTCTTTTATTTCTGCTTGCTATAGAACGTGTTGGTGTTTGAATCAAAGAGCGAAACAAAGAAAGTGATAAGTAAAGTTTTGCATTGTGCGATTTGAACGTTACGATAAGGTGCGGCTTTTTTTTCATTCCCTGACTTAAACTATCAAAGATCATTCATTATTTCGGAAAGCTCGTTAAAAATCCAAAATTATAAAGTAGTCCAATAAAGATTAAGCATATATGAAAATCTTGATCGTATGTCTTATGTTAGGTGATTCAAAATCCAAAGTGACTATTTATGACTCGTAGTTTTTCGCTAGATAATTTTTTTCTTTTCAATAATCTAAGGGCTGTATTTTGTTTCGTGCACGAAATTTTTTGGAAAGAACTTTAATTATAGTTTTAACATTTATTCTTCATATATTTGCTCTATGCAAAGCAAAATCTACCAAATGTCGTTGAGTATTGCAAAGTCGCAACATCATCATGCCAACATAGCAACTACCATGGTCCATACTTTTTGCCTTCTTTACAATTCCGATGACTAAATAAGTGAGTTTGTTAGTAAGTCAGTGAGTTCTTTTTTGCAATTGCAATTGATTTATATTTAAATAAATTAGCGCGCTAAACAATAAACGACTTCAATTGACTCAATGTTTGCGCAAAATTCAATTTTAAATCTGAGCAAACAAATGAACGTCGAATGAACGTCAATGGATGTTATCAAGTTGGCTGGATGAATAAAAAATAGAGAAAACTAACAAAACAGTGAGTGAAATAGACGTTGAATTGTACACTTAAAAAAAGAGAAGCAAAACTTAACAAAATATTTGTGATAAGCGATCAAATGTTGATGACTAAAGTCAGAATACAATTTTTTTTTTTTGGTAAAATTTGTATGCTAAGAAAATGATTTTTCCAATCTACAAAGGATGGTGTGATATACTGAAAATTAAAAATAAGAGGGACGCAGTTCATTAGTTAGGTAGAGAAACTTCCCATATGCCGAGGTTCTCCTACAAACACTTATCATATAAATTCGTTCAAATATGCAACTTGTAATTAAAATTTTGTTATCTGCTATTAAAATATTTGCTCATGGTCAGAAGAATAGCTAAAAAGCTACACATAAACAATAAAAGCAACATTGCAAATAAATACTGATCGTCATCATATCGCAATAAGAACTGCATAAGTGTTTTTAGCATTGTTCTCCCACATGTGAGCTTACATTGAACTCTGTGCATCAGCAGCCCAACATATTTGGCAACCGGCTTAAGTTTTTGTTGCTTGGTTGCCCTTTTTTGACACTTTTTTTACATTGGCTCATTTAATCAGTTGTAGCTTGAATTCAGGCTCTTTTATTCAGCTTAGGAGAATATGTCTGATATTTTTATATCATATCTAGGATTTCTCTTACTAAAGCGTGAGAGTAGTCTCATTGTTGGAAAGTACTCTAATAAACAGGAAAGCCGTAACGCTAAGAAACAGTGTTAATCAAACAGATCAAGATGACTACTACAAAAACTCTGCAGGAGACGAATACATTATGTCGAATACAATACATCAGTCTCCGCTTATTAAAATATGTCTCAAAAAATTACGGAAACAAATTATTTTGGACTCATCCAACTCACTAGTGGCCCAACAATGTCGCTCGTCTCTAAACGAGATGGCTCAACATTTTAACTTTCACCTCATCTGGGTGCCTGGGCATAGGAACATTGACGGCTGATGAACTTGCTAGGTAGAGGTAAAAAATGCTGACAAGAGATGGACTCAAGGGTCAACTTGCAATATAACTAAGCAAATCTGGCCGAAGTGGGATGCTAAGCGTTCATCAGAACTTATTTCTCGCACTAGACATAGTGTCTCGTCAGTTGTTGCAGACATAAATGGCCACTGCCTCATCGGCAGGCATGCGTAGAGGTTAGGTGTCAGGTTCTTTGACTTCTATTGAAGTTGTGGAGGAAGAGGAAAATACTAAAAATTTCTCTGCTCCTGTCCCGCACTTGCTAAGAAAGCCACAAAACACTTGGGACGTTTTAATTTCATGACCTGGATGACGTTAGACATTTCAGTATAGGTCAGCTATTTAGTTTCATTATGAAATCTGGTTGGTTCGACGAGAGGGTATAGTCAGACACTCTGCGGTATCATAATGGATCACGTTTGGTCTAAGTGTGTCGGTTTTCGTAACTGACTGCCACTCCTACCTGACCTAACCTAAGTGTTTTGGAAAAAAGCTCAACCAATACTACCCTCGGAAGTGGAAAAGGCATATTTTTTAAAAAAAAATTCATATTCGTGATTCTTAAGGCATCGGATAGCTTCAGAAATTACGCAAATAATGATTTACGCCAAATGCCGGTATCTTAGTTCAAACTTGTAAAAAATTTCGTATGAGATTTTTTTTTATCTCAATTTTACATGTATTTCAAGAAATTAAAATAAACAAAACATCAATTATCTCGAAAGGCATTTTTTTTGAGACATGCCCATTTCAGTTCTGAGAGCAGAATAATTTAAAAAAAAATTTACAAATTCGTGATAGTTGTTTTGAACATTTTATGTAAAGCGTATAAATTTTGAAATGTGGTAGTATAAAGAAAATGAGTCATAACGCCGAAAAACTTAGAGAATATTGACTTCGTACACTATTTTTGGGACAGCAATATTACTAAAAAATTAATATTTCAGAAATCCTAACTTAAATGAAGAATGTAGCAACACCTAAATAAATGTGCTGAAGACACTCCTGGCTATTAATAATGACAAATTACTATTTGGACGTAATAACATCGAGCACCAAAAATTTGTTGGGTTTTTTCATTTAAAAGTTTGCCAGTTACCGACCAAATAATGAATATGCATGAAAATCAGACATATTCTTTTTCAAACACTTTTGTAGTACTTAGAAGACGGAGGCAACGTAAACAGTGTGGCACCCCTTCTGCATTTGGCCGGCACTAGCAAGAGACCAAGGATACTAACTAATACTTTCATTAACACGCTGAGTGACATGTCTAACATCGAGTGAAGTAAATTTTTAAATTTTTTTTTGTTTCCAGCAAATATTTCACATTGCCAATTTATTTCCTTGCATATATTTTTTTTTGAGTGTATGGAAGTTAATAAAAAAACGGAAATGTGATAAAGACTGAGGCTATATTTGCTTAAGTAATGATGTCACATGACTATGGTGTTGATGATGTTATATACAGCCACTGAGGCTTCCTGGAGCTTGCATGCTCATATTAGGATATTGAAAGCTATGAGGTTGAATACTAAATTGCGAATTAAAGACTTCAGAGTATACATATGTGCAATGTTCGATAGTCAATGATTATATGAAGAAAGTTTTCTAACACACTTTTGCTTTTCATCTGTCATTTTTCAGTTAAAATTAATAAAAAATTTCCTAAACTTTGCCATAAAACTATTAAATATTGTAATTTCTTTACTTCAAAAAAAATGTTTTCAGTTCATATTAAATTTTAAATTTTGTTTTTGTCCTTCTATTTTCATTTATTCTATTTTTGTATTTTGTCATTTACTCTTCCTTAACTTTGCTTTAGTTGTTTTTCTTGTTGTTGCAATTGTTGCTTCAACATTTTCAATTTATTTTATTTGTGTATCTGTATGTCGTCCTGTTTACTTGTGTGTTTATAAATACATTCATCGCTTGTTTTATCTATCTGTCTTTTTGTCTGTCTCTCTGACTGACTTTATTTCTGTGCATTTGTCTCTGTATTTGTATAACTTCTTGTTAGTGAAGTCGAGCGCATTGCTTAGAAGAAATCGTACCCAACGAGAAAGTTGCAAATAATGCAAAGGTACAAAAATTCTTAAATTTCATTTATATTTGGCGAAGCTCTCTTAGCGAGCAATCCACGAACACTTTCTTCTGGTTTATCTTAAATGACTACTTTCTTTTATATCCTTCTCGAAGTTCAATAATTTTCTCATTGGGAGCACACAGTTACAATCACTTGGACACACACAACCACACTTTAATATGCAACTAGACAAATACAGCAAACAAGCGCGCTCGTTCGTAGAAAAAGTGAACGCGCAGCATATCCTTAGCAAGCGAATGTGTGCGCGCAAGTGAGACGGCATGACTGCAAGCACACATCAATTTCAAAACAATAATTGAAAATTGCAACATTGAAATGGGGCACGTTGTAAAAGTGTCTAAAATAAAGTGTTGCTTTTTATTGTGCAACAACACGTAAAAGAGTGGGGGGATGATTTAGAAAAAAAAGCTTAATAAAAAATGAAAACATTTTCCATGAGAAAGAACTTACAATTTAATGCTTTGAGTAATGCACCTATAAGAAATTTAAATTTGCATTCTAAGTATCGATGATTTCAAATCAAATGCGTTACTTAAATCAAACCTTAAGTTTCTCAGATACATTCAATGGCATATCTATGGCTGCTCGGACTGACGATTTCCATTCTTTCATTTAAGTGCCTTTTTTTTGTATAAATTTTTATTTTGTTTCATCGAATTAGATCAGATTTTTCAAATTCGAAACCGTTTCAAAGATATTTTCCTGGATAAGCTTCTTACGTCCGTAATATTAAGTTTCCAGAGGCATTACTCGCAAATAGGCAAATCGAACATAAGTCGTCAATTCAATACACTAAAGAGAAGAAATGTTCCATCAAACTTATCACAACCTTGAGCTGAAATGTACTGTTACTGAGAGCTATTGTGCGCCAATAATATTGCGCTGTTTTCATTAAGTTCAACTGATCAAACAAAAACGGCTTAGCTAACAGGAAACCTCAGTATCTCCGCGCAGACTAAAGTAGTAATACTTTAGTCATTAATGGCTGCTTCAAATTTCAACATGAAAGGGTTTAAAATGTTCGTCAAAACTTTGTTCGGCTATTTCGACAACGTTTTCGCTATAAAATGTGACACAATGTTGAACTATAAAAAATGAAAATGATAGCATTTTTAAATTGACATTCTATAATTGATAATCTTACAGCATCATGATTATGAAAAAGTAATGTAGGATATCTACAATGAAGTTCCCAGGGATTGTTGTGCACATAGAAAAACGTTGAGAAACACATTTGTCCTTAGGCCCTGCAGCTAGTTACCGTCCGGCTAGCTTTCAAATCAACCAATTAGTGAGAGATCTGATTGACGGCTCGCGAGCCGATAGGATATTACCTATAATAATGTCCGAAGCCTTTAACTTAGACTCACGCGCAGCGATTCTGTTTCAAACTCGGAGTCCCCATTCAATACATTTTTTTGACCAGTTGGCATATTGGTTATCGTCGCGGCAGCCTTGACTGCAAGGACTAAGCGGAAAGATATATTCAATCAGGGCAGCCACGACAATAACTACAGCGCCAACTTGACCAAAAATGTATCAAATAGAGACACAGAGACATTCGGAATAGATTCGACGCTGGTGAGTGCACGATGAAAAAATGTACAATAAATTTCCGTGTTGTATTAAAATTTCCCGTTTTGAATTCTACATAAGGAAGTCCCATCCGTGTGGAGTTCTTGACACATGCAACAGGCCTTCCAGCGCCTTTACCTTCGTTTGCACTTCAGGAACCTTCAGATTTTCTAGAATCTACCCCTCGTAGATTTGAAATACGCCACCGTGAATGTCAATGCTTTAGTACACGCAGTAATGCTTCATTTTGACTTTCATATGTTCTGGTCTACATAGGGAGCCATCGGATGCTCGGGAAAACCGCTTCTCGCAGATTTTAATTAGATACGTTGCCGTAAATGACGATTTGTTTGACTATAACAAATTTATATTTGATAATGATCACATATTTATTTGAGTCAAACATTTTGTATATGGAACAAATATTGGTAAATCCCAGTTGAAGACTGTTGTGTTTGACTTAATCAAACACATTTTGTTAAACTCAAACATAACATTTTCTCAGTGTATTTATCAACATAAATATATTTTTCCTTTTTATATATTTTTCTTGCACAAAAAATTGTGCCCCAAAGCATGTGCGGTGTTCATGTCCTTATTCGCTTTATCAAATCAAAAACTATGTCAAAGTAATTTAGTAAATCCGCAAATCCACTCGAAAAACCACTAAAAACTTGATTTCATTTCAATTTCAATTTAAAATTCATTAAGAATCTCGATTGGGTGGGTGGTAACAACGCGAAACAGGATTGCAGTTAAAGAAATGAAATTTGTCAACGCAAAGCCACATGAACCGCCAACGTTGTTGATTGCACACGGTACAGCAGTCTGTGACCGAACTCTAACATCTAGGTCTTATATTTATACAAAAAAGTTGGTGACATGTCAGTGGCTCGTCTTATTCGCCATCATTGTAGGCCGCAATGAGTTGAAAATATTTACTTAACACGCAACACGACCCAACAACATTTTAAATATGACAACCTAACTCGTTCTACTACTGAGATTTTTTTGACGACTTGACTTGAAGCGCACACAAATATGCCGCCGCTGATGTTGGTGACTAAGAAGCTGCTGCTGCTACTGCCGATGATGATGCTGACACTGTTGTTGTATTAACCACATTTCTATGTTGATGACAAGAGACAACCACGCAACTAAGACTTGCAGGCTTTTAATTTTGAAGGAAACGAAGGAAAGGAAATTCCACTGTTTCTATGCCATATGGAAATGAAGAATTTTATCATCTTGAAAATTAAATTGAAAACCATAAGCGAAACAACAAAGTCAAGGCGCTTAATTGTCGCATAACTAGGAGTAAAAGCGAACGATAATGTGGAAGGAGTAGAGCGGTGTATGAAATAGCAAACGTGCAAAAATGTCCTGAACATTCAACGTTAACGTTAAGAAAAAGCAATATCTATTGAAATTTGTTGATGACATGAGTGATGAGTTCAATTTGACAGCCTTGACGTTTCTTTTATTCAACGCCACGTAGTAGGTTCGCATTTGATTGCATTTGTTGAGTTGAGTTTTGTTCACGCTCATCTGTTTTTATGGGGAAAAGTGGTGCTGATAATTCAAATGCGTCGTTTTGGCTTTTGCGGTAAGTTGATTAGTGCTGTTTGGAGACAAAAATGTGATTGATGAAATCGCAATTGGTTGAACGCTGTTTTCCAACTTGTGAGCGACATTTAGTAACCGATGTTGTTTTCATATAATATAATCAACGGGTAAACTTTGTTTAGTGTGAACAGTTCATATGCATCGGCAGTTAGTATTTTCGGCAGTATTTTTGCATTCTATTCTCGAAGATGATAAACGCTGCGAAAGTGCTCAGAAACTGAACACTCTTCCAGCAAAAGATTTACTCTGAGACGACCAAAACAAAAGTTTTGTATTCAGTCTGCTGATGAACTCTTTACCGCAATAAAATACACAATTCTTCGCAAATTTTTGCAGAGAAATTTTTAGTTCACATTTCAGCGAATACTAACGTATTTTCTATAAAAACTGGAAATTTAATGCTAAATATCTCAACAAACAATGCCTTTACTCTATCAAATGCAGATATAACTCACAGATGACCAAGTCGTACAAAACTTAATGATTCTGGATCATTTAAAAATTTGATGACTCAGTTTCTCATTGTCAGTTCTATTGCTTTGTTTTTTGTTATTTTCCATTTTGCAATATATAAAGCAATTACAACAACACGGAAAAATGCAAACTAGCAGCGCTGCTCGCCGCTCGAAACGAAAAATGTCTCAATACATTTGACGTCATGCTTTTGTATCGAAAGGCAATAAGGGAATGAAGTTAAAGTGAATCTTAAGTTGATATTTTGTAAGTCGTTCCATCATTAAATCGTAAATCTTACTGAGTATGAGTAGCACAACAATGATTTGAAGAAGACTTAAACGTTTAAGTACTGCTGAAACTCTAAAAACGAACCTTTAACCCTCCTGTGTAAGGGACTTGGCGACCTTAGCTACTTAAAAATGTACCAATTTTTTATAAAGTTATTTCATTCTAGTCATAGTACATTCTTATGTTTTCGGGGTCGCTGATTACGAATATGTTATCAGAATTTCAAAATTCTAAATGGCGGATTCAAAATGGCGACCTGATTTGAGCCTTTTTTTGAAAAGTCACATGTACACGGCCGCCATTTTGAATCCGTCATATTGAATTTTGAAATTCTGATAACATTCAGCGACCTTAAAAACCTCCGAGAAAGAGTTTTCAAACTGATTTGAACATTTTTTATTTACTTTTTAAAAAGTTTTTCAATACAAACAATACTATGAAATTTTCAAGAATTTTCCTTTTTTTCCAATTAAAAATTATAAAGGAAATATGACATATTAAAATTTTTAAACTGTTGTAGTGAAAAGCTGTATTCTTAAGCTTTAATTTGCGTGGTGTAGGATGTCATTGAAATTATTATATCAAAAGTTATTAAAGAAAATGTCATGACGAGTTAACTCGTCAAGGCGTATTTTCGACCAGTTTCGTTATGACGAGTCAACTCGTCATTGCGCACAGGAGGGTTAAATATATATCTAAGTAGTGGGTGTAACACACTTAGGTCAAAATATTTTACATTTTTTTTTTCAAACGTTGACAAAGAAAAAATGACAAAGGCTAAAATTAACAGACTTGGGGCAAGTTTTAACATGATGAACACTTTTCAATACCTTTGCAAATTGTAAGCAAGATTTATAACAAGAACGCACTTATATATATTTTGTATTTTTCATTTAATTGAGAATATATCCAAATATTTTGCATATGAATATGGAATGTGGGCAAGTTTTAACAGTTTTAATAGATTTTACCAGTGTTCAAACTTACCACACCGAATCTTATGAACAACATAATTTTATAAGAAGCTCAATAAAAGTAATTGTCACCAAAGTATCAAAACTTTAAACTATGTAACTAAGCTAATATTAAAATCAAATATAGTACAGAAACACAATAATCAAAGTTTAAGTACACAAGAAATTTGTGAGTTGACTCAATTCTTTGACACTGACTCATAACTTACTTTTACAACGATGGAGTAAAAAGTTAATATGCTCTGCCAATGCTCTGTGGAGAGAGAAAGCGTAGTAGAATAACTTCTGATTTATTTGGTATTCTCAGAAATTGAGTGTTAAAACTTACCGCTGTTAAAACCAACCCCACGTTCCCCTACAACCATATCTCTATCCTGTAATACTTTGGCGAAATAATAAGATCAGGTTCAATACTAAATTAACAATTTAGAATAATTTCAGCGCTCGCCAAGAAATGTGTAATATCAAAAGAGTTACAGGAGCAATTACACGTGCAGGGGGGAAAGAATTTAGAGTTTTTTCGCATTTGCTATGATTCTTAACTGGTCAATGTGGGAAATAAGATATAGTTTCTTTGCAGACTCTTAAACAACGGCTAATAAAGCTTACTGAAGATATGACGTAGCGGTCATTGAAACGAGTATAAGCAGCTGGTTTCCCATTTTTCGTTCCTTTACAATTGTTGGAGTTATTCTCTAACAATTAATGCATTTTGCGCTTGTAATTTTTTTTGTTGTTTTTGCACATAAAGTACTGAACATTAAGCTCTGTAAAATACATATTAAATTTTACTTTGTTCCAAACACAAAAATATAGAACAATTCCTGTTTTCAGGATTTGTCACAATGAATGTTCAATTAAATAAAAACTTTCTATGTAAAAATTAGTGAACAATAAAATAAAAAATTAAGGTTAAACCTAAAAGTGAATAAAACGAATAAGTTTAACCTTTTATAATTCAGGTACTGACCACTAGGCGGCATGACAGCGTTTGACAGAACTTTTAATTTAAAATCAGAGCCGGCTTAAGACCGGAAACTCGTGTGGTTGAACGGAGCTCAGTGTGGTCAGGGGCCTTACGTGTTAGTACACAATGTTTTTTTTCGTAATATTGCTATCAAACGCTTATTAACTGTTTTTGTAGCAGCATAGACGCTGACACCAAAGTTTATTTTCATTTACCATGTATAAAAAAAATCGGCGATTTAAAATGAAGAACTATTTCACGTTGTTTTATAATGGAAAAATTAAAGCAGAGCCAAAGAAGCGATCAATAACTGTTGTTTCATTACTGTTATACTATGGATCCTTATTTTAATATATGGGCCTAGCACCAACTGAATGCATTGAGCCTCGTATGACCTATAACTGGTTCTGCAAAAGTTGCCATATTTATTTGATTATTTTAGTTTTTTGTCTACAGCTACTTTCAATGTGCGACATCTATTCTTCAAATTTCGCATACACAAAAAAAGTTCAATGAATTGAACTAGAAATTGAGCTGGTTCGCGCATTTATGAAATTTTTTGTTTTAACTAAACACGCCTAATATAAATTTGTAAAAAAATTTTAAAATTAAATTTAATTTGGAATTGTGTTATGAGCGAGAATAAGCGACTTCTAACCTTACCACTATATTCTAAGACTCACAATCTCGATTTAACAGCTGCAAGCTAAAATTATTGAGTTCTCTACTTTATAAATCTAACACTTTCACTAAGCTTTTTCAGGTTCAATATTTCAAACTACATATCTTTTACGACGTTCCCTCGAATAGCAAGTATTGTATTATTTTGTATTAATTTTTGTTTGGGAAATTTTGTTTTTATCAACGATATTCCTCTAAGCGCGAACGCTCGAAAAGCGTGCAAAATTCGAAAGTTTTCGAGCTGTTTACTAGAACGCAAACGTGAAAATTAATATGCAATGGTAATTCGGTGTTGGCATATCAATTTTGCCGCAGCAAAGAAAAAATTGCATCAAACTAAAGAGGGAAAATGTACCATCTTATGGAAAAAAAATTATGCTCATAGTTTAATGAATTAAGATCTAAAAGTTCCCTGAGAATGGAAAACAAACAACACAATCTTTGATCGCTTTTAATATTTTAAAAATTCGTAATGTTAAATTTATTTGGAAGTTTTAAACGATATTTCAAATTGTTGGCAAATTGTTTCGACAAAGGACAACAGTGATTGTGATTCCACCTTATCGCGGCGTTCGCTCAAAAAATTTGTTACGCACGTTTTCTAGGTGTAAGCAAACTTTGCTCCACACAATTCTTCTTCGTGGTTCAAAAATGTGATAATTTTTCGATGCAATTCCGTGCTTAGAAGAATACCCTAATTGATTATGATTCCCAATTCAGCTGAGACAATAATTGCTAGTGGGTCTGCCTTTCTTCACTTTCTTGCTTTTTTTTGTTGACAGTTTTAGGAAAAATCGAGAAAAACGTACGTTTGATAATTTTGCAGGCATATTCCAATTCTAAGTTCATTATTTGCGCAAAAAATTGGAAATGCCAGTACTGCTGTTGCCACGATATTATGCAGCATACGTCGAAACTCCAATTTCAATAGTTTTATTTCTTACGTAAGCCAACTTGTTTTTATATATCAGTTGAAGCTGACTCCTACAAAACCATAGAATATTCTCGTGTAATCCCTACATTTACAAAAGTTGTGACTTGACAGTGCTCATCTTTTGTTTTTCTCTTACATTAACATTTTATGCCAGCCACTTAGCGCGTACGCTGATACGGTTCTCCTTGCAGACGCTATGGGACTGGTTGTATTCAAATAAATAGCTCTTTTCCCGTTCGTGCGCACTGAGGTAAATGTTTTCTTTTCAATGTTTCTGATCTGTTTATTGAAATTTTTTCATGCATAGTAGTTGTGTTTCCACTACTGCACTTGTTTTGACATAAACTTTCCCATCTATCTTTATGAACTTATCAGAAGCTCAGAGCTATATAGTTTAAAAACAGCACTAGAATTTCTTTAATTATTTCAGCTATTAACTCATTGTTCCCTTGAGATTGTTCAATATAAAGCACTAAAATTAAGGCGTTTAATAAACGAAAGTATGTAAAAATTCATAAAAATAATTACAAATTCTTATTTGAATTTAATTTTATGAAACTTCGTCAAAGAAATAAAATGGCAGGTTTATAGTGCCACATCACATGTAGGTATAACCGTTGGTAGGTAAAATACCCGCATTAAATTTTAATTACGCTAAAAGGGACCAATGAGTGACATACTATACTCAACAGCACTACAACCACCCCATAAACCAAACGCCACATTTCTTTGCCGCCCAAAACATTAACATTTAAAAATTTTCTTATTTGTCGACAGCTTTTGGCTTGAGTGCATTAGGCGCAGTCGGTATTGCCGCTGCTGTTGGTGAGATGAAACCTCAGAAGTCAAAAAAACCCGTTCCTCAACAGTTTGAAGTTTTCAAGGTGCTTAAAAATGAAACCAAATGTAAAAAATTAACAGCAGCAGTGGCGTTTTCTTCTTCTTCTTAATTTCACAATTTAAATTATTTTACTATTTTTACTTTTGCTGCACTCACTGCACTTAAACATTGGCATTGCGATTACTTCGTGTTACTGCTTCTGGTAAATATAAGCAATAGTTTCAGCTGTATAAGCCAAGACCATCTTAGTAGTGCATCCAGCGTTGAAATAAGTTATGCGTAGGTACTGGTCATTCCATAAGCAAGTGCACTACGGTATATCTACAAGAGATTCATTGCAATGCAAAAGTTTTTATCAGCTTTTCCCATCAGAGCCTTTGTGAAAAATCTGACGGAAACTATTGTGTGGGCATCGTTTTTTATCTCCTTCTTGCATTAGCTTTTTAAAAGAAGAGAATGTTGACTTTAAATAAAGGAATTTAATTGACAGATTTTTAAAATATTTTTTAAATATCAACAAATTGAGTGAGGTTTTCTGGTGACATGTTACGTTATATCCAAGTATTTAATTTGCCTATATCATGCAATAATTTGTTTATTATTACCAAATATCGATTTTTATAACTGAATTGTGTGCGCGTAAGATAGTAATGGCATATATATCAATCATCAGTACAATAAACGAGTGGAAGGCGTTGATCTTTCGACAATGCAATGTATAACTGCCGGGTATTTCTTCGTGAAAAACAGTAGTATTGGTCATTGATAACAAACGGTCTCGTTGCTGCCGTGGTCAATACTTGGAAGCTGCATTGCGCCATCTGTAATTACCAGCGCAAGAAAAGTAGCGGCTGATAAAGATGGCTCCAACAAGGAATTCAAGCAAATGGTCCAAATCGAACTCTGCAACATTGTGACTGATTTGTTGCTGCCAAATGAGTTAGTGGCCCTCGTCATGGTCCCAAGACTCCTCTCAAAAATGTTTGAGTGTGAATAAAATTGGTGACAACATTAAGAAGAAGACGAAACATCTTCACTGTTGCCCTTGTGCGTCGCACACCATCTACTATTTTGCCAAGTGTAAGGTGGCAGTACATCCGATCAATCTGAATTAATAAATTCCGACATATATTTACACGTAATCTACATTTTAAATTAATTTAATCTTAACATTAACTTGTTCCATGCATTTTTTTTTTTTGTAATCCACACATTTGACTAGTAAAAATGTAATCGCTGACGCTTAGGGGTGCAACTACACACCACCCCTGCACCACCACATGGGCTATGGTTAGGAGTAGGAGGTTAATTTTTTGTACGCGGAATACGAGTGTCCCAAAGGCATTCTCCTCAAATTTCCATTCTCTATGTCCACGAATATGGGAGCCCGCAATGATGGGTTAACATCACAGTATTTATGAAAGATTTAAATAGAATTTTAAAGTGCTCTTAAAAATAATTCATTTTATAATTGTTGATGACCGTCGACCGACATTACTTAATGCGATGATTTAAAAGTTCCACATATTGTCTTTCTAACTCCCCAATTCTTTGGCTTGAGTCTGCCAAATCTGTAATATTTGAATGATACATCAATAAGTTATCAGACTGAGGGTGTACAGTTTCTTGATCTGACTTGGCTAGAGTAACTTAAGAGCCTTAAAATTATGAACAATGTGTGACAGCTGAGCTTCTTTATTCAAAGGCACAACAGGGCAGTGTATCGTAGTGTAAAAAGCATCAGAAACATTAGATTTAGTCAAACAAATTTAAGTGGCTTGATTCGAAACAGATCTCCACGTATCTGAGTAGTTCAGTAAAGAGCAGACTGAAGCAAAATAAAAAGAGTTCAAATAAATATGAATCTTTTTAGCGAATCTATAAGAAAATACAAAAAGCAAGACATTTTTCAACTTCTTAGTATTTCCTCTTAACTTTTTGGAAAAATTTCATTTCAATGAGTGGCTCCTAGTCCGTCATCCACTTCAAACAGCTTTTCATGGAATAGCATACAATATACTTTGATGCGTGTTTGTAGCAGTGATGGTATTTGTGTTTTTTGGAAATGTACTGAAGTAAGACTAGAAATGTATTTTTCGGATGGCGAAGGTATTTCTGGTGTTGTATATCCAGAAAATTTACTTAAATTTTTTCAACGTATTTTTTATCAAAATTTACTGCAGTCGAGACGTAGTCGATGTGAGCAGTAGATTTCTAGCCAGTATATTCGGATGTCCATAACTGCCATTTTAAAAACAAATAACTGATGAATTTTTTAAAATAATTCGAATGTATTGAAAATTGTTCTGAAGCAAAACTAAGGCTCCGAATGTACTAAAAATGAGTCTGTTGTACTTGAGTATTTTTCAAAGTGCGAATGTCCTGAAAAGTACAAATGTACTGAAAATGACATCATTGGTGTGTAAGTATGTATGTATTGATGCATTTTTCTGCACTAGAGAATCAACACTACTTACATACCTACACATATGTTAGTATGTTAATACTCGACAACAACACATAAATATAAGTAAACACACATCGTTATTCATTTTCCAAATGAAAATACACTCGACTGCTTGTAATTAAATTTTGTTTTGAAATTATACGTAAATGAAATTCTACGTCTAAACACACATACACACGCACACATGAAGCAACTTAAGTGCAGACGCACACACACATTTGTACGTAAATATGCACACTCATCAACAAAAATCACAAAAGTCATTTAGTTTGCTTTGCATTTATATGTGTGTGTGTGTGTGTGTGTGTGTGTGCAAGTTGGTACTCATATTGTGAAAGCAAATAAAGTCGTTGGTTGGCAAATAAACTGCGGTGCTATCACTCTCTTTCTTTTTCACTTTTCACACAGCGTACGGTGAAAGGTCGCTTCAGGGTCCTCGAATTCTGGAGTAGTTTGTGTAAAAAAAACCGGTGAAAATAAAATACATAAAATTATGAAATTATTTCCAAAGGTTTACTTATGACTTTTACGAGTTTTTGGTAAGTTTTAACTTTTCTGCTTCATAGCGGCATATAAATTTTAATTATGCATGTAGTTGTAATTAATTAACATTTTCGTGAGAGACTTTTGCCTTGTGCATGTACGGATGTACTTTACTTCAAAGTTATTATGGTTCTTATTTCACATTTTTAGGAATTATTATTCAATTGGTTTGCTACGACTTTATTAATTGATCACATTATGGGTATTGGACAAATTCTCGGTGTTTATTGTGAATCAAATTTAAGGCGTATTTCTTATAAATAAAATAAACATTTACTTTATTATGCAATAGGTTATCTATTTCTTGGCTCGAAAAGTCTATTCATGTCGTTTGCTTACACGCTCATATAAATATCAGTGATGTAAGTGAAAGTATGCTCGAGGATACAGATTTATCGATTTCACGATGCGCTCAGCATTTTAATTTGCCTTTCGGCATGCTATGCCCTAGACTTATAACTTCATTCAAATGAGTTTACCTCACGTCATAATGGAAGCATGGTGACATGTGCTTCAACGATACAAGATGCTTAAGATTATCGTCTCGTATTCGTTCAAGAAATTTTGGATCTGTATCGTTCTCGTTTCAAGCAGTACCCTCGATTTTTTTCGCGCACTCCCCATTGTATTACCCCACCTCACTTTTACTCTGTCCTTACTGCTAACAATTGGGTCCAATTTGTTATGTATGTTTTCATACATACGTACTAAGGATATCAACCCAGTAGGCATGGGCAGGAGCTTGCAGGCCTTCTAGCAGGCCTTACTTTCTTTTTTATATGAAACGTCCCGATAAGTAAGGCCTCATTTAGCAGGCCTGATAGAAGTACCCTTCGAGCAGGTCTTCCTACATCGCTTGCGTCAAGAGCCCTTCTAAGAGCGCTTACCGTAGAAGGGGTCACAGAAATACTTTGAAAAAATTAAATCTTAATACATCGTGAGACTCTTAGTTAAATGTTTTTTTTTATCTGCGTCAACCTCCCTTACGTTTATATTTTTAATGTTTATTTTTTGTGACGTTTTCTTAATTTATAATTTCACATTGAATACACAACACTCTACCACTTTAGCATAACATGAAACAGAAGACCAACCTAGCAACATGCACAGCGTTCCTTACTGCTAACCATGGATCAACTTTTGATGTCGTATAAGTACAATGCAATTACAAAAAAGTAATGTCGAATCATAAAACATTGCAATACATGAAATAAAAAAATACATGAAGTCCTTCTTTTTTGCCTTCTATTATGAGGCCTTATAGCACTGCTGCTGTGGGAAGGCCTTATAGCACTGCTGCTATGGGAAGGCCTTATAGCAGTACATAATAGCATTTCATGAGTATACACTCAATGGAGTGTAACTATTCTGCTAATTAAAAATTCACTACTTATAAAATTTAGTTATTGTTAATATTGACAGATTGTAAATAAAAACAAAAATCATAGTAAAAAATAAAAAAAAAAATTTTTTTATTATTTACATGAAAATTTAGTTTTGTTACAATCGGAGCAGTGCTAGCAGGCCTTCTCTGGGGAAGGCCTTGCTCAATTGCCTGCTGGGAATTTAAGTGTTTTTAATGTATGGAGGAATCACGCCGTATTCTTTAATACCGTTCACATTTTGAAATTGGCTTGGCACAAATAATCTACACAACTGAAGCTGCAATAGATGACAAGATAAAGTTTTTCAAAGGTACTTGGTGCATATAGGCAAGTTGCCACGCCCCGTTATCCAAAAAAGTTCAAACTATAATTTGAGTCTTTTTGACATTGAAGCATATGTAGCTTACAAATTTGAGCTCAGTCGACTCAGTAGTTTCTAGGTCAATAGATAACATGCAGACAGAGATTAATTTTTTTACATTTATTTTAATATTTTATGGAGAGCAAGACTAATACAAAATAAAATTATAAAAATAAAAATTTAAAAAGGTCTCAATGATAAAGGTCTGCCCGATACTTTGTTCTCGTTGGTAAGGTTGTCTTTATCGTACGACATACGCGCATAATCGTTAGACTTTAAGATAAACCCTATGGTTCGATAAACGATATCAGCCAGACCTTCCCGTTCTTGTCTTCTGTCATACGAGAAATATTTTTATAATATCATCTCTTTCGGTTTCTCTATCGGGGTCCAAGAGGGACATTAATGATCGTTTCTCGATGAAGCACTACTGCCGGCCATGGCATGTACGGTAGATATGCTGATTGGGTGCTGGAAAAGCAAGCACTGAATGCAATGAAGTTCGATTCTCGCTCATAAACAAACTTGCTGCCGGTTGGACTCCTAAGCCCAACGATGGTACTTTGAGAAGTCATTATACTGAAAAAAGTAAAATAATGATGTCATCCACACGTATTTTATTACTAGCGACGAAGAACGAGCGTTACGGCCAATGCTAAGAGCATTGACGTATGATAGCCAACATTTTAATGCAGAAAAAGTTCCGAAGTTACGTAATTTTTAGGTAAGGTGACGTTAATTGGTTTTCAAGATTTTGCAATTTGACGTCGATAGAAATTTTCTTATAAATCCACGTGAACTATGTTCTGTATGAAGTGCTTTAAAAAAAAAACAAATTTCGCAGGCTATTGCCGATTCGCAGCCCAAATTATACAGAAAAGTCAATGAAAATTATCTCAAAAGGATTTAGTCCAGCAGGAGGTCTTCTGACGGATATTCACAGGATGTTGTGCTTCTAATGTAAAATATGACTAAAAAGTAATAGCGTTGCCGCTCTTAGTTTTGCATTTGTAACAAACGTTCGTTAACAGTTCATTTCTTGGCCCAATTATGTTAACTATGTATTATAATAACTGCGAAAGTGCGATTGTCCTATGGTTGGTTTTCAACAAAAATTGGCAACTAGGTTTCCTTAAATACATTAAAGGAAATAAATCATAATGTTATTTATTAATCCGTTTTCATCGCTCTTTTATCGCTCTTTTAAGCTCTAAAAAGACAATCACAATGCTTTTGCTTAACTTTCTCTTATTCCATTACACTTATTCGTCAAAACCAGATAACTTCCTTTCGAACGACGCTCTTAGTTTTTTCAGATATGTACGTATTTATCAAAATATAATATCTGCCAACCAGAAAACTGTAGCATTGCTCCAAATTTTATATTTGTGCTGAAAAAATATACTTCTATTGAAAATCAGTTCGAAATTCCGACTAAAATTTATGTAAATTGATATATGTGCAAGTGACGAGCACGTAAGCGCTACCTTATCTTTGCCACCAATTTGCTATAGCACAAACTTTCTTTCAGACGTTTAGACGCCATAAAAGAAATTCGTTGAAGACAGCAATGAGTGAAAAAACGAAGCATAGCAAGCTTAGTAATTCTTCACTAAATCGGTGCTCAAAGGTCGCTGATAAATCCACTTAGCTGTGAATGAAACTTGCATGGCTCACATAAGGACTGTCCCAGAAAAAAACTTGCGTTTTTTATTTTTTGTATAAAGCTCTACTTGAAAATCTTATAAGTCTAAAAAGACATAATATTTGTTCTATATAAAGTGACGTTTAATATGATGTATACCACTTGAAGATAGCACTTTTGACGACAAAGACGTCTAGCAAGCAATAAAAAGTCCGCAAACTGATTTTGTCCACATACCTGCAAAACCCAAAATTAAAATATTCAGCTAAATAGTTGGTGCATCAGAGAATTCTGTCTTTGCAGTTATTTTTCATTATAAGAATTGTCTACCTGTCTTACGAAAAAGGCAGAAAACCAGAATTTTTTAACCTAAAGATAGCGACGAAGTTGAAGCGCCTTTTTAAGCAAAATCCCAACACCTCAGTGAGAGATATGGCGGCTAGAGCAGGCACATCCAAATCTACTGTATAAAAGTTCAAAAAGAAAAGTAAGCTAAAGACATAAAGAGTTCAAAAAGTACCAGACCGTTCTGATGAAAAGCAGTTGATGGCTCAGATGCGAGCCCGAAAATTGTATGAAAGGTACCTGACTAAATTTGATTGCTGTGTGGACGACGAAACTTACGTCAAAGCAGATTTTAAGCAGCTACCTGTGCACAAATATTATACATCACCGAAAAAGGGGCGTGTGTCTAGTAAATTCCAAGAAAAAAAATTTGGAAATTTCCGAAGCAATATACAGTTTGGCAGGCAATATGCACCTCTGGTCTCAGAAGCAGATTTTTTGTTACGCAAGGCACAATCAATTCCAAAGTTTATATAGACGACTGCTTCGAAAAACGTCTTCTACCATTTATTGTGCACATGAGGGTACCGTGATGTACTGCCCTGATTTAGCAACCTCTCATTACTCTAAAGCTACTAAGGAATGGGGTCAAAGTAAAAAGATCAATTTTGTACCAAAAATAGCAAAACCGCCCAACTGCCCAGAGCTTCGCCCTATTGAAAAATATAGGGCTCTAATGAAAAGAGATTTTCGAAGGAGTGGTAAGAATGCAAAAAATTCACAAGACTTCAGACTTAAGTGGAAAAAATCGTACCATACTGTCGATGAAGCGACTGGACAAAATTTAATGAAGGGCCTTACGAAAAAAGTAAGAAATTTTTATAAAAAAAAAATTGTTACTTAGTTTTTAGTTATTTATATTCTGAATACTTGCCATTATTGATAAGAACTGAAAAAAGACCAAAAAAATTACTGGGTATTTTATTATAACTAAAAAGCAAAACGTAAGTTTTTTCTGTGACATCTCTAAATCCAATTTGGCTGGAAACCACTTTCCTTGATGGAAAAATCGGTTCATATGGTTATATCAATAAAGCAAAGCACGACATAGTTTGTTATTGCGACTTGGCGCATACCCCATAGGGGAGCATGGAAAATGGCTGACCAGAAAAGTCTTGAGTCTTTATCAGAGGAAATTAAATGAGCACCTGGACTGACCGCGTTAAAAAAAACAATTAGGAGAGCCTTGGGTGAAGTCCTATATCTCATCTTTTTTTTTTGAAAAACCGTAGTGTTTACTATCTTATTAAGAGAAAGCGAAAATTTAGAAGCAACAATGTTTGCTACAAACTTCATAAATTTTCCCACAAAGTCTGATAGCAACATATATCGAAAACAAATATTATATCGTCAGTAATATGATGCCTTGGTTGTTAAAACGTCTTCATTATTTATTCAACGATAACCATTGAAAAACCAACTTTGTAAATATTAAATAACAAGACTTTTCGCTTTTCCAAATCATTATATGGTATCTCACGTATTTTGGCACAACAATTTATTTTAAGTCTTATTCAGAACCAAATAAACACAATTGATATACTTAGAAAGCCTATAGAAAATAACCGAAGACAAAAGAAAGTCATAAAATACTACTTATAAAACCATGCCAATTTTATTCAAGTACTTTTTTGATAATAAATAAAGGTCAAAAAAGCTTAGACTTGTAACTAAGTCAGAATGGTGTAAAAGTATATGTACGATATAAGCTACTTACTAAACTAGCTTTAAGGAAAAATTAGCCCTTGGGCGTAGTATGACCAACATCAGCTTCGCTAGCCAAAAAGATTTTGAATTTAACTATGTAGTTTTTCCTCAAAATATGATAATAGGAATGATTCTATTCTATATCTTGCAAATATTTAAGCTTGAAATTTGTTTTTACTTACGAAACTCACCCGCAGTATTTATGCCTCTATTAATAATCAAATTATTATTCAATTCCAAATTCACTGATTGCACACTTCTTACATCCTACATTTTCCCAAAAAAAAAAAAAAAGAATAAAATCGGTCTACTCAATAATATCATTTTCACCTTTGCATCATTTCGCATTCAAATAACCAATATATTATCTAAAATCTACATCCTCTTTTGCACCCTCGGCTGACTTTTTTGCACCCAGCTTTTATTATGCTAAATAATAAAGAAATATCTGCCCTTCATAAAGTTCGATTGATATTCGCATTACTCTCCCACGTTTCCTTCTCCGCTTCATTTTGACTGCTTTATTTGCATATCCAAAGGATTGGTTTTGAGCACGTGTCCCTCTTGCTGTTAGCAGTGGCAAAATTGCTGCTACTTTAGGCCTCATCCACTAAACTCGTCATGCCACCATTCTTACCACGTCATGTCATAATCTCACAAAGTGGGCGAGAAAATTTTGCAAAGGCAATGAAGAGGATAAAAAGCAAATAAGAAAATGTACAAAATCTTCACTGATTTGCATATGAACGAAGTGTACGAGTACTCGTAGACCGTTAGGCTTTTCACGTTTTGCATACAAGCGAGCCATAAAAAGGTAAAAACTGCTGCTGCAGGATGTTGTAGACGTTGTCGTAGGGCCAGAGGCCATCACCGCCACATGACTTCAAGGTTGATGTGTTTTCTATTTAAATGACATTTTATGCCTTATGCATAAGTCATGAAGAATGAGTAGCAGCAGCAGCAGTCAAAATGTTCATCCGATGAAGATATGGCGTAAGAAGATAGTTGCAGTTAAAAATTGTAAAGTTATCATGTTTATGTGCTCAATATAGAAATATAGTTTTAGTAAAAGAAATGCTATAAGAAGAAAATTTTTTTAGTTCGTACTCTGAGGAAAAGGTGGATTTTCTTCAAATAAATGTGTATGTTTGATGGATTTTGAAATTATTTACAGGTAGTCCCCGACTTACGACCGTTCGACTTACGACTATTCGCACTTACGACCAATTTTTTTTTCAATTTTTTTTCATAGAAAATGCTTAAAATAGTTTCGGGGAATCCCTAAATTATGTATATGAGAAAAAATTTAAAAAAAGCAGTAGTATGTACAAGGATTCGATTTATTTCAGTACAAATAATACGTTTGTTTAAGTGAATAATTTTATATCATCCCAAAAATGGCTGGAACTAGTAGTACAGTATGTATGTAATATTTTTCTTTAGTTATTTTTTATGAAACTCGACTTACGACTTAATCGACTTACGAACGATGACTAGGAACCTATCTCGTTCGTAAGTCGGGGACTACCTGTATTGACAACAGATCAATAATGTTAGTTATTACTATATGTATGCCACTAAATTCAATGTCAAAGTGTTGTTTAATATGCCAAAAATTACATATGATTGAGTGGATTAAAGAAATTTGATTGGGTCTAACAAACATTTAGTATTATTTGATTCAATTCGAATTAGTGTCAGCGTTATATAATTCTTAACATATTAAAATTAAACACTAATTGGGTTCATTTTGCTTGGAACACAATTTATTTATTTATGATGTTATAAGTACCAACGACATATGAAGTGGTGATAATGGAATATATCAATATCTTCAATTTCAAGATATTGGTCTGTGGTTTTTACTTCAAACGATATTAGTAAGTAAATGCATAACTTTACACCATTTCTTCCTTCAAATACATAATTTGGTATTAATTAACAAGTGAGTGTTTGTGTCAATGAATTATTTGTTTCAAGCATAATGTAATTTGGTATTGTTATTACCATTTATATAATTAATCTAGTAGTGAATTTCAAGTCTGTGAAAAAAACCAGCATAATAAGTAATATCATATATTCAATGCAAACATAACATATATTCATTATATCCATATAATGGAATATACTTATGTCACAACGAAATATTTTTTTCCATGTAGGATGGGTATTTTTTTCTGAATGAATAGATATGCGTATAGTAGTAGCCCATGCCGTAACTCGGCGATATCTCTCTAAAGCGTTAATATCTATTTTCAACATAACTCTACAAAATGAACAATTCCGAATGTTTAATTAAAATTGTGCTCAATTGATGGCTACACTTTAATTTAACATATTATCTATTGTGTGCTATAAAGTAGACGACACATTATAATTTGGCTGTAACAATTCATTAAGTGCTTTCTATCCCTACTCCATTTAAAGCATTTCCCTTAATCTCATTTTAGTAAAGGACTATTAAAAACCAGACAACTTTTTACAACATCATCGCTGTCTAATAAAGGTATTTAGGAATGTCAGTTGCTTGTACAGCCTTTTTTTCCCTTGCAATTTTTACAGCAAAAAAGAACATTTTCCTCATCATCTTTTGTTCTGCATCCACTGGCACTTGCCCAGTCGCTATTCTTCTCAATTCGTTTCCGTTGCAGCAGCAGTAGCAGCAGCGGAAGCTTTCGTCTACCTGTCGCTTGATTCACTCACAAACAGCCTATCTCGTTTGCAGTACAGGTAAAGGATAGAAAGCAACAAAAAAAAAATCACTGTTTTACCAGTTGACCGGATGTAGCCGACATGTTGTTGGGTGTATGAAAAAATAAAGAGAATGGGCATTTTCTTTTTCTCATTTACATTCATAGATCATGTTAGACAAGCACGACTATTACATGTTGCCGGAATATTAATGAATCAAAGTCGTGTGTTGGAATTTTCTGACTTGATGGAGAAAAGTGTTGGGATACCGAACGCATGGTGTTATTTTCCAGTAATTTTTAGTATCTTGGTCATATGCCAAGGAGGAAAGGTTTTAAACTTCAATGGAATGTTCAGGTAACAAAGTAGACCCTTAGTTCTTTTATTTTGTTTATATTTAATAAATATTATTAACATATATTTGCAGAAAACATGTTGCTCAGTTTGAAGTCTTCGTTATACTGACAACTACAATTAATTGGATAATTATTTTCAATGTTTATATTCTCTGCATTTTATGCTTAAGTACTTTCTTGCACTTACTTCAATACCCTACACTGCAATTCTAAAAATCTGGCGCGTAAAAGTCTGAAATTTCCATAAAAAGGGTTTGATAGAGGAGCTGAAAAAAAACAACTACTGTGATATGGCTTATCTTTACCCGAAGTCATACTCATAAAACTTCGCATGTATAAAAAGTTTCATTCTCACTCTTCCAAACATGCTAAAGTTTTCATAAAGTTAGTTTGAAACAGCAAATTTTGTCAAATTGAATTTTGTAACATTATCTCTTATAGATTAATACCACAATTCAGCACAAGTATTCATAAGAATGTGTTACCAAGGATCGGCTGCTCTGTTCTGTAGCAGCTATACGGTACTAAATATTAAAGAATCGACAATCCAAAACAAAAACAAAAAAAAAAATATAAAAATATTTCGCTTCAAAAGTTAATATTCATAAAGAAAAGATTATTAAATATTGCAGCGATTTCAATAAAACAAACGATAATCAAAACTATGAAAAAATTATTAAAGTAAGTAAACTTTTCATGGACTATATGAAGTTGAGAAAAAAATCCCAAAAAATCTTTGGATTTGAGCTGAAAGGTTGTCTGTTGCATATGAGGAAGCAGAAATCTGTTGTAGTATAACGTAGGCTTGGGGTGAATAAAAAATAATATCGAAACAACGATGATCGATACTTCCAAAGAGTATAGAAATATATCGAAAAAAATTAATTGGATTCATCGATAATCGATATTTTTGCTGAAAAAATTAGAATACAAAAAATGGAATTTCCAACCCCTACTATGCGCATTTAGCATTGAAAATCTGTAAATATAATCGTAAGTTTCAACTTCCTTTTCAGTTTTTTACAGGGGATCGCATCAACGAATTTAATGCACTGTCCAAGCAACAGATTAGAGATATGGGTAAATTTTTATTGAATTTTATTTTAAATGGTAGTCAGGTGATCTCTGTTTTAAAAGTCGTCGACTTTCTGCAGTTGGATAAATTAAGGTTTCTGCTTATGAAACAGATTATGTTAGGACTGTTGCTAGCAAAAGATGAAAATATTACACAACAGGCATTTGAACGTGTTGCCAAAAATCAAAAACTGAATCAATTTAAAATGGTATACGTCTGCTTATGCAACATTTCTTACATAAGATTGAGGGTGACAACTTTGAAGGAGGAACAGCTGGAGTTGTTAAAACAGCGAGTAGAATATATAGACAAGTTATTGCTTTATGTGGACATGTAAGCATATTTTAAGGTTTTTACAAACAAAAATAATAATACAAATTTAAAAAAAAAAATATTATGAAACGTTTATGGAGAATTTGAAATATGAACCTACCTATTAGCAAGCATTTTTTATTACTAAAATGTCGCAAAGAACCACAAATTAACATCAAGCTAAATGATAGTGGAATTAAAACTAATGAGCCTGGTGTTAACAACATTCATTCCCACTCGTTCCAAATGGACAAAATATTCTTCATACTCTTCAAGTTTTAAGCCAAGGTCCTCACAAAAGAATAAAAAGTGTGAACGCCAAGGAAATCTCTTCAACAAAAAAACCGAACGGAATCATACATTCCTGCAATTCAAGTTTTTACACAACATTGAGAAATCTCAAATAAATTTTGAAAATTTGACGAGTAACGCCAATAGTTTCGTCGCAAAATTACAATATTGCTTAAATTTATTTTATGTATTTTATTTTATATATTTGAACAGCAACGAACATGCATGTGCATATAGCAGAGGAAGTCGCAAACACATGCACTGAAATAGAAAGACTAGATATCTCTGGTATGGGATAGAAGGCCGGGCGGGACCCATTGACGCAACTAGCAAGCACTCGGCTGGGGAGTTCGTTGGCTCTTACTATTACCCGAAAACCTTAGCTACTCTACGTGTTTTTATAGAGTCCCTATGTGTCACAATAGAAGCAAAAATTAGACAAGCACTTCGACTAAATAAAAATGCTAATCGGGGCCAAATATAGCACAAAAAAAAAAATATTTACTACCGGAGACATCTTATTTAGCGTAGGTATCTCGTAGATGGTTTAGAGATACGCGCGTCTTCACCCTTCCAACCAAATGATCCATTTGCGCATAATGTTTATTTTAAGGATCCCAAGCTTACTTACAAATTCACCCTACGCTCCCATACCGACAAGGAAAGTAAGTGATTAGCACATGAATTCCATTTCTTTACACTTCAAAAATTTATTTCGTAAATATTCGTAATTAAATTCAGAAAGAATTAACACTGTTGTTAATTGAGAATAATTTATAATATATAATCGCAACACAATAGCAAAGAAAATTGCATACTAAATTTTATAAAAGTTTGATTTTTAGCGAAAATTACTATATTTCAATTTCACTAAGACAAAAAAAAATCACATTGTATATGGGATAGTACTCCTATATGCTCTAAAAATTTTGATCCCAAAAAAGTTGAAATCGATTTTGGAGTATTTGGGAAATTGATGTTTTCTTGGAAGGTAAATTTTTTTATCTTTTACCACATAGAAACCGTTCAGGCCTTCATTTATTCAGATTTGCAGTTTTTTCGTCATCTACTGGTACACAACTACCTAAAAATAATATAAAAGCTAATTTGGATTGTGTTGGTTTGTTTATATTCATCAATGAATTTTTTTATTTTACTTACGAGTTTTTTTTAACACAATTTGAAACTTTTTTTTAAGCAATAATATTGGTTAAAAAAATGTTATCTAATTTTTTTATATCTTCTACATGATAGACCAATCACTGAAAAAAGTTTCAGCCTAATTAGAAAACATGAGGGTAATGATAGGCCCATTATGGATGGAATGACCCATATGTATTGTAAATAAAGAAAAATCTTGCAATTTTACTACATTAATGTGGTTTAAAAGAAAAAACATAATAATCAACAAAAAAAATAATTCATATAAGAACCTAGTTACTATATAATTATATAGGCGTATTGGGTATATTTTCGAAATTCATGCATATTTTGTATTTCTTTCCTTTCCCACAACTTAATCTCCGCAGATAACTACTTCTTTGCCACAGCTTTCTTATGTAGTCATTGAACATTAAGATTTCTGTATATAAGCAAACTGACAACTTCTGCAATTATCTACCGGTCTCCAATGTACCGAGCAAAAACTAGGAATCAAAACAAAAATGTCAAATGACAAAAGAACGAATTTCAAAAACCACCAACAGCTTAGTGAGCGAAAGCTATGATTTACGATCATTCGATCTCAAAACTTTGGTCTTCTCTTTCCGTAACTGACGCTTACTCCCACGCAATAATAAAATATGATTTTTTTTTATATGGTAACGTAAAATAAGAATGGAAGAAATGAGGACTAATGCAATAGCAAGAAAATCTATTAAAATAATTCAATTAAATTAAGAATTTATGAGTAAATAAGCGGGCTTCAGGTCAATTTTAAATTATTTATTCATTCCAATATTTCGAACTCCGTCGGAGTTCATTTTCAAGGAACAATTTTTATAAAAATTAAAAAACTAAAAAATAAACATTATTGTCAAAAACACAACAAACAAAAATACAATTACACACTGAACAACGAAAAACTTTGAAAAAAATATTGCATTTATAATATTGCACTTGTTGTTTCTCAGCCTTTCAGTTGTCCAATAAATAACTTAAAATTGACCTGAAGCCCGCTTATTTACTTATAAATTTAAAATTAAAGAGGTCATAAAAATTTACGATAATATTTAAATTAAGAATTTAATACCGAATTACGATTTTGCTCACCTATGTTATTTTCGATGATAAATTTGGGAATAAAATTATTTTGCGAAATATAAATTTTTCACTGGCGTAAAATAAAATTTTTCACTGAGTTAGAACAATTTGTTTTTTAATACTTTGGGAAGGTCCGATTGGTTTGCGATTTTCTTCAGAAAGAACGATTTGGCTGCACGTTTTACTAGCCATCATTTTGATCGAAATTTTCTAGAAAAAGATTCAGAGCTACCAACTGCTTTTGAGGGGTATGATAGGCGGTACACTATTCTATCACATATGTTAAGCAAAAGAATTATAAGGTGACCAGTTGACCACATTTTTATTTTGTTGTTTAAACCAAAGCAAAAGGAAATTTTATACCAAATGTATAAAATTACAAATTGATGCAATTTTTCGGATACATACATAATCACTCAATTTTACGTCAAAAAACCAGCGGTCTTAGTGCAGCGTGCATATAGGCGAGTGCCGAGCACACTCTCACTATTGGTCTAGGTTGAAAAAGTCAGCCGTCAGCAAAACCATCCACAACTCTACACTCTAAGAACTGGTTGAGAAATCACGGCAATCTATATAGTAGATATACTACGCATTTATTGTCGTCTTTGAAAAAACAATCCTGAAAATCTCGCTACATAGCCTGTTTTTTCAATTTTGCCAAAAATATTGTGTTTTTATGATAAAAGCTGTAATTTCCCGCTATCACAGCGTATTTTCAGACAACGTGAAAATAAACGCTGCAGTAATGTTATTTTACGCTATTGCAGCGTCATCCTGCTCTTGCTGTATGTACCATTCTCCACAGCAGAAGGAGTAACGGCACCAAAATACACACAATATTTTATTTTTAAAATGTTTAATGTTTAAAAGTTCTTTAGTTTTACATCATATGCATTTATATTTGCACCGCAAGAAATCAGATGCAATTTTTAAATACCTAATAGAAAATTGTGAAAAAGTTTATTTAAATTATAATAATTATGAAGTGCATTGCGTCGTTTTCACAAGAAAATTGTTAGAGCTAAAGGTACCAATAATGTTGTTAATTATTTCATAAAAAATTGCTCTTTTAAAAGTGATTCAATAAGTATAATAACTCATATGTGCCGAAATTTAAATTTTTTCGTTGAAAACGCGTTAAAATGATTATATCTATCAATAATAACAATGAAAGTGTAACGCTGAAAGCCGCACTATAGCTCCCCAACTGCATATTTTACTCAGAAGAGAGGACTGCAGAGCGGAGAGATAACGCATTTATAGCGTGAAATATTTTAATTTTTGTGCTGTGAGATTTTACTGCAATAACTGTAGGTAATATGTTGCCATACATAATTTTAGTAAATTCCCGATTTTTTTCTTAGAATGCAGTTCCACTGGGATGGAGCCAATCACATACTGCAAAAGACACGAAGGCTTTCTTGCGAAACATCTTCGACCGTCACAATATTTCGCGTTGTAGCGATTTTAATTGGCCGCCACGTTCGTCACGTATCACAACACTTGAAATTTTGTGAATGGTCATGGGAAATATTTTGGAACATTGAACATTTTACACTCTGCGGATAATAATAATCCTAATATATTAAGCCATTGAGCCATCCTTTCCTTCGTATTTTGATTCAATTGATTTTCTAATTTGCAAAATCAACCTAATAAGCAGACAAAAATATCGCTGATTCGATAGTTGAATACTAAAATCGAATTTTAATATATCTAAACATAAAATCTGGCCAACAGCTATTAAAAAAAAATATCGCGAATATGGATAATCCATACATTTTGAATTTATTACAAATTTTTTATACTCTCAGCACTGCTCAAATTATTCTTCGTATTTTATTATAATGAAATCAATAAATTCATATCAAAATTTTTCAGCATCAATCGTTATTTTTTCATTGGTTTATTGTCCATTATTTTATTAAAAATAATATATTATACGCAATGTGAGAATAAAATCATATTGCAAACAAAGAACTCAATTATTTATTTTTCATTGTTTTTTCCGCGTGAATTATCTACTGAGTTTAATTAAATCAACATATTTTTTGTGCCAACTATGCCACAATAATTGACCGCTAGATGACGCTGCCATAACCGCAGAACAAATAAAACTAATCAAAATGGCATTGCATGACGTTTCAATGACGTTGAGCAAAAAAAAAAAGTTACAAATAAATCAAAATTGATTTAAAAAAAAAAATAAAAAATTAATATTACTGCACTGTCCGACAAAATTAATTTATCACTTCAGCTAGCTATATTTTTGAGAAAAATGTATCACCATGCAGCAATTGATGTCAATGAAACTATCGATTATATTTAAATTCTTCTTAAGGTTTTTTCGTGATCGAACTTAAATGTAATAAAATTGGTAGATACATTTACAAAAAAATAGCTGAATACTTTTTAAAGTTTGGTAAACAAAGTTAAAAAAAGAAAAAACAACAAAAAATGGCAGAATCACAATAAAAATAGCTTTTACCATATCTTTATGAACAACTTTTAAGATGAAGTCTTCGTCTGACCGTTGGGTTACAATTGCATTTAAAACATTTTCAAATTGTAATATCTGTTTTTCTGTACATCCTTTTAGCTTAAATGTGTGATGATAATCTATTTTAATAATTTCTTTTTGAGATATGTATAGATTATCTTATTCGAACCCAGTTTACTTTAGGTGCCGCGCCACTATTTTTCGCTTTTTTAGAGCAAAATTGGAACTTGCAGAAAATTCTAAAATTGTTTCCAAAAGATGAGGAACACCTGGTTTTGGATATATAGCTGTTGGAAGTCGCGGACTCAGCTTTTCTGAAAACCGCTGTTAGTTCAGATTTTTAATCTTTTTGATCTATTTTTCGGAGTCAGCAAATAACCAGAAATCTCTGCAAACCTGCAGAACATCCATAGCAATATGGCCATCATATAATAATTCAAATACCACTGACCTAATGTCCAAGAGCCGCAAAGACATCGCGAGAATCACCGTAACTTGTACTACACACTAGACAATCGGAAAGTCTGCTGAAAAATTATGCATCCCATTCAACCCTCATTGCGGTAGTTGTCTGAATGTAAACGAGAAAGAATCTGTTGAACACCTTCTCCGCATCTGTCCGGCCCTTTGCAGAATCACTTTCAGATATCTAAGACAAGCTTTGTGTAACAACCTTGGCAAATTAGCCGAAACATAAAATCGGATCGCTGCTTAACTATCTCAACAGGACTAACTGGATATAGCTTTTATCGTTACTAGAGCTCTTATTAAAATCTCTTGACAATCTTCTTACGTATGGTCACGTATGTGGTTTTAAAACGGCACCTTAGCACTAGTTTGTTTACTAAGCCGCCACTCTAAACTAACCTAACCTCAGATTTTCTAAATATGCGCATCAAAAGAAGTTCATTTAATAACCTATAATGTTAATAGCTTCATAACTGTGACGACTTTTCTTAATATCTGACAAAAATCAAAAAAAAATTTCATTATATTCCTATTTTAACCCTTTTCGACAGAGTTTTATTTCCTTTTAAATTTTATTTACAAAAAATTCATTGGGAAATGTTACATTGACAATTAAAACACATATTTATTTGTGGCTTGAAGCAAATAATTTATAGGACAGTGAATTCTTACATTCGAAGCAAATGTAAAATGCTCTGTTTTTTTTTGCAGAGCAGTGCATGATATGCATCGCCGGCAAAAATAGCCCTCTATTGGTATATGATAGCCCATGTTCTAATAACATGTACATGGACGTTTTGAAAGTCGTCACACTGTGTGAGGTATTTTAAGCTTATAGTGTTACATTCGTTCTGAAATCATGAACTAAAAATCGTATAAGCGGTTTTTATTCCAGTTGAGCTCAAGTTTTAAAAAAATCCTTTTTACACTACTTATGCGATTTTTGGATTGGGATTTGGTTACCGCGGCTTTCGAACCAAACAGATCAATGCCACCTATCATGCGATTGTAGTTCACAATAGCTTATGGGCAGTTAAGATTCTTCTTTGAACCATCCATTTGTTTTCTATTTAGAAAAGCAGTCATGGGCCTTTGACAATTGCAGACAATAAGAGCTTCACTGGAGGTCCATCTAGGGTGTGGCTTTTATCCTGGATGGAAATTCTTTTCGATTTTATAAGTAAGTTCCAACAGCAGGAAATGCAATGAATTTAAGCAATGTTAAGGAAGTAAATAATCTATCGAATGCAAACCCCACATCTTTACACCGAATCATACTGGCCAATTTCATAACAACTCTTTCTCTAAGCGTACCAACAGCATTCCGAGAGATGCCAGTATATATGTTCATATCATGGGTATATCCTTGAGAATCTCAACAAAGCCAAATTTTAACACCACGTTTTCATTGGCATGTATTGTTTTCGCTGGACCCTTCTTTGAATTTTGCTATGCACTCATCGGAAGATTGGAAGGATCTGAGTTCTTTTTCTCTGACATCTGAAGAAGTTATTATTGACCCACGTAAAACAAAAACTGTGACAATATATCTCAAGATAACAAAAATTACATGCAACTTTCCCTTGCTGAAATTTTACTATGACAAAAAACAATATAAACGTAATAAATGTATAAAATTTAGTTTGTCCGAAGCACAATGCCTATTGAAAAATATATGTTTTCGACACATTTTAGCTTGTCAGATCGACAGATTTTCTAAACACACTGTCGATATTTCGTCCAATTGTACACATTTGTCAGAAATAATAAGTTTTTATATAATTTTTCATAATGAAACACAAAACTTGAAATGGGACATTTAAAACAGGATTTTATATTGGTAAGGTATGAGCTTGATTACCTTTAATTCTTTTTAGTGTATTTTATTAAATTTTTGTATTGTTAGTAAATGTAGGTGAAAACGGCGTACAAAATTGAATATTGAAATAAATTTTCACTTCTTTAAAGTTTTTTAGTAAACGTTTCTGAAATATGCAAAAAAAAATCGAACGTCCTTTTTTTAAGTAAATTTTTTCTGTCCGTGACAGAAAGTTATATTCCCTCACAAGCAAAGGCTTTTCATGTCTCAATTCAGAACATTTCCAAAAAGCTCAAATGCCATCACTGTTATATGTTACTTCAAATTGAGAAAGCTAAATCCAAGACTTTTGCTATATATTTTAATATTCTATACCAGTTATCCAGCTTTGTATTGCTTCAAATATTGCGGGAAAGTAAGAAAGTTAGAAAATGTTCATGATTCGCTGAGAATACTTAGTATTTCAATTGCATTAAATGCCGTAATTAACTTAAATTGAACCTTCGTTCAAAAGATTCAATGTGTTTTCTCGGATGCAAAACCTCATAAAAAAGTCTATGCTGTAGCTTAGAATTCCTGCTTTGAACAATAACAGTTTCATTAAACATTTTTTTGGGCTAAAATTGCTGTTGGACAGTGTAATTAAATCACAGAAATAATGTTCACAATACAAAAAGAAACAAATACTTTAAGTTTTTTTTTTTTTTAAGTTCAGTATTTTGTGCTATTATTTTAGCATAAAAATTGCATTTGTGAATGAATAAAGTAAACACTTTTTTTCAAAAAACTGATTTTTTGCTGCATTTGACAGTTTTGAATAGTAAATTATTGTTTTTTTCAATAGGACCTATGTTAAGTATGAACATTGATTTTGCATTTTCTATTTAATAATGAAACTCAATGCATAATTGAAAATATCAACTGTATTTTTAAAAATTTTTATAAAATCAATTTATTAAATTGTTGCACTTAAATACTTAGTATATGGTATGTTGTGTTCAAGAAATTATTAAGAATTATGCATATGCACTAAGTGGCTTCTCTTGTTAAATGTCATTTATATTACTCTACCCGTACCATAACTTTTCGTGCGCTCCAAATTTTAAAAGCATATTGTTGTTGTTTTTTGTTGTTGTTGAGGGTTTATCGATTTTTCAGTCAAGTCGGTTAATTGCCGTAGCTTATTTGTAGTAAAAACAGATTTACATAAACATATCTATTTGGCACACGAAAAAAAGTTAGTAGAGTGAACATTTTGTAAACTAATATGAATTACATAAGCGCTAATTTATTTAAGTGGCCAAAAATAAAATTCTTAATTTAAGTGGCTAATGCGTAATTTAATAATATGCCTAAAAAATCAGAGTGCTTAGTCGCATCGATCCTTTGAAATCAAAGTTGAAGTTTATCATTAGACATGTCGTATTTGTAACATTTAATTATGACATAACAATTCATAATTTTTAATCAACGATGAAATTTTCAAAGCGCCGTTTTTTAAGTAGAGGTGAAATTTTGAAAGAGATTTGAAACTTTAATTTTTATTCTTGGTCGATATTCCTGTATCAAAATATTAAACTTCAGGTATAGAGCGGAACTAAATACAAGTTAGCACAATTAAGATTTTCTGGAATTTTAAAAGTGCATTAATTTCTTAAATATCATCGAGACTGTAATATTATTGCCAGAATATTTATACAACAGAGAACATCTTAATATAAGAATGAATTGGTCTCGCAATGGCTCGAGAATGGCTCGATCGATTTGAATAATTTATTTTTGTTGGGTTTGTTATTGTTCAGGAAGTTTTAAAGCAAAAAAAGTTTGGAAACATGTCTGCCGATTAAGAACGGGGGATGGGGATGGGGATAGAGATAGGATCAGGGATAAGGATATGGATCGAGATAGGGATGGGTATAGGGATGGATATAGGGATGGGTAGAGGGATGGGTATAGGGATGGGTATAGGGATGGGTTTAAGGATGGGTATAAGGATGGCGATATGGTTGGGGTTGGGCTAACGATAGTGATAGGGGTGGAAATATGGATGCGTATGAGGCAGGAGAAAGGAGATAGCGACATGGACAGGGAGGGCAGAAAAGCGTCTGCTGAGTGCATTACTTAGCTATAAACACTTCGTGTGTGTAACATTTAATCACAATAGGATGCATAAGTATGTGTGTTGTGGGTTTTAAATGTCAATTTGTAGGTATCATATTGAGAAATTAAGAAATTGCATATTATTTCTGTTTCTGTTGATTAATTTAAATATGGAGAAGGTTAAAAAATATCAATATCTTAATAAGTCTTACTAACTAAATTCTTAGCATATTTCATGCAAACTATGAAAACGTAATTTTTCAGTATGTGTATATGTGTTAAGTGTCTTGTGTGTGTGTGTGTTCGTGTGTGTTAATTGAGTAGTCGAGTTTTGCACTTACTAAGAATTTAGCCCAGCGAGCAGCGAGCTGTTGAGAAGACCTTTTTGCATTATGCAAGTAGCGTCAAAGCACATGCTATCACTGCTGCATGCGCTTAAATAAAGCCAGCTCCGAGTCAATTTTTTATGCAAATATGCCTACCAACAACAGTTAGCATTGTTCAAAACCCTTATATTATTTGAGATCTTTTTAACAGGATATTGTAGCTTCCAACTAAGCTAATAATTCGAAAAATCCGCACTCAATTATTGGTTTCACGATTTAATTCTTTGATTTGTTTCCAATAAATTTTTCCATTTTATTGAATGCTGACGATATCCTTCATTTGATACAATATTTAAAGATATAGCAAAATGTTTGATTTCTAACCTGATGATAATTTCAAACATCAATTTTTGATTAGTTGAATTTCCAAATATTCTTTTTTGGTTGAAATTTATGGGAACACAATTTGTTTTTTTTTTTGAAAATCTTGTGTACAGCATCACTTTCTTCAACTTATGGCTTATTTTGATTTCATTGCACAGTTGACTCTTATTTATCTACGATTCAAAAGAGCTATTTCTATATAGCCTTTTTTGCTACTTCTTTGGAGTACTTCACAAACTCATTTAAAAAATGAAAAGTTTAAAGGGAGTAGTGCTCCCAAGAAATTCTAATAGTGCTACTTGCTCCTGAGATTGCCTACTGGGGTAAAGCAATAATGTTGTTAGCATCATAGCTGTTTTTGTTGCTGTGACCACACACACAATGTCGTCTACATTGTAGGATCATCATCAATGTCATGTTCACTATATCTGTCTATATGTCTGCTGCGGCTACTGTCGTCTGACTTTAATTTATTTAGAACAAAATAAAGAATTACTTTATTGAATTGATGACTATCGAACTCTTTAAAATAAATATTTCTAATGCATACAACAACGGAGTCTTTTCTTTGGATTTGTATAAATTAACAATTTTAAAATGCTTTTTATAAACCGAATTTTTGGCAGCTTTAGTCTCTTAAGGACTTGTTTGATAAGTTGAAAAAAAGCACGGTTTTCCATATTCTCAATCAAAGTGAAATAAAAACTTCGAAAAATTATTGCTTGAAATAATCAAAGCTCCACGCTGCATTGCTGGCAATAATATTACAAATGTTTGGTAGAGACAAAAATAAAATCGCTTCATTAGTAATAAAACTAAATACAACAAAGATCTAAAATTGGCATATAAAGTCTTTAATACACCTTTGATGTTTCTAAACAAGACACTTTTGACGCAACTCTTTTCTAGGTTATTTGTAAGGTGTTGCTTAAGCACCGAATATCTTCAAAGATAAAAAATATCTATCTTAATACTTCATACGCCAAACGGTACTTATAATCCAGGATAAAGAATCTATAAATATAATGTGTGGCCTTTCTACTTTTCTGTAAAAGCCTTTAAAAGAAGATATTAAACCTGATTTGCTACAAGGGTATTGCGGGTAGTTCGAGCATATATATATTTAAAAACAACAACAAAAAAAAAATGTATTTTTAAGTGAATTTTATGTTATTATTAGTTTTATCCTGTGCGCTTTGCTTCACCTTAAATAGAAAATTTCATCGTTATTTTTTAAGTGAGGCCAGCCTAAGCTTTACCACATAATATAATAGATACGTGGTGTAGATACGGTGTGAATCGATTAACCGTGGAGATTATATTTTAAAACATATTTTTGAATGAGGACCACCCGTAATATGTACTCTAAATAAAAATTATAAAGCCTTAGCTATGCCTCTCAATATAAAACATACGTGGTGTAAATTTCAGGTGAATCGATTAAATGATTTTTGTGAAAATGCTATTTTTAAACTTTTTTGTATGAGGGCAACCCTTGAAAGTTTTGCCTAAGCAATCCTTTTAATTAAAAGAGTCGTGCTGTGGATTTGGTGTGAATCGATTAAAGGGCCTTCGTGAAAATAATAATTTAAAAATATTTTTGTATGTGGGCCACTCTAAATAAAAGCTAAATAGCCAAAGCTATGCCTCTAATTATAAAACACACATGCTGTTAACTTTATGTGAATCGATAAAGTGCTTTTTATGGAAATCCTATTCTAAACATATAAAAGTTTTGCTTTAGCTATGCCTTTTATTTAAAAGCTAAGTGGCGTAAATTCATTCTGAATTCATTAACCATTCTTCGTGCAAATTATATTTTAAAAATATATTTTTGTATAAGGGCCACCCTAAATATTCACCCTTACCAAAAGTTGTGTTAACTTAGCTTTTAATATAAAAGGCTTGGGTAAATTTCATGTGAATAGATTAAGTGGTCTTTGTGAAAATTATATTTTAAAAATATTCTTATATGAGGTTCACCCTAAATATGCACACTAAATAAAAGTTTTATCAATACTAACAAAATCGGCCGGATTGTTTTCGCGTTCATAAATTGCAGACTGACAGACAAAACTCAATTTTATATTGTAGATTTTGATACGTAAAGTATGCGAACTGACAAACAAAATATAAATGCAGTCAATAAGGAATGGACCAGCGACAAATAATTTTGTATGAATACATAAATTATTACAAAAAAAAAATCAGATTTCGAAACATTTTATGCCACTAATAAGCTACAAAATTATACTCATTGAAGAAAGTCGTCGCCGTGATGCACTGGCCGCAGAATATATATCAACTTTTTGCCGATTTTTCCTAAATCTTCGATTTATAAAAACCAAATTTTTTAAATTTTGAAAAGTCAAATATATGTCAAACTAAAATGTTAGATGTGATTTCTACAAATGCGTTATCGTTTAACTGGTAGCAATAAAAACGCATCATCCGTAAAATTGAGTACCCGTTCAACTGTTCGCCGCCTGATCAAAATCCACTCCAAAGAGTGAGTGTTGTAATTTTTATAGTTCTACCAATAAAAATCAAATAAATTGCAAAAATTTGGTATTGTTTTGTAGGAAAGTTCGTTTAATTTTGTATTTATATACAACTGGCTCTATGATGCATTTTGAAAGTGCAACTGATTCAAGTTTTTCGCTTGTGACACTTTGTGGTTTTGAATATTGCAATTGAAAATAAGCTCAATTGTAATATAGTAGAACCTTTGTAAGTCGAGCTTGAAGAGAGACACCAAAAAACTCGAGTTATGGAGTCTTCGACTTATGAAGGACTTCGACTTAAACGAATTTTGTCAGGAAACGTTCGACTTGCAGAGATTCAGATTTATGCCAACTTATTTTGAGTTAGAGAGGTGAAATAAACAAATATTCTAGTTATAGATGTATTAAACATTTTTATTTGAAAGTTAAGACTTATCTCTTAACACGATTTTTTTCTATAAAAAAATCAACACATATATTTATTAATAAAAGTCAGTTATTATCATTGACAGAGTACTCATTGGCAGGCCAAATTTTTCCGCAATATCTTTCTTTTTTTGACAGCTCTTAACAGCGTCGAGCACTTCTAACTTTTCAGCGAAACTCAAAGTTTTTAATTTACGTTTCACAGAAATAATTTTTTGGTGTTAATTGGTGTGTATTAAAGTTCACAACTAAATATAAAGTAACTTCAGTAAAGTTCAAATGAAATCACGTGTTTATAAATTCCTCAGTCATTTCATAGAATTGGTTTATTTTACACCATGATTTCTAAGAAACAATGATGTACATTTTCGGCATACTCTTAAAGTCGGTATCTTATTTTTCTGCGAGCTATGAGTGTAAATCGTGTCAAATAATCAAGTTGTAAAGGTAGTTCGACTTATAGAAGGCTCAGATTTCGAGCAATGGAGGTTTTGGGGCTTGGAGGGAAGAGAACACAAGTCGAGTTTTGGAGGTTTTCGACTTATCGAGGTTCGAATTAAAGAGCTTCCGAAATTAAATGTCCTAAAAACAAAATTATTACCTAAATGAAGAAAACCGCCATCGAGTTACATGGAGTTAAGAATTTACTTTGATTATTTTGCAGTTGCTAAATTTAAACAACATCTGATTCGTTTTGTATGAAAAGAATAAAACTTAATCGCTATTAGCCATCATTAGTTGACAACAAAATTGAACTGCCTTTTACAGCTGTCAAACAGTTTGTTATTTTTGAATGAGAGGACACAAAGTGCTATACGCCATTTACTGTTGTACATAAATAAACAAACTTCAATAAACAGCGGAAATTTCTTGCAGACTGCCACTTATTTTTTGACAGAAATGAAATGAAAATGTATAAAAAAATCAACTAAAAACAACCTAAAAATCGGACGTTAACGCATTAATGTCGAAAGTATTAAATTGAATGACAGCTGATAGCAATCGACAGTTATATTTTCAACTTTTCGACGACCGATTGCAACAAACTGCAACAACAATTTCTTTTTAAATTTTTTCAATTTTTTTATTTTCATGAGTTTCTATTTTCATGCTTCAAGTTGCTTTGAAAATTGCCGTATTGAACGCTTGCACAACTAAAGTTGCATTGTTAAGTCAGTCTGTTGCTAACTTCCGGTTTCCGGTATTTAATGAACAAGCGCTGCATGGGTTGTGCTTAAATAATGCAATGGCAAAAAATCGAGCGCAGAAAAGCATGAAAAGCTTTAAAAGTAAAAGAAAATCAAATTGCAACAATTGTATGTACTACAGTCAGGGAGTCAAAGAAACAACAAAAGTACAAGAAAATATTTAAAATTTTTATTTTAGAGTTCATTGATGTGTAGCACCACCTAATTGCAATTATTTATTGAAGCATAATTTTAGGAATGAATTGAATTGCATAACGCTTAGGGTGCAGTAATGCTATACTTTCTGAAAGTTTGTGTTTTCAAGGTTTAATTACAATATCAATTCTCAACCCTTTGCTGAGTAAGTGCTTAAAGTTTCTGTATGTGAAGCCACCTAAAATTATGATTTAATTTCAAAAAAATCTTCATTTTTGTCAAAATTTTCAAAAGTTGCAAATACCCTCAAGCGCACAAAAGTGTCAAGTACATATGTGAGCGGTTGTGCGAAAGTGCATTAGTTTGTGTGTGTGTTTGGCCATTGTACGCCAGAGACATTAATTATAACCTAAAAGTTTTAACTTTTAATGGTCAGCTTTTAGGCAGCTGGCATGAATGTAACAACACAATGTGCAAGAAGTAGAGTGGCAGCAAACAGCTTGAAAAATTATGTGTAATTTGTTATTTTTTCTGCAGCAGCAAAAAGTTTTTACATTTTTAAATATGCGCTTAGTGGTAACATTAGGCTGCTAACAGCAAAACGCATTAAAGTGATATTAGGACAATCAAAAGTAAAACAAAAGAATGTTTTTGTGACGAAGTATATTCTGCTGCGCTCATGCCAAAAGATACAACAGAAACAAATTTTCACAGCGCATATTTAGGATTTATTTATGCTAAATGTGTGCAAATTTTCTTAGAAAAATACCAGGTTACTGTCAGCTGCATCATTTCTGCACTTAAAAGTATGCAATATTTTTTATTGCACTGCAGTAAGTTTAAGTTAATGTCACGTTAAGTCACGACCACTGTTTTGTTTGTTTTTGGAATAATGTTTTTTTTTATTATTTTATTTTAAGTTTTATCCCATCCTGAAGAAGGACTTTAAAATCAATCTGGAATCACCTCTGCTATGAAACAAACTTTTCACAGATTGACGGACTTAGTAACACTTCAACTCTTAATATTCAAAAAAATATTTTAAATTCTATTTTTTCCAAATCTGAATTTCTTGCTTTTTATGTAATAAAAGCTCTACAATACAAAATTATACAACTCTACAAATTTAAAAAAAAAAAACCTTTAACCACAACGAATGAAACAAAAAATTTGTGCAAATCAAAATCCTAGTAATTTCTTTCGATTTACCAAAATTTTCAATATAAATTACTAAATTAAAAGAAATGCACTGTTGAGAGCACATAACTGACATAAATACATAAAAACTTTAAACTCTAAATGTCAAACAATCTGTGTAAAATTACTGTAGCGGGTGATGTTTTTCCTATTTGTTTTTTCAGTGTATATATTTTGAGTCCTCATACGTGATTCGTAACCTGTGTCAACGCCAAAAATGCTCAAAGAGGTTCCATTCTATTTCCATTTCCATTTCACCATGAATAGACTAACAAACGAACAGCGCTTGCAAACCATCGAAATTTATTTTGAAAACTCGCAAATTACGTCCATTTTATGTTTGTCATAATCGACCGTCCGACTAAGCTATTCAAGCTATTGTTACGAAATTTCGCAACAGTTTCACTTTATTGGAAATTAGTCTATCAACCCGTATGCGTAGAGTGCGTACCAAAGAGAATATTGCTGCTGTATCGGCCAGTGTCAATGAACATCCCGATATGTTAATTCGTCGCCGTTGTCAACAATTGGGGTTCTGTTATTCGACCACTTGGAAGATTTTACGTAAAGATCTCGGTATGAAACCACACAAAATACAGCTGGTGAAAGAACTGAATTCGGGTGACCTACCACAACATCGTTTGTTTGGTGAAAGGGCCCTAGAAAAATTGAATAGAGATCCAAATTTTTTTTTGTCGAAAAATTTTCTTCAGCGACGAAGCTCATTTTTGGCTCAATTTGTACGTCAACAACCAGAATTCCGAATATAGTCTGGAGAACAGCCAGATGCGGCTAAAGATTTGCCAATGCACCCTGAAAACATCACTGTTTGTTGTGGTTTGTGGGCTGGCGGCATCATTGGACCTTCCTTTTTTGAAAATAATGAAAATCTCAACGTAAAAGTCAATGAGCAAGATACCGTGCGATGATTACCGCTTTTTTTTTGCCCAAGATGGAAGAATTGGACTTGGTTGACATGTGGATACAACAAGATTGTACCAAATGCATTGGTAAGTTAATCTCACGTTTTGGAACAGTCCATTGGTCGCCAAGATCATTTAATTTTACCCCACTGGACTATGTTTTAGGGGACTACGCTGGACACCGGCCGAAATGCTGGAAAAAGTGTGTAAAAATTGGAGGTTACTTATTGAACCACCTCAGGCGTAACCGCGGGCAACTTTTACATGACATAATCTTTAAAAAGTAAATGGGAGGAATTGGTATATCGCTCCAAATAAATATTTAATTCAGGTGGTCTTCAAATTCGATACTTGAGTGAACGTGAGTAAAGCTGTGCTATCAGCGGTAAATTTGAGTTTGTTTGCTCGAAATGCAACGTGGGTTTTCATGTCACTTTCTTCGAAGATTACCATAATGCTGTTTGTCCCAATAAAATCAAAACATCTAAAGCCCAATAGAATAAATAACAATAAAAAATTTAAGCATAATAAAGAAATAGTATTTCTCATTTTCCCCAAAAACAAGCATTTTTTGAACCTATTTCTTTTTGCCTGTTGCGTATTTAAATACCCATACCATATCTCAGGTAATCGGCAAGGTACAAACTAATAATTAATTAATTACCTGACCACTTCTATGACTTAATATAACCTCTCCATGAAATTGTATCAAAGTCGTATGGGCCCTTCTAGGTGCAGTCCGGAATGGGTTAATGCCTTATTTATATTTTGACATATGTGAGAATTTATAAAAAACTTTGTGTTTTCTGCTTTCAATTCCGCTTTAATTGGTATTCTATGTTATTAAGTTTAAATTAATGTGACTTTTTTTAAAAACTGCGCTTTATTCGAAGTCTTTCGATTTTTCATTTTCATTGCAACCATAATGAAAATCTTTGTGCCGTTGTCAATAATAGTCACATTTTTTTTAACTTTTTTGTAATTTAACAGGAATATCATGTCTATATATTTTGTTTACACCGCCGATTTCCAAAGGTGATGCAACAAATTCAAGTCCGATGACATGCTACAAAGTAAATAAATTTCTCAACGTGAAAAAAATAAAAACGTAAAAGAGACATTTAAAGTGACACTTTTAAGCCAGAGATAAACCAAGACCTTTCTACATCTCTTTGTGCATTTATTTTTAAATTTTATTTTGTTGTACTTTGCACTTGCATTTACAAATTTGATGCAATTTGTTGGCAAATTCTCTTTTCCCAAACGTACGGAAATATTTTAGCACTTTTCTATTCCAAACTTAACAGCCAAATAATTCCAACTTTTCGCACTTTTTTGCAGGTTAAACTTTTGTGCGGGAAACGTATTTTGAAAACAAAGCATATCGCGGAAGAGAAAAACAGAACAGGAAACGGAAACAGCTGCTTGCATACGCGTGTTGTTGGAACAGTTGAATATTGTGTTAATTGTTTGATTTATTGTTTTATTTTTTTATACGTGGTTTTAATTTTAACATTTTATTTTTGAAAAAATATCAGCAGATACTTTTACTAACATCCCAAATGTTGGCCTTTCACAACGAACACATCGCCAGTAAGTATGCAATGAAAACAAAAAGTTTGGTTTTTATTTTGTTTATTCATATCACTTACGCTCATTTTGTTAACAAAGAGTGAGTGGAAAAATTAAAAAAAAAAAACATTTATAAAAATATATATCCCAAATGAGTATTGATATTAAATACACATGTGTGTGTGTTTGTGTGTGCATGCACATACCTATAGACACAAGGAACTAACAGTTGTACAGACATACACACTTAAAAGCATATTTTCATTAACAAAGAATAATAATAAAGTTAAAAGCGTCTAGGATGCAAAAATAATGTGCGCACCATACATACACACACCAGGGAGAACCAATTACGCTTAAAAGCCAACGGGAGACCGCATATTGTTGTTGCTGTTGTTGCTGTTGTAAATGATGTTGCCTTTGCTGGCTGCTGTTATTATGTTGTTGTTGTTAATGTTGCAACACCAAAGATTGTTGTTGGTCTCTTGCCCTGTACTTAAGCGTACTGTGTCTCTTGTGATAGAGGGGCAAACACTTGCAATCCATTAACCCTTGAACCCAAACAGAAGTGAAAAATGCTGATGATCATAATTTTTCCTGCTGCCTTTGGACATTGCACATATTTATGTTTTGGTAGGCCAAATGTTGCATTATTAATCATAGATAGCACCTTTATTGCACGAACGGCAGCTTAAACTTGAAAAAAGAACTTTAGCCATTAGTAAGGGTATTGTTTGAAAAATAACTACACTCAGCTGCAAAAAATGTTTAACTCGGCATCTACCTGTACAGGCAATATAATTGAAATAATTTTTAGCTATCGCAGAAGCACATGAGGTGATAAATTTACGTTGAATTGCGTTGTTGGTATTTGTTTGCACGTAGAAGATTTTAGGCTAATTATTGTTTTTTTTTTAAATTTAATTTTTTGATAGCATCTGAGATCTTAAATCAATGGAAGTTCCGAAATATTTTTTGTATTGCGAAACAAGTTCTGCATTTACCATTAGTTCAATAAACCATAATGCCTATACTGCGATGCTCAAATAAAAGTCAGTTAGAACTTTAGAGTAAAGTCGAGAAAAATGAAATGTAATGAATAAACTGAATTGAAAGTTTTCTAATATTTCAAAGTACAGTGGACCCTCGGTTAACGAACACCTCGCATAACGAACATTTCGCATAACGAACACATTTTTTTGGGAAAAAAAGTTTCGCTTAACGAACGAATTTTCGCATAACGACCAACGAAAAAGGGGGAAACCTTAATTGCATGTAAAATTTCTGTCTGTGTTTAGCATTCTGCAGACTCAACAGTTTCGCAATATTTGAGATAAAATACAATATGTACTTAGTTTGCTACACGAACTGCTCTATCTACATTCACAATACACATTATAATGCTCTCTGTGTTTAGCTTTTGTTTCATAATTGTGAATTTTGTTTTATTTTTGTGCATTATTGCATCAGCTGTGTTCGTAAAATTAACAAGACGTATTGAAACATACAAATGTTCTATTTTTAATTTTGTTTTTATAAAAATTGAATAATGGTTTCGCTTAACGAACATTTCGCATAACGAACAAGATGCTGGAACCAATTGTGTACGTTAACCGAGGGTCCACTGTAAATTGAATGCAAATAATGTCACGCGACCGTGTAAGGATAGGTTAGGTTAGGTTAGGTAAGGTTAGGTTAGATGAGAGTGATGGCTTTCTAGCCATGCTAAAAGCCATTACACAGCACTTATGTGCCCTTTTTAAATCACATACGTGACTCTAGAAAACTGGTAAGAGTACTGTCAAGCGATTTTTATGAGAGCTCTAGTATCGATAAAAGCTATATCCAGTTAGTCCTGTTGACGTAGTTCAGCAACGATCCAATTTCAGTTTCGGTCAATTTGCTGAAGTTGTTCAAGAAAGCTTGTCCTAGATATCTGAACCAGATTCTGGCAGGGGCTTGACAGTTCCAAAGAAAGTGTTCAGCTACGGCAAAAAAGGTTGAATGGGATTTCTAAATTTTCAGCAAGCTTGCTGATTCAGTAGTTTTTGAAATGTTTGATGATGGCCAGATTTTTCTGGATATTTTATATGTTTTCAGGGTCAGGGTTTGCCTCAGAAAAAAAATGCGAGAATACTTTTTTCTTAACTAAAACAATCGGAATGTACACGTGCTCTGACGCTCCGGATTCGTCAAGAGAAGACTCGTGCCATTCCAATTCATCAACCCTTTCTTTACTATCAATGTTCCTATGGCCTGGAACCCATATGATAGTAATGTCGAGTTGACGTTCCAGACCAGCTAGTGTCTTCCTAGAATGTTCTACTAAGTTAGATTTTATCGCCTCCAAGCTCAGAGCCTTGATGGCGACCTGTCTGTCAGAGAATATTACTAGATTTCCCATATAAGTATTGCCCACTAGCCTGCAGGCTGCTAAAATAGTAAAAATTTCTGCTTGGAAAACGCTAACTTTGTTAGGTAAGCGAAAGGATTGAGAAATTTTTGGATATTTTGACTAGACCCCCACACCTACACCGCAGTCCATCTTTGACCCATCGATGTACATGGCGGTTTCAAAATTTAAGTTGATAGTGCCCTCCTCCCATTGAGCCCTTTCCGGAATCTTCAAAATAAAATTTTTCTTAAAGTTGAGTCTATACCAGATGCAATCGGTTGACAAATTAGCCAGTGCTATTGGCAGTATGTCGAGCATGGCGCAGTGTCCATGTTGCTTCGCTACCCAATAGCCAGCGTCTCTGAGGCGGATTGCACTACAGGACGCGGTTGCTTTCATGCAGATATTATGAGGGAGGTAGCAGGTGTTGGAGGACGTTGACGGCCTGCGTGGGGCAGTATCTCATTACCACCGTCGCTCCCACACAAGCAGTACTTTGCATCAACGCTAACTTCTTTAGGTTGTAGCCCTTGCTGATGGACTGTCATCATACTCAGCTTCCGTTCTTAGTTGAAGTCCGCTTTTTTTTGCTAAGGGTCAACCGTGTAAAGTCGCATTAAAGTCATTTGAGACTAAATATTATGAGATAATAAAAATCAGTGGACTTGATTCCTTGTATCATAGCAGCTTTTCATCTTATACTCTGTAAAGTAGTTATTGAAAGTATACTTCTGCTTTTATCTTATACCTCTGCTAAATTATTAAAAGAAGTAAGCAGTGTTCACTTAGAATTGCAATAAAACTTTCAATAATTTCTAAGAGCGTGCTGTTTAAACGTTTTAAGCGCAATTGCCAATCATTTTTTATCTGATTTTGAAGTTTTATTATAAAAAAAGGATGTTTTTTTTTTATTAAAAATCGTGTTTAATTTAATATTAAAATTGGCTCAACAATTTTTCTAAATATATATAAAGATATATGCACGCAGTGTTGCCAGATTTTCTTACGAAAAATAACACAGTCGTACTAAAATGCGACTACTTTTCAAGAAATTATGCAACGCTATTTGAATTTGTCCACTTTTTAGAATTGTTTGATAGCGACTCCGTTCATCAGCTGCTCGGCAATTTGATTTACAAATTGTGCGTAGTTTATTTTGCTCGCTTATTTCCTTCTTTTCGTTTTGCAACACAAAAGAATAAGAAAAGGCTCCGAAAACCAGTTAGTTTTTAAGGAACGTCAATCCCCCAAATCAAAACATTCATATGCTCAGTATTATGACAACAAAAATGTAGGGTTAGAGAAAAAAATTTCAAATTTCATATAATTTTAATCGTCTCTTTTTAGCCATTATTTTTGTCAAGTTTGATTTATAAATACGCATAGATCGGGAGCCGATGATCAAATACTCACATCATCAAAATTTCATCAGTTCTCCTATTTGTGGAATAAAAATATACTTGCATGCTAGTCAAAAATTGAATACGATGTGATTTAACAAACAAAAGAAAAGTATAATTTTTTTTCCATAAGTTTTCGTTGGTGCCGATCTTTCCAAAAGCGAATGCTGGCGAATGAAATGTTTAAAAATTGGGAGTGTTTGGAATTGCAAGCCACTCGCTGCAGGTCTCTAGTGTACAGATACACTACAAAAAAGGAAAATTGTGCAACAAGTTTTATATGATCTAAACGCTTGAAAACACTGCTTTGACGTGCCACGATGATTTTATGTTACTGATGCTTTTAAAATCAAAAATTCATCGTAAAAAAATCAATATTGCACAATTAATTTTTTTGCAATTTATTAGCTGTTTCTTAAAATCTCAATTTTAGTTATTGGTGCAAAAACCCAGTTTTTAAAAAATTATGCAATAATCTTCTTTCACACAAATATGTTGTTTCAAAAATTAAAATATTAAAATCGGCTCTGTATACTTTGTGCCAATGCGTTACAAACCATTTTCATAAAAACAATTCTATATAAATAGTATAGCTGGGGCCAAGGCTGCATTATGGGCTATGAAACAGTGTATTACTAGCCAACTGTTTTTGTTAATTTATACTTATTTTTGAGGCCTAACCATTCCATGAATTACAAAAAAAGAATTGAATGATTTGTGAAAGTTCACAATCAGTTTCTGCTTATGACTGTAAGATTCGATCAGATTTTATTTTTATTAAAACTAATCCTTAAATTTTACATTTTCTAACTTTAGCAAAATTTTATCTCTAAATTACAGAATAATAGCCGCAGATAAAGCCACATAAATATTTTTTTTTTTCCTTAAAATAAAACAGTAATTTGTATAAGTTTTTTGTGTATGATTTTGTTTCACTTACGCTATTGGTAAAAGAAATAAAAATAATGTGTTTCATGTGATGTAAGCAAATTAAAATTGAATTTCGAAAATATTGCTAACTTCTTCCTTTCTACACATCCATCAAACCGCCAAAAAACTGAAAGAAAACCTTTACTTCCTTAGCTACTGATATATCAACTCCTTATCTTTGAACCATCACTTCAGAAATATCTAAAACAATGTAATGCATGCCAACTTCAATAGTTTTTAACTTTCAACTTGGCTTAAAATCAAAAAGTTCTTGGTAACCGCCCGCCATTGACATGCAAAAGCACAACGTAAAATTACAAAAAAAAAACACAATATAAACTGCACATTTTTTGGCTGACAAGCATTGGCCATTGTTGCCGAAATTGAATGCCAGCTTAGATTCTTTTCAATTTTGCATAACATTTTTTATCTTCGTATCTTTCGGTTATTTTGCATGTTTTACCACAAAGTTCACAACTGCAATTATTATCATCAACACCATCAGTGAGTGGCATAACAACAAAAACACTTGAAACAATTGCTACAACAAATAAAATGGGGATGTGCAGTCAAATATTTCAGTGCAACTAAAAAACCTTAGGAAAAAAAAATCTTCCCAATGAAAATTTCGTTAGTCAAAAGTTACAAAACATTTGATAGAAACGAGAAACTTATTTTGATTACACTGAGCTCATTAGACATATGACATTGTAACATACAAGAAAAAAAAGGTAAATATGAACGCGTAAAGAAAAAGTCTACGTACTTATTAGAAATACTTTTCATAGGATAAATTTTTCTACTATCAAAATTCACGGGATATTAAAAATATAATTTTGCTAAAGACTGCTAATATTTTACTTTGAGGCTATAAGTTATATGCAGATAGTAGAAAAAATTAAAAACATTATTGCCAAGTACTGCTACAGCAAGTAAAGGCAGATAATAGGCTCGACTACCCGCTGCACAAAGAAGATCCAAAATTGAAATTCATAAGAATAAAAATGCACATTACCTCACTAGTGATAAGAATCGAACCTCGAATGACAAGCAGCATATAACAAGAGATTTATGTAGTGTGAGTTTGTAATAACTATACTTAGAGACTGAACTAAAGCTTAGAATTTGAAGTAATTTTGGATGGATAGTGCCTGAAATGATTAAACGCAAAAGTTCAATTAGAGAAAATAAAGAACAAGAACAGAGTAGTGCCAAGTTGAGCTGAGGAAAGTTTAGAAGAGTTAAGATGAGATTAAATGATGATTGAGATGAGACGAGAGAGATTTTAATTCTCTTTTCTTATTTAGTCTTTCTACTAATTGTACCGCTACCAGTTATGGCACTTGAAGTTTTGAAGAATGTTTTGAACACAGCTTTTAAATGTACTTTTCTCGGTGGTGGTCGTTTTTCTCATTATTCTCAAAAATTAGGAAAACATGGAGATATCTTCGTCAATTAAAATAAAAGTACGAAATAATTCATATTTTGTGTTACAAAATAAATGTGTCTAAGAGCATATTGGAAGTGCTGCAAGTTCTCTGAATCGTTATCGAATGAAAACTTTGTTGTTTCAGATGTGTATACAATGTCATTATTTCATTCTTCTGGAGGGGTCAAATGGCTAGACATTTGATAAGATTATATATAAACCTAGAAATCTTCACTTTGCCTTAGTACACTTCGTTTTGGTTGTGGGCTCTGATCCCACTAAAGTTAGACAATTTTCATTTCCAACATATCCACTACTCATTCTAAATAGCCAATTTGCTTCAGTGGAGTCTGATTCTAAAGATACTACATAGTCTCCATTGCTTCTAGAATACAAATACAAGCAGATCTCTACACCTTAGGCAACATGTTCCTTGTAAAGATTCTTGCTCGCAAAGTCCACATTACTGCACAGTAGGTAACAACTCGATTATATATCGTATGGTATATTCACTGCATTATCATAGCTCATGTGGCCCGTATACAGCATATGTCCAAACTCTTGATATTGTGTCTGCTCTAAAGAAGGCTAAGGTTCAGTGAAATTCTGTGAAGTATATCATCGAGCCTAATATTATTTTATGGATTTTATTTTAATGTTTGAAGAAATTAATTGATTTTTATCGACTTCTTCATAAATTTTGTTCGAGGCGTTATATGCTGATTTAACAATGTCATGGACTCAATCAGTACATTTATATTTTTCAACAATGGTAATTGTACTATCCGGGACCTTATCACGTTGCACATCCAGACAACTATAGAAAGATATCAACCGTTGATTTGTCGAAAGTGAATAAAATATTTTACCCTCAATTTTCAACACGCACAGCAAGCACTACATCGTGTAAGCCAACTCAGTCGACGTTATACTCTCGTGTATGACAGAAAACTTGTTCAATTACTAAAAGATTATTCAAGAAAGATAAAAAGTCTAATTCACTGTGAGCACGAGCTCACCACCACCCGAGAAGACCCTGTATTGTCAGAACCTTAAAGTAGCAAACTTAAGTTTTGCAAAATGTTTTTTCTAGAAAATGCTCTTAAGGAAATGTTTAACTCGTAGGATTATTAAGCAAAATAAGCTTTTCAGCTATAGTTCGCGAGGAATTTGTCTTTAATATTGGGGGAAAATTAATAATTTGCCTTAAAGATTTTGATTGGGTTGGATTTTTCTTACCCTTCTCAGGTATGAAGATGATGATATATTCTTATCCAGCATATACTAATTAAGTCCTGGACTAAGATATGTTTTCATTGTTGCAGTTGTACAGGGGTACACAGCGTCAATATGTGTTGCTAGTGAATTTTACGTTTTGATAGAAATATTGAAGAAATTATTGCTGTAGAAAGATAATAACTTAAGTTCGTTAAATTTACTTACTGATTTAAGAATTATAAATAATCTTAGCAGTTATGGAATTTAACATTTCATTCACTAAAAGTTTTAACACGGGATTTCCGTACCCAATTTTCGTATTTTGATATTTGAAATTTGCTATTGAAGTAACACGCACACAAGAACAGACTCACCTCACGTTTGTATTATTTACATCTACGCACATTTTTCAAGTGCAATTGTGTGTAAGCAAGCCTACCCAGTAGGCAAGGGCAGGAGCTTGCAGGCCTTCCTTGGTAAGATTAAGACCTTGCCACCTCCTTTCAAACTTACTTTCTTTTTTATATGAAACGTCCCGATAAAACAGGCCCTCTTTAGCAGGCCTGTTAGAAATACTCTTCAAGCAGGTCTTCCTACATCACTAGCGTCAAGAGCCCTTCTAAGAGCGCTTACCGTAGAAGATGTCACAGAAATACTTTGAAAAAATTAAATCTTAATACGTCGTGAGACTCTTAGTTAAATGTTTTTTTTTTATCTGCGACAACCTCCCTTGCGTTGATATTTTTAAAGTTTATTTTTTGTGACGTTTTCTTAATTTATAATTTCACATTGAATACGCAACATTCTACCACTTTAACATCCCAATATGCACAAAAACGGATGCGGATTCATAACGGATCCGAAACGGACCTCAAAAACGAAAAAAAAACGGAATCCGGAAAACGGAAAACGGAAAAAACCGGAATCTGCTTTTTCGTATCCGTAACGGATCTGAAACGGAAAAAAAAACAGAATCCGGTTTTTCGTATCCGTAACGGATCCGAAACGGACGTCATATACGGATCCTTTTCGGATTCGTTTTTCGCGTCCGTAACGGATCCGAAACGGACATCATGAACGGAAAAAAACCGGAGTCCGCTTCTTCGTATCCGTAACGGATCCAAAACGGACGTCATATACGGACCAGTTGTCGGCTGAAATTCCTCTCGAAAAAACGGAAGGATCGTCCGTTTTGTCGAATCCCAAACGGACGTCATAAAGGGAAAAAAAACGGAATCCCTTTTTTTTTATTATTAATATAAAAGGCAGTTTTCAAGATATTTTCAATAAACAAATACAGTTCTCTACTCCTTTTTTGCTTTTTATATATCTTTAAATTAAAAAAATAAAAAAAATTAAAAAAAAATTTGTCTTCGCCGGGGTTTGAACTTGTATCTCCCCTCTGCTTACCCAATAGTTGCCTTGCATATTTTCTGATGGCTAAAAGTATAATACTTGAATTAGCAATCCAAAACTGCTCAAAATGAATATTCACTTTTTCATTTTGATAGAGAAGTAATTAAATTTAAGTATGTCATAAAAATAATGGAAGCAGCTGAGTTGGTTAAGACGAGCATATTTGAACAGTGGCGCAGAGGACGCGCAGGTTCGATTCTGTTCGGTGGCAATTAAAATAAATAAGTTTCCTAAATCCGATTTACTAATAAAACTAAGTTGATGAAATAGCATTAAAAAGAAATAAAATAAATAGATGGAAAATAATAAGTTAAAATTAAAAAAATATTAGATTTGGGGAGAACAAAAAAAAAATGTTTATTTAATTGCGTTAATTTCTTTGTAAAGTAAAATCCGCATTATTAAAGAAAACGGAATCCGTTTCGGATAAATAATCCTCAGGAACGGATCCGAAACGGATCCGTTTGGCACATTGGGATAACATGAAACATAAGACCAACCTAGCAACATGCACACTGTTCCTTACTTCTAACCATGTATCAACTTTTGATGTCGTATAAGTACAATGCAATGACAAAAATGTAATGTCGATTCATAATGAAATAAAATAATACATGAAGTCCTTATTCTTTGCCTTCTAATATAAGGCCTTATAGCACTGCTGCTGTGGGAAGGTCTTATAGCACTGCTGCTAGGGGAAGGCATAAAAGCACGCCTGCTGTGGCAAGGCATAATAGCATTTCATGAGTATATACTTAATGGAGTGTAACTATTCTGCTAATTAAAATTTCACTATTTATTAAATTTACTCATTGTTAATATTGACAGATTATAAATAAAAACAAATATCATTTTAAAAAAAAAAAAATTTTTTTTAATTTGCATTAAAATTTAGTTTTGAGAGGCCTCTTACAGTCGGAGCAGTGCTAGCAGGCCTTCTCCGGGGAAGGTCTTGCTCAATTGCCTGCTGGGTATGTAAGCGTCTAAATACACATAAGGGTATATATGCATATACGAATATATATACACACGCATAAACCATTTCTATGTGCTTATGTGCCTACGCTTTGTAAGTGCCTTTTCTAAATATCCCACTAATCATTTGATTCTAAGGTAAACTAGAAACTCAATATACATTACAACAACGCTGCATGCGTAAGGGTTTATATCAGGCCTTTTTAAAAACAGCTTTTTAGGCAAGTTTACTCTCCTGCAGCATGACTTTAGCACAGACAAAACGGCCTTAGAAACTTGGATCTTTTATACATGCAATAAATTTTAATACATTTAATTGTGCAAACAATAGTACCTTCTATTTAAAGACCGGTTAGCAGGGCCTGAGCGTGAAGCTCATTGCAACATTGTGGCAAATAAAATTTGATTGATCACTCAATGCCGAATGTAAGATACTGAAAATATCACCATTTAAATGTGTTGTTATTTTAAATATCTGAATTTAATTTGTTGATATTTCCACAAATACATTTTTCACAAAATGTGCGAAGCTAACGCTCCAGGTCTACTTCCCTCCAAATGAGTCCTACTAGTCATTCTTTCACGGAAGACATACTTTTTTATTGACTTCCCTTCCACTAAAAATCTAATTTTCTTCTAGTTGATGGCCGGCTTATCGCACATTCACTTTTATCCTTTCTACGCACTTTTGTCTCCCTTCCACAAATGCTTGTGAGAACCAGCTCCTTCTAAATATAGCCTTTTGATAGCACTTTTCGCTTACTGGGATGTTAATTGCTGTTGGGACTTATGTGGCAATGTTGCTACATTGCTACATTCATTGACAATGTATTTAGTATGAGTGTGTCAGTGAGAGAATGAATGAGTGAGTAAGCGAATGATTTGGTGAAAGCATAAGTGAGTGACTTAGCGGTGTGAGTGCATTATGCTGTTGGTATTCTTGTTATAGTAGTTGTTGTTGTTATTGTTGGCAACAACAAAGTATCTAATGGCAGAAAGTTAATTACAAATGAGGTTTTGCTGTTGACTTTATGCAAATTAAGTAGCGGCTAAGGCAAAGCACTTCGATAAACTGACTGACTGACTGACTGATAAGTTTGTCTTGTTAACTCTTGCTTAGCTTAATGTTTAATTGGTTAAAGTATAAATGGTAATAAGTCGCATTTTAATTAAACACGAATAACATTCATTCAACTCTGCTATTTACTTACTGTTTCAATTTCATCGTAATCAAGATCTTGGCAAATTATATTTCTTACTAAAGTTTTCTTTTAGCGTTGATTGCAGTTGGAATTATTGTGCCTACAGATAATTTGGTAATTTTCTTTTGATTAATTGATGAAAAAATGCCCTAAATACAACTGCCATTAACACGCTTCTGTTTAAAATGATATTTAGTTTGAAGTTCAGAAGTTTCTTAAGGATCTTATCTAAGGTTTGTGTTATATTTAAGACCACTACGAAGTTATTTTCTATCATTGAAGCATTATTTTTTACCGTACTTTTAAAGGTTTATGCTGCTGCATAAAGTCAAAATAAGGTTGTTATCTACTTCTGAAGCAACAAAAAGTTGCTCGTTCTGTTGGATGATATTCTTATGGCGACCAGCATGCTTCTAGTATTACTGATATCCGATCTAATTCCACTTAGTGAATCCAAGACACTGATTTCTTCAAAGTAAGAGGAAAGTGTTTGTCGTTTACACTTCTCAATAAATTGAAATTTAAAAATAAGTTTACGATTTAGGTCTATAGACATCGTACGTATAATTAAAGACATTAGTTGTCTTGAGAGATTTTTTGATCATGATTACTCAGTTTCATTCTGAACTTCTTTGTCATGTCTCTTCTTTATTTATTGCCTAGCGGGATTAGTGTCAACAGATAAATTATTCTACCAGCGTTACTTTGAATGTCGGACAATCAATGTACCCATTGTTGTGCCGAGCATCTAAGCGTCAGATTATGGGCTGTTTTTTCTTTCTCGTTAATATCGCAACTTCAGCAGAATTCGTTGAATTCAAATAGCCATCTATGGAGTATAGCTTCAAAAGTACAGTGCCCAGAAAATATCCAATTGTCCAGTCAATGGCAGTAATAATGAAACCGTTTAGCTTGGATGCATTTCTTAATAGTATAATTTGAACTTATTAGTTTTTTTCGTTATCACTAATATTGTTATGATCAAGAACTCAGCACGGTTTGAGCCAGTGCTTTGAGAAACCAGTAAATATAAACATCATCTATGACTTAACGATGTAAGATTAAATTGATTCTAAAGTTACCTGACTGTCTTAAAAAAATGTTAATATTTAATGAAGGAACATTACTGTTTAATAATAACACACATGCATTGCAACCTAAAATAAGAGCTAAGCTCTTAAACTATTTAACCAGAAGCTGCTAAGCTGGTGATAAAGAAATAAGATAGTAGTTGAACAAGCAATACAATCTTCAGTCTACTAGAAAGTCTTTAGAAGAAGATAGTAAAATCATTTAGTTACAAATTAAAAACAATTGTTGTTATTAAAGTGTTCATTATAATATTAGTAGACGTGTAAGTGTACGAATGACTGTTAATGTAGACTCGTATGCTTTGTTGCAAATTTCCTGTCATTTAGTTTGACACGCCAAAAAAATAAAAGAATAGCAGCACGAAACTAAAAAGTATGAGTGGTGGCAACAGTGAAAAAAATAAAAAATACAACTTATTAAATTGCCACAAAATGTTCGTCACGCCGCCATTAAACACGCCATCATCATGTTGCATGAAAAATAGACAAAAAATAGCGACAAAATGGTACAGGGCATAAGAACACAAGAAAGAGAGAAAGCAATATAAATTTGTGACCGTAGGAGATAGTGGAGAGAGAGAAGGTACTAGGGAAAAAAGCAATGTGTTGAGTTTGCTGGCGATTAAATATATTTCAGGCAGCAGTTAACTGTTTAGCGTGCTAAACGTTTGTTGCGGCATAACGTTGTTGCATACTTTTAGGTGACACGACATGTGGCCGTGTTGAAAGCTAATTATGTTGAGAGTAACTATTATGGTATAATTTAATAATGAGAGAAATAGAGTGAGAGGGAGAGTAAAAGAGCAACAACACAAAATAATACTATATGGGATATTAGAAGTGAATTTTTAAAATATTCGGCGTGGATTAGCAATTCTTTGAAGTGTAGGCCCATAAGTATTTGTTCCTCCTTCGTGAATAAATTATCCGTGTATACGGTGAGCTAAGGGAAAACTGAACTACTCTTTAAAGGTGGTGTCTAAGATCACGCCCAAAATTAAAAACCCAACACTGCGTTTACTGAAAAAGTACATGTAAAACTTAAATTTTTATTAAATGGGTATTTTACCACCACACTTGATGATGGCTCGTTCGACCGAACGTAACCACATTGAATTTGATATTTTCTTAAATAGGCTCTCTGTGTAGTTCTTTCTAGCGAAGCTATAAGGTCACAGTTCACGATCTTTTTGTCTGATACTTGCTTGAACCATTTTTGTGTTTGTGTGAAATTTTTTTTCATTACTTTAAGTAACTAAAATTCGCTCACTGTTTGAAATTCAACTAATATAGTGACAATACAAAACACTGCAGTACCACTTAAACTGATTTATGGAAATCGGTCGATTAGCTTAGCTTGAAAACATTTTTGGCTGTAAGTGGCGTAGCGCCAACTTAAAACTTCCCATCCCTCCTCAGGGTACAATTCATCGTTATATCAAATTTCATCAAAATCTGTCTACAAGCATAGTTGTGAAAACCAATTATCTGGCTACGGATGTACCTTCGCTAATTAAAAATTTTATTTATTACTTCAGGGTTGAGCGTCAAAAAATTTTATAAGACTCAGTCTATTAGTTTTGCAGGGAAAGCGTATTTTATTCTTAGAGGCCCCCCGCTGCTCAAAAGAATTATCTTTACTCAAAAATTAATCAAATAATCCATATAAAATTTCATCAAAATCGGTCCAGCGGCTCAGCCGTGACAGAATTTTTTCCTATTATGGGTGGTGCCCACTAAAAGAACAAACTGTTTTTAGAGCCCTTCTTTAGGTTAAGTATGTCTCCATACTAGATTCCATCAACAAAAATTCATTTGCTTAGCCGTGTAAACGTATTTCCTATTAGAGACGTGGCATCGCGCACAATTGAAAAAAATTAAATGAGGCACTGTCCTCATCACAACCTTTCCAAGGAACTTAAGCGATTATGTTGTGTTATGGCAGATACAAGAGTAGGGAACTGTTTTGACATCTAACATTTAGAAGATTTTGATTCTATGGCAGGCTTCACGCCCACAAAGTTCTTGTCCAGAGCTCTTTCGATATATTCTTGCTATTTGTGTGAAAATGAATTACCTTATGTAATTCTTTTAAATTCGTCAACTCTTTTCCGGAGCTTTTCTATGTTTTTTCTAGTATTTTTGAGAAATTTGGTTACACTACACCAAATAACTCTCTCAATATAGCGAATTCTGTGAACCAATGCTTGTTCATCGGTATGGCCTTTGTGCCAAATCTGTGATTTACACAGATATATAGACATGACTAGATCCACTCAAGTCACAACCCTTTCTACGTGTTACAAGGTGAAGATTGAATTTGACAGTCAAGCATTGAAATTAGAGCTTGGTTGAAACTACATCCGTAGAATTCAGATTTGATTTTTCAGTAAAATTGCAAAAGGAATTGAATCATTTGTTGAAATTTATTGAAAAAAATTTAAAAATTTTTAAAAGGTTCAAATTATCAAAAGTCGATAGATTTAAAAATATAGCACAAGCGTTAGCCTACCAGTTAAGATATTCAAAAAACTTTAAGTATTCCAGTATTTTATGGTAGCAGACAAAAATGTCTTTAAGACGGCGGAAGTGGCGGTACTGGAGTTACGACGAGACCAGCTCCAGACCAGTTTTCGGAAGAAGTCAGTTTCAGTAATAGGCGCAGAAAAGTAGCAAATAAATTTCGAACTTCATCTAAGGCGACTTTAGTACCTCAAAGAAGTCGGCCTTAGTTCAGTGACAGTCACTCCATATCAATTGGTGAAAAATCTGTTTTCAAAAAATTAACCCAAAAGCATGCTCACTTTTCTGCATGAATATTTTTTTTTTTTTCTTACAATATGAAACTTCAATTTCAACCTATCAGCATTGAAACAAAAACACTTCAACTTTTGTCAAACATTTCGTTTCGACTTTCCCTATCAAACAGTGCAAAATATTTGTTGAAAATTTGGACATAAAGGACTCATATTTGGAGCAATTCAACCAAATTGCAATGCACACTTTCTCTCCGTATTTAATTATTTGCTCGGGAAAACATATCCTAAGCCAGATGAACGTTCAATTTTTGATGTTTTAACCATAGTAATTTTCAACTACGTGCATTTATATATAAATAATAGTTTTTATTTCAATTGTCACAGAAATTTTTTCGCACTATGTTAAGAAAAGGAAATACTCTTTTAATAAATCCATCATCATAGTTCCAGCAACAAAATAAAGAAATTGAAACAAACGTTTTTTTTAGAAACTGAGTCTTTAAACTCTTTAAATGTTTATCAAATTGTAGCTATAAAAAAAAAACACAAACTTTCCATCTCTCTAATAGAGCGATTCATCAGCAAACCATAGAAAAAAAAATTCACAACCAAGTGAAGACAACTTTGCGGAACGTAACTTCTTGCAATTGCAACGCACTTCTTAATTGTTGCTCATATAAAATTGAAAAGGTTCTTAAATGCTTTGCTAATTCTACACTAACAACAGCAACAAAACATTTTCTTCTATTACTATTTCTATTGCTTACTACTCGTACAAGAGCAAGTACAAAAAAAAAAATGAAACGTAAGCCCATTAAAACTAACAACTTGCTGATGCCTACGGTCGAGCACCTAAGAATTCTTAACATACCAAAGTTGGCCTCTTACTAAAATGCAATCCCCGCCCAGCACTATTGCCTTCACTTCACATGCAACAATAAACAAAGTGGTAGTAGCTGCTGCTCCTTTCGAAATTTGCTTCGAGCGAGAGCTAACTCAACTCGACTTTCGTAATGATTAAGAAGAATGTTTTCCTTTTGTATCCTCTGCCGTCAAGTGTGTTTGTATGCCATGTGGTTTCTTTATTTTCTTACTTTTCTATGAAAGCGACCGCAAACGTGTCCTTAGAAACAAACACACACAGTAAAACTCATGCACGAACTCACACTTTCATAGATAGTGCACCTACCTATCTACTCGTAAAAGTTGGTTGGGCCCGCTTTTTCCACTTTTAATGAATTATGTTTCCTGGCGTTGCAATTCAAAGTGAATTTCACTGCTTTTCTTTTTCTTCTGTGAATTTTTGTTGCTGTTGTTGTTGTTGTTGTTGTTGTTTTACTGCTGCAACTTTCTGTTGCTCTGCACTGTTGCAACAATGAACTTAATGGTGTTCGTGTTGCCCAGCGGGGTATTGAAAATCTGCTTGCGCCGATTGTTGCTGCTTATTTTTGTACTTTCCTTCCTCTTTATTTTTTTCTATTGCGTCGGTTCTTTTTTATTGTTGTTATAATTTTATGAGGTTGATAAAACGCAATAAGAAATAAAATGGCAGACAAGTAGTTTGGGAAGACTAAAATTACAATTTACAATGAGCGTTTGGTTGAGATCATAGTATTGTTAGGAAGCTAGATATTGTAAGGAAACCCATTCTTTGTTTAACTGGAACTTACATGAGCCAAGTAGCGATATAGATTAAAGCTTTGGAAGGAGCGTGTTTGAGCACGAAAAATGCTCAATTTATCAGTTAGAACGTGCGTCCACTATAGAGTTTTTTTTCTTATGGGCTTCTTTGTTCTGGATACACTTTCGCAATAATAGAAAATTTTTCTTGTTATACGAAAAGTGATATCGTCTTCTTGGAACCATAAATTGTTCAGTTAGAAATCTTCAGCTATGGACCAAAAAAAAATTAATATACGAACTGTGTGTTAACAGGGAATGAAATTAAATAAAATTCCATGCAATAAATTATCAGTTTGGCATGATACTTGACGCATTTTAGAAAAAAATTAAAAAATCTTAACATTTGACTCTAGTTTTACCAAAACATCTGATCTGTCTTAAGTGACTAGGGCCTAATAGGTTATTACAAAGTCTACTCTTAAAGGCAAAAATAGTTTCAAACACACCTTCACATGATCTGACTGGCCTTAATTGTTAATGATTTGACTAAGCTGATAAGGGTTACATAAGTTTTTATAGGGCTTTTCATAAAAGGGACTAATAAGGCTAGGTAGCTCCGCTCCGTACCAGAATAGTCCAGGTCCATTCATGATTTGCATCAGGACTGAAAGAAATTGTAAAGAGCTTTCCCTGGTAGAACTGAGGTATGGCTAGTCTTTTCCATACCTACCCACAAAATGGTCCGCCATAACCAGCCTGATCTGAAGCTGACTATGGTAGGGCTTGCCTGATAGTATATCCTACTCGGGAAACAGGCGTCAGCAAACTAGCACCACTTAACAGATTAATCTGTTAACACTTTTCAAAAATCTCAAGATATCATGGAATATTCACTATTGGGAAAGCGATAGCCTGAGCAAACCTTCGCACACACCCTTTTCCACAGTGATAATGGCCTGATAGATAATATATTCATTACAGGAGATAAGATGTTGTGGCCTGTACATTCATTGAAAATCTTAAAATCACTGAGACCAGGTGGAAACTAATAAGATATGTTGTAGAGAGATGGATGCTGGAGAATTTCTGCTACAAAGTTACACTTAGCACTTCCAATGAAAGGATATATGAACATACATATGTCGATGAATTCTTCAATGTTTTCTCTAAAGATCTAAAGGGCATTGAGGGAATGGCTCTTTTGTGCCAAAGTAAACCAATTATTTTATTCTCTTAGCTTATTATTTTGGAACTATTCTTGATAAGAAATTAAGTTCAAATATTCAGTGCGCTCTTGAATATTGAAGTTCCAAATAAATAGATAGAATAGAATGGCAATATATCTAACTTCCTTAAAGCTTGTTTAAAAAAATACAACCTTCTGCATGTGCTGACTGCACAAGGTTTGCGATTTGGCTCTGGAGACTACGCCTACAATGTAAATTTTTTGAAGTAAAATTACAAAACAACGAGCACCATGCTAAATAAATAAAAATAAGTTTTTTCTTTCAAATTTTGCAAATGTAGAAAAACTTTTCTAAAATATAAAAGGATGAATTTAGCGAATGCTAAATTACATAATTAGAGGAAACTCTTCGCATTAGCTAAGTAATTGCATGGGAAAATAGGACTTTGCCTCGTTTAACCCTTTAGCACGTTTGCATACAAAAGTTTTTTTCAGTAAAACAATAACCGGATAAAGCAACAAAAGGCCTATGTGCATGTGCTTTATGCTCCAAAGCTGCTAATGACTTTTAAAGTACACTTTAAAAACTTATTTTGGAGAAAAAAAGTAACAAAATTACTAAAAATTAAATGTGTAATTCAAAAAAGAATATAAAAAAAAGCTGACTCAAAGGCAGTAACATTTTGTGCTTACATAACTAATTGGGTACCATTAAGGCAAACATGTTTGCCAGCATATTTAATGCAAGCAGCAGCAGCTTTATTTTGCCAAGCTTCAAATTGAGCGTTTTTGACGTCAATAAAGTTATAAGTTGAGAAAATGTGACACTTGAAGAAAAAAAACTAAATAATGCAATAATCTCTTAAAATCCATTAAAATAAGAGAATTAATAAATCTGAGTTTCATTTAAAACGAAAAAAAACACCTACGTTGCCTTATGCTTACCGAATTACTTTAAATTAGACATAAAATAAAATTTAATTAAACAAACAAATTGCATGTGATTCTTTAAAATATTTTCAAAAAACACTCACCAATATCATATCACCACCAAATTAAAATTTAGCTGAAAAAAATTAAATAAAATATATATCAGTTTTAGAAGTTTATTAAGACAGAATTCAATAAATAATTAAGAAACATTATATTAAAATAAATAAAATAATATTGTAATTAATTTTTATACAACTAATATAAAAAATAAATTAATAATCATTTAATATTTTCAATAAATATATCTACTATTTCAAATGAAGTATGATAAGTTGGTTTTTAGAGGAGCTAAGTATATGGGTTGAATAGGAGCAGTGGTCACTACACCTTGTGTACAACCTAAGTCACCAGACACGCAAAACACGCAGGGCGTGGCAATGCCCATATTATTTATAGCCTTATAATAAGAGAACTGTAGTGTCCGCATTGTTACTTCTACACATTCACTACACACACTTACGAAATGCTATACAAAAAAAAAAATACTTTGTTAGTTCTCAATAATTGCTGAAGAAAATAAAAAAAAAATTTTAAAAAAATAAAAGATATTTAAAAAAAATAAATTGGAATTAAAAATTGTACTTTTAAATAAAAACAAATATTTATTTTCCATTTGGGAAATTGTGCCTCATGCATTACTAAAGAACCAATATCGTACCCATTCTCGCAGATTTCCCTGCTGTAAGGTATCTAATAACCAAAATAGGTCGCAACAATACCTGTGGGCGCGGCAATTCCCACACAAGCAAAATGCGGTTAATATACAAAAATATAAAATATAATTTGCTCTATTTGTTACTATGAGCTTTGAAATTTTGTGTAAATCAAGAGAGTTTCTTCAGTATGCGTGGCACCTGCTATACAGACAAAAAACGTTTTAAGTTAAATTTAGTGTACTATCAAGTAAATACCAGTAAAATTTGGTGTAGAGATGTCGGGTACTTTAAACTTTGAAATTAAATGGAATTCGAATGGCTTGCATCAGTAGGCGTGGCACCTCTCATACTTACAAAAAGTTTAAAGCGTTATATTCAGTGAACTATTGCAGCAATTGGCATGAACCTGAATGCATTTGACTTACTTGGTATAAGCAACATACCTTATAGCAAGTAAATCATCTTTAAGAAGAGCGGACGTATTAGCATCAGTGAACGTTAAACCTACCATACAAGCAAATTGCCATATATGATAAATATGTGCATTTCACACCAATATCGGTTGTACCTAGTGGTCGAAAGATCGACCACTCTCTTCTGCGTGCAAACGGCTCATGGAAAAAGTTGCGGATTGCACCCGTAGTATTTTTAACATCAAATATACCTTGAATAGTAGTTGAAATTGAGAGGAATTATTTTTACCCAATTGCAAAAATTTTTGCCGAATTTCCAAAAAAAAAAAAACCCGAAAAGGCATTGACGCCAAGGCCAGAAAAAACAATTAAATAATCGAACAACGCCAATCTAAAAAAATGTTTACTGGTAAAGATCCAGGCAAGCATATTAGCTAAGCGATTAATCGATACAACTTTCTTTCTCATCTGGAAAAAATGCGAAATTTACTGGTCGAAAAATCCACGGCTGGAACTTAATGGGCTACATGCAATTTTAATAATGTGAATTTTAATTATTCCACCTTGAATATTATTTTAAGATAGTCTTAACTTCAAGAAAAACCATGGTTGAAGAGTGAGCTCCAAAAAAATAAATTGAAATCGTGATCGAACTATGTGAGCAAAGATTTTTTAGCATGTAGTTTATGAAAAGTTACTATTGGATCAAAATCGGGCTCGATTGTACGAGTGGATGTGTCGTACAATAAAACGAATTATAGCATGTCCCGAAAATTATGCAAGCTGTTGTGATAAAATTTGTTCAGGAACATATTTTATTGAACCATAAGAAGGCATGATTGGAAAAATGGGTTATGGTGTCTTCCGATCTTTGTTAAAAAGTTCGATTTTTCCAATGTCTTTTAAACTTCTTTTCTTTTTTCCATTTTTCTGCTTTGACTTTAAAACCTCTCTCAACTAAATCCAATTCACGAAAATTTTTTAACTCGACTTTTTCGACCTGTTTAAATTTTTTTTTTTTATTTTAAGATCTCTAAACTTTTTTCGATTTTTATAACCATTCAGGTTTCAACCCATTTTCAATTTTTCTCCAATTATTCCAACATCTTTCCACATTTTTCGAATTTTTTAACATCTTTCAATATTTTCCGTTTTTGATCGACCTTTTCAGCCTTTTTTAACTGTTTCATTTTTTAATCTCTTTCAACTTTTTTCAACCTTTTCCATATATCTTCGACTTAACCTCGAAACGAAAAACTGAACTATGATCGGTCTCCTGGTTATACGTGGACAACGTGACAAAAGATTGCACAAAATGCTATATCCTTGTAACTATGACAGCTATAGTATTGAAATTCGCATTTATATTGTTTGTTAAGGGTGTTCCAGTAAGAGTGTTTTTTTTATTTAAAAATAAGAAAACATGTTTTTAAACGAGTTGTCATATTCTTATTGCATTGTAAACGTGGACAAGTTCCGATCAACTATGAAATAAAATATCCAGCAAATGGCAACCGCGGCTTTGAGGACAGGTCATTGCTCTTTTCATGGAATTGTGGATGACTTTTTTATAAACATGTGGCTGTATCTCAGCGATGGCGCGTTGTATCTCGACCTTGCGCTCAGGAAGTGTTTCTGGTTTATTCACTTCCTATAAAAATGTCATGCTGCTCGAATATGCTGGTGATGTTGACATTGTTGGCACCAGTGCATGGGCTGTCAGCGCAGCATTTTCTGGTAGTTTGGGGGTAAACGAGGACAAGACAAAATTTCTTGTGTCAACAAACAAAGAGTCCCGGCGTCTTGGACCACACGGTACTGTTGAAAACTACACATTTTATGTGCTCAAGGAATTTGTCTATCTTAGATCCAGCCTTAGCAACAATAATAATATCAGCCTGGAGATCCAGTGAAGAGTAACTCTTGCCAACAGGTGCTACTTTGGTCTCAGTAGGCAATTGAAAAGTAGAGCTCTCTCTCGAAGAACAAAAACAACCGTTTACGGCTATGCTGGCTAGTTCATGTTGAGCGAATGAACAACAACGCTCCGGCTAAGGAGGTACTCTATACAGAATGTATTGGTGAAAAACCTAATCTCCGTTGAAAGGACCAAGTTGGCGAGAACCTGAACGCGTTTGGTGTTTCTAACTGGCGTCAGCGTAAACAGTTCGGAAAACTCTTACCATGATTCGCATGTGAACTTTAATATTCGATATTTTCTTAGCTAAGGCTACAAGGTTTTCCAAGAGTATAAAAATATAAGATTTAAGGACTAACATCTTTGGTTTCCAATGAATAAAGTGAGTTAATTCAAAATCTTTACACTTAAGCCTTCTTTAATTGAAACTTGAAATAACTTATCAAGGACTTTTGCACAAATTGAAGAAAAAAAACTTCAGTTCCTGACATAATTTTCTACTTTGCTGTCGTTGTTTTTGTTTTCATTTTGCATATATTGCTGTTGTTGATTTCCTTGTTGTTTTTGTTATTTTTTCCTATAAGGCAATCACTCATGCATGCACTACTGTTGCATTCCTTTGTGTTGTACGCGCTCCCTTCATGCAAGGACCAAAAGAGAACAAATAACAACAATAACAGAAAACTGGGAAACAAAACACCAGGCACTACAACAACGAAAAAAGTTACGCCTTTGATATTAAAATGTGATGTTAATTAAATTCCGCAAAAATTTTTACCACAACTTTTTTTTTCGTTATGCCTTCTTTTTGTCTGATTTTTTATGTTTAAAAGCTTAAGCCTTTTCTGCATTGCTGTTCCCTTTTTGCAATTTAGAAAGCTTAATAAATTTATGAAAAACAAAAATTAAACTATTTAATAAAAAATGACAACTTTATTTACAACAAATGCTACATTTTTCAGAACATCTGAGCATTTATTTTTCGGTCTTCCTTTTCTGCTAAGACTGTGTGGCTACTTCCGCAAAGTTATTGTTATTCGTTATATTAATATTATTCTACTACGTGCTGTAGATACATAAATAGAATAATATTATATAGAATGTATTTATATGCAAACTAAAAAATGTTCCAGTTGGCATCTCGAGGAACTTACATTTGTACATAATATTTTATGATTTTTCAAAACATCAGACCAATTTTGACATTATTCTTGTTACCTTACTACTGAATAATAGTTTCCTCAAATTAAATAAGTCAAAAACTGCATACCAAACAATAGCGGAATAATGTTGCTATGAAGAAGTACACCTCATTAGTAATAATTTAGGGCTAACATTTAATGAACACTGGGAGTAATATTTAGGGACCCGGAGAATATTTAAAGTAAGTGGTTTTATCGTAGTTGGAATTGATAACACATTTATACGATATATTGTGCTTTGGGCATAGTATAGATATCGAAAATATAATAGGCAGACGTCCATGCTGTTGTTTTTTCAATAACAGCAATTGTGAATTTTTCAAAAAAAAACTCTATTAATTAGGTTTATCGTTTTCTTGAAAAATTTCGTTATCTCGGTACTGCCCCCAGAAGCTTAAAATACAAGAAGCAGTCGTATAGATGTCTGCTTTTTCAAAACATAAGACTTCGATTTAGGCAAAATTCGTACATTAAATTAAGGGACAACACATTATACCGAATGTATTAAATTACATACTAAGTGAAAAAGCTGAACCTTTTGCCTACTTTCAATTATACCGACATTTTTTTTCCTACAAATTATCGTAAATTAAAGTTTTTCTGTCATTTTGTTGGACTGGAACTTGTGTGGATTTGTATGTCGAACTGTCTAAAAAGTTTTAGCTAACGATATTTTGAAGAAAACAAAATTTTAAGCAAATCATAAATGAAAAACAAAAAAAATTCACACAAAAATCAAAGATGCAAAAGCAAAATGGTGTATGGATTTGGAGAGAAGTTCTTCACATGCACAGGCCAAAAATTAAAAAATTAATATCATAAATGACCGACTTAACAAATTAGTATATTTTGGATAGCAATATTTGCACGGTATATATTCTAATAATCAGCTTTTTCAGTGCTCAAAAACGTCTGCTTGCAAAAAAGCCGCGCTGGAACCGTCTACCCTACCATTTTTTTGTTTTTCATAAGTAAATAAACCAGACAATTAAGGGGCAGACGCCATAAAATTATTTAATACTGAATTTTTTCATTACATGTTTCTTATATTGCAATTTTTAAATGCAGCAATACCTAAGTGGCAGAAGTTGATTCTCTCGTTTCTTATGACATAATTTTTATGATAATGCAATCTGCCTGACGATAAAATCATTTAAGTTTATATACTATAACACAAAATTTTGAAAAAAAAAAAATTATGCTTAGGCGCAGCAATAAAATCGTTTTCCGCTTGCATTTATCTTGTTTGTGTGTATACACAATTTTTAATTATAAAAGGCAGACGTCATAAAATTATTTATGATATCTTTTGACTTAGCAGTTTTAAAGGGCGCAGAGAAGCAACGGCAGAGACTATTACTCAAATCTCAATGATTTTCAACCTTCTCTCAAACAAAGCTGTCGTTTAGACATTAAACGAGTGTTATCTACATTTACTGATTTTGCATTGCTTTACTCAAATTCCAGTAAAGCGGCCAAGTTTAAAAGTTCAGTAAATTGTACAACAAAATTTACTGCTTCACGACCATATTAACTTATATGAAATTTTTTTGATTGCAAGTTTCTGTATTGCTAAGATTAATTCGGAGAGCTTGATTTCCGATTTCTTATGCCAATTTTTGTGAGCTAACGTCAAACTATTTTTATCCGAAGAAAAAATGTTTTTTCGATGACAGTGTTAAAATTTTTTCCAACATAGAAAAATTTTGGAATCTTGAAATTCCTCAAAAATACATTTCGACGAATGAATTTTCAAAGATAAAGATACTTTTTTGCTGCAGAAATCAGAAAATCGGTACTGAATATCTTAGAGAAAACCTAAGGAAACTGTGTTGACGTTTTTGCTTTAGTCAGGCTGGATTACACTTTAACATTTTCACTTGAAGTTTTTATTTTTTTTATATGTTGTAGGAGTTTCAAGAAAGTTTTATCAGAATAAAAAATAAAAACATTAAAACAAAATGTTCGCAAGTAGTAGTTCCCCTTTCTATAGTTCCTCAAACTTTTCCTACACTGCTCGCTTGTTCTGTTTGCGTCAAAGGAAATGCTTTTTGGCCGCAGTTAACAAACCGAAAATCCGTCAACAAATTTGCTAACAACAGCGTCAACAACAGCAGTAAAGGCAGTAACAGCAAAAAAAGAACCACTCACAGCAATGTCAGCCTGAATCACTCAACTTAAAACCCAAGAAGTTGCTGTTAACAAAAATACTGAAGGGGAAAAAGTGTACTTTTCAAACATCGCCATTCGCCGTGATGTCAGCCACTACTCCCAACTCTATGCCATTTGAGCAAAAAAACTTTTGAATTCATTATAGAAAAAATTTTGCGGTTTGAATTGCTAATTAAAATAATTCCACTACCAAGGGTATTTTTTGGAGAAATTTATGCATTTCCTTTAAAAATGCTATGGCTTGTTGTGTTTCTTTGGTCATGTTTGTGTCATGCGATTTTTGTTTCTGTAGCAAATGTCTTAAGATTTTGCATTCAGTAAAAGTTTTCATAGTCAGCGCAATTCAATTGAAGTTCATCATGTAGCAATTCTTTTTGCTCTTTGAGTTGAAGAAAGTTGTAATGATAATTCATTATAATTTAATTTTTTAAATTTTTCTTATTAAATGAGATTTTTTTTTATAAATTATCTAAATAATTAATATATATTTTTATTTTCAGGTTGTGCTTTTTTGACGTACTTCAGTCCGGAGAGCACAACTGCTGCTGCTACGGCAGCAGTAAATTCAACAGCGCCAACTGGAACGCTTTCAAATGATAAACAGGCTATAACTGGGGTAAGTTTTTAGTTCATATACCCGTTATTGCTCCAAACAGATATATAGACATTTCCTAAAAACTTTGCTTGATTTTGTTTTAGCTCTTTGAAGTTTTAGTTTTTGATAAAACCTATTGCACGTAGGCATTACTTGATTATACTTTTAAGCTTTTTTCAAAGATGTGCTTTGTTTATATTAATTATTTGTAAATATTTTTCTCTTCTTTTGTTGAAATATTAAAATTAATTTTACTGTAGCTGTGAACGCACATACGACTAATGTATCTGAAAACTGATGAATGAGTGGTGGGCACAAAATAAAAAGTGTTCGATGTAGAAAAAATAATCGAGTGTTGTGAAGGTCGCATATCTAACCATTTTTAAACACGAATCCTTTGAACGATCCTAGATCACATTTAAGTAAAAAAGTGTTACCAGTTCTGTAGTAACAGATCTAAATATTTTCATATCAACTACAAAAAGGAGTAAATGAGAGTGCTTTGTAAAGAAAGAAGATTTCTCAAGTGCCTACCCAGCCAAGCACCTGACTTTTATGAATTATTTAACATAAAAAGTTTAGATAAAGTGGATTGGCTGGTTGTGTGCTTACACTACACTTGGCCGAGCTTAGTAATTTTAAGATAAGCCACACTTCTGCTTCGTTATACATAAATCTTATACTTTTATTATTTTTTGCATACAAAATCAAACAATGAATAAACTGAGCAAAGGAGAAAAATAATATCGATAATAGAGCATACTTGAGTAGCATTTTCATTTGACTTCGATTTATATTAGAAGTGAAATTGAAGCACTTCAGTTTGCAATGAATTTTCTTTTGAACTTTGAACTTGAAGTCCTATACTATAGTTCCGATAACTTGACGGATTATAGTTTTTTGTATGAAACTCAAATAAAATTTGAATTTCAATTCCATTTTCGAAGTATATCCGAAACGGAATCAAAACAAGCTTGATTTTGGCCTATTTTTAGGTTGGAAATAGGAGCACAATAAAGGTCATTTAAGGAGTAGATTCATGATCCTTTGCACTTATTGATTGAAAAGTTGGTCATAATGTAAATGTCAATGTTTTGTGATTCGCGGCATTTTTGCAGAATATAATTTTGTATTTCTATAGCTTATTTCAATACCTACCCAAAAATTCTAATATTACACGATATATGTATTGCACACGCAAGCCACATCCGAGCAATCACGACCAATATAAATTTACGATTTGATTTCTTGTACAAAAGGGCGTCAATAGAAAAACTATTGTCCCAAATTTTAAAACCGTTAAAAGACTTCAACAATGTGTAGGCCAAGGGCTTTCAGAGTGATAATAGAAACTAAAATAAAAAAAAAAAAAAATTTTGAGATCAAAGGTCGATTTGAAGGTTCTTAGGTTTATATAACGATCACGCACCAAGTTAAGAACAAACATCGTAAGCTCTAGCAGTTTTGGAATGGTGAACGATTTTATTTCAATAAGCCCAAATCGAGTCATTGTACTTCGAAAGTTATTTAAAAGAGTTATTTAAAAAGGCTTTTAAAAATTTTTTACTAGCACTGTGCTATAAGAAAGCGAAATCTTAAGTTCACATTTTGATCAATTTTATAGCGTAAAGATGAAAAGATGCTTTGATTTTTAAGAACGTGTTAAGTTTCTTTTAAAATAAGTGCCAGACTGGAAGTCAGTTAAAAAATGACAAATTTATTATTTTAAAATAAGTGTCTCATGAGTTATAATAAAATGCGTTTTTTCAACTTTTCTTCAAAGTAGTACTTGACGAAAACTACCATTTCCCATTGACATCACAGTATGAAAGATAGTTATCAAAATATCGAAAAGTCTAGATTATTATTTCAAATGGATCGAATATTATCTATGGTTCGATAAAAATTAAAGAAAAAATATCAATATAGGTCGAATTGCTTCGGATGATATCAAAAGATTGAATAATATTGAGTGGTCGAATTTGACTGAAAGACATCAAAGCACAGTCTCAACCCAACCATATGAAAAAATTGCTCCAACATTGGTATAAGTCTCTTTTCTTTCAAAGTGCAGAGATGCCACTCAATACGGTGACTACGATCGGAGTGTTTTTTATTTAAGACCATTGAAGGTTCATCTAGGCGAATAGCTTGTTTAAAATATGTAGTTCCTGGAGACCGACTATAGTTATTTTCATCGTGCTGAGGTTGAAAAAGTCGAAAACTGTTGTAGTAAAAAACTCGAAAAAATTTGAAAAATTTAAAGACTCGAAAAAAATTTAAAAAGTTTAAAAACGTTGTGCTGCTGATGTATTGAAAAATCTTGATAAATTCAATAAAGTTGAAAAAAACTTAAATTTTTATTAAAATTTTAGGTGCCCGCCCAATGATGAAATCCCGTTGAATTCCATTTAATATCACAGCTTATAGTAACCGACACCTCTGCAAAGTTTATTAGGCTTGCTCTGTTAGTGCACTAAATATAACACATCACGTTTTTTTTTAGGGAGGCGCCACGTTCACATGTACCAACTTTTGATTAAGAGATTCCTTGTCTTCCAATATCAGAATGCTTACGTTGTTAGTTGTCTAATTCTAACCTTAATAAATATTGTGGGCTGAGCCACGCACTTCAACGAATTTTGCTACGAGTAGCAGGATGACTGAACTTTTTGTGATGACTGTTTTTCAGTGGTATCATCTTCATAAAGCTTATAGATGACGGAGGTGACGTCTTTGAGTAATTTTGAGCCAAAATTTTCAATTGATAAAATGTTCCAATCCCGCTTTCCAATTCTACGTTCTTTTTGTAAAATTTAAGATATTTATGATTTGTGTCCATCTAACACAGAAGTTTTTTGTTTGAAAAGCGCAAAACTATTGAAATTTAAAATAAATCATTTACTTTATCTAATTTATGCTCTTAATTAAGAACAACAATTAGATTTTTGCTTAAATGCTTACAGCTAGCTGTAGAGACCATCACAACCTCAATTACAAAAACAGTCAACTTGAAAGCTACAGCCACTTCTCTAACACCTGAAAACCCTTAAATGGTTTTATCTTTTCTTTTGTTGTTTTGTTAATTTCACTCTTCAAAATGTTACCCCCACTGGCTTACTCCATACCCTTTGGCAATTACAAGATTTACACATGCCCACAGAAACCACAAAATTGCCAAGCACTGATTAATGATAGTCAGGTTATCATTTGCGAACTCAAGCCTAACCGTTTGTTAACCAGCAGCCTCCACTTCCTACCTACCCATTACTGCACAGCACATACAAACTCCTTCTAACCTACATCAAAGAGTGAATAGAAAAAAAGCCGCTGTATGCAAAAAGTCAGAGATAGAAAAATTTTTTTGTCAGCTTTTGTAAGTTACTTTTTTTTGTGACCAAAAAAAATGGAGCAAAGTAGAATTTTACAAAAAATGGCAATCGAAAAAATTTAAAAGAGAGAGAAAGGAATAAAGAAGACCAAAAACCTTAGATAACCTTAAATCAGCCACAGCATAAAATAAATTTTTTGGCAAACGTAGACAGAAATGTTAACGTTAATGTAAACGTAAAGTGAAAACGCTACGCTATGAAAGCAAACTTAACCAGGCATGCAATTAATCAAGCACCGCATATACCACGCCCACAATTTGAATGCCCACTTGCTACGTTTCGCCACCCTCATGGTTCTCTATTAAATCGCATGCAATACCGAATGTGATGCTGCTGCTGCTGCTGCTGCTGTAGTCTGTAAATGAATGTTGTGAATATTTGGTATTTTGCTTCATCTGTTGTTTAGTTCTCGGTTTATTTTGAATTTTTCTTTCGAGTCTTTTGTTTGTTTTTTCCCTTATATCACAACCAAAAACTTCAAATGAAAAAAAAAGAGGAAAGAAACCAAATATCCTACAAACAACTCTGAAGAATATCCTCCTTTTTCATGCAATCATTGAAAACATTGAATTTTTATTCAGAATTTCTGTGTTGACTTTGAGGAGGATTTTAATTTGCGGTTGCCATAAATTCATGGTTCTGTATAAAGGAGGATAAATTAGTAGACAAATTGTATGACACATGTGAGATATGGCAGCAAGGATGGATAGAGCTTAAAATAGTGTAGAACCATAAAAGCAAAATCAGTATTTCTGTATTGTTTAAATTGACATGGTCGAATTGAATTCAAAAAAGGTATTTTTTATCACATTTGGAATCTATTCCAGTAAAGTGTTTGCATTGAAAAAAAAAATATTAGATTATTTGTAACAGGTTTAGTTTTATAAATTCTCAAGACTTACTCGATAAATAGTTGACTTCCAGGGACAACAGGTAACTAGTTGTGTTTGTCTCCTGGAAGATGAATTTCCAATCTTAAACGTAGATAGTCAAGCTTTCTTTTTTATTGATTTATCAACAAACTGGCTATTCCTTTAATGTAACGATTTATTACCGGAATCGATTGACTGGCACGTGTAGTCACAATTTTTTACTCGATTTCAATTTCATATAAGATTTAATATGAAGACATGAACAGTAAGAGCAAATCGAAGATAAATAACCTGTTAACATTAAAAGTTAAGGTTGTGATGTCACTAAGCTATATAATTGTTATACTCAAAAAACTTCTGTGTAAAAAATTTCATTATAAGTCTTTGAATTGCACCGAGTAGCTGATAAATGGTCATAAGTTTTGCAAGCAACAAAAATTTTTTAATTTTTGGTTCCTTAGAAAATATTTTTTATAACAGTTGTAGTACACAAAATTATTTACTCTATAAATTGAAAAACTTTAAACTTTACAGAACTAAGACGCAGCAGTTCTACAGTTCTACTTTTGAATCTGCCAATGCTGATTTATACAAAACCTCTACACATTTTAGTGCAATCCATTAATCCATCGATTATGATATTCTACAATGATGATCTGGTTAAATACGTCACACAAGTTTATTGCTCTTACATTAGAACTATTTTATTGCCATTTCATGCTTATGTTTATATGAGGTCTTACCAAAGTAAGAAAGCATACAAAAACCCTTATGCCGAAAGTAATTTAATATGTATTGTCATGGATTACATAGTTCACAAATTACGTTTCGGTAAACAGTTCTCAGTTTGGTTTCCTAAGACGCTAAGGCCACATCATGTCTTATAATCAAAACAAGTGCAGTCTACTGATGAAAGTTTTAAGTAGTTACTGTCTGATGCGGTACCATGGCTTAAGGCTGGCCGTAAGTTACAATAAGAAGTGCAGAAAATGTCATGTGTCAAATTAAACAAAATCTTAGAAAATCTTTCTCTCTTGGTCTGCTCTTCTAGAAATAAATTTAAACACTTTGAGAAAACCGTTTTCACATCTTTAAGAAATATGCTATTAAAACAGTAACCTTTCTTTTAAATAAATATATTCATAAAAGAATTTTCTATTTTGTTTAGAGATTTAATAGAGAGCAGTGTGGTAACACTATTGGCTCAAATATTTCGTGCTTAACCTTCACACGGTCACTATTAACATATGTTAATCTCGCAATATATAATTTGCTGTATCTCGCTTATTCGTGATGCGATTCTCAAGAAGCTTCGACTCAGTGACTAATTTTTCAACCTCTTTTCGGAAAACTTAAAAACCGCTGTAAATATTGATTTTTTCCGATACTTTTTGAAAAACTGTCGTTTTTATCCCTTAAATGGTTACTATTTACATATGTTAATATTTTTTTTTATATCAGACATTTTGTTGGTTTATGTGCATATTTTATGTTATTATAATGTTAGCTAATAATAAGAAGGCATTATTCAATAATAGCTTATTGGAAAACCCATTGCTTAAAAAAATTTATTATTTTATTATTATATTTAGTTATTTTAAGTTTTTGAAGCTGTCTTCACATTTTGTTTGAACTTTGCTATGTTCAACACAAACAGGCTTCTTGGACTGGATACAAATTTTCCTAGCTGCGCGTTTTCATTTGTGTTCCTCGTGGTAGGATATATAGCAAGATCTTTTTACTTTAGAATGACCACGATCATCTCCATCCGGGACAAAATTTTCAGTAGTGTCAGTTTTCAACGAGTGAATAGTTGCTCCAACCGTATAAAACGAGTTTCACGAAATATATTTTGCTGCCTCATTCGTTGCAAATTTGGCGGAGTTTCGCTCCATATTGATCCATCCTTAACCATAAAAAAATGTTCTCCTTCCTCCTCAAAATAAGGCGCTCCTGCTACTTCAGCTTCCTCGGTTTCATCTTCAAAGGCTGATACACCATCATATCCTTATTAATCATGTGTCCTTCTGTTGCGTCTGTTACCTCTGTTTCTGTATTGTCCTCATCCGAGTCCATATTGGCAATTAAATGTTTATAGTATTTTGCCTGCATTTTAAACGATAACCTGAACATTGAATAAATAGCTAAGTTTTTCAATGTTTAAAAATAATTCATCTTGTATTTACTGAGCCGCAGAAGAAGCACTCAGAATTATAAATTTTTATATTTTTACCTGCGATTTTCACTTATGAGATATATATTTATATTTTTGTAATTACAAATATCACTTCTACTAAGGAATTTCAAAACAAACTGACAAAGAAACGCAGCAACTGAATCCTAGGTTACCCCCAAAAATATTGTAACAATAGCAACTCTTACAAGGCTTGCTATAACGCAATGTTCAAATTTAAAAATCATAGTAAATGTGTAAATTCGCACACATTTTGTAGGAAAACAAAAATATTAACTTATGTTAATAGTGACCGTTACCGTAGTAAAACATTGGTAACCGTGTGAAGGTTAAGCAAGTTATTACTAGAATTAGATTGAAGTATCCTTAAGAGAATATTTTTTTATTAGTATACGTTTGGAAAATTATAAGAGCCAAATACAATATATGTAAGACTTTGAGACCAAATGAGCCATGCTTTCTAAGGCACGTAACTTAAAGTCGTAGGAAAACTTAAAAATATGTTCAACTTAAAGTTTTATTTTTATTTAAATGTGCTTTAATAGATGTGATTTTATATATAGAAAAAATAGATACCTCAAACGAAATTCAAAAGTTCTTAGTATGACTACTGATATTATCCTTACACTTGTACTCTACATACGCTTACACAATAAAACTAAAATTGAATTAAAATATTCATTTTAAAGCAATTCTTTAAATGCCTCTTTGAAGAATAAAGTAAATTTTTATTGCCAATATCGCATACCTCGAAAAATTTATGAACTGCAACGTCTGACATGCGAAAGACAGCTTCCATTCTAACTGCCGCGTGTAGCATAAATACATATGCGGCAGTGTGTGTGTGTGTGAAAATTTAAATCCATTTCCGGTTGCACATGAGACTGAAGTTTATGCCAATAGCGTGATAAATATAACAGTTTTGTCTGAGTGCGTGTGTGTCAACGATGCGCAACATCTGCCAATGTATGGGTGACGTCTTTTTGTGCCCATAATGTAATATGCGTCTTGACAGCATTTTATTGTTTTGTTCGTTCACATCGTCTTCTTGTGGCGTCATAAGCTTTTATGGAAAATGAATGCAATGCATGGAGGCATAACAAACAACATAAAATGTTTTCAAAAGTGAAAAAAAATATAATTTACTAAAGGCTTTGATAATGAAAAACACCGTATATAAAATTAAAAATCTTCAAAGCATTTTTATTGCAAGCGATGTTTTACAAATATTTGCAAATTACTTGAGAAAGTCTACATAAGGCTTTCTTTTTATATTTGATAAGATAACGCATACATATGTAATCTTTGGTTTTAGTTGAATTATGTTTTTGTGTGTGCAAAGTATTTATAATTTTGATATTAAGAATTTTCGTTTAATTTTTCAAGAATATTAAATGTAGCTTAGACTTTTATATTGAAAGAATAGTATTTGTAAGTAAAATGGAGTAACTGAATTATGGCTAATTGTTAGTGCAACTAGTAGTATTCTCAAAGGTATTCAAATGTATGCGTTTAGTCTTAGATTAAATGTGAAGTACCAGGAAGTATCGACCATAATTCAGGTTGAAAAGGTCATAAAAAAATATTGTAAATGTTGAAAAAAGAACAATGAGGTTGAATAAGTCGAAAAAATATACAAAAATATTTTAAAAGTTGAAAAGGTTAACAAACTCAAATAAGTCGAATAGAGTTCGAAAATTTTGAAAAGTCTGAAAAAAGCTGAAAAAGTTAAAAAAAATTCGGAAAATATTGAAAAAGCACGGAATGTGTTGAAAAAGTTGAAAAAAGTTGAAGGAGGTTGAAAAGACCGAGAAACTTTGAAAAAGTTGAATTTAAATGGGCAATGTTGAAGAGATTAAAAAATGTTGAAAAAGGCTGATAAAGTCGACATAATAAGGAAAATGTTGAAAAAAGTTAATCACGAAAGCTTTTATAATTTCCGAGGTATTCCGTTCTCTGTCTTAAAATTTAAGGTGGTGAAACACAGACGTGGTAAAATTCGGTCCAATTTTAATTCAGAAAAAGCTTTTTGTAAGCAACAGTCTTACACCAAATTTTAGTATGATTGTTCACATTTTTTGCAATAAATGTCATTTGAGGTGTTTTACTTAAATCAGAGGTGCCATGCCCACTGGTTTTATTTTGCCCGCAATTGATTTGAGTGTACCTTTAATCAAGCAAGCCACTTATTTCAATTTGCATACCAATTACGTACTTCAATAGTTCACTTAAAAAAACGCTTATAACTTTTTGTTAATTTGAGAGGAGCCACACCCACTGACGCAATCCCGTTGAATTTCATTAAATTTCGAAGGCTATAGTATCCGACTTATGCATCAAATCAATCCAAAAGGCTTATTAGGATAATGTGTGCTATGGCACACTAAATACATCGTGATTTTTTTGCTATTTGTTTTTTCAGTGAAACCTTTTTAACATCACACGCACGATTCGAAACATGCGTTTGCGCCAAAAATGGTTAATAAGATTTGCCATTTTACCACAAATGAGTTTAAAGCGTACAACGCTGGCAAATCACTGAATTTTATTAGAATAATTCGTGCACTGTGAGAAATGTGTTTAAACCAGCATCCGTCCATAGCAAAAAAAAATACGTGGACCGTCTATGGGGTACAATTATACCCCAGTATATTTATATGGGAAAAGTCTGAATAAAAATGTAAACTAAATTTATTTTATATTGAATTTATTCCTTTATTTACTTCAAGTGAAAAAAAGAGATAAATTAAGGGATAAATAGAAGAGAATTGCTTGAATTGAATGTATGAAAGAAAATGATCTTCGAATTTTATCTCTTCTTTGGCACGAAGAATCATCGTAGGAGGTTTCGACGGCTTGAAGCCGATTAAATTCATAGCTGTCAAAATCGATTTTTTCAATCAAGGCTTGCATCGATCGTTGAGTTGTGGTTTTATAAGCTCCAAGGCCAGCTCCTTCAAAAACACTTTGCCATTGTTGGAAGGTCGTGGGTGCCACGATGGATGGCACAGTTTGAACAACCGATATGCACAAAATGATCCCACGTCAATCATGTTATAAAACAAACACATTGGCGATCTATTGTTCTTTCGTTTGCACGTATAGCCACGAATCATTTGGTTGAACGTATCGACTCCACCCTTGAACTTATTGTAGTCCAAGACAACACCAGGCTTCTTGGTTCTCAAGTTCGCATCAATAAGTTCTGTCTGATGAGCTGTTGACAATAGTATGACATTTTTCAGCTAATTCGATGTGTAGCCAGTGAGCTGGCATTCATCGGAGATACAGAACATCGATGTGAATTTGACATGTTGTTTAGTTTGGGCAGCCGATGAAAATGGTGCAGGAATTTCGCGTTTATTTGTTCGAATTGGGCCAACTATTGTGGTGTTATAGTTTTTCCATAAATCAAGATAAATCTTGCCAAACAGCGGATAATTAGTGTGAGCATCAACGACCCAATTGATCCTGATACCATACATTCCTGGTTTTGATGGAATATACTGCCTGATCATACATCGATTACGTGTGTTCAGGAGCTGCTCATCAATGCACAACTCTTTCGAAGGCACATATTTCAAAGAAAGATTATTTAGGAAAATCGTCCATATATGCCGAAATGGTGCCAGTTTATCACTTTGCAAACGAAATCCTCGGGTGCGGCTATCATCGAACCGTAAAAAGCGAGATATCTGCTCGAACCGTAAAAACCGAGATATCTGCTCGATCCTTTTCAATGACATCGTTGCTCGATAAATAGGCATGTGATTCTTGGCAAACAAATCCTCGGCCTCGAAAAAATTTGATTTTTCCGCGCCAACATGAAGAACAAGAGCTAAAAAGTGTACAATTCATTGACTGCTAGGTCACGCCAAGGTCGCATTTGCTTTGGATTCGGCTTTGCTCGATTTATATTCGTTGCTCGTCGAGCTTTTTGATTCGTGGCCAATAAAATATATTCGACAATCGAATTCGTCAGAATAGTCTTGAAAGCGTCTTATTTTTGTAGAAACGTCGTTGTACAGAAAGGAACTGTAGCATTTTGAACAGCAGCCAGAGTATCTGTTCGCGCTTTTTCAGTGACTGATGGCATTGACCACCAATTGCTTGTACCGATTCTTCCGGCAGCTCACCAATGAAACTCTCCAAGTCGTTAGCTACATCAAGAACAGCCATGTCTGGGAACGGCGGATCGTTCACATACGGGCCTTCATGATCAGATATATCATCATCAGAATCACTATCATCAATATCGGCTTCCCAATCGGCATCATTATCTTCGCTACGGTTGCTGGATCTATCATTATCGCCCAACAGGTCATTCAATTCCTTCTGCTCCGCTGCACTCAGCGCACAAATGACACTTTTATTTACAAGAAAAATAATTCGTTCACTCATTTCACCCGGCAACTTGTATACACAACGAAGAAAGAACAAAAACTGATGAATACAAAGCTAAGCGTTCCATATTCAAAAAAATATCGGTACCAATAGCACGATCTTGCAAGAGAAACAAACGGTACTCATACGTTTCGTATGACGAAATTGACGGGGTACAATTGTACCCCAAAGACGTATTGCGAACATTCGAATATTTTGCTCTGTGGAAGCTAAATATTTATCAAATTCACTCGCAAGCAAATCTAGCATATACAGAAAGGATTAAAAAAGCAGAAAAACATTGATTCAGTGTAGTATGTTGTTTGGATGTGTCTTAAATTCTGCGTTGAAAGTGACGTGGGGTAGGGTTAACAAAAAAATTTCTTCAGTAAAATGTGGTTTCAACAAGAAAGTGCCACATACTACACGGCACGCGATACCATGGACCTATTGAGAGGCGAGTTTGATAAGCAATTAATCTCTCGTTTTGGAGCAGTCCATCGGCAGCCAAGATCATGCGATTTGTAAGTAAGTGAAGTCTTTCCCATACAGGGACAAGCTATCCACAATTGCAACCCTGCAAGACAACATTACAGCTGTCATTGGTGAGATAATGGCCGATATGCTGCAAAAAAGTATGCCAAAATTGGAGCTGCGGACAATATTAACATGACATAATCTTTTAAAAAAATATAAGTAGTTGATATATCGCTCCAAATAAATATTTCATTTACTATTGCGAATTTGCTGTTCTTATTTTAATTTTCAAAACAAAACGTTTAAAAAGTCACCCGTTATATCCTTAAAGGTTATTTGCTGGTATTGAAGGGCCACGCCTACACGTACTGTCATGCCCTTTTTGATTTTGACATAGCTTACAGCACACAGATTTTAAAATCAGTTCCTAAAAGGCTTTGATTTTACAATCAAGAAGTAAGGCTTTCTCTGATTGAATAATAATAATATAAAATCGGTGCTATATGGTTGAAGTTCAATTATCATTTAATTTTTGTTATTAAAATCCAACAAACAACCAAAAATTTTAAAATTTCTGTATATTTTTGGCGCACAGTAAAAATAGTTAATTCTACGCATAAATGTATACCAAGACAAAAAAATGTATCAAAGACAGTCGTCAATATTAAGTGTGCTTTGAAGCTGCTTTCATATACCAATGAGCGATGAGGTTTGAGGTCACTATGAGTTAATTTAATGAAATATTGTCGGCTATAAGTACATTCTCATTGGAGATAGTTAAACAGAGAGGTAAAAAAAAGGAAGCAAATCGAAGGGGTAATTCAATTTTTATCTACACTTCTCAATCCATAAAAAAACAGCTCACAGATGAATGCAGACAGAAGCGTCAATATATTGTAATTTCAGCTTACAAAATGTTTAAAGATATTACGGAATTTTTCAAGGAATTTAATCATTAAGCACAGCACACCTTTTTTTCTGCCACAAATTTGCTGCAATTGCATTGCTCGCACAGATATGCGCATCTCAATGAAAATTTTTTACAATCAAAACTAAAAATGCTGCAGGAACTTTAAAAAATTCCTTTGCGCTTAATTGCAAGCGCTTTTCATATCTACGGGTACAACATACTCGCACATACATAGATACGTAACAGTTTATCTGTTTGTGTAACATATTCATTTTCAAATTTCTACATATTTGGCGGGTCGCCGCACACACTCAAGCAAACGTAATCCATTTCCATAAATTTACAAAAGCATTTTAATTACACTCGCGTGCACATACACATACAGTGAAGCAAAGTAATTGCTATACATTGGTGTTGGTGTCAGTGGTATTGCACATACACATGCACATACACAACTGCTCATTCAAATGGCCACCTGCCATTGCATAGTTTTAGGTAACCACGCTTGGTTTTCTGTTTTATTGCATTTGGAATGGAAAATGTAAAGCAACGGATTTTGTTCCGCTCTTTTTTTTATGAGCTGTTTCATTTATTTTTCCTCATTTTTTTAAATTTCTTGATTCATTTTTGGTAGCAGCATTTTTATATAGCATCTGCTTCTATTTTGCTGACTAAGGATAAAATTTAAAAAAAATAAAACATTGCAAAAGAAAGTGAAAAACGCGCGCAAAAAGTGCTGTGTCTGTCTGTCCGTCTAGCAGTAACATTTGTTACGGTTTTTGGCTTTTAATTTGCGCGCTCGCGCGATATGCCATCTCTTTCTATTTTCGATGCTGCTATCTTACTTCACTTCATTTCTTCCATGCAGCTGAGTGTGTATGTGTTATTTTTATTTTGCAATTTTAACTGCAATAGTAAATGTAGTAGTGTTAGCTAGTAGCAATGTAGAATATTAACGTATTTTGGAGATTAGTGCCGAAATTGTTGCGGATTTGCAGTTGACTTAATTAAGTTGCTGCTTGGCTTAATTGCGCGTGCCAAAGGGGTGCAGGAATTACAGGGAGCAGTGCAGCAAAAGAGTCAGCATTTCAGAGATAGAGCTATATATTTTTAAGTTGTTTAACCAACTTTTAGGTCAAGTACATATTGAAATAGATACAAGGTCAGAAAAATGTTTCATTTGAAACTCAGTATTTTATTCTAAAGCTCAGTGAGGTACAAAAATTTCGAAAAAAAAATGATTTGCTATAGCTAAAAATAAATCAGGTTTGCTGAAATTTTCTAAAAACTAAGAAAAGGGGTTTCAGTAATAATTGAGCATTATGAAAGTATTTCTAACACAACATAAGACTTCAACTTCTACTAAAAATTTCGGAATATGACAGGTTAGATTTTGAAGAACATATCTAAAATATTTTTCAAAATTAACGAAAGTTTTGTAAAAAAAAGTGTGTAAATTACAGAAAAATAAATTGAAACATGTAGCTTTTTTCACCTTTCGGTCAAAAGATGTATTTTGAATAAAGAAGATCAGAAACGTCTGACCAACTTCAGAATTGGATCAACTTTTACCTAAGGGACCTATCCGTCACCACTTACAATCACCGGTCACATTTCATAAAAAACTTTATTCAAAAATTAATTTTTCTGTATATATAGGGTGTTTCGGGTCAAACCTTAACAGTGAAACTCCGAGCCCTAATGATTTATTTGAAATTTTGAAATGTGGTTTTGTGAAATAAAATAGCCATAGATGTAAGTGACTACCAAACAATTTTTAGGAACATAACAGAAGCAGAAACTCAAAAAATAATTTTTGCAAAAAATTCCATACATTTATTTTTTTGAATTTATTTTAATCACCTTTTTTTTTTGGTATAACGTCGTACATTTTTTCATCTAGAAAAAGTATTTTAATAAAAGGAAAAAATTATTTGTTGTGTTTTCTTACCAATTTAAGCAAATTACTTTTTACTGTAAGCAAATTTTTATGGAAATCATTCTTTTCGACGAAAAAACTTTATGACGTCATAGGAAAAAATTAAAAGCAAAAATATTTTTCTAAACTTTGTAGTAAGTTCCTTTCGGCCCATTTCGATATTAACTTTCCGTTGTTCTTGTCTGGCTGTAGGTCAAATAAAGCAAGATTTTAAGTATTTTATATAAATTTTTTATTCTCGATACTTCGACTTTAGTTTGAGGCAGCATTAGCCCAACCAACACAGATGATTGTTGCTAATACATGTCGATGTCTGCGTAAACTACACCAGAAATAGCTGACGAACGTAATCGAGTCGTTTCAAATCGATCGTATCTCGCAACGTAAACGAAAAGTATACACACACGCTGCATCTGCTTGAGTTCGGCCACAGTTGCCCGCGGGTTTCATAATGCGTGACACTACTTTAAAGTCATCTTCAGAAATATTTATATGGAAAATTAATTCAAAATAATTATTTCGATGTCAGAATAATACAATGAAAAATTCATTTTCAAAATTTTGATCAATGCGATCAGTGCGATTTTTGCTAGAAACTTATAGCTTATAAGACAAAAATGTTAAAAAGTGAAAAACTGACCACAAATCTGTTTTTCTCACTAACCCAATAAATAAAAATTTTTAATACTCAAAAATATTCTAAATACTTGATGTACAGCTTAACTGCACAAAACGATAATTGGGAGCAAACCATTGGTTGACGAAAGGTATTTTCGAATAAAACGTGAGCTATCACAGTACAAATACACAACACATGCAAATAAATGAGAACGGGAACTTAATATGAGAGAAGAAAACCATATCTGTGTAGCAAACTTATATTGAAAACAATGAATTTATTTTAAATTTAAAAAAAGAACCCACAAATTCACTTATTTTATTGGCCGTATATATGACATTCCTACTGCCAATCAATTGACATCCTTTTCCAGATCGGACCAACTTCAGTTTCCACTTATAAATATGCGCTTTTTCATATGCAATATTTTCACTTTTTCTTAGATAGCTTCGTAGTTACTCATTTCATTAGCCGTTCCCTATGACCGTTACTAGGATAAATTCACTTTGTACCAACTTTAAATTCCCCATATTACTTTGGTTCAAAATTAACTTATCAGCCTGTGCCCTTCCACAACATACAAGGCGCCAGAGAGCTAGCCTAAAATATTCACAGATCTTAACTATATATCTACATTTGATGTCGTATATATTCAATTCTAGAAGCAAACAGTAAAAACATATCTCCTTTTCTTTTATTTTTTGTATATGCTAAAATGTAACGTCTGTGAAGTTAGCCCACCATTTTTTGATTTTTCAAAATATTAAACTTGTGCTGCAATGTGCCCGCCATGTGCTATGATGTGTCGTATTTAAAAAAAAAACGTTCCTAGGATTCGATTTTTATAAGCAAAATAATTTTTTAGTGTGAAGTTGGCCCACCATTTTTGATATTTATAAAAAAGTAGCCTTGTGCTGTAATGTGCTCAGTATGTGCTGCCATGTGCCGTTAAGGATATAAAATTATTCCTGAATTTTCGACATTTATGATCAAAAACATTTTTTGCGTGTGAAGTTAGCCCACCATTTTTCTATTTTCCAAACAATTAATGTTGTGCTGTAATGTGCTCGACTTGTGCTATGATGTGCCGTATATGTGGCCCAGCATTTTTTGATTTTCAAAAAAAAAAGTATTGTGATGTATTGTCCTCAACTTGTGCTATGATGTGCTGTACAGCAAAAAAAAATATTTCAACTTTTGCTATATGAAACTTGCAAAAAACTATAAATCATACAAAAATGTGTATGTTATATTGGCCCAACATTTTTTGATTTTCAAAAAAAAAGGGTTAGCTACGACGTGGTCTAAAATTAACTACACCGTTAAAAATGCGTTACATAATTTCTTTTTTGAAAATCGAAAAATGTTGGGCCAACTTCACATACATTTTTGTATGATTTATAGTTTTTTGCAAGTTTCATATAGCAAAAGTTGAAATATTTTTTTTGCTATACGGCACATCATAGCACAAGTTGAGGACAATACATCACAATACTTTTTTTTTGAAAATCAAAAAATGCTGGGCCAACTTCACGCATTATTTTAAATGATTTTTTTCTTTAAATACTTGGAATTATTTTTTTTTCTCTACGGCACATCATAGCACAAGGCGGGCACATTGCAGCACAAGTTTAATATTTTGAAAAATCAAAAAATGGTGGGCTAACTTTTCAGACGTAAAATGTATCTATTATTTTATTTTAGAAAGCGTCATTTGTTATTATTGTTTTCTATAAAAAATTTTAAAACTAATGAATACAAATGTAATATTCACACTGTCATATCAAATATTTTTTGAGTAGGCATTGTGTAGAAACATACTTTTTTTGTTAGTACATTTGCCATTGTCAGTAGATTTGACAAGTTCTCAGTACATTCGGAACTTTTGCCGCAATATGTAGACTTTGTAATTAAATGTGAAATTTATCTCATTTTGTTAAGGTTTTTGAGATGGCAAAAGTGAATAGCTTTTTTGTTTTCAGTAATTATTAGAAAAATTTCGTACATTTTAGTAAAATTGGGTCCTCAAGACAAAAAAGTACATTCAGCCTCTAAAAAGTACATTTGAAGTTTCGATTCCGTACATTTTCACAAAACCCAAATCAGTAACACTTTAAAATTTGTATTTTAAGCTTCTTAAATTTTTATATAGAAAACAAAATAACTAATGACGCTTTGTTAAATAAAATCATAGGTACATTTTACAAGAATACAAAAGGATTAATAAAATAAAAAGAAAACTAAACAAATTCACAAAAATATTTCTTTACAAACATTCACTAACTCGCATATAAAAGATGATCTAAGTCGTATAATTCTTCAAAGAATTTAACTGAATTAACACTGAACAAAACCGATACAGGAATCAAAAGTTTGGCTTTTGTAGTTCTTACAGCAGATTCCATTTTTAGGACTAAGTCATGTTGCTGCCAATGGAGAGCAGCTACATAATTCACCTTGCACATGGAAAGAATATTATTCTGATTAATATATATTTACCTATGTATAAATATTTTTCGATTACAAGAATTTTAGCACAAGCAACAATATTTACGAATATTCATTGATGTTTACAAAATTGTAGCTTAGCTTATCTTTATAAGCTTGATAAGCTGAAGCATAATCTATGGATTAATAAAACCTTGAAAGCATCTTTGAATATGGGTCCCAACAAATTATGTTAACAAAAATCATAGCTGCTAAACCTTTTTTTTAAAAATAGGAGAAAAGCTTGGAAGATCTAAGGTGAAACGTATTCAATATCAATCTAATCTTCCTTAATCCGTAGTAATCCGTAAGTGGGTTGTGACAAACCCCACGTGATGACAAACGGAGACAGCTTTCTCCTCACAAGAATGTCTGCCACCGTGTTCTCAGTAGTTGAAGATACCATATTCCACAGTAAGCCCGCTTATTCAAACCCAATGCATTGGAGGAGAAGCGCTCAGGCGAACATTGACGGGGTATGTCACACGCCACTCAATTGACCGCGTTACTATGAAACTTCGCAAAAGAATATGTGAAAGCACTGAAGAAACACTTGAGGAACTACAAAATAAAGCAATCGGAATGTTATGAGTAACCTTGAAACAAAAATATGAAAAAAAATTATACGTGCGCTGATTGCAATCGGTCATTTTACATCGAACATGCAAATTTTTACTGCAAAAACTGCGCATATTCTGAGGAGATCAATTAACTTAAATACTATATCTTATTAATTTTCTTATAGAATAAATATTTTGTATGCTTTTTATGTATAAGAACTAAGACTTTATTAAAAATGTTTAATTGTATTCAGAAAGCTGAATTTTGCCAAAGTGCTCCTTTTACTTGACCTTCATAAGTCCACTACGAAGTATTTGAATAAAATTAATATATTTGTTTGATGGTTATTTACTTAAATTAGTTTAATAAATTACAAAGAACGTCAAAATAAATACAAAAAAATAATGACAAAAATTTGACACAACATAGTTAGGGTATTTTCATCATTGACTGTGTGTCATATCCGAACCTCATTGACAACGGGTTAAAAATCTGGAAGTTGTAAGTTGTCATATCAGGACTTTCTTTCAATAAAGATAGTGTTTCACTCAGTATTTTTTTTTTTATTTGAATATTTCTACATACAGAGATTGTTTTAAGTATTATATGTAAGGCAAGGTAAGTGAATTAAAATATTTTAAGAATAGGAGCAACTAAAGCAGTCATCATGGACCTAAGTTTGACCCTACATAATTTTCAAAATGAACTTGTAAATATCACTTAAGGAAATTATTGTTTCTTCATTATGGAGCCAGTGCCGGCTCGATGATAGTTAGCACCCTGTTTAGAAATTTTCGGCCGCCCTTTTTCTATACTCACATTTCATTGCCCGTAACCATAGGCCCGATTGCCGGAATCGGGAAACAAGTACTAGCGGTCTAGTGCATAGAAATCCTTGAAGGCGTCGAAAAGCTCGAGAATTTGGTAGAAGAAAAACCATAAAATGTCAGAAAGTCCCTCACGATTGGGTGCCCTGTTCGGTGGAATGGTTCGAATACCTTTCGAGCTGTTTGAGTGCTGTTTGGTGTCTAGTTTGGTGCAAGTTTAACCATACATAGCAAGCTACATGCATCTATGATGATTCCAATCCAATCAGTTCCAAGAGATCTATGAATAGAAAAGATATCGCAATTTTTATCTCTATGACCACAACAACTTACACTTTGATATAATGGTAATACGCTAATTGATCCTGTTGTTTGTCCTTACTAAGCACTTGCTGTCAAACGTTTAGTCAACGACCTAACCAAATTTGTTTGAGTTTGTAGCTGTCATGCTTCACAAATATAACTTTAAACTCATCGTTTCGAATATCCTTTAGTTCTCAAACTCGAATTGCGTGCATGTTCCTTAACGCTGTCTGACAAATATTAGCACATGTTATGTTTGTGGTTGACATACCACTTACCACTACTAATACATTAGCACGCGAAGGAAGTTGTGGAAGCGAATTGTTATGGTTTTTGTTGCGCTTGTTATTTTAGTTGAAATGTTTTTATTATAACTATATGTTTACAGTTGTCGTAGCTGCCATATCGTATGTTTTCAGAAATTAACAAGTATTGACTAAGGACAACAACATGGGATATGAAAACAACCTCTTTTTGCTTAATGTGGGTGACATCGTTGATTAGCGGAAATATTGTTTATTGAGATTTAGCCTATTTTTTGATTTCATTTAAATCAAAATTTGATTTCATTGTGAAATTTTTAATCAACTGAAGATTTTTAATTCTTATTAAGATTTCAATATATTTTCCATTTATAAAAGCTTGTTTATTAGACAGTTAATTATTTTCCAAGATACTTAGTTGAAAGTTGTTATTTTTGGCAACAATTTTATTTTTTCTCAACAAAAACAGTTCGGAAAGAAATTTGTGTTATAACTGAAAGTCTTATGTATAGCTATTTACTTTGAAATAGCTTTACTCATAAATCTATCTGGATGTATAAAAAAGCACACAGCTGTACAGTATATTTTAATTGAAAAAATAAATAAAACAAACATAAAAAGCACTTTGAAAAAAATAAAACGTTTTTTAATGTTTGGTTTCCATTTTTTACTTTTTCTTTTTATGTGTTGTTCAAAAATTAAAAGCTGCCCACAAATGCACAAATACAACAAGCACTTAAATACATGTGCAGCAATGGGCGGCCTTCTTTTGGAGCCCAAGGCCAAAAATTTATTTGTTGCAGAATATTTTATAGATAAATGTGTTACCATTTATGTATGTATAGAAAAATATATTGCAACATGGTCATTTAATTCAATTATTTCTTTTAAGTAATTTGTCGATATATAGCAATGGAGTAGTGCCCACTTAAATATATTAATCTGTCTTTTGACTACAGATCGTAAAAGTCGCTTTGGTTTATTGGCTTTTATTGGTATGTCAGTTCAATACGACGTGGTTTTTTTTATTTCTTTAAGAAATACTTTTTCTATGGAAATTAAAGCCAGTTCCGACAATCTCTGTTCACACATAGTGTTTCTCGAAAAATTCTATATACGCTTGAGTGTAGAGAATAATCTTTCAACTGAGCTACTTGAAGTTGGAATTGTCAAAACTAAGGAACTAAGCTTTAAAATTTCTGAAAAAGTATCTTTCAATTCCAAATTCAAAAGAATTTCGAGTATATCTTTGATGAAAATACTATATAATACACTCAACTCATTTCTTAGCTTAACAAATTCGAGGAAGGGGGCATATGAAATTTTGAGGCTTTCAATAGCCTCATCAGAAACTTTTTTGAATTCAACGATTCCACAAAATTTTAATCTTTAAATCTTATATCCATTTGTGTTGACAAAGTATCAATTATTTCAAAAAATAAACGTTTGTATCGCAACTCAAAACATTGCAAGTTCAATAAATTCAGAGCACACATCGCAGTTTTCTCTAGCAAACATTTTTAAACAGCACTGTGCTGCATTATTGAAGTGCGAATTTTTTGGCAAACGTATATTTGTTTTTTTTTGTTTGTTGGAGGGCAGAGATTCTCTGCCAGAGAAGTGGCCGCAGATCTTTGCGTGTGCGCTAATATCCTACGCACGCAGATTATTGTTTCTCATGAGCATTTCATTAGAATGTGTATGGAGTAGTTTTTTTATTATAGGTTTTTGCTTTGACTTGGTGCGACATCAGCAGCGCACAGTCAAATCGGTTGGATGAAATTCAACATCATCAAATAATGTTGCGTTTCATATGTGTATTTGATTTGTTACGATGAGCTAGAACAATTGTAGTCGTATGACGTACATATATTGTACGCTTAGGGGAGAGAACTATGATATGATGGATATGGTATGCTGCAGCGTGCCAGCAGCAACAGTGTCAAATTATTGACAAATATGGAAACCTATGATAGAGATTAAAAAAAATGCACCGGATTTTGGTTGGGTGTGCGGAGAACACCTGCGCACCTTAGAGTAAACGCCACAGTCCAAAATATACATCTTATTTCCATGGGTTTTGAAATTAACCACACTATATGTAAGCTCGATGTTGAAGTAAAGTTTTTGGAAAAAAATTCCACAATATTTGATCCAATCAAATTTTCTTTGGCGCAAGCATCCAATAGCGGCATTGTAGTCCAGCGATGAACAAAGTTGGAAAACTGAGTCAATTTTAGCACTTTACAACAAACACGTTGTTTTCCTTAAGGAAAATAATCAAAACGCGCTATGTACCGTATTTTTTTTTATTGTTGCATTATTAAAAAAAAAACAAAAAAAAAAACTACAACAATGCGCACTCGCTGCTTTTCATCAGTGTATTTTTATTTCAACACTCTTTTTGTTATTTCTTGATTCTTGGAATTGACTTTTGGTTTATTGGTGAAATTTATTTGCTATCTAGATCAAATTTATGGTGTGGTTTGTTTCTCTTGTTATTTTTTTTGTTGCTTTGTTGGAAGTAGCTCCCGATTCCAAAATTTTTCCCATCTATGCAGTCAACGAAAATCATATGCTCATATGTGGTCGATGTCAAACTTGCTTATGAGCATAAGATTGGAGGTATTACATTCGTTGAAAGTATTTTAATTAAATTGGTCTTTTAAGCTTTCCACAGCCAAATGTTTGCTTGGAATTTTGAAGTAAATGTTTGCGTACTGCCATCACTCGTGGCCTCAATTAAGCAACAAAAAGTGATCGAAGCGCTACTCAAAAAACTGCTTTGCCAGAGTTTTCTAATAGAAAAGTTTTTACTTTGCTCCTCTGTGCCACTGGATGAACACATTGTAGGTTTATGCCTGTGTCTTTGGATGAACCGAAAGGTCTCCTAAAACGAAGTTGTGTCTTATTTTTTAGTTCGCCAAAACTATGCTTACTCATGACAAGTTGGATGACGTGATTGCTTACGTTGAATTGAGCTGTGATAATTTTCATTCTTCAAGCTTAAATTATTCTACTGTAGGACTGCTCTATAGTATCTGTTCAGTGTCATTCACTTAGCCCAAAAATTTCAAGAAAAAAGCGTAGAAATTTGAGATCGATCAGATGAAGTGGGTTTGAACATTACTGTATTCTACTTATATAGTTATTTTTATTGCATTAGGAATCAACTATATTTCCCGGCGCATACCACTAAGCGCTTAGTGACACTAGAATTCAAACTGCACTCAAGAAATTGCCCCAAAAAAGTTTTGGGAAAATTCTTGTTGAAAATTATGATTAATGGAATAAAAGTGTTTCAAGTATTTTTTGTGAAGAGCTCATACATAAAAATTTTCCGAAAGAAAAATTACATGAATGAAAAATTTCGTGAAAGTAAAATTTAATGAAAAAATTATCAAGAAAGAAAAAATTCTAAAATAAGCTAACTATTCGACTTTCCTTGAAATTTCGTTAACGCTAGAAGAAAACATTTTTAATCTATATATAAATCGGCAGTTGCAAAGCGGTTACGTTTCTTTTTAATTGCTGTATCACAACATTATCGCTTAGATTTTTTCTTGAAAAGGTGGTGCCACCCCTCTAACAGGTAACTTCGCTACCACTGCTAAACTAATAGACTGATTTTGATGAGATTTTGTTCCGAGATAGACTGAACTCCAAGAAAAGTTACTAAAGGCTATAAGTACTTAAAGAGGGCGTAGCATCGCTCTTAACGGGAATAAGTCGCATCACGGCTGAGCCGCTAAACCAATTTTGATGAGAGTTGGCAAGGAGATAGACTGATTTAAAGGTTATGATATTTGTTCTAAGTTGGCGATGCTACACTCTTAACAGACATTATTATTCTCACTGCTAAGCTAATTAATTGATTTTGATCAGTCTTGGTTGAGAAATAGATTGAACCTTGAGTAATAATATTTGTTTTATAATAGACGGTGCCACGCTCCCAATAAGAAAATATTTTTTCACTGCTTAACTAATAGTCCGATTTTGATGGAATTTGGTTCAAAAAAAGAGTGAACTCTGAGGAAAGGTGTGTGTTTAAAGTGGACGTTTGTGGAGTTACTAATTGGGAAAACTGTTTTCACTGCTAAACTAATCGACTGAAGCGATGAAAACATCAAGGCACTGGTCTTCAGACTTTTCTTAGGGCCTCGTGCCGCATAAAAGCAAATTATGTACTAGAAGGCGATTATTGTTGTTGAACTCAATTATAAAGCCGCCATTTTGTGGGTCATTAGTTGATTAAAAAGCTGTCCACTCTTTGTCAGAGTAGCTTGCTGGGGTCGGCAAGATTGTTAGTCCTTTTACCACTTTCCGCAAGAGTATAAACTCCAAAAATATGAACTACATTCTACCTAAATTTCATCAGACTGGAACTGTTACTTTTATTTTACAGGACACGTGCTCAGACCTTGTTCACGTCTTGAAAGAAAAAAGTAAAGTTTTCTTAATTTTTCATATGAAATTTTGTTAATAACTACAGGACGTTTGCCTACCACTATGTAAGTCTGCTGCTGTTCACTACTGTTAACCAATTCAAAGTTATACATACAGAAATATAATATGTATGTTTGTGTTACTTGTATTTATATAATATTATTCCTATAAAAGCATATTTTAAGCAATTTCAATATTTGTTGTTGTTATTTTGTCAATGATTGTGTTGTTGTTACTGTTGTTGTTTTGTTTTTATTGTTTTATTATTGCGCAGCTCAATGGCGTAAATTCTATGATATTTTTATTTATTTATTTTATTTATTTATTCATTTATTTATTGAATATTTAAGGATTTTTTACACTTGTTTTTACAAAATAAAAAATTTCTACCAAAGCACTGCAGATATTTGCAATTTATTTATTTTTATTTTTTTTTTATGTAAAATTTAAATTTATTTCAACTGACATTTGGTGCTGTTTGGTGTTTGCACTGGTGTTAGCATTTTTATATATTTTTATTGTCAATGTTGTTTTTGTTGTTACAACCGCTGTTGTTTTGTTAGCGTTTGCATAACAGGAAATGATTGTTTTACAAACCGGAAGTTAAGCTGTAAATATATACGCATATGTTTTTGTCATGTGTGAAAGTGTGTGTGTGAACGGGAGGTATAAATGTGAGCATAGTTTGTGTCAGTCGTTGTCACTGCTGTCTGTTTTTTTCAATTTTTTAGGTTCTATATTTATGTTTGCATTGCACTTTAAAGTGTGAATTTGAGTAATTTGCTTAGTTTTTGCATTTTAAATCTTAATTTATTGATTTGCGCATTGAAGTAATGCAAAGTTTCTGAAAAAAGATTATTATTTAATCATAGTTTTACATTTGAGCACTTGCACAAAAATGGTGGTAGATATCACAACGTGTAAAGTTTTGCACGGTAGACCATTTCAACAAATGCAAAACTTATGCTTTCAAACACATTTGTACTTTGTACATTGTCGCAAATAATATCACCCCAAGAGATAATGGAACAATCTAAAAGTAAAGATAATACTACGCTATATAGAGAAAAAACTGCAAACTTTAAGACACAAAAGTTTCAAACTAATACCTTAAAAAACTGTACTCATTTGAAGTTTCATTTAAGATATCCCACCTGCTTCTTCCACATCTCTTATGATATTATATATTTGTTTACTTAAAAAAAAAACAAATAAACTTCAAATTTCCAACACTTAACCAAACAATAAATAAAGTAAAAACATTTGCATATTGAATAAAATTTAGAAAATTCAATTGTTTTCACAAAAACATAAATGATATAAAGTTGATCAGTGGTAGCAAAAGGAGTGAGGATGCCACAATGAAATAAAATATAATTCAATAAAAACTTTTGCATTTGCAGCTGACACAAACACTTGCATACCAAGACATTCAACGCAGACACATGTACAAAAGATTGTAAAAAATGGTAATTGTTAAGATGAAATAGATTAGGGTGTATCTTTCAAATGATAGACGTTTTGTTTACATTCAAAATAATATTCTCAACGAGATTATTTTAATTTATACAGCGTGCAATTCAATAATCAACAAAATTTCGATTACTTCCACTGTAGCTCACAATCATTTCAAATTTTAACTATTTAGTGTGATCAGTTTGTTAGGAATAGCATTTTTTATAAATCAAACTTTGCGTCTATCACGATAGTTACCAGGGAAATACTAAAATAGTGTGTTTAAAAATTGTCATTTTGCCTTCAAAAGATACAATGAGCCATAATAGATCCTGCCAAGTCAAAATTCTGGCTGGTTGAAAATACACTTCGGTTTGGACATTGATTGGCATCATATGCCAAAAAGTATGTTAGGCTTAGCATGCACCTTAGCATCTCAATTGGTAAATCAATTTGAATGCACTTAGATTCATTGTGATACCTAATAGTCTGGTAAGCTATCGGGTCAACTTTTTTTACCCCAGATGCTTTAATCACGAATTTTTTTTGAATTAAAACACCAAACCTCTCTAGCATGTTCAATTTAATGATTCAGGAGCTCGCTAAAAAGACTTGAGCAGTGGCAGATAAGTGGACGGAATTTATTGAATAGAATTGAGTTTTCTTTTTATGTTGATATTGTGGTCACTTATCTGTCAAATATCTTGCTTATGTCTATAATTGTGGTATCTAGTATAAAAGCTTATACGTAGTGCCTCTTTCTTCCATATAATGGAGTACACTTGATTCAGCATAGGCATCGTTGCACAGTTCTATAATATACATAGTTTTTTTCAGCATTTAATTATCTGCAATCAAATACTTTCATCAAGACTGGTAATTATGAAATCATGCCTTACAGTCAAAAATATCAATGTGAAGAAATGACCTGACCATTAAAGTCAATTGAGAAATACCCTGATGTTTTCAAAATACTTTAGCTCTATAGTGGTATGTAAATTGGTGTATTCTGTTTTTTGTAAAAAGAGTAAGATTCAACAATCATCCAAACTTAATCGATCTCCAGATCATAGCAATCGAATTACTTAGTTGCAACAAAAGATTTTTTGTTATTCATTTCCTGGTGTAGTAAAAACTACTGCAATAAATGCTACAGAGTATTATTTTCATAAAAACTAAGTTTCTATCAATGAAATTTATAAAAATAGCCGATAAGTCAAAATAGTTTTCTCAAATTTTTGTCCATAAAATTTTTCTGTAGTTTTTTTTTCTTGATATTTTTGTGGAAAAAAATTTTTTTTTTTAAATTTTCTTCTGTTTTTTTTCAATCAGAAATTCGCACTGCTGAGTTTTGAAACTGATCAAAACATGCAATGGCTTTGCTGATTGTAGGCTTATTTAAACATCTAACGCAATGGTTTACTGACTGAGGTTCATTACTCTGTTAGATCTCGATAAATTGAATAATAATTTTGATTTTCATGGGATGGAGAATAATTGCGTTCTCACCTAAGATGCATGAATCTAGGAAGCAGTCATTGAGAATAGGGGATGAAGTTAAAAAAAGTGAAAATGTGACCTACATCTACGGCTGCTCGCCTGACGTAGAGTTATGTATTAGATAAAGAATAGTTAAGGTTAAGTTATATCTAGAAAATAGTGGATTGTCATCGTAAATTAAGCCACGGAAAAACCTATTGTATTCCCAATAAACAAAAAGTCGTTCAACCTAATTTAATAAGAGGATGGCTTTTGGAGTGGATGTTTGACTTGCTTAGTCTAAAAAAAAGTTTAACCCTAAGCTCATACTTAGTATTAAATCCAAAAGTTATCTAAGTCTAGGTATTACATACTGATTGCTTCATGATGAGAGACAGTTTTAGAGCACAGAAATCTTTTAAATTATTGATTACAGGATTTTGGACTTTTTCTGAAAGTTCGTTGTTTTTATCAATAACAAAGATATGGTTGATATCTCTTCTGATCCCATTATACTTAGTAAAAACTTATGGCTCGTATCAGTAGCCAATGAAAAATCGTGTGGATAAACTTATGTAAGAGTCCGTAGCTTATAAGTGGCTACAAATTTTCGATTGATCGCCTATGTTTCAAATTGAAGACAGTCAATACTTTTGTTAATTCGCTGTTATATATTAATTATACTTGAGACGACCCATAGTTTCCTTCAATGAGCTTAGGCTTTGACAATTGCAAAGTGATTACTCATGATTATAATACATTCGAATGATATGCAACTCTTTTACTTCAAAGTTTTGTGCGGCTATCATAAAGAAAAATCACTACTAAGTTATGGAGTGCTTGATAGCAAATTTATTCTTAAAAGAAGAGTCCACCTTAAATCAAAAACGTGCAGTGACTCATACGTATAAATGTAAGCATATACCAACTGTTACTCATATTGCAAGTGTAAAAACTTTATTCGAAAATATTGTTTTAAGATAAAGAAAAGCATAATGAAATTCATCTGCAAGAAAACCACAAATATTCCTGCTTACAGAGCTGGCAACATTAGAGATAGTCAGCATTTCATTGCTTTTAACTTTTTGAAAGTAACAGCAAAAAGCAATAATATAAAAGCCACAAGCCAAAAGGACAATGGTATTGGTTACTTCACCAAGATGCTATGTATTGGCAATGAGTAAGAATTTAAGTGTAAAGTATCCCACAAGTTTTGTATGCAGATTATATCATCATGATCAAAAAAGTTTACATAGGTATATAGTCAATCTACAAAGAACTTAAGAGATGTAGGCAATATATAGCTCTTAAAAAAAATCTATACAATTCTGGAAGTGGCCTATCTCCACAATTCATTCTGACTTTAGTCTCTGAAATAGTTGTGATACAGATTTATTGATTGAGCATTTAAGTTTTCACATAGTCTATAGTCATAATAATCCATATCTAAGGCATCATGACATGGAAATGTTGCGAATCTTGGTATCATGTAAGGCCTAGAAGCTGACGTAGTAGATAACTTTATTGAAAAAATTTTGTAAGACTACAAATATATTGTTAGGATTAATTGAAGGATAGCATTCAAAAATAAAAGCTAAAAAAGAATAGTTTATGTCGAATATATTTTGAAACATAGGATGAGCGCCTTCAGTAAAAACATCATGATTTCCAAAATTATGGCGGGAATTTCAATAAAAAAGCAGATGCATTCCAAAGATTTATTGAGGAATAATATATAAGTAAATTACAAAAAATTTTCTTAAATGAAACCATTAGTGTTTCATAGAATCGATTTAAATTTTTTTAATATTTTTTGTAAAGTTTGAGTATTTCTTAGCAAAAAAGTGGCGAACAATTTTATCCCATTTCTTAAAGTTTTTGAGATATTTCGTTTGAAAAAATGTTCAAAAACGTAAAAAACCAAGTGCGTAGTTACTTAAAGAATGACCGATATAAATTTGACAGCTGCTCATTGACTATTTTCCTCATTCCATCTATAATGTGCCTATCATTACCCTGAGATTTCTTAGATGAGCTGAAACTTTTTTCAGTGATTGGGCCATCACGGTGGAAGATTTAAAAAATTCGATAAATTCTTTTCGACCAATATTTAAGCTCATTTAAGAATCCTCAATGTAATGATAGGCCCATTATAGATGGAATGATCCATAAACGTTTTTTCCCCCCATTTTGCAGCAAGCGGCCTCCAGAAATATGGCTCATGTCTCTTTTTAACACGTATCCTTTGAGAGGTTGTCTCTTGAATAGGTTTGTATATGAAAAACTGAAGATTATAGTTTCAACTCATGTAACTCTGTTGAAATAAATGCTAAATTTTTTAAATAAAAATAGCATAGAGTTTATACTTTTGGCTTTAAAGGGCCGTTTTACACATGTCAGAACAGGATTATTTGCAAAAGTTGCAGCTATTTCGAAAAGTGCCCCCTTGATAAAACATTTTATATTACTCATATGACCCAATATCTACAATTTTAAGGTATGTTAAGTAAAAGTCGAGCAGCTTTATCGGTCACGATTTTGAGATACATAACTTTAAAATGCAGGAATTCAATGTTATTTTTTTATTTAGAAACCAGAAAACTCAGTTCCAATTTTTTTTAGATTAAAGTTAAAAAAAGTTTCATGGTGAAAGTACATTAAGTACAGATATCAAGACCTTTTGGTTTGCAAAATTAACAGATGTTCGATAAAAGTGTGTTACCTGATAAAATAGTAGAGATTAAACATTTGATCCGTTAACTTAATTGTCACCATACGTGAAATGATTCGTCAACACTCTTCTTATGGTATTTTGCGTACTGAGTTTTAATCGAGCAGCTCAGACTCATAATTTTTCCACATTTAATGCATTAATACGGAAACTTAAGCTTTTTTCTATATAAAGCTGGAAAATATTATAAAACTATTAATTTTTAACTGTACAATTTTTTTGTAGCTATTTGTAAAAAAAATATTTTTGTACATTTTTCAAGACCTTTAGAATCATATAGCCCTAGGCCATAAGACTAGACTTTTTTTTCAAATTAAAAACTTTTAAATTACCGAACTCGTTACCAGAGTTTTTGGCCCATTTGACCCAGTTAGTTGGCTAATTTTTCCATACATTAAGTCTTATTGCAAAACTTATGTCTGAGCACTATGTATGTATGTGTTTTATTTTTTAATCACCATTATGCACGCACACACAAACATTGACACATACGCACATTTGCAATTTTTTACAAAATACCATTTTTATTTTTCAATATGGAATTTTATGTTGCCATCATTTAATGTCAGTAAAAATAATTTATGACTTTGGTGACATGACATCCACAGGTGTCAATAAATGTGGCTTCTTGAAAATGTGCGGCGAAATTGATGCGTAGTATTTATATGGAATTGTGTGAACAGTACACGTGACTTTATGTGTCTGCTTGCGTGTGAGTACAATGTGTCAATATGAATTTATTGCGGTAGTAATAATTTTAACGATATTTTTAACAGCTTCCGCTTGATTGCAAACCGAAAAAAAAACGCGAGTATTTAAAAAAAAAGAAACTTAAACGAAATGAAAATGTATTAACATTTTTAAATCTTTCAAATAAAAAACAGCAACATCACTATCATTTCATAATTTAAATTCGGAAATTCAAAAATCGTCTTGCTAATTTCTTATTTAATTTCTCAAAATATAAAACAACGATGGTGATCCGAAAATATAAAAAAAATTTCATAATAAGAGAACTGTTTTCTGTGACTAAAAAATCTTACTGCCTTGGGTCATTGTAGTTCAAGGAATAGCAACGCAAGGGATTTTGTTGAATGAGAGGAGCTATGACCTATTATCCAACACTGCTTACATTTAACGAGGTTTCACAACTAAAGCTGCGATAGATGCCAAGAAATGACATTTTAAGTAATTTTGTTCTACGGCCCTCTGTCTAATCTCGTTCAGATTTCGTGAAATAAGTACTTAAGATAGAGACTATACATCCTAGCCAAGTGACAAGATATTACGATTTTAGTGTTTTTTGTATTATGGAAAATTTGACTTAATTTCGTTCTCGGCCATAATTTAGTTCCCATATTAAGTTAAACATTACGTTCTCGTCCTCGGTAGTAGGAGAAATAATTTTTTTGTTATAGTCGCGTTGTCGTTCCCTGTACCGCTAACGAGAACGATATCGATATTTATCGGTTCTCGGTGAAGCACTAGTCTTAGCCAGTACTAAAAGAAAAAATAAACTTCAAACAAAGTCCCCCTTTCATATGAATACGTATATATGTATGTAGCAATAGCCGTAACATATGTCTGTCACTAATTGCCATTTAATATGATTCATCTTTTTTCATACCTCTAACTTCATCTCATACTTTTAAAAAATTCACTCATCATAAATGTGAAGGAAATTCGGAATATGCAAGGACTGAAATTTTGTCGAAATTTTCTGTAAGTTCATATGAAATGACAGCCTCCCCAGTGATGAATTTGCTAATACGGTAAGTTTTTTCCTATATTTCAATAAAAAAAAAATGAGGTTTTTTTACTAACAACAACGACATAAAATTATCCGAACATATGTACATTGAAAATTTTTATTCTTGAACTAATTGAAGACATAAGTGGATGTAAAAATTTACTAAATTTACGTCTTATGCCACGAATGTTGACATTTTATCTATGAGCCCCTTAAAAAATGTCCAAACTGCGCAATTTTATCTTAAAAATTAAACATAGCAAAGGTGTGGGAAATTAAAAACTTCAATTTTTATTAATGTGAAATTTCAATTATGATACAAAATTTAATTAGTCAGATGAAAGCTCTGCATTGATATTTGCTTATATTGAACAACTTTCACAACTTCAATTAATTGTTTTTAGTGTATGATTCACTACAGCGCTGAACAATGAAAATTATTTGGCTAAATAGTATTGACACTTTTCTGCTTAAAAGTAGAATAATTTATTATACTCATTTCAATATCTAGGTGAACTAAACCAATACTTAATATGGAAAATTGCTTTTACAAAAATGTTTATTTTTTGAGAAAATATATTTCGATAATCCATTTGGTATTTGCATTATTTATTATCAGATTGCATAAAGCAAATCACAAAGTCAAAAAATTACATATAGTTGTAAATAGGACGGTTCGCATCAAAACTAACACTGTTGCATTAGAATTGGTGGTAAGCTAGAAAAAACTTTCACATGGAAAGATATTTTTTTTGTGTGCCTCGACTGCTATGTGGTGAATTTAAGATATTTAAAATTCCTCTGAAAAAAAAATTACTAATTCCACAGGTCTTTTCGAAATCGCTCATCACAATTCAATAATTATTTTTATGATCTGATGCAATTTGGGCACCGTAAGACTCAGAAACTGACCAACAATTATTTGAAATCACTCAATTCTGCACACTATCATTAAATTACGAAGATAACCATCACGAAGCCATGTTCCAAGATACATTTGGGATCGGATATTTTGATCCTGTACTTCGTTTTTTTGATGAAACACTTTCAAGGTCATTATGCTGCAATTCGATATTAAAGCTAAGTGTAGGTGTGCTAAGTTATGCGCAATATAGTTTTTTCAATAAATGTTTACCAGGACTTTAAAATTTAATTCAATGAAATCAGTTTATCAAATATTTTGACTGCGTACTCAACCTATACTTTATTTAAATTTATATAAGAACTAGCGAGAGTCTTACCTTTGCCCTCGACAAAAATAAAATACTCTACATTTCATGTACACTGCATTTGTGTGAGTAAATGTCTGAAATTTTTATTATAATTTTTTTAAAAATTATATGCTTTATGTGTAAAAGCATTCGCTACTTGCTTGTTTCACTAAATGCGACATCTTTTAAAAATAATAAGCGCTCTTGAATCACGCACTAGATGTATATTCTCTAAAATTTCGTTGAATAAGCTGCACCACGCACACAATTCTGAATCCACACACTTTTACATAGTATTAATTTCTGTCACAAAATGATGTCGACCATGGTTTTGAAACTTCTACTTACGTACACAGCTTCCTCAGTGTAACACTTTTAGATTATTGCTTACATGGGAGGCCCCCAGCCCCTTTTCATAACCTCTCGAAGTTTTTATACAATATGCCAAGCTCGGCACAAATTTTATAAATATTTTCTGAAATCAGATTGCAGGTATCACGCCTTCTTAACTTATGCCATTCACTGTTTATTTAAAAATATATCGCACAGCAGCAGTTTACGTAAAAAGTTTAGTACAATTTGCTGAAATATTTTCTAAAGCTTCGTTTCAATAGACGTTTCCATACGCGCTTATCCAACTTCCGCCCTATTTCTGGTCTGTTTTTTATCCAATCAAGTTTCAGTTCTTGTAAGAAATTTGTGCGCATTGACATAAATATCTCTCACAATATAACATTTTAAATTTTTTATGTGTAAGGGAAGTGCCACGCGGTCTTATTAAAATCTGCCCATATCTTATCGGTACTGCTTAAATCCTTTATAGCTCTTGTGTGTGTACATTGCCCTTTTAAATTATTGAACTAAATATATTAAAAATGATTTAATTATAATCACGCCTCATCTTAACGGTGTTAAATTTTTGAAATTCGCTCAGAAGTTGCTGTTATAGCCTTTCATAAAATTATGTGCGCGGTTGGAGTGTCATTGAATCGATTTTTCACATATTGAATCCCATGAGCTATAATTGTAAATGTAATTTGTGTCACGCTGTATATTGGCTGTAATCGAATAAGCTCATGAAGAAAATCACATAAATTATTGCTAACTAATTTAACTTAAATGCTTAATTTGGCAATTTTCAAATTTTGTAATGCATATGTGTGTGTACATACAACTGTGTGCTTATTAGGGTGTTTTTAGGAATTTTTTTCTCATATTTATATAATAGTTTTTAAGTAGGTATAGAAGAGAAAAATTTATCGCAAAGAAAATTATTGAACATAAATTTAAGAGTTTGCTCAATGTCAATAAACCTGTTTTAAATAAAAATCTATGGCAGCATCGCCATTTTGGCTTAAAATTCGGAATCGAATTTGCCAACATAAAGTTACGAAAAACTTTTTTTCAAAAAATATTATAAAATAATTTGCGTAACAAAACGGAATCCTAAAAGAGAAAATGTTTATTGAACTTAAACTTCAAAAAAATGTCCACGAAACAAACATGTTAGTTCAATAGTTCTAAAATATACAAATTATGCCATATATATTGTAATAAAACGTTCTAAGACCCCTTACCGCTTGTGGGGGGAAGCCTTAAAACTTGTTTTATCCTTTTTTTTATTTTTTTTAAAACAAACTGGTTACCACTGGTGGGGGCAGGTTTTGTTTGTACGAGAAAACACTCGAGGTTAATGTTTAATGATCAATGACACTTTTTATTGAATTAACGATACCTTTAATACAATTCTAACATATCATAAAACTGCAAATTCAGTTATTAATTTTACAACAAAAAATTATCTACATTAATATTTGCTTACCCAGCAGTAGTTACTTATGTAGTTTAACTATATGCTAGGCAAGCAGTAGTAAAATATTTAGTTTATCTTATGCTAGCCAAGCAGTAAAATATTTAGCCTATATTAATACTTGCTTGTTTAGCAACTAAACGCACTGTGCAACAAAATATTACATCTATTTTTCACACAATTCACTAATAAACAAATCAATACTTTAACTTAAATGATTTTTAAATTAAAATATGTTGAATCATCAACATACATGTATAATAATTTTAAAGTTTAATTTTTGAATCAAGCAACTTTTAAATAAATAATCATACAAAGCAACACCTACTTTACATTTAACCCTACTTGAAATCGTCCACTAGTTGAAATTCAACCAATAGAGTGAAATACAAAAAATAATAAAAAATAATTTTTGGTGCTAAAATACTGACACAAAAAGGAGATATTTTTATCATCTATCCCAAAAACAAAAAATAATGGTATCATGTTGCGCTATTCCTCTAACCCGTTCCTAGGGTTCAATCAATCTTCAAAGCAAATTTTATCAAAATCGTTACATTAGCTTAGTTGTGAAGAAGATGTTCTTAGTAGAGGACTAATACGGCATATTCAAATTAAATGTTTATCATCAGGTTTCAATCTATCTTCGTATCAAATTTCATCAAAATTGGTATGTTTGGACACATAAATTTTTACTAAGACATCAATTTAACCCTATACCAAATTACATCAAAATTGGTGTGGCGAATCAGCAGCGACGGTTTTTTTTTTTACTAGGGCTAGTTCCACGCCCACTAAAGAGCCGCTGTGTCATTAATATCCTCTTTTAAGATCTGATCTGTCATCATTGTAAATTTCATCAATAGCGGTTCATTAGTTTAGCCGCCTACTATTGGTAAAAAATTTTTTTTGAGTTGCTCGTCTTCACAAACTTTCCAAAAATAAATGTTTTGTGTTATCGCAGTTAAAAAGGGATGGAATCCTTTTATCACGTCCTAAGTTCGACGAGCACCAAATTTTTTTTACATTTTCTCATTGTTGACTGAACTGTTTGCGTTCTCTCTTCTTGTCGTCTTAGATTTCGGTGTGCTCCAGTTCTACATGCTTTTCGCACAAACATTAGAATAATTTTCTGATGGAAACTAAAAGCTTCATCTCCTGCTCGCATCACGCACTAGTCCGCTGCCTCCATACAAATCGTAGGCTCTATCTCCGCCAAAACTCTTTTCCTTTGATGTGATCCACTAAGTATAGGAAACAGGAAAAAAATATCGTGGACTTATTATATATACATAGCTTGAAAATTTTTATTGTAGTGCTTCCTCAGTGTTTGGAGTTTTAGATTTTGAATTTGATTTTCTTTCAACTTACACTCAATATAACATATATAAAAATATGCATTGGAATCGTTTTCTTTTTATATTTGCTTTCATTTTCACATAGTTATTCTTTCGTTTTTTGCAAATTATCTGACATCGATAGCTATTTTATAAAATATTAAGATAAAACTAGATCTTATTGAACTGTTCCAGATAACAATTAATGTTTTTTTTTTAAAAAAAGTCAAAATATGATTTGGAGAAGAGGTTACAGTTTGAACATATCAGAAGTTGGCGTTAAATGTGTCTCCTTGCAACGTTTATGATAGAGCTCTGAGCTTAACTTATATTTTATTTTTTGTTTGATTAAATTCGCAGCAACACTTGTCAATTAATGCTATTTCTGAAGAAAAATGTGAAACTATATTATTGGGACCAATTTGGAAAATTAGATTTTCGAGAAGTAATATTTTATTTAAAACTTCTGCGCTCAATCTCATTTTAAACAAATGATGATGATGCTCCCATGCATTTTTATGTAAAAAAACGTCATCACTATTGAGCGAAATATAAATATTTTAATTTCAAAATTAAAACAACCACCCTGGAGCACACAAATATTTTTTCTAACACTCATTGTTATCATTTTCGCAAATTTTCACACTCAATAAATTTTCATGAAAAATTTAATTGAATTTATGAAAATTTGCTGAGTTTTGAGTTTGAACGAAAATTTCTCCCCTTTTTAGCCAATGAAATTTTGGTGAACTATGCGCAGTTTAATATTATGAAAACTCCATGAAGTTACATGGACTCATTCTATACATTTTGTTTTTTGAGCTTAAATTAATTTATATTTTATTTACGCAGGATTACTTAGCATGGTTAACCGATTATCTTAATTTATGCGTAACGACAAAAGTTATTGCGATAATATGTGTGAATTACCTTAATGCATAACCCACGATTATTTCGCATATAATACATAATTTATTGTCTTTGTAATTGGTTGCACAATTAAGCAAACGTTTCTTTAACCTAGCTTTACGGAGCTCAACTTCTACTTGCAAATAAAGCAGCTTCAGCTATCATGCTGAGTGTTAGCTCCATCTTCAAATATTGCGATTATTAAGCCCAATTAACTATTATTATTATCAATTGAAATTCGAAAAACAAAATAAATAGTTGTCAAAAAATTATTCTTATATAAAAACGCATATTTTGATAATATGCTAAGCTATAAGCTTTCGAAACAAAATCCCGTCAGAAAAATTTTTAGTTTGCGTTATTAGCACTCTACAAGAAAAATCTGGGTTTTATACGCTTTATGATAACACAGGCCCGGAAAAAAATTTTCTGTAATTTGGATATACATATATATCTGTATAAAATAAAAAATATTTGAGCAGCCTCAACGGCATTTGAAAAAAGAAGAATTGTACTTTGATATTCAATACATAGTCTTTTGTAAAAAAATAAATTAAAGGTGCTACATTACTCCAAAGAAAAGAGATTTTTTGCACTTTAATTTAGAAAATCTCAAAAACCTGGAGTTCTGGCCACGGATTCGGTTTCAGCTGGAATAAATACATGAACATATCAAATTGGCATCCAAACTACAGAACAAAAAAACTTTTTTTGTGGGCCTGCTTAATCCTTAACTCTTATCAGTTTTTACAAGGTTCTCCAATATTTTTCAATGCATTTCAAAATTTATCGAATTATTCAATATCTTTTTACACAGTTCGACTCTTTCGTTAGTTGTGAACTTTTATAAATTTTTTTCATCTTTTGATATATTTCGAACTCTATCGATTCTTTATGTATTTTCCAATACTTTCTGATTACCAAGGACTACTCGACATTTTTATTTTACATTCATATTTTGATTTCTAAGAAATTTGTTTGATATGTCCGACTTTTGATTGAGTTACGATACTGTACTTTCGACTTTCTCTATGTTTCACAATATATTTCGTTCTATATCGGTATTTTTGGATGTTTTTCGATACCATCTGACTTTTTCGATGTCTCTTGATAACATTCGACAAATTTGAACATTCGGCGGCTCTTTTGATAGTTTTCGATATTTTCCGATTATTATCAACTAGTTCGATTTTTTGATGTTTATCAATAATAATTTATTTTTTATATTTTACTCTATGTTTTTCTTCAACTTCTATCGATGTATTTCAATATTTTTCAAATGCCAAAATGACTTGTGAGAAGTCATCAGCTAGTCACATTCAACCAAAAACAAGACAAGCAATCAGCAAAGTTGAGGACAGCAAGATCCAACTCCTGTAATTTTTGTAAAGAATGCCACATATAATCCATGCGATGTATTATTTAATTAATATATCTTTTATTGCTAAATCTGTTTCATATAAGAAACTAATTTATAGCTAAAAAGTACTTAGTCGAAGGCCAAGTAGCTAATGCTAGCTTTCATTTATGGCTTTTGCAAGAATATTGCATCCCACACATGATATGAGGGATTATCCACTGGTTAAGAATTTTATTAGAGGCAAACTCCTTTAAAAAAAATCATAAAAATCTATTAATCCCCGACAGCTAACTCATAATAACATTGAGGAATGCATTTAAATAAAACTTTTTTTAAATAAAAAATTAAAATGATAGCGCATGCTATGGATTGAATTTCAGGACATTAAAATTTTAAGCAAATTTATGTTTGTCTCCATCGAAATGCACGCGTCTCAATTTTTTTTTTTTTATTTGGTCATATCCGCAGTTAATCCAATATATTTCCATTCGATTTTGCAATCGCCGGCTTTAAAATTTTGCTTACAAAATGTCAGCATAAAACTTTTTAATCAAATTCTTGGTTAAAAAAATTATTTTCCATTTCTCCCAATGTGATTATGATTTCTTCGGGGTATTCTTCGAACCTTATAGTTTTTGCAAGGAATATGCATTTCTATGTCTTTCTACTCCCTATTGTTTAAAAAAATATTGAATTCCAAAAACAATATTAAACTTTCAAAAGAATTAAAGGCCATCAGCCCACGCTATATAAATCATGTCTTACTTTTATTGCCTTAAATACGGAAAAAAATAAAAATAGTTTCTTTTATTAAAAATAATAAAACTTTTGTGTGACGTAAAAAGTAAGAAAACAAAAATATGAAAAAAAAACATAAAAACCATATCGTAGAATTTGCATTTGAAAATAACGCCTTCCGGAATTTACTGCAAGTCCAGTCAAACGGAAACACAATCACAATTCGTAGTCGCTTTTTAGGCGCGTTGAATGTCATTTTTTTTATTTGGTATTAAATTTTTTAGAAGCCACTAGCTTATATGCTTGGCTACGAATATTTCAGCCGTGGGAGTGGTAGTTCTGGCTTTGTGTTGTTCCTGGCAAAGTAAATTTTTATGTATAAATTCGCATTTTGACGTTTTTTTTTTTTGTTATTGTTGTGGTTATAGTTAGATATTCCCATGTATACAAAAATATCATTTATGAATTTATGTATATGTATGCAGTGCATGTTTTCCGCTTTGTTAGCCATAGCTTCTGTTCCTTAATGTTTTTGCTGCTGCTGCTGCTCCGCCAAATCCAAACTCATAATTCAAAGCATAAAACTAACTTTTATCCGGCAAATCTTCTGTCATACTTTTTGAAAAGCGTTTAATAGTGAAATTCCCAAAGATTTCCCTTAACTGTACTTCTTTTTCTCTCAAGCATTTGTGAGGAAGTTTGCTAGCTGTCTTGCCATTTTTTCGACAACAACTTTCAAGTTTTTCATATCCGCCACCATGAGTAGCATTTCATCAAGATATCGTTTGGCTTTTTGGCCAAAGTCATTTTTGCTGGTACTGCTGTGCTGCATTTTATGCTAAACTGTTTCCTTAGTTGCTCTGTGACTTTTTTCTTCTCATTTTCTAGTTGCTGTTCCTTTTATTTCTTATGTGGAATTTTAAGGAGTAACTTTTCTTGCTTTGGCACAATCTACATAACGTATGTAAATAACTCTGCTGGTTTTCAAGTAAAGTGGTCAACCATATGAATATCCTGATTGTGGTGACTGGACTTTTCGTATCTCGAAATGGCATTGAAAATCATTTCAGTTGAACGTTGCTCTTTGTGCATGTGGGTAAAAACTTTCAAGTTATTGCTTTAGATTAGGGTTTTAATTTAAAACACTTGACTTCGTTATTTTTTCTTTTACAATGAATTGAGCAGTATTGACTTTCTGTGTTCCCTTTAAATCTAAAATGCTTTAAATTAGAGGTAACAGAAAGTGGGAATACTTTTACCAAGACAGAATTAATGAAAAATATTTGGACCGACTTTATTGTTACCAAGGTAGAATTGAAAATTGCACAAACATTGGAGTTATGCTTGAGGTCTAACAAAATTTCTAGCGTAATTTTTGTAAAATCGACTTATTCTGGAAAATAAAAAGAATAAAAAATGTTACGAGGAGGCAAATTTGATTCTTTCTGCCACGATGCATCCAGTTTTAGATTTTATAATGCTAGACCACCTTACATGTAATAAATCATATTAAAATATTTTAATGTCAGAGATAAATATAGCAAAAAGAGTCTCTAAAAGCAGCAAATCTATCTCGCATCGCCAGTAATTTCTTGAATTTGGAACACCTCTTAATATTTTTTTTGCGTTCTTATTTGATAATAGTTTTTGCAATTTTAAAGTTTTTCTTTTTATCCTGAAATATTTTTGATTTAATTTATATAAATTATGCGGAAAAATATTGTGCCACACTTAATGCACACAAAATTTTGGCAACTCTTTAAACATGGGAATAAATCTTGAAGGTGTTGAAGCTTTACCACCTTCATTTCCTTTAAAGTACGATGAAGGAAATTTGTTTTCGATTCTAAAAATTATGCTAGTAATTCAAATGAGAATCTTGCAGTCTTCCAATATTTCCTAATTTTTGAAAAATAGTGTGTCTGTCTGTTGGAATCACGTTTACGGCAACACCTTCTTACAAGCTGCTAGCATCTTAAAATGGACAAAATCGGTTCATGACCACGCCAACGGCCAATACTCTATGTAAATGGACCCCTCAAATTTTGAAAAAATGCCAGCGATTTTAATGAAAATTGGTTATTTTTGCACAAAATTAAGATTGAGCTAAGTTTCAAATTTGCAAAGGCTCTTATAATATCCTAAATTTTAACTTTAATAACGCCATAACTCGTAAACTGGTTTTTTGAAAGAAATGGCTTACAATTTAAATAATTTGGAAACTTTTACAAAAAAGCTCCCCATAACTGTTACACATGTAGCTCTGTAGCTCCGTATCAAATTGAAGAGACACTCGTATGGTCCTAGCTTAACAAAGTAATTATCTACATAAAGTTGTTCGTGGGCAACCTTGGGCCATAGTGGTAACAAAAAATGTTTGTCACAGGAAAAGCTACATCTAAGGAAGCAATTTAATAAATTTTGGTAATTCAGATTGGGCAGTTTCGGCAGATGAGCGAAGTGAAAACTGAGTCAGGAATATTTAAGAGTAGTTAACAAGGTATTGTGGAAAGAGGAGATAGCATAAAAACTTTATTTTTGGAATATATTATTAAAGAAGCAAACGATGGAACTCATGAAGAACTGGAAACTGAAAATAACAACGATTAAAAAATCAAAAGTCTCTTAGATTAACATCCAGAATATTTGAAATACCAGACAGTGTTTGGGGTCTCTTCACAAATGGACATGGTGTACGATTTTATGTTGTATGTTAGTGAGGGTGCCTTGTCGATTTATGGTGGATATATCTTTGGACGTAAACTTTTTTATAGCTGAACAGCTTCCGAGCCATCACAATTTTAAATTGTATTTCTACGACTGGTTCACACCAGTAAGTCTTCTTTCAGCTGTAAAGGAAATACTTTCAGATTCTGAATTTAGAAAGATAGGAAAATGGCTTTACAGCAGCAAATACGAACTTAATCACTGCTGGGAATGCTTACGGTGGTTTGACAAAATATCAGTTCAATTGATATCTTCATACAGAGATCCATTAAGTAGTTGGGTTTGCTAGGTTTGGACCGCAAATTAAATTTAATATGAAGAAATTTCCAGGCCTACAATTGTTGCTTGCTATAGTAAAAACATTGGAGGTTTGGATATTGCAGGTATGCTATAAGAACTGTACAAAGCTAGCAACCGCTAAAAGGAGCGGTATGTGGGAATAATTTAATGGTGCCTTTGCATATATGTTTTAAATGTCTGGCTTCTTTTTCGGCAGCATTTGGGATTGCTTGAGGCAAAAGAAAATCATATGCCTCTTAATAAATTTAAACTTGAAATTGCTAATGCATTTTTACTATTTTCGCCTTATTTCTCGGCTACTACCCAAAAAAGAGAGTGTGACCTTCAAAAACACCAGAGAGCCAATTTCTGACTACAGGCTCTAAGAACTTAAGAACAAAGTGCTATGATCAAAAAAAAGAAACCTCAGGAAATTTTAAAGGAGAAGGAGCGTTATGGGCTGTTCGAGACTGAAAGTCCATTTTCCAAATGCCTTAAGTCTTTATCTTTGCTGTAACAACTAAAAATCAAGTTGATAATTACGATTATATTTTCATATTTTCTATGTTAAATGCGCTTTGTAGGGGTTGGCTCGGACGCCATTTTATGCATTTTAATACTTTTAGCAAAAATATCTCAGGATATATCAATCATCGATATTTCGATAGTATTTTTTATTTGCCCAACCCTAGTGTTATGTGACCATATATTTGCCATAATGCCCAAATTAAAAATGTCATTGTGCCGCCCAACGATAGTTATATCGCTGAAAACTTTGGGAAAAAATTTTATTACACCCAAATAAGAAAGCGTATTGCCTATATTACAAAATGTTGGTGTTGGATATGCTGATGGATGTAAGTCCTGAGCAGCGGTAAAAGATCGCCGATTTGCTCCAAATTTTATGAAGAATTACTGTAGCTAGCGAGGCCGGTTTTGGATATATTATTGACTGAACTGCCCCCGAAAGCAAAATTCTTGTTTTTTGGAGAGCTTTCAATACCAAAATTTCTTTAAATTCATTTAAAGTATCAATTCTTAATAGCGAAGAAGGCTAATCGATGTAGCAGCTAAATTCTACCAGTAATATTGCTACTTCTATTGCCTTGTGAAGCTTCTAGAGTAAAATACAAATTAATTTTTTATATAACTAAATATTTTATTTGCAAAAATAGATATAATAGGTCATTTGAAAATTCCCCACGCTAACATAGTAAAACACATTTTTTTGGCAAAATTCGATCAATTTATTCAACATAGTTTCGTTTGAAGGCGGTACACCGAGTATTGCGATCTTCCAATTTTTCGATACCATTTTTGTAGTAAGATGACGGTTTGCCCTCAAAATATGCCTCAGTTTCGGCGATTTTTCCCTCATTGTCGCTAAATCTCTTTCCCGCGAGCATCCTCTTGAGGTATGAGAACAGGAAAAAGTCGCTCGAGGCCAGATCTGGAGAGTACATTGGGTGGGGAAGTAATTCGAAGCCAAATTCGACCATTTTTGCAGCTGTTTTGATTGACTTGTGACATGGTGCATTGTCTTGATGAAACAGCACTTTTTTCTTCTTCAAATGGGCCAATTTTTTTGCGATTTCTTCCTTCAAACGCTCCAATAACGCTATGTTGTAGTCGCTGTTGATTGTTTTTCCCTTTTCTAAATAGTCGATGAACAAAATTCCATATGCATCCCAAAGCGTCTTTCCACGCTTTGGAGCCGTCTCACCGCGTGCCGTCCATTCAGCTGACTGTCGATTGGACTCCGGGGTGAAGTGATGGAGCCATGTTTCATCCAAACACTCCTCAGAATCATCAACTCGTTGTTGTTTTTGGTCGACTGTGAGCTCGCGCGGCACCCATTTTGCGCAGAGCTTTCGCATACCTAAATATTCATGTACGATATAGCTAACACGTTCCGTTGATATCTTTAGGGTGTCAGCTATCTCGCTCAACTTCACTTTATGGCAATTCAAAATTATTTTGTGGATTTTTTGCATGTTTTCTTCCGTAACCACCTCTTTTGGACGTCCAGTGCGTTTGCCGTCTTCGGTGTTCATTTCACCACGTCGAAATTTAGCATAGCAATCTGTTACGGTTGCTTTTCCTGGCGCAGACTCCGGAAACTCTTGATCAAGCCATTGCTTGGCTTCAACTGTATTTTTTCCCTTCAAAAAGCAATACTTGATCAGCACACGAAATTCCTTTTTTTCCATTTTTTGCACAATAACAAAAGTTGCTTCACTCAAAATGCTATAACTCACGAACCAATCGACCGATTGCTGTCAAATTCTGACACTGATCGTTTGAAAATTGGAACTACCTGATAATCATATGGATTTAATTCAAGTGGCACCATCTATGGGTTAGCCTGGGAAATTTTCAAATGACCTGTTATATTTAGCTTAAAAAAAAAGTGATTGGATGCATACAGCAGACTTAAGAACGTTTGAGACTTGTAACAAAATATAAAACGATTTGATCTTTAGAATAATAAATGCCATATTAGCAACCTATCTCCACGCCCAATAAGAATTTATATCTAACAGAATATTTTATAGTGTGTACAAACTTAAGTTTTTTTTTTTTAAAGAGTTTCTTATAAAATCCCAACAGTTTGTAAAGATATATAACTGGATTTTCACAACTCTATTTGCATGTGAATTTTATGTTAGTGTATCATGTGCATTTTTCTTATTATTTATCATCTGCACTTAGAACCTTTCTATACATCAAATGCATGATATATTGTTATAGCACTTAATTTCTCAATATTAACATAAATAATTTCTATAAGTTTAATTGTTTAAAAATTATCGAGTTCTAAGTAAAACGTAAGTACAATCTCCTAGCTGTAATATTTTATTTAACATATACAGATTTCAATTCATTTAAGCAATATTTCTTAAAGCAAAAATATATTAACAAAATTGAAGCAGATTGTTTTTGGCAACGTCTGAAATGGAAAAGAAATAAATGGAAAATTGTGTTTCTGTGTTTCTTAAATTTACAAAAAACAAACAAAAAACTTTAAGTGTTGTACTCTTGATGTTTGTATGTATGTATGTTTCTATATGTATTTATGTTAACCAAGCTAAGTCATATAATCACTGTGCATATTTTAAGTATTTTTATATGACTAAAGATATTTTTGTATAAGAGATCCTCAAAAATATTAATTTTTGACAGATAACATACGAAATTTGAAAATGATTTAGTCACACGAATATATTCTGGCAAAATATGAAAATGCTTTAGAGGTAATATGCGATTGAAAATGTAATACAAGCAAAAATGTGTAGAGCTACGTAATTCAGCTTGAAAAATTATGTTCTTAAAAAATATATGTTTAAAAATATGCTGCTATTTAAGATGAATAAAAGTTTTAATGCATATTTTTGAGCATATATATATATATATATATATATATATATATATATATATATTCCATGACAGACAGAAGTAGTAAAGCTGCTCTGAAATTTAACATATATTTCTTAGAGATTGCATAATTTCTACATTTTAAAGTCAAAATATTTTTTTGCTATTAATGTTGCATATCTTCAGGCATAAAATTCATTTATGTTCATTTTTGTTTTGCCAGAATAAAAGAAAAAAAATAATTTTTATTTATAAAATATTTAAGATATTTAAATATTTTTAATTAAAAAATAAATAAAATAAACACAAAATACTTCGATTTAAAAATAAATTTTGTCACTGCAAAAGAACTTGATGTAATTTTTATTGATGTTGTTGACATAATTGTCGTTGTTGTTGTTGTTGTTGCTGATTGATGAACAAAATTTCTATAAAACTATATACATATACTTTTCATAAAAAATCAAAAAAAAAAAACCAAATTTTGTAAATGTATTTATATTTTAAAATTTATAAATAAATAAATGTTTCGATGTTGTTCTCATTGATGTTGTTATTGTTGATGTTATAATTGTTGTTGTATTTTCTGCAAGCTTTTTTGATGTTTTTCTTCATTTTTTCTCAAAAAAAAAAAAAAGAAACAGAGACAAATCTTATTCAAAAAGTGTTACCTTCAGCTCCTTATTCTACATGTTATCTCATTGAAATCTAAGCTTATAAAAAAAAAAAAAAAAAAAATGAAAGAAAAACTCAAAATAAGAGAAACTTCAACCATCAATTATCCAAAGCAAATTTTTATTTTGTATTTTTTTTTTCTTTTTTCTTCCATTTTTCCTTTGTGATTTTCATTGCAGATAACATGTCCTTGTACTCATGTCAATAGTAGACGTCATCAACCATATCTCCATCATCAGCATCACAATCAAAATTCAAATCAGCATCTGCTTCCAAATTTGTGTTCTTCGTCGAGTGTATGTTTTTGTCTACGCAGCAATATGCGGAATTGCTACCACCAACAACAACAAAAATCTCAAGTTCATCAGCAACGAGCACAAAAACAATTTAAAGAGACCAAAGAACAAGAACAAAATAGCCAATTGTTGCAATTGCTTACGTTGCCGTTGCAGCAGTTGGATTTTATTTTAAAATAGCAACAACAGCAACAACAACAACAAACAAATAATCCTCAACAACAACAACAACACAAACTTCATTATCCGTTTTTTCCATCAAATTGCAGTTTAGGTAAAATTTTTAATGAAAATTGCTAACAGCGAATTAAAAATGGCGCTGGCAGCATTTCCAGGAAAATCATCAGAAAATCTATGGTAGGTAGACTTGAAGCTCTTTAAGTTAATTAAAAAATATCTTTTATTTTCAATTCTTTAAATGTTTTTTGTATGGAATAGAAATGCTATCACTAAATTGCGAGTCAACCCATTTCTGACTCAGGCCAGAAGAAGAGGTATTCTTAAGAAATATTATTAGGGTACTGAAAAATGATTCGCCATTTGCTACATGGGACGGTGTGGCCAAATTTTCGACCGTTGGCCGGATGCGGTATCAAAACAATAAAGCTTATTGAATTGGAATGAAATGATTTTCTAAACAATTTTTGTCAATGCAATTGCACTGTATTTATAATTATAATTTGTTTCAAATGCAGTTTGAATTCTAACAATTACTTATGTGGATTGTAATTAGGTTAGGTTATAGTGGTGGATTGGAAGCCCAACATAGACACTGTGGTCCATAGTGACATCAGATCTCACAAGACTTTATCATTTAATATTAGATGTTTGGTTTATGGGAGAAGTATTCGTCTGCCTGGCGAAATCGTAAATTCTGTGGAGTTTTAGTTTTCAAACGTCGTGCATTGTTTAACTATAGGACAGTTTGTTTGAGTTTTATGAGGCTTTTCCGAGTGAGTGCATGGCAGTCGCAGAGTATGTGCTCCAACGACTCTTCCTTATTTGGTTCCTTGCAGTTCCTACAAATATTATTTTCAAGCCAACTCATTTTAAGTGCATGATGACCTTTAAGGCGGTATCCAGTTGCAACCCCTGTCAAGAAGCGCCAGATATCTCTAGATAAAGAAAGTAAGAGTTCTGTGTTGGTCCTGTTAACATTAACCCAAAAAATTTTTGTGATTAAGCTAGTGTTCAGCTGTACCCAGCGTATGCTAACTTTTCTTAGCATACAGAAGTCCATTTTTGAATTAAAGTGATGTATAGGTGCTGCGATACTTATAGGCATTGTATCTAGAATCGCTCCTTGTTTCGCTTGTTCGTCCGCCATTTGGTTACCGATGATGCCTTGACATATTGGTATTGAAAACCACTTAAGATTTTATTGTGTTACTTTGGAGAGCTTTTAAAGCGGCCTCATATATGTTTATGCGACAGATGCTGTTATCCCTTAAAATGCTCTCTACTGCAAGGGTTTGGAAGCCTGTAGTGCTTTTTAAAGTTAGTGTTGGCATTTCATACCCGTATGAAACCATCTTTACTCGTATATATGTTGATACAATTTGGAGGACCAGTTTTCTTAATGAGCCAGTAGCTTCTTGAAGGAGACTTAATGAAAAATTTTCGATCAGAAAGAGTTCTAGGCTTAAGGTAATCTGTATAAATATTTGTTATATTGTCTATGTTACAATGCACATAGTGCCTTATTTTGAAACAATTAGGCGCTTTTAGTCTAAGCGCTGTTTTATAAACTACACTTTTGACAAAAAGATTTATCGGAAGCAAGTTAAGTATGGTATTAAATGACGCTGTTGATGTTGTTTTCAGGGCTCCAGTAATGCCTATGCACATTAGACGTTGAATCCTTTCTAACTTTAAAAGTATAGGCATACTTTCTAGAGCCTTCCACCAAACCACGACCCCATAGAGAAAAATTGGTCTTACTATAGCGGTGTTTATCCAGTGTGTCACCTGGGGGCTGGTCACCATTTGGCTACAAACGTAGCATGCATTATGTGTTTTTCTACACGTTCTTCTATATATTGGATTTTCAGTATAGTTTCTTATCTAAAATTATCCCTAGGAATTTGGCCTCGTTTTTTTTTTTTACTTAAGTGATAATGTTTCAAAGTCTTATTTCCCTAAATTTGATAATATTGAATTTTTTGAAATAATATCCATTTCTGTTTTAAGTGGGTTAATGCAAATACATATTTTTGAAGCCCTCAGGGTTATGGTTGAGAGGGCTCTTTCCATTAGCTCACTCAACACATTTAAATATTTGTATCTAAAAATACAATGTCATCGGCATACGCAACAGCATTAACACCCTGTTGCTTCAGAATATGGAGCAATGGTTCAACGGTAATTATCCAAGGAAGAGGAGATAGCACCCCTCCTTGGCATGTGCCTTTGGTGGCAATTTTAAAAGAACTTGTGTGGCGTCATTTTGCCATCACTGTCCTACAACTAAGTAGTCTGTTGTCCAGCCGCGACTGTGTTGATTAATCCGTGCTTTTTCCATTGCATTCGTTATGGCTACGTTTGTTACGTTGTTGAAAGTACCTTCTATGTCTAAGAACGCCCCTTATGTATATTCTTGGTGTTAGAGTGAGGCTTAAATAGTCTGTATTACCTCATGCAGAGCTATTTCTGTTGATTTGCCTTTCTGATAGGCATGTTGCGAGTTTGAAAGAAAGTCACTGGGAGTTTTCTCGAAAAGACGTTTTGAGTAGAAAAGACGTTAGACTATTGGGATGTGGGTTGTATAATGCGAGTCACCTGGAATGCAAGTTATCGTTGCAATGTTGGCAAATGTTAGTAGAGTGATCACAGCATTGCTTTCAGCGACGCTATTTTCTGACAGGTGAACGTATGATCAAATGTTTGCGAAACGTAATTTATTCCGAACTAAGCGAAGGACTTTGTTTGTCTCCGATGGACTAATCGAAAAAAAAAACGTCGCCCTCTTCGGATCAGTGAGCAAATAGCAAGTCATTTTACTGCGGAAAACGAGTTGCGTTGCAGGTTTCAACCTTTACTTCGTTTGTCAATAAAACAGCCCTACTCCCAAGCATTTGCATGACATGAGTTCATGACATTTCAAGATTTATGAATTATCTAGTTAAGATGATTACTTAGTTAAGGACGTACTTTCGTAAAGCGATCGAATGTATCAAGCTCGTCGTTATCGCATAGATGAAGGAATCGTTCGATTGTTTTGGATTTGCGTGGACCAAGATGCACTTGCAGTTGCATCCGCCGATGTGATGGTTCGCCTTCGGCGTGAATGCGTTTGCGTTTGTTCGATCTTGGTGATGTATCAACTAGCGGAGCAGCGTCATAGGTTTTCGACTCGAATGCAGTTTCAACCGTTCCGGCGATATCGTGGTAAAGAAAAATTTTTTCGTCGCTTTTCATATCGTCGTCTATCAATTCCTTGTAGCTGATAACACTGAATTTTTCAAAGGGAACCTAAGCCACATTTTTCGCTCTACATGCACTCGGACCATCATCATCGTCGATCAATTTTTCCATGATTTTTTGGACTTCCATCATATCCAAATATTGCGAACCAATGTGAATTATTAAAATAAATTACTCCAGAACTTGACAAAATGGTAAAATCATACTCAGAAATGGCTGTATTGTAGTACGAAAAACAAGAGAAAAGTATTTTAATCGAAAAAAAGATGCAAATTTAAATTTTTAATTCTTTCTCTACTGCTGACAAGCAATGTCACAAAGTATTCAACGCACAAAATCTGACATATTCGTTTCCTGCCTCTGGGCGATTTCTCAATCGATCAATATGCAGTAAATGCCGATGTGATGAATGACATAAATGTAAAGTTCGAACCACTAGCATGATTTTCTCAATCTCATATATCTTTAAAATTTTATGTAAGCTAAGTATAATTGAATTAAAAATCTATAAAAAGATGTTCAAGAGTGCAATAGGTACAAAAGACCCAATCGAGGCGAATGATATTTGTTATGAAAGCTTATGAATTAAGCTATATTTTGACTCCTTGGTCATTGTGATACATTGCATGAAAGTTGAGATAGAGTTTTTGATATAAAGTAAAAATATACTGATCGAAAAATCGGTCATCGGCCGAAAATGGGTTAATAAGTTCTTTATGAAAGTTCAAAAATAAATTCTCCTCAAGCTAACCTTGTAAAATAATAATTTTTGCTTGTCGCTAAAACCGCACTCAATCGAAAATATTCTTTCAGAAAGCCAACATAATTTGTAAAACCTCATAAAAAATCGTTCACCAAATTCAAATTCACTTTGTCTAAAAGACGACTTGCGCACATTCGTCCTGGAGGAAATTTCCTGTTTGGTATTTTATTGCTGCCGTATAGAATTCAAATTTTTTTATAAAAAATCATATAATACTTATACAGTTGAGTTTCAAAATAAATTAAAGGTCGACCATTTTTAGCCATTTACCAGAAATATCTTAATGCGACCAAACTTGCAAAATCAATGAACACAAATTTTCTGTAAAAAATTGTCTACACTATAACTTTCAATCGTGCCGATTTTCTGGACCATTGTTTATACTAGTAACTAAATTTATTTTCAGGGCAGCTCTTTATACAGCAGCCCATGGTAGCTAATTTTAGTTGGGTAAGTAACAAATTTCCTGAAAAGTTGATACTTTACTTCGATGTGCGGAGCTGTTTTATGCTTGGCACCACTAAGATCGTCCAAGTCTTATATCGTGTAGTGTTATTTTGCTGAATAAACTTTGAAGAAAGATTTTATTGGCCTATGTCGCATCGATATCAAATCAAACTAAGTAATAAAAGCAAATAATTTGATATGATTTCACGCAAACAAGGACTGTCCCAGAAAAAACTTGCGTTTTGCTTTTTAGCTATAAAAAAAATACCCAGTAGTTTTTTTGTTTTTTTTCGTTTTTTATTAATAATGGTTATTAACTAAAAGCTAAGTAACAATTTTTTTTTTCTTTAAAAATGTATTACTTTTTTCCTAAGGCTCTTAATTATTACACAGTTGTTTCATCTACAGTACACTACGATCTTTTCCACTTATGTCTGAAGTCTTGTAAGTTTTTTGCAGTCTTACCACTCTTTCGAAAATCTCTTTTCATTAGAGCAAAATATCTTTCAATTGGACGAAGCTCTGGGCAGTTGGGCAGATTTGCTATTTTTGGTAAAAAAATGACACTCGCCATAATAAACTTTGGAATTGAATGTGCCTTGCCTTGTGTCCCAAGTTTTCTCTGGGACAGTCCTAAATTTCAACTCTTTCGAAAATTATTCCAGGCATATCGTAGCTGTACTCATAGTTTTTCTTTTAGTCACACGATACCATGTCGCAAGACGTTCACTACTTCTTTAAAGGTTTGCGGATATGGCATTTTTTGAGTGACTTATCTTCATCGAATTTTTTCTTTGCATCCATTCGTAAAGTGACTTCAGTTCGTTTTTGTGTTATAAAATAATTTCTTCACGTTACGAATAGACCAAGCTAACATGTTTGCAGTTGCAGTAAATAACATAAAAGTTGACCCAATGCATTTTTTTAGTATATGCTTTTCCGACGGGGATGTAAAACATTTCATCGAATCTGGATGATTTGATGTTATCTATGTTTGGTGCAGTTTGCCATTTCATCATGAAAAATTTGACATCGCCACAAAAACTTCATTTTAAATTTACCAAACTTCGCATGATGTCTTGTGATTATGAAGTCAATTCACCGTCACGATCGCGTGATACAATCACAAATATTTTCGCCAGTTGTATCGCATATATGCACAAAATCAGGTTTCAATGTTAAATAACTTAAAAGTTTCTAGGGAATAAAGCACTTTATGCAGGCTCTCTGACATCTCGTCACTTAACTTAAATACTCGCGGGATACTTCACTATTCAATCCGCAAATTAATTACTATACTTTTGCATCATATAGTATCATATTTCTAATGATATTTTTCTTAGTTCTATGGCTAAAAATCACTGAAAGGAAGTTTCGCTTAAAAAGTTTAACTTTTGGGAATCTTTTGAGTGGTTTTTCACTTCACAAATCATAAGTCATCTTTTAACTCAATTTGGAACACAGATATCTGTAAGCACATTGGCTATGCTTAAAGTCATGGATTCATTTGATTACGCAACACCAATCATCAATTGATATTCCAGGCAAACAACCCATGCAAATTATTTAACTTTAGTAAATTTTAAAAGCCAATTTTCGTATGCCTTAAGTAATAACTTTTTGCTGTGTGGTAGTAGAAATATATTTGGATGTGGAATTGCAGCCCATGAAATGCACAGGTCATTCAAAGCACACATACGCGTAAACATTAAATGCAATCAAATATTTGAAACATGAAAATGTTACAAAATTTATATTCAACATTTGAATTACAAAACCGAAGAATACCAACAAATATGGCGTGCTTCCTGTGTAAAATTATAGTGCTACCGAAATTTTTGGAAATTTCCCATTTGCTTATTTGTGTTGTTACCAGCAATCAATCAACATTTGCAGCACAAATGAGTGCAACCGACTGTACGGCGCGGTAAGACCTTAACATTTTTGATTACGTTTTTGAGTTTATGTTTTGCAATTTCTTTTTTTATTTTAGAAAAAAAAAATTCTAAAATTACAGCACAGTTTTCAAAGGACATTCATTGCAACAATTCACACCTGATTGCGCTCATGTTGATGTTGCTGGTGTTGCTGATTACGGATTCAGAGTTGTTTGTGAATTATGTAGGGAAACACGCAAAGCACAACAAACAACATCGTGATTTAGGTACCAAAACTGCACTCGCATACACATGACAGTGGCAGTGACAAACTCACTAAAACCTAAACTTGGAGAAAGGAGGGAGCCCAAGTCTCAAGCAGTAGCATTTCTGCTTTTTTTTTAGAATTTCTACTTAGACATGTCCTTAATGATTTTTTATCCTTTTTGAGCTGATGCTTTAAATTTGAAAATTATCTCACGATGTCGAACTGGGGTAATCTCCTTTCTATTAAACTAAATTCTATGCTCTGCGGTTTGCTTATTCTTATTTCGTTTGGCCGCAAAACTGCAGCTGCCACCAACTTGACAAGCAGCCATGTCTGTATGTGTGCGTGTGTGCATGTGCTCATTCATGTCATTGACAGCTGTGTCTATTTAAGTTTATGTGCACATACATATGTATGTTTGCTATTTCGTTGCACATCTACCCAGTAAGGAATTGAGCAAGACCTCCCTCAGAGAAGACAACTGTAAGCAGCATAAATGCACAACATTGTTGCACGCGTAAGCACTTACATAAGGCCTTCCTTCTACTTATCATGCGAACATGTCTCCCAACGAATGACCTGTTAAGGTGGTCAAAACACGTGCTCTATATCAAATATTTCGCACATCTTGCAGTCTAAGGCCTGCTAGCGTAGTCTTAAGCAGAAGCTACAAAATCAGCGCTCAGTCTAAATTTTAATTTTTTTTTTCGCTTATAGCTCTAAATTAGCCTATGGGTATTTGGGCATAGATATTATTAAAATAATACCGAGTTTTCATTCCCTAAACATCAATTATTACACTTTTTTCTTTCAAAAATCATCAAAATATGCAAACTTTTCTTTCTTCTCCCGAAAGCCTACTTCAGCATCTTCCAAGAAATGCCAGCTTTCTCCCATTTACGAAAGGCCTTTCAACCTAGCGCTTAATCGTTATTATTTGTTATTATGAAAAGGAACAAATGAAAGTGGCAGTTTCTCTTCATAGAAACGCTGCTTACTGCTGTTTTTGCCTTATAAGGACGTGTGTTGCCTGAGCTTTTATAAATAAAATATAAAACGCAACACGTTAGAAACAGCAACTGCTGCAACACCATCAGAAGTAGCTACGCCAGCAGCTGGTAACATTTATCGTTAGCAACTGACAAGTAATATCAAAACACGTACAGTTGAGAAGGAGCAAAGGATGACTTATAAAATCACCAGCGTCTATTCGTGAGGGTGTGCACTGGAGTTGTCAGGGTTTGCATACTTGATAAATTTGATGTTGCGTTTATATGTGTCTGTGACAGCTAATGATGAACACGCCTAAAGACAATAGCAGGAGCGCGAAAAGTTATATACGGAAATTTTTTGAGAAGAAGCTGGAGCGAAGAAGTCTCTTCAAACTTGCTCTTTTTTTATTGTATGAAATGATTTTGTTGAGGAAGCCGCACCTATTTCTAAGTGGAAGAGAGAAAATTAGGCCTTCCGTCGATTAAAGAAAACTAAGCATTCCGAGCAATGGAAATAGATCTGTCAAAGAGAAAGGGAAAGATTTGACTTACCGTATTTGCTTTAAAATTCGAAAAAGAGAATGAGTCCTGTTTTATGGATTTTTGAAGGAAAACAGTGAGCGTGATATTTTCATTAATTTTTCGGGTAAGCTTATGTGCTTAAATACAGATACATCCAAAATTTATTTATAAAAATATTACAAATATGATAAGCGTACAGGTGTGATGCTGCAGGAAATATTTGCACGAAAGCAGATTTCGAAATGGCCCGGTAGAAGCGCTTACGTAAGCAACATTAAAGCTACACTCAGCAAAAGAAAATTTGAGAAGTTCTTGAAAAACAACTTTTTTTTATTTTTAAAAAACAAAAACAAACTTTATTTTGAGCTCGACATCTCCGTGTTTATGCATGCTGCACAGAGATTGAAGTTTTTTATAAAATTTTGTATAAGAAAATTCAAATTTTTGTAAAAACTCATATAACTCATCTGTAAAAAATTTTAAAAATTACGGAAGAAAAACTTGGATACGATATTTTTGATTTGAAAAAAAGTTTTATAGATGTAAATTAATTTATGTACATTTTTTCACACCTCATGCGTGATTCGTTGCGTCTGTAAACGCCACAAATGCTCAATAAAGTTTGCGATTTCACCATGAATAGACTTACAAGCAAACAGCGCTTGAAAGTCATTAAATTTTATTATCAAAATTCGTGCTCTGCCAAGATCCAATTTACTGTCGAAAAATTTTCTTCAGCGACGAAGCTCATTTTTGGCTCAATGGGTACGTCAACAAACAGAATTGCCAAATTTTGTCTGAAGAGCAGCCAGATGCAACGCAATCTGCCAATGCACCCTGAAAACGCACTGTTTGGTGCGGTTTGTAAGCCGGCGGCATCATTGCACCGTACTTTTTCAAAAATAATGAAAATCGCAAGGTACTGTGCAATGATTACCGACATATTTTTTTGCCCAAAATGGAAGAATTGGATTCAGTTGACATGTGGTTTCAACAAGACGGTGCCACATGTCACACGGCACGCGATTCCATGGACCTAATAAGAAGCGAGTTTGGCGAGTTATTAATCTCATGCGATTTGACCCCACTAGAATATATTTTCTGGGGCTACGTGAAGCCTCTCATGTACAGGAAACCAGCTGAAATGCTGGAAACAGTATGCCAAAAATTGCAGCTTGAATTTGACCACTTCAGGCGTAGCCGCGGGCAGCATTTACATGAAATTATCTTTAAAAAGTAAATGAAAGAAATTGATGTATCGCTCCAAATAAATATTTTATTCACTTTTGCAAATTTTCTGTTCTATTTTCAATTTTTAAAAACCAAACGCTTAAAACATCATCTGATATTTATAGAAGTTATAACTATTTGAAAAATTAATTTTTTAATAAAATTTTATGTAACAGCCATTTGATCTGTTGTCCGTAAATATTACATTACTATGGATCAAAAATAATGGTTTTTGATGGATGCTATCACGGCAGCCTTTATGTACGATTTTTTTCAATGTAACTTTTCGTCGTCGTTTACAAAATTCTCGAAAATACTTTCCATGTTATTAATAACTAAGGAATATATGATAGTCATAAGAAATTTTTGTTTTGATGAATAAAGTATCAATGAGCAAACTAATTTGAAAAAGTGCGTGATTTTGTTAATACATAATGTGACCAAATGTGTTGGATCCAAAAGACCTATATACAAAACTGAAAATCAGAACAAAAAAAAACTATCGCTACAAAAAAAAAAAATAAAAACCAAATTGTCGGCCAAAAAAAAAGGTCATATCTAATAAAAAATATTTCACTATTGTTTACTTGTTACGAAGTAAAAGAAGTTCTGTACTCTCAAAAGAAAAGCAGTAAAATTGGTTACGTTAATAATACCGGAACTTATGAAGTTGCAATTAGATTTCCCATATTTCTTAAGTCTTTTTTTTCTTGTATTACATTATTTTGTGATACTCCCTTCAATATTTAATTGATTTACATTTAAGTTTTTGCTTAAAAGAAAATGCCAAGTCAACTTTTCTAAGCTCATCCTTTTTTAATTCGTTTGCTTTCAATTTAAAGTTCAGGCTTTCTAATACAATTTTTATGTTTTCAGCAATTTTGAAAGGGTGAGACCCCGAAGTCTTGGCTTGTAAATGAAACAAAAAACCAATAACAAGAAGGTAAAGCAGCTTAAGACTTCATAAGAAAAGTTAGGTCGAGATTGTTTGTTTGGTAAATTTGGGCTAAGCTTCTTTACGTCATTGTGACCTTTATTTATGACTTAATAAATATCATAGAATTCAAGACCGAAAGTGTTAAATAGGTGTTATTTTTAATTTCTTAAATCAAAGCTGCTAAGTTTATGCTTTTTGCAAAGCATTAACATTTTACTGCGAGTCATTGAATTTTTACGCCCACATATCAATTACTATGCAATAGGGGCAAGAAATAACAACTTTGCAATATTGCACTTTAATGCAATTTTGTTTTATTTTCTAAATCATAATTTTGACAATGGGCACTCTGCCCACGTAATCCCTTTGTATGAGCAATGTTTCAAAATAACAACTTGATTCTCAATTTAAGCCTTAATTTTTGTACTACTGCGTTAGAAATTTTGTCGTTTATTCTTCATATTCAACATTTTTTTTGCTAATTAAGGGAAAAAATACAAAAAAAATGCCACTCACTAACAGTAAGTAGACAGTCACGTCGGCTGGACGCACGTGTTTCTAACAGCGCTACCATTAACTTTTAACACACGGTACAACAGAAAGCAACTGTATACATACACCAGGGTAATGTAATGCAATGACCAGGATATGTCATTGTAATGACTACAAGAACAACTGCCACTACTACTACTCTCGTACAACTGCTCTAACTAAAACTGCAGTAAAAAGTACGTAATTATCCTGTTCCTAGGTGTTGACTAGAAATTAAAATTAATTGAGAATTCAGCGCGCGTACGTTACGCTTTTTTTTGTTTTAACTTCCGCTTTGTTCGCTTTTTGATTTCTAGAAGGATGTGGCTGCAAGAGCAGGACATGAGTAAAAATAAAAAAACAGACCGCACACAAGTTTTGTAAGTTCGAAGGCTAAATTTACTGAATTGCAACTTTTGCGGTGTAATTTTTATACTGGCAATGACAAAAAGAAATTGGGTACCACGAGTTAACTACTTGATAATAGGTTTAATTGCCTTAAAAGGGATTACGTGAGCGCAGCACCTGCAAATGGGATAAATTAAATTTTCAAAAGAATCTTTTTACATTTTCATTGAGACATATATTTCGCTTGGATAGAATATAATAGCAGTTGTTTTAAGGATATTTTGCAGTAAAATCAATGTAGTACTATTATGGTACTTTACTTAAAACTATTGAAAATTTAAATAATTTCCACTTTTCTAACGTGATGCACATCCTTCAACTATTAATATTTTGTTGGTTATAATAACTTCCTCTAACCTTTGATTATCATTTTAAATTAGTAATGACAACACATCAGCTATGTTGCATTTATGATGAAATAATAAATTTTCCATAGATTCGCACATTGAAAAGTATTAGTATAAAGTTTTGTTATTGAGCAAATGAATGTGTTGGCATTAAATTAGATATAATTAATCACAGGAAGAACTAATATTTTATACAGGTTTCAATGCTTAATAATCCTTCCTTTTTAGGCAACAGAACCAAAGGTGAATACACATTTTTAATTTTAAGTTCATAGTTCTTAATTGAATCATAAGTTGTCTTGCTTTTTCAGAAAATTCTATGATTATTTACTACTAAATCAAATATTAAAACGTTATTAACTATTGGTAAATAAATAAATTATTATAATATATTATTTAGTTTTTTATAAATTGAAAAATTGTCTTCAGTACATTCGACAAGTTTTTAGTAAATTCGCCGCATTTTTAGTACATTTCGATTATATCTGAAAATTACCATAAAATTTAGCAATAATAATAATAAAGTTTAGCTACTACAACTAGGGCATCCAATACCGGTAGACCGGTATACCGGTCGTTTTTCCAATACCGATACCGAACAATCAATACCGGTATATACCGGTATTTCGGTTATTTTTCTCATCGAACAGAAATATTTTTTTTTTAGGAGGCTTTGACTTATTTAAAAGTTGGAAGAAAAACTCATCAAGATTTAACGAAATGCATCTTGATTTATGTCTAAAATTTTTGAAAGTTTATTTATAATCTAGATGGCGAGGAAAATTATTTATAATCGTTTCTGGTATCGCTGTTGAATTTTTTTTAATATTATTCTATTCTAGTTGAAGTTCTATAATTCTATGGTCGTTTTATTGTTTTGTTTGTCTTATATTTATATTAACTTAAAGTAATTTATTTTTTAAAAAATAACAAAATAGTAGTGTGAATTGAATATATACTTGATAAATAATATTAAAATAAAATTAAAACTATTAAAAGTGATTAAAACTTTAAAAGTTAATAAAAATAGTCATTAAAAAAAGATAAAAAAAATCTTTATTTTTATTGTCGCGTTCTTATAGCAAGTGAATATAATATAATTGTTACGTTTTTATAGCAGGTAAATATAATATCTTCTTATTTATAAATTTTTACTATTTATATTTTTTCTATTTAAAAATTATTTTGCTGCCCCAGCTATGGCTGATAAACCAAAAATATTTGAAGATTTTAAAAAAGGACTTCAGGACAAAAACTCGGTTTGGCATTACTATTTGCGCGAGAAATCTGGTGCTGTAGCTAAATGTAAAAAATGTGCTAGAGAAATTAAGACATGTGGTGGGTCGACTAGTGGACTCCATACACATTTAAGGACTTCTCACCAAATAAATTTATTGAAACGTAATTCAGTTGAAGTTTCAGTTTCGTCTTCTACTGCTGGTGTTTCCACTACATCTGAATTACAACTCGCTAGACCCAGAAATAAAATTTCAACTTATTTTACAAATAGCGAAGACGAAAATACCCTGCCGAATGTTTTAGCTAAAATGACGGCCAGCGATGGCTTGCCATTCAGAGTTTTTATAACTTCCATTGAGCTAAGAAAATCGCTGATAGCTCGAGGTTTCGACGTTCCAAAATCATCTGAATCCATTCGCCAAATAGTCATGAAATATGCTATTAAAATTCGAAACTCTATAATAAAAGAATTATCAGAACTTCAACGGCAAGGAAACCGATTTAGTCTTACGTTTGATGAGTGGACTTCTGTAAAAAATAGACGTTATTTGAACATTAATATTCATTCTCGAAACAGATTTTGGAATTTGGGTTTAGCACGAGTTAATGGACATTTCCCAGCAGAAATGTGTGTGAAGTTAATTGAAAACATATTAAAAGAACACAACTTAAAAATTGATCGCGATATCGTATGTATTACCACGGATGGTGCTTCGGTTATGAAGAAAGTGGGACGATTAATGTCCATCGACCAACAACTTTGCCTAACCCATGGAATCCAATTGGCTGTGGTTGATGTCTTGTATAAAACAACAATCGTGGACTCGACTGATGATTATTTTGAATCTGATGAAGAGAGTGCTGATGAGATTTCCGATGAATATATTGAAGACCATTTAGACGGATTAAGGATTTATCAGAGCTCACCAAATTCTAATGAACTTGCAAATAATTTGGCTCCATTGATAAGTAAAGTTAGAAAAGTTGTAAAGCTGTTCAGACGATCACCAACAAAAAATGAAATTCTTCAAGTTTATGTTAAAACTGAACATGGAAAAGAATTCTCATTAATCTTAGATAATAAAACAAGATGGAACAGCTTACTTTTTATGTTAGAGCGTTTTTATAAATTAAAAAATGCCATTCAAAAAGCCCTGATTGACTTAAATTCAGCTATTACCTTTACAGAATCTGAATTAGAATTAATATTATCAACAGTTTCTATGTTGTTACCAGTGAAATTGGCTGTAGAGGCTTTGTGTCGCAGAGATGCTAATCTTCTATCAGCTGATACTACCCTGGCATTTATGCTGCAAAATTTGGGCGTAGGACCAATAAGTAACAATATGAAAGCCTCCTTAATTCAAAGAATAAAAGAAAGGCGCACAAATTTATCTTATCTGATACAATATCTTCATAAAGGAGATCAAGCCCAAAACAATTTTGGCTCAGATATCATATTTGATCGACTAACTAAAACAGCTTTGGTAAATTTAATTGTGCATCTTATCCAGCGGCTCTCATCCGTCCCAGCTGAAACTACAGCGTTACCATCCGAAGCAGATGATGATGAAGATACCATAATGTGCGAAGACGAACCTTTGAGCTTGACATTACAGGAGCAGCTAGACATGGCCATTAATAATGAGATGAAAATTAAAACAGTACCAAAAGCAAATAGAAATATTAACGATTTGACTAAAATGATCCGAAAAGAAATTTCTATATTTGAGGAAGACGGCACACGTGGTACCAACTTGAAGTTGGTATACGATTACATTCTAACTATTCCCCCAACGAGCGTAGAAGCTGAACGGGCTTTCTCTTCTTCAGGAATGTTATGTACTAAAATTCGATCATCTTTAAATGACGAAACTTTAAATAATTTATGTTTTTTGCGGGCTTATTTTAATAACAACAAATAATTTTTTTTATGCATATTTTGCATTTTTCTCAAATGAATTAATTTTATACTCTATATACTTATTTTAACTTAAACAATAAAAATTTTGAACAATTTATTTGTTATTTTGTGTTTAAATTGATGTTTTTTTTCAGTATTTGTAAATACCGGTATTAATACCGGTATACCGGTTTCCACAAAATATAATACCGAAATACCGGTATTCCAATTTTGGTCCGGTTTTGGATGCCCTAACTACAACTATTAGCCTCCATAACAACTTAGCTTAAAACTTTAAATCTAGTAAAAAGCTGAATATAAATATGTTTTGTAAATGACGAAATTATGCAAGCAATATATGTAGATGGATCCTTTTTTTTTTATTTTTCTTAGCTTTATCACTTTTTCTCAACCCACACTGATACAGTAGTCGTCCAATATAGCGTATAACGTTATAACGAATTTCCATTTTAACTAACAGTTTTTCAATTTGGAATTTTTCTAATGATGTTTCTAAATTACGAATACTAAATGTGTTCACTATTATACTCGTATTTAACGAACGTTGTTTAATTCAATAATAACTGTTGAGCTTGAATACCTTTTTTTACCAGTAAACCTGATTGCAAGTAAAAATAGCATCCAAAATCTAACTTAACTTTTATGACTAGATATGTATGTGTATATATGTATGAGTAAATAAAAGCCAGTTTCTTCAATAAAAAACTCTTCGATATAACGAATTTTACGATATTACGACTGACCCGTGCATTACTTAGTAAGTTATATTGGATGTCAACTGTACATAAATCAAAAAAAGTTCACATGGTCCAAGTCAACGATGCGCAAAATACAAAAGATAAGCCAATTTTAGCTCTTTACAACAAACATGTAATTTTTCTTGAAAAAAATAATCTGAACAACAAACACAAACACTCACCACTGCTACGCATACTTTTAACATTGTTGTTTTTTTTTATACGTGCTGTGCACTGGATTTGTCTCATTGTTATTGTAGCAGCATTTAAAAAAAACTCAAAAAAAACCGATGCGAGCAAACAGCTTCTCTCGTTTCGTTTGATCAGTGTAATTTTATTTCTACAGCTATGTTTCTTGTTCATACTTTTGGATCGAAATCGAATTTATGGTGGGTTTTTTCTGATGTATTAATTGTTGTTTCTAAAAAAATTTGTTCCAGTAATTTACTTACAATTAAATAATTATCAAAACTGAAATACTGTAGGGGGAGGTGGGGACCCTTCGTACGGTTTACACATTTTATTTTTCCATGAATCAATTACTTGACAGCTTAAATTTATAGTTTAACTATCCGAGATTAATATAAAAAATGACAGATGATTTCATCTGATGTTTCAACCATAATTATGATTTAAACTAAATCTGGAATATGTACGAATCTGTCCCAACAACGGGACACCTATGTGCAGTGTAGGGGGTACCTTCGTACGCTGTGGGATAGTTCAGGAGGAATCATTTCAACATCAGTTATATAAACAGTATGAATATCTTCTTGTTGACAGCAACTTAAAATGGCAAAATCAAATTACCGCACTTCAGAAAAAGTTAAGAAAAACATCTTATATGCTAAGGCACTTAAGCTATTGTTGTAGTTATGAGGTGCTCAGACAAGCATATTTAGCACTGGCGCAATCATATCTTAGGCACGGAATAACCGCATGGGGTACACCACTACATTGTAGGCAGTTGCAACAGTTTCAGGATTATGTACTGAAGATACTGGCGAAAAAGAAAAATATAAGCAGAAATAATAACTTAAGTACTCGTAGAGACCTCGGAATGCCATATAATAGAAAACAATTTTTCATATAACAACTTTGAACGAATTTTACGACGACAAAAAATACCAAAATATAATTGATCACCAACGTCAAACAAGAATGCGTCTGGAAGGCCGATTTAAGGTGCCAAACGAAACACGATATCAAAAAATTTCTTATATCTAAACAGTAGAAAATACTCAAAGTTTATATTGTTTCAAACTTTATTCCATTATTAAGGTTAACTATATGTATCTAAACTTAAAGCTATCACAAAAAACACGTAAAATGAAATTCATAAGCTATAATCTCGCAGACAAACCTAAAAGGTTTCGCGATAAACAAAGTGTAAGAAATTAAATTATTTCTGTAAACAAACAAAATACAGGACAAAGTTAATGCAAACATTAGCAATATATTTGAATACATATTATTTTTTTAATTGCTATTCGCATCTTATTTTCTTGTAGACTTCGATCGTGCAAGAAAAAAATCAAGAATTACAAAACTCAAACTAATTTTAGACGATATGACCGATTATAGAGTACCTACCTACATCAAAACTCATAAGTAGTAGCAGTGCATACTTTAGATATTTCTTATAAAGAAAGATTTCTACTGCCAGACCAAGCTTCAACGCAAATTAAGGTGGTCCACTATGGGGAAAAAATTATATGAAAAAAATTTTAAGAAGAAATAAATTTTCAAAAATTATGTATTAAATCAAAATTAAATTCATAGAAGTTACACAAAAGGACACCTTAAAATTCAGTGAGACCACTGAATTATATTTTTTGTACGATTATATTGAGAAATGCCTCATTTAATGTCATTAATATGCAATGAAAACAAATATTTAATGTTTTAGTGTGTGGTTATGAATGTCATAATTGTTAATTTTACTGCAGCGTAAAAAAAAAGTTTAAAAAAATAGCAAAAACAAAAATGTCAATTAAAATTGCTCTATAAAGCTGAGTTCCATTTTTGTATACCCGGCGCTTTTATTTAATTAATTTATTTTATTTGCTTGATATAAAAATTCGATTATGTGTAATATACAAAAGTAGACATGGCCATGGAATGTACTTATTTATTTAAATAAATTAATTTATGTTTATTTCTCTTAACAAAGTGTGGTAAGCAACTGCACAGACAATATGAAAAATAAGTGACTAAACGAACATATTTATGTATAATATGCGTAGGGTAAAACAGGGTACCTCTACCACATAATTTTTAAAGGCCTATATTTCCCAAAAAAATTGAGGGGTCTTAAGAACTGTTACTGTTTTTCAAACATTAACAAATCGCTATTAAATCTGCAGCCTCGTTTTTATGTTTAGTTTTTTCCAAAAATAGTCAATTTTGTCAAATGCTCCCCGACACGACTTCATCAGGTGGGATATTTTTCATCTTGCTATAGGTCTTCTATAGGCCAAACATGTGGACTTTAGTCAATAGTTCGAGGCTATAAAATTTGTCTAGCAGTTAATTGCGAAATAATTTAAAACTTTTTTCAAGTTGATTTATTAAAAAGATATATTAAAAAATGCACATTAATCTGAGCATGTCTTAGAAGGCACAACCAGTAGACACGAGGTACTTTTCAACCAGTAAGAGTGAAGCCCAAAAATTGAAAAGCCACAATAGAACCCGTTGCTTTGGTTCTGCTTTCATTTTTACTTGCTAACGCAAAAGTAAGTGATAGTGCTACTTTTCTTAGATAATTTAATTTTCCATGTTGAAATTTCCTTTATCCAATAACGTGATACACATTAGTTAAATGTCAAGTGTACCCCTTCGGCAAAAGTCAAATGTGTCCCAAACGTTTAAGAGGATTGTTTTTTATGTTTTTTTTTTAATTATTACCGCTATTTTTTCAAATCACACATTTGTTTTATTAATACTCACACCTAGTGCTAACATATTTTGTTAATTTATTTAAAAAAGCAGTCATGTATATTTTACAGATCGCTTACGTAGTGGATGTGCAAAATTACAACAACCATCGCGAAAACAGAAAAAAAAGTCTCCCCGAAGAGAGTTGATAAAGAACTGTTAAAGTTCATTACGTTTTTTTAGGTCAAATAGGCTCCATTCTGCAAAGCTTTTTGGCTTCTAAGCAGTCTTCACACTGAAATTAGCAAGGACAAATGTGACTCGATGTCAAACGATCCCCACTTTACCCTTAGTATTTAAAAAGTACACAAAAAAATTTAACCTTAAAAACAGATTCATTTTCGTATATATTTGTTTGTTCCAAAACTAGCTTTTCCTATATATCGAAAACATTATTTTAAATTTAAATACAATGCTTTTTATCTTAAGTCCACAAAACAATATAAATAACAAATCATTTATAAACAAATGCAAGAAAACTATTTGCATACAATCGTTGCATTCCATGCGTGTAACCACAAAGCTCACACAAATTCAACGAAAAGGAAGTTTAATTTAGAAAATGGCAGTAGAATTACACGAAACGGAAAAGAAAACACAAACCAAAAGTCAACGACAGTGTGATGTGCGCGGAGTAAATTAATCACCTCGTTAATCCTATGCCAGACAGGACACAACATTTTCACTGTCAATGTGATATAAAGTAAAACAATGGAACTGAATAAGAAACGGTTTGGCAAAAATACGATACATAACAGCAAACAGGGCTTACTCGAAGGAAAGGCACATGTAAAAGTTCACAAAAAGCAGAATTTCTTATAATTCTTAAAATAACTATACAAATTAAATCATAATCACAGCAAATTTAATCAATTGATATGAAAGTAAATAAAAGAAACTCGGTGATATGTTTAAGCAGGAAATAAGCAGAGCAGATGTCTTGGGTAAAAAATTAAACGAGATGCGAATCACTGGTGAAAAAAAAAACTAGTTATAGAACTCAAAGCATTCTTTGTAGATAGGGAATCCCAAGCAACATATTTGGGAGGTGCCACGCCCGCTCCTGCTGTTTCACCCGCTATGCAGATACGCCTTACAGCAAGTAAGCCACTTGCTTAAATTTAAAATCAACCACGCCCACTGATGCAATGCCATCAAACTCCATTTACTTTCAAATATTATAGTAACCGACATCTCAACTTGAAATTTTATTAGGAACATAGTACGGAACATAGTATTAAACGTTTTTTGCTTCTAAGGGAGGTGCAGGCAAGTGACCTAAACGCACAAACGAGTTGAGAAGATTTTCTCAAAACCAGATAGATCAAATTCAATAGTTTTATAAACTTCTACTTGTGGGGCATCACATAAAAAAATAGTATATTTCTTTAAGAGAAATCCTTTAGAATAAAAATTATCCCTCTAATTCGGCAGATAGGTTATTATATATATTTGTGTATACGCATTCCTAGTTTGCTAATAGCAGGGCTTAAAAACTGCATGTAATTCACTCATTTTATTACTCATCTCCTAGTTCCAAAAATTGATCTGGTCCTCATCTCCGTATACAGGCGTCCCTCGTATAACACGGTTAATACGTACCGTGCTATATCGAAACCGTGTTATACGAAACAAGGTATACCGTGTAGTATCGAGACCTTGTGTTGTGTTATATCGAAACCGTGTGACACGAAACCTTGAAATAATATAAATAAAGGCAATGTGTACCGTGTTATATCGAAACCAAACCTTAAGGTGTCAAATTTTATGATAGCTGAAATTTCGTTCCAAATACTACATAAATGAAAAAGGAAGTTACCATCAAGGTTTTATTAAGAAAAAGAAATTAAATTCAATTTTATGATGAAATACAAAAATTAAAAAATACAACAAAAAATATATTCAAAGACTAATAATTATAATTACATATTATAAAACAAGTAGAAACAGCTTATTACGATTACAAAATTAATTTTCATCAGCACTCTCATCAGAAATTACAGCTAATCTACTTTTTTTTCTCCAGGTTGGTTGAAACTCCTCTTCACTAGTTATTTCTCCATCATTACAAAGGTTATCTGACGTAGCAGAAACTACCTGCCTATTTCGATCTTGCAATTCTTTCAGAATTTCTCTATAAGGAGCTTTAATAATATTTGTACTCAAAGGGATTTTTTTATCAAAACAATCTTCTATCCATATTATAAGAGCGTGTTCCATTTTTACGATATTTATATCTCTTTTGCGGGACACACGTTTTGCACCTTGCGAGCAACCAAAGGCAACATTTTTTCTAATTTCGCTTTCATTTTTGAATATTGTTCGAATAGTAGCTTCGTTTAAATTTAATGATTTTGCAATCGATGTAGGCTTTTCTCCGCTTTTTATACGATCGAAAATTCCAATTTTTTCTTCGAGTGAAATAAATTTTCGTTTAAATTTTTGCTTCTTGATCTTGTCAGACATTATCTAAATTTAGGATCCAAAATAAGGCTTACAATAAACGTTACAACTTCATTTTTTACATACCTCAAATTAAAATTATTACGCACTTATAGACTTGCAAAAGATGGTTTTTTTACTATGTACTTTTTATCACTTTTTACTTTACTTTCTAAAATTTTAAAAACAAAGCAAGCTAAAACTTTATCAACTTCATTTACAAAGGACAAAACGCATATGTACTTTCACTACTCAAAACGAAATGAGATATTTTTTTGTAGCAATGAATTTGGGGTATTCCCCTTATTGAACGGAAAAAAAAAATTCAAATTTCCAATTCATATTTTTCAAAACCGTGTTATATTACCGTGTAATTTCGAAACCGTGTTTTACAAGTACCGTGTTATACGAGGGACCAGATATGACCATTTTTATATGAGACAAAATTAAAAATGGAAAACAATGATGAGCATAATCTTCCCGTTAATATTAAAAGCTCAGATTTGGTAAATACTTTCTAGAGGTACCCAGGAACTAGTTTCCGTGTGTCGGATTCAAAAAAAAAAAACATTTGATTTATTTGACCCACCCTAATGTACATATAATACCAACATAGAGATCAAAATTAAATTAAATAAACAATAATAATGAAAATTAATCCACATAAAACTTATGTACAGGAGAACGAATCATGATATTGACATATTTCGATTTTCAACCCCTATCAGAAATAATTTTTGATGTATTAGTCGAAGATTTAAGGTAAAATCTTTAATTTAAAGCAAGATGTCGTAAAGAAAGCTTGAATATAAGCAAAAAATGCTTTTTTTTTTGTTAAAAAATTTTATATTTTGAGTATTTTCTGTAGGGCTACCGTTTTTTAAAGAGCCTTACGCTGTTTTTTTCTTTCGAAATTTAATGCATCATTTGATAAAATATTTAGTTTATAGAATGTAGGCATAGCCAGGGACAAGCTTTGGATACCATTTTCTTTCTTTGATAACATGCATAGGGAATTAAAATGTGGAAAAATATCAAAAATGACTTAGGGTCTTGCAGACATACCAACCAAATACGCAGTTTTTCGATTATCTTCACTGATAATTCAATTTGGTTTTCTCATACTATTCAATTTTCAGAGCACCCTGTAAAATTGAAAAGAGTAAATAACTTCATACCAGAGACTCACGCATAGTTAAAAACAGTAGCCTCAATGATTAACTTAAATGAAGCACATTTTGTTCTTCGCTCCCTCAAGCACAAATTTTATTTTATTTTTAAGTATATCTTTTGGGGCGAAGATAAAAAAAAAATAGCTTTTAACAACAAGAAGTAACATGACGCCGTTGCAAATTAATCTAAGCACGCCATCTAAATGGACGCAAAATTGTCGCAATTTGTATGCAAAAGCAAAAGTTGCATGCGTTCGCGACGCCACAAACTTTAGTTGCACGTTGTTGTTTTTATGCTATTGTTGTTGCTGTCGTTTTTTCTCAGTTGTTGTTAACATTTACTTACATTTTTTACTAAAACAACTGAAACAACAAGGAACACCCAACATCAATGAAAGAATTAAAAGTATATTTCTTGGAAAAAAAGAGTTTTAAAAACAATTTTTAGACGCCTTTTAATTATGGCGTACGTGCTGGTGTATAATTTTTAAATGACAACAGTAAGAACAACATAAACTACAGCTATTGCTGCCACTCCCAGTACTACGGGCGATACTACAGAAATAACAAAAATAACAACAGCAACATAAGTAGAAATAAATAAACAGCGTAAATTTAGTAACTTGAAAAACGAAACAACAAAATGGCAAGATGATGAATACATTAAAATGCACAAAACGCTCGCGAACATGCAAAAAGTGAAATGTTTTGGTAATCACAGATGAAGAGAAGAGTAGGCAATTTGGTGTGGTTCTATGAAGCGTGGTTTCTTTGGTTTATGTACGAATTAACTAACTTGGGTATATGCTAACTCGCATGATTTTTATGTACCAATACCATCATGAAAGAACTATTTAAGGCCTTAGTTAGCCTTAAACTCTACAGTGGACCCTGGAAGCACCCGCAGCGCTTAGTGTAAAAAAAGTGGCGTGAAGTTAAAATTTACCAAAATTATTGCATATTAAAAATTTTGTGAAAAATAGTTGTTTTTTTTTTTGTATGTAGGTGACATTCAACTTTATGATTTCTTTTCAATAAAAAATCGCTTAACTATTTAATTTAATCAATGCGTATTTAGCACAAAATATTTTTATTGCAAGCTTTCTGTAATGTTGCTACTTCTTGACATAACCTTATAAGAAGTGAAAAAAAAAGGGTGAAATGACTTTTTAGGAAAATTTTGGGCAGATACTATTAAGACAGAAAAATTATTTTCCCTCGCTTGTCAAAACTGACTTTCAAGTGTCGTTGCCTTCGATTTTGACAGTGTTCAAGTTTGCGCCACAAGAAATTTTTCTGGGTGAAAAATTAAAGTTTTTTTTTTGAGAGGCTGATATTTTACACACATAATTTTCCTCTCTCAACCACCACATTTTTTTCGGCTGAAACAATTTTGTGGAAAGACTATAAATATTGATACATATTTACCTATTTTTCCGGCTGGACCACACCTATTGTCAGGTTTCTTTTAAATTACAATTTACTTTGTGCTCCATTTCCAGGGGTTTGTTAATGAAATTAGATATGTTTTATCCATATTTGTTCTGTTACCATTTTCATATATTAATATAATGGGTGAATTTTTTGCTATATGGTTTTTAGTGTAAGTTTTTTGATACCTCACGCGAAATTTGTAACATGCGTCAATCCAAAAAAATGCTCATTAAGATTTGTCATTTTACCACAAATGGACTGATATCAAAATTTGTGCTCTGTGAGAAATGTGTTTTTTATCGCGAAATTTTCTTCAACTACGAAGCTCATTTTTGGCTCAATGGGTACGTCAACAATCAGAATTGTCGAATTTGGTCTGAAGAGAAGCCAGAAACATTTAAAGAGCTGCCAATGTACCCACTAAAATGCACTGTTTGGTGTGGTTTGTGGGCCAGCGGCATCATTGGAGTGTAATTTTTCAAAACTAACGAAAGTCCCAACGTTCCATTGAATGCAGTAAGGTACTGTGCAATGATTACCAACTGTTTTTTTGTCCAACGTTCAAGAATTTGATGTGGTGTCAACAAAACGGTGCCACACGCCATTGGACGCCAAAATAATGTGATTTGACCCCGCTACGGCTACCTGAAATTTCTCGTGTACGGGGACAAGCCAACCACAAGTGCAGCCCTGACAGACAACATAACAGCTGCCATTGATGAGATACCTTCTGAAATGATAGAAAAAGTATGTCAAAATTGGAGCATATATATAAGTCACCTCAGGCGTAGCCACGGGCAACATTTAAGTCACATAATCTTTTCAAAGTAAATGAAAAGAATTTATGTATCGCTCCAAATAAATATTTCATTCACTATTGGAAACTTTTTGCTCATTTTTCAGTTTTTAAAAACCAAACCTTTAAGAAATCATCCGTTGAAAATTGGTGACCACAAAAAAAAAAAAAAAGCTTTCAAGTGTTTCGAATGAATTTCTAAATGCTTGAAAACTTTAGCTCGCTTCTTTAACATCGAGTCTTGAAAGCACATTAGTTTCATACTATCATCGTTAAGTGATCTTTGGTAAATTAATTTTCAATTCTAGCAATTTCTTTTCATAATCCAAAACTGCCCAATAAATAAAAATAAAATCTCACTCAATAAAATCTCCTGTAAAAGTATATCAGAATTGAGCGTCATTTCGATATTAAAAACTTCAAAGTAAAAAAACGATATATCGATGCAAAAATTCAAAAATACTTGTTAACAGTAAGACATGTTTTACTTCAAATAGAACGGGGTTTTGTATTACTATGAAACTATTATTTAGCTATAACTATTTGAGGCAAAGTTTTTAAATATTGACGGTCATACAACTAAAATTATATCATTCGATTTATTGTTAACAGAAACCATTGATATTTATGTATTTCCTGAACTCATATTTAAAATAGTGAAAGCGACGACAGTGTGCGACAAGAAAAAAAAGCTATTTCAAAAAAAAAAAAACAATCATAAAATATGTTGATATTCCATAGTATCAATATCAATAGCTTAACACGTCGTTATATCACGCATCGTCACGAGTATATGGATTTATCGATATTCGAATCTTTTATATATGAACGGCACACTTTTGTTCCTTTTTTGTTATACAATAAAAATTTCACCATTTAAGAGCACTGGTAAGCTTTTTGTTATCAAACTTCTACTACTTAAGTTGAAGCTTTTTGTTATCAAACTCCTACTACTTAAGTTGAATGTTGATTTACAACTTTTAATAAAAAGAATTCTCTCCAAAAAAAAAAAAAATCGCTGATTTTCTTTTCAAACAGCAGTTTAAGCTGCCATTCCTGTGGCTGCTCATTTTTCACTTATCTTTTCAGTCACTAAATTGCAATCCCCGAACGCCACTGTCCCCCTATCGCCAAAAGCAAACATGCTGCTACAACTAACTTTACAAACATAACCGTCTTTTCCCTTCTACTCATGATGCACCCACCCCTCAAACTGCTGTTGCTGCAACATGTTGACATGTGCAGTTGAGCTTGCAGCGAAAGTTCATTCATTCGCTCATTCATTTAGCAACTAGACCAGAAGCATCACCCAAATACAAATACAAAAACACATAGAGATATTAATCCCAGCAAACACTTGCGAAAATCTTGAATAATCCCTCTCTCCTTCAATGAATCTAAAACTCAGTTGGAGAAGATAAATTGAATTTTATTTAATTATTTAGCATACTTTTAGGCGTTTCTAATTGCATAGGCGACACAAAGTACGTACATATGTGGAACGTATAACTTGGCCAAATGAAAAAATTTATAGAAAATATGTTAACTACCAAAAAGAGAAAAACTATTCAAATCCGAAAATTTTACAAAAAAATTTTGAAGGTGAAAAAAAGAGCAAAAGAAATATTTTTCATACAAAATATAAATGTTTCTTAATTACTGATTATTCTTAATTAGTAAAAAGAGGGATAAAGGACATGCAAACGAAGAATAAAGAAGTAAATTTGACTGTACTTCGAATTACGCAGCACAACGGGCCGAACAGAGCTACGGTACTCTCAAAAGAAGTTCGGTTGGTCACGTTGACGAACGAACGTTCATTAACGAACTCATGCCACTGCATAGTTTCTTCTGAATAAACTTTCGTTTAACATCGCCTCGGCAATTACAATTTGACTATTCTACGATTGATTATGTTTGCTGGGTATAGATTTGCACACACACATGCTCGTATGTATTTATGAAGGTATAGGAATTTGCCAAATAAAGTTTGTCGTATACAAAACGCATTTAGTAACAAAGTCAGGACTTTCTAAAGGCAGGTAAAGTACGAATTTTTTTTTTTTCAAACAGAAAACGCCAAAAAGTATGCAATTTGAAAGTTTTGTCGTAAATTTTATCTTTGTTACTTCAAATGGTTTGGCAAACTGTTGAAATGTTGTTGTAAGATTGTGTGGGAAAGAGTTATGTTGATGGATGTGCTCTTGCATATGTGCAAGCCATTATTGCAGCCATTAAATCTGCCATAGAAAAAAGAGACTTAAATTTTCAAATCATTCAAAGTTTTCACCAAAGGATCGAAATTTCAATGTATTAGTAAAATATTTTCTTTTAAAAATGTTGCATGCTCTAAGGCAATTTTTACGAAATGCGAGATTTCCCTTAAGAAAAGTTTAATCAAAATACGCATAATAAAGGCCGATACACTTGAAGTATAAGATAGAACATGGAAGAGCCTGTGATTATCAAAATCCTCATGACTACTTACAGCACGCAATTATTGCTATACAAATCGAAAACTTAAGTAAATCTGATGCAATTAATGCAAAATGTTATTAAATAAACACGGCATATTGAAGACATATAGGTATAGGAGAATCCTCAGTTTGTTCCCGTTCCTTTTCCATATTTATACTGACGAGCTTCTGTAATCGACCAGATATAAACGATAGCTACAGCTGTCATTGTTATCGCAATGAAATGAACCATGAACCATGAAGTCCTGTGGAGATTGAGAAAAAAATCAATTTCTGACTTATAAGTAATCCCAGGTCGTATTCTGATTTGGGTTCTGGCTAATTTGGTCGATTTCAGTGAGAAATAAATCCAATGTTGTCTAATGATGTATGTATTATCCTCTTCCAGCTTTTAGTATGTCCGGCGTAGACATAACGAAATTAGCAACATTTGACTGTCTTTGAATTTGAACTTCACAAAGTTTATAAACAATTCCATTCTATATTCTTATCGATCCCATTTTTCGAATACATTGTGAAATAGATGATTTTAGCAAAAGCATGCCTATAAAAAATTATTTAATGTCGGAAACATTAAACTATTTAGACTTAATCAAATACTTAAAGATTTTCTAAAAAGTTATTTTTAATCCCATGATATGCAAGAGCTTTAATATTTAATTTCTTACGATCATATGTATCATGTAATCTGCGTTATACCATCTGCTTTTTAAAGCGCTTTTTCTACCTTTTCAACTAAATCAAATACTCGCACACCCATGTCCATACCCAACCCAACCAACAGAAACCTTGTTGAGCGTCTTTTCCAATTGAATCCTTGTAATGAAATCAATGAATGTCATGTTTGATGTCCATATCCTTGTTACTAACACTGCATACAAAATAACCTGCTGCTGCCACTTTGATTTCATAGATTTTAAGCAAAAGCAACTTTTAACAAGAAACTTGCAATTGCAATTTGGTACGCCCACAATATGACGCCCACTTGCGACTAGTTGCATGTGTGGCAGCAATAGTAATCGGAGGGAAGGAAAAGAAGATACAAAAAATGGAATACTCGTATACAAAACAGCAAACATGCATGAAATACGTAATGTTACAAAATCCTTGCTTTGCGAAATTTTATAAAAAGCAACAAGAAACACTGCAAAAAAAGAAGCAGGCAAGAGAAGAAAGCTGAAAACGAAACAAATCTAAAGACATGAAGAAATAAGAAACGTGCATGGAATTGCACTGATAAGCAGATGAGCAGGCGGACATGTGGTGTACGATGTTTGATGATGATGGCAAATGCTAAAATGTTGTAGCAAATAACACAAGGAAAGCAAATAAAAGTTTTTTATCATTTCATTGGAAATTTTATCGAAAGTATTCGAATCATTTGACTGAATTACCTTTTCGCAGGTAACATAAAAATTATTACGTAGATTTGAATTAATCGATTTTTCAAATTCGTATAAAATAATTACATTCGATGAATCGCACACCATTTGAACCGATTTGTACTCCAATATCTAAGTTCTTAACAGAGATATACAAGGTTGTAGCATTCCGATATTTAAAAAAATAATTCACTCGCTCATTGACATTACAAAGTTATAAAGGAGTGGGTTTTCTTATTCAAAACCCCAGAGTTTGTGAAGCAAATTAAAAAAGTTCTACTGATTAGTACGCAATTGAGTTCTGCGTGAATGCAATCACTCTGTCCACCGATCAGTGTATTTGCTGTCGAGTGTCATGTTTCTATTGACAGTGTGCCAGGCATCAGTAGACTCGCACAAAGCAGAACTATTGAACGACATAGCTTGTGATTCGTTTGCATTCTGACTTGTTCTAACTCCTATTATGAGGAAAACCAATGAATGCAGAGAATTAAAGGTGCATTCATTGTGAAAGATGCACAATTGCTCTATTGCTTATCTTGTTCTGACGTATTCAAAAAATCATATTGCGCCGTTTTGTTTTTTGCCGCACTCACATCTCGCATTCAATAAGACTTGTAACGAGAAAACTGTAATTAAATGCATCGCCTACTATGATTAGTTTCCCATTGGTCTCTCATAGCATATATGTTGTCTGAGCAAACGCAATAAAAGATACCAAACAAGTCACTCGGTGTCGAATACAAGAAACTACGACAGCTTCAAGTCGCACTCACCTCGCTGGCTTGGACTTTAGTTTTGATTTAATTTGATTCGTGATTTGCGTTCGTAAGGGGCCAATAGGCTCGTTATAGTGCCGAGTGGCTTGGTGATCGTTTCAATCGCACTCACGCACACCTCTACAACTTACTTTCAAAATACAGATTTTCCCACAACTTTTAACCTATCGTTACTGAAGCAACGAAATGAGTCAGTTTCATTAGCTAATTAGCATACTTTTAAGTCTCACTGCTATTTTTTGCCAGCGGTGGCATACGATCTCATGCATTCCGGGGCTTACGAGTCGTTGGAAAATTTTTCTAAGAAATTTTTTTATCTTTGTCACAATCTGATTTTCCCACCTTTTTTAACATGACTAAATAATTATTAATAAATAATTTTTCTTTGTAATTTTAATTTAGAGTTTTTTTTTCGTTTCTGTTGGTGTGGTCAGCAATTTAGTTATATAGGCCGTGGTGTACCGTGCATGTCCGGCTTCCAGGGCGATGCATTTATTTACCACCCTCTTTCGAAAGAAAATTTTTACATTCGTCAATTTAGACTTTCAAAAACCCTAGCAAGGTTTGATATATTTCACACTGAGCTCTAAAGTCTCCACCAACAACATTGCAATTTACTATATCCAAATATTTTCATTTACTTAAAAGAAACAACAAAAGGTCTCTTACTTTTGACTTTCAAAAGCCATAGCAAGCTGAGATATATTTCATGACCATTTTGCCGGCTCTAAGGGTTGCGCGAGTTAATGAAATCCAACAGTTTAGTTAAATTTTATCAGAACTTTATTGTCTGCCTTCCATTATAAGAATGCCATCTTAAGCTTAAGTTTATTAAACCAAAACTCAATCCATGAAAATCAAACAACAAAATCAGCAACATAAATTATTGCTTAGTTGCATTTGCTGTCGTTATAAATGTTTACATAATCATGAATTGAACGGATATAAATGTTTACAGAAATTGGATATACATAAAATGCTTAATACTAAGTTCAAAAACTTGATAAGTAATATAAAGAAATTCTTAAGGGGTTATATATATAATTTTATCAATTCTTAAGGGGATGTGTGTTAACTCGCGCCTAGGTACGCTATGTGCCGTGGCGGATCCGCCGAAAAGTATTTCCTTACCATTCTCTTACAAATCTCAATTCTTTTGTCAAATCAGACAAGAAACGTAAAAGTTATTCAAAAATCAATGAAAAAAGGTAATTTCCATGTATACATGTATAGGCTTTTGACTATGTAATTGAATAAGGAACAAAATAGTTAAAGGTATTTTATTGTCTTGTATGTTCAATTGTACTCCGGAAATGATAAATCCAAAAGTACGATTAAATTTCGGTTTGGACTTTTGAGAGTGGTGTAAATTTGTCCGTTTTTTTCTTTTTAATTAAAACACAATATCTACATATTTGTGGTACATACACATTGTCAGATTATTTGTAGGGAATAAAATCATATCGAAATGGCATTTTGTAAAGGCAAAAAACTTATTTTTTCAACAAAATAAATAAAAAAACTGTTTAAAAAAACCGTTTAATTAGGCAACGAATTAGTTCCTTATTCAATTACGTATGCATGTAGTCAATAACCTAATTACGGGAATGCATGAAAATATGGAAATTATCTTTTATAAATGATTTTTGAATAACTCTTACATTTCTTTGTCATTCCGTTTCCGCAACTAGGCGGAATTGGAGAAGTGGGCGTGGAATATATCAACTTATTAATATATGCTTCTTTTTAACCGATTTGGAATTTTTTAATTTCTTTCAACTTGATATCATGGTTTCAATATTTTTTAGATTTTTTCATCTGTTTCAACCTATTTTAACCATTTTTGATTTTTTTTCGACTTATTCAAACTCTTCAACGTCTTTTTTATATTTAAAAGATAATTTCAATGCAGTGTAGGGTCTGTAAGTTTCGGCCTGACCGAAGATATCACCTTTACTAGTTTTATTTTGTTTTTATTTTTCATTTACTTCTCAAATGTTTCAGAGCCGCAATATTTTACCTTATTTGGATCATATGATTTCATAATTGATATCAATATTCCAGTGTAAATTTTTGAGCATTTTACCCTTAGAAGGTTTAATAGCGGTAAATCATTAGAATGTGTCAGTTGACAAAATCGTGGAGGTTGCTCTCACTGATGAAAATGATTTAAATTGCAGTAAGATAGAGTCTAAGTCATTGATTTTAGAATAACTTTCACATTTCTTGTCCGATTTGACAAGAGAATTGAGGTTTGTAATAGAATGGGTTTTCATCCTAAGTCTTAAAAATATGAAAAATAAAGAAAGGGAGGGGGGGGGGGCGGTTCAGCCCCTATAGACGCCCCCTTGTATCCTCCACTGAGTATAAGTAAAAGTCCATAGGAATAGGGTCTCCTAAATATGAGACTACAGTACAGAGTTATACAGTAGTTAGCTAATAGCAATCTTGTCTAATATATGCGAAAACTTTTCCATTCAAGGAAAACTTGAAAAAATGTAAAGGGTTAATTCCTTTTCAGGACTTTACTTTATAACAACAATTAATTTGGTTTTAGTGTAGTGCTTAAAATTACAAAGTTCATTAAGTTGATTGAACTGAGGCATGAAAATTGAAATTAAGCTAACGCCAGCTTAGTTGTTGTTGTTGTTTTAATTATTGCAGCCACGTTGTGGCATTTCAACACTTTCGAGTGCTTCGTTTTGTTAAGCAAAATGGCTTAGCATTGCATTTTGTTACACTCATTTAGTAGTACCTTAAGCTGCACTATGTAACCTACCATATTGGAGGTATTTGATGGATCGTATCAACTACAGTACAATGAATATTCGCTATTAAGCAAAACAAAAGTTATGCCTTTTTCATGTTCATCATCATCAAAGTAAGCATTTTTTCATTAGAAAATTCCTTTTTTCTATTGTGGCTTAGTGTGGTTCTAAGCTTTTGCACAGTGGTCAAATTGCTTTTGGGAAGAATGATATTCTGTTTTTTATATGACACTTTTAGCTACATAACATCACTGAATGATTACAGTCTAGGTTTTACTCTATTTTTGTTTTCTATTATACAATCCATACAGCAATTGTAAGCCTTATTACTTAGCTTTGCAAGCTCGCTAGTATCAACAATTCACTAAAAGCTTGACAATTTTTCTTATCGATGTGTACTCCTGCGAATGTTTCTCGAAGCCCAAGGTTAAACAAATGTCATTCGTCTTGAAAAAAGTTCAAACAAGTTTCCTTGCTGAGCTCCACTAGCCAATATTGGCTTATGTTATACGGAAAAAAGTTATTTCAATACTTGTCCTATCAATTCGCATATTTCCTATAGAAACAGTTCATTTTGGAGTCAAGCCACTAAGGTATGGAATGATATATATAGGAACGTTTTTCTACACAATTTTCTTATCGGAAAATTCTGTGTAAATTTTCTTTGACATTAATCGCTTTATTCCATTTTTGATCAACCCGACATCCTTTCTTCAAAGTCAACATAGTTCATGTACTTCAAGAGCATCACCATAGGAATGGCCAAATGCTCATTTATACGATAATGTTACTCGTTTGCAAAATATATTAATATTTTTTCAGCCCAAAATATCAAAAGAGGCCACAGTGCACTTTTTAAGAATACTCATTTCAAAATAAATCGTTTGTTAAATGTTTAAGAAATATTAAGGGAGTTTTAAAAAATATCTAATATACGAAAGTGTTACATTTTTGTACCTTAATATTTTCGCATTCTTTCCAGAATATACTCGAAATTTTCTTGAATCTCGTAAACATTTGCAATTTCATTTCTACATATTGCAATTTGCGGTTCTAATTTGTTCGATTTTATCGCTCCATAGAATGGTATGCTGCAAGTACTCGTAGCTAATCGATCAATGTGGTTTAAATTTTAGCTTAGTTGCTGCTTGTACTATAACATTGGCTTAAATTAAACTTGTCAGTAATTTTTCACTGTATTTTTTGTGCGAAGCAAACCCACTTTAAATTGCTCGTATTTTTTCGTTCGTTCTGTTTCCATTCTTGTAATGGCATTAGCAGCTTTAATGAGTTTCTTGCTTGCTTCCTTGTGCATTTTTAGTAGTTTCTTCCAAAACCCAATTAAATTAAGATAAAGAAGAAGTAGTAGTAGAAGAAGATTAATTAGTTTCGCTGCTGTGATAATAAGCTGTTGAAACGTTTTTAAGAAGCTTGAGATAAGGCTATGAATAAGATGTCTTTATGCTTTTGGTGGTAATAAGAAAGGAACAAACAATGAATGGCGGACTTTAAAATATTTTATTTTTATTTATAAATTAGTTTTGATTGTTATTTATTACACTTAGGTTGCGATGTAAATGGTTACCAACTAAGTGCAATAAAATTATTGCAGGTGAACTTTCGGTTGTTTATATATGAAAATATTAATACAACAAAGCTTTTTGCTAGATTTAAGAAAAATGACAAAAAAAAACTAATTTCACTTAAATATTCTCACAGTTCCAGTGAACTTTATAAAAAAGAAAGTTCGTTGTTGCTTTGGCTATATACGCAATTATCTCCGACCGCTGGGCAGATTATATCTGGTTTATTTGCTAATTTGTTCAAAAAACCTTTTTCAACTGAAGTTTTTAGCCCTGATGTCAACTATTTAGAAAATATATTGCATCGCTAGATGATGACTTTGGTTCTGGACTTGATGACAGTCCAGCCACAATTTTAATTCATTGGAGTCAACCACTCAGTTTCCTCTTCAATAAATCTTTTACTGATGCCCATTTTCCTAAATTTTGGAAGGAATCTTTCGTAAGTCCTAGGTTTTGAGCGAAATATTTATGATCAAGGTGTGCTGTAATGAAGTCATAACCACCCGCATAGTTTCGTTAATGGCAGATCTACAGTTTCTAACTTTCTAGATTTTGTGTCTTTTGCTTTAAGTTCAATTGATTCTGGGTCGCAAGGAGACGGTATCTAAACAGACTTTCGTAAAGCATTTGCCAAATTCCAACATATTTTGATTTTGTTTACATTAAAGAAACTACAATTTCCTATAATAGTCCAGTCAAATTAGTCCTCAAAATAGAAGTAAGGTTACAAAAATTCCTATATAGCTAAAAATTGGTATGAATGTTTAGAATACTATTATAAATGAATTGTGATAAGTTCCCATCAATCCCCCTTTTGCAAAAAATTTTATTGATGGTGAAAGTTTGCAAAAATAGGTTTTTCGCGTTTTTCAGCTAAACGGTGAGTTTTACAGCAAAAATAGTTCAGAGAAAAATTGTAGATCATCCGATTCTCTACAAAAAATATTTCTACACTTTTTTCCATAAGTATTGCCATTTCCGTGATATAGCTTTTGAAAGAATTGAAAAAAATATTTTATTCGTAATATGCACGTTAATGTACTTTTATATACATTTTTGCACCGTTATACGAGTAAACATATGAGTCCCTATGTCTTATACATACAAATTATAAAATTCTTAGAATATAAATGAACGTCAAAAACTCCGCCCCTATTTTCAGTTAATTTTCGCATGGCCTTGAGTAACATCTGTATTCCATTCAATTGTCAGCGTGGCGATGCTCGTATACCTGTTCCGTTTCAAAGGTCTCATAGGCCTACCGAGGAAACCACGTTAAAAAAAAGCGCCAAGCACACTACCTCATAGGTTGTGTGGAAACGTGTGCATATTACGAATAAAATATTTTTTTTCAATTCTTTCAACCGCTATATCACGGAAATGGCAATACTTGTGAAAAAAAGTGTTGAAACATTTTTTGTAGAGAATCGGATGATCCACAATTTTCATCTTAACTGTTTTTGCTGTAAAACTTACCGTTTAGCTGAAAAACGCGAAAAACCTATTTTTGCAAACTTTCACCATCAATAAAATTTTTTGCACAAGGGGATTGATGGGGACTTTTCACAATCCATTTATAATAGTATTCTGAACATTCATACAAATTTTTAGCTCTATGGGAATTTTTCTTATTTGGATTACATAAATGAACGTTTCGCAGCTGTTAAGTTATAGGTTAGGTTAGGTTAGGTAGGAGTGGCAGTCAGTTACGAAAAACTGACTCACTTAGACCAAACATGATCCGTTGTGATACCACAGGGTGTTTTACTATACCCTCTCGTTGAACCAGCCAGAATTCGTTATGAAACTAAATAGCTGACCTATACTGACATGTCTAAGGTCATCCAGGTCATCAAATAAAAACGACCCAAGTGCTTTGTGCCGTTTTCGAGCAAGTGCGGGACAGGAGCAGAGAAGATGTTTAATATTTTCCTCTTCCTACACATCTCCACAACTTCTACAGAAGTCAAAGGATCTAACACCTAATCTCTCCGCATGTCTGCCGATGAGGCAGTGGCCAGTTATGACTGCGACAACTGACGAGACACTATGTCTAGTGCGAGAAATTAGTTCTGACGAACGCTTAGTATCCCATTTCGGCCAGATTTGCCTAGTTATATTACAAGTTGACCCTTCAGTCCATCTTTTATTAGCATTTTTAACCATTTCTTCTTTAAGCAGAAACTTGCAGGTAGCAAGTGGCATGCCAACACTTTCCTTGTCCTGAAGAATTTGTGCAGTAGTCCCCTGCCAAGCAAGTTCATCCGCTTTGCAATTGCCGTCAATGTTCCTATGCCCAGGCACCCAGATGAGGTGAATATGAAAATGTTGAGCCATCTCGTTTAGAGACGAGCGACATTGTTGGGCCGCTAGTGAGTTTAGGAAGACTGATTCTAGAGATTTGATAGCTGCCTGACTATCTAAGAAAATATTTATATCCTTTTTGGATACAACATTCCTCCTTAGCCAGGATGTTACTCCCTCTATTGCTATAACCTCCGCCTGAAAAACGCTGCAATGATCTGGTAACCTCGCAGCAATTCTTAACTTCAGTTCCTTGGAGTAGATACCATAACCCACTTGGTTATTTAGCTTGTAGCCATCAGTATAGAAATTAATATGACCCCTTCTCCCCGGGAATCCTCCCTTCCAGTCATCCCTAGATGGAATATAAGTTACGTAATCCCTGTTAAATGCGATTCCTGGAACAACATAGTCCAACTTAGAGGGTACAGACCTCAAGCTATGAAGAATAGTTGAGTGTTAAGTTATAAGTCTGCTCTTTCTGAAACACGATTTTGATAACATTTTATTTACAACACTAAAATTAGTCTTTGAATGTACTTTATTTGAGATTTTGACCTAATTAATACCGTAAATGGTCCCGCAGCCAGTCCTAAGCGTTCCAAGAACTCATCACAACTGTATGATAGCTAAAATAATCCTCCTTCACAGTTCACAAAATTGAATGAATGATATTCATGAGAGCTTTTTTCTATATAAATTTGCTAATTTTCTCGTTAAAAATTTAACATTTACAAGATATTCAAAATTTTTAATTTTCAACATAAGTAGCTAGTTCCTTGTCACAATAAATAATATGGTTTCTGAAACAACATATATGGGATAATTTTTTGAAAAAAATATACATAGTATATCATGAGGTAACAATAATTTAATAGTAAATATGTTTCGAAATTGTTTCTTAGAAATGCGAATTTTCGATATACCTTGAAAAATAACCCCAATAATCATTAAATTTCACAAAGTGGGTGCAGTCAGTTCAACAATCGTTCATAGTAATGAGGATTAAGATTGAAAATTCGCTTCCTTATAATTTTTTTCCAACATAGGGTCGTGAGACACCCCAATGTACCAGATTGTTATAAGATTGATGATGCCGCCTAGGGTTAAGATAAGAACACTTACTATCCTCAAGTTGATGGTTCAAAAACACGCAGATAGAAGAAATTTTGTGATTCATGTAGCACTCATAAGTATGTAAGTTCGAACATCCCATCTTTAGACGTTTCATGTTGAAATTTGTTAATCTTATGCATATGTGATTAAACATTAGCATTTTGAAAAGAGTTTCTATATGTTTGGATATTGATTATATATATAATATGGTGTTATGGGGTAACATATGGGTCATTCCACCTATCATAACCCTCATGTTTTTTAAATAGGCTGACTCTTTTTTCAGTGATTGGCCTATCATGTAGAAGAAATAAAAAAAATCGATAAAATTTTTTTAACCAATAGTATTGCTTAAAAAAAAGTTTTAAATTGTTTAAAGTTTTAAATTCATTGATGAATATAAACAAACCAACACAATTCAAATTAGCTTTTACATTAAGGTAGTTGTGTACTAGTTGATGACAAAAAACTGAAAATCTGAAAATCTGTTCTATGTGCTAAAAGATAAAAAAATTACTTTTTCTAGAAAATATCATTTTCCCAAATACTGGCAAATTCGAAGTGGAATCGGTAAGATATGATAAATCAAGGATAGTAACTGCGGTTGTCAATATTTTCTTTTGAGCTTAGATAACGAAAAAGTTTCTGTGATATAGCAGAATTTTTGAGAATGTTATGTTGAGATGATGCTTTAATGAATTTCCACTCAAAGTTTTTTTCAGTACATATATTTTCAGCTTGAACTATTTTTTGCGTACAAACAGACAAAGTTCTTTTGGAGCCAAAGTTTTTTAGTTGCCTGAAAGTAAAATTGCTTTGCTCTTGATGTAGTATTTTCGTTAACATACACAGGATAATTCGTGGTGAATATTTGAATTACCGAAGAGCAAGCTTACTTGGCATTGTCTTCTAAATTCTTCCTCTATATGATATGGTGCACTTTTTGCTAAGCAGCTCATCGTCGAATGAAAAGTAGCTCTTTAGCTATATATATTTTTAACTAATTTGGAAAACATTCGCTTGTACCAGCCTATTAACAATGAATACTTAAGGATACTGGCTTAAGCAGTGACCATTAATGGGCAACTTACAGTGTGAACCATATCAATTTTACAAGATATCCTACACCAATGCTCAAGCAAAAAGCCTATTTGGTATGAATATACTAAATGCGATATTACAACACCACTTTGTTATAGTTTTTAATATTTTATCTTTGCTCAATTTTGATATAATCATAAATGTATATCAGAAGACATTTCTTTTAAAATTGTAGTATGCTCACTATCAGCTGGTTGGGTATGCTCTTATGTTTTGTGTTTTTTTTTTGCTTCGATAGTCAGCGTTACATCATTTGGAGTGTTTTTCAATTTCAGTGCACAATAAAGTCATACTTTTTCCAATAACTTTTGCAACAATAATTCCCTGTCGATAATTTTTTCTCGTTTCTTTTTTTTTTGTGCTTAAACCACTTTATTTCAGTTACTATTGTGAATGTTCCATGCATTTTGCGAGCATCCTTTTTCTTAATTTTTTTATTTCATATTTTATAGCACAGGTTTATTTCCTCTTCACTGCCTACCCCATATTGTAGTTTTTTCTTTTCTTTCCTTTTTTTGGCATTTTGCCAATATTGGAAAATTTGTCCCATGTCGTCAATCGTTGATGATGTGGGAATTAGTTTCAGGCACCTGTGCGCCATTTTCTTTATTATTTTATACTGAAAAGCAGAAGAAGAGAAAAAAAAAATCATTTTTGTACCTTCTTTTAGGTATTTTCCTCAGCAGCATTGAATTCAGCTGTAGATGAATTTTTCCTGGAAGCGTTTTATTTCTTTGCCTTCATTGGTATTATATTTCTGTTGCACATAATCGAACGTGCAAATAAAGTTTTATATATAAAGTTTTTTGTTGATTCTCTTAAGCATTTTTGCTCCTGCTGCTGTCGCCTTTTTTGTTGCTTTTAAATCGGCCAACATGTGGCATGTTGTGACAGTTTTAATTCAATAAAAATCCTTTCAAGAAAAAAAGTATGCAACAAGAAATGCCTATTTAAATTAAAATATTAACAATAAACAAATTTAGTTGATGTTTTTCTGTGCAATAAATGTTGCACACCTTTGTGTTGTTTTATTATTTCATTAAAAATGAATATATTTTGCTTCAGCGCTGCGATAAAAAAAAAGATGTAATGGATCTGTGCTGAAAAAAATGTAGCATACTTATCTGAATGCACCATAGTTGATGACAACACATTATTAAATTGCACACCAGTAATTTGAGTCCTTTAATACATTAATTACATTTTTGTACATTCAGCAAGTATGCCAACAATATTTGGACAGCAATTGCAGTCGCGACAACTTTTTGCAGCAACGGAAGTTTTTGTTTTTATTTGTAGAAAAATTTTCACTCAATTGCATTTTGTTCTTTAATGACAACGATGAATAAACATTTTTATTTGGTAAATGAATTAATTAAAAAGAAGTTAATTTGAACAAACAAGAAGATTCGCTCGTAATACAGAAATGTTGCTATCGATACATATTGTAGTTTAACAGTATTTCAAACGAAAAAATTAAGAAAAAATAACTGCAACAAAATTAAAGTTGGAAAGTACCAAATATCATCAACGGCTGATAGAAATAGATTGAAGTATTAAATGATATCAAAGTTTGATAAATACTATTGGAAAAAATGGCGAAATTAAATAAAAACTGAAGTTCTTTAAAAATAGCGAATAAGATCAAATCAATATCGAGAGCCTCGAATAAATCAAAAAAATGTTAAAGCAAAATGACAAAACCTTGATAAAAGTCGAAAAATTTTCAAAGGATCCGAAAATACTGAAAAGCAACAAATATTTTATAAAAGTCGTCAAATCTTATACGCAGATCACCATAAAGTCAAAGGTTAAGAAAAACTCCGAGTCATCGTTTCTAGTAGTCACTTGTTATGCAAGCTACCCAGTATAAAAACTATCTTGATAAACAGGCATTGAGTGGGCCATAACAGTCCTAACTAAGTGGGGTAGGTTTCAAAATTTTAAAGACTCTAACAGGGGCATGGCACAGCACTAAACTTTAATTTTTATAACAACAAATTTCGCAAGCCATTCAAGATGTTGAATGAAATTTGGTAGACGGATGCAGATCAAAAATATCTTAAATTCTGTCAAAAAAACGAAGAATTGAAAAAATCGACGTGGCACGTTTTAATAACTAAAAATTTTCATTCAATTTAAGATTAATCCAAATAAAAGTTGGTATATGGATGACGGTTACTTTAAGCATTTGTATTAAATGAAATTTAATTGGATTGCATCAGTGGGTGTGGCACCTTCTATATTAAAAAAAAAAGTTGTGAGCGTGACATATTTTTGATTTTTTTAAATATGTTTTGCATATTTTAATTTTTTTTAACATTTTCCCTTCGACCTTTTTAACCTCCTGCAACTTAATTGTATTTAGCACTGGACTTCTTTAAGCTGTTTCGAATTTTTTCCAAGTTTCAGCTTCTTTCATCTTTTTTCGAGTTTTTCCATTTTATTAAATTTTTATCAACGTTTTCTATAACGAATTACTATTATCAGCCTTTCTCTGCTCTTTTCACAATTCCAACTTTTTTCAACCTCTTCAATTCTTTTCGACCTTTCCAATCGTATTTACTAACTGACTGCCACTCCTACCTAACCTAACTTTCAAATAGTATTGAACTTTTTCCGTGATTTTTCATATTTTTCCGACTTATTGACCTTTTTCAACAGTTTCAACATTCTTTTAAACTTTTTTCAACATGTCTTAACTTTTTTTGTATTTTCAACCCTTTTCAATATTTTTCATATACTTCCAAATTATTCAATCTCATTCAACTTTTTTTTAAATTTTCCATATTTTTTAGACTTCTTCAACCTCTTTCAATTTATTTCGGCGTTTTCAACCTCATAAATTTTTTTGAAGTTTCCAACCTCCCTGAACTTTTTTCAACATTTTTCATATTTATCGTTTCTTTCAGCGTTTCCCACCTATTTAAAAATTTTTCCAACTGCATTCAACTTTTTTCAATCTATTCCAGTTTTTACCGACTTTTGGAACATATTCTACTTTTCACCTCATATCAAAATTTTCCATATTTAAAATTACATTTAATCTCATTCAACTTTTTTCAACCTTAAACTGAAAAACAGAACTATGATCGGTCTTCTCGTACTATACTGCATATAATTGCCCACAGACACGGTTTCTAACGAGCGAAAACTAAATTTTTTCATCTTAAAAATACTTGTTTCCAAAAACTTGTTTGAGGTTCGCATTAGCGCATATTAAAATAACTTTCGTATGAGGTTCATACAAGTGAAGTCGGAAACTTTTTGTGAAATTATGAAAAATATTTTCCAGTTTTTGCTAAACGATGTTTATCATATTTTCTTTTGAGAAGCAGGCTACGAAAAATATTTTTGTTGTTCCTCAAAATAATCATTAAGCAACATTACATACATGCAACTTATTTTTGAATAATTATTCGATATTTTTAATAAAAGTATTTAATTTCCACAAACTTACTATCGACAGCAACAAAAGATAAAAAAATGCTATTATTATTTGTTTAATTTACCATCAGCAACTTGTTATCTGCTTAACTTTACCTGCAGCAGCTTTGCGTGTTGACAATACTGCGCGTACCAATAATGTAATATGTTGTACTGTATGAGTAATGCAAATGTTGATGTCATCAGAATCCAAAGAGGTATGATTAATAACAGTAGGAACCGTAGAGCAACCGCAAAAGTAAAAAATTGACACAGAAATTACTTATAACGGGTGATTTTTTAAGCGTTTGGTTTTTGAAAATTGAAAAAGAACAGAAAGTTCGCAAAAACAAATAAAATATTTATTTGGAGCGATACATCAATTCCTTTCATTTACGTTTTAAAGATTATTTCATATAAATATTGCCCGGGTCTACACCTGAAGTGGTTCATCTGGTAAGCTTTAATTTAGGCATACTTTTTCCAGCATTTTGGCCGGTATCTCACCAATGGCAGCTGTAATGTTGTCTTCCAGGGCTGCTGGCTTGTCTTTGTATACGAGGAACTTCACGTAACCTAACAGAAAATAATCTAGTGGGGTCAAATCGCATGTTCTTGACGGCCAGTGAACTGCTCCAAAACGTGAGATTAATTATTCACCAAACTCGCGTCTCAATAGGTTCATGGTATCGCGTGGCGTGTTGCATGTGGTTCCGTCTTGTTAAAATCACGTGGCAACCAAGTTCAATTCTTCCATTTTGGGCCAAAAAAAGTCGGTTAGCATTGCATGGTACCTTGCTCCATTGACTTTAACGTTGCGATATTCATTATTTTTGAAAAAGTACAGTCCAATGATGCCGCCAGTCCGCAAACCGCACCAAACAGTGCATTTTTCAGGTTTTAAAGTTCAATGGTTTGCAAGCGGTGTTCGTTTAAAAGTCTAATAAGAGTTAAATGACAAGCCTTGCTGAATATATGTCTCGTTGACACATGTTATGAATCACGCGTGAGGTATTAAAAAACTTAAACTGAAAATACAAATAGCAAAAAAATCACCCGTTAAATAAAAAAAAAAAACAACAAAAACAATGTTGTGGCACATTTCATGTTTTCGCATACGGCTTAAATAGAAGGCACTGCCCATTGCTGTATTTTTAATAAAATTGCACGTTTAAGGTTCGATGAATTTTTAATTTTCATTAAAAACGATTTGCTGCTGCATATCACATAGTCTCAGGCGATGTATGTATGTATGTGAAATCCAAAATGAAATGATCGTAATTTTATTTGTATTATATTAAATATTAAAAATCAATTTTCAACAATAAAATAAAACTTAAAAACAAGTTGTCAGAGCATTCTTCACAATTTTTTGACAGATTTTGATTAGAAAGGGTGATGGTATACACGAAAACAAGGCGCACCGTAGATAACCAACAATTGGTTCACATTACCAAAACTTATTTCATATGTTGCTTTTGCACATAATACGTTTAATTATTTGCTTACTGAAAGTTTTTAAAAAATTTTTGTGTTTACGACTTATACTCACAAGTATTATCATTTTCTTCTCTTTACAGGTAAGTCAACAAATAATGCGACCGTGCAATCAAAACAACAAAGTTAATACTCATTGAAAACGAAAACTGCAAATCTGTGAGTGCAAGTAAGTCAAATATGTAGAACGTTTTTTTTTAAAAAAAAAAAGCAAATAATATTAAAAACTGAAAGTCAGTCATAAAAAAAAAACAATGCTGGTTGCTCAACTGAATCTACACTGATGATGACATTTCCCAAAATTAAATGTTTCTTACATTGACAATACAAACAATCAATGCTCTCATCGAACTTGGCTTTATTGTAATTTCCAATTGGGTCAAAAATCAAATAAAATTGAAAACCACAAGAAATAAGAAATCGAAAATGAAAATGAAAACAATGCATGGTAGAAAAATTAAACGATAAATACAAATAAAAGGTAAAAAACAGAAAAAGTTTCAATCGCAATTGTTTCGTTGCATTACGTGTGTTTTGCAAAATAAAATCAATAGTTGACAGAGATATGATGACTTCACTAAGGAAAAGTCATCTTTAATACGAGTAAATATTTTGGTACTTTGGTATAATTGCAAGAAAAATATGAAAATTGATGGTTTTGATACATAGCACGCTATTTATCTGAGAAATCAGATTCGATGTATAGATAAAGAAATACCAGATTTGAATTCAGCGTCAAAAAGTGATTAATTGGTTACAACTTGACAGCTAACTAGCTACTCAAACTTGTTCTCAAATTAGTGCTTAACATGCTCTCACATTTTTTATCTCTTAAGAATTTCACATATTTCAGAGGAATAGAAGTAATAAAATTTTACGGTCTAGCTAGTTCTTCGTTATCCAACAAGACTTACGGGGGACAATGAATACCAACATAGCAGCAGAATCATTCAATAAATAATAAAATAATCTTTAAGGAGACGTCCATAAATTATGTGAGGTGTTTTTTTTAGAAAATTCGTACTCCTACTCCCACCCTTGGTGAAATTTGGTCAGATCTGATGAGAATTAAAAAAGAGTTTAATAAAAATTGTACATTTTTTCCTCCTGATCTTAAAAGAGTTCGGTAACGTTTGAAAAACGTTTCAAATGATATACAAAAGAGGGGACACGTATAATGCTTTTTGAAATGGGAATGAAATATTTTTAAAACGTAACCGACCAAAATTTTATATGATTTCATGTAAAAGATTTTCCAAAAGTTAACAAAACTTTACATTTCGAGTGACTATGCACTACCTTTTAACTGTGAAGTAAGGGCAGTAAATGGAACTACGTGTAAGGTACACTATAACGATCTTAATTATATTTATAATGTTAAAAACTAGGATACGTATCCACCTAATTCTTTACGCATTTTATGGGCACTACTACTCTGTTTCACTGCTTGGAACTATGTATCCATGTCTTTTGGAAGTATTGGAAGACAGGCAGTAGATTTTAGTATCTACATCTCTCTCGTGCATCCACTTCAGCCTATCGTGTACGACACAGAGTACAGTAGCTTTTACCACACGTATATTAAGCGGTAGGCCGACAAGGCGAAGCAATCGTGCCAGTAAGTATGCATCTACTATAATATATTCTGGTGCTCAAACCTATTTATATAAATGAGAATGGACCCAATCACTCAAGATAAAAAGGCCAAGATAAAGTTTGATTTTTTAAGGAATGACTAAAAACTTAATACAAAGACACTTTGAGCAAAAAAATTATCCGCATGTAAACGGACAATTTTGGAGAGGAGGCGTGGAAAGCACTTGAAGTAAAATCTTGCACATCCAAAAAAGTTTTTGGGAGAATTAAGTGAAATTTTCTATTTGGACACTAAATGAGAAAATCAGCATATTGAGGTCAATTGAAATGGACGTGACACCTCCGATGCAGAGAAAGACTGCTTTTAAAGATATTTTCAGAGAGGAACTGAATAAAATTTGTAAAAAGACCCTGCATAAAGTGTAAAATTATCGAAAGAATAATTCATTTTTGCTCAAGGAAAGTACATAATAAAGGGTGCGTTTTTTAGAGGTATAGAGCTTCGAATTGAAATAAAACACAAGAAAATCGTTTTAATGTCCATCAATTTGGCTTTATTGGAAGGATAATTTTATGCCATTAATGTTTAAATATGATTTCGGGCATATGGCCGCTGGCTCGAATAAAGCCAATTCTACAGGTCCAATTTTGAACCACTTTTTCGAGCAAATGGGGCCGTATGCCGGCAATAACGCCACGAATGTTGGCTTCCAAGTCCCCTAACGTTTCTGGTTTGTTGGCGTAGACGAGCGACTTCACATATCCCCAAAGAAAATAATCCAATGGTGTCAAATCACACGATCTTGGTGGCCAATTGACAGGTCCATTCCGCGAAATTATGCGCTCATCGAATGTTTCCTTCAATAAATCGATTGTGACGTGCGCTGTGTGGCATGTAGCGCCGTCTTGTTGGAACCACAACTCATCCACATTCATGCCATCCAATTCGGGAACAAAATAGTCGGTTATCATGGCTCTATACCGGTCTCCATTAACGGTAACTGACTCTCCTGCATTATTTCGGAAGAAGTATGGCCCAATGACTCCACCAGCCCATAGAGCACACCAAACAGTCAGTTTTTGTGGATGTAATGGCGTCTTAAGGGTCTCATGTGGATTCTCTTCACTCCAAATGCAGCAATTTTGCTTGTTGACGTAGCCATTCAACCAAAAATGAGCCTCATCACTGAACAAAATTTTGCGATGAAAATCAGCATCGAGATCAATCTCATTTTCGGCCCATACACCAAAATCACGACGCATTGCATGGTCTCGCGGCTTTAATTCTTGCACAAGCTGGATCTTGTAAGGTCGCAAGCCAAGATCTTTGCGCAAAATCTTCCATAAAGTTGATGGACAAAGCTCCAATTGCTGTGCACGGTGGCGAATCGATTCATTCGGGTCCTCTTCAACATTTTGCTCTACAGCGGCCATTGTTTCTTCGGTGCGCACTGTTCGACGTCTCTGCGGATGCGTATTATCACATAGAGTAAACGTAGTGCGAAAACGATCCATGGTTAACCGAATTAATTGCTCTGATGGACGATTATGTCGACCATAAAATGGACGGAGCTTGCGGTAAACTTCGCGAACTGAACCATTATTTTCGAAATAAATTTGCACGATTTGCAAGCGTTGTTCTTTTGTCAACCTATTTATGATGAAATGGCAAACCAAACTGAACATAAATGACATTAGAGTTGCCAGATTTGACCATAAAATGCCAGTTTTATCTCTATTCGAAAAACAAACCTCTAAAAAAAACACCCTTTACATGTACCATCTAAAAATGACTAGTTGAAATAAGATAGAAAATTAAGATCACCATAGCATTATAAAGATGTTAAATTAAATAGCGAGGAACTGAAAATTTAACAGAAACTGACTTTAAGGACTCGCTGCAACCGCAAACTGTACCATTCAAATTATATCTTGATCAAGCTTTTGGTCAAAATAGTGATTTAATAATGGCAGTTTAACACACACGAAATTTTGTGCTGTGTCAGCAAGCAGCAAACACATTTTTTTGTTTCAAAAATGAAATTTGTTAAATTTTGTTTTATCATCTGATTTCCTTGAGACTAATCTAACTTACAATATACATAAGTAGTTTTAATATATAAACAATACGCAAGATCCTCATTAGCCGTAAATAGCATAGCAACCAAGGCAAAATTTACAAATACTGGCAGACATGCAAAAAACAATTTGGAATTGCAAAACTTTTGCTACTTGCAAGAATAGATAAATAAATATACGCTCACATACTCCCACATGTAAGGCATGCACACACTCACATATGCATTTTGACTTTTAACTTTTGACCAAGTATTTAACGCTTACATATGTGAAAAGTTTTGCGAAAACTATTGCTATCAGCAAAGCTGTCGCTGCTGCCTAAGAATATGCAAGGAATTTTGAACAACATTTTTGGCAGCGGCAATGCGTAGACAAGAAATCATTAAAGGAACGTAACTTAAAACGTAATAAAATATGGAATTACAAAACTTGCTGCAAATAACTACACGAAAATTTAAACGGAAACAAAATAATAATCGGTAAGGCTCACTTTCATATACAGCGGGAGCAGTAAAACTTCAAGATTATTGTAAAGCTTTTCTCAATGAAGTAAAAACTTCACGTGAGTTTTTCTTTACTTATTTCAGAAGTTTGTTTTTTTAGGTCTGCTTTTAGACTAACACAGAAACTACAAATGAATTCTTTTAAATTATTACAGCGCTTATACAACACCGATGAAATGCCTTTAAACTTCAAAGCACGCTACAACTTTGTGCCAATTTCTTGCTTTTGTATCTTGTTGCTTCTGTTATTACATCAATTTCTTAGCCTAAAAGTATGCTCAGTAAATTTTGCAACCCTTTAATATACCCGACTGCTTCAACTGCTGCTATTGCGCGCCATACCATATTATCCTTATTATGGTTGGCATATTTGCAGCTGCTTTAGCAACAATATTTTATTTATTCGCGCGCATCAGCAACAAATTGTTAACTCCTTGGCTTAAAGCCAAGAAATTAAAATGTATTGAGGCAGCCGAGAGGATGCCGCCAAAACAAAAAAAAAACACACACAGACACATTTTCACATATACACACACACATATACCGAAAAATATGGCAGAATGCATATTTTTGGAAGTGGAATTTCCTTTTTTGCCAACTCAATCAAAATTCTACGAAATTGGAAAAATTCTTTGGTGGCTGTCGTCGTCGTCATCGATGCTGAAGTCATCCTGTGGCTGCTGCAAATAGTTCGCGCATATTGTGCGCCTAAGATTTGGTTCAAGCATTGAAGCTCGATATGACGTTTGCTATTGCTGCTGTATGTTTATTTAATTGGAGTTTGTTATGTTTGATTTTTGGCATAAAATAGAAAAAGAAAATTATAGCTTAAAGGATTAAACATACTGTAAAGATATTAAATTTAGTTTCTTACTTTGCCGGGATCGTTTCATTTTATTACAAGAGAAAACTAAGCAATGATCTTATTTTGTTCAACAAGTCGTATTATCAGCATTTAATTTCATATAAATGTCGCTCAGACAAGCACTGGATTCAACGATTTGGTTCAGTGATTTTGTGAGAAAAATATTTGGAAAATATCAATTAATATCACTTAATATTTCATCAACAAGGAAATTTTAAGTCTTTCGTTTTTCACTATTCTACTATCTTCAGTCTTAACACTATCATCCAACTGACAGATGGTAAGCAAAGACTCTTCGTTGAAATCGAGAAAATTTACTAAAAAATTCACATACAAAATTGATCTTTTTACGTGCATTGTAGCTTTAGAGTAATGAGAGCTTGCTGAATCTGGCCAGAACATCACGGTACCCTCATGTGCACGAATAAATGGTAGAAGACGTTTTTCGAGGCACTCCTCTTTTTAAACTTTGGAATTGATTGTGCCTTGCCTATCAAAAAATTTGCCATATATTGCTTCGGAAATTTCAAAGTTTTTTTTTTTCTTTGAATTTACTAGACACATGCCCCTTTTTCGGAGATGTATAATATTTGTGCCCAGGTAGCTGCTTAAAATCTGCTTTGACGTAAGTTTCGTCGTCCATAACACAGCAATCAAATTTAGTCAGGCACCTTTTTCTGATGCACCAACTATTTTTTCTATAGCTGAATATTTAAATTCTGAATTTTGCAGGTATGTGGACAAAATCAGTTTGCGGACTTTTTGTTGCTTGTTAGATATCATTGTCGTCAAAAGTTCTATCTTCAAGTGTTATACATCATATTAAATGCCACTTTATATAGAACAAATATGGTGTCTTTTTAGACCTACAAGATTACCAGGTAGAGTATAATACAAAATATAAAAAGCGCCAGTTTTTTCTGGGACAGTCCTTAGTTCTTACTGAGCTGAGCTAATAAAGCACAAGTGAAATAAAGAAAATTAAAAAATAAATCAACTACAAATAGACTTCAAGAAACTGGTTTAATAATTGTCACTTTTTCTACCCCGAACCTACCATCCGACATTTCAATCGTTTATGAAAAAGTAAAAATTCGGCCACATATTCCCCTTCCTCTGCGATATATGAACTGTCAACGTAAAATTTTCTGGCAATCATTTATTAAATAATATCAAATTTCGAAATCTTGTTTCATAATGACATAAATGTGTGTTATTCCTCGAAAAAAAAAACATGAATCAAGTTCCATTAGTTCGACAATATTTTTGTCAAGATTTCCTATTAAACATTATTTTATGAAAAAAAAAAATACGTTAGATATTCTCAACCTCCCATCAGCTTTTCTCAACTCCATACATTAAGGTACAACCGAATATTTGATATTTCTATTTTTGCAACAGGCTTAAATTAAACTCAGGTTTTTAGCATTTTTTTTTCAGTCTTTGCTCTTTTAATAGATAAAAATTGTTTATACCAAATATCTCTATATGTTTTTATTATAACACACAAATCTCTGAATAGAGATGACATAAAACAAAAATTCGAAAGAAATACCACAAGCTTAGTTCACTTCACTCGTGGTAAATCCTTTTGCTGATGTGTCCAAAGCCAACACAAGCACTAAGTCTTTGAATCCTTATTTTGCACTGATGCCATTTCATCGTGATGTCCATCACGTATGTGGGGATGCTTGTATTTGAGCACATGAGTCAGTTTTGTATATTTATGTTATGAGCATTAGGGTGTATCTTAAAAAGAAAAAAGAAAATTTTCACCACTTATTTGCGAGCACATACTAATAAGTAGCATTTCAATGATAGAAACTTTTTTTTATTCATCCTGCTATATCCACACAAAGAGAGTTTCGCCATAAATTTATTGCTCTACCTTTGTATCGTCATATGCAGAATATTTTTGGAAAGGTCGTGACGAGCATTATATTCTGTAATTAGCTTTCATTTAACTAAAATGTCACATTCGACTAATCATTTTGTTCTTTAAATTTTAAAGCTCAGAAAAAATCACTCAGCTAATGGGTGTGGAAATCGGTATTTCACAGTAAAAGTGGAGAATAAAGTTTGAACGTAAAAAAAAGAAATTATTTTATGTTAACATTTGTCAATTAGGATGGCCCAAGCGCTATTGATCGGTAGCTGCTAGGCAAATTTACTCGCAACGCAAATAAAATGATCGGTTGTTTGTGAACAAGAAAAAAGTCTGTGAAAACTATAAGTCATATGAGGATATTTAATTATTTTGATTGCTAACGTTGTTGATGTTAGAGGTGAGAAGGTTAACCTTACCTACTGTTGAGGAGGACTCGAATGAGTCGAATCGGCACCGTTACCGTCAAAACTTTGCCTATCTTTGCTTTCGCCTTATTTCTTTCTTCCTTCTCTTCTTCTTTCTTCTATCAGCGCATTTCAGTCAATGGTTAATGCTACACTGAGAAAACAATTTAATAACAAATAACAAAATTTGGTGATAATTAAAAAATGGTATATTTGATACAGGCGAATTAAATATTTAATACATATTAAAATGTCACATATTACAGTGAATTGAATAATTTTATTTGATCAATTATATATTTGGTAATAATTACAAAATCATATTTTATTTGACACAAATATTTTGGTTGCAGCAATCATTCGATTGTTAATAATCACTAAATCATTTATTTGACTAAAAAAAATATATTTTCTTTTCGCAAACGTATACATTAATTAATATCGCTTTGTGCTAAAAGCCGATGACGAAAAAACGATTTTACATCCTTATATAGGATGTCGTTCGTATTTATACAATTATAAATACCTAAATCGCGTATAAAGCAGAATATACTTAAGTAGTTTTTTACCTGAATATGTTGTGAACACTCAAAGTTATCATGTTAATGAGAAGTAAAATTAAATCAAAATAGGCTTAACAAATGTTAAATTCAATCAAACACATTTTTTCAATCGAATCAAACTAATAGAACGTTTGGCCCAATAAGCAACAATTTAAATTTCAACTAAGGAAATGGTAATAACTACCGAAATTTGTTGATTGCTAACAAATATTTTAAAAATCTATCAACTAAATTCACATATTTAAAGGAAACATACTCTTTTCTCAGTGTATGGAGCTACGGTAATTTTGTTTTAACACGTAGCATGAATATTGGTTACAGCAGCAAGGCGCTATGTGCTATACAGTGCGTGAAACATTAAATCTGTTGAGATGATTTTTTGCCAAACAACTAATTTCACGAGATAAGCGTTTTTGTGTTATTTTCTTTTTTCGGATCATGCAAAGTTTCCCGAATTATTGTCGAAAAACAACAGCTTAGTAGCAATCCATAGACCATAATAACAACACAGATTTCTGAACGATGAGTCTCTATTATCTTGTATTTTGATGAAATAGATTGAATCCTGACTAAAGATATTTGTTTCAAGTGAGCGATACCATGCCCTTAATTACTAAAAATTTATAACGGATACACATTTTACCCTGAGGATAGGTATTCGTTTAAAAGAAAACGGTAACACGCCCCTAATAGGAAATATGATTTCACAGCGAAACTAATAGACCGATTTTGATGAAATTTGGAACGAAGATAGATTGAACCTTGGGAAAAGATATTTGTTTTTAAGTGGTTGGTACCACGACTTTAACTGGGTAACTTGATACCATTATTTTTATTTTTCAAAGTGATGACAAAATAATAAACATTAGTACATATATATATCTTTGTGTGCATTTTTTCATTATAATGGTTTAATTTCAACCACTGTGCGAACTCAAGCATGATCTTATTAAAGGTCAGACATTTTGTAAATAAGCAATGCCGACTAAAATTTCAATGTTTCCACCTTTAAATATATGATGGATGGATTTAAATTTTATTTCAGGGGACTGACGTTAAAGTTTCTTGACAAAATAAAGAAATGTATTTACGACGCGAAGCTTATATGAAAAGTTTTAATCCTGAGAGGTATAAATTTTAAGATATTAAATTTAATTCGAAAGTTAAGTTCTTAAGACTTCTAATAACAAGGTTTTCCATTTGAACTCTGCCCTCAAAATTAATCAATGCGTTGATTACAGAAACTTTCTATTATGGACCTTTTCCTATATGATATACAAAGGCTTTTGAAAGGCTTAAGCTCTGGCTGAATCAAGAACTTTTCATTACTCCTGTCTAATTTTAAAGGTTACACAAAAATCATAGAAATCATATTCCAGAATTATTAAAACTGATGAATTCAGCGTAACTCATACGCCGTGCATATAATACACTTTAACATTACTGTGAATGTTGCTGGTAAAAATAATTAAGTGTCCAAATTTATTAAAAATTGTAGGCTTTTATTGGTAGAAAGCAAATATGTATAGAAATATGTATATAAAACATATAATGATGGAAGAACAAAAACAACAACCACAATGACACTTGAGAAAATAAACAGTCAAAAAAAGTTTCAAAGACAAGACCATAAAACAAATAAACAATTGACCGAGCAAAAGAGTGAAAATAAATAAACTTCAACTGTACTTTGTTTGTTGGCCAACAGCAAAGACAATGCCAACGCTAACAAATAAATGAGAGAAGATGTACTTTGAGAATACGACAACAAAATCAACAGCATCCAAATACTCTAACGATACAAACGAAAATTGCACAAATTGAAATTGAGTCTATTTGGCAACCGTAGTAAGAAACAGAAACAACAGGACAAAACATGCCATATGCGTTCCTTGCAGGCTAAAAAACTTGGCTTATTGTCTGTGAATGCTCGCGCTAACAACATCGAAATGGTCATAATGCTGTAGCGTAATAGGGCTGAAAAAATTGCATCGTTTGTCTAAAACTGAAAGTTTGAACTTGCGATCTATTTTTTCGATTTAAAACCTCCTTCAGTAAGGAAGTCAACGTTGTAGATATTAAAATGTCTAAGAGTCACCACTTATACTTCTGATTCTGATTCAGTACATTCTTCTGAAATATGTTTTTGAGTTGCTGATTTATTGTTGAAACTAAAGTGCCTGTATGCAAAATGACGAGTTGACTGGTTCGATCTCACCCACTTTGTATCTAATAATATATTAAGTCACCATATATTCCTACAAGTCAATGGATTTTATAAGTTATTGGCACAACATCCAGAAGTCCAATCGTTCCAACTTCTTGTTCGTTTATTTCTTGTGTGACCTATCTCTCCTATACATAGTTTGATAGCATTTTCATCAAGAGTTTGCCTTACATAGCGTTTCTATATATGTGCTAAAATACACTGAAAATTATAAGTATGCCATATTTACGATCACGTGTGTACATGGTATGAACTCGCTAATTATTTTGCATTGACAAGCCTATAGGTGGACATTTGTCCAATCGCGTTTACTCTTTTCATATCCTTATTTATGTCAATCCTTTTTGCTGTACTTAGTTTGGTCGCATTCGTTTTAGTAGTGTTTTGAATACAGCACTTCAAAATTTATACATCATTTATACGTTCATATTTATTTATATTCAATTTTTAGATAAAAAGTGATGCTATTATTCAATGGTTTTGATGTATCTTATTATAGAGCAGATTCTGAGTAACTGATTTCAATGTTTTTCTGCACCATTTTATGCAAATAATTTATTTCTGAAATCCCATACCTGTACCAAAAATCTGCTCCATATTGGAATTTTATATCAAAATTTTCGTTTTTTGCCAGAATAATGAAAGTGTTAGTGTGATAGTTCTTTCTATTATTATAATAATGATACTGCAAATTTGAAAAAAAAATCACTTTCTAATAAAATTGCTTTCAAAGATAGGAATCCAGCGAAAAACATATTTGCATATATACTGCACATCAGTGCCGGATTTACATAAGGGCACTACGGGCACGTGCCCCTGGGCCCCCACCAATATAAAAATATCGAGCGAGCGAGGTATGACGCTAGTAAAAATAATTTATTGAAGGAATGACTCAGGCTAAGAATGAAAGAAAAGTTCCAGGGAACGAAGTAACCAAATCAATTATAAGTAACCGAATCGACCCAGCAGGTACAATTTTTTAAATAATTAAATATGCGAACCAAAGTATCCTAATCGACTCAGCTCGTGCATTTTTTCGTAGCGAAACGTATCTTTCAACTTTGAATAAGCAATTTTACATGTTGAATGGGTCGATTCGGTTACTTCGGTTTCGTTTTTTCACTCCGGATAGGCCCCCACCACTCTTGTGCCTATGGGCCCCTTGGCTTAAATCAAGTGGAACAAAGATTTCACGAATTATCATATCATATCATATGGTACTTAACTTCTCGTATTAACAGTTCTGTGCATTTACATCTCAACCGACCAAAAAAAGCTTTTACAAAATATATTTTCGAGCATACTGGTTGGAGGATTTATGTCCAATGAAGTGCAACTGATGCAAAATCTGGTCACATGAGCTTGATTAGCCTGTTCCGTGGATCGATTATGACGAACATAAAATGGATGTAATTTGCGAAACACATTTCTCACAAAGCACGAATTTCGATAATAAAATTCGATAATTTACAAGCGTTGCTCGTTTGTTAATCTGCTCATGGAAAAATGGCAAACTTTATTGACCATTTTTGGCGTTAACACATGTTACGAGTGTCGTGTGAATGCTTACACTGAAAAAACAAATAGTAAAAAAACCTCACCTGTCATGTACATAAAATATGCAAGAGATTATTTCATTTTTTTATATATATATAAAAACAAGATAAAGCTATTTACTGTAATTTTCAACTAATATTAACGATTTGGGAGAATATTGTTTCGAAAAACTTACAAGAATTTTTTTAAAAATCGCGTTTTAGCTTTCAGTTGACGTGCATACATTCAAGACATCAAATTGAAACTTGGGATGATGTATTTTAGATACGCGATTTCAAATCTTAATTCTCGTCGAAAAATAAAGTTTTGAAAAGAAACTATCTAATAAATACATGATACTTGATCTACATTACCCTTTGCAAGTTGACTTCACTATCCTAGCGAGAAGGACACCAAGAAATGAGTGTCAGCAGCATAAAACATAGACATCAAGTTGAATGTTGCCAGCAAGCAAGCAAGGACTTTCGTCATTTGTTGCTTTGAATGTTTGGTTGGTTGGTCGGTTAAAGACTTGTTAACAATAATGCGCGCAGTTTAAAGTTGCAACTGTTTGCCTCTTCAAAATGTTCCTGCTGCTGTCAAGCAAGCAAAGGGTGCATAGTGCAAAATTTTCTATTACGAAAGGGTAGCAGGGTTACTTATTCACTCACTCATCTAAGCAGACAATTTGGAGTTTGTACAGCATAACTTTTGTTTCAATTTCTGTTTATTTTAGAGGTTTAAAGTTTCAACAGCGGAAGTTTATTTGAAAACTTTTCAAAATCACAATTTTGTTAATATTTTTTTTTCTTTTTCTTAATTTGCTTTGCTTCTCTTTTTTGTTAGTTTTTCGTAGTAAAAATGCTTGCGGTTTATTTCTAATTGGAAATTGTTTGACTTAAATGCTTGAGAAAAATGAAAGCTTCTTATATTTGAGTTGACTCGTTGCAATTAATACTAAGTATATACATAAAGCATTTAAATTAAAAATATTACAATCACTGAGATATATGTACACTAGACGGTTCGTTATTTCCCAAGTTTTCGTAATCGTGGAGCTATGTTTATTGTATGCTTTCTATGTTTTAAGTCCTCAGGTCAAAAAAGAATAATAAAAATAAAAGAAAAATTTTTAATGATAATCGCCTGCAATTTTATTAGACAAAACAGCAACGTTAAAATATTTCCTAATTCTATGGAACTAGGATGCATAGATGCAACTGCTTTAAGCCATGCACTTGTGATAGCGAATTGCCAAATCTTTCTAGTTTAAGAAATTTTTACTTGAGAGATGCGCTAACTAAGATGTTCGTGCAGAACTAATGACAAACTGGTTCATGTACCAAAGCATCTTACCTCTAAAATAGTTCTTACGACAACTTTTCGTTAGTTGAAACTCAATGGAGCAAGTAATATGAGTAAGATCTTAAATAACGTTGCGGTTCTGTAGCATAAACAGGGTGTTATTGGTACGAATAGGTTCGGAGGGGTATTTCACTGAGCTTTCAGCTAAATTGATTCAATAAAAATTTCATATTGCCAACACTGGATGTTTTTCGATTTCGCTCATTCGAAAGTATATTTCTCAAATTCCGATTCGATATAGTGATGAAACGTGGTCAAATATTCCTTACGTACATCAAATTGAACTATCACTATAGCAAATGTCGCTTTGTGTTTAAGCTTTAAAATACTTAAGACAATAGTTTTGGAAAGCAAAGAAATCTTATTTACGTGAAAAAAGTTCTTCTGTGATTACTCTTTAAAAGCACCAATTGGAGCTTCCAATTGTCAATGTGAGTGGGACAAGACGAAAAAGGAGTATTAGAAAATATTGCATGCGATGTTGCTGCTGTATACAGTGCGATACACACTGACTTCTTTGCAGAAAAACCTCAGACACAAAATAATAAAGTGTTTATTGTACACACACGGATGAGTACTGAAAAACGGATCCTGATTGCACGTGCATTAGGCATATGGAAAATGTAAATACAAAATAGGTATCTATTGTTTGTAGGTTTGTTTGTAAAGGGTGTTTTTTTTTAGAGGTATAGAGCTTCGAATTGAAATAAAACACAAGAAAATCGTTTTAATGTCCATCAATTTGGCTTTATTGGAAGGATAATTTTATGCCATTAATGTTTAAATATGATTTCGGGCATGTGGCCGCCGCGGCTGGCTCGAATAAAGCCAATTCTACAAGTCCAATTTTGAACCACTTTTTCGAGCATATGGGGCCGTATGTCGGCAATAACGCCACGAATGTTGGCTTCCAAGTCCCCTAACGTTTCTGGTTTGTTGGCGTAGACGAGCGACTTCACATATCCCCAAAGAAAATAATCCAATGGTGTCAAATCACACGATCTTGGTGGCCAATTGACAGGTCCATTCCGCGAAATTATGCGCTCATCGAATGTTTCCTTCAATAAATCGATTGTGACGTGCGCTGTGTGGCATGTAGCGCCGTCTTGTTGGAACCACAACTCATCCACATTCATGCCATCCAATTCGGGAACAAAATAGTCGGTTATCATGGCTCTATACCGGTCTCCATTAACGGTAACTGACTCTCCAGCATTATTTCGGAAGAAGTATGGCCCAATGACTCCACCAGCCCATAGAGCACACCAAACAGTCAGTTTTTGTGGATGTAATGACGTCTCAAGGGTCTCATGTGGATTCTCTTCACTCCAAATGCGGCAATTTTGCTTGTTGACGTAGCCATTCAACCAAAAATGAGCCTCATCACTGAACAAAATTTTGCGATGAAAATCAGCATCGAGATCAATCTCATTTTCGGCCCATACACCAAAATCACGACGCATTGCATGGTCTCGCGGCTTTAATTCTTGCACAAGCTGGATCTTGTAAGGTCGCAAGCCAAGATCTTTGCGCAAAATCTTCCATAAAGTTGATGGACAAAGCTCCAATTGCTGTGCACGGTGGCGAATCGATTCATTCGGGTCCTCTGCAACATTTTGCTCTACAGAGGCAATTGTTTCTTCGGTACGCACTGTTCGACGTCTCTGCGGATGCGTATTTTCACATAGAGTAAACGTAGTGCGAAAACAATCCATGGTTAACCGAATTAATTGCTCTGATGGACTATTATGTCGACCATAAAATGGACGGAGCTTGCGGTAAACTTCGCGAACTGAACCATTATTTTCGAAATAAATTTGCACGATTTGCAAGCGTTGTTCTTTTGTCAACCTATTCATGATAAAATGGCAAACCAAATTGAACATAAATGACATTAGAGTTGCCAGATTTGACTATAAAATGCCAGTTTTATCTCTATTCAAAAAACAAACCTCTAAAAAAAACACCCTTTATATAGTTTTGTTAATAAGTTTTGAGTGTGTGGCTCAAAAGGCAGGACTTATTCCCAAAACTCACTTAAAGAAAGCACACTAAGCACCAAGTTACAAAAGTATTTATTAATATTTTTTGATGACGTAGTAAAGCGTGGCATCTCTCACTCGTGAAAAATGTAAAATACCCTACTGAGTGAAATATTACAGCTTTTGTAATCAAATTTGGATGGCCACGATGGTTACACGCTTCGGATGAACTAGTTTGGCCTAGGAAAATCTAGCTTATCCTAAAAACTAGTTCGGCCGGTTAAATACTTCCCTATGATCAGAGTATGTTTAAGTTGTAGTCACACTGACGACGTTGCAATTCTAGTTTAAGCGAAGTTTTTGGATGTGTTATGCAAACTATTTGGGTGTGCACTTTTAGTTTTAAAAGTGAATGCAAATCCTATGAAACAGAGTTTGTGTCCTTCCCTAGAATATGCAAAAGTCCTAGGTACAAAGACATAATTCTTGACAGCACCATTATTTATCAAAATTTTTTGGCATTATATTAAATGTTAATTACCTTAACCCACTCCAGACTATTGGATATTTAAATACCCACTAACAGAGGATTTTTTGAAAAATTCTAGTGCGCGCCAGGGTTGAGATACCTGGTTCCTTTTTTTTTTCTTGGAAAGAATAAAGATTGGTTTACGAACTACTATTTCGGTCTACACTTAAATTTTTAAGGTTTCAATTTTTAAAAAGCACCAATTTCAATTTTTAAAAAGCACCAATTTATTTCCAATGAAATCTTTCCGGGAAAACTCTGCCAAGCATTTGAATGATACACCTGAGTTAACATCTTTGGATGTTTTAATGCCCAACCCCCAGAAATGAGGTTGTGATATACATATTTTTATAAGTGATATTTACATAAAAATATAATTTGAATATAGACGGACAAAAAACTTATTAGGCATTGATTGCAGCTAATCAATGTTGCCGCACCGGAATCTTTATTTCTGTAAAACTGAAGAAGGCGCAAGGCTCAGTTTATATTATTTTGCCGTGCCGGAATTACTTAACGTGTAATCAGCAACGATTCGGAAACAAAAGTATAAACTTCCGTTGAGTAGCAAGGAATGATCGATGGATGTGACGATCGGATGGAGAGGATAACGGACGAAATCCAGTAAGAGCATCGATTTCATTATTATTCCACCAGACAACGAAGATTTGGGCGACAATGTACAAATAATAAATGATGATAACGAGATGACTCATGCAAATGCGGGTTGATTCGAAACGGAATATTTGCACGAGGACGAAAGTGCACAACGTCTAAAATATAAATGATACGGATCAGAAACAAGATGCTCATGCCAAAGAAAAAATGATATTCGCAACTTTTCATCAATGCAATTAATGCTGCTATAGTTAACGCTTGAAAATGCCTTTGCTTTTGGACAAAATGCGGAAAGCATCAGCTGAGGTCCAAAATCGATTTTTGAGTGATCGTGATTGTTGTCGGCGGGAAAGTCAGAATAAAACAGAATCCTCTAGCGTTATACTAAATTTGGTACTCATTGCTCTCTTTGAAAAGGAGTAACTCATGAAACTATACTCAGGCTTAAGGAACCGCATTCTTATGATATTGAACACATAGTCGTAGTAACGTAGGTGCAGTGGCTGACTACATGGTCCCCAATTTATTCATTAACAGGAACGTTTCTGTCAAAATAAATCTGGAAAGCAAGGCTCCAAAATGAATGAAGAAGTTGAGGCAGGTTCTTATGCCCGGAATTGAATCAAAAGCCAATCATTCAAGTAACCGGCGCATCGCAGCATTTTCAGCAATTTATAATTTCAGATAGAAATAAGCATTGAAATAAAAATTTGCGTGCTACTTCGGATACAAGGCAATATCTTACGTCTGTGAAGTTAGCCCACCATTTTTTGATTTTTCAAAATATTAAACTTGTGCTACAATGTGCCCGCCTAGTGCTATGATGTGCCGTATTTAAAAAAAAAAAACGTCCCTAGGATTCGATTTTTATAAGCAAAATAATTTTTTAGTGTGAAGTTGGCCCACCATTTTTGATATTTATAAAAAAGTAGCCCTGTGCTGTAATGTGCTCAGGATGTGCTGCCATGTGCCGTAAAGGATATAAAATTATTCATGAAATTCCGACATTTATGAGCAAAAACATTTTTTGCGTGTGAAGTTAGCCCACCATTTTTCTATTTTCCAAACAATTAATGTTGTGCTGTAATGTGCTCGACTTGTGCTATGATGTGCCGTGGAGAAAAAAAATAATTCCAAGTATTTAAAGAAAAAAATCATTTAAAATAATGCGTGAAGTTGGCCCAACATTTTTCGATTTTCAAAAAAAAAAGTATTGTGCTGTATTGTCCTCAACTTGTGCTATGATGTGCCGTATTGCAAAAGAAAATATTTCAACTTTTACTACATAAAACTTGCGAAAAACTATAAATCATACAAAAATGTGTATGTGAAGTTAGCCCAACATTTTTCGGTTTTCAAAAAAAAAAAGGATTAGCTACGACGTGGTCTAAAATTAATTATACCGTTAAAAATGCGTTATATAATAAGAATTAATTAAATTTTTACATGGAATTTTTTTTTTAAGTCATTTTTGAAAAGTTTGTGGACTTAAATGAAATATGTACATTTCATTCTTTTTTTATCACCAAATGTTATCTAAATTGCCGCATAAGCCTTTTACATCACAAAGGCAATCACCATTTCGCAAACAGAATTCCGTTCAACTCCAATTTAATTGCGCTATTTCTGTCATTTTCAATTATTTTTACTGCAAAATTCGAACGAATTTGTGAATATATACTTTTTGGTGTAGCTTTTCGAATTTTAAGTAAAACATTTTATTTTGCATGGGTTTTTCAAACTAAAAACTGAGGACCTTTTCCTTTTTTTTGGTAAGCTAATAAATTAAATAAGCATATGCACTGGGCGGCCGACGTGCGCTGTACCCTCTGTTCAGGTGGACTACTTCTGTAGGCATGTCATCTGGTAACCCTACCTGAAATGGTATCTTAAATTAAAAAATGGTCGTTTTTTTGCAAAGAATATATATTTACACAATCAGTATGCGCGAAAAATTATGCGGCGCTAAAAATAGATGTATTTTACTGATTTATAACTGGCTCCAGTTCAGTGACTGTTTAAGGCAAACAATTTATATTTCTCATATATCAAGTACACACAGTGAGGAAGACACAAAATTTTTAATTGACTCGTTCGGCCTAGTCTTTGTAAAAATTATCTCTGCTTAAAATTTCCTACTTTTGCAAAATCGCATTTTTTGGGCCATTATATCAACATGTGGACTACGATATTCAAATATGAAAATTACAGAATTTTTAGTTCTAACCTTGAACTTCAAAGGCCTGTTGGCTCGTTTAGGTATCTCCATGTTCAGGTGGCTTAAAAGAAGTAACAAAACAAAAAACTTAAAGTGAGTTTATTGTTTGAACTTCGAACACAAATACCAATATAGCACAACACTTTTTTTTTGGGCTGACTTCCCATACACATTTTTGTATGATTTATAGTTTTTCGCAAGTTTTATGTAGTAAAAGTTGAAATATTTTCTTTTGCAATACGGCACATCATAGCACAAGTTGAGCACAATACAGCACAATACAGCACAATACTTTTTTTTTGAAAATCGAAAAATGTTGGGCCAACTTCACGCATTATTTTAAATGATTTTTTTCTTTAAATACTTGGAATTATTTTTTTTTCTCTACGGCACATCATAGCACAAGTCGAGCACATTACAGCACAACATTAATTGTTTGGAAAATAGAAAAATGGTGGGCTAACTTCACACGCAAAAAATGTTTTTGCTCATAAATGTCGGAATTTTAGGAATAATTTTATATCCTTTACGGCACATGGCAGCACATCCTGAGCACATTACAGCACAAGGCTACTTTTTTATAAATATCAAAAATGGTGGGCCAACTTCACACTAAAAAATTATTTTGCTTATAAAAATCGAATCCAAGGGACGTTTTTTTTTTTTAAATACGGCACATCATAGCACAAGGCGGGCACATTGTAGCACAAGTTTAATATTTTGAAAAATCAAAAAATGGTGGGCTAACTTCACAGACGTCAATATCTTGCAGTGTTATGAAAACTATTTTAAAACCCGTGAATATATTTTGAAAACACGCTGCCTTGCTGCATTTTTTTAAGGCAATTTTAATTTAGTCACACCAACAATCGACATGCTTCGTATAGTATTTCAATGCTGCTCCCAATATTATACATCCCCCAAACAGTAATTTTTATTCTGTGAATTTTCATTACATAAACCAAACAACCCTGTACGTACACATTCTATGTGTACGAGTATGTGATTATTATACCCTACACAGAGGGTATATTCACTTTGTCATTCCGTTTGTAACGCATAGAAGAGGGCATGGCAGGTATGGAAAAGTATATATATTCTTGATCAGCGTCACCACCTGAGTCGATATAGCTGTGTCCGTCTGTCTGTCTGTCTGTCTGTCTGTTGAAATCAAGTTTACTGGAAAACTAAGAAAGCTAATTCAATGAAATTTGGCACAAAGGTCACACCTTCTTGCAAGCTGCTAGCATATAAAAATTGGCGAAATCAGTTAATGGCCACGCCTTCCGCCCACACTCTATGTAAATATACCCAAGTCCATTTTGAAAAAAATTTGCTGCGATTTTGATGAAAATTGGTGATTTGGTAAAGATGAGAACAACATTAAGATTAGACTAGGTCTTAAGTTTGCAAAGGCTCTTAATTCACATAGCCCTTAATTTTAACTTTTATAACGCCATAGCTCGTAAACCGTGCAAGATATTGTGATGAAATTTGGTACACGAATACATATCTTATGAATCTTGAATTGCGCATAAAATGGGAAGAATTTTAAAAGTGGGCGTGGCACTTCTTAACAATTAAAAACTTGGATTTCGTATAACTCCAAAATGACTAATACGATTTTCATTAAAATTTTAGGAATGATAACACTGAAAGTAGTCAACAATACCAGCTACGTCAATATACTGAAAAAATTCTTTTAAGAGCGTGGCACAGCCTACAATATTTATAAACGTTATAAAAAGAGATCTAACAACGCAATCGTTGTGAAATTTAAAAAGGCGGATATACGTGCTAAAAGGTGTCTTCTTGCAAAATTTTGACACAATTGTGCCGGTGGATGTGGCACCTCCCATATAAGCGAAATACGTTTAATGCTACAGATAGTGTGCTATGAGAGTATTCTTCATAAAATTTTGTGTAGAGGTGTCGGTTACTATAAGCTTCAGAATTTAATGAAACTTAACAAGATTGCATCAGTAGGAGTGGCACCTCCCTCATTAACATAAAGATATAAGAGCTATTTTAAGTGAACTATGGGAGCAATTGATCTGAAATTTGATTTAAGTGGCTTACTGGGTATTAGGTACATATGCATCAAAAGCTGGCAAAATAGCAACAGTTGGCGTGGCACCTCCCATACAATTAAAATACCTTAAGTGGCATAAATATCGAAATATATGAGCAATCATACTGAAATTTGGTGTAAGAGGTTTGTTTATAAAAAGCTATTTTTGGATCAAAATCGGACTGAATTGCATCCGTGGGTGTGTCACCGCCCTAAATTTTAGGAATAATTACGGCACATAACGCAAACTATACAAGCTATTGTGCTAAAATTTGGTTTGTTTATTGAATCAAAAGTGAGCGGAATTGGAGAAGTGGGCGTGTCATATTTCGCGTTTTTCATTTCTATTCTATTTTTTTCAACATTTTCCAGATTATTTTGACATTTTGAAATTTTTACTTTTTGCCTTAAATTTAATTCGACATTTTCTATATTCTTTCGACTTTTTCATCAAGTTTTCAGCATTTTTCATATATTTCGAGTTATTCGATTTCTTTCAACTTCCTTCATTGGGTTTCATATTTTTTCAACATTTTCAGTTTTTTCCAACACTTTTCCTAATTTTGGAACCTTTTTACATTATTTTCGACTTATTCAACCTCTTCATCATTTTTTTAACATTTATTTAAAAAGTAATTTCAATGCAGTGTAGGGTATGTGAGTTTCAGCCTGGCCGAAGGTAACACCTTCACTAGTTATACCCTACACAGAGGGTATATTCACTTTGTCATTCCGTTTGTAACGCATAGAAGGGGGCGTGGCAGGTATGGAAAAGTATATATATTCTTGATCAGCGTCACCACCTGAGTCGATATAGCTGTGTCTGTCTGTCTGTCTGTCTGTCTGTCTGTCTGTCTGTCTGTCTGTCTGTCTGTCTGTCTGTCTGTCTGTGTGTCTGTCTGTCTGTCTGTCTGTTGAAATCAGGTTTACGCAAAAACTAAGGAAGCTAATTGAATGAAATTTGGCACACAGGTCAAATCTTTTTGCAAGCTGCTATCATATAAAAATTGGCGAAATCGGTTAACGGTCACGCCTTCCGCTCATACTCTATGGAAATATACCCAAGTCCATTTTGAAGAAAAGATGCTGCGATTTTGATGAAATTTGAAGATTTGTTGAAGATGGGAACAAAATTAAGATAAGGCTAGGTTTTAAGTTTGCAAATGCTCTTAAAGGGGCGTGGTACAATTTAACTTTTATAACGACATAGCTCGTAAACCGCGCAAGATATTGTGATGAAATTTGGTACACGAATACAGATCTTATACATCTTGAATTGCGCATAAAGTGGGCGGAATTGTAAAAGTGGGCGTGGATCTTTTTGGTAATTGAAAATTTGGATTTCATATAACTCCAAATTGGCACAAACGATTTTCATAAAAATGTTAGGGATGATACCACTGAAAGCAGTCGTCAATACAAGTTTATTCAATATTCAGGAAAGTTTTGTAGAAGGGCGTGGCACAGCCTACAATATTTATAAACGTTATAAAAAGAGAACTATCAACGCACTCGCTATGAAATTTAATATGGCAGATATACTCGCTAATAGGTGTCTTCTTGCAAAATTTTGGTACAATAGTGTCGGTGGGTGTGGCACCTCCCATATAAGCAAAATACGTTTAATGCTATAGATAGTGTGCTATGAGAGTAATCTTCATAAAATTTTGTGTAGAGGTGTCGGTTACTATAAGCTTTGAAATTCAATGAAACTTGACAAGATTGCATCAGTGGGCGTGGCACCTCCCTCATTAACATAAACTTGTAAGTGCTATTTTAAGTGAACTGTCTGTTCAAATTTCAGATCAATTGCACCATTTGAAGTAAGTGGTTTACTGGGTATTAGGTACATGTGAATCAAAAGCTTTTGAAATACCAACAGTGGGCGTGGCACCTCCCATACAATTAAAATACCTTAAGTGACATAACTATCGAAATATCTGAGCAATCATACTGAAATTTGGTGTAAGAGGTTTGCTTATGGAAGGCTATTTATGAATCAAAATCAGACTTGATTGCATCAGTGGGTGTGTCACCGCCCTAAATTTTAGGAATATTTGCGGCACACATCGCAAACTATACAAGCTATTGTGCTAAAATTTGGTTTGTGCATGTCAATCACGAATGTCATTTATTGAACCAAAAGTGGGCGGAATTGGAGAAGTGGGCGTGACATATTTCGTGTTTTTCATTTCTATTCTATATTTTTCAACATTTCCCATATTCTTTTGACATTTTCAGTTTTTTCCAAACCTTTTCAACATTTTTGAACCTTTCTACATTATTTTCGACTTATTCAACCTCCTCAACATTTTTTTAACATTTATTTAAAAAGTATGTGGGTATTTAAAAAGATAGTAGGGTATGTGAGCTTCGGCCTGGCCGAAGATAACACTTTTACTAGTTTTTATTTTACTAACGTTTTTCTTGTTGCTAAAGCTGCTACTGCTAATGCTGCACGGATTATGGCATCAGACAAAAGTGCACACAATATGCACCTGATGCTGATAGGTAGAATTTCTGTTGCTATTGCGGATGCTGCTACCACTGTTGTTTATGTTGCTGTTGATTGTCTACCTAAAATTATGTTGACGATGCTGATGATGACTACATTTTGATGAATATGTTGTCGTCTACGTTATACCTTTTTACCGTATGGCACTCATTTCAGTTTTGAATTTGTCTACGTTTTGGTTTATTTGTTAAATCATTTGCAGGTCTGCCTATCACTTGATAAAATTGAGGCTTAAAATCTCACACTTAAATGCCAGACAACACCAGAAAAACTCACACATCCACAGTTTTTGTATTTATGTTGAAGTGCAAAAATATTCATTTGTCATGAGGTATGATATGGAAAATCTTTGCAATTCTGAATATGAATATTGATACGCATGTAGTAGTGAGACATTTCCAAGTGATGATATGATTGTTATTGTTGAAACTCAAGGAAATCTATGAAAAAAGTATCATAGTAGCGTCCGGAATTAATTTTATTTTGAATTGAAATTATTTTCATGAATTAAAAACGCTTGAGCTTTAATGTGTAATATATCTGAAATGTCACAGATTGATAAGTTCGAAAAATAGAGTTTCTCTGCTTGGCATAAATTGCAATGATAAAAACAGCCGCTTTCATGACAGTAACTTGAGCGACAAGTCATGATCAAGCAAAGTAACAGCAACATCATCATCATCAACTGTCCTGTACTGTAGCGACCGCAAGGCATAAAATGTTGCAACAGCAACACAAAGAGATATGATAAATAATAAAAAAGTTGACAATTCACACAAACTGAGTGACTGACAAACGGACTGACAGAAAAATAAGACAAGGTTTAAGTCTTTACTCAAGTATGCAACGATGAGCAACATAGCATTACTTGGAGTCACTTCAAAGCAATTCACCTTTTTCCACTTTACCACTTGTCACCCGACAACATGTCAACTGGTGTTGTTTGCTTGTAACATCAAGGGTTTATGTGCCACAGCAGCAACAGCAGTCAAAAGCGCATTCTAGCAGCAGCAAGTGTAAATAACTAGGCTCAGGCACTGTGGCAATTGAAAAAATACAGAAAAGGGAAGGGTAAAAATATTGCAAGTGTTCCATGGCTGTGTAAATCTTGGCCATTGTTGACAATTAAAAAATCTTTTGTTCTTTTCTGTTTGCCAGAGTACAGTAAATTGAAGTTGTGTAGGTTGCCCTAAGTGATATTGCTGTTGCTGCTGGCGTGTTAATTTTGTTGTTGAAAATAATATCAAGATTTTAATATTTATATTTGCTAGCATGCATTCAACAGAGCTATGTACTTGTATTGTGTACATTTACGGAGGGGTACTATTTCAGTTAAATCAATTAAACATAACCTCTAGATGGATTGATAGGAGCAATCTAGTTACACACTTAACAATGAATTAGTTGAACGTTAGTGAAAGGTTCCAGGAATCTAGCAGTTTATTACCTAAATTTTAGCTGGAAGGTTTTGCATCTAACTGGTCAGCAATAGCAAGGTTCTGATTGATTTTAAAAAATTTTCAAATATTTCGACAGCTCACTTATCACATGATATATTTTTGTTAAATCACTCACAAGCATATATTAATTTTTCGAAAAATTATATCACTGACCTACATTTTTAACATAATATATTTGATCTTATATAATATTCAGATCGTATCCAATTTTTAATTAGCAAATAAAACTTATAATTCATATTGCTTATTTATTGTTATATTTTAATCTGTAGTGTTGTTAACACGTGGATTCTCCTTTTGATGTACTGTCACATGTAAAATTCTCAATTTTTAGATAAACAAATTGTCTTATTTCGTTTTTTTATCAATAATGGCCAGTGTTCAGAATATAGATAACTAAAAACTAAGTAACAATTTTTTTTTCTATAAAAATTTCGTACTTTTTTCGTAAGGCCTTTCATTAAGTTTTGTCCAGTCGTTTCATAGACAGTATAGTACAATCTTTTCCACTTGTGTCTGAAGTCTTGTAATTTTTTTGCAGTCTTTCGAAGATCTTTTTTCATAAGAGCCGAATATCTTTCAATTTGGCGATGCTCTGGGCAGTTGGGCGAACTTGCTATTTTTGGTACGAAATTGATCTTTTTACTTGGATTCCATTCCATTAAAGCTTTAGAATAATGAGAGGTTGCTAAATCTGGCCAGAACATCACGGTACCCTCATGTGCACAAATAAATGGTAGAAGACGTTTTTCGTCTATATAAACTTTGAAATTGATTGTGCCTTTCGTAACAAAAAATCTGCTTCTGAGACCACAGGTGCATATGGCCTGCCAAACCGTATATTGCTTCGGAAATTTCGAAATTTTTTTTTCTTTGAATTTACTAGACAGATGTCCCTTTTTTGGTGATGCATAATATTCGTGCCCAAGTAGCTGCTTAAAATCTGCTTTAACATAAGTTTCGTCTTCCATAACACCGGAATTAAAATTTAGTCAGGTACCTTTCATTCAATTTTCGGGCTCGCATCGGAGCCATTAACAGCTTTTCATTAGAACGGTCTGGTACTTTTTGAACTTTGTATATCTTTAGCTTACTGTTCTCTTTAATCTTTTGCACTGTAGATTTTGATGTAACAGCTCTAGCCGCCATATCTCGCACTGAGGTGTTTGGATTCTGCTTAAAAAGGCGCTTCACCTTCGCGTTACCTTTGGGTTAGAAAATTATGGTTTTCTGGCTGAACTTTTTTTTCGTGAAGCAGGTAAACCCTTCTTATAATTTGAAATAACCGTAAGGACAGTTCGTTTTGATGCACCAACTAATTTTACTATAGCTAAATATTTTAATTCTGAATTTTGCAGGTTTGTGGACAAAATCAGTTTGCGGACTTTTTGTTGCTTGCTAGACAGCTTTGTCGTCAAAAGTGTTATCTTCAAGTGGTATACATCATATTAAACGTCACTTTATATAGAACAAATATTGTGCGTTTTTAGACCTATAAGATTATCAGGTAGAGCATAATAAAAAAAATTAATAACATAAGTTTTTTCTGGGACAGTCCTTATATCAAGATATTAAGCAATTATTCAATTTTTTTTTAACTAAGCCAACTTTTCCGAGTGTCTCTTAATGTTTTGAAATCGAATTAAAAAATGATGGCTAGAAAATTTACAAATAGCTGTTAAAAAAAAATGCATCACTCTTCCTTAATGCAGTTTTCTTTGCAACACTGCATTATCCTAGATGAAAACACACAACGCTTACGAAGTTCTGTGTTCGTAATTACAACCGAGCGGTTTATGTTTTACAGAAAAAAGCATCAAAAATTTTTGTGATACCCGCGTGGAACATTTTGTCCATATGTAAAGGTTCAAAAATATTTTGGATATCACTTGGAGCGTCCCCGGACCGTAGAATAGAAAGATTTTCAGAATTTTTTTTTCTCCAATCGATGACAAGACATCACATGGAGTATTCACGAATCAGGGAAAGAAGCGTTTTCCGTGGCCCGGGACTACTTCACCTCACTTAATAAATTAACTTATATGCGAGTGCATTTTTTACGTATGTTACGTGTAACACAAAATGTGGTTTCTAATGAGAGTAAATAGTAGACTGTGCACTTTTACTAACTCTATATGTTCACTCAGGCAGCATGTTTTTCATTCAAAACCTTCGCTTGAAGCAAAGTATTAGTAGCTTAAAGAATATTCATATAGTTTTTCTTAAGAACTCAAGAACTTAAGTTTGTTTCGATTTTTATTTCATGTAATTCGCGCAATTCTATGCGTTATAAGCATTTAAAAAGTTCGTAATTCTTTTAATAAAGCCAAGTTAAAGATATAGTTCGGCAAAAATAACATTTCCAATTCAATTTAACTTCTAATACATAGAAAACATACAAAATAATTTTGTAAGGATATAATTAAGTGAGGATATATATGAAAGTTTACTATAAGCTTCTCAGAATATACGCAGCCTTTGCAATACAATTTTTATTGCAAATGGAGTGATTGAGTCGGCGCAGGTATATTTTTCTTCACGTCTTTTCCCGGAAGCTTTCAAAATATCATTTTCTGAATGCCTGATTTTGTAGTTCCTCAGACGTTTCTTCAGAGCTTCAGCTCATATTTATCCTCATTAAATGAAAATTTAAAGAAATATTTTTAGTTTTGAATTATTAATTTATGTTCTGCAATTTCTAACTCTCCAAAAACTTCAAAGCTTAATGGACACATTTTATTCTTATCGAAAACTTGAGAACTGTGAAATCATAAATTTATTTTTTTAGAAATACATTCGAAATTAAATCCAAAATTCTTGTTTTAGTAACACTATTTCGTTTTTAATTTACGTTCCAATCTGCTATACGTTAAAACAAAATAAATCAAATTCATTTTTCAAATTTCATCAACATTTTTTATTTGAATTTTAACTTTTCGGATTTGCACCAGCAGCATTTTAGACATTTCAATTCATACTGAATTTTTTTTTAAGCATTTTAAATTTTTAAAATCCATCACAGTGTTAGATTGGACCGAAAATCGGCTTTTGAAATGCCATTTTCAGCTTAGGTTTCATTCATTAAACAACAAGAAAAGCAACAAATAAAACAACAACCGAAACAAAAACAACAACAAAATAGTGCAAATGAAATGTTGCGAAAAGTCGCTTGGGTAAAGCGATTGCAGCAGGATGCTTACCTGAAAAAGAAATGAAAAAAATTAAAAATCCGAGAGAATTCTAAACATTGAAATTGCGCTTTTGGGAATTTTCAGCAAAACAAATAGAAAGTAGAAAAAAACCATCAAAATATGCAAAACAATGCAAAAAAAATGTTTGCAATTTTAACTGATGCAGCATAGAAAATAAAGCAAAATATTGAAATTGAAATGCCATATTATTGTTATTCCTATTGGGGTTGCTGCTGCATATTGCACTCTACTTTAATAAATCTAAATTCATCACATTGAAATATATGAGGTCAATTGAAATTGACTTTTTTTGATTTCATCATAAGAGGTAACTACCTTATGCTAATGAATGCGGGGTGTAGCTGCAGGGCATGTATTTATAGTGGAATTTATTTAGCTTGACAAGATAGGAGTTGTTTTATTTAAGAAAATAAAAATCTTATTTTCACTTTAAAGCACTAAAATATCTTAATGTATTTACCAAACTCAATTGAAGTTAAGATTTAGTCGAATTGACTACATTAACTTTATGACTGTTGAAAACTTACAATTGCTTTTAAAACAGTCAACTTATTAACCTTCATAAGGTCTTCCGGTCAAATTTGAACCATTTTAGGAGAAAAAATGATATTTTTTTTAAATAATTGATTTCTATTTCTAATATTTTTTGACATTTATTTTATTTACAAAATTAAAGTTTCTGAATAAATATACTTAAAGTTATTTTAGTTACAAATTTTTTTACACATAATATCTTCGGGTCAAATTTGCCCTGAACTACATAAGTGAGTTTTTGTGAAGCTTCGTGAAATGATTTGTGCAATTATCCATTTTTGTGGTAACTTGTAATGTCAAAATTAACGTCCATTATCATTTTATCTCACTAACATATCATTATTCACAAGTTTGTTTGAATGTAAAAAGTAAATGCTATTGAATTATTTATTTTTTTGCTTACGGCAACATTGCTATAGTCATATAGTAAACAAAGAACGAACATGAAAGGTCTAAGATTGAAAGCTGTGCGAAATATTTGTAGCCAAAAAATAAAGGTCGGTGTAACAAAGATCATGCTGAATGAAGTATCAGACGAGAAAGAACATTGTATAGAAAATGAATATTATGTATGCCTGACTGATAAGGACATCAAAAAATGGCTACATATAAGTTTCCCAAACTTTTTGATCAGAGGTAGATGCTTATTCTGGCAATACATGCTAGCTAAATATGTTACACAATTTTGGGTTCTTTATGATTCTCAGGCTCGTTAATTCTGGAATATTTAACCTTATAGACTCAAGGAAATAAGAAACATGTCCAAGATAATTGAAGGTATGCGTGTAGTTCTAGCTGGTCTAAAAGGCCATAACGCTACTACAGATAGTTTTTTCACATCGTATCACCTTGGTGAAAAACTGCTACGTAAAAATAAGCCTAAGTCATCACCACATATATTGGCAATGAAGGGCAGTTCTACATATGTCGATATTCAGAATTTTTCTATTTTACCGAGGACATCACTTTCCCATCTAATTTCCCTAAAAGAAATAAGTCAGTGGATCCTTTTTGCTTTTTGGATCATAGTTCAGTAGTTTGTTATCACGTAGGCAAGAAACAAAAAATGATATTATAAATGTAAAACTGGTATAGACACATTGGATAAAGTTATATCTTGTTATACTTGCAAAAGAAACACAAATCGATGGCCTCAAGTGGTAAATAGTAATATCTAAGATATCATGCTAATACTCATGGCTGAAACGAAGGCTGCATATGTATACCGTGACAGTCCTTAGTGAATTTAGGTATAAAATTTACTATGCGCTAATTACAAAAAAAAACAAAGAGAGTAACTAAAAGCACCAATTGCATGAGAAATTGCATAAAAGATACGTGATTTGACTGAACAAGATCAACAACCGTCTACTTCAACCTAATCAGAAGTAAGAAATAGTGGAAAAGTGAATTAAATGTCAATTATGTCCCAAAACTAATAACAAAGCACTTAGTCTGTCATCCTTGCAAATGATTTGTACCTAAACAGCATTCTAAAACGACAATTTTATGTTACCAATATAACGATAATTAATTGGATAAAAAATTATTTTATCATAATAAAATTTAATTTTGATATGTCATATGTGTGTTCCTTGTGCTAATTTTGCAAAATTGATATAAATTTGAAATAAATTCCGACAAAAAAATACAGTTTGTGCGAAATAACATACATATAAACTCTAATAATGCACTTTTGTCAAGAAATTATTCTGCAAATAAGTAATTAACTACTTGCGTTTAATTTGACCCTAAAGACGTTAGTGTTAGTAACTTTAAGGATCTTATGAAGGTTAATGAATACGCCTGAAATTGAGCTGAAATCTACTCTCAAAATATTGAAATATTACTTACACGACATGTTGCACAATAACAACTTAAATATTTAATATTATATATAAATTTTTTTATTAACATGTGTGACATTTAAAGTTCCTCATTATCCTTGCCATTAAGCACAGCATCTTTTGTGGGTATTTTTTTTTTTTCACAATAATATTGTGCTTATGGCCAATAAATCCAAGCGCTTGCCTCTCATGCTTGACAATAAAAACACATTAGTCATTGTGTGTGGCGGGCGCGTATAAGCACACACACATACAGAGAAATGCTGCTCATAAAGGCACAGATAAAATACTTGTCTGCAAACACACACAGTTACATACACTGATATAAAGCAAAGCTTATTTAGATGACAACAATACTGGGCTAAAGAGTGTAGAGCAAAGCAGAGCGCAATGTACGCTTAAGGCAGGCTGTGTAGCCTTAATCGCAATAAATCAATCAATTCAATGCAACCTTTTTTTATTGTCAATGTTGCTATTGCTGTTGTTGTTGGAACTCATTCAAAATGTAAGCGATGCATAAAGTATAACAAACACATGTACACCCACTGACATGGCTGTGAGCGACATGACAATAACTGCACATAAGGCAAAGCATGCTAAAGGTGTACAAGTGGTTACTAACTTTTAAGTGCCCCAAAGAATGCAATGGAAATCTAGATTTTACAGAAAATACATTTTTTGTAAGAGGAAACTGTTTACCATTTTAAATATTTGCAGGTGAAATGGTTTGAAAAATAAAAAACTAAATAAAATTAAAAATGCCTACTACGGTTGCGCAAAAAATTTCCAAAATCCAAACATAGCAATCGCATTTAAATCAGACACTTTAACAAAAAAAAAATGTCCTTTGCAAAAGGTAATTTAGCTATAGGCGATTTAGTGTGTTTTTGTTAGTGGGTTGTTTTTAAATTTACTTCTAAGGTTGTAATTTTTGGCCTCGCCAAAAGTTATATATCCTACACCGCATTAGTAAAAGTGCGCGTAATGCCTTGACAACATTTACTTCAGATGGTTGCTGTGTAGCGTTTTGATGCTAATGGTTCTATAGGAGGTGTCTTTGGTTTAAGTCCGCCCCGGTTTTTGTCTAATGCTAGACAGATCTCTTCAATATATTTCCGGTTCGTAGTTTCTTCGTAAAGAATTTTGAAATGTTTGCTTGCCAATTTCCATCCGGAGCTTTTGCGAACTTAGGTGCTTAACTTCAAGAAACTCCTTCAGTATAGGATTTTAAAGCTTTAAATTATATGGTAAGTGCCACGCTCTATTTTCAAAATGTGTACAGTTTATCCGGTGCTTGCCCGAAGTATTTATATTGTCTGTGTGAAATTTGGTTTTTTAAAATTGTTTTTTATGGGGAGTGCCCATGCCCACGTGTAGAGATTCTTCTTCATATTTTTCAAAGCTTTCCCGCATCATTCCGTTTATTTGATGGAAATTTGGTTTCATTACCCTCTTGTCAAAGTCATTCAATTTTTAAACAGAGCTTTTGCGAATGTGGATGTGTTATCTTATATAACACCTTTAATAAAAGGTTCTAAAGTTTTTGTTTATACTACCTTATGTGGAAAGTGCCACGCCCTCTTTGATTCTAGTTTTACTGATCCTAGGCCAAATCACATCAAATATTTGTGTGAAATTTGGTGTCATTACTTTAAATAATTCTGTCAGTATAGCGTTTTAAAGATTTTCTTTCTTTGGGAGTGCCACGCCCACTCTTTTGATTTCGTCATGTTATCTTCCTGAGCTTTTGCACATCATTTCTACTGATTTTAAAAAATCACTGCCTTAAATAATATTTTCGTTTCGAACTTCTTGCTTAACTGGGAGGTCAAAATTTGATAACATGTGTCCGAAGCTTGCCGAAGATATTTTTAGTATTTGTGAGAAATCTCGTTACATTTTCATCAAATATTTATTTACTTGGGCTGTAGGTGTGTTAATCGATTTCTACCATTTTCAATTCTAAGAAACTTTTTTGTACCGTGTACCGAGCCGAATTTATTTAAATGAGTTACAAACATAATGACACAGGGAAATAAAATGATTCAAATAGCTGAACGTTCAGAATTTAAGTGAATATTCAAAATAAATATTTGCAATAAAATGTGATTACAACTGTTGATCATTAGTTCATATTGCTAAGAAAATTGAGAAAAAGACCACAATTTTTCTATTCATAAGAATTTGTGCGATCATGCCTTAGAAAAATGAATTTTAAAAATTTCACTTCAAATAATCTGCTGCAAGAAGCAAATTAAATTAAGCTGTCGGTTAGAACCCAATATGCTTCCTACATAAACTTGAAAATATTTCCTTTTCGCTTTATGTTCCACTTTTGAAAATATAGTTCTCTTGTTTGTAATTAATGCTTGAAAAATTTTGCGTTCTTAAATAATTTACTAAAAAACCTAACCTTAGGTTCTTCAGGACTATAAACTTATGTTGGTTAATGAAATCAATGTTTTCTTTTAGCTTAAAATTTTATTTATAATTGAGTTTCATAACAACTTGCTCCTTTACCCTAGAATCGTTAAGTGCAAAACCCTCGTACTGTCACTTGCAAATCACCCAAAAGAGAAAGAGCAAAAGACACGAGACACAACGCAACGTAAAGAGATGTACGTAACTTTCTAGTGACATCTTAAAAATGACTCTAGGTTCTGGGTTCTCATTTTCTTGCCAAAGACATTTTATTTAAATGACTTCACTTCACTTTCAAATGTGTAACACAGGCGAACTGTATGCGATAAGTCTATGTGAGTGTATATGTGAAGAACATTGAATTGGTGGGCGTATAATGAAGCCGACACTAGCAGATTTGTGCGGCTTTTAAATACCCTTTCTAAAAATGAGGTTGGCACTGTGAAATAGCGGTATGCGCCCAATTGTTCGCTTCCTTCCGTTTCTGTTTTTTTCATTTTTATTGTGCCAAAACAGTATAGCATTGATTTTTTTTTTTTAGATGTTTTTTTATTCTTTATATTCTAATTTTTCTTTTTTCTTTTCTTATTCATTTATTTTTTAGTTTTTTTTTTTATTTTTTGCAACCGAAGAAAAATTGCTTTGAACTCATTTTAAGAAAGGAGGCTAAGAAAAATGTGAGTCGATATTTTTCAAAATGACAGACGATGACGATAGCGGACAAATGTTTCAAGGAAGTGTACTATTAAAGTGTGAACCGAAAAAATTTGTTTTTACTGAAATAGATGATGGCTTTAAGATTTTAAAAGAAATCATCCTTTAGTCCTCATGGTTGTTGGCTTGAAAAAGTAGGAAAATTCGAAGAAGCTTTGTTTTCATGAAACCATTTTGAATGTAAATTGTTTTGTTGTTGTATTTTACTGATAATTCTTAATAATTTCAATTATTGATGCTCTCGCGCTAATTTAAACACACACACATACACCTTATGCAAATTCACACTTACTCAAGCCCATATGTAATTGACGTTATTTTCGTACCTACATTTAAATTAATTCAAAACAGCTACGTCAAATTGATTCAAATTACATCGGCGCGCTCGCGTAACTCCCTCGAGTGCCACTCTTGTTGACGCTGTTGCATTAGCTAGTGTGTGTGTGTGTGTGTGTTCGAATACTTTCCGCAGTGCTTGTGCATGGGTATTTGCATTAAAATTTAATGTAAAGCTATTTACACTGCATACATCTAGGCGCAGTTTGTAACACATTTAATAATGTAGTGCATTCATTCACTTGCTGCTTCTATAGCTACTAGTGCTGGAGATAAAATGACAATGAAACAAACGAAATTTGTGTAAATTAATGCAAAATCTTTATTTTAAATTGCTTGTAAGTTTTTAGCATGAAATTTATCTAAAAGGGACAGAACTACACAGGTCAACAAAATTTGCTCATTTCGCTGTTGCTGAAACTCTAATATACCGCTCCGAAGGTTTTTGATGGGCTGAATTCGAAGCCGAAGTTAGAATTTCTGTCATGGCTTCAGTTTAAGAAATATTCTGGTCTAAGAGTGCGAGATATTCGAAGCAAAGTTGCATCGAAAGGTGATTTTTTTATGAAACCTTTAATAAGTTTAAGTAAGGAAAATATGTAATATATTTTAATTTACGACATTTTGATGAAAAAAAAGATATCGATATAATTCGAAACCTGTTTTGAACTAAAAAAAAAAGATATTACTTTTCGGTCAACTTTGCCTCAAATGTCTCGAGAAGCCGTGATTTTTGCGCTTTTAGGCTTGAAGATAACGTAGAGTGTAGCCAATTTTTGAATCTGTTATTATTTTCGTATGTAGTACACCAGGATTACTCAAAATTGACTTCAAAACTGCAGGCAACGAAATCATTGTTGCACTGTGTTATGCCAGAAAGATGATAAATTCTTGCTGGTTAACAGCAAAAAGAATACAAAAACTTTGGAATGTAATTCAAAGAAAAGTTTCAAAACATAAGAATTTAGTACTCAAAAATCTTTTGTAAAAAATACTATTGCAAGGAAACAGTATTATCAAAAATTATTATAGCGTAAAAAATAAAACAAAGAATTTTAACGTTAGCAAATGAGAAAATAACCAAAGGTTAAGGACCACATATGTAATTTTTATAATATTATTAAACGAGAAAAGTTCCATGAAATATTTCTGAAAACGATATGCCAGTTTTTGGATGTTTTCAGTTGAGCAATGTAGCTCAAAGTCTGACATTACGTTCGTAAAATTTCTGGAAGAGATTTTAATTTTGCTTATCTTCCATTTTGAGCATTAGTTCTTTCTGAAAAGACGCTCTTTATTTCATCACTTTAAACAGGTGATTTTGTTACATGAACTTTACGCTGTATGTAGACAAAATCTTTCAAAATATTTCCTACACAAAATTTCTTTTTGAAAAACTTAAACTTATAACATTTATCATATCCATTATTTATTTAAATGCATTAAGATTTCGATGAACTCCCACAAATGTGACAATAAAGCTTAAGAAAACAACAATCATTCAGCGTTTAGTCAAATATTGTTTTGCAAGTTCTTAAGTCAGTAATAATAATTGTAGTTTTCAAAATATTTCATATCAAATGTTTCCCAAAAGAAAACACTTGATTGCCTAGTTAATTATTTGAACTGAATGTTTTGTTTCGCATGAAAATTTATGTGTCCTTTCTGATAAAATAACTTGCTCATTGCATTTGGTACTGGCGGTAGTAGAAGGAGATGTTTCTTCTGTACTTTTTGCATATCTGTATTTCTTCTATCTGTGCTGCCGCAAACACAAATGGAAACGTGATTACAAATGCTGATAGTATTTATAGCCCAGCCAGAAATGGACTAAATTACACTTACGCACACAACCATATACACTCTTACATTTAAATATATACATGCTTATGGACACACAAAAATATATACACGCACAAAAAATTAACTCGCTCAAACACTTATGCTAGGGTGGCTTACAGTATTTAACACTTATTTTAAAAGGCTAAGTACAATCTTTTAACGATTTTAAATCGAGAAAATGATTTAAAAATATCTTGCACCGCCAACGTTTCGAGGATTATTTGGCCTCTTCTTCGGGACGTCAATTTATTTTTCAGTTAATAATTCAGTTTATAATTTGACGCCCTGAAAAAAAAGACAAATATTTCTCGAAAAGTCGGCGCTGCAAGAAATTTAAAAATTTTTTCTTTTTGTTTTTTAACTCAATTTAAAATCGGTAAAAGATCGTACTATACTTAGTCTTCTAAGCTTAAATAAAATTTAAAATATTTCAGTAATTGACCGCACATTAGTATTCTCTTAACTACAGTCTGGCGCAATATAATTGAAAAGTATTTTAACATTTGATGAATTTTGAAAATAATCTACAAAACATAATCTTTAAATTACTGTGATATTCCTCTATTCCTGTGTTATGTGCTGTCTTCGGAGGTGCCAAAAAAAAAAGTTCCCCAGCTGCTGACGTGGTTATTAAAGTTGAAGGTATTTCCTATACAATGACCTATGATTTTTGAAAAATATCAAAAATTAACAAAATGGCGTAATTCTGAAAAAAAGTGTCGTTTTCTGGGGTAAAAAATTTTATTTTTTAATGCCAAATTGACAATTTTTAACTAATCAAAAATATCGTACGCTATTGTATAGCAAATAAATTCAAGAATACACAGATTTAACTTGAAGTCGATCTGTCAATTTCTCTTAGAGTTATTATGTCAGCAATTTTGAAAAATGTCGTTTTGAGAAAAACGCGTTTAAAGTATCAACTATCGGTTTATACCTGCTAGCGGTCGCTCATAACAACGCTGCCATTCAAAAACTCTTCATGATACGACCTTGCCGCTTTCACAGGATATTTTTGAAAGTATAATCTATCGAATAAGGCAAAACAAAAATAGATTTTTTGAAAGTGCTACTATAGTCCCTTAAGCGTAAAATCAAGAAATTTTGTATGTAAATTCAATTTGATTTCAATGCCATTCTAAGAAAAAATACGATTTGATGTTATTATTTTTTTTTTGTGATCACTTTAAGCACTTTAAAGAGAAGATAATCAATCTACAAATTATGATAATAAATTGAAATAAAATTTCTCCTATTTATCGGACAGAATCCGAGCAAAATGTGAATTATAAGAAGCACAGACACTTGTCGCTACTCACTGGTGACTTAGTAACTGCTCAAATTATCATTACCAGAAATAAGAGAAAGCCTTAACGTTAGCAGTTATTACTCCCAACTCAAGGATTGCATTTGACTCATATATTAAACTTTGTATTTCACTTTGACAAGGCAAATCATATTATACGTGGTAAGGAATGCCATTAAAAATACTTTCAACTAAAGACTGGGAAATTTTAGCAACCCCGTGAAATAAAAAATACAATAGCAAACAATTTTAAAAAATGAGGAAAATAACATTCCAGCGGAAATTTAAATGTAAAATTACAATTTGTGTTCTTAAAAAAATATCTTTTGGTCATACCCTAGATTGCCCATTTATTATTGATGCAAAAAATTGTTTTTTCACTAGCAATACATTCCAAATTTGTCCATGCTGACTCTAAGTATGGACACAGAATTTTTTCCTAAGCCTTTGGGACTTTCCCGATTACCATGTATCATTATTTTCCTTCCTTAGGTTTATACCTGATTTATTCATTTTACAGTACTTACGCATTCTCATTCAAAGATTAATTTATCAATTCAATTATCCTTTTTGCTATTGAAACATAGATTAATTAATTTATACATTTACTTTTATCCTTATTTAGCATCATTTCGCTCAATGTATTGGACAATAATATTTTTAAATCTGAATTTGTGTAAATATTTTAAAAATGAATATACATTTTGCATAATATAGCAATTTCATAATAAATATTGTACAATAAGAGTGCAAAATATATTGCATAGTGCTATTGCACAAAAATAATGCATAAAAATATTGCACAATAATATTGCACAGTAATATTTCACAATGATACTAAACAGTATTATTGCGCAATATTTCACTCTTTTAATAAGCTGTATTGCAGGAGTCCAAATACAAAAGTTTCATAAGACTTTTTGTCGAAAAAGGAACCATCCTAAATCACAAACGAAGATCATCAAAAAAAAATGGGATAGAAAATTAAATGTCCTCTCGTTGCCGCGAAGTAAGAAAATATAAAAAAAACTGGTAAAGGTGTTATCTTTGGCCAGGCCGAAACTCACATACCCTACAATGCATTGAAAGTACTTTTTAAATAAATGTTAAAAAATTTTAAAGAGGTTGAATAAGTCGAAAATAATGTACAAAGGTTCAAAAATAATGAAAAGTGTTGGGAAAAACTGAAAATGTTGAAAAAATATGAAAACCATTGAAGAAAGTTGAAAAAAATTGAAATAGTCGAAAAATATGAAAAATGCTGAAAAATTGATGAAAAAGTCGAAAGAATAAAGAAAATGTCGAATCAAATTGAAGGGGAATGGTAAAAGGTTGAAAATGTCAAAAGAATATAGGAAATGGAAAAAAATAGAATAGAAATGAAAACCACGAAATATGCCACGCCCACTTCTTCCATACCGCCACTTTTGGCATAAAAATAATATTCGTAATTAACATACATACGCATACAAATTTTAGCACAATAGCTTGTATATTTTGCGCTATATGACGTAATTAGTCTTAAAATTTAGGGCGGTGACACACCCAAAGGTACAACCCAGTCTGACTTTTATCCAGAAATAGCTTTACATAAACAAACCTCTTACACCAAATTTCAGTATGATTGCTCATATATTTCGATATTTATGCCACTTGAGGTATTTTAATTGTATAGGAGGTTTCACGCCCACTGATTCAATTCTGTCAAGCTTCATTTAATTTCAAAGCTTATAGTAACCGACACCTCTACACAAAATTTTATGAAGATTACTCTCATAGCACACTATCTATAGCATTAAACGTATTTCGCTTATATGGGAGGTGCCACACCCACCGGCGCAATTGTGACAAAATTTTGCAAGAAGACACCTTTTAGCACGTATATCTGCTATATAAAAATTCATAAGGATTGCGTTCTTAGCTCTCTTTTTATAACGTTTATAAATATTGTAGGCTGTGCCACGCCATTCAAAGAAATTTGTCAGTAATATTGATGAAGCTTGTATTGATGACTACTTTCAGTGATATCATCCCTAAAATTTTTATGAAAATCGTATGTGTCAATTTGGAGTTATACGAAATCAAAGTTTTCAAATGTTAAAGAGTGCCACGACCACTTTTACAATTCCGCCCACTTTATGCGCAATTCAAGATTCATAAAATCTGTACTCGTGTACCAAATTTCATCACAATATCTTACACGGTTTACGAGCTATGGTGTTATAAAAGTTAAAATTTAGGGCTGTGCCACGCCCTTTTCATAGCCTTTGCAAACTTGAGACCTAGTCTAATCTTAATGTTGTTCTCATATTCAGCAAATCACCAAGTTTCAACAAAGTCGCAGCAACTTTTTTTCAAAATGGACTTGGGTATATTTACATAGAGTATGGGCGGAAGGCGTGGCTGTTAACCGATTTCATCCATTTTGATATGCTAGCAGCTTGCAAGAAGATGTGAGCTGTGTGCCAAATTCCATTGAATTAGCTTGCTTAGTTTTCTCAGGTGGTGACGCTGATCAAGAATATATATACTTTTCCATACCTGCCACGCCCCCTTCTATGCGTTACAAACGGAATGACAAAGTGAATATACCCTCTGTGTAGTGTATAAAAACAAAAACAGCAACAAGCAAACAACAAAACACGCACACAACATGAAAACTTAATTTGGGTAAAATTTTATTTGTTTATTTGTAAACATAAGAATGTATGTGTTTGTTGTTGTTGTTACTGGCTATTCTATGAAATTCTCATGTCGGTACTGAGGTTTTTGTGTTGTCCAACATTCACTGAACCACTGACACTAGGGATACACATACGCAAGAGCCAACATAAATGCATACATGTGTATGTAGGTATGAACACACCAGCACAGTTTGCAATTTCTTATTATTATTTGGGAACTCTGTTTTTTTTCTCTCCTTTTGCTTGTTTTTGTTTCGATTGTTTTTTGTTGTTTTTAGTATTGCAACTCAAATCAAATAAATGAAATCTACGCAAAACTGGAGGCATCAATGTCGTTTTTATTTTTCTAGTCGTCAGACGTTTGCATGGCCGACAGCTTTTAGTGCTGCGCCTAAAGACTGCAAGGTCCTGCAGGATTAATGGCTGACAACAAACAGTAAGACTCGTCACAATAAAATACAAGACTCTGAATGTTAAAACTTCTGCAATTTTTTCGGCTCCCAGCAGAAAATCGGAAATTGGTGATATTATTTGATAAGTATGTGCATTTTAAGAAATAATTTCAGTTCTTTTTTAATTTTTTGAAATTTTTGTTAAGAATAAATAGCATTAAAATAACATTCTATTCAAAACTTATGTTTTGAATTGAGTCCTGGCTTTAGTCTAAGCTTTTATCTTTTCACGGAACATAGGGCCTCCTCAAAACTCTTCCAACAAGCTCGATTTGTAGCGAGTTGCTTCAATTCTCTCCTACATTTTCCTGATTCGAGTATTTCCTGTTCTAAGGATCGTTTTCACGATGATTAAGGATGGCCATGTTTTCTACTACCTTGAGGATTCTACTCTAGTACTGACCGCCAGACTTCAGTTGGTGAATTTTGAAACATGTGCCCAATCCATTGCCATTATCGAATTTTTATTTGAATGAAAATCGGATCTTGACGGCATAAGGTGAGCAAATCGACATTGTAGATGGTCGACCAAATTTTCAGAATTCTCCGAAAATAATTGTTGTGGAACACTTGCAAATTTTGTAGCAGGGTATTGTTGCAAGACCATATTTCACAGTCGTACGAAAGAACTGTCTTCACGTTTGACTCAGAAATAAAAATTGACAGACATTGCGAAGTTGAGTTATGCTGCCTTAAAAACTTAGTTGATCCACTTCTTCTAAGCTGGAATCGCCTATCATGAAGCTATTGCTGGTACTTATTAGGCGAGTAGATATGCTTTTAGTATAATTTATGTATGATTCAACCTTCATATTGAACCATGATGAAGTTTGTAATATTGGGAGCTATAGTTCGTCTCTTAATTGCATGCCAGATGCACTTGCGGTCGATGATATCAAAAGCAGTAATGTAGTTGACAAAAATTAGATGTAACGAAGCCTATCACTCATGCGAAGGACATGAATTTGGTCAAAATACAATCTGTTCGGATGAGAGCCAGCCCGTTGTTTTCGGATAAGTGGAGTATTTTTCTTAAGGTCTTAGACAAAACTGACATTATCATGATACCCCTGTAGTTCTTGTTTCATTTTTTTCTGGATTTTGATCAAGGTTACCAAGAGCCAGCCTTCAAGTATTTGTTCTTCTTGCCAAAATTTGAATGAGAACTGGGTACATAAGTTCAGCAACAGCGCACCGGAGAAGCTTTTAACATTTCGGCAATAATATGATCTGCCCCCGCAGGTTTGTTGCTTTTGAAAGATTTGATGGCTTTTGCTATATCCGCTAATAAAGACGGGCACGAGGCTAGTCGCTGTGATCTTTCCTCAGTGTGGTTCTAACGGAGGTGGAGACTTGGTGGTCTCAGAGAAATGTTCTTTCCAGCAGATTAGCTGGTCATCTTTAGTGTTCAATAGGCTCCCGTTTTGACTTTAAGACTGACCGATTTTATCTGAATTTGTTGCCAGCAATCTTGCGATAAACAGGATGAAGATCTTTGATTTCTGCAGCTTGCTGAATTTTGGTTGCAAGGTCGTTAAATAGTTTTCGTTTATCTTTTTTGCAGGAAGCTTTAACTTAAGCTTTTTTATGTAATTGTTGACTTGCTTCAAAGAATTACTCTTGACTTGCCTATTGAACTGAATACTTAATAGACTTAAAATTTCACAATCGAATTGGCTAAAGGATTTTATGCCTTATTAATTAACTTTACTTTGACTCTGACTATGTGACATTGATTTTCGTAATACTTATTACACATATAAAACCAAAAGTACCTAATGGGTCATATTAAGTTACTCCTGTATTCCTGTCTGTAAATGCGTGTGACTGTCTGCATTATTGTCATTGAGTAGTTTGGTTTATTTTGGTTCATGAAAATGAATCAGTCTGTGTATTTTTGTGCTCCACAGGGATTGGCTTCAGTTATCTATAATTTACTATGACTTTAAGTTAGAGAATTTCATGTTTTTTGTGTTTGCAAAAATTGGTAAAGAACATTTATTGGCATGTATTGTTCATATAAGCAACGCATATTTCTTTTGTAAGTGTAACATACTCAGAAGTGCTTAGGACTTAAATAAAATTTAGTACTTTTATTTTTTGTGCGTACAACAAATGCAGACGCATTGAGAAATTTGCATTGGAATGTGACCACAAATAAATTGACATTCATGTCTTATGTTTTTTTTTTTTATTGCACTCAAAGTGTGGTGACTCAATCTTTTTAACGCCATATTGTGTATGCAAATAAAGACGCAACCTTCGTGCCAATAACAGCAATAACAAATCAGTGAAAGCCTGGCTAATTAATTTTATCCTTTGTGACTATTTACTGCTTTTACACTGCAGCATTCAAGTCATTAATATCAATCAGCGGCGACGGCAATCAAACGGGAAGTGAGATACTCACTGTACTATACAGCAGATTGGTGTAAGCTTTTTAGTTTTTTATTTATTTTTTCCCTTTTTTTATAAAATCTTATATCTGGTATATTGCCTCAATGAAAGCTGCTTAAGTGATCTAGCCGTTGTATAGTATAGCGAGCAAGACGAGCGGTGACATTATGTCCCTATTGAAATCCACTCTCATTCGTCAATTTGCTCAACAATTGCGTTGTCGGTTTGGTGCGAAATTGGCGGCGGCGGCGGCGATGGCGATGGCGTCGGACAATAATTTAAATGTCATTTGCCATGAGGTGAAAAAGAAATTACGCTACAGCTGATTTTGTTGTTGTTGTGTTGTTTTTATCCTTGCAGGACTCTGCTTTCGAAGAGTGATTGTAGTAGGTGTTGCAAGTAGGAAGGTATTTGGTGTGACTGATTGTTGTTAGTTCATTGATTTATTGTTCTTACAATATGTTGATTTATGTTTGTATGCTGGTCTTTGTTTGAACTCGTAAACAGCAATATTTTCAAGTGATAAAGATATGACGACGTGTTTAATTATTTAAGTAAAGTGCCATATAATTAAATCATGTACTTACGTAATTAAACCATATGCTTGCGATAGGATAATTAATATAAAAGTCAATGTGTTTTTCTGCATGCGAATGTGACTTAAAGTATGTAAAAAGGATGACGTTAACAATATGCAATTAAAAAGGCAAAAAACTCGCAGCTGATGTGTGCTCCTAATGATATTCCATTAAGGTAACATGAAAATTCGAAGATTGTTCCGAAAGTCGATACATGTACATATATCAAATAGTGTCAAAGAAATGTTGCATAAATCGATATATGGCGCATTATGTTTCAAATTGATTAAGGCAGACCTCATTAATTTGATCAATTTGTTTGAAAATAAAATAAATTCACCGCATTTTTTATTTCGCTAAAAGGCCACATTTGTGAAAATAGTGCTTATATTGTAAGCCAGATGCATATTTTTCTCATCAAAAAATTTTAGAGTGCAAGCCCACTTTTTTTCCTTGACATTTTTTATCAAGAAAATATGCTTAAGTTACATTATAATGGCCTTGCATTGACTAGTGAAGTCTGAAAGTTTCAATGCAACTATAACTATGGACATTTTCAATGCCTTCTCAATAATGATGAGAATAATATCCAATCACCAACTGCACCAAAGCGTGTTTGCCAGAGAACAATTAATCCCTCCCAGCATTAAAATTAAACAAACGTGTACTTCATTTCGATAAAACACCAGTTGACAGTAAATTAACATTAGTTATAAATTTATTAATGCGAAATATTGTGCACTGATCGTAGGTTTTTGTTGAAATTCAGGTGAATACTTAATCATGTCACCTTGGTTCGCAATCAATATGCAAGCGAATCCAATACTGCAGGTTTAGTGACAACAGCGGAAGAAATACAAACGTTCATTTGCATATGGGCATTTCCATACTGTCGAATGGGACTGTCGACCACTTTTAAAGTGGAATAAAAGTCAAAGTAAAACACTTTTTTTTTCTTTTCTTACTCAAAGAAATAGCTCTTTGGTTGCACTATATTTAGTGGCAAATTTGAGGGCAGACGTACTACCGGCTCCAAGATAATGGCAATAAAAGAGCCATTCGAATGTGACATAAAATGGAAGTGTTTTTCATGGCCATTTATAGAAAAGCATAAGTCAGCGAAACCTACTAACATTTTTCAACGTAACTAATTTTAAAATGTTATGGAATAATAGGACTTTTTATTAAATTGCGTTCAATTGAAAAATCTTTTTCATTTTTTTTCTTACAAAGTATAATATGAGTAGTGACGGGACATTGCGAATGGGACATATTTTTCCATTATGGTTTGCTTGGTAAATTTTTCATGATATTTATGTACGTAACAATATTTAAGATTTATATAGTAATTAAAAAATCCAAATTTAATATTATTCAAAGTCAAATTAAATGGTCGAGATCAATTTTAAGCAAGAAAATAGGAAACAGTAATAAATGTGTGTAAATGAATATTTTTCTTAAAATAATATGCAGTCCGAGCTGCTTTAATTTGGTGACCATCACAAGAAAAGCTATGTAGTTTATGGGTACCAGGAATGCTTGACACATCCTTCCATTTGTCTACTAATTGTAGTGAAAACTCCTTAATTTGCTCTGAAGAGATGTAATGAACTTGTACACCGTTAATGTTATTTTGTGCGCATTTGAAAAAAGCAAAAGCATCAATTAAAACGACATTTTTTGATGTAGTTATTTGCGAAACTTTTCTTTTTAAATTTGCTCCTACTCCATCAACTGCGCCTTTTCCATGTGAACTTGCGAAGTAGTTCCATTCCATATATTTGCACCGGAATTCTCTTAAAAAATCAAAAAAGCTCGAAACAATACTGCAAATATCTTCTAAATGGTCAGAGTAATTGATTAACCATTTACCACTTTTTTTGTAGAGCGCTCAATTTCCTATAGAAATAATTGAAGCTCATTTGACAATAATTATTTTTTAGTAAGTTACAAATTCAAAACAAAAAAAAAATTTTCCTTAAAATACTTCAATTTTTGACCTTGAATATTTTTCAAATGGTAAGATAAATGAAAAAAAAAGTTTGAGATCATTTTTGTAGAGCGTTTAATTTCCTATAAATATTGACAATGCAACTGGTTTAACAATCTATTGGTGAAAAGATATGACCATTTTTATATGAGACTAAATTAAAATGGAAAACTATGATGAGCATAATCTTCCCGTTAATATTAAGAGCTCAGATTTGGTAAGTACTTTCTAGAGGTACCTAGGAACTAGTTTTCGTGTGTCGGATCCAAAAAAAAAAATATTTGATTTTTTGACCCACCCTAATATAAATACATATATATATATTTATATACATAAGTACACTTATACACACATATTTTATATTTATATAGTATATATTTACTTTAAATTACAAAAGTTTTACAAAAATTTTTCGGACGGGAAAACTTCAAACAGCTCTAAAAATTTTAAATTTTACTTTATTGCACTCGTTATTTCTTTTTTTAATTGTATTCATAAAACTCTGTTTAAACAAATATTTTGACACATTTGCTGCTGTTCTTAACCACGAAATGAGAACAAATGATGTTTTTTGATGTCCGACGGGACATTAGAACATGAGCTAAAGCAAATTAAAAATTTACAGTTAATAGAGATTAGCTTGATGTCTTTACATTTTTTTTAGCTTATTGATGTTGGGAGAGAGATTATTCGGAATGACTATCATCATGTATCATCTGTCTTATATATTTAAATATTTAAGACAAAATAATCTTTAAAATTACAAAAAAGAGAAACCGCATTTGTGCAATTTTGAAGTCGGTTTGCCCACTGTTGTGAATGAATTCAAGTATAAATTGTTTGAATCAATAGAATTTGAATATTTTGCTAAGATAATATCAGATAATAACGCTTTTTTAATAACTTTTAATTTTTTTGTCTTGGTGTACCTGTCGGTGGAAATGCCCATATTCTATATAACTGACTACAATCGTTTGCCAAACATCCCTGCATATTAGCTAACTGCAAAATCTGTTTGGAATACAAGCGGCAAAGGCTCTATGAGGCGCGCACGACTCAAACTTATGAAGTCTTCTGATCATAAATGCATTTTGTGTTGTAATTTTAATTGTGTTTTTGCACTGATAGTACTGAACAAAAGGCTCAGTAGAAAAAAATATTATATTGTGATGTGTTCCTAAGCCGCAAACAAAAAAAAACTCCTGCAGTTAACTGCTTCGTCCGAAAAATTCTCCAATGAACAGCATTTCCCGAAATTTTTCAATTCTACAAGGGCCGCAGTTATCGGCCAATTCTGGTTGTTGATAGTTCAGGAAAAACAAGACTTGAACATTTGTAGAAGCTCTATACAGTTTATTTTCATGAAATATTTGCATCTTTATGCTTACAACGTTCAATTGACTTCATCTTTAGCGATGAGGCTAATTTTCATCTTGATGGCTCCTGTATAAATTGTCGCATTTTATGTTGAGAAAATTCACGAGTGATTATTGCGAAGAAAATGCATCCCCTGCAAGTTACTCCTGCAAGTTATTCTGCATGGTGTAGAAATGGATGTGGATAAGTGGTTTCAACAATGCCGTGTCATATGACATGAGTCATTTCACGTTTTGGTGATCAAAGTTGCAAGCCGAAATCGTGCGATTTAACGCCGTTAGACTTTTTTTTTTTTTGATTTTCTGAAGTCTAAGGTTTATGCCAACAAGTTCACGACGACACGCACCTTGAAAGAGGAAATTTTGCGCTGTAATAACGACATTAAGACACATTTATGCCAAACGATCATGAAAAATTTCAGCAGTAACATCGTGGAGGATATACCTGTTATAATATTCCATGCATATCGCGATACTGTATAACTTACGATCCAATTAGTAAAGGTAGGACCTTAAGAGTGTAAAATAAAATCGAAAAAGGTAAAAGAAAAAAAAATGGTTTCATAATGACAATAGTCCTCTACAGTAATTAACAATTTAAGTCGCACGTTACGTGAATCTTTTGGTGTTAATAACACAGGCACACAAAAAAAAATGTCATGACCCAGAGGGTAGACCCCGTTATTCCTGCATTTTCTACGTTTCTTCTAAAAGTTACATTCTCCTATATATCCTAGTCGTTTTTCAATCCAAATTTGTTTTTGAACGCATTAGTTCTTGTTGCAGCTAAATTCCAAATGAGTTCAAACCTGAAAAATCAAACGACTTCGGATCTTTTAGATTGTCTTAAATTTCTGAGCACACATGCCAGAATTTTGGCTTAGTAAAATTACCCAAACGAATGCCACTCTCTACATCCGTTTGCCTGTGTATCACACAAAGCTACTAACTACCTATACAAAAAGGAGGATATGCACCGTTTAAAGAATAAATTGATGATACTCTCACAGTTAACAGCAAAAACGCGACCACAAGCAAATTGAAATTGGATTCCGGCTAAAACAACAGCGGCTGCAATAACAACAAACACAACAGCATGAGCAACGGAACATGAACTCCAAACTGAATTGCATGCAACATTTTTGTGAAAATTTGAATTTGAAAATCGACAACCGCCAAAGTAATTTGCAATACAACAATCGTTGTTCCGCGTTTGTGGCATTTCATTTTGTTTGCTCGTCGGTTGCTCGTTAGTGAGCAAAAGCGCTTTGTTAGCTTCTTGTTGTTGTTGCCAGTTTTTTACCACATAGTGAGTACCCACCAAAAGCATGGGGTGCTGCTTCTGTCCTTTGTACAAGAGATTGATATTAGAAAAAGCAGACATTTTTATCAATGCGTGATATCCCTTTGAAAGTTGTACAAATTTCAAGGAATAATTTAAGGTCAATTGAAAGATTTTTAGTTCAATATTGAAGTAGTTTTTAAATTTATCTCAGAATATATCAGACTTCTAAGTCACTATAAACAACTCCAACAAATTTGCTGCTGACAAAAGGGTAACAAATGACAATGCCTCACAACGTTAAACTGAAGGACAAACGCAACACTTCGTTACGATGGCGCGACAAAATATGGCAAATTTGATGCAAATAAATACGCACTGACAGCGAACCTACAAAATGCAGATTGTGGCTGTAAAACCCTTTGCTGCTCCACGCTAAGATCCCAATATAAAGTAGCGGCTTATAGTCGTAAACATATAAACATACATTAACACAGACATGCACATACATTGACATAGACATAAACATAAACAAAGGCAGCATATTTTATGTCAAAGCAGTTGGCAGACAATTTGGCACAAAATTTAGCCAAGAACATTTGTATTTGTCAACGCAAAGCGCGCGGTAATACTACAGCCAGGCAGGCTTTTTTTATATCCCATCGTTAAGGGGCCCTTAATAAAAGTGGATTCTTTTTCGCGTGAGTGTGCGAAGTTCTTGCAAGCCCAGTTGAACACAAATTCCAGCCTGTTGTGCATAAATTTTTATAAACAAAAGTTTTGATCCAACGTGTAGTAACATCGAAGCTTGACGTTCTAGCACAGTAAATCAGAAATGGTCTTAACCAGGATAAAGAAAAATGCTAATTATCATAGTCGCAATTGCTCAAAATTAAAAGAAAATGATTTTTTTTTGCATTCTGATAGAAAAATTTCGGAAATGTATTAAGTCAGTCTTTTACGAAAAATAAGTTGATCATAAAAAATCGCTTTATACTCTGAAAGCAAAAATATAATAAAGAATTATTATGTTTTTAACACCAACAATATAAACTTAATTTCTTTAATCTGATCCTAGCGGTTTCCGGAACCCCATATATCAAAATACTGATATCTAATCAGAAGAATGTATTAAGCGAAAGTTATATTTAATCAAGATAGCTAACCTTCGTGATTTTGACGAACATCAGTTAGATAATCATCTTGCTAGCTCTACCTATCGCGTCTAGTTACATTTACTCACACACCAACTCAGTTACCGACGAAAGGTTTCTTGCGGTGGTAGTGCGCAGTTGATGCGTGCCTTTAATTCTGAAATTTAGGCTGCTTTTTCGTAATTTTTACGAACAGTTAGCTTTTGCATATGATCTTAATTTTAAAAAAAATGAAAAAAATATAAAAAAAAATTGTTTCTAAGTTATTACTCAGAGATAAGCTTACCTGAATACTAAGAAACAATTTATTTTACATATTTTCTTAAATTTTTATCGAATGCTATCACCATTTAGTAACTTATATTTAATAAAATATCAGTTACTAGTAATTGTTAAAACCATTTAACTTAAAGAAATTACACAAGTGTACTTTTTAAGCAGCAAAATTTAATGTGTTCGTAAAGATGAGGAATGCGTAGCTTTTAAGGATTCTTTAATAAAGTAGCTACCTAGGGTTAAGCACTTCGAAATAAATTAGAGAGATATAAAATTTTATATAATATAGCATTTATAGCAAAAGAAAGCTTAATAACAATTTATTTAAAGATTTAAGTATTCACTAAAATTTGGACTAACCGCCAAACAACAATAGCTAAGAAGTTTGACGCTAGACTCAAAAGAAGTATATATCTGAAAGAATCGATAATACTTAAAATCAAAAATTTACCCAGAAACTGTTATCAGATCTCAAGATTCGCGCTGTGAAACAACTGGCCTGGAACTTAAAGCTGTATATGCGAAATATTCCAATAAATTAGTTTTTTAACCATTGCAATGTTTTTAATGTCGTTTACCGCTGTAGTACGCAAAAACTTAGATATTGTAAGAGAGTAAGTCATATGGAGCTTTTGGTGCTAGGTATTTTTTATTATGATACAAGCAAAAGTGTTCAGGAATCCGGGAAGTGTCTGTATTGTAAAACTATTTTTCATAGAAATAGCAATGTAGAATTATAAATATTTGATGTATGCATACTTTGGAAAAATAATACAATAAGTGAAACGAAAATCTGCATAGCATCCACTATTTTCTTTGGGCTTAAGATCAAAATGCGACTTTCTAGATGCCTAGCTTACAAATAAATTGCAGAACAAAGTAAGAACACTTGCCTTAAAAAAAATAGTAAGAACACTTTTACCTAAAAAAAAATTTGCTTTTTGAACTATTTAATATATTTTTTTTTATTTGATTATAACATCACATTTTAGCTTTTGAATTTAGGACCACCATATAACACACAATGTGGGTTTTGGCCACCTCAACGCAATATACTATTTTGAGCCATGAATGAAAAATTTTACATGTGATCTACGAGGGCCTATTTTGTTAAAAAATTAATAACAATTCAACAAATATGGACCGCATTTATCCCTTTGTTTTGTGTGAATATATATTTAAATAGCATATATATATTATGCGGATTTTATTTAATACATTTCTGAAATAATAAAAAGTTCAAGATCTTAAATAAAAAAACCTTTTGTATTCGAAAAACAACATAATATTCGACGGCGCATTGAACCTGGAGGTGGCAAATGGACGAAGTGTGCACCGTGATAAGCAGGTGTATAGCCATCAAAACCGTATAGATGTCAACTGATATTTTTGTTCCATGCATGTACACCTTGATGTTTTGAGAAATCATTAAGAAATATTGCCTCTTATTGTTATTATTTAATAAAAAAAAAGGCTATCCCTATGCCCCTTTTTGGCTTTTAGAAAAAAGTTGCAATTTTTTTTTTGTATCATTCTGACCAAACTTCCACTCAATTTTCTGAAAGAATTTTTCAACCGGGTTCACCAACATTGCTAAGCAGAGTTGTTTCAGCTGCTAATGTTGGTGAGAAATGCAAGACAAAACGTTACACAGCTGACGACAAGTCGCACAAATACATAAACAAAATGTTGCGAACAAAGTGCTCACTTTGATGGGCAACTAGTGACGGGCCATCAAGCGGATTTGTTGCCGCTGCTGTTTTTGGCATTAGACACGGCTCAGCGTTGCAACAGAAAATACAATAACAGCAACAAATGTCGCCTTGGGTGCACATTGCAAGTTTATTGAGCGAGTGAAATGATGTCTTGATGTCGTTTCAGTTGTTGTTGTTGTCAAAGGACACATCAAAAGGGCGTGTATACAAAACAACGTGGTTATAAGCTTCAATTCTTTGTTATTCATCTTTTTTATTATGCCTGGAATAAATTTAAAAATTTTCTAAGTTTATACATTTTTTTTTTGTAGTAAAACTAGTGGTTAAAACACAGTAAATACAACCACCAAGTGAGATGTGAAATACTTTTTATTGATAGAAACTTTTTTTAAATTTAAGAAGACAGTTAAAAAAGAAATAGGTTGTCGAAATTTTTGCTTACAAAATTCGCTGACAACTTTTCAAAAAATAAATAAATAAAAGTCGCCGAAGAGTAAGCGAAAATTTTTCATTTTTTCACTGACAAATTAAATAAAAAATGTTTGCAAATAAAAAATTGTTTATCACAGTAAAATTCGTAGTCGATTTCGAAGCAGATATGGAACGTAACCCAACAAGAAACAAGCTAAGGTTTACATCCGAATCAGATCAAATTTACCTGAAGTATGATCAGGAATGGGTCAGCTTTTGGATCCGAGAATGACCATAATTGTCACACCCAATATAAAATTCAAGGGATCCACTCAAAAGATTCGGTTTTGATCACAAATTGACTTCAGAAATCAAGTAAGGTTATAGGATGAATTAAAGACTAGGATTTCTGTTTAGATTCTTATCAGAAAAGTAAATTTTATCCATCGGAGTTTGTTAAGTCCTATTAAATAATTAAATATACATTACCATTTAATGGTAAGTTTATTTAACATTTTAAATATTGAATTGTATCAACTATTTTCAGTAAACTTATACATAGTTATTGAATTGACCAAGGTCTCTAAATATCTTATGAAACTTATAGTAGAAGGAATATTTTATACGGACTGAATCAAAAAACACTAAGTTTTGTATAGCGACTTAATCAAACAACGTACCAGGAGCGTAGTAAGGTTTTTATTATTATATTCTGATGAAAAACTGATTAGATGACTGCGTCATGGAATACCGTGCTGTACCGTAATCACAAACTGATCATAGTCCGCAATATCTAACCTAATTTCCAGTCAGGAAGTTACATTGGATGTAAGAAATGTCTTAAGATCAGCTGGCTGGCCAGTCATACAATACAAACATTCCTTGATCAAAATAAATTTTTCATTAGAACTGAAATATGTATTTTCCTCATTTGTCAAGCAAAAGGTTAATGGAATCATAAGACAGTATATACCCCTGATTAAATCTGGTGTCGGTTGGGAATAACTCAGATAAATTATAAGCATACTGCACAGAATATCAGTTAGTTTTGTCGGGATCGCTTTTAATATGTCCAGCTGGTTGACACTGTCGTATGCGGCCTGTAAACCAATGAAAAAAAAAATAATGGGTATCAATTTGAAACTCACTAGTTTTTGTCCAATCAACGTGCATCGATTTTTGGGTTTGACGGTGATCGAGAGCAAAACAAAGTATAACTGTCCACAATTAGGGAGGCGCGTCGTATAGGGTCCTACGATACTGCGGAGACTATACTTTCGAAGTTGTCAACCTTGAGATAAAACGAATACTCATTCGTGAGCAAACGAGCAGTAGAGACCTCTGCCACCCGAAAAAACTGAGACTTTGCAAGACGCATCATGCTACTCTATGGATTGTGTCGCAGACTGATGCATCTGCGCTTTGAGTGTTTGAGACAAAAACTGTTCACAAAATCTTCGGTCCCGCTCGCATTGGCGACGACTACCGTATTCGAATGAACCACGAGCTGCACAATCAATTACTACTGTTTGTCGCTTACTATCTGGGCATTACAGGGTAAAACTGTAATTATTATTGGAAGCCCAATGAATTTTTACAGAATTTTTTACCACGTATCTATGTTTGAGCAGAAGCCAAATTGATGTGATTTGATCGTTGTGACGCAAAAAATCGTTCATACAACGAGGTTAAGTCCTAATAGTGCAGGACGTAGAAGTGCTATTTTAAAGGTATGGCAAAAAAAGCTTATACTTCAATATACAGTCAATCTTTTGACTCTCTAAATTTCAATGATAGTTCAGTGCCAACATTGACCTTTAAAGCTGTCTAAGCAGGATTTTCTCTCCTTCTTCTTTTATCTCTTTCCCTTTTTGGGAGCTATTTTAAAGGTATGGCAAAAAAAGCTTATACTTCAACATACAGTCAATCTTTTAACTCTCTAAATTTGAATGATAGCATTGACCTTTAAAGCAATCTAAGCAGGATTTTTTCTCGTTCTTTCTTTTGTCTCTTTCCACTTTTGGTGCAGTGCACCTTCCGTCATTCACTGGCTTTTAAAATGCTTTATATGAAGTCAGAGATTTTTTTGCTAGGAATAAAATATCGTTTCATCCATCGGAATGGGCAAAAAAGTGGAAAATGATTTCATGGACCAGATCACATATGTCCACTTTCTTAAAAATGCATGCTCTGTAGATTATTCAGTAGGCAATTGACAAGACGTATGTACACGAATAAAGTAAATTAAAATTTTATGGCATTGTCTCCTCACCGTGGCGTTTGCGCGACAGCACTCACCAGATCCTAGCCAATTTTTGGTCAATATGCAATGTTTCTTCAGCTCTATGTCTCACAACTGTCACACATACTCAGTCAAAAATATTAAGACTTGACTCTTTTTTGATTCATAAGCAAGAAAGATGAATTAATGTAGATCTGAATATTTTATGGAATGAAGTGATCTCAAAATTTTTTACCAATACTCACACTCAACACATGCAAAAAATTGGTATGCATATCCACGTGCAAGGCACACTCTTGAAATTATTCCCAAAATCCCTTTCACCATATCTAAACCCCTTTTCTATTTCTAATATCTTGCTTACTTAGTTATTTTATTGAAAGTGACCTAGCCGAACTTTATTTTACTGTGGCTTACTTCTAATGTCTTTGCGTCAAAATGTACGTCTAACAAAATAACTCAAAATAAATAGAGCAAATTAGCTGCTATTTATGTGCTTTGGAATGTAATTTGCCTACCAATAAAGATTTCTGTTTTTTTGCTGCAACAATTCACAAATTGAATACGATTAGATGTTAGAAGGCAGAGTTATAATGTCAGTAATGGATGGTTTTTCAAATTAGTAAAAGTACAGCTGTGGCTTCTTTTTTCATCCTACCATTTATTTTTACCTCACCACTTACATGCCAAAATTTTGTGGGTCATTTGTGTTGCAGAGGAAGGCGTAAAGCACCTTCATATGCACGTGGCTTTGTATACCGTAAAGTATGCACTTAATTTTGATTTTCAAAATATTTTTTTATTATGAGTTTCTCTCTATTCTTTTGCTCTATTGCTCTGTGTTAGTTGGCTTGTGTAACCTAATTTTTTTGCTTTTTAGCAAATTTGCGGTTGCATTGGGAAAAATTCAAAATGCTTAACACAAAATGCACAAGAGCACCTTAACCATACGAGTATGAATATGCACACAAACAAAACAGCCTACACAAAAGCCTCAAAAAATAGTTTTGACTAAACATTAAAAAGGCTTTTATCTGATGATATTGCTATCGCTTGTTTATCCTCTTTCTCTCTCTCTCTCTCTCTCTTTCTTTCACGAACACACTCTTTTTGCCTGATTATAAGTTATGCTTTTCATATTATTTTGATCCCTTTTGAAATTTTGCACACGTACATTGTACATACACACACTTTGAGACATACTCAGCTATTTGTTGGTTTGCTTTTGTGTGTGCATGTGTACGAGTACTCATGTATTTCGCGATAAAACGATTAGTCGCCGTGATTGTCATCGTTGAAGCGAGCTTTTGGCATTTTGCCGTTTAAGAACTCATAAAGTAAATGGTTCCCTTAATACTTTTAGATCCAGTGCTTGTGCCGATGTATTGCTCAATTTTCGTCGGTCAGAGTGATGTCAGTTCCATTTGTTGATTATTCGGATTTTTAAGTTTTATATAGCTGAGTTTTACGGTTTTCAAAGTCCTATATTTACAACTGTTTTCAGAGAAATTTCCAAAGTTTGACTTAAAAGTTTTACGAAATTTCTGGAAGCAAATTGATATAGTTCTTAGCTTAGAAATCTGGTAAGTTGGGTACTTTCCCTTTAATGTCACAATATCTTAAAGCGTAAAGTAAACGATTTATTTGTATATATCGAGATTTGATAAAAATTATAAAATTATATGTATATCTGTTATAGGCGATATAAATATTTGATATAACTAAACATGTTACACATCCCGTAAAAATCAATACTAATATTTATAAACATATTTGGTACCAAATACCAAATCATACAATTTTACAAGCATTCACTTGTTAAACATCATCGAATTATATATTTGATGGAAGACATTTTGAATATGAATTTATAAATATTGATTTGTATTAAGAACCGATGACAAAAAACGATATTTTGAAATATCAATTCTGTATATCTAACATTATTATATTGTTATGCTGGATGTCAATCATAATTACCTAGAATTCGGACTTAACAGAAGAAACTTAATTAATGTTTTGCTTAAATATGTTGAGAGCTGTTTTAATGTTAATGAGAAGTGAAATCAAATATAATCGGGATTATTAAATATATATTCAACTTAGCCAAATCGCTTCAACCGACTCAAACAAGTATTATATTTGACTCAATAAACAATAATTCAACGTTCAAAAAAGGGCACAGTAATACTTACCAAAATTTGTTGATGATTAACTAATATTTTCATTTTGTTTTTATAACTAATCCAAAAAAAAAAAACTATTTGTATTTTTAACTATTAAATTGACATCTAGTATATCTTGAAAACTATAAAAAATATTTCAATAAAAACAGTACGGTGGGACATTATGATAATAACAACATTTACTACAATAGCTAAAGTGATTCACATATCGTCCTATGTTCAAACATACACTTATATGGGAGGGTCCATGCTAACTTTTTTGAACCCATTTATTATCGGAAATCTGAAAACTATTGATATCTGTCATGCCCAAATGTAATTTCATATTTACCGATAACGTAGTTAAACTAACTTTGGCTGACTTTGCATCTGACTGATTTTTACTGAATTCATATTGACTGAAAATTCGACTGTGAATGAATCGAACTACAAATGAATCAGTGTCTACTTGAACGCGGCTGCTTCATTTTTTCTCATGGAGCACGCATTTGAATATGGCTCCCAAATCACACTATGTTGTGACTTACTTAAACTTCAATTGTTAACTTACTTTAAATTTGTCAGGAAGAGTTTTGAATACACTTGTGTATGTTATTAATGTACTTTGTGAATTGGTATTAGTATTAGTATTTTGAAAGAAATTTTAATGCTATTTGTATCGTTTTAAGCCCCTGTATACATACTTATAACTAACATCAATGAAACTAAACTGACACTCAAGTCGATTCAAAAGACTCGGATGAATCCTAGCAATTATAATCTTTTTAATTTATTAAATGTTATGTGACATTATTTGATCCCAAATTTTTCTTTACTTTATCGACAAGGTCGATGTGACTATGTTCAAAGTCAAAGAATTATTAGTATACTCAAGACCCCCGAAATTATCTAATGATTTTACTATTGTCTGAGGGCTTTGTTAAGTAAAATTTATCAAGTAATTGTCTATATTTTCATCTATGAATCAGAATAGTCAGTTTTCTTGAAACTGTCAAAAATTTAGCATCCCTAGTTCTTGTGCCCATTTCACAATCAGTGCCTTTGTTGCTTTGCTTGCGGGTAGTTGTCGCGTACATAAATACCGTCATTATTCTTTTGTGTCTCTCTGTGTGTCGCGTGTGTTTGCGTTATAAGGATGATTCGTTTCTTTTTTTGTAAATTTTTTTTTTCGATAGGCTATGCATTTTTTATGTGTCAAATACGTGAGCATAATTTTAAGCCACATTCAAATGTAGCAAGAAACTTAGGCAAAAAAATGCTCTATTTAAAATGAATATATCAACAGTTTGAAAAGCACCAGGCCATTAACGGAAGACTTTAAACGAAGCTATCAAAACAATATTTTTAATGTGTGGAAACAGTTTTGGCAATACTGTAAATTCAAGGAATAGTTTCGAGATAAAACGAACACTCTGTAATGCTTTCATAGTTGCAATATTTTGCATAGACTGAAGATTACATCCACAGAGGATAGTTAGAGCTAAGGAATTGGGAGCTTTGAAATTACTGATGATTTAAAAAATATTAAGCACCGTTCGTTTTGTATTTTTAATTTTAAAATTGTTCAGAAGAGATAATGTGTAAACAATAATTCTTTTGTCAATATCATTTGAAATGATTTGATTTTAAAAATTCCGTGAGACTAATTCTTACTCCATTCGAAAGCATTTCAATCAAAAAAAGCTCGCATTTTCTACAATGAAGGTCGCTTTATTATATTAAGATTTTTTTTTGCAACATTTTAATGGTGTAATGTCCGATTTTGGAACGCTTTTCTTTGCTGAGTAAATTCCATATAGTACATCATAACTACAGTACAAATTTTAAAAATCCATTACAGCTAACAGCTCTGGCTTAAAAAATATAACATTTTCCTACCATGCACGATTTCGAAAAAGATCTAAATTGCTGTTTGTTTAGTGAAATTATACTTTTGACTTTTTCAAAAGTGAAATCTACATTTAAAATAATGGCATTCAAATTTTACTCATAAGCTATCACACTTGAAGGCTGGATGCAAATTTATTTATATTAAGTTTAACAAGCTGGCTAAATGACGGTAAATATTTTTACATAAAAATGCAGCTTACACTTAATTGCTCTATTGTATTCATTTTAGATAAAAACTAAGAATTTGCAAAAATTGACATTTTGTCAGAAGGCTCTATATAAAAAATGATGTATGAATAAAACATGTCCTTGATATTATAAGTAGACATAAATAATCTTCAGAGAATACTCTTTTATAACAAGTAATAGAAATAAAATTCAAAAATGAAAAAAAAATTATATGTTCAACGTGCTACAATATTATTGGGCCACTCTATTGTTAAACAAGTTATGAAAACCTATTTATTTTACTTATGTATTTATTTAGTATTTGTTAACTGTAAATTAAAAACCAGAAATTTAAAATTCTTTTTTTTTCTCTTTTCAGGTAAGCAATTGTGAAACCTTAATAACACGAAAACTAAAAGAAATGTAGCTGAACTGAGGTAATATTTTCTACGAAGTAAATTGAGTTTTCTACTCATAGCAGTAAAATGTTTGGTCAAAAAAGCAGTGAGCTAACATAAATAAATAAAATGTATCTATGTTCATTACTTACAGTTAAGAATGTACTGAGCTTTTAACAGCGAAGATTTTCCATAAATGTTACACATACAAACATAGCTTTGTAAAGTTTTAGAGCCACTGTTATAATACCCTTACGTGATAAAATTTATTAAGCTCATCAGAAAACTTTTGTTATGTTAGGAAAAAGCTTTTGGAGCATTTTAAGTTGTCAGTATGAGGTTATGGAAACTTGGCTTCTACTGTTATTTTTACAATGTCGGAATGTCATTAGTGGAATCTAACTGATATCTTTGATAAAATCGAAAATTAAATATCATAATAGAAATGCACATGCTGGTTTTCATTAAGAGGCGTAGTAAACGTATTCGGCTTAGCAATGTGTAAAATCATCCAGTCTGTGTTTGTTTAACTTATTGTTCTCGTTATATCATCAGTGATAGCGTTTGCGTGTTTTGGGAATGTACTGCATTTAGAGTCTGAGTTTATATTTTGTATATATATATATATGACCGCATTACCACCAACGGCAATAAGGGACAACGGGAAATTTTCCAATAAACTTATAAAAATTTCCTAAAAAAAAAGGTCGTTCGGTTTTTTTAACGCATGTTCCATAAAATTTATTAATCAAGAGCATGAATCAAAAAATATAAGATAGTGCCATGCGCATACATAACTTTTTTATGTCGTAGCATAGGTCCATCGCCATAAACGCAGACCCTATTTGCACAGGGGGTTTAAATTTGAAGAGAAAATAAATTTGTTTACTCCCAATTTATTAAAAATAAGAATTTAGTTATTTTACTGAAAGAATCGAACATCAGGAATGATATAAAATTGTTTTCTGGCCGATTTTTGGCAATATCTTAGCATTTTATTAAGAAGCGATAAGTCTCTTTTTCATTTAATGATAGAAAAGTTTAGTTTATAAAGTCGTTTAACAGATTCTTTGTTATGGTGACAACGGTTTGATAAAAAATAATTAGTGCCGGTTAACACACGGAAATTATGTGGAAAAAATTCTATTTCATTCTATCAATTTCCTTCATTTCTATCGAAATCTTGTTCATTTCTTTTAAAATCTTGTTGCCTTTTGTCGTGTCCAACTATCTTTATATTATAAATAATTTTGAATAGCATGAACAGAAATAATATTGAACTGTTTAGAGGCCGAATGTACGTTTTTTGTCTTCAACATCAAATTTTACTTAGATGTAAGAAACTTTTCTAAAAATTACTTAAAAATTGAAAAGTTCCTCAATTTTGCCATCTCCGAAAACGCTAACAAAATGAGATATGTACATGTACTTCATTAAATCTACACATTGCGATTATTTTAATTTACTAAATTATTAAAATACACTTATAATCAATTGTTTAAATGTGCTGAAAATATATTGAAAATTTTCCAATTGTACTAAATATGCGACAGATGTACCGAATGTAGTGACGACGATTTTTCAGGACACAAATGAACCGAAAAAATATAAATGCACCTGAACTTCCATCACTGGTTTCAGCGTTCCAGTATCATATTTTTTTTAACGTTTTTCACTGCACCGTCATAAATTTACGGGTGCGTGAGTTACGTGTGTGATTTTGTTTTAGATTCTGCAATAATACATTCTTGATTCTTTTAGGCCCTCAAGTCAGTGATGGCATTTGGGTTTTGCGAAAATGTACTTGATCGAGACCTGAAATGTACTTTTCAGAGGGCAAATGTACTTGATGTGTGTCTTGATGACCCAATTTTACTACCTTGCACGAAAAACAAAATCAAATTTACAAATTGCGATTATTTTAATTTACTAAAAATTAATGAGAGGAAATTATTACAAATTGTCCAAATGTACCGAAAATGTACTGAAAATTTGGCAAATGTACTAAAAATACGGCAAATATACCGAATATACAAAAAATTTGTTGAATGTACTGACGACGATTTTTCAGGACGCTTATGTACGGAAAAAAGTACAAATGCACCGAAAATATCATCACTTTTATTATTTAAGTTCGGTCATTAAGGTTTTGTACGGCAGTGATTGTTGTTGGAGATTTTAGATCAGACGCTCATACTTGGTTAGAAGCTTTCTGAATTTTATGGGGCACATGTGAAATAATTATTCTGGTCACCTCTTTCTACAAGAGATGCACTGCGTGCATCTTGAGAACAATGACAGAAACAAAACATAATAATTGAATATTTTAGACCCCGATATACTGAATAAAATGTTCTTAGCAAATCATTCAATAACAGCCTTAGGCTGTTTGGGCAATACAGATTTGAAAAATTCGGACTTTAATGCCTAGAGTTTCAAAAACAAACGTGGCCAATAAAAAAGTTCTTTCAACGTTTTTTGTCCACTGAATTGAGATTAAGTTTCAGTGGCTTCTTGCTTTTATTCACATAACTCTTTTTTTAAAACCCAAAATTTCAACATTGAAAACAAAAAAAAAAATATTTTTTTTTTAAATCTGCCAACAGCTTTACAGATAACAATTAACAGAATTCCAAAAGTTTCATTATGTAGACAATATTTGATGAATTGCTGATTAAAAAAAAACATGGCATCCTTTGCTATGGCTCTTCCCAATAACTTGCTTCAGCGCCATCGTGTACAGCTTTTATGTATTTTGTTGAAAATGATGGAATCCTGAAGTAAGCGACACGAAGAAGCTTTTCTCACTGGCTAGGTAAAATTTTTCAAAGCTTTCAATAAAGTTGTTGCGATACCTATTGAAAAGCTTCAAGAAGTCAAAGTGTTAATTTAGCTGAATGCAAAGTGAGATTTTGCCAACAATCAAAAGAGGGCGCTACGTGAACTTAAAAGTTTATACAGAAGTTGCACTTTTGGAAGATTTTTGCTGCTTTCAATAAAGCTGTAAAGAACTGAAATCTTGTTATACGCCACAAATGTTAAAAAATTAAAATTCAGTCGAAACAAATTCTCTTATGTTCAGTAATAAATCTTAGTGAATTAAATTTTCCTTCAATCTCAATTTAAAATAATATAAATACGGCATAAATTATAACAAACAAAGTCGTAAATTAAATTCTGACTGTACCAAATCTAATACATTGCCACGCACACAAATGTCAGTCACTTCCGGCAAGCAAGCTAGCATAGGTAAACAGAAATACTCTATACAAAAAAAAACACCACATGAGCAACCTGTTGACACACATTCAGGACGACACGTTGCCGTACATCACGAGAATATCACATTTGCAGTTTTCCAGATGAACCTGAATGAAAAGCGCAAGAATGGTTATAATATCAAGTGAGCGTCTGAATTTTTCCACAAAAGAGAAAGAGAGAGAGAGAGCAATAAAAACTAGCAAAGGGTATTTGCTTGCTGCATTTGTAAGAGAGTAAAAAAGTCGTGGATGCAGCTATAGCAAGAAAGACTGGAAAGGGATATGCTGCAAAATAAAAAAATGTAGCATACATTTCAGCGAAATAGGAAAAAACTTTTAACATCAGAAAAAAAAATCAAATTACTTTAAAAACATTGATATCTTTTACAAAAAAACTCTATTTGATTTTCAAAAAATCACTAATATTGTTTCACAACTGTGAAGACGAAAGTCGGCAGGGCCTCGTTTTCGCCCACAACTCCAACAGCAGCAGCAGAGCTACCGCTTATTTCTTACTTTTTATTTTATTTGATACACTAATTATAAGTTAAAAGACCATGAAGGCACATTAAGTTAGAATTTGTTAATTAATAAGTATTTAATTAGAATATTTAGTTTATAATCGCGTTGGATCGCGTGAGAATCGGAGTAAAGTTGCATCGAATGCCCAGGTGGCAACACGAGACACTACTGTCAATACACCAGAGGTATCAACATACCAGCGATGTCATCGATCAGCTGTTACAACCACGAAATGGCGAAATAATAAACCCAGCTATTTTAACCATATGTTGGTAAAAATTAAACAAAGCGACAGAGTATAAAAGAGGAAACTCAAGCAAAAATCGGATGAGTTGTGCCGGGCCGCCGGCGAAGGCGGACTTAAGTCCTCGTAAGCCAATAAGCAGTAGCAGCAGTGGTCGCAGAAGTAGCAGTGGAAGCAGAAATAGCAGCAGGAGCAGTAGTAGCAGTCGAAGCAGTGGCAGCAAGAGAAGCGGAGCATTTGCAGTAGTTACCAAGAGGCTACAGGTATATTTTCAATTTCATAGTGAGTAGAGTAGAGGTTCTGACTGAGTAGGTAACATAGAAATTGTCGTGAGCGTCAGAGTTTGGGTTCGCAAGTGTGTGCACTACCGTATTCATACACTTGAGGTCTAGAACTGGACACGCATACGAGTAAGCTAAACTCGAGGTTTCCATGGTGACTCGCTCGCTACCGTATCAGTGAGTCACGGTGGAGGTTGAGAGCACGGCAGGAGCAAAGAGCGTAGGAACTGTCGTAAGCGTCAGAGTTCGAGTTCGCAAGTGTGTGCACTACCGTATTCATACACTTGAGGCCTAGAACTGGACACGCATACGAGCAAGCTAAACTCAAGGTTTTCATGGTGACTCGCTCGCTACCGTATCAGTGAGTCGCGGTGGAGGTTGAGAGCAAGGCAGAAGGCGAAGCTAGGCAGAGCGTGGGCAGAACACTCAGTCTGACCTTTTTCTCACAAATCTCACTACAACGACGCAGTGGAAACACGACAACCAGGGTACGCTGACACGACGGCAAATACGTAGAAATATTTAATCACATAATTTACACATATACATATATATATTTTATAAATAATGAAATAAAACTGGAAAAAAATCACAAAAGCTGTGCAACTCTCTCCTTTCAATAAAAGAGCCACTCCTTGCAAATTATAAATTTTTGTGACCGAACCTCTGGACTCCGGCGAGTCAAGATCCCCGGCCGAAGGTTCGTTACACAACTGTACAAGACATAATGAAAGTGAGCATTATAATGTATTTATGGCTAGCTGCCAAACCGCGCCCTGAACATGAAATTGCAATGAAATAGAGGTAAGAGCAGTTTTCGCTAGTCCTTATATGGGCTACGTTTATGCACAAATACTCATGCACATATTTTCAATGCTTCAAATATTATATGATGAGAACAACCCTCTAAAAGAATAAAGCACAACAACAATAACATTAATGTAGCAGGCCTACTGCGTTAGTTATTGGAGGATCAACCCTGCTATTGTTGAACTTTTTCGAAACGAACAATATGTGTGCCTAAGTAATAAAATGTGCGATGTAAATTTTCTAAAAAGTAGCAACTCAGTAATACTCACAGCATACATTTTGAAGTTTGTTAAATCTTTCTCTTCGAGACGATGAAAGTAAAACTTTTAAGAACACATAAAATGGGTCTTAAAACACAAATAATAAAAAACAGCACTGTTTTAAATATCATATATATATTGCAATCCATTATGATTCGTAAAAACTTTTTTGTTATGTGCATTGTACATGTGCGACATTAAATATAGATATATGTAGGATTGATGCAAATATCGGTGTCAATCATTGGCAGTAAATGAGGCCAAGCTAAGCCTTTGATTCCAAGCCATGTGTTACGTGTTGTTTTCTGTTGTCTTTCCTAACAAAACGTCACTAACGTAAGCAAGATTAAAGTATTCACGCAAGTTACATGAACAAAATTGAAACAATAATTCCATTATGTACAGATATACAGTGAAAGTCGCATGTACCGACTCCGCTTGTATATATAGCAACGAGTCGGATATAGCAACACTTAACTTTTACGTCGCATATAACGACGCAATTTCAAAATATTTAAAAAAAACCTAGTAAGTCTTGTTCAAGATTTGATTTTGGAATGCAATATCTACGTGAGTACGCAAATTTCGTTTGAATTTTGCTTATTGTGTGTTAATTTTTGTGTTGTGGATGCTTTAGGAACATTAAAAGGTTTGCTTACAAGCGTATTATTTCTTTAATAGTTAATGTTGTTTTAGCTATGAATTCAAATAATAGGAAATATTTTTTGGTCCAAGAAAATGCAACGATTGTTCATTGATTGGAAACTAAAGAACAAATGTTGATCTTGAGTTGGAGTATCGCATTCAACGATCTCGACCATTTATAAAAACAGAGAAAAAACTGATGAATATTTTAAAAACAGCCAAACTAGGAATAAAAAAATTCGGCATTCACTAAATCCAGAAATCGATGAAGCTCTGCTGCAGTGGTTTAAGAATCAACGATGCCGTAATATAACAATCGACGTACCAGTTTTGATTGCAAAGGCGAACGAGAAAATCTTTGTTATAGTTCTTATGCGAATCTTTTCGGTGTGTCCTTTTTTTCACATTTATCTAAGTCCCTAGGGCATAAAAAATGGATGTGAACAAATTTTCGAAAAAATTTATTTGGCAATCCTAAATATATATTTTGGTCTTTTAGAATTTTACATATCAATTTATTTTAAAGAAAATTGGTGCAAAAAAATGTTGTCGATTTATAGGAGTTTTTTAATTTCTTTTGCCCAAAATCGGGAAACAACGCGTTTCAAAATGAATTTTCGAAACTATCCTATCACAACGCACCAGATGATAATGATAGATATTTCGGGCAATTTCAAACTTTGCTAAAGTGTTCCTTTCAATAGCGGAACAATTTTTTATAGTGTATTGCGGTTCAATGAGGAACTGAACCCCATCTAACTTTTGGCGCAGTGTCTCAATCTGAAATCGTTTCTGCTTACCCTATCTGATTTTGAGACAAATTGGGCTAAATGTTTCAAAGATTTATGTTTTTCCCATTTGCTAGTCAAAAAACCATTATCGTGCACTTGCACTGAGTTCAACAATTCTTTCTTAGCGTTCTTAGATAAACACAAAGTCTAATATCATATTCTCACGCCTTACCGCCTGAGTTGTTCTCTTTATATAGTGTGCAATAAACTTAAAAGGTTTTAGTCGGGGAGCCAGTGAAACTTCCAAGTGTCGCAAAAATAGCACTGTATGTAATACAACATGGGAGCATGCTGAAGTTGCATAAGAGAATTCGGTCAAAAACTTTAAAAGTAATCCAGAAATGAGAGAAAAGTTTAGTCCGCCGTCACAAGCACAGGGTGTAATTTGCGCTCTATTATTTAAGTTTATTGCTAGTTTCTTATTATTATTTCCGGAATGCAGCTGTTCTAAGAGCTCTTTATTTTTGCTCGTGTCTCAAAATTATGCGGGTGTCTTAAAAATATTTTTTTACGTTATATGCAACCCTCTCTGAAGTAAAATTAAGTTTCTTAATTTTCTAATTGATTTGTAATATAAATTATATAAGCAAAAAAAAATAGTTTTAACTAAAAGATTAATTTAACTCAAAGCTTTGTGTTACCAACAACATTTCCAAAATTCTACATGTTTCTATTATTCAACAATATTTACATTGAGCGTAAGAAATTTAATTTTATTTTGATAATTTCTTTAACATCTATTTATAACAAAAATAAAAATCCATAAGTCAAAGCCCGCATATGCATTTATTCATTCCAGGATAAAACTGAGGAGATGTTTGGCAGGTACGTATGTATGTACATTAGACATGTTCCAAATAACATAATGTTCTTGAATTCATCAGGTGCGCTTAGCATTTGAAAACTTACTACTTTTCGAGTAAATTACATTCACAAAACAAAAACTTCTAAGGTTCTACCCGAGCTGTTAAATTTTTATTTTTCGAAATTTGAGTTATAAACAATAGAAAATTACACTTTCTTCACATTCAAATGCTTAAATTTTCCTATTTTAAGCCCATATATAAGGAGAAATTTCATGATCCTCACTCAAATAGACCTTTTGCCTTTCTTGTTTAATAGCTCACTTGCGCAAAGATCATGAATTTTTTCCTTACATATATGCTTAAAAAAAAACGATAAGACTTTTTCGGTTCTTTCTTTGTGTACAGCAGTAAAATAGAAAAATTTACATATCACATATGAAAAACATTCAATTTTCTGAAGTTTTTTTACTAAAATTTCAAAAAATCAAAATTGTGCAGCTCTGGTAGCAACTGTAGAAAGTTTTTTTTATATTTGATCATTCACTCCTCAAAGAGGAGAAAAATTTCGAATTTTAAGCATCCCAAAGAATTTTCGAACATGTCTAGTGTACGAGTACTTTACATTGCTTTTGCACACATATTTTTGAAAATTTTTAGTTTTGAAGCCACCAGTTTTTGATTTGATATGTGAGTACAATGAAAATTCTTAGACATAATGATGTGCTTCTAGTATTTAAGAACATGTCTGTACAAAAATGAGGGTAGACATATCTATGATTTAGTTCTGTTTTTCTCCGTGTAGATCCCAACATTTAAACTAACTAAAAAAACCGTAACAGTCTTGGTGTCAATCAAAAAAAAAACATCAAACGCCAGATTGAAAAATTCCAAATCAATTGAGTATATGATTCTATTGGTTCGCTATTCATTCCATCATACTACAGACACACACAGTGACATGACGTGGACATTGATAAATAAGCGCACTACACAAAGGCAGCGTGCTATTCGTAAATATAAAAAATTACAATTTGCAAGTCGAAAGCTTAAAAGCGATGCTGATGATGATAAGCCAATGCATAAAATGTGCCCAAGAGCACAAAAGTCATGGCAAATTGATTTTAGTTGTTGTATTTCTAGGAAGAAAACGATCGCCAGCAAAAGAAATGAATTTAAAAAAAAAGGCATAAATATGCAACTCTATATGCAACATTCGAGGGGTCTGTCATCGTCATCATGATTTATGAAAAACTTCAGACAACGTTGCCTTTGATCTTGATGTTGTTGATTGTTTTCTTTTCAGGACGCTTAACAAATTAGTGATGTAATTCTGTATACTATTCGTATATCGAATATCGGCGCTTATGTAAATTTTGTTAAAATAATTGAATTAAATCGAAAAATTTTTGCCAAGTTGAAAAAGAGAATTAATGGACTTCCAAAAAGACAAAACATTTGATAAAATGCAAAAATTTTTTTACGATAAAAGTTGATGACCTATGGTCAGCAATAGTGAATAAGTTTTAAAATACAGTACTTTATTTTTGTGTTATAGCGAAAATAACAATATTAAACCAACTGGAGCGCTTTATTTTGTTAGCAGCTTACAAGTATGCAACAAAAAATCGGTAATACTTTTGAGCTGACACGAATATTAATATTCGTAACATCTCTTTGACTCGTAATTGTTGCTGCTCTTGGTTTTTGTTGATTTTCTTTTACAAAAGCTACTTCTGACTGATTTTGTGCATTGCGTTTTTTTCTGCACTTAGTCTTTTACTCTTTTCTCTATTATTTAATGCCATAATGATTGCGTAGCCTCTATTCGAGTTACCCGTGTAGGTTGTGTAAAGGTCGATAATCGCTCTTAAAAAAAAAATGTTGCTTTGAACACTGAAAAATCTTTGCAAAAAGTTGAAAAGCAGCTATTGAATAAAAGAAGTAGAAAAAACACAGTCGTTGATTTCATGCTGTGCGTATTTCATGGATGATTAAATTGTTGAGTGAATGGAAAAATATTTCCATTCGTCATTCAATTCATTCATTCAATCATTCGTTACAGTTCGTTGAATCAAAGATGGATGGTTTATGGCTGCTTACTAAGGTTGATAGGTTTGTTATTTGGCGAGGAGCTAATGGATTGCTGAAGTATGGCGGCAGAGGCGGCAGCAATGGCACAAAAGTTGAACGAATGAATAAATGAAATATGTTGCAGCAATAAACGCACGCGGTTAAGCGTATCGTTATATTTGGATACAATTGAATGGCTTCTTAATCAAGAGAAATGCAAAATATTAATAAAATATTGTATTTTCTTTACATGGCTAAGATGAAAAAGAAAATGCTGTTCTTTACATACTGAGAAAAATTCAATTGTATGAACAAAAATTTGGTAACAGTTAACAAGAAGTGATATGTAAACCAGTGAAGGTATATTCAGCATTTGGAGGTTTTTCAGTAGGTACATTCTTCTCCCATTTTTTGAGACCTGTTTTCGGGTACATAGTAAAATTCAAAAGAGAATTTCTTAGCCGCCCAACACCGATTTGGAATAACTTGACATTTTCATTATTTAAGGATTATTAGGGATAATGTCCAGTAGTTCGAAATTAATATTCGCTTTTCTGCTACGTTTAATGACCTCAAAGAACCAAGATCTAAGTATTGAAGACATTATTATAGAGTATATTAAAACAAAATCACGAAGTGGAGCATCAAAAAAAAAAACATTATTAAAAATACACATCCTATATGTCAAAAAAAAAATATGTTCGAAGGCAATATTTTTTTTTAAACTCATGCTCGATCCAAATAAATATATACAATATTGCAAAAGTTAAGCATACATCAGCATCCAATATATAGTTACATAAATAGATGAAAGCTAATAAGACCATAACATGTGTCAATATGAGCGACTTTCTGTCTATTCTTACCAGCCAACGCCAGTATATCCGACACACCGTTAAGGTAGTTAAGAAATTTATCAATTTTGTATACTTTGCTTTTTTACTTACGTTTTCAACGTCTTCATTTACTTATATACTGCTGTGGCTCTACTCTACATCAACTTTAATCGAAACCAGTTCTTTTACATTTGCTTGGAAATATCTGTTTTCTTTCTACACAATTTTTTAGTGACCTTAAGGAAGATATCAGTGTCAAAAGGTCGAATATTATCCTTAGATTCTGTAATAGTATTTTCAACAGTTTCCGCTTCTTTTGAAGCAATTACTGGCCATGCCTTACTGGGAAGTGCGTTAACGGCTTCAATCAGATGTATTTTCCACAAACACTCTGAATTGTAACTTCTTGCATAACCTAATGTAATATACGCAGAGTGCGCTCAGAATATTTTTCTGAAAAATTGCCGACTGCAAGATACACTGATATGCAAATGTACTCATTACTTTCACCATTTGTCGAATATTTGATCTTTGTTGCTGGATATCGTACTTAGTGATTGCAATCCTCAAGGGATGCTCTATAGCCTTATAAGTTATGCATTTTTCTAATCATTCAGCTGTTCATTTGTTACCAATTTCATTGACCTTAACATTTTCTTTAAAGTTCATAAATCGCAGCTCTCTAAAATGTTGCTAGTACGTAAAAAATTTTCGACTCAATTTTGAATTGTGATATTCTCATTGAAAGCGCCTACTAAAAAATTTCTCATATAATTTCAAAGCGGGTTTATTATTTTTCATAGAATAAGCAGCATAAAACGCACACTTGCAACAGTAGCAACAATAACATTAACTGCTGAAAATGGGCTTGGATGATGATCCGCTATGAAAATGAGAATCAAAACGAAAAAAAAAATAAATGCAAATCCTTTGACCGAATTGATTTCAAGGCTCACTAAGCATTATTTGATGCACCACAGCGCATTCAACAAGAAACTAACAAGTGCACCCATACACATTTACCAATACCAATGCGTTTGTAGCCATACAGAGGCACCGCTATAAGTTCATAAGCAATATGTATGCATGTAATCAACATATGCTACTTCCTTTTAGTGGAGTGCATTTTGTAAAAGTGTTAGTCTTTTTCTTTTAGGGTAAATCAGACGCTCGTGTTTTGCGTTGTTTTCAGATAAAATTCGAAAATTGCTAAAAGATATTTGTTTTGTTTTTTAAATTAAAATACAATAATTACTGTTTTTTTTTTGTAAATAAACAGACAAATTTCCTAAAAACATAAAGAAAGATCTATCAAGGGATCTTCAGTAAAAGTCTATGCAATTTCCATGGCTATTAAGTCCAGAAGAAATATTATACAAAATCAAGTCGCAATAGTTCCACAAAACAAATAAGCAGATCTTGCTAAAATAATCTAGCCTAGTAATAGAAAGGCTTAAAATAAATCAAATAATTGTCTACACAGTTTTAATAACCCAATAGGCAAGGGTAGAAGCAATATTCGCCTATAGAAGACCTTCCTATGACAAAAAAAAAAGGCCTTCCCAAGTCCCCTCTAACAAACTTTAATTTTTATATGAAATGATGCGCTAAGACAGGCCTTGTAAGCAGGCATGATAGAAATATTCTACACATCGCTTGCGTCGAGAGGAAAAATTTAAAAAAAAATTTTTTAAATCATGCTACTACAAAATAAACGTTTTTTTTTCCGTCATCACTTGCGTTGAGGAGAAGAAAAATAATAACAAAGTGCTGGAAAAAATCTGTAGTACGGAAAAATGACATGATTACTTATAAAGGGTGTTTTTTTAGAGGTTTGTTTTTCGAATAGAGATAAAACTAGCATTTTATGGTCAAATTTGGCAACTCTAATGTCATTTATGTTCAGTTTGGTTTGCCATTTCATCATAAATAGGTTGACAAAAGAACAACGCTTGCAAATTGTGCAAATTTATTTCGAAAATAATGGTTCAGTTCGCGAAGTTTACCGCAAGCTCCGTCCATTTTATGGTCGACATAATCGTCCATCAGAGCAATTAATTCGGTTAACCATGGATCGTTTTCGCACTACGTTTACTCTATGTGATAATACGCATCCGCAGAGACGTCGAACAGTGCGCACCGAAGAAACAATTGCCGCTGTAGAGCAAAATGTTGAAGAGGACCCGAATGAATCGATTCGCCACCGTGCACAGCAATTGGAGCTTTGTCCATCAACTTTATGGAAGATTTTGCGCAAAGATCTTGGCTTGCGACCTTACAAGATCCAGCTTGTGCAAGAATTAAAGCCGCGAGACCATGCAATGCGTCGTGATTTTGGTGTATGGGCCGAAAATGAGATTGATCTCGATGCTGATTTTCATCGCAAAATTTTGTTCAGTGATGAGGCTCATTTTTGGTTGAATGGCTACGTCAACAAGCAAAATTGCCGCATTTGCAGTGAAGAGACTCCACATGAGACCCTTGAGACGCCATTACATCCACAAAAACTGACTGTTTGGTGTGCTCTATGGGCTGGTGGAGTCATTGGGCCATACTTCTTCCGAAATAATGCTGGAGAGTCAGTTACCGTTAATGGAGACCGGTATAGAGCCATGATAACCGACCATTTTGTTCCCGAATTGGATGGCATGAATGTGGATGAGTTGTGGTTCCAACAAGACGGCGCTACATGCCACACAGCGCACGTCACAATCGATTTATTGAAGGAAACATTCGATGAGCGCATAATTTCGCGGAATGGACCTGTCAATTGGCCACCAAGATCGTGTGATTTGACACCATTGGATTATTTTCTTTGGGGATATGTGAAGTCGCTCGTCTACGCCAACAAACCAGAAACGTTAGGGGACTTGGAAGCCAACATTCGTGGCGTTATTGCCGACATACGGCCCCATATGCTCGAAAAAGTGGTTCAAAATTGGACCTGTAGAATTGGCTTTATTCGAGCCAGCCGCGGCGGCCACATGCCCGAAATCATAATTAAACATTAATGGCATAAAATTATCCTTCCAATAAAGCCAAATTGATGGACATTAAAACGATTTTCTTGTGTTTTATTTCAATTCGAAGTTCTATACCTCTAAAAAAACACCCTTTACATAATATTTTGACTCTTCCTATACTAAGTTGCGGTTTCGTTTTTTCATTCGTCATCTTATTTTAATATATTTATCAAGAAAAAACCAAATAGTTAAGGAACACTAATCTAGCATATGGTTATATATCTAGTTTGGTTTATTTTTTCGTTAAGAGAGAAAAAAATTTACTTAATCACTAAATAAAGATGAACTGCTACAGTATGTTGTTGATGAAAAAAATAGCTATTCCGCTAAAGAAACGACCAAGAAACATTGAACTATCAAGCATTTAACCATACATTCCCAAATTTAAATGCAACAATGTGCATCAAATAACCATATGTTCAACTTGCGTTAAACCTTTCTGTTATCGCTGCTGAGCATTTGGGAAAAAATATTGATCTACATTTTATATTTTTATGTGCGAGAACCCAAAAAATATAACATTTCGAACACTTGATTAACTTGCAGACTTTTTGCATCTCAATAGAAACACTTTTTTAGCACTTAAGCTTTTGGTAAGAGATCATAGTCGTGGGGGGGCAAAATTGTTTTAACTTTTTTTTCATTTACAGTTACGATATTCTGTGTGTTCCATTTATCTTGTGGCAAAGAAATAACTGACTCAAAAAAAAAATCGTTTCAGAAAAATTTTATCCTTTATAAAAAAGAAGCTAGATGATGCTACTAGATTTTTAAGGGTTCATTTTCATGGTCATTTGGGGGTCAAATATTAATGAAAATTGCCATTTAGTGTATTCGTCACTTGGAAAAATTGAACATATGTACGTAATTTGATAATGATTTTTCTGTATGTAATTTTGTCCTCAATTATTCGGATTCGTTAATTTTGATACTCAAAACAGAGAACATAATTATTTTCTGTAAGCTGCATAGGAACGATAGTGACATTTTTTACAACTCCCAAGGAAATGTTAAAATTTCAATCAAAAAAACTATAGCATATGACATTACTAGGAAGGAGTCTCCTATTTCCATTTTAACGAACCGTTTTTGATATTGAAATTTTCCATTACTGTCCCTAAATTAAGAACGCTAAAAATGTTCACTTTTCCAAATAACGAACATTGTTATATTCAACCATAACTGTTGAATTGAAAAACTTGTTTACCAGTAAAGGTGACCACAAGTTAATATAGCATTCCAAAATCTAACTCAACTTTTATACGAATTAATGTATGCGTTAATAAAAGCCAGTTTCTTTAATAAAAAACACTTTGACATAACGAATTTTGCGATATTACGACAGACCCGTGCATTAATTACTTCGTTATATTGGACGTCTACTGTAATTACTAAAGGTTTTGATATTTATTTAAAAAATGCAAAAATCTTGCAGTTCTGCGGCGTTATAACAGTCTCTAAAGACACTTATAAAAATTAATGTGGCTATGGGGCCAACATAGTAACATCGACCCTGATGTAATCTATTAAGGCTTTGAATAAAAAAAAACAAATATGTAGAACTCACCAATTTAAATATGTAGTCGAGGAATAATAATCTCCTTCGATGACCAATTTACAGGAACTGAACTCATACTGGGTTACAAAAAACGGAACACATTGCGTTGAATTGAACAGCGCTAGAGCTCTGCCGACAATAGGCTTTTTTTTTTGCTCAGGTTGCCAAAATATTTACTTTTGCAAATGCAACCTGTCTACAGCACGATCTGATTAAGCTCCGATTACAATAAAAAGCAATGAATTTTGTGCTCTGTGTGCTCCTATTAAAAGGGAAACACGTTGACATAATTACGTACACATTACTCTGAGCGCGCTCTGAGCTAAAAAACAAAAAGGCCTAATGTCGACGCAGAGATTATTCACTTCACATTATTACAAATTTGTTGCATAAAAAACAACAACAATGGGAATTCACTGACCGCAGCACACATTTTTTTTTTCATTTTTAACAATTTACAAATTTTTCACATTTTAAGTCCGGTATAAATGTATTTTTATTCCTTTTAATTTATTTACGTATAAAAGACGATCCCAAAACACGAACGACAAAACCCGATTAAAATTTAAGCACACGAAATAAACCGAGATCGCAAGCAACTAATTCGCTAACAACAGCAATAAAAAAACAAAGCTGCGCTTCCTACAATGACATTGCGATTTCTTCGCAGTTATGTTTTGACCGAGCAATTTTATTTCACAATACCAACACATAAAACTACAGCAACTGCGGAAGCATATTCATTGAGTTGTCTTTGTTTTTCAGCACAATTTTTAACATGCACATTTTTTAATATTTTTGCACTCTTATGATGTTATTATTATCTTTTCAATGAAACCACTTGTAGTTCTGAACACGAATAAACAACAAATTGATTATTGAAGCTTTGATCTCGAGGAACAATTAACCAACGAAAATTTTATAGCGGTTGATAGGGATGAACAAGTCGACTCAAAGCGGATGTTTGATTGTTTAACGTATCGAGAGATGTGTAATTTCAAGGGTTTGAGTTCAATAGGAAAATTAGCATCAACATTTACTGCTCACACTGGGCCTAATTTTTAAGGAAGCTTTCTAGTTGGAATTTGAACGCATTGGCAAATTAAATATTTTTTAATGAATTTATTGCTCATATCGCCCTAGAAAGATCCATACAGAGGATCTTTATTTAAATGAAAATGTATTTACAACACAAAGAGCTGTTCAAAAAATAGTTGAACGTATACTACCGTAAAAAAAAATACGATCATGTATGTTTAGCTAATTTCTTATTTCCTGTACTGAGAATGGAAATCTTAAATCAAACATTTTTTCAAAGCAAGACTTAATCGATCCTAAGAAATAAAGGTCTTTTCTCCTCTTCAAAATTGAGCGTAACTTTGAATATCAGTATGTTACAGAAAACTTGTCCTTTCCGCCTCGAATGAGGAAAATTTTTTTTTCGGAAATGGGTACAAAACGGTTACTCTCTAGGTCCGGGACCGTCTCGACCTATTATAAGAATGCATTTTCTACCTTTTCTCATCGAATGGTGCAAAAAAATTTCCAAAATGGGTCCAAAACGGTGTCTTCTGAGGTTCGGAGTTGTTCCAAGCTATGTCAAAAAATTACTTTGAATCTTTTCTCATAGATTAAAATCCATTGTTAACCTTTCATTATCGGAACAGTGCCACCAATATTGATTTTCACTTACGCTTTTTTACTTCGTCGCTCACCATCGCTTCAAAAGCTTAGAAATATTTCGCGTTACGTAAAATCGCGTCGCAGTAAAAACTTCCAAATGCGCACATATGCGACTTATTTTCATTTACTTAAGCAAAACAAAAATTAATTTAAAAAAAGATAATTATTATTAATTTTCCATATGTGCCGAAAATGTATTAAAAATGCGGCAAATGTACCGAATGCACTGGGAACTTGACGAATGTACTGACAACGGTTGTGCACGACGCAAATGTACCGAAAAAAATTCTAATGTACTTCACTTATATATTATAATATGTCATATTCGTATCAATTCATATATTAGTAGGTCTTTAAGACAATTTGTACATATTCCATATTCTTATATAGCGATATTTTGCTTATTAAATTGTGTTACATAGCCATAGTTTAACGAAATCATGAAGCTTCTGTGATGTCAAGGAAATAAAGATGCATAATAAGTGGTAAAGTTTTAAATGTTCTTGGAATACTTTTTGAGGTCTACAAAAATTATTAAAAAAAGATATTAGAAGATATTTTATCGAAATTTTTTTTTAATTGCTTGTTATACTCTTTTTGAAACAGTGTTCACACTGAAAAAAGTTGAGTTGTGCATATTAGCAAAACAAAAGTCTACTGCGTTCAGATCGCTTGGACTAGGTTAGTTCACATGTTCCCACATGTTGGATAACATGGTTTAATGACATGAAGGTTTGATCATGTGAACGCTTAAAACAACCACTTGACAAATATGTTGAATGAACTTCAAAATTTTTTGAATTTTTCCAATAGCTTTTTAAACCGTAAAATCATACAATAGCGTGCGTTGCGGACAATGTTTTTTGAAAGAAATCAACAATTTGAGATCGTCCTAACAGAGAACCCAAATAATTTAATAATCTGAATAACTCAAAAATTTTTGCATATGATATTTGACAACAAACTGTATCATGTGAATGGAAAGCAATAACAAACGATATGTTGTATCAAGTGGACTGTCTTATAGAATTTCGCAGTGTTCACACTAACTTAAGGCACACCATGTGGTGGAGTCGTTTGCGTTGCTAGCTTTTACTAGTGTGAAAGCTGCTATAATTACGGATATCATGTTTTTGGGAGGGGAACTGGGAACAAAAAAAAGATTTGGTCTATGGGAACGCAATGAACGATAATTTGAAGAAAAGATGTCACACATTGCAAGTAATTGCAGACACAAACCTATATGACAACTTTGCTTGAATTTGCAGAAACGGGCTTAAGTCACGAGAGGTCCTATGCATAAGTAGGTGTTAGGTCCAAGTATTAATATACGTATAATCACTTAAAAATGACACAAACAGTGATGAAACAGCAGACATTGATCATTGCTTTGGATCTGCTTTCAATTTACCTATTTAAAACCACATCAAATAGTTTTATTTTTCACCTTCTATCGTCGGATATTTTTTGCTCGGAAAAAGAAAGAAAAAACTTTGGTATTAGCGTCTACGACGCTATAAAACAGTTCAAAAGCGTTTTATAGTAATTTATCGGAAAAAAAAAGTTATTAACTGACGCGAGTGGCCCCTTACCGTCCTAGGCCCTGTTCGACAACACTAGTTTGTCGGCCATAATGTCGGCTCAGATTTTAAATTAGAAGCTTTGTTAACACTGCCGTGCTTCCTAGTGGTCAGTAGCAGAATCAAAAAAAAATAATCTAAGGTTCGTTTCAAACGAACGTTTTTTCAACGCGCGTTAGCTTACGCGCTTTTCATTACAACACAAACCAACAGCCATGTGTGTCTTATTTCTAACGCGTGTTGAAAAAATACTCACGTGAACCAAGCTTTAAGCGTTTTATTCACTTTTAGGATTAACCAAAGCGAATTAACACGGTTTTAGTCTTCCGGTCGCAACGAAACTTATACTAACATTTTTTGTAAAATTATTAGGTCGCAAATTAAGTCCCAAGTACTTAAACTTTAGCGACTCTCTTTCTTTTGTTTGATGTTGATTTTTTATTCTTATGTTATTCTATCGATCAGTTTACATGATGCAATATCTTGGACGGCATAGAATGGATATGCATTCACATGGTACAGCATGTTGCCAAATATCATGTGCAGAAAATATTTGAGTGTTCAAATCATATGATTTTGACCCCATAGCCTTTGGCTCTACATATTTTCTCGGGTTTATTCAAAAGGGCTTCAAATGATTTACTATTTTCCTGTTTTTGCATTAGTAATTTGCGAATTTTAACTAATCAAAACTTATTGTTCGCACGCTAAAAGGATTTCAAGAAGAAATATTAAATAAAATAAGATACTAGGTTGATGAGTGATGGCATTTTTGGAACAATTGTAATATTCCAGTACGTTTGCGTTCTGAAAAATATGCGTCGGTGCATTCGACCAAAAAAGTACTTATAAAAACCTCGATTCAATACATTTCCACAAAGGCCATCACAGACGTGGATATGTGTGACTTAGTGAGAAGTCTGAAGCCTTGGTGATATTTTCATTAGTAGCCGTTTAAGGAGTTCGAGAAAAATATTTTTCTCTATTAGTCAAACAAATGTTGTAGAGGAAAAATCGCAAGGACTACCCGCATATCACTTTTGCTTTATAAGATTAACTCAGTTAAGTCGTCTTTCAGAAACTAATTTTTTTTCAAAATTCACCACTTCAATATGATCGGAAACTATTTATATGTACAAATACTAAATCAATAAAAAAGTTACGCTCAATTTTGAAGAGGAGAAAAGACCTTTATTTCTTAGGATCGATTAAGTCTTGCTTTGAAAAAATGTTTGATTTAAGATTTCCATTCTCAGTACAGGAAATAAGAAATTAGCTAAACATACATGATCGTATTTTTTTTTACGGTAGTATACGTTCAACTATTTTTTGAACAGCTCTTTGTGTTGTAAATACATTTTCATTTAAATAAAGATCCTCTGTATGGATCTTTCTAGGGCGATATGAGCAATAAATTCATTAAGAAATATTTAATTTGTCAATGCGTTCAAATTCCAACTAGAAAGCTTCCTTAAAAATTAGGCCCAGTGTGAGCAGTAAATGTTGATGCTAATTTTCCTATTGAACTCAAACCCTTGAAATTACACATCGCTCGATACGTTAAACAATCAAACATCCGCTTTGAGTCGACTTGTTCATCCCTATCAACCGCTATAAAATTTTCGTTTGTTAAGTGTTCCTCGAGATCAAAGCTTCAATAATCAATTTGTTGTTTATTCGTGTTCAGAACTACAAGTGGTTTCATTGAAAAGATAATAATAACATCATAAGAGTGCAAAAATATTAAAAAATGTGCATGTTAAAAATTGTGCTGAAAAACAAAGACAACTCAATGAATATGCTTCCGCAGTCGCTGTAGTTTTATGTGTTGGCATTGTGAAATAAAATTGCTCGGTCAAAACATAACTGCGAAGAAATCGCTATGTCATTGTAGGAAGCGCAGCTTTGTTTTTTTATTGCTGTTGTTAGCGAATTAGTTGCTTGCGATCTCGGTTTATTTCGTGTGCTTAAATTTTAATCGGGTTTTGTCGTTCGTGTTTTGGGATCGTCTTTTATACGTAAATAAATTAAAACGAATAAAAATACATTTATACCGGACTTAAAATGTGAAAAATTTGTAAATTGTTAAAAAATGTGTTAAAAATGAAAAAAAAAAATGTGTGCTGCGGTCAGTGAATTCCCATTGTTGTTGTTTTTTATGCAACAAATTTGTAATAATGTGAAGTGAATAATCTCTGCGTCGACATTAGGCCTTTTTGTTTTTTAGCTCAGAGCGCGCTCAGAGTAATGTGTACGTAATTATGTCAACGTGTTTCCCTTTTAATAGGAGCACACAGAGCACAAAATTCATTGCTTTTTATTGTAATCGGAGCTTAATCAGATCGTGCTGTAGACAGGTTGCATTTGCAAAAGTAAATATTTTGGCAACCTGAGCAAAAAAAAAAAGCCTATTGTCGGCAGAGCTCTAGCGCTGTTCAATTCAACGCAATGTGTTCCGTTTTTTGTAACCCAGTATGAGTTCAGTTCCTGTAAATTGGTCATCGAAGGAGATTATTATTCCTCGACTACATATTTAAATTGGTGAGTTCTACCTATTTGTTTTTTTTTTATTCAAAGCCTTAATAGATTACATCAGGGTCGATGTTACTATGGGGCCAAGCCACATTAATTTTTATAAGTGTCTCTAGAGACTGTTATAACGCCGCAGAACTGCAAGATTTTTGCATTTTTTAAAGAAATATCAAAGCCTTAAGGTAAAAAAGTAGAAATTACGAATGTTGTAGGAGACTCTCTCCTTAATAATTTCATATGCTATGATAGGTGCGGAAACCGCCAATTACAGAAATTAAACCATAACGTAAGTTTTTGATTGAAATTAAACATATGGGCATTTCCATACTGTCGAATGGGACTGTCGAACACTTTTAAAGTGGAATAAAAGTCAATGTAAAACACTTTTTTTTTCTTTTCTTACTCAAAGAAATAGCTCTTTGGTTGCACTATATTTAGTGGCAAATTTGAGGGCAGACGTACTACCGGCTCCAAGATAATGGCAATAAAAGAGCCATTCCAATGTAACAAAAAATGGAAGTGTTTTTCATGACCATTTATAGAAAAGCATAAGTCAGCGAAACCTACTAACATTTTTCAACGTAACTAATTTTAAAATGTTATGGAATAATAGGACTTTTTATTAAATTGCGTTCAATTGAAAAATCTTTTTCATTTTTTTTCTTACAAAGTATAATATGAGTAGTGACGGGACATTGCGAATGGGACATATTTTTCCATTATGGTTTGCTTGGTAAATTTTTCATGATATTTATGTACGTAACAATATTTAAGATTTATATAGTAATTAAAAAATCCAAATTTAATATTATTCAAAGTCAAATTAAATGGTCGAGATCAATTTTAAGCAAGAAAATAGGAAACAGTAATAAACGTGTGTAAATGAATATTTTTCTTAAAATAATATGCAGTCCGAGCTGCTTTAATTTGGTGACCATCACAAGAAAAGCTATGTAGCTTATGGGTACCAGGAATGCTTGACACATCCTTCATTTTGTCTACTAGTTGTAGTAAAAACTCCTTAATTTGCTCTGAAGAGATGTAATGAACTTTTACACCGTTAATGTTAGGTTAGGTTAGGTTAGGTAAGAGTGGCAGTCAGTTACGAAAGACTGACTCACTTAGACCAAACATGATCCGTTGTGATACCACAGGGTGTTTTACTATACCCTCTCTTTGAACCAGCCAGAGTTCGTTATGAAACTAAATAGCTGACCTATACTGACATGTCTAAGGTCATCCAGGTCATCAAATAAAAACGACCCAAGTGCTTTGTACCGTTTTCTAGCAAGTGCGGGACAGGAGCAGAGAATATGTTTAATATTTTCCTCTTCCTCCACATCTCCACAACTTCTACAGAAGTCAAAGGACCTAACACCTAATCTCTCCGCATGTCTGCCGATGAGGCAGTGGCCAGTTATGACTGCGACAACTGACGAGACACTATGTCTAGTGCGAGAAATTAGTTCAGACGAACGCTTAGCATCCCATTTCGGCCAGATTTGTTTAGTTATATTACAAGTTGACCCTTCAGTCCATCTTTTATTAGCATTTTTAACCATTTCTTCTTTAAGCAGAAACTTGCAAGTAGCAAGTGGCATGCCAACACCTTCCTTGTCCTGCACCGTTAATGTTATTTTGTGCGCATTTGAAAAAAGCAAAAGCATCAAGTAAAACGAAATTTTTTGATTTAGTTATTTGCCAAACTTTTCTTTTTAAATTTGCTCCTACTCCATCAACTGCGCCTTTTCCATGTGAACTTGCGAAGTAGTTCCATTCCATGTATTTGCACCGGAATTCTCTTAAAAATTCAAAAAAGCTCGAAACAATACTGCAAATATCTTCTAAATGGTCAGAGTAATTGATTAACCATTTAACACTTTTTTTGTAGAGCGCTCAATTTCCTATAGAAATAATTGAAGCTCATTTGACAATAATTATTTTTTAGTAAGTTACAAATTCAAAACAAAAAAATAGTTTTCCTTAAAATACTTCAATCTTTGACCTTGAATATTTTTCAAATGGTAAGATAAATGAAAAAAAAAGTTTGAGATCATTTTTGTAGAGCGTTTAATTTCCTATAAATATTGACAATGCAACTGGTTTAACAATCTATTGGTGAAAAGATATGACCATTTTTATATGAGACTAAATTAAAATGGAAAACTATGATGAGCATAATCTTCCCGTTAATATTAAGAGCTCAGATTTGGTAAGTACTTTCTAGAGGTACCTAGGAACTAGTTTTCGTGTGTCGGATCCAAAAAAAAAAATATTTGATTTTTTGACCCACCCTAATATATATACATATATATATATATGTATATATACATATCTATACATATATATATATTTATATACATAAGTACACTTATACACACATATTTTATATTTATATAGTATATATTTACTTTAAATTACAAAAGTTTTACAAAAAATTTTTCGGACGGGAAAACTTCAAACAGCTCTAAAAATTTTAAATTTTACTTTATTGCACTCGTTATTTCTTTTTTTAATTGTATTCATAAAACTCTGTTTAAACAAATATTTTGACACATTTGCTGCTGTTTTTAACCACAAAATGAGAACAAATGATGTTTTTTGATGTCCGACGGGACATTAGAACATGAGCTAAAGCAAATTAAAAATTTACAGTTAATAAAGATTAGTTTGATGTCTTTACATTTTTTTTAGCTTATTGATGTTGGCAGAAAGATTATTCGGAATGACTATCATCATGTATCATCTGTCTTATATATTTAAATATTTAAGACAAAATAATCTTTAAAATTACAAAAAAGAGAAACCGCATTTGTGCAATTTTGAAGTCGGTTTGCACACTGTTGTGAATGAATTCAAGTATAAATTGTTTGAATCAATAAAATTTGAATATTTTGCTTAGATAATATCAGATAATAACGCTTTTTTAATAAGTTTTAATTTTTTTGTCTTGGTGTACCTTTCGGTGGAAATGCCCATATGCAAAAATAAAATTTAAAATGTCGATACAGAGGTATAAAGTAATTTGAAAATTTTGAATTTGAACTTCAATTTCTAGGTCAAAAATTAGATGTGTAAGTATACAAAAAGAATTACAATCAGCGCAAGGCTCGTTAAAATTTCAAGAAATACAAATATCGATGATTCTTTAAATAGCTGCACGCTTGGTTTTTTAACTTGTTGGACATTTTTCGGAACGAAATATCTTAACAATTGTTGGGGATAGGAAGAAAAGCTTAAACAATTGAAATTGAATTGAATTAAAATTATTTAAGCTTTAAGTTTTTTCACTAAAAAAAATGATTCTGAAAACATCTTCAATATAGCATTTTTGTTTATTTAGAAAATTTTTTTATGTTATTCTTCAATAGATTCCTCTAATGTATCTGCTTTCATATTAACATTCCCGCCATAATTTTAAAAATTATGAATTTTTTACTGATTTTTTAATATTATTCTTCAATTAATCGTAAAAATGTTTCTGCTTTCAAATCGAAATTTCCGACTTAACTGGAAAATATCAAACAATTCATATAATTTGACTAGAGCGCGTTTTCATAAAAAACTCATGTTTGTATTCCAAAGTATATGTAATGAGAAACATTTTTATGAAAAAAAAGTATATTTAAACACAATTATATTGAGTTTCTTTTTTTTTTTCTACTAAAGCATTTATTAACAAAATGTTCATAAGTTTTTTATTCTATTCCCCATATTTCGTTTTAAAATATGTAAAAAAGTATAAAAAAAACAATGTGTGCAAAGGGCGACCGAGTCAAAAATCTGAATATATAAACCATTAATATAAATATCGTGAGCAATATAATAGGTGGATTTCAATTAAAAGAAATGTTATCCAATGATCAACTTATGCTTTCTTTCGTATGTCTTTGTTGACATATCGAAATTTGGGCCATTTCCACAAATTTCCCTTCTTGTTTTTCAACTTATCAACATTTATGCATTTTACGTTTGAAAATTATATAAATTTCCGATTCAAAAGCATAACCGAAAATTTAAAAAAAAAATCTGTAATTTTTTGCAGAAATTAAAAAATCTTAATTATAACAAGTTATTCTTTAATTAAACTTTAGCTCTGATTTGAAATATCTTTAAAATTTGTGTCGAACTACCTAGTTTTATTAATTTCTAAGATTCGTGTTTCAATTTGTACGCAGCGACAGTCTTATTAAGATGGAGAGATGATTGTCAAAATCAAAGCAAAAGAAGGAAAAAGTGCAAAAGGCGTTAAGCCTCAAGGTTTTTTTTTTTCAAAAAAAAGTTAAAATTTTGTTTTTCACCATAAAGGGAAATTTGACAAATATTGCATAATGAAGAAGAAATTTTTTAAATGTATATACAAAACGGACTATATTTGAGTTTCAATAACTTTTATACTAAGCGCGGTGTTGCTTTTGAAAGAAGAAGTTCCCGGCCTTCCCAAAATAAAAAAATTTTTCTATAAAATAATGGAAAAAAATAAGTTATGTAACAATAAATCTTTCAATTCCCTACCGGGTCCACGGCTTTGACATGAAATTCCGGGCTTTGCTGGCTCAGAACTGCCACTTGCAGCCCCGGCATAGTTGGCTCAATACCAAAAGTAATTCAGAAAGAAAATTTCCTCTGCAGAGTTCTGCACAAGAGCTTAACATAAACCACATAACTTGGCACTTCCACCATTTTTGAAGAAAATGTTTCCCGTTGATTGATAGTTCCGCGACTCATAATGTTAAATGACTATCCTTAAACAAACAAATACCACCCAAGATGATATTATATGTTTTACAGTTGCGAAATATCAACTTTGCACTTTCCGAAACACAAACTACTTCAACTTTAACTTCCGAGGAAAAAATTAGCCAAGGAGTAATTGAAGAATTTTACAAGATCTTTCTTGTTCAATACATCGAGATCTATATTTTATAGTCAAATATTAGCTCATTGTCTCATTCCATATCGAAATCTAAGCGCGATATAGAACTTTTCTTCAAGTACCATACTTTTGTAAATTTTAAGCAAATCGAATATTTTAAATTCACGCGAGCTAGGTCAATGGTTATATGATCGTTTGAACATTTTTAGTAACACGATGTTCCGAATACGCGAATACGGTAAAGAACAATAACTGAGCAAATACGGGAATTAAAAAAACCATATAAATATTTTACGGCCCGTGTATCCTAAAAAAGTTACAGGGACATTCCATTGGTATACAAAGAAGTTTTGGACACCTTTGATTACCACTAAATAAAAGTTGATGAATTTTTTTTTCATACAATATATCTACTGGGTTTTAAGTGTTTAGTCGAATCTTTACTTCCGGGTTATCTCAGCTATGATTTATCTTTACCTTCGACATATTTGGATGATTACCCAATATATTGCCATAACTGTGTACTCGTGTGTGTGTATGTGTGTGTATGTGTGTGTATGGGTGTGTGTGTGTGTGTGTGTGTGTGTGTGTGTGTGTGTGTGTGTGTGTGTGTGTGTGTGTGTGTATTTGCTTTACATATGGATGTCCATAACATTTTGTGCATAAAATACAAAAATTCAAAGAGAATAAAACCAATCCTGGTGCTTGTTGTTGTTTTATTTTTACGCTGTGGCGTATTGCGTTTGCTAAATGTAATCGATACGTTTTTGACTTTGTACAAACAGTGGATTTTTCACAGACGATGTGACCTCCAGTTCCAGAAAAAACCACACTACCGCTTTGAACACCCACTGACAAGGCCACAACTTCCTAAACTAATGGTACGTGCATTTTTTTGTTGTTGGCTCGTCATATTTCTTTGAATTTGCATAGCGATGTGTTGCGGCAGTTAGGAGTGTAGGTGAACGGATAATGTGGGAAGAGGTCTTGCGTTGCATTCGAACTGGCTACCTTGTGCTGCTTACGATTAGTGATGTCAAATAGGGTGATTCATAGAAACGATGAATAAATAAATTAATTTCAGAAATAAAGGTGTCACGTGAAAGGTAGATAATTTAACTGTTATTATTTTGAAATGTAATTTTCCAGTTAAGAATATTTTTCTAAAATGGGCACTGATTTTTTCTTTATCTCAATATCTGTAACTTTGCTAATATATTAAGAACGCACAAGGTATTTCCTTTCAATAAATATTTAACTGTTTACTTTTTTTCTTTACTAAAACTTTCAATTCGATCAAAATTTTAGAAAAACTATCACATCTCGAAAACTATGAGGTTGAGTTTTAAGTTTTGGTGCCAATACTATAGCTTATAAAACTTTCCCCAATTTCAGATTTATATTATTTGAAGAAACAGGGGTTCCAAACTTGAGGTCGCATATAGGAACAGCAACCACTTCAACAAGCTGTAATTAAAGTGAACATTTTATAAAAAACCATTTCATAAGCTTTAAAATTGGCGAACAAAACTTTGAAGTGCGTCATATAGTTTTTACGATATGGACATTTTTTTAAGACTTTTGACTTTAGCTTATGTATATATAGCAAAATAAACAAATTAAGTGAAAGGAAATAAATTGCGCTTTCTTAGTATTTTAGCAAAAAATTGTATAACTTTTTATAAAAAAAAACCGGCTTTTTAAAAAATTGATCGAAATTTTAAGAAAGTCATCATTTGTTTAAAGCTATCAGTCTAATTTCTACATTTCATTGAAGACATTGATAGTATTTATTTTGTAGTATTATTTCTAAATCAATTCAGTGGCACCCAACTTATAAAAATTTATATGAAAGTTATATTCAGTGATAACCGATGCCTCCTTTAACTTTTGATCACAGATTTACGGTATTAAAACATAAAATCTGATAGAAATTTGAATCAAATTACAAAATTTTAACTTTAATGTGCGGTCCAAAGACGTAACCAGAACAACATAATATTTTACATGTATATTATTAAATTTGGCAACGTCAACCACTATGTCAAATTAAAAATCGACATTGAAAAGTTTTTCTTAGAGATTTGCAGAGATAGCTTAAGTATCTATTTTGTGAATGGAATTTTCCAAGTAATCACTATTGTCATAATTTTGTCATCACTAGCTGCCGTAGTAATGCATCCTATGACGTGTGTAAGTATGGATATTTGTTGCTCATATGATCAACTACAACAACTCGTTTGTTCTGTCGTTTCGCTTGTTTGTTCGGTGCTGCTTTTAATGCATAATTTGGCTCATAAGCAGCAGTTTTTATGCACCATTGAGTCAATGCCTCGCCTTTTCTTCTCTATCAAGTACATGTTGCATGCATGCATCCGTGCGTGTGTAAAAGGTTGCGTGTTTTTTAGTTGTATCCTTACAGCAGTTTAGCTTTGTAAATATGAAAATGTTGCTTGCAAAATTTTCACAATGCATTCAGCTTCATTAATTTCGTGTGTAAAAAAAAACAAAAATTGTGTAAAAATTTCAAATAATAATTTTGAATAAAACTGTGAGCAGGAAACTTCAAGTGCCGCAATTATGTGAAATATCAGTCTTGAAATTAAGCATGCTTTTTGCAAGTTTCCAAATATATTAAATACCTTTGGATGCTAAATTAAAAATATTTTTTTTTTTTTCATTTTAAATCAAGTTCCTTGATGAAAACATAATAACACTAGGCAACATATTAATATTGCCTTTACATTCTTTTCTGACATTTCCATTTTTCTACTTTTGCCGTATTGTTAAATTTTAATGGACATGGAAAACTTAATCACAGTACATACACTGTGAAAGCGATTTATTTGAATATACCAAACGTATATTTCATATAGATCAATTAAATATTTGATTGAGTGAAACATAAAATGATTCATCCAACACTTACCACTATTTGATCCAAATACAATATGTTTGACTCAAATAAATATTTGATTGCTCTATATCAAATATACGTTTGTTATATTCAAACAAATCGTTATCTCAGTGTGCGAAATATCCAGCTAAACTAAACGAATTTTGTTTGGCACGCAAGCCACACCTTCAAACAAGCTTTTTGTGATTTAAAATGGGCAAAAACGGTTTTCGAACTCACCTACGTGCCGCCAATAGAAGTAAAGTATTTAAAACAAAATATTGGGAGAACAATTTGATGTAATGTTACCAAAAATTCTAGGAAAAAAATAGACAAGCTCTGGAAAAAAAGTTTGCCGAATTTTAAAGAAAGGACATGGCCTTTTCCATGCAAACAAAAACTTCAAAATGCTCCATTGAGAGAACTGTTTAAGGTAAGGAAACCATATTTCGCAATAAAAGCAAAAATAACTTAGAAACGCTCTCGACAAGAACTTGTTGAGAATGGCACCCTCCATGGAACCCAATACTTTAAAATGTTACAGAGAAATAATCTGTTTATAGTAGGTGAATACAAAACAGCAATATTTTTTTTTTAATGCCATAACACTACATAACCGCTTATTTTTTTGCCAAAAAGGTTGTGAAGAGCGGCAGTACTGCATGTAATTTTTTTTCCAAAATTGGGTTTTAGCATGCCTTTAATACGAAAGTACATTTCCATGGCTAAGCTAATAAATCAAGATAAAATTTGGTATGATGATAAACTGAACCTAAGAAAAGGGAAACAAAAACAATGCATTCTTTTAGTAGACGGTAATGCTGTAACGCCCGAGCCGCTGCACAAATTTTGATCAGGTTCGGTGTGAATATAGATTTGTTTCTGAGTAAAAATAACTTTTTTTAGTAGATTGTACTACACCAATGTGCAAATTCGGTCGCTGCGTATCTAATCGACCGAATTTGATGAATTTCGGTACAGAGATAGACTAAGCCCTGAAGAAAAATATTTGTTTTTAAAAAGGCTTTACCACGCCTCTAACCAAAAAAGTGTGTTTACAACTATGCTATCAGTCGGACTTTGATGAAATTCGACAAGTAAATGAATTGAACCCTGTAGAAGTTACATAAGTTTAATTGGGCGCCACTCTTCTAACCAGAAAATATGTTTTCACTTCCAAACTATTGTGCCGATTTTGATAAAATATTGGAGTTTTAAGTGAAAAATCTTAAAAATTTACAAAAGAGGAGCTTTCGAATACATTTTAATCTCAAACATATGAAATGTTACTGGGGTTTTTGCATGTAAAAAATGATGACCTTATAGTAAATTGTTTTAATTCGGATGGAAGTTTTGTATTTTATTCCTAGTCATATGCCATTGTATTCCACCAAGCTCTTGATCTGTTGCTGACTTACTGGGGTTAGGCCATAGGTGTTAAAAACTAGCAAGTTTTCAGAGTTTTTTCAGCAAAACAACAAAAATAATCAAAATTTTAGAAAACGTTAGAAAATAGTTTTTTCGAGCACATAGTGCACAAAATGGCGGCTGTAAAGTCTTTCTCCAAGTAGGCATTTTCTTACAATTATAAAGATTGAACAAAAAAAAATGTCACTGAATTATCTATATAAACAGCAAGAAACTTGCAAAAACGGCGCGCTTTAAAAAAAAAATTAATATATAAAAAAAAAAATCATGATTATTGCATATAAAAAAATATCCGCAATATAAAAAAATAAAGAATATAGTTATGACTATACAGTCCGAGATATCTGTCCGACCAACTTGAAAAACTTTGTTTCCAGAAAAACGCGTTTAAATTTTTCAGCAAGCATCAGTAGGTATCGGCAGCGGACCGCGAAAATTTAAATTACGAGCTCTAAGATATTTTTTTGCCATAACTCTTTTATTATATCATTTATTAAGTACAAAGGTCAGTGAAGATATTTCCGGTACCATGAATGAGTTATCAGTACATTTGGCACATTTTCATTACATTTGGACTATTTCTAATAATAATTTTGATTTTGATATTTTTAGTAAATGTAAGAAAGTATTATTTAATTTTGGTAAAATCGTCGTCAAAAAAATCGGATGAAAGTGTTGAAGCTGCAGGTTAATATCCTTAACTTCTACATTTTGCAAGTCTTAATAATAGCGATTGCTATTTTTTTTAAAACATTTGAATAAGAAAAACATATTTTTCTTTAAAATTTAACATATGTAAGCTCAAAATAAATACTCAAAACTAAAAAAGTTTTGCATACACAAAGCAACTTTCTTATGATCTCAGTTAAACCACTTTCATTTTTCCCTTATTGCTATTCTTCTATTGATATCATGCAAAAAAACTAAGTTCAATATGCATTAAAAATAACCAAAAACTGAAAGCAAGACAATCGTTTGGGTATTTTTAGGGATATTTTTTCTATTTCAAATAAATCATCATAAATTTCAAATGTAAATCTACACATACTTTACTCATACCTTGAAAAAGCACGCTACTGCTGTGCTTTATATGTGTGTACATTGTGCACATGCACACAAGCAATTTTGTGTTAAGTCCTTTAATGCAAACATCAAGAAAAAAATAGCGAAAAAAAAAAAATCGAAAAGTGTCGCATCCCAAGAATATGCGGAAGCACCAGAAAGAAATAAACAAAAATTAAATTCATAAAAAACGAAAACAACAATAAAATTTGTATTAAGTGAAAAAATATTAAAACAGCATAAAAATATTCATAGAGTGCGACAGAGGATTTATAGACACAATCGTAGGGAAACATAACGTATATAGAAATGTAAATTAGGGTGACCGTAAAAAATTATTTTTAGAATTTTAGTAACACCTCCACCCAATGGGCTTTCAATATAAGAAAAGTGTGCTAAATGCATCTCCCATTGAATACCATGAACAAGTGAAAGTAATTAAATGATATTTCCAACATAAAATGTATCGGAAAAATTTATTTATTATTAATTAATTTTCTTTAAATCAACATCTTATCTAAAATAAAAATATACAATTCGAAATTATTTCTGTCTTTGATCTATTTTATGTGATCTAAAGAGTTTCGTAGCCGGGTGACCAAAATAATACATCCATTGTCACTCCGAATTGAAAGTTTTAGCTTTACAAGCAGAAATGATCTTCTGGAGTTAAGTAGTGTTGTTTGTGAAATTAAATCTTAATAATTTTCAAAAATAACATTATATTATATTGCATGCAGTGATATCTATACTATTAATATAAAATTGCTTATATGGAAATGGTTTGTAATGCTTTGGCACAAATTAAACTGAACTGATTTTAGTAATTTAATTTTTAAAATAACATATTTGTGCCAAAGAGCGTTATTGCGTATTTTTTTTTTTTTTTTAAAGCAAATTTTCTTTATTTCGGAATTTTTGCACAACCTCACACACCTTCATGTTGTTATTGTTGTTTTTTTAATACTCATTTGTACCGTTTGTATACGTTTTTGGAAGTTTAGTGAACAAAATTTCTTTAATTTTTTTTATTTTTGAAGAGAAAATATAAAATGGGATGTTAAGAGGAGAATTTACCACCAGCAGGTATATATAATCTCAAGGGCAAACTTTACTCCAAAAATTTTTTATATGCGTGAACCATGTTGGTGTTCTATTCAAAGTTCGCACACGATTTATGATGACTTTCACATAATATATTGGTGTGTTTTATTAAATGTATTCAAAATGTGTTTTTATGTATTCAAAATAACAAAACAATGTTCATTTTAAGACGAATTATATGTATCAAAACCTCTTCATTAAGTAGCCAATCGGCATCTGTCATCTTTTGAAGTGGAAGACTAATAAAGGGTGTTTTTTTTAGAAGTATAGAGCTTCGAATTGAAATAAAACACAAGAAAATCGTTTTAATGTCCATCAATTTGGCTTTATTGGAAGGATAATTTTATGCCATTAATGTTTAAATATGATTTCGGGCATGTGGCCGCCCGCCGCGGCTGGCTCGAATAAAGCCAATTCTACAGGTCCAATTTTGAACCACTTTTTCGAGCAAATGGGGCCGTATGTCGGCAATAACGCCACGAATGTTGGCTTCCAAGTCCCCTAACGTTTCTGGTTTGTTGGCGTAGACGAGCGATTTCACATATCCCCAAAGAAAATAATCCAATGGTGTCAAATCACACGATCTTGGTGGCCAATTGACAGGTCCATTCCGCGAAATTATGCGCTCATCGAATGTTTCCTTCAATAAATCGATTGTGACGTGCGCTGTGTGGCATGTAGCGCCGTCTTGTTGGAACCACAACTCATCCACATTCATGCCATCCAATTCGGGAACAAAATAGTCGGTTATCATGGCTCTATACCGGTCTCCATTAACGGTAACTGACTCTCCAGCATTATTTCCACCAGCCCATAGAGCACACCAAACAGTCAGTTTTTGTGGATGTAATGGCGTCTCAAGGGTCTCATGTGGAGTCTCTTCACTGCAAATGCGGCAATTTTGCTTGTTGACGTAGCCATTCAACCAAAAATGAGCCTCATCACTGAACAAAATTTTGCGATGAAAATCAGCATCGAGATCAATCTCATTTTCGGCCCATACACCAAAATCACGACGCATTGCATGGTCTCGCGGCTTTAATTCTTGCACAAGCTGGATCTTGTAAGGTCGCAAGCCAAGATCTTTGCGCAAAATCTTCCATAAAGTTGATGGACAAAGCTCCAATTGCTGTGCACGGTGGCGAATCGATTCATTCGGGTCCTCTTCAACATTTTGCTCTACAGCGGCAATTGTTTCTTCGGTGCGCACTGTTCGACGTCTCTGCGGATGCGTATTATCACATAGAGTAAACGTAGTGCGAAAACGATCCATGGTTAACCGAATTAATTGCTCTGATGGACGATTATGTCGACCATAAAATGGACGGAGCTTGCGGTAAACTTCGCGAACTGAACCATTATTTTCGAAATAAATTTGCACGATTTGCAAGCGTTGTTCTTTTGTCAACCTGTTCATGATGAAATGGCAAACCAAACTGAACATAAATGACATTAGAGTTGCCAGATTTGACCATAAAATGCCAGTTTTATCTCTATTCGAAAAACAAACCTCTAAAAAAAACACCCTGTAATAATAGACTGGTAGTAAATAGAGTCTGACATTGCGTGGGAGATCATTTAAATAGAGCGAAAGAAAATAGCGAAGGCCTGCATTCCACTGCAATATAGCCTGAGAAAAGTATTTCAGAGGCACTCGGTGCAACTTGTTGCCTGTATGGCTACTGCGATAGCTTAAGAACGCCACACAATTTATTGTTGAGTATGGAATAATTTGCCATGCCGAATATTTAAAAATAATTTAAATGCGAATTTAAAGATATTGATATTATCAAGATTTTTCTTATTTAATCCATAACGTTCAGCTGAATTTGTGCAACAAATTTGTGTCACAAAGGCTTTGAACGAAAATATAGTTGCAGCCGTTGATGTACTATCAGTTTTCGGAATCAGTATTATCTTGATCTATGGATGGAGGAGAAGGCAAGCCTGTGCTTTAAACATGATTTAACATGATAAAATAATAGCGTTGTCGAGTAAAATGCTGTGGAGCGCTTTTAGAACTTTTTTGTTTGTAGAGACAAGAAGACTCCAAGAGCGCTCCTGAACGTGTTATATTTATTCTTAATCTTTAACATATCTATACTATTTATGTTTATAAAATTGCTAATAAAGGTTATTGCATACTTAATTTTTCAAAAACTCACAAAGAAATCTCAGCTGCCAATTGATTTTTCGTTGCATTTTTTTTGCTGCTTCTGGAATTCTGTGTTGTTATTGCAGTTTGAGTTTGGCCGTTTGAGTTTGGCCTCGAAGTTCAAAGAACTTTTTCTCTTTCAATTGTTTTATTGTTTGTTTCTTTTGAAAAGAGAAAATAGAATAAGATATTAAGAGAGTTGTTCCATTGTGAAAAAACAACGCACGTGCTCGTGCGAAGTGCGTATCACTCGTTGAAATATCATTCGTTGAAATGTACGAGGAATATTTTCGTATTCTTAAACAAACCGAATGGCATACAGAAATTTTGCTGGAGCCTTGTACAAAGTTCGCGTGGGGAGTTTTCGGGTGTCGAGTACTCTACACCTAGGAAAGTTCTTCGTCCGGGTCTGTGAGTAGATTATCAACTCATTTTTATTTATGACCTTAGCAATGATAGTGGCAAGCAGCTGAGATTTTATTACAGAAATTGTTTCCGACACAAATTTTGAGATTAAAAACTTGCAATCAATGTCATCGGGAATGACAGGAGGTTATTTGCCAATGCATATTTTACGTACAATATTTCATACGTTCCCATTTTATACCGATTTTTATAAAAGCTATATCAGAAACTTTCACTCGATATAATTTTGGAAATAAATCATTTTGAAATTGTTTGCTCGAAAAACCCTACAAAATGAATTGCTCAATAGGGGTAGAATAAACCTGAAAAAAAAACCGCTACATACACAAAAGATGATGCATTTATAATACAGACCTTCCACTGCCACTATTATTATTATTTCTGTTTTTAATATTCATTTTTAATTGTAGCATACTAGGTATATTTTCAGCGCATTAGGAAGGTGTTCGTTCGAAATATGTAAGTATATTAGTCCTGCGATAATTCAAATACATTTTACTATTTCATAGAAGAACTTCATAAAATCCTGCAGTATCATGTATCCATAACTGAATCTCTTGCGATCCATTGTTAGTTTTTCCCATTTATAATTTTTTCTGTTCTATGTCCTTTTTAAGTCCTTTTCTTTGTAAAATTGAAATAATTCTGATTTTGATATTTCCAATAATCAGCTTACTGCATTGTTAGTTTTCTGCAAAAGTAATAGTTTTAATTAAACGAACTGTAACTAAGGAATAAATTTTTTCTTAATCGAGGTTTACTGTTAAAATTCTTATTAGGAACAACCGCATGAACTATGGATGAACAAAAATGTTGCATGCTTTTACACTCAAAATTTAATGTTATGATCGAATAGAAACAAATTATTATACGTAGAAGCTTCTGCAATTACTGGTATGAAGTTTTTTTTTTATCTGTTACTTGCTACTTTTTCTGCATTTGATGCTGGTTCTTTCTCATATCATTTAGTTTTGAAAGAAAACTTTATGCATAAAGTAGTTTAAATTTTTACTTTAATTGCTGTCACTTTAATTTACTTTAACTAACCCACTTTTTTCCAAGTCATGCTTTCGTGTCACTTAGTATCCAAAGACTGAGCTTTATTGCATACAATTTGAAAACTCTCTTGTTTGCAACAATTTATTATTCAAATGGTACTTTTGTATGCAAAGTGTTACTCTCCTTAATTACTTAGTTTTATTGAAACAAATTTTTCAAAATCGTTTTTCTTTGAAAAGTTTATTGATCTAATCCATAGATGGGCAAAACTTTTGAAGCAGGAGCTACTTTTAAACCCAACGCAACAAAAATAACAATTACAGTGAAGAAAAAACTAAACCATAAATTCGATCTCGATAGCAAAAAGAAATTCTACAATAAACCAAAAGCTAATTCCAAGAATTAAACAAGAGCAATATGAGTAAAAAGAAAAGTACACTGATCGAACGAAGCAATGAAGCTATTTTCAATCTGCAGATTGTTGTTTCCTTGTTTGCGTGATTGGGTTTTTTTTTTTTTGACTGACGCATCAATATTACAAATACCGAGCATAGCGCGTATAAAAAAAACATTGCTATAAAAATGTGAGTTCCAGATGTAAGTGCATGAGTTTGTGAGGAGCTAAGATTGGCTAATTTTTCCTAGTATGCCCATTTCTGATCTAATCGTTTCTATTTTCCTTTGCTATAAGTGTTGCCATTGCTTAAAAATTTTGGCATAAAACATCTTTTTTTCACTGCAATTTGTCGCATACTTTTTATAAGAATTGAAATTTTGTAAGAGATATGAGTAGCACACCTACAAAGATATATGTTAGACCAAGGATGCGCAGCCCATAGCTCGTTTGGCTCTTCCAGCTCTTACAACAATAACAAAATATATTGAGCTCACTTCGAGGTCTTTCCTTTATTCGAGCTTTACCATTTTGGACTGCAATCATCGAATGTATTTTGTTCCTGTGATTTTTTCTTCAACGCATCGATTCGTTGAACTCTTGTCGTTACTCAAATTAAATAATTTCGGTTCGTTATCATTGCATGGTTTTTGTTTTTGTTGTTTTTTCTTCAACGCACTTTAATGTTTGTGGGATTTTGTTTTCAATTCATTTGCTCCTTTAGCTTGAGATTTTTGTTTTTGTTTTCTTCTGTTTCCATGCACTTAGCTTTTGCCGCAGCTATTTAAAAATGTTCATCCATAGAAATTTTTTCGCAAAATATTTTTTAATACTAGGGATTTTTTCCCAAAACATTTTTGAGTTTTTTTACCAGAACTGATGTTGTTGGAACTAGCTCTTGAAAAAGTTTTTCTGCGCATCTATGTGTTAGACTGTCCTTTATTTCTCTCGTTTCTGTAATTGCGGAGAGCGACAAAGAAAACTGTAAGGAACTAAAATAAATAAAGATTTTGACCCAAAGGAAAAACGGTTGCTCCAACGCCATTCTTGAAAAAAAAACCAGTGCTATTTCTCCACGACTCTGTACACGAGGTTGGTACATTTGACAAATAAATGCTTTTCTAAGTTAACTAGTGGGTCCTCAGAGCCCCATATACGACAATTTCGTTTATTCACATATCCTACGAACTAGAAATAATTTTCATCGCTGAAGAAAATTTTGTTTGAAAAATCTTCGTGTCAGTTATTCCAGTACTAGGGCTACAAATTTGTTCAAACGCATTTCTCGGCCTTCTAAAAACAATTATTTAAAATTTCTTTCTGTGAAAAGGTTGATAAGGTTTTATTTATTTTTTTTTTTTGACGTCAATCATCAATCATGACCACAATCTCTTCGCCAGTTATGTAGAAAATTTTTATGCGTTGCTAACTTGAGCAAGTGAGACAGACAACTTTATGTTTGACAAACTCTAAGAGACGGCCATAAAAGGTGACATAATATCACATGTATACCTAAGCATTTGTCAGATTTTTCACATATCTCTTAAAAAACTGACGAAAACTTTGCCCTGAGGTCTAACTTACACGCAGTGTTGTATTAGGGTAGATACTGCTTAAAAACTATTATTTTTGTACAATTGCAGCATTTATATAAATAGCTTATGAAGTTTTTGGAATAATGAAAATTATGTTATAAATTATTGTTATTACACAAGAGAATTTGATTCACGTTGTTAGCATCGGCAATGATTTAAATATTCTTTTGATTTCTTAGCTAAATCTTTTAATATACCAACAAATACACTTAAGTTTCTTGCAAAATCCATCAACTAAAAATTGCTAACACCATGATTGATTAAACTACGCTTAAGCAGCATTGAAGTAAAATTGAAATCCCATTAAAATGCGATTACAAAATTCTGACAGATAAAGACTCCGAATGCTGCCACAGAAAAATTAAGATAGCAGCATTGAGGCGAAGTTAAACGAAGTCAAAGTGCGTTAGAGAGAGGGTGGGACGCATAATGGAAACAACAAAACCGCTTTTTAAACAATTTATGGAAAATAGTAGCTGCAAAAGCTACATAGAACAAAACAACAAGAAAAACAGCACTCACAAATGTTGCCGGTTTCCAGGGCCGGAACAACTAATTCACATTCAACCAATTAGACGTTATATCCTGATGTACTATACATCACGATACGGACAATAATGTTACGCTCGATAGTAAGTCATAGAAACTTTGGAGCTCATTTCTTCACGAATTTTAATTCATGTCATATCATAATTTTCAGTTCTTAGCTCTAGTCCTGACAAAAAATTGAATAATTATTCCACTTTATGAACCAAATTTTTCCAATTATCGCAGTTTTTATATCTAAAATGTGAACTTAATTAATTTTCTTTCAAATATATATGGCCTAATCAAATTTGGAAACCACGATATAATACTGAAAATGCACTTTGTCCAGAACAATTTTGCAAAACAAATTTAAAGTCAAGCACGTGCTGTTGTTTTCTTCATCTAAGTTTAATGATCAAAACGTTGTTTGAGGTTGAAGGGGCTAAAACTCTTAACTTAAGAGGTCGCAAGTATGTAAAATTCGCTATACAAATGTCCATCAAGTTTAAAAATGGCATGACAGTTGCTTATGTTCAGCTACGACTCTCGTGAGTAATCCTGCTTGTGATTTTTTAATCAACTTTTGCTATATCCTTGCGCATGTTCATAATTTATAGCAATTTTCCGAAAAGATATATCCGCAATGCCCATTGGCTATACATCAGAAGCCAGACCCAAGATGTTAGCTTTCAAAACGGCATTTGTTGCTGCTTTATTAACATAAATCAATGACTTCACATATTCTAATCGGAATTTATCTCAAGGAGTCAAACCAAAAAATTTTAACATTCGATAGATTTCGACAAATCATGTTAATTGCAAGTGAATTCTAAAGTTGAGAATTGTGTGATTTTCACATTTACACCTTTCCCTACAAGTTTTCCAGTCAAACTATACCTTGTGTTGAAACAGAAAATCAACATCTGTTAAAAACAGCTGTCTCTATCCAAATGTCCATCGCACAAAAAAAAACATCTTGTACTTACATACGTATGGATAGAAATTTGCTTACGAAATTTTTAATAAATATTTTTAAATTGCAGCAAGCAAAAATTGTGTACCTTTAACTTTTCATAAACGTTTTAATTAACTCAAATTTTCGTGAACATTTCCGAGTTTCTTTCTGCAATATTTTGTTTTCGAAAAAAGCTCTGAAAATCGAAACGTAAGAAGAACTTGCTGAAATGTTGCCCCAGCCAAAACGCCGCCCGGAGCTATTGCGTCATGTTAGATCTGGCCCTGCCAGTGGCAGTAAATATGTAGTGGCAACTGCTGCCACGAAACAATGGGTGCTGCTAGGTAAAACGCGGCGTGGCAACATGGCAGCAGGTGCGACATAATTTCATGTTTCAGGAAATTTGTTATTTTTAATCTCAATTGCAAAGTGTTGCAATAGCAACAGTAAAATAGCAGTGTGGGTTTGGTTTGGTTTTCAAATGGCACAAACTTGTCAGAAATATGGTTAAATTCCTTAAAGGAACGCACATTGTGTGGCTTTTCTGCGCTAGATATTTTTGGATTGACTTGCATATATTAAGTGTTCTGTTTTGAGCCGAGTTTTAAATTCGGTGGTAAATATGAAAAATCACTCGAAAAATATTGGCAATAAATAACTATGTTGTTCTGTTCGAAAAATTTATTTTCAAATTCATTTAAAATTCACATGAATTCTTGATATAATAAAATATATAAAGAGTTTTAGTTTAGTTTTTTGTACTTTTTTTTTGTATGTAGAGGGTAATCTCTTGAGTTACTACTCCGATTCTAAAAATTTTTCTAGTAATAGAAAGCTACACTATCCCAGAGTAAGATAGGTTTTATTTTATTTTGATTAAAATAAGGGGCGTGACACCTTCCGTGCAATAAAATACTTCAAACTCTATATCTTCGTACCTATGACAGCTAGAGTCTTAAAATTTTGTGATAGGGTGAACATCATCAATGCCAAGCTCCTTGCGAAATAGGGACGGGATTAGATAACAGGAAGTGGCACCTTCCGTACAAAAAAATCACTTAAACGCTAAGTCTTGTCTACTATGACAGCAATAGTTTTGAAATTTCGTGTTAGGAAGCTTATAAGTTATGCTAAGCACCTCACTTAATATGGACGGGAATACGCAATGACATCAGACTTTCCATACGACAAAACACTTAAGCCGCTATATCTTCGCTCCTATGACCGCAAGAGTGTTAGAATTTTGTGTAAGGATGCATATGGTCCATGGCAAGCACCCCGCAAAATATGGACAACATTAGACAACTGGGCGTGGCGCTTTTCATACGATATCAACACATAAATCGCTATACCTACACTCCTTTGAAAGTCTTGAGATTTCGTGTTAGGATGCTAAGCATCGCGCATTGGAATAAGACGACGGAGCGTGGCACCTTCCTTGCGATAAAAAAATCATTAAAACGCTACATCTGATAACTTATGGTAGAAATAGTTTTAAAATTTGGAACAAGAGTATATATTGTCTATTTGAAGAAGTTCATGCCAAGTGGACGCAAAAAAACAACGGGTCATGGAACCTTCCTTAAAATAAAAACACTTTAAACGCTATATCTTAGCATATCTATAACAAACACAGTTCTGAAGCTTGACACATGGATGTACATTGATTGTGCCAAGCTACTCGCAAAATTTGAACAGCATTGTTTATTCTGGCGCGGCACCTCCCATACAAGAAGTCACTTAAATTGACATTCTTCGCACTATATATATTGTGAGAATTGGTGCTTGCACCCAATTGTCTGCAGTAAGGACTGCGCAAAATGTAAGCGAGATTGTACAACGGGTAGTGAGCAGGAAAAGCCGCGGGAACAGCTAGTAATAAAGTAAAAGTGAAAATTATTAATTGAAAATAGAAAGCTTAAATCAACTAAAATAATTTATTGATAGTGAAAGATTTTGCAACTATCACTGAACGTAGTGGTAATGGAAAAATCTGACGATGTTAGAAGTAATGCCGAAATGTTCAATGTGAAGTTCGACGAAAAGTAAAAAAACGCTCTCTGGAGCTTAACTTTCTTTCTAGAATATCAAAAAAAAAAATATCCATCCAAAAAAAAAGTTTATTATATATTTGATTTTGAAAAATGAAAGTTACATCTTAAGAGTTTCGAAAAATAATTATGACCTTTTGAGAGGCCATTAAAAAGTCTTTCGAAAGCACTTAGTTCAGGAAACATATTATTTACTCGAAGCAGAGGGCGTCAAACGAAAACCTTAAATTATCTCCCCTACTTCAGCCAGTTTTTGAAGAAACAGAAAAATATTTTGGGATTTGCCTTAGTTTGAGGTTAATCGGTTATGTTGGATTTTTGGCTTACGACATTTGACGTGAAATCCGTCATATGTGTGCATACACTGTATAAACAAATTAAAATGTGTGGTTTTGATAAAAATAGTAAAAAGATATCTCACATCGCTAGCTAGTTTTCTAAGAGTGCAGTTCATGTAATTCAATACAATTTTGTACTCTGTGGTTTGGTAGATATTCAATTCATTCTCGAAATTTAATTGAAAAATCCATTTTTGAAATCGGAAAATAATCGCAATGTAATACCTTTAAAAAGAATTGTTTTGCAAATATGCGGAAATATTCCAAATAGCATAGAATTTTTATAATTTTTTCTTTGATGTATGCAACGTCACAAATGCAGACTGTGTTACGTTGATAATCAGTTTCAATATTAATTGAAAAAATATTTATTCCTTTGATATAATTTAGAATTAAATAAAAGCTATACGTTTTCTTTAATGTGTTGTTTCGAGTTCTAAGAGCTTTTGCGCTCTGTTAACCTTAAGCATTACATATGCACATATATTTGTATATTCTAAACCTTGATAGCATTAAAGTTTTACTTAACTCAAATAAAAAAGTCCACCCCAGTTTTTGCATCTTTGGAGGAGTAACTTCTTTTGCAAACTTGTGGGTTTTTTATGTATGTGAAAAGAAACTTTTTAAAATTTAATAAACTTCCTTTAATTTATGCTTTTCGTATGAAGGACCACAGCATCAACCCAGTTTAATTTTTATCCTTTGCTGTTGTACCACGACCATCAAAGTTTTAGAGGTACTTTTTATACACATATTTTTCAAAGTTTTTCTTCCTGTAATCGCAACCTTTTTGCCAGCAATAAAAAATATTTATAAAATAAAAAGGAAGCAGCACAAGAATTACTAATTGAGTGGGAATCAAGGAGCGATTTGTTACAAAGCACCAAGAGCAGCAACAAATTAAGTAGTTTATTTTTTTCCATAAAATAAAAAAATAAACTTTTCCTCTGATGCCGCCAATCTATAGTAATTGTTGTTGTTGTTGCTGTTACATGGTGTGTTGTTGCTGCCACTGCTACTGATGTTATCGTTATTTGTTAGCCTACAACACTTGATGCGCTTGGTATATGTATGAGTGTGTGTGTTACTTCTGTTATTGTCGTTAGCATTGTATTGTCGATGCATCTCTCTCTTTCTTTCTGGTCCACTCGCATTTCATCCCATCTGAACTCATCAGCTGTTTGTGTACATAAAACTCCATCGCAATTATGATGAATTATTTCCATGGTGAACTGTTGCGTTTCTAGGCAACTACCAACCACTTCACTTCACAAATCACCTTAATGTCTCATACCCAGAAGTGGTTTTTTTACCTCAACGCAAATAAAACACCCAATTAATCTTATGCACAGGGATAATTTTAAAGTTGATTTCATATTTTTGAACCAAAAAAAAAATCAAAATATGTTTTTTTTAGACTATTCTAACTAAGTAAGTAGGTGTCTATTAAAAATCAAATACAATGCCTATAGCAAGCCAAGGCGAAGCTTTTAAAAAAATAATATGTACGAACCCTAGAACTACGTCAACAAAGCAATAGACAAAAGATGAGCAGATTTTAGTACAAAAAAAAAACTTAAATCGCTGTACTCAGCGCTATTTATTTATACAAATATTTCCGAATTCAATGAGGAAACATTTCACAAAAATCAAATTGAGTTGGATGTCGTGTTCGTGAAATAAAGCTTTCGGCATAAATCTTTGCATTATTTAATTTTTCATTAAAATATTCCAATGAAAATTATATCGGGAAAACCGAAAACTTTTACAAGAATCGATATGAAACGATTCAAATATTATTACCGATGATTGATCTATATAAGTTATATTAGAAAAATGATCACCAACATAAACTGTTGCCTCGACGAATCACGAGAAGACAAATATGTTTTAAGATGAAGCTCTAATTTTTTGTCCCTACGTTGGATAGCTCTATCGATTTATTTGAAAATAAGTTCAATTATATAATTAATGAACATAAAAGTCAAAGAAACAAAGTAGTCCTTCAAATTTAAGTCTAGCAAATTTTTTTATGTTTGATATAAACTTCTTAAGTGGGGATAGTTCAAAGTTTATTTTTAGCTTTAAAGTGTGGACATAAGTGATTTCGACAAATTTATTATTTTTGACAGCTCTTACATTAGAGTGGGTAAGAAGTGCGCCTTTCATATCAGAGTAAATAAAGACTTTAATGTGGAGTGTATTTTGTAGGCAGAGAAGTCAAAGAAGATTTCTGTGATGGTATTAGCTCTGATAATGAAAATATATACAAGTTAGCATGTGGTAGTTCTTGTGCCGACTTCAAAAAACTCTCTTAAATAAAATGACATGATTGGGCTCGACTCAATAGCATATTTGAAAAAAATGTAATACGTGTTGTAATTTAATGGTGCCTCGTAGTGTGATTACAGCAAATGTTAAAAATTTGAATAGTGTTAAGGCATTCGAAAAATATTGTAATGTATAAGTATAAATCGAAAATGCTTAAGAAGCCCCAAATTGTTGATCGGAAATATAAAAATAAAGCGTCAAAAAATGTCAGTTAAATGGATTAATGTCGACACAAAATCATAAAAAATACAAAATATGTCATTTGCTAATGAACAACTTTTTTTATTCAAGAGATTTTTTTATGACATAAGTATTTAATTTTGCGGTATAAAACACATACAAAATGCCTTATTACCCGTTGACATGAAAATGAAGATAGTGACTTTTTGTTATATATAGACGATATCTAAGTTAAAAAATATTGAAAAACTAATATATTTCAAATAAGGTTGAAAATAATCGATAAAGGAGAGCTTGATGTCAAAACATAAGTCAATAAATAACGCGAAAATGAATATATTAAATGAAAATGAAAAGTGTTCAACACATCGATGGTGGTGAACGACATTAAAAAATGTCAATTAAATTAACTTACATCGAAAAAGTTGAAAACTGTCGACAAATCTCAAAAAATGTCAAAAAAATCTATTAATGTCAACATATATCATAAAATATGGAAAATGTTGAAAAGTCGAATATTGTCCAATAAATCTATACATGTCGAATAATTTCGAGAAAGTCAAATATGATCAGAAATTTGAAAAATGTGAAATCCTTTCGAAAAAGTGATTCAATGTCAAAATACCTTGAAAAAGTCAATAAGTCGTACACAAAGATATGTAGGTGCCGATAGATGACGATAATTTCAAAATATATAAAGAAGGCGGCTACTGTCAAAAAACCCATGTATGCTTATAATTCTGTGTTGACATGTAACAAGGATTTTTAGGTTTGCGACCGCCACACGTCGTTAACTGTCACAAAAGTCATAAGTGTCACAAACGTCGCAATCTCCAGATAAACCTCGTTTTCACAATTACTGAAACGTCAAAAAAGCAAAAATTGTATAGATCAGCGATGGGCAAGGACAAGCACTTTCCGCCCTCATGGCCTGAACCGCTATTCGACGCACAAACAACCAAAAAACAATTCACAGAATTTCAACGCAATCGACGCGCAGCGTTGACTTGAGTTCAAACGAAAACAAAAACAACACACACAGGCGTTAGCGACAGCGTCGCATTATGTCTCGAGGCATTAAGTAATTGTTTTTGTTTGTAGTGCAATTTGTTTTATTTTTATGATGTTGGCGAATTTGAAAAGAAAAAAAAAATGCTTAAAAATTTCGTGTTTTGTATCTTGATTTTGTTGTTGCGCCCTTTTGCTAGATTTCCATGCCAACTACTGATGCAGATTATTATTAGAAAAATTGAATTAAAATTTCGAACGTGTCGTTGTGCTGTTTTAATGTTAAACAAAAATGAATGAAATATTTTGTTTCAGTTTGAACTTGGAATTTGTCCATGTCACAAGCTCAATTTTGTTATAACCCACGCTCGTAAGCGTCGTAAAAGTTGAAAATGTTGTGCGAAATTTGTGAAATGCCAACACTGATGTACATACATTGGAAATGTTCAAAATAATTTTTTGTTATAGAAGTATTTGGAAAGTCTTAAAATCCGAACATTTTCGAGTACATTTTCAAAAAAAAAAAATCACTTCTAACGTGCTACGAGTGCTGCAAAGTTTTCATTTTCCGAAATTTGAGTAAAAAAATGAAGAAAATTGAATTTTTTCTTTTTTGAAACTATATTTTCTTAATAAATAAATTATTTGACTCGAAATATATTAAAAGTTATAGGAAACAGAATAATAAAACTTGAGTCTTTATTGTTTAAAAGTACTATCCTTACATAAAATATGTGAATCAAGTTTTTGATAATTCTGTTTAAACATTTTTTTATTATTTTTTAAATATCTTCGGCACATCTTTTTCATATTTTTTTTGTAATTTTTCTTTAAAGCTAACTTTTAAGAGAATAATCTTTTGTTTCCGTTTCAATAAATTTCAATAAAAAAGTGTGCAGTAATGTGCAGAATGACCGATATATAAATGCAATTAATTGGATTAAGACTTATCTCGGAGTATATTTTAAAAAAAATAAATACAGTAAATATCGAAAATTAATAAAAAAGTCGATGGCATTACTATATTGTAAAATTTCTAAATAAAAAGGCAACTTATTCTAAGAATTAAATAAAATTTTTCCATCAGTGTAGTTCACATGATTTGGGCGTATGCTTCAGTACAAATTTCAGTGTTGTTGTCTGTTTTTGTTTATTTGTTGTCGAGTAGTAAGTAGCAACAGCAGCAGCAGGTTGTTTGTTGCATGCAAAACAACAACAACAACCGTAGCAACAGTAACAGCAGCAAAATATTATCATCAACTGTTGAAACTTTTTCATATAAACATTTTGCTCTCAACTGCTGTAGATATTGTGCGTACACCATTTCATGACTCACATCTTGACTGATATTTAACCCCGCATCCTTAAACTGAACTGAATTTATTTTATTTTTATTACTCTGCTGTTGTCTGCTTAGCAACCAATCTATTAAAAAAAATAAAAATAAATCGTGCTGCTAGCAACATTTTTGTTGTTGCAGTTAGTTGTTATTTTCTAATATAACGCTTTATTGAGGTTTTTCCATACATTTTATTTTTATTATTTTTGCGAAACTTTTTAAAAAGCTTCAATGTTTATTCCGTACAAATTCCCTGATTTTTCCAAGTTAATTTTTCAATTTTTTTGTGGCTTCTCTGTAGTAAAGTTGAAATGAAACCTTTTTTTTCCATCATACAACTTTTGTGGTATTTTTATAATTTAAATTGAGCTGCATTGAAAATGTTAAGCTCTTTTTTGTGTTCTTTGGCATTAAATTAAAATTTTAATAGAAAGAAAGATTTGAAAAAATAAGGTTGTTTTTTTTTACTAACACCTAGAAAATAGATATGTACATTAAAAAAAACGAGATTGATTTCGTTTGTACAAATATGATTTTTCTTTCACGAGATATAGAAGAAACTTTCTGGTAAAGCATTCTTTCCGACGTAAGTCATATAAACCAAAATGTCACCAGTAAATATTACTATTATGAGATCTCCTTAAACCAGAAATATTCTTTCATGTATGTGTGTTCCTGCAACTACTAACCCTACGATGAGCGGCATCCCAAAAGGCGGTAAGACATTCTTTGTGTGTGTATCGAATCGCGGCATTATCTTTTGCGGGTGTGACACTGTGTGTGGAAACGGTGTATAGTATATATCAAATATGTGTATGTATGTGTAGATACTTAGCCTTGTCGAATAACAAGGTAGAATCGGTGACCTAGAAGATGTTGTTTGCCCCACACAGGTATATATACTCTTTCTATTTCATTATTTTATATATTTTTATGCTAGAAAGATCTAGCATGCTGAAGAAAGAAGACGAGTTAAAATAAGGCCAAACCATAGTACATATGCATAGCATTTAGCTTACTTAAAAATAGTACAAATTCTCTGATAGTGTCCGGGTCATCTTTATTCCATTTTTCGGTGACCATGATGGCTTTAAGATTTGATTCACGAACATTATGACGCACAATTTCGGAAGCTGTAAATTATTTGGAAATTCAGATTGGATATTGTTTGCCATTGTCTAACGGTTACCGTATGACTGTGTGGTATAGCGCGGCAAGTTGAAACAGCTGGTGTGGTAAACCAAACTTTCCCAAATTTGGAATGAGAACATTTGCCTACTGCAGCATTGGGTATAGCTTAACCAGGCAATGGTCCCATTTCTGCAATGACTGTATCGCGACCCTCATTAATATGTTACTCGTTGTCGTTTTCTTCGTCTATATAACTTCAAGCTCAGCTGTTCTTCAGGATCTGAAGAATCGCCATCACAATGAATTGGCAAAAAATCAAGGTCAGTCTATTCTTTTTTCGTTCTAAATAGTTCATATGGCTCAAAATCTTCAGCATTCTTGATAGGAAGAATAGCGGCAAGTTGCGCGTTTTATTTCTTTTTTTGATTAGCAGAAAGATAAGGGAAAGGAGTGTTTCTACGACCCTCTATCAACAACACATTGATTACACTTTCATTGAAATTCATATTCAAAATTATAATAGCACTTGAAATCCAAGCCTGCAAATCTTGTACCCGAGTGTGGAGATGGTAATGCATCAAAAACACCTGTTAGTCATAGGCGTGAATCGAGTCTCTGAATTCAAACAAAAGTCGATTTGACTGGTGTGGCCTGACAGACCACAACGCTAATCAACGTTTAAATTTTATTTGGACTGTATTTTTGTTCCACGGAACATGGCCTGTAATTTTAAAACGAATCGAGTTGCTTCTTTGCATCGAGTTTGACAATGTCAAGGCAGCATTTGCCGAAATATCTTTACACAAAAAACTACGACACAAAAAGCTTCAAAATGGTCTAGCAGACCACAATGCTAATCGGAGGGTTAAACCAGTTTGAAAAAAAAATAGAATTCAATCTTCTTAGAGTCCATGCTTAAAATGCGATTCTATAAAAAGCCAACTTTAGTGTAAGTTGATGCGCTGTATTAAGGTAAAAGAGCTATGGCTCCGGACCTCGACTACACTGGGGTGCTGCAGAAGAACGCACAAATTTGAACCCAACGGATAAATATTAACCCTCCGATTACTGGCAACTTTTTATAACGTCAATGACCAAAGATTTCTCTCCAAAGACCTTCTCTATTAATATGGCGCGTACTATTATTAACTGTTTTTTTTTTTAAGCCTTAGTGAATATTTTAATGTTCTCTAAGTCCGCTGCACCAAGCTTTCAGCTATAAATAATAACTGTCATGGGGTCACATGACCACCACACTTTCATACCGTTGCAGGTTTGGATGGAATGTGTTGGGCAAATCGATTTCGGCCGCTCTGCAATTCACCGATTTCCATATTAGCAATCATCCATATATCATCTGAAGCCTTAGTCTTACTTTCTAGTACCCTTGTTGTGCGGGTATTTTCATTATCAAAGCGAGTAGTTCTTTTGATGGGGTAGAAATGATTTGTTCTCATTACTGTTTTATATAGAGTCATATATATGTCACTAGACAACTATTTGAAAGTAACAATTCGGGATTTCAATTTCTCTTTAATTTGGTGTAGCGAACTATGAGAATATTAAACCAATCACTAGGACTTAAAAAAAATAAATAATAAATTGCATTACATGCAATATTAATAGAGAGGATCCTTGGCGACTTTGTTAGTCATTGACGTTATCAAAAGTTGTCGGTAATCGGAGGGTTAAAAAAAATACAATTACCCATGAAAAAGATGCTGGTCACTAATCTTCAAAAAAAAAATTTTTAAATCCAATTCGATTAGTTTTAATGTCACGCAGAAATAAATTCAGTACTGTTGTCTTACCCCTTAATATGATTTGAAATTTTACGGCAAAAGCTTCATTAAAAATTTTTATTTTTTTAATGGCAATATACACACGTGAACAGAATAGTACATCTCGAATGATATAAGTTTCACTCCACTTTACACAAAATACTTGAAAAGTGTACGACAATTTTAGATGTTCAACTATTAATATATAGATATGTAGATAAGCTCTTGATTTCATATTTTCCTAGGGTAAATAATCCACAGACATAACGGCACTTGATCTTGTAGCCCAATTTATTAGTAAAATTTGGGAGATAATGTTGTTATCGAAGTGTCACTTCCAAAAATAGGATGTTTTGCATGCATTTTTTCCCACTTACCATTCTGCTGGAACCACACAGGTTCCATGCTATGCTTATGCAGGATCAAAAAGCATTAGTTATTTGCCTGTAACGTATCCAGTTTACCGCAACGTGGTGCCTGGCCTTATTGCAAAAGAAATGAGACCACCCGCATTCAGTGCAATTTTCTGAATGAAACCTGATTGAGAGGATACTTTGTCGTATGGCTGTATACAAAATTTTGCCTGTAGAGTATTTTGGCCTTTTAATAATTTTTTTAATTAAATTCCGAAATTTGAGAGCGCAGCTTAAGTATGAAAAGGCACATGATAAATGCAAATGTCAAATTTGAGCGGTAGATGTCAGATAATCAATGGAATTAGACGCCATTATCATAACTCTTGACTATCGAATGAATTTTGACAAACACAGCCGTATTATTTACGCAATAAGAAGAGAATTGAATTAAAAACATCAGACCTTCAAGTGTAGCTTAATATGTGTGATATTGTTAACGTTGAACCAAAAAGTGTTGCAGGGAGTGTAGTATTTTAGAGGAAATTTGCATAATGCTGCTTCATTGATATCACTGTAGGTAAATTTCCAACTTTTTAAAAGACATACAAAAAACGGCAATTTTTCGTTTTTAGAATGTGGTGGCATACTAAGTTTTTCCCAATCAGATCAAAATCTCGAGATATTCGCAATTGAAATTATGTAAGTTTTTGACAATTATTTTGCTATATTTTTCTTATTTTTGGAGAAGAGGGGTCATTCCATCTATAATGGGCCTATCATTACCCTCGTGTTTTTTAAATAGGCTGAAACTTTTTTCAGTGATTGGTCTATCATGCAGAAGATATAAAAAAAATCGATAAAATTTTTTTGACCAGTATTATTGCTTAAAAAAAAAGTTTCAAATTGTGTTAAAAAAAACACGTAAGTAAAACAAAAAAATTCATTGATGAATATAAACAAACTAACAGAATCCAAAATAGCTTTTATATTATTTTTAGGTAGTTGTGTATTAGTAGATGGCAAAAAAAACTTCAAATCTGAATAAAGGCCTGAACGGTTTCTATGTGGTAAAAGATAAAAAATTGACAAAAAACATCAATTTCCCAAATACTCCATCATCGATTTCAGCCTTTATAGGCTCAAAATTTTTAAAATATACAGGAGTATCATCCTTGAAAATTGTATTTATGTTTTTTCACCCTATTTGATTTTACAAGCATTTAAAGTTAAGATTTATGATTTGCAATGTAAATTGAAACATTGAGAATGAAATCGAGAGAATAAAATTTGAATTGATTTCAGCCTTTTTAAGTTCAAAATCTTTAGAACATTCAGGAGTACCATATCGGAAAATTTCATTCATTTTTGTTCACCTTGTTTCATTTTACAAGCATTTAAATTGTGTGTATACATTGGAATATTTATGAAAGAAATGTAATGGAATATTCGAATTTTCTCGCTCTACTCCTCAATGTTTCAATTTACATTGCAAATCTTAACTTTAGATGCCTGTAAAATGAAATAAGTTGAATAAAAATGAATGAAATTTTCAGAGATGGTACTCCTGAATGTTTTGATAATTTTGAGCTTAAAAGAGCTGAAATCAATTCAAATTTTATTCTCTCGATTTCATTCTCAATGTTTCAATTTACATTGCAAATCATAAATTTTAACTTTAAACGCTTGTAACATCAAATAGGGTGAAAAAACATGGATACATTTTTCAGGGATGGTACAACTATATGTTCTGAAAATTTTGAGCCCAAAAAAACTGAAATCGATGATGGAGTATTTGGGAAAGTGATGTTTTCTTGGAAGATCAATTTTTTTATCTTTTACCACATAGAAACCGTTCAGGCCTTTATTCAGATTTGCAGTTTTTTTGCCATCTACTAATACACAACTACCTAAAAATAATATAAAACCCAATTTGGGTTGTGCTGGTTTGTTTATATTCATCAATGAATTGTTTTGTTTTACTTACGAGTTTTTTTTAACACAATTTGAAACTTTTTTTTTTAAGCAATAATACTGGTAATAAAAATTTTATCGATTTTTTTTATATCTTCTACATGATAGACCAATCACTGAAAAAAGTTTCAGCCTTTTGAAAAAGCATTAAGGTAAAGATAGGCCCATTATAGATGGAATGACCCAGAGACATTGGAATATGTTTTGAAATTAAGCTATTTATTCATTGTTAATGGGAACATAACTCTTACAATGACAATCGTTAATTTTTCAGACGCATCAATTGACTTACATAAATTTTTGTAGATTTTTTCCAACAAAAAAAAAATTATTTATTAGTTTTAATAATAAATTCAGGTTACGTTTTTAATATTTGATTATGGGCTTTTGATATGAAATTTCGAAAAATGTTTTCAAATAATCACGCCCATGTTTGGTACTGAGAGTTTATGCTAGACACACTTTTTTCTCCTTAGCTCAAATATAAACCCTTTTATTAAGCAAACTCTATTATGGGTGGTATGTGAGGTGGGCGTATGCATAGGCGGATTACACCCATTTTGGTTTTTAGATGGATTCATATGAACGTATGTACCGAAATTCAGTTGATTTCGATGTCTTTTTCTACATATATAAGAAAAAAAGCTAAAACTAGGGCTTAAAAGTGACAAATTTCAATAGCGCATATCTTGAGAACTCAACCTAATTGGAAAAAGATTAAGCATGCCACCGTAATCTATGACTAAAAATTAAGTTGGGGTGTCTTGGCGTTTTTGTGTATCTTTTTTAGGTCTTTGCAGTGCAATGGGAGACTATATTCATTGAAGCCATTCAAATGCTGAGAATCATTGGTTGTCAAAATTTTGCTTTGAAAAACGAGAATCATTGCGGTGAAATGTATAGACAAATAATTCAGTTTAAAAATTTTAAGATTATTTTTTTCTTAAAGGACATTTATATTCATGGTATACTGGGAATTCATACAATAAATTTTCTGGATGTAGGTACTCGTATAGGAAAAGAGCGAATTCAAGTAGTTTTATTGCAAATATAGAAATCGGAAAACAATTCGTTTTTAAAATTTTATTTTTATTTATTTTTCCTAATTTCTGAATTATTTTGCAATAAATTTAATATATTATTTAAGTTGTACTGCAACTCATCCCTATTTTCCACGCTGACTTACACTCATTCACGATGACACTGCTGCGTTTTATATCCTTTCTGGTGATATAATTGTTGTCAAGGAAACGCACTCAATTAATGTGCGCACTCATTGATCCGCTTTGCTGGCTTTTGTAGATTTTTATGTTGTTGCCAACATATTTTTACCATTACCAAATAAAAAAAAAAGTGAAATAAATACACAACTTTTCTATTTTACTTTATAAGTTTTAGTTTGTATTTTTTCATTGCATACTTACCAGCGCACTTATACTGCTCGTTGTTGCTGCTTTCTATCAATGAACATTTCTATGTTCATTTTTCTTAATTTATATTTATGATTTTCTATTGAAAACTTTAGTGATTTTGTGGTAATCTTTTGCAGAACAGAAATTTTGTGTTGTTTATTATCAGATTTTTAGTTTATTTTTTGACAAATTTTCTTTTTACATCAAATGATTTTTTCACATGTTTTGTGTTCAATTTTATTTTAATTCTTTTGGTTTTCTATGTGCTGCCAGCGCATGTCAGTGATGATATTTTCAGTAGAATTGTACTTCCTCCAATACATTCGCATGTAAAAAGTACACGAGTGTACAGCTGCATTATTTTTAGTAGATTTAGAGCAGCGGTGGGCATGGAAATCTAGCAAAAGGGCGTAACAACAAAATGAAGAAACAAAAAACGAAATCTAAAAGTTTTTTCCACCAGCCGCCAGCACAAAAAAAAAACCAAATTGCACTACAAAGAAAAACATTTCCTACATTTGTCGAGATACAATGCAATTTTAAGCTGTATTCTTACATGCTTTTAAATAAAATAGAAAAATTGACCAAAAATCGGGCATTTTCAGATATCGAGACGGGTTTTGGCTAGGCAATTCTGGTTGGTTAGTTTCATCAAAACACATCAGTATTTTTCATATACGCCCCATCATGTAATCTTATACACTCGACTTTTCTACATCGGGCTCTGCGACTATAGATCATTATTTGCCTGCGTAAGCTCCAACAACTTGCCAAACTGGTCTGGGTTTGAGATGCATTTAATTTTTTTACTTTTCAGTCTGCATTGATTTAAGCCACTATCCATTACACAGGTCTGTAAATGGAGAGGTAATAAATGTTGTTGACCAACTGAATGTCATTGCCGAAGTAATTTTCTACTCAAAATTTGAATTTGGCCTTAGAACTTTTCTACCACGTCAGAATTTATCAGGTTAAATATTCGACTTAAAAATGAAGGACTTAAAAAATTTTGCAGCTCTTCTCTACTAATTGCACAATTCAGCACTATCCATCCTCTACAAAAAAAAAGCTTAAAAACGGTGATGTGCTACAGTCCTCACAAAGTTGAAGCAATTTCAAAGAGCTTGAGTTTAAAGCTTTGGTAGAAGACTAGGCTCACCCGTATTTTCGAATGGTACAAGTAGAATTATCGGTGAACTGAATTTGAGCCGCTTTCTGAGACATTTTTGGGGAATCTACTATTATTATATGTTAGCGGTAATTGTATGTATCTACGTTTATCACGTGAAAGAAAAATCTTACACAAACGTAACCAAGCCCTAGCATAGAATTTTTCTTTGCAAACAACAAAAAAAATTGACATTTTTCACAATAGTTGTTTGAAGCATTTCTAAACTCTGAAAGCTAGCAATGTGATGATACACTCGTATTATCTTCACGAAATAAACTTTGAATAATTTTTTATTTAAATTATATAAAATTATTATTATTATTTTATTTTAGTAGTAGAAAACGTTATAAAACATATAGTTATCACACAATTTACAGAGATCTCGTCTATTACCTTACAGCTTTAAAATTATAGTTTTCTTATTTGAATTAAGTATATATACATATTGAATAATGAAATTTGCGAGGGAAAACTACAGTAAAAAACCTTCGAATAAAGCCTTAAAACTAAGGGATGACTAGAAATGGCAAATATTTTTTTTTTAAATATTTTTATAATTTTTTTTTTTATAAAATTGTACAAACAAATACATTTTTAAATTAACAAATCTAATAACAGAAATAGACATGCATTAAATGTATGACATGATATAAGCATTTCCAATTCTAAGAAATATAAAGAGGAGTTTTGACAAAATAAATAAATAAATAAAGACTAATAATGTTATGGTTCTTTATTTAAAATTTTATGTTCTTTCTAATTAGTTTGATCCGATTTATGCATGATTTTTCTTTCACGAGTCATAGATAAATCTATCCAATACATCATTAGTTCCGATATAAATTGCATGGAAAACTAAAACGCTCGATGTGCCCACAGCAAATATTAATCCTCCTTGCACCAACATTTTTCTTTTATGTACCTGCGACTACTACACTTGTTTGAAACATAAAAAATTATTGAAACACCCTCATGCATATACATATGTACATATGTATATAGCAAATTTATTTTGAAAATGGCTGCAGGGATTTTGATGAAACTTGATGGTTTGATGCATGTGAAGCCAAATTCGAATGTTAACAAAAAATTGCAACTTTTTTTCAACATTTTCCCATATTCTTTCAACTCTTGCAACCGCTTTCGATTTAGTTAAATCTACCAAGATCTTTCAACACGAAGTTTTCAACCAGCTTAAATTTTTTCGAGACTTTCAGCCTCTTTCAAGTTTTACAAACACATCCATCAATTTCTAAAATTTTCCATATTTTATCGATGTTATCAGAAACTGATTCAACCACTTTCAACTTTTTCAAACTATTTCAATCTTTTTCGACTTTTTCAACTTTTTCAACTTTATTCAACTTTTTTCGTCCTCTTCCATTTATAGTCGACTTTTCAGCCCATTTCAACTGTTTCAACATATTACAATATTTTTTCTGATTTTTTGACTCTTTTAACCTTTCTCACCTGTTTCTTTCTTTCGAATTTTTTTCAAAACTTTCCAATTTTTTATTACTTTTCAGCCTTTTCCATACTTTTCAGTATTTTTCAACCTCTTTCAACTTCCCAAAAAAAATTCACATTTTTTTTTTTGACTTATTCAACTTTTTCCAAAACATTTTCCATACTATTTCGATTTTTGGAGACTTACACCAAAACACTAGTCAGTCGTCTGGTACTAAACTCCTTAAATGAGATTAAATGAAGGGCTTCTTAGTGTGATACAAATTAATTATTTCTCAAAATCTTTGTTTTGAATTAATGACACATACAAAACCATTTCTTCGCAAGTTTTCGAATGAATTGACACTTAATTCAGTACATACGTGAAGAGTCCAAGTGCCATCACTGCTGCTTTCTCCCTTAGCATCAGTGTTGTGTGTATGTGTTGTTCCTGCTCGAAAACCACTTCATTTAAAAAACTTTATTATTTTCAAGCGCAAATTTGTCAGCGTCAATAGTTGCAAAAGTTTTGTGGTGATTTTGTTTTTTTGTGCCAAAATTATTTTTATTTGGAATTTTATCCTTGTTTTCAGTTTCTGTTGTGTACACATGAACCGCAGCCACAGTTTCAGTGAAAAGAATTTATATGGCAAAAGCAAAAATTTGCTGCTAATTATGCACGCATGAAGAAATTTTATTTACTGCGAACATTTTTGCTGCAGTACTAAATAAAAATTCTTTTGGCGAGGAAAATCATGAAAAAATTTTCGAAAACACAAATTTTTTTGTATCATAAAATTAATATGTCCTCATTTGAAAACCTTTAATACACTGAGAAAACGATTTGTTTGAATATAACAAACGCATATTTCATATAGAGCAATTAAATATTTGATTGAATCAAATATAAAAAGCTTCAACCAACATTTAGCACTATTTGATCCAAATGCAATATGTTTGACTCAAACAAATATTTGATTGCTCTATATGAAATATATTTTTGTTATATTCAAACAAATCGTTTTCTCAGTGTATATATGTAGTGTTCTGATTGAGTCTTCCTTGCTATTTTCGATAGTTTCTGAAAAAGTTTGATTTGATAAACTCATTTATTATATGTTATCAATTTGAGTTACTACATTTGGAAAATTTAAATTTTAAAGGAGTGCCAGTTGACAAAATTTGCAAAAAATTCTCAAAGTTATTAATATTTTGAAAATCAATATATATTTTCTTTAAATCAATCACAAAGTGTTACGTAATTCTATGAGTTTTGATCAGAATTACTAAAAAAATGTATATTTTAAAACACAATTTACAACTCTCACCATTCTAATAATTTACTTTTAAAATATTAAAAACACAAAATTACAGCGATAACCCTGTAAGACAATGGCCCGTAATGATAGTCGCAAAACTAAGAGGGGTCTAAGCTAAAACCTAGTTTTTACCTACAATCGAAGGTGCAGACTGACCCCATAAGAAAAAGAACAGCTTGAATTAAATAATGAGGAAATTTGTAAAAATAGATTACACTGCGTTATTAACACAAAACATTGAAGACACAGCGAATAAAAGGAATAATAAAAACCTAGAAGACAGCGGGCAGAGTATCATAGGGGTTGGGACTGAGAACTTTTAGCTCACAGTGCGTGACTTCGAAACTCGTGCTTTTCTTTTCTAAAAGCATTTTTATACCCTACACAGATGGTATATTCACTTTGTCATTCCGTTTGTAACGCATAGAAGGGGGCGTGGCAGGTATGGAAAAGTATATATATTCTTGATCAGCGTCACCACCTGAGTCGATATAGCTGTGTCCGTCTGTCTGTCTGTCTGTCTGTCTGTCCGTCTGTCTGTCTGTCTGTCTGTCTGTTGAAATCAGGTTTACGAGAAAACTAAGCAAGCTAACTTAATGAAATTTGGCACACAGGTCAAATCTTCTTGCAAGCTGCTAGCATATAAAAATTGGCGAAATCGGTTTACGGCCACGCCTTCCGCCCATACTCTATGTAAATATACCCAAGTCCATTTTGAAAAAAGGTTGCTGCGATTTTGATGAAACTTGGTGATTTGTTGAAGATCAGAACAAAATTAAGATTAGGCTAGGTTTGAAGTTTGCAAAGACTCTTAAAAGGGCGTGGCACAGCCCTAAATTTTAACTTTTATAACGTAATAGCTCGTAAACCGTGCAAGATATTGTGATGAAATTTGGTACATGAATACAAATCTTATAAATCTTGAATTGCGCATAAAGTGGGCGGAATTATAAAAGTGGGCGTGGAACTTTTTAGCAATTGAAAATTTGGATTTCGTATAACTCCAAATTGGCACATACGATTTTCATTAAAATTTTAGGGATGATACCACTGAAAGTAGTCATCAATACAAGTCTATTCAATATTCTGGAAAATTTTGTTGAAGGGCGTGGTGCAGCCTGCAATATTTATAAACGTTATAAAAAGAGAACTAACAAAGCAATCGCTATGAAATTTAAAATGGCAGATATACTCGCTAAAAGGTTTCTTCTTGCAAAATTTTGGTACAATTGTGCCGGTGGGTGTGGCACCTCCCATATAAGCAAAATACGTTTAATGCTATAGATAGTGTGCTATGAGAGTAATCTTCATAAAATTTTGTGTAGAGGTGCCGGTTACTATACGCTTTAAAATTCAATGAATCTTGACAAAATTGCATCAGTGGGCGTGTCACCTCCCTCATTAGCATAAAGTTGTAAGTGCTATTTTAAGTGAACTATTGGTGCAATTGATCTGAAATTTGATGTAAGGAGTTTACTGGGTATTAGGTACATATGAATCAAAAGCTGGCGAAATAGCAACGGTGGGCGTGGCACCTCCCATACAATTAAAATACCTTAAGTGGCATAACTATCGAAATAAATGAGCAATCATACTGAAATTTGGTGTAAGAGGTTTGTTTTTGGAAGGCTATTTGTGGACCAAAATCTAAATCGATTGTACCAGTGGGTGTGTCACCGCCCTAAATTTTAAGAATAATTACGGCACATATAGCAAACTGTACAAGCTATTGTGCTAAAATTTGGTTTGTGCACGTCAATCACGAATGTCATTTATTGAAACAAAAGTGGGCGGAATTGGAGAAGTGGGCGTGACATATTTCGTGTTTTTCATGTCTATTCTATTTTTTTGAACATTTCCCATACTCTTTTGACATTTGCAGTTTTTTCCAACACTTTTCAACATTTTTGAACCTGTTTACATTATTATCGACTTATTCAACCTCTTCAACATTTTTTTAACATTTATTTAAAAAGTACTTTTAATGCAGTGTAGGGTATGTGAGTTTCGGCCTGGCCGAAGATAACACCTTTACTAGTTTTAATTTAAAAGCAGAACCAGGTGGTTTAAGTCAGAGAATGAAAAAAAAACTCTATAGTTTGGTTCGATTTCGTTCTGTTCTATGATCGTAAACTTTTTCCCTCAGCATTTCACTCATTGTTTGAAACACTAACACAAACCATAGCAAGCGACATGACGGAGCGCAACAGAATGATGTCGTTCTGCTCTACGTACAAAAAACTTACTTCGCTTTGTTGTGGTTTTGACTCGCCATTGCTATCTAAACCCGTACCAAATGTAGTGACCGTTTTTATCATTAAATGGTACTCAGGACCATGGTACTCGTTCTTGACCCATTTTCGGGATTTCTTTTTATTTTAAAACGACAGATAGCTCAAAATAAATTTTGGACATCACTAAGAGTGGCTCGGGTCCCTGGAAAGAAGCGTTTTTGACAATGGTACCCTCATACGAATCTAATGACAAAAACGATCACTACATTTGGTACGGGATCGAACAGCAATCGCGAGTCAAGACCACAACAAAGCGAATAAAGTTTAAAATTCTGTTCCTCTCTTTTATTTCTGCTTGGTATAGTACGGGTTGGTATTATGAATCAAAGAGACAAAGAATGTGAGAAGTAAAATTTCCGTTGTGCGATTTGAATGTTATGATAAGGTGCGATTTTTATCATATCTTGTTTTAAATAAAGTGACATTTATTTTAATTGATATCTATACAAAAAACATTTTGAGCTTGTGAGTATCGAACCCACACACTTTGAGCTATGGATTCACAGTTCTAACCCTTACACCACTCTACCTGCTGTCACCTAGCTTTTGATAAATCTTTTTTTCCACAGTGTCTACAATGTTTTGTGTCAATAACGCAGGGAAATCTATATTCAAAAATTTTCTCATAATTTTATGCAGCTTTTTGTTATGGGGTCGATTTCAGCAAAAAAACTAGGTTTTAACTTAGAGCGCTTTTAGTTTTGCGATTATAATTACGGGCAAATATCTTCACAATAAGATGTATTGCTATCATAATCTTCTGCTTAGTTAACAGCTGTCTTTTGTTATTTTTCGGACCCTAAGGCTATCGAGTGTGAGCCGAACATTTTTATTTATTTCTTTATCGAGTATTCAAATACTTTTCGTTGAATTCTGTTGTCTGATCGTTTTCTGTGGGCTGTTTTTTGTTTCGTATCTGCAATTTGGTTTTCATGTGTGAGTAGCCAGCTATCGTTTGAACCCAGGAAACATTTTAATGGCGATATAATATTAAATCAATCACCAAGGCGATGATTTCGATCAAGCTCATATTCGCATGGCAAGTGATAATTTTTTAGGAGAATCTGTTCGAGCGGAACGACTCGCTACAGTGACTCGTGTTTGAATCTTGTGTAAGAACTTGTAGTCACTGTTATAGATGGTAAAATAAAAACTTTATTATGGCATCAATTTTTTAAAAACTTGCGCCGATATTTGTTTTCTGTGATTATTTTACTCAGTAAAAGTTGAAATTACACTATAGAAAATTTTATCATTGATTTAATGCCAAAAATTTTCAAGTTGAAAATGGAAGGATTTAACTTTTTCCTCACATTTTTAACACAACCACTTTAAACTCATTTTAGAAATTGTATTTTTTAACCATTTTTCAATAGAAACGGCTTCAAATCGCATTTTGAAGTTTTAAAGTATTTGAATTTTTTTTTTTGATTTACATTAAAAACTTTTACAATTTGAGTCATACATATATGAAATCAGTTGACGCCAAGGAGGAATCTATTTTGAATCCAAAACAAAAACGTTTTTCTTCAATTGAAACATTTTCGGCTAAGCCACTAAATCAGAAGCGTTTAGGGTTGAATCAAACATAAAATCATTAGTTTTTCCTTTTCTAACTTAAATAAAATGTCACAACTATTTCAAAATCTTTCAAATGTTTGCTGGGATGCAAAGTTTGCTTTTGTCTATATATATGGTACTCCAGCATTTAGGGTTGCCATATATTTATGTTTACTGTGTCATAAATTCAAGTTGTGTGTTTTCTTATTTTAAAAATTATTTGATAATTTTTACTGTCGATAGTTGAGTTTAAACTTTAAACGTGAAAGTTGGTTAGACGTGATTTGTGGTATACATATGTTGAAGTCTTTCAACACTCACGGTATATACATTTCGTCCTCAAGCACTCAACGCATAAAAAAGGCGTGTCAGGTCCTGCAAATTATGTACAGCTACCAATAAAAGTCGGTACACCCCACTTTCTAATAGATCGATAATCCGAAAATATAATTTGTAAAAGTAATGATGCAGCTTTGTTTGAAACTCTTTTTCAATGATAATGAGTAAAAAAGTATATCTTCTTTAACATAAATTTTAAAAGGAGTTTGAAAAATAAACCAAAAAACCACTAACAGTTTACAAACACTACGCAATTTATGCCTTGAGCTATTGATTAAGTTCATAAAAACCCAATTTCAAGCAAACAATACGAATAATTCGGACAATAGCTAGAACAATTTATACAAGTGAGCCATAATACGTCCATTATGATACCATGGGACAGGTTATTCATCCTAGTGAAAAAGCCAAATGGTTAAAATGGATGTCTGAGTGCATTTTAGTAATGGTTAGCTATGACGTGTGGTAAAATAAGGGTAGTATTGTAGGGTTAAGCAAAAATCGAAATACTCTTTTGCTATTGTGATACAAGTAACATCAAAACTTTCATCCATTTTGTCACTCTTATTGTCATTGTCAGGATAGTTGAAATGTTCGTTAAAAATTCGATCTCGTAAAAAAAAGATAAAATATGTTGTCTCTGCCCAGTGTTAATAAGCCTATTTAAGGTCTACTTTTCAAGAAAATTGACAAAATAATAAAAAATTCCGACTTTGTATTAATATTTATTGGATTGCGCACCTATCATATAACAACTTAAATGGCTACAGAATTTTATATTTTAGGGTTTACTTTATAAGAAAATTAACAAAATATGAAAAAAATCCGATTTCGTCTGAATTCAAGTTGCCATATTAGATCGAGCTATTACTTTATAAGAAAAATATGCAGAATTTGTATTAGTTTCAGCCAGTTACATTTCGTATTGAGCTAAAAAATAAATTTTGACGCTGAAATCTCAATTTGACACCACTGTGTGGCGTTGCAAGTTGTGACGACTTCTAACATATCGTAAATAAGTTTTCTCTTATCTCTCAGCTGCCGTAAGGTGCATTATATTAGAGCCAGAACAACCTTTTGATGCCTTTTGAAATTGTGAGCATACATTTATCGGCAATTTGATAATTATTATAAAGCTTGGAAGCCCTATCGAGCTTCAAAGAGCTCACTCACTAAATCTCTACTTGTCTCACTTTCACAATCAATTGGCAGTGATTTGTTTAGTTAGTATCATTTGCATTGCAATTGATATGGTTATTCGTAATTTGTCTGAGAATATTGAGACTATGACCCAACGAGAAGCGGAAAGCACGAAGCTGCTTGCAATGACTCACTGCTTGGTTTTTTAATATAGGATGCCATTGCGGGGCAGCACATCTTTTGAAGCATATGAATTAGATGCAAAGTATTAGCACGTTTCTGAAAAAATATAAAATACGCTTCCGAGAATGCTGAGTTGAAGAAAATTTTCGGAAGCATATAAAATAATGAGCATGATACAGAAAAAAAACTTTGTTATTTTCGTATTTGCCACCGACCCGATTTGAATTAAGGCTTAACTGCGTTACGCCATTTTCTGATAAGAAATGAGAACTAAAACTGCATTAACTTTCTGTCAAAATGGAAAGCTGAGTTTTCGATTTCTACAGTTGCCACTTGATAATTCATATAATGTACTTTTAGCCAACCAAAAAATGTCAATGGACTTGGCTGATGTCTTAAACTACGCATTTATCAACACTGAATGCGCAGTTTCAAACCACAGCGAATTAAAAGTAAACCTTTTTTTTTTTTGAATTAAAAAGAATTTCAAATTTAATGCTTCCGAAGAAGCACATCTGACGCGCTACCTTTGAAAGCTGCTTTAATATTTCCCGTTGGGCAGTAACAGCGCCAACACTGTCGCCGCCGTACTAATGAAACTGAAATTAATATCAACTCAGAGTATCAGAACATACAAATGATCCGCATTTCAGTTTTAATCCGGAATTGCTGAAAGTAAGTCGTACTTTTGGAGGTGCATAAAGTGATAAAAAATAAAAAGAAAATCATAAACTTAAAAATAAACAAACAAATAAAATAATATTCCAATGCGATCGCTGTTGTGTGTTGTGTGTTTCATCGTTTCATTTCATACGGGATACGCGAGTTCTGCTGCCAAAAAATGCGTTCTAGGAAATTTTGATGTAAAGGAACAACCAACTAAATATGAACCCAATTGGGAGAGTCTAGATAAACGACCACTACCCCAATGGTATGATGAAGCCAAAGTGGGTATATTTCTACATTGGGGCGTCTATTCAGTGCCCAGTTTTGGTTCGGAATGGTTCTGGAAATTTTGGAAATGTATCAGCCTCTTTGTATTGTCCATCGTTACATGTGTTATTAAGATTATTTCTCACTTCAGATTTTAAATATCCAAAGTACGTGGAATTTATGAATCGCACTTACAAGCCCGATTTTGCTTATCAGGAATTTGCTAATGAATTTACAGCTGAACTATTCAATGCCACACAGTGGGCGTTGTTGTTTCGTGATAGTGGCGCTAAGTAAGTAATCTATGTATGGTAATCTTTAGTACACTTATGAGAAAAACTTTATGCTTTTTAGGTATTGATAAAAACACTGATGCAAAATTTAAAGAAATCTATAGGAAGAGCAAGATATGATAATAATTTCTAATGGAAAATAGTGTGCTGATTCCGAAAGGAATTATTAAGAAGTTTTCTTACTTTTGGGACTGGTGAAAAACGCTTTTTTAGGTTCTAAAAAATGCTTTTTTATAATCTAAAAAATGTATGTACAACGTCCTAAATCGAGTTAGGTTTTTAGGCGTCACTAATAAAATAACAAGAAACTTTATGGCTTATTTATCGGTTGGATTAAAAAAATTTTGAATATAGTGCAAATTAAATGAAAGAACTGTAGTGTATTCATACGGCATAAAGTCCGCTTTCAGTATCGGAATATCATGTTTCCTGGAATAATTTCCGAAGGAAGCTGGCGTACTCGAAATTGGAAATGATCTTAAGACAACGAGAAAATTTGTGGCTAAAGCGTTTGGTATATCAAAAAGTATGGCATAAAACTTTAATGCCTTTAACCTTATATGAAATCGTCGTTTTAAATTTAAAGTTTTTCACAGGATCTTTGAATTTGAGTCCTCCGACACTTTCCGAAGGTTGAGGTACTTAGGTTTGCATGACTATGATTATTGTAAGGGTTTAACAATAGTGGTTATATTTTTTTTTAAAATCGACTAGCACATCCATATTTGAGATGTCAAAGTCTATGTCTTTATCAGATAATTGTAAAAAACAACCCACCTTTATTGCAACTTGCAGGGCACTTCCCAATCAGATCACAATATTTCATAATGTTTGCATGCCAGAAAGATAGCAATCCAGTTAAATTATCAAAAATATTGGTATAGCTCAAACGAGTTTTGATGAAGAATCGAATTTATCGATTCAGAAACATTACGTATTTTGCAGTTGATCTTGGGCTTACATCCTTACGAAATTGTTATTGTGAAAAAATTGACGCGTTTGGATCATAATAAGCTCCATAAATTGTGTAATTTTGTCCCAAAACATCTTGAAAATGATGCTGATTTTGCTAGGAAAGTCATATTTGCTACTAAGGTGCATTTCCATCTCACTGGACCGGAAATCAAGCAAAATTGCCATTACTGATCTCAAGCCAGCATGTATTTCTAATTGAAAAACCCTTAAGTATCGATTTAGAACTTCAATGCTAATTTAAGTAAGGTAAACTCCATAATAGACTTAGGACTTTTTCGAAAAATATATTTTATAGAGCCAAAGCAGTGACTTTCGAAGGCCTTGAGAGGTTTGTTTCCCAGCACTATGAGCAATTAAAAAAATAATGAGAGCCACGCACGCTACGACGTGGGCTACATAAAATACATATTGTGATTTGTAGCCAAAGCAGAGAAATTTGTGCAAAATCAGTGGGTTATAAAATCATTGGGATAAAATGTAAGCAACTTTCCAAATCAAGGCAACACAAAAATCTTAAATAATCAGATTAGGAAATTGTTCAAGTAATGTATTTGAAAATGACGCAGAAACCTTAAGTGAAGTATTTGAATAAGTTTTACATTTTTGACGTTGCTAGCTTACAGTATAAAATACAAATAGAGCAAATAATATTCTCATAAGCGTAACTTATGTTGGAAACATTAATTGAATTAGATTTAAGTGTTTGATAACTTTCAGATATGTTGTGCTGACAAGCAAACATCATGAAGGCTATGCACTTTGGCCATCACTGCAATCATTTGGTTGGAATGCTATGGATGTTGGACCTAAGCTTGACATCATAAGTAAAGAAGCTTAATATTTTTTCGTACTTTCAATATTACAAATACTAAAAACTTCTGTTGTTTTCTAAGAGGAACTATCATCAGCCGTGCGACAACATAGTTCATTAAAGTTTGGTTTGTACTATTCGTTATTTGAATGGTTTAATCGCATGTATATCGATGATAAATTCCATATGTTCCTACAACAAAATTATGTCAACAACAAAGTGCGACCAGAACAAATTGCATTGGTGTCACAATATCTGCCAGAGATAATATGGTCCGATGGGGATGAGGAAGCTTCAGCAAAATATTGGAAATCAGAAGAATTCATCGCTTGGTAGATAATAGAATACACAATACTTTTGTAATCATGTAATGAAAATAATAATGGTAACTACCTATCTAGGTTATATAATGATAGTCCTGTTCGTGACACTGTTGTTACGAATGATCGTTGGGGCTTTGGTACTGCATGTAGGCATGGTGATTTTTACAATTGTGCCGATCGCTTTAATCCTGGATCTTTGCAAGATCATAAATGGGAGAACGCTTTTACTTTGGATAAATTAAGTTGGGGACAGCGCTTTGATGTGTTGTTGCAGGATTTTATGACTTCAAAGGAAGTTATAGCTGGTATGTTCAAAAATAAATGAAATTTGAGATATTTTTGTTGTTTAGGTCCCATTCTTTAGATTATACTTTGTCAAGGTAAAAACTGTTTTTTTAACATTTCATTGGATATATAATGGTAACTCACTGATGCTTAGTACGCTACCTTATTGGCAGCATGCTAACATAGTATGTAAGCCTTCTAAAACAGCTCTAAGTTAACTATAAAAAATTGAGAACAAGATAAGACTACCAAAGTACTGAATGAGCTTTTGATAACATAAGTATTACATAAGTCAGAGATATATGCTCTTTAATCAAAAGAAATCAGCATGAGCATAGTGTCCTCAAGAAGTCTTCTAACTCCTCCTAGCCAAAGTGTAATAGTAGATGAATTTCTATGGAAAATTTGTACAAGCTACGTACAGAAGAATTAAATTATGGCTAAAATAACGAAAAATATTCATCAGGTCATATTTTTTTTTCTTCTTAAATGCATTCAGAGTTTTCCAATTTCCATACAAAAATCAAAGAATTCTGCACTTTGTCTTGCTAATTTATTGGGCACTCAAAAAAAATTTGGGTTAAGTCCTTTTAACTTATCAGGCCAGTATTTTCTCAAGCTAAACTCTATTGAGCAAGTGCTTAGTTATTTATTTATTTCTTAATTTTTGTGCTGCTTCGTTCTGAATCCAAAAATGATTAAAGAGTAGAACCATTTGATTGCATTGCCACAGAAAATTTAAATTTTCTCATGGCTCGCGAATTGTTGCATATTAAGTAGTCGAAGGCGATTCTTTAGTGTGTTGACCCTCTCGAGAATTTTTATTAAATGTATGCAGAGATAAAAATTATATACGTGATCTCTTCGAAAAGAAGTGAAATGATGAGTTCAAAAATGCTCTTCCATTGCCTGTGTATGACATGATATAATTGTTTTACTCATACAGTCGCAAAGACTGAACCTTTCTTAGGGTTTCACATATCCTTGGCTATGAAAAAATTTCCTCATTATCAAACGACATATAAGACAAAATTTTCTCGCTATATGAAGAAATTTAACCTCACCAGAAAAGATTTAACACACAAAAGAACCTAACAAATTCAAATACACAAAATATATATATTTTTGGAAAAGTAACTTTTAGCTGATCAACTATTCCAAATTTTATATATCTCTAGCATATCACAGTTTTAAATTCCGATCAAAACATTGGATTGTATAATGCGTTCGGCGGATATATATTGAAAACAAGACCAAAAAGAAGATACGAGTTCAGCGCTTCAAAGTCCCTTAAAAAATATTACGAACTACCGAATTTTTTTAAATTTTTTCTATCAATTTTAACTTTTTACAAATAAAACAAAATTTTGTTTCACGGAGTTAGGCATTTCTTTCTTATAATGCACGTTAGACAAGGCAACTTCTGAACTCAGCCTTATTGATTTGATGACGTCGCCCTACAACTCTACAACTCGGATAACATAATTATTATAGCGCGATACACCATATGATCGCTGTATATATTCTTTTCTCATTATAAAAATACTAATCTTACTAATGGTCTCTTGTTAGAAATTATCTCAACTGTAAGCTGTAATGGAAATGTGCTTATTAATGTAGGACCCACTAAATATGGCACAATTTTGCCAATATTTGAGGAACGTCTACGTGATATGGGTGCTTGGCTGAAAATCAATGGTGAAGCAATCTATGCTAGCAAACCATGGATATATCAAAATGACAGCATTACTCCAGGTATTTGGTATACAAGTAAAACGGACACCAAATTGGAAACTATTACTGTTTATGCAATGATATTGGAATATCCTTATGATACGAATGAAATTTATTTATACCCTTTGGGTAAGAAAATAACACAAGGTGCAAAAATTCCATTAACTGGCTTTGATTTAAGTGAACAAAATATTAAGTTAAGCAACAGGACTGCATCGGTTGTGCTCTTGGGAATGGATAATACAGAGATAAAGGTAAATTCGATTTGTTAAATTAAAACTTAACTCAAAAATACTTTTTTTTTATTTCAGTGGTCTGCTAAAAATAACGTTTTGCATATAGTTTTGCCTCCCAAAAACCATATTGATAAACAAGGACTACAGTTTGCATGGACTTTTAAGATTACTATTAAGAAATGAGTACCCTTTTCACTATTACATTTGATCAGTTTGTTCAATTATAATTGTTAATAAAGTTTTTCGAACATATTTTGGTATTTTTAAAAATAAATTTTAGTAGGCTTAAAGCTTAAAATATTGTACGATATTACAATAGATATCCAAATATAAAAGATTAGATGCGTGGTAGATAATACAACATTTTTTTTGTTCCTGATTTGTAGGTCCTACGTATTTTCACAAGTTACACTTTCTAAGGCACTTTTTACTGCTGAATTCAAATTTGTTCAAAATGATTTCTCATTATTTCCATTGTAAAATTTATAATAAATAAAAAAAAATTATTATTTCAATTGAAGATTATTTTTTTGATATTACAGTTTTTGTTTAACACTAACATTCATTTTAATTTAAAAATAAGACAATGTTATTTCTTAAGCAAACATACATACATATCTATTTAACCTGATAATTTGTATCACCAAAGAATTGGTATGATTTTTCTAGCTCCTTGTATGTGCCAATAATAATGTCCTATCTCTTGTCGCTATCTATATGCTGTTGTTATAGCTTTCGAGTGTGCAAAATTTCAACCTTTTTGTCCCTATTTATAAATATCTGACCTCTAATGCCTTAGAAGGCCTTTAAAGAAAAAGAAATCAAGGTGCATTATTTTAAAAAAAAATTATCAATACGTACCTAAAAAATTATTTCGATTTTAAAAATGACTGATTTTATTACACATTCAAAAACGGCGCTACTCGGTGTACAGATGGCTCTTGAGAAAGACATACGTATCTAGTCTTTTTCCAGCTTTGTGCCTTATCTGAAAATATTTCTACTTATTTGTGGTATGGTCCAGTTAATAGAGATTTTTGAGCTCTGAAAGCGATGTCACTACGAACAAAAATATATAAGTTACACTTGAAAAGGACATTAATCCATATATATTTTTACTGGACACTGTTTTTTGTAAGTCTTCATGACAGAACAGAAGAGGTTAGTTAAAAATTACCTCATTATTTCCATATTTTTGATCCAAAATACTACCAGTCCGACTTCAGGTTCCCGTCTTCTTGCTTTGTATCTTTTCAACCTGTGCTTTTCAAAGGATAAGAATTGAGCACATCTAAATTAAGCCATCGTTAATGTATATGAAAGATATATTTGCAAGTAAATACATAAGTGCACTTTTTAATGATGCATTAAGGGGGGGTAAGGTATTAAAATTTTATTTTTTGCATTTTTAAATTTTTTTTTTTTAATTGAATGAATAATATTTTAAGAATATTGTGTCAAAATTTCAAGTCGATTGGAGCAAAATTGACGAAGTTACGAGTATTTTTATACCATCCCTATGAACGTTTTGTACCAGATTTTTTAGTGTTCAAAACTTTAAAGTGTTTCCCCATAACTCACGTTTTCGAAGTCGGTGCCCCTCATAACTTTAAAACTACTACACCGATTCTTTTGAAATGTTGAATACTATTTTTGGACATAATTTAAGAGGTAACGGAGAGTTTTTTTCAAATTTCTAAATAATTTTTATTTAACAATAACAAATTATCCGATTTTTTTCGCAAAAAATAGCGTTTTTCCCTTCAAAGTGTTCAAAAAAAGTGAAAAATTAAAATTTCGAAAAAGTCTCCCAGCTTTACCTGGAGAAAACTATTATCTAACGAATGAACTTTGATATTTTGATTTCAGATGATCCAGCACCAAATTATGAGGGGCACCGCAATTTTAATTTTTTTTCGAGACACGTCCGAATAATTGCTGCCATTGCCGTGATTTTTTAATATTTCTTCGTGAAAATTTTACACAATATTCTTCAAATGTCATACTTTAATGTACTATTGGTTTTAGTAAAGAGATTTGAACTAAGTCGTCACAAAAAATTCACAAAAACATGTCTTTCTTCGTACGAATTAACCTAACCCATCCCCCTCCCCTCATCCACCCCCCTTAAAAGTTCACTAAGCCCTTGTAACAACAATGCTTTTTTGGGCTATGCATCGGATATATTTGTGTGCTGCAGTAATACAAAATGTACTGAAAACTTGTCGAAAGTACTGGCAACGATTTTTCATGACGCAAATGTTAAAATGTCAAAAAACCATTGATAGAAATGACATTTGAGGAATTTGTCGCCACTACCGTTTACGTTATAACCTCTCCTCACTGAACCACTAAAAATTTTGGAAGTATTCAGTTAAAAAACTTCTTTATTTGAGGTCTTAAATTTTTTTCTAAGATGTGTGAAATATGTTTTAAAAAATGTGTTGAAAGTCGAATGGAAAACACTGCGGTCAGTGTAGCTGTTGTTGTTATTTGTGCAAAAAAAAGTGTATTCCTACGAATGGCGTGCAAAGCAATCTGAGTTGACTTTGTACGCAGAGAAATAATGCTGTAATGTGTGCGGTTCAGTTGATACCTCTTATCGAGTTTTTTTGTGTGATGTCATTGCAAAAATGCGAAAAAATTCTAACTTAATTTATGGAGATATGGTCATCTAAAGCCGAGAATATTAATTTATATATTATATATTTATATATCTTATTAGCTATTATATTGGCGAATGAGCATATCAATCTTGTGCCAGAAATTTAGAGATTTGAAAATTTGTCACAATTTATAATAATTTATTTTTTATTAAAAAACACGTTATTTTTTAAATTATGTAAAAGTTACATATTACTAAATTACTACTGATAAAGCTAAACTTATACTATTTCAAGCGATATACCATTTCTTTCTGATTTTTATTTACCAATCCAAGAAAACAACCAACAAAAGTGAAATTTTCTTGATATGCTCGAATATCAAATTTTTGTCTGCGACGGTATATCTCATATAATAACTTTTTGTTTTATACACAAATCAATCGTAGGCAAGTTTTGACCTTAGTATAATTGTCTTAATTATAAATAGGATAAAATCGTAGACAAAAATTTTATTGTTGATTATGTTGACAAAATTCATAATTTCAAGTAGCTGTAGTGAGTTCGTCAGTTTTGTTGATTGTAAAAATAGTATTTATAATATAATAGCCTATTAAATACAAACCAATTGAAAGAATATAAACTAAGGCTTATGAAAATGTCAGTAAATGGTTATCCCTTTAGTTGAAAAAAAAAAATTGTCAAAAAGTTAGCAAAGTCATCTTATTTTGCCTAAGTAAAACAGACCAAATTTATCAATATCAGCCTTATAGCTGAATAAATTATCTTTATAACGTCACCTTTATGTTTGACAACTATCGAGGGCTTTCCAACCTATTACGATTTTCAAAAAAGAATCAATTTCCGAAAAAATTTTCTCCAGGAACTCCGCTTACTCCCTCCATGCACTTAACAAAAATAAAGTATAAAATCAAGAAGAAGGTTCTAAAGTTAACTTGCTTCTTGTTTTACTAAATGATCAAATTAAAAAAAAAAACAAAATTGATTTTGTTTAATGTGTTCGCTTTTGATAACCAAGTATACATTTCATAGCTCTTGATGGATCATCACAGCAGATCACTAATTTTACACTACATATTGAACTTGGTGAGTTCACTTTACTTAAATTTATATTTAAAAGATACTGCATCTTTTTATGCTGTACAAAAGAGTAAATTTTAAACAATTGTGACCTCTCCCGAAATTTCACTAGGCTATGAACGCTGATGAAATTTAGTTTGGTACTTGCAAAAATTCGATTACTTTACACTTTTCATAAGAGGGCTTTACCAGTTATCGACTCAAAAAACAATTTTTTCTTGTACCATAAATTGATTTCAGTTAACCAAACTTCAGATTGCTAGTTTTGTGTTTTATTTTCAATAAACATAGGTTCGATCAAGCATTGAAAAAAATGGCTCTATTTGATCAAAATATAAATTTTCACAAACTTTTTGAACTAAATGACTATATTTAGTGTTTTGGAAATTTTCAACAAAATAATTTTGTCTTGGTATTTTAATTAATTGTTTAAAATTTTTTTTTTGTGCTCTGCGCCACTATATGCCACTAAAAAGTTCCAATTATTTCATTGCTCATATAATTAAGTCATCTGAATGAAAGTAATTGACATTGTTGAATTTTTGGAGTGAGTCCTTTTTTTTCATTAGTTTACCTTAATAATGAGTTGGAGAAACTTTTTGTTTTATAGCTGTGGAGAATCGCTTTGATATGCTGCCTACGAAACATGCCCCCAATCTGCTTCACTGACCGATTTTGGTGTTGCTACGACTCGTTTGACTATGACCCACAAGTTCTCTATTGAATTTGAGTCAGAACTATGAAGTGGTCACTCCAGAGCCTTCGTCAATTGTGTGTCCAACCAAGATGTAAGAAGTCGAGTACAATGTTTTAGCCATTATCATGCTGGAAAATCTATTCCAGTGGTTAGTTTTTGGTTCCCTTAGTATTAAGTTTTCATGGTTGGATTGTCAGGGAAACGCCGTTGGTTGATCGAAGACAATTAAAAAGCGTCTTCCTTTGGTTCGCCTGATTATTCGGAATATGATTATTTGATGCGATGATGGTGGTCCCTATGTGCGAGGTCCTTCACTCAAAGGATTGTATCCAAAGTACTCCAAAAAGATGTAAAACACGGTGGCTAATCTATAATGGCTTGGGGTTGTCTTACCGCATTTGGTGTAGGTCCAATAGTCAAATTTGACGGTAAAATAGCTCGCGAAGTATATAAGAACTCAAATTTCGGTATTTTTGATTTTCAAAACTAATCACTTGGCATTGATATATAATGAGAGAAAATTCTAAGAGCACTTACTTATTTTTGGCCACTCCATTCACATTTCCTTAGAAAAACAAAAACCAACGAAATCGTTGAACTCAATCAGGGCTTTAAAGTAAAAAGCTACAATGACTCCACAAAGATATAAATAATCCGTTTTTATTTGAATGCAATTTTAATGAAGTTCCTTTGGCAGTCGTCCTTTCATCCCATGCCATCATTTCAATAAACTGCATTTTGCATTGAAATGTAAATAGGACCGCTCGGTGAATTACAACAAATATCTGCAAAAATAAATCAAAATATAAATTTCCATAACTGCATTAAAATATTTCCATCAAACTTTGTAGTTTTTTGTAGTTGTTGTTATTGTTGTTGTTGTTGTTATCAAGCGCTGCCACAAATGGTTGACATTTAATCACATTTTCAAAATTGCAAAAGAACTGCAGTTAAATGAAGTAAAATTGCTGTTGGTTGCAAGAAATATTATTAAATGCAGCAAAACTGTCGCGAAAATACAGTTTTTTTATATTCAGCAAACTACTGACAGTTTATGGTTGAATTTACTCTAAGCTTCACGGATTCAGTTGGAGAAATAAAGAAAAACTCATCGCTAACACCTTCTTGCTGCTGCTGCTGCTGCTGCTGCTGCAAGCATTATGCAACATTTGTCAGCGCGTATAACAAAATTATTCAAATGAAAAATTTGTGCGCGCCGTAAGGGCTAAAGCATAAAAATGTCCTTCATATGTTTTGTGGCAGCGCAGACGAGAAATAATGGCGTGGCTAAAATCTGAGCTGAAATGATTTTTTAACTTTACATTTTTGTTCAATTTTTTTCACATTGAATTAAGTAGAAAAAAATGTTGGTGGATTTAATGGACTGCATTTAAAGTTCATTTTGAAATTATTTATCAAGTACAGGCAGTGATCATTAATTCAGAAAGCATCAGAAAATATATTTCGAAGAAAGCTTTGTAAGTGTGTAATGTATTTTGAATATGAATTGTAAGGAAGAAATATTGAAATTAAGACTTAGAAAATAATTCTTGTTCAGAGTTATAGTGAATGGCTTTTTAAATTCAAAATAGCTAATAACACCGAAAACTCTCTGATGTTTCACAGGCCAGAAGTCTTTAAAGAATATTCTACAACAGATATGACACATGGTAACACACTCGCTAGTTATATGTTATAGTTTATAAAATTATTAATAAGGTATTCTACAAAGTAAGGTGTAAAAGAAATATACAAGTTTATTTCACAGTTAATGATAAGTGCAGTGTGATCGCCTTATGTACACGATGTATGAGCACTAGAAAGGTCCTCAAAAAGCTTCCGTTACATATCCCATTCATGAATCAAAACTCTGTTAAAGATTTATTCTAGATCTACACGGAGAAAACACAAGTTCAAATTTTAGCAAAAATTAATAGAAGAATACAAAAATTAAAGGCTGAGAAAAAATATTACTCTTTTACAGTTATAAACAAGAAATCATTATGAAAAATTCTATTTTAGTTTGTAATTTTTATAATTTTATATTTTTTATTAAGTGCATATTAAAAAATATTTTCTTTATTTTATTTATCAACTAAAACTTGGAAATTGTAAAAAAAATTTATTAAATTTTAATAAATTGCGAGATTAGATTTTTTACTAAAGCGCTTATCAATGTGAGCATGTTTCATAATGTAATTTATGATTCTCGCTTTAGAATTTATTAAAAGTAGCTATAGAAAACTTATTTTAAAGAAAATAATTTTTACAAACTCTTATGTTATAAAGTATGATTGAATTAATTCATATCCATGCATATTAATATTTTAAATCAAGATAAGTAATTTTTATAGTATTGAATTTCATTCCTCTTTTATTATTTATTTGTACACTGTGAGCATGTGTTTCATTTCCATGATACGAAACATAAACAAATTAGAAATGTAAGGGATTAGCTGGCTGTGTTTTACCTTTACTCAAAACGTTAGAATCAGAGAAGCAGTGTCTTTATTTCAATGCCTTTGTCATTTCTCTGAAATATTTCTTGTGTAGTTATTTGTTGGAAGTTCTGTCGATTATTGCATATAAAAGTAACGGTATAATGTTCAGCATAGTCTAACTAATTAGTCTATGATGTTCAGCTTAGCCAGTTACTTGAGAAGTGTCGACGTGATCACATCAGTGCAGTTAAGTGAAAAAGAAAGTGAAAAAGTGAAAGACATTATGAGCACAGCAGAATTATTAAGTGAATCGAATTTATGTCATCTCATCTATGCATTTGAAGATTATCTATTTATATATTTCATACGAAATTTATAAATGAAGATGTCTGCGAAATTTAGCGTTAATTTATTTAAAAAAATATGTAGCTGCAAATTGTATAACATTGATAAAAATTTTAAATAAATAATGTTGGAAAATAATATTTCTTTAATTCAATATACATATATGTATTATGTATGTATATATAATTTTTAGGAAAAAATATTTTATTTGTATCATGTAATTTGTAATATATTATTAGTAAATTTATCTCTACAGAGTCAAAGCTCTTTTGTAGAGTATAATAACCTCACATATGATTTAGTTTAACATAAAATTAAAAAATTATATTGCTGATGTAATAAATCCTAAAAATCACTTTCAGTTATTTATTATTTCATCATAAAAATTTTATAATGTACTTTTTAAAAATATTACATCTTTAAATGAAAAAATAGTATAGTCCTTTTAAAATACAATAAATTATTGCAGTAATTTAGTATGTGAATTTAGATATATTAATATCTACTTTGTAAAAATTCAAAACTTGCATTCGGAAAATTGATGATAACAAAGATGCAATTTTTATATTATACTTAGCAATTTTTGGTAGAAACTCGAACCGTTTCTAGATTACTAAAAATGCTATTAATATTTCTGATGTTTTGATTAACATTTACAAGAATTTCGATCTCTTGTTTTTTCCATTTAGCTGAGCTCTCTTTCAGTTCTCTTTTTTCCTCTGTTCGCGTTCTTCTTTGAATTCATTTTGAGTTCTGCTCGAGGTCAACTCAAACTTTTTTCTACGTCTATATAAGTTCTAGTAAAGGTCGTTTTCTAGTTTCTGTTTCGATGTCATTTGGTTATATTTCTTTATTATTTCTATTCAAGTTCAGAACTAGTTTCATTTCTAGTTTAGTTTTAGCCCTGGCAAACAAATGTTTCTGTATCGGCAACATTTAAATAAATAAGCATTCATTCAGTAGAAAAATACCCACAAAAATCGAAGTTTAAGACATTACTATGTACAGGGTGTTTTTTTTAGAGGTTTGTTTTTCGAATAGAGATAAAACTGGCATTTTATGGTCAAATCTGGCAACTCTAATGTCATTTATGTTCAATTTGGTTTGCCATTTTATCATGAACAGGTTGACAAAAGAACAACGTTTGCAAATCGTGCAAATTTATTTCGAAAATAATGGTTCAGTTCGCGAAGTTTACCGCAAGCTCCGTCCATTTTATGGTCGACATAATCGTCCATCAGAGCAATTAATTCGGTTAACCATGGATCGTTTTCACACTACGTTTACTCTATGTGATAATACGCATCCGCAGAGACGTCGAACAGTGCGCACCGAAGAAACAATTGCCGCTGTAGAGCAAAATGTTGAAGAGGGCCCGAATGAATCGATTCGCCACCGTGCACAGCAATTGGAGCTTTGTCCATCAACTTTGTGGAAGATTTTGCGCAAAGATCTTGGCTTGCGACCTTACAAGATCCAGCTTGTGCAAGAATTAAAGCCACGAGACCATGCAATGCGTCGTGATTTTGGTGTATGGGCCGAAAATGAGATTGATCTCGATGCTGATTTTCATCGCAAAATTTTGTTCAGTGATGAGGCGCCTTTGGAGTGAAGAGAATCCACATGAGACCCTTGAGACGCCATTACATCCACAAAAACTGACTGTTTGGTGTGCTCTATGGGCTGGTGGAGTCATTGGGCCATACTTCTTCCGAAATAATGCTGGAGAGTCAGTTACCGTTAATGGAGACCGGTATAGAGCCATGATAACCGACTATTTTGTTCCCGAATTGGATGGCATGAATGTGGATGAGTTGTGGTTCCAACAAGACGGCGCTACATGCCACACAGCGCACGTTACAATCGATTTATTGAAGGAAACATTCGATGAGCGCATAATTTCGCGGAATGGACCTGTCAATTGGCCACCAAGATCGTGTGATTTGACACCATTGGATTATTTTCTTTGGGGATATGTGAAGTCGCTCGTCTACGCCAACAAACCAGAAACGTTAGGGGACTTGGAAGCCAACATTCGTGGCGTTAGTGCCGACATACGGCCCCATATGCTCGAAAAAGTGGTTCAAAATTGGACCTGTAGAATTGGCTTTATTCGAGCCAGCCGCGGCGGCCACATGCCCGAAATCATATTTAAACATTAATGGCATAAAATTATCCTTCCAATAAAGCCAAATTGATGGACATTAAAACGATTTTCTTGTGTTTTATTTCAATTCGAAGCTCTATACCTCTACAAAAACACCCTTTACATAAATTTACACATATTTTTCAATATCATATCATTCTTAACAGATTATTGCACAACCGGTAATTTCGCTTACCACTTCTTTAATCAATCATACAGTCTCATTTATTTCACATATATTCTTCATTGTTATTAAATATCGATTAATGGACTGTTTGAGGGAAAAAAAAAATTGAAGAAAATGTTTTTAGTACCTCTTACTTACCTGTTAGGTGAGTTGACGTGAAGGTCTACATATTATCAAATTTAAAAAGAAAAAATAAAATCTCCTTACAAATAACTTTTTTGTAATTATATATGTGATTCTGATTGCCCTTGATGCAAGCTTTCCAATATACTTAAGCCATACGGATGAAAAGTTAGGTGGTGAGTTAACTTAACATTAGGCCGATATATTGCGTCACTTTGTAGAATTTAAAATGTCAACATACAATGAATTGACAATAGAATGAGCTTTTTAAACGTAAAAAAAATCTGCCTTAGATGCCAAGATATAGCGCTTAAAGTTTTTTAATTGTACTGAGTTGCTACACCATGCTGTCAAACCACGCCCACATTTTTCATGTGGTTGAAAATGCTTAAAATGAGACTTTTCAATATCCAATTTTTTTAAGTTCAAGTTCATTTAATATATTTTTATGCTTGGCTTCTTGTTCAGTACTTTTTGGAGCAACAAAATTACAACTGCAATATGTATTATAGGCAAAAATGTGCAACTAGCTTATAAAGCTATTTTGAGCCCTTGAACCACTCTCGGTGGACTCACCGATATTTACATGTAGCACAATTTCGCTCGTATTGCCAGAAAAGCATTCAACGGAAGAGATGTGTAATGAAAGAAAAGAGTTACAAAATCAAATGCATACATGGAAAAAAATGGTAAGCTTTGGCGCACTGCGTTTATATTTTGCTAGGATTCTTAAGTGATCAATGCACAAAGTAAAATATAGTATTCTGAACTGCCAGCTTGAAACTGAAATTCAAATTCGTAGTACCAGATTGGTTTGCACCACGCTAAAGTGCAGTACAAAGTACAATGCACTTCCTGTTTGAGCTCACCTCACCGCCCCAGAGCACTGGTAAGCCAGAACAGCGCACTATTTCGAGTACAAATTAAAACAAAAACTTTCATACCGAAATCTTGAAAATCAATATCGTGTCTGATTTTGTCCATAACTTAGGGATTAAACTTGTCAACATTAGCTTCAGATAAGTATTGGATTTGAGACGATGTGACAAATGATTTCAGAGCACTGCAAATGTACTATATACATTGTACAATCTTAACAACGAACTGGAGTTTTGTCCCTATGGGCAGTCTCATTCCTTCCCATTGCCCATTAGATAATATCTGTCTAAAGAGCTGATTTTAAAATACATGGATACATTCGACACATAAATTATTACTACCACCATCATCATTAATGCATATACTGTGCATAATCAATTTGACGAGGATCATCAATATTTTTAAATTTCATTGTCAGTGCCGAAACTTTTACACTGTCGACCGTCATCATCAGCTAGAAAAAATTAAATCCCATCCTAAATATCTTTCCTTAAGATTTCGCGCACTAAATTAAATCAATTCATTTTATCTACAACAAAATTTATTTCGCCTGCCTGCCTGCCTGCCTTGACTGAATGACTTGACTGCTTGAGTGCCTGCGACGTATATCCTGCGCCGCATAAAATTGTCCTCATTTAATTTTATTATTTCGTGGCTTTTGCTGTGATTGAAAATGGAAATTTCTCACATTCACAAAATCGAAAATCAAATCAATTTTTCTTTCTTTGGCGTTAAGCGAAAAATACCGCCGTCGCTGCCGTGCGCACACATACACACAGACTGTCAGTTTTGTATGAGTGCGTAAGTAAATGAGTGAGTGACGATTGATTGACGATTGAATTTGATTTTGAATTGCGGCAAGATTGTGTGGGTTGTCAACTTTATCAAAGTATGTTAATGCATGTACTCGTAGTTTAAAGTTCTCGATGTCATAACAAAAACGCGTGTGATGTAGATATATTCGTAGCACGCTAAGGAAGTTATTTCTAAAAAGAAAAAGAAGTATTTTTGTTTGTTAAATACTGATTCTGGCTCCTTCAATATAGCTTAGATTTTTAATTTTGATTTCTTTTAGTTCATTCATATACGTGCCATTCTAATTAAAATTTTATATCTTTCTCTTTGCAGGTACGTTCATAATGAAAACTTTAAGATACTTAATTTTATTTAATCAAAATCATTGGTAAGTCCTTGAATGTAACTATTTTTTTTTTTAATTAAAGAAAGAATAATGGCAAAATTAAAACGAAACAGTGCTTAAAATCTTTACACGAGCACACTCCATCTAAATGCTCTTCATAAATTGTTTAAATATCTGAATATATACACTTACAAGTGCAAATGTTGTAAGCGTAAAATGACGCCACTAAAAACAATCTATATGGCATTGCGTGTAGTAAAAGAGTTATGTAAGTCAGTAATTACAATCAAAATAACCAATAATTTTATGCTATAAAAAAAATAACTGTGCTGTAATAAAACTCAAACAACACTTAGCAATTTTGAAAGTATATATATACATATACATATCTACTCATAAATGTGCATAAGTCCTAAAGTTTTATTGCGCAAATTAAAAAACTCAATGTTTACTCCACTGGCGTGGTAAATGTTATTTGAGAAAAAAACTAATCTGTATTGCCTGTAATTATAGCATTTTTCAATTAACGTTCTACAGTTCATTTACAATTTATAGCTAAAGGATTTTACGTATGTAATTTTCAAATTGTTTGCAGAAAAATTATTTGGTATTTGCAAAAAGTTGAAAGAATAATTGTTGAAATTGTTGCTATCTCTCGATCTGTAAAAGGTACACTTTAAATAGTCACGAAGATTTTTTAAACTTCACAAAAGACGGCACAGAAAAGCAATAACCCAGACTTACACTCCAGTCGCACGTGTGTTTTTTTCGAGACAAATGACCTATGACCCAAAGATGTGGTGTAATTATCAAGTTTGTCAGAGAATTAATTCAGATCCAAGACATTGCTTTTGGAATAGTTTAAGAATGCATTTTATTCTTTCATACTAACTGATAACCCAAGGTCATATAATTGATAGGTCCTAAAATACTTTCAAAAATGCACTAAATATGATTTCAAGTTGACAGTTTTTTTTCAAAACTCGTTTGAAACTCATCATATATCAAAAACTTTGGGCCTGATTTTATGTCCTATACACCATTCATAATAATAAGTAACGTTATTATGAGACCCATATTTTTGAAATGTATTCAAGGATTTTCAAATTAAAAAAAATTTATTTAAAAGATGTGTCCGAGATTTCCGTGTGATATATCTCTGATCTAAGGTAATTCCACCAACATTTAGATTCCAACATCACCACAAGCATTATAAGTCCGAAAAAATGGTTTTAGAAAATAAGGAGAAGAATACAATACGCTTGCTTTTAGAAAATTGCGCTGTCCAAAAACATTATAAGTTTTAAAAATAATTTATGTAGACATAATTGAGCCCATTCGGCAACGTTTTATCATAATTTTTTTTTCGAAAAAGTCGTTTATATGATATACCCCAATCTATTTTGAAATGACCAACTTAATAAATTGGTTGTCAAAGTTTTTGAAAAAAGTCTCCAAGCTAATTAGAGACTTTTAAAGCACCTCACTCCGGCAGCCTGACGCAATGTTACGAACATTTTTTAATAATCTCCATTAGATTTGGTGATTCTTTCGTATGCTAAACCTGAAAAATTGTTTTGCATTTGACTTTGGAAAATGAAAGCTCTATGAAAATTCCCTAGCATCAGAATAAAATTAAGACATTAAAAGTGCTTATTCTGCAAGTGATCCAGTTTTTAATTTTTTTTTTTTTTAAGTTTCCAAAATACTTTCGGTGCCTAAAGCAAGCAAAAAAGTAACAGCATTCAGTTTTAAAAATCTAACAAATTAAAAATTTATTTTTCTTCCGGGTATGCTCAACTGAATGGAAATAGTCAGTTGCTTAAAAATGAAAATAACAAATAAACAAAATTTTAAGGCAAAAAACAAGCAAATTAAACATTATAAAAATGTAAGTAATTTACTGAAATTAAAATAAACTGTGCAAATATTTGAAAGTACAACAAAAATAAAAGAAACATTGCAAAATAAAACAAGCTTTTGAAATAAAACATGAACAATTTTACGCTGCAAGCTAAGACAAAAACAGCAATTAACTAACGAGAAGGGATAAATTGAGGCGACTAAGACTAACAACAAAAAGAAACAGAGTTGCAAAAAAAAAAAAAAATTATCTTCAAGAAAAGTGTAATATCAAATGAGTACCAAAACCAAAGGCAAACAAACAGAAAAAAATTATTTTTGATTTGCTTTGTTTCACTTTTTGCTTGGGTTCTTAACACATCTATGCAAAAAGGGAAATATATCAGGCTTAGAAATTCTATTTACCCACGGACGAAACTATTATGACTAGCTTTTGTTTCGTCATTTATTTTTATATAATGCAATTTTTTGGTGTTGGCACACACAGTATTCAACAGGAAACTCTAAAAAGAAATAAATAACATTCTCATACATTTCTTAATTGACTTTTAGTAGCCAAAACTGCTGCTGATCTTATATATCCAAACACAAGCCCTGTGATCGCAAACATTGAACTTAGTAACTCTGAAAAAGTTGCTCTGACGACTTCTTGAGAATAATCTGAAGTGTAAAGTGCAGTTTAATTTTTTGGCTACTGTACGGGCATACCACGTGTGTCACGGTTTAAACATTTCTATTTTTTATTGCAATTAACAAAAAAGTCCTTTAAGCTTCATGCCATTTCCGAAACAATTTAAGGTTAGTTCAACAAACTTCAGTCGAAAATGAAAGATTTCATAAAAGAATTAGTTTTTTTGTTAAAAGTATCGAGTTCCACGATACGGTTACATTGTTTTATGATATACCATTTGTAAGTTTTTGATGAGATGTTGATTTGCAATAAATACATAGTGTCCTGTCCGCTAAACAGCAAACGAGGTATGCCGCATGCGTAGTAAAATATTTCGCATACTTCAGCGGTACCAACGTAAAAAAATATGAAATGAACAAAAACCCAACACCTTGTGTGCAAAGTTGTATTTTCAGTTAGTTATATATTTGGAAATGATACATTGCTAATCTAAATTTGTCGATCTTAGGTTAGGTTAGGTTAGGTAGGAGTGGCAGCCAGTCACGAAGAACCAACTCACTTGGACCAAATGTGATCCATTGTGATACCACAGGGTATCTGACTACACCCTCTTGTTGAACCACCCAGATTTCGTAATAAAACTAAAAAGCTGACCTATACTAACATGTCTAAGGTCATCAAATAAAAACGAACTAAGTGCCTTGTGGCACTTTGGAAAATGTTTAGTATTTTCTTCTCTTCTTCCACGTCTCCACAACTTCTACAGAAGTCAAAGGACCTAACACCTAATCTCTCCGCACGTCCTCCGATGAGGTGGGCAGTTTTGTCGATCTTACTTTTTTGTTTAATAACGAAAGTCTTGGCTAAAGAAAACGGTTGGTAATTTCATGTTGGGGACATGCTACGGTACAGACACTCATGGTGAATTTCGAATGTGAGAGTATATGCAATCTACTTTATATTGCTAATTCATAAAGATTTTAAGAATAACGAAATTCCGAAATAAGAAAATCAATGACTTAAGAATAAAAATTGTTAATAAATAAATGGATATCCCAAAAAATTTCATAAAAGGACATAAAAGTGATAGCAAGCTGAAGTTTAGTGAAGGCTACATTTTACATAAAAATCTGGAATAATATAAAAATACTGTTGGAGTTAGATTTTAATGTAATTTTAGTGATTCTCTACACAGATCTGAATTTGATTTAATTTGAAAGTGTGTTTTTTCCTAGCTATGAAATATTATTTGTGAATGTGTGCTAAGCTCGGACTCTGGTCCCATCTGAAAGTTTTGATGTGTCAACGGCTGAGTCTTGGCTTGGACGAGCCTGAATAATTTAATAATATCGTTCGTATATCGAATGACTGGTCTTTTCTATATTCAATGTTTCAGTCAAACTGCAGTATCCGTGCGCTTGCGCTCGAGAACTCAGAAAGATTCCTAAACTAAGAGATTCCAAAGAGACAGCACCAAAAGGCAGCAAGTTGGAGTTCAAACAACAAATACTTTATTTTTTTTTTTCAATCTTATTTTACAGAGTGTCCTGACATCCGGTGACTAAGCCCCGGCAGAAAAGTTGTCTGCCTTACTTATTGTTATTTGTGATTAATGATGTTCAATTTCTCCCAAATATATGCATTCTTTTGCAGCTATGCCAACAATGTGAACCAAAACAATAATTTTAAAATTAAATAGTTTTCAATGTTATTTCTTTTGAGCTGGCATTATTTCGTTATTGTATTTTTCTTTCTTTTTTGTATAATTGTTGCATTGCATTCAATTTTTTTTTATATTGTTTCTGTGAATTTTCTTGAACTTTCGCAATATCCTTTTGTTTAAGCCATTTCGTGTGCATTTGTTGAATGCCGTACTTATCCAGGGCCCTTTCATGACTCCTTTTTATCTTTTGCTAGTGAGTGAGTTGGCATTTTCTTTTACCTCTTTGTTTGTTTACTTTTACTTCCTTAAATGAAGTAATTAATTTACTTAAATATACACATTTACGTAAAACTCCATTCATTATTATATTTCAGCTGCACTGTGGGCTCAATATTACTTTTAACTTAAATGAAAATTCGCGAAAATCATATAAAGTATATTTTTAATTAAATCAAAAACTGGAGAATATTGGGCCCTGCATGCAATGTCCGATAAAAATTCTATAAAAATTATACAATATAAATTGCTTTGATGAGAGCCAAATACATTTAAAATAAATAAAATGCTGATTTAAACTAAAACAGCTCAAGACCTCTCTGTATGATGGATACTTCCAAACATTGCACCTGATTTTATGTTTTAAAAGCCTTGGGCATCGCTTAAAGAGCATTGGTTTCTAAACGATTAATTCTTTGAAGCTCTTAACAAGTTCAAAATTTTAGGTGAAGCCATATATGTATATTTCATCACACTGAGAGCGCCATCTTCGTTCATCTTCTTTTGTTATCATTTGAAGTAAATAACTATGAAGTACTATGAGGAATAATTAATAAAGGTTTAATTAAGCCTACCTGAATTGAGAAAATTAACCTATGCTGTGGTCAAATATAAAAATCTAAATTTAAAGGAAAATGCGGGCGTCCCTCAGCCTTTCAAGTCGGCCTCTTAGCGGCATTTCAATTTGCTAAGAAACTATTACTGTCGATTGTCCGATATGGCTGTTTGCTGCATAAAGATTAAAAGTCGAAGCAGCAGTTCACGAAGAGCTATCACAGTCCACTGTCGGTTAGTGTTATAGTTTCTGACACAGTTTATGGAATGACTCTGATTTTTGTAAATTTGAAAAGATTTCCTGTCATTTATTATTTGTAATTCAAACAAAATTTATATTTTTTAACATTGCACTTTGGAGTCATCACTTAAACCAAATTAAACAAAACTTTCCAAACTAATTGAGAAGTTCAAGATATGCTGAAAAAATATCAGTTGTTTAACTGAGCATACAGCACCCTCTATGAAAAAAAAAAACATGAAACTTAAGTACCAATTTATCAATTTTTAAAAACACAAAAATGCAAGCATAGCAATAGAACCATAAGCCTTCCCCTATTGGCATCACTGGAAAAAATCTTCCATCATTGTCCTCTCCAGATTTCAACGAATCTAGTCAAGATACTAGCAATGCAAGCTCATTGAGGACAACCGAAATTGCTTTATTTTTTTTTATAAAAACCATTACGGGTTGTAAGGAATAATTTTTCATGTTGAAGTTGAGGACACGCATCTTATTATTCAGGTGCAATGTTATTCGAAATATATTTAAAAAATTGAAGAACAAATGCTATGTGAAATGTTGTTTTCATCGAAAAGTTTATTTTACCTAAATAAGTGCAGATAACTTGAAGCATCTGATGACCGATTTTCAAGATGTCCTGTACCACGTTGAACTACTGTGCTAACGATATTTGTTTACTGTTACTCTGTATTGCATTTATTTGCCATTTCAAAAGCTTACGTGCCCAAGTGGCTTAAGTCTTACACATTGCGCTGCACCTCCAAGCAACAAAGCAACCTTTTACGTTTTCATGCCCTTTACCCTAACTTCTGTAACAACAACTAATTTCAAGGATACCTTTGATGTAGAGATGCTGAAAGTATCGCAATGTAAATCGATATAAGTGAGGTCACGGAAAATGTGAGAAAATATCACATGGTTCGTTCGTCGATCTTTACTGCGGAATTACACAGCGGGACCTATATTGCAGCATGTCCTTGAGAAGACTTCTGCATCTGCTCATCGTCACTCTGTTTAACTAGGCATTGCCAGAAGAAACAAGAACATTTTAACGGTTATCTGTAAATTATTATCATGAGGCTGAACTTATTTTACTTCTTTCTAGTGATCGAGAGTTCCTTTTTTCTTGTAAAAAATTACCGAATATCTTTGATTAAATCATTCTACTTAAGTAAAATAACGTAATTATTAAAATGACATGAGCGAAAGTGGCAATGGACCACTCGCGAAAAGTGTTCAGTGAACAATAATATCAGAAAACTCGAATTTGGTCCGCATATCCCTAATTTGACGGCACATATGAAATTGAAATGAAATTGAAATGAAATTGAAATGAAATTGAAATGAAATTGAAATAAAATTGAAATTAAATTGAAATGAAATTAAAATGAAATTGAAATAAAATTGAAATTAAATATAAATGAAATTGAAATAAAACTGAATTGAAATTGAAATGATATTGAAACGAAATTGAAATCGAATTGAAATGAAATTTTATATTAAGATACTATTAACAATTTTATTTGAGTGCTCTTATAATGTTAACTCATTTATCTATTAACTATCAATTGAAAACGTGTTGATATATTTCAGTGTCTTAACATCTCTAGCACCTTACGTTAGCAGCAGATACCATCTCTTTATCCTTTGCCGGTAATAAATTGCAATATGCTTTCAATATTGCATTCTGTACTTTTCCATCGATTGTTGTTGTTGTTGTTGTTATGACCAATGCAAACCAAAGCCCCGTATTTATTCGTAATGCAGTAAACAGCAACAACAACAATAACCTTTTACACCTTAGAGCCTCGAGCAGGAGCAACAGCAACAGCAACAGCAGCAATGCTGTAAATAACACGTAAAAGAAAAGAAAAATCAACAATAGAATAAAAACAAAAGGATTTTTTCGCTGTATTTGTTTTATATTTATGTGTGCGTAGCTGTGTGTTTTTGCATGTGTTTGTTCAGAAACATTTGTAATTGCATGCTGGCAGCTTAACGCTTTGCCATTAATAACCATTAGTTGTCTTAATTCAATAATTGCGGACATGCAGTAGCACTCCCAGAGGTGGATTTGGACAAAGCGATTGTGTTTGTATGGGGCGTATGAGTAACTCTTAATTAAATTTTAAGTGTTTTCTTTTTCGGTGGTTATATGCTATAGAATAACACACGCAACTGGGTGACATTTATAGCAGCAGTAGATTAATGTGAACATAAAGCCGCTTCATAAGATAAATTATGCGCCAAATTTTATTTTATTGCGTCTAAGCTCTCTACCTCGAAGTCTTTAGTCGTTTCTGTCTGATTATTGTGTTCTTCAAGTCGGCAACACTCGTTTGGCTTAGTCTACGTTTTCGTACAAACTTATAATGCTATTTTATTTTAGTTTAGATCGCAATATTTTTAGAAATTTAATTTTTAATATGTGTAAAGGCTAAGATCGATCTTTTCCGATTTATTAAAATCGAGTTAAAACACAAGAAATTTTTTAAAAAAATTATCCCTTGCAGCGCCGACGTTTCGAGAATTATTTGTCCACTTCTTCAGGGCGTCAATTTTTTAAAAAATTTCTTGTGTTTTAACTCGATTTTAATAAATCGGAAGAGATCGATCCTAGACTTTACACATATTAAGAATTAAATTTATAATGTTATTATCAACAAGAAATTATATGATTTTTCAGATTTTTCGCAATCTATTTTTTTAAGAACAATGACATTTTTTATATGACACATTAGTTGAAGTATTGTTTTTTATCTGCGAATTTTCCTTCCATGTGTGGCGCAGTAGTAGCGTAAAGCAGTTCCCAAAGGATTACTCCGCATTACTCGGAGCTGCGTTTATAGTTTTAAGCCTATTAAGTTTTGCGTGCCATTGAAGTGAACTTATCTTTTCTTATTCCATTATAAACTATTAGGAAGCCATAGTCCGTCTTTGTTAAAAAAATTTTTTTGTTCCAACAGAAAATCGAACATACGAATTTAAAAATTCAAAACTGTGAAATGTCCTTTATACCATGAATTATATACGTTAAATGTGGCGTAAGTGTAAGGTGCTCGTATTTTACCAATTTCATATAAGTTACCCTGATTTATCCTGTGCCATCTTTCGAAGTTTTGCATAGAATGTTTAATAAAAGTATTATAGGCGTGGCTCTTTAAGAAGGAGTTAAATGATGCTTCTGTTTAATCTTTGAGACAAGTAAACCCAGAAGCTTAGAGTTTATATTATGAATTATTCTGTTTCTATTTTGTGAGAAAGCTGGAGAGAGGAATGTTGTAAGGCCCTAATTCCACTATTTATATTAAGTTACTATAAATGATTGTCATTCAATGACAAATTGAGTCAACGAATGATACATTGAGTAGTGAACTTGAATTTTTGCTTATAAGAGAGGTGTCATGCTCTCTTGTGTTAGTGGCTTAAAATTTTTCTAGCTTTGTTCACTAGCACTTGAGATAGTTTCTTGTATATGAAAAATATCTTTAGACAGGATTAGATATGCGTGAGCGCTAGGTGAATTCTTGAACATATTTTGTGCATTTTCAGTCGCAAAAAGTTTTATTGTATACGAATTTATAATGCTTCGTTTTGGACAGGAAAACGACAAGAGCTAAACCAACTTTCCCTAATTGGATCAACATTTTTTTTTTCTAACCTAAAGCGATGCTAAATACTATAAATTTAGGAAACGTTGCTATCTAAATAGAAATTTTACTCCGCAAAAACATTAGATCCCACAGAAAGTTTTATTCAAACAGCACATCTGATTTGACGAAGGGACTCTGAGAATTCTCTAAAATATAATTTCGTCTGACTACCCAAATAGCATTCGTTGCAGAACTATCTTTAAATGTTAAAAATAGCGGTAAAATTTAACAATAAAGAAGTGCAATTTTCATATTTTCTTACTCAAACTCAGAAAAATTATAGCTATGCAGCTCTGGTAGCAACCCTTGGAGTTATTTTTTTTTAACGAGGATGTACTCGAATATAAATAAATTTTGGAATTTAAAGCATACCCGAGGAATTCACGAACATGAGTTCATTTTTAAACATGTGTCCTGCATATCCATGTGACGCTGGGGCTGTATACGTAGTTACCCATTAAAATAGAATCAGTGAAGCACAAAATTGTAAGATATGTTTGACATAGTATACATACCGCGATTCTTGAAAAAGAGCTTGACTGTGAGTTATATCTTAGGTAAACAAAATAAATAATGATAGTTGGCTACAAGTTATGTCAACTAATAATAACGTGGGCAATGAGCAGTGAACTTTACAGAAAATTTTTAACCCATGCAAAGAGCATTATACAGCCAGGTCTGAACTTAAACAGTAGAAAATATTTCGGTTGTTTTTGATGTTCAAAATCTCACTTCATGTTAAATGAACTTGATATATGCCATAGCTACGAACTTAGATTTTTGGTTAAAAAATTCAGTCACAAGCTGTGGTTCGATTTCACACATGGAAGACTCTACCGCGATTTTAGAATTCAATCCCAAAAAAATGCAGATTGCAACCCACTCTAGCTTACAACATTTAATTATTAGATTGAACGTTAATTCTTAACTTTAATGTTTTCTCATATGTGTACATTTATTTTCTGAGCTGGTTGGTAAGACGAATCAGAAGTGAGCTTAGTTTTTTTCGTCACTCGCCCACATTTTATAAAACAGTTAAGAAGCTTCTTTCACTTGGAAGTACATATATTTCCACTCTAAATTAGGTTATTTTCAGCTTCGATGATAAAAAAAATCAAATGCATTTAAGCATAAATATTTACCAATAATCATTATAGTCGTTTTATAAAAGGAATGGCATTCTTTCAAAAATTTTGTTATCTCTTGATACCCACCAAAACTATTTCGAGTCATATAAAGATTAATTTAAGACTCATTTCAATCAAAGTTGATTTTCATCTTGCAACAAAAGCAAACAAAAACAAAGTCACACACAGTCGTTGAACTTTAACCCTAAGCAACACAAGCGAAATATTTTAAAATTTCGCACAGCAAAACTACAACAAATCACAAATGAAATTTAATGACAAAACGTTGAAAAAAAAAAAACAAACCAAAGAATAACAATTTAAGTATATTATATACAAGAGGCAATGACAATACATGCACAGCTATGTATATAAGCGCAACGAAACTATTAAAGTTTATATAACTGGAAAAGTTTGTGCGATCAATAAAGTCATCATATAGAAGTGCAGCATGGTAAATGCTGCTGCATATAGAAAATGCTTATGGCAAAAAAAAGGAAGCAACATCTTAAAAACAAAACGTGAGTAAAAGAAAATAAAGCTAAAAATAAAACAAAATAAACATTTTTTATTTTTGTGTTTGGTAAAGGGGAAACCGCATTTGCTGCAACTGCTCCTGCAACAAATTGTTTCATCCTTTTCATATTGCATTTGAGATGCTGTTGCAGCTGGAATACGTTACTATGACAGCGGCATATAATAAATGTCAAAAATAGTAAAATCGTGGCAGAGAGGGAGAGACACAAAGCCGGAGTGCATATTATTCAGAGTGCTAGATAGGGAGAGCGCACAAATTACAAACTGAGATAAGAAATTAAAGTAACCTGTGACTTAAATACTTTAAAGTTTTAATGAAAATTATATTTTTTAAGAGTGCTTTGAGCGCAATTTGATGCCGAGAATGTTTAAATTTATTGTTGTAAACTTATGCTGCATTAAACAAATATTTGTTTGCAATACTACTGAGTTCGTTTTGCTGCTGCGCATGCTCAAGGCTCATGCGCTTCACAGTTTTTAAACGCCTACCAAAATAAACTGCTAGTTTTCTTTACTTAAAATAATAAAAACAAAAAAGTTTTTAGTTTTTTTCATGTGAAAAGTTTTTCTAATGCATTTTGAATTCCTTAAAGCTTATCGTAATAAAAAATTGCCAAAACTCTTAAAGCAAATTGTAGACGTTTAAGTTGCTGGTAAGAAGTTCAAGTTAAATATGGAAAAAAATTGTTTTGTTAACTTCGCTGCAATGATTAAATGGAACAATTGTTTCACGGACAAATCCAGTGACTCCCAATTGTAAAAAAATTTCACTAACTGGTAACATGACTGCGAAAACTTTAAACTAAAGTTACTGCTCAGTTTTTCACACAAAAGCGAGCATATATAATCGCTTTTGTTATTTTGTGTCAGAAGAGTTATTCAAAATAAATACAATGCAAATATATTAAAATGATTTATCATTAGCGACTTTAACCTTAACACTTAACTGAAGTCGTGGGGTCAGTGAAGCCATCTTTAACCTTTGAACGCGTGTAAAAATGGATGAACTGATTAAGATAAGTGCCATTAAAGATAAGAACAATAGATCCTATTTTTGATTTTGTTTAATATTACTATTGCTAATGTTTCAATGTAAAGTTTAATAAATTAAAGTGTAAAAATTAAATCAATTTTGTTTTATTTTAAATCAAAAATACGCAGGTCCCGTGAAGCTACGACTAAAGAAGTGTGACTATTTTTCACCACTATTGCTAATGGCTAAGTATTAAACAATTTTTGAGCTGAATTTATTTTGAATTTTATATGACGTGTTAAAAGTAATTGCAATATTCAAAACGAAGCACAGATGGAATTCCATAATACTCGCGCAATAAGTATCAGTCATTTCATGATCATTTGCTTATTGTTATGGTTCTTGACACATCCATGCAAAAGACAAGATGAATTAAGCTTGAAAACACTACTCTGTAGCAGATTAAAATGCTGATGAAGGATCTGTAGTAAAGGACGAAACCGTAATTTGTTTCTTACTAATGTTGATGGTTTTTGTCTTTTAATATCTTTAAAGTTTCAGACATACTGTGTTAAGCAGAAGAATCATCATTTATTAACAAACATTAAATTAAATCTTGTTACAATTACCATAATTCGTATAAAAGTGTGGTAATTATCTCTGTAAAAATTTTTCTTAAATTTTCTCAGCATTGCCTTTTATTCGCTTAATATGTTTGATTAACTTCATTTTTTAGAAAAGCTCCTGCCTTCAGAATTTTGCCCACCTATGTTTAGACTATTTATTATATATAGTATAAAATATATAAAGAATAATTTTTATTTCAAACCAACTGTGAATCTATTGTCGAATATTCCTCTACTTATTGCCTTTGACATTTGTGTCTCTCCTTGCTAATTTCATCTTTCAAAAAAGAAGTTTTGAGAACTGCACTTTTTTTAGTTCTCTCCTTCATCGGTAACTTAGATTAACTTTTCTTCGGGTCGACAGTAAGACGCCATTCGAAATTTACTTAAAATAGTAAGTCTTTCATCAGCTTCGAAATTGTTGGTATTGATTTACTTCAAACGTAGGACAGATGTTGATTTTTTATTAAATAACAAGTACCTTGTTTTGTACTCGTTGAACGTTACTCACAGCCATTGAACAATAACTTTAATCCCAACAAAGGATTGAGAGAAATAATTCCATACGCTTGCAGTTAGATGGATTTTTAAAAGTATTTTTTTTTCCATCCACTGATTTCAGAAATCATGCGATACGAAAAATACATCATCTTGATGAAATCTGAAAGAAACTTTGTTATTTTTCAGTATTTACTTTGTTACAAAATATTTTGTATGTAGTTGGGCTGTTGAATTGGAAACCATATTAAAATGGTTCAATCAATCCAGCACACCATACGATGGGAAAGATATTGCATAGTTGCAAGATAACTAGAGCTAATGTACAGTCATAAGCAAACATTCATCTAATCCAGCGATGGGCACGTTGTGGCGCATTCCACGCTCATTGCCCGAACCGTTATTCGACGCACAAGCAATCAAAAAAAAGAATTCGCAGAATTCGCGTTGACTTGTGTTCAAATGAAAACAAAAACAACACACAATGGCATTAGCGACGTTGCCGCATTGTATCTCGAAGAATGGAGACATTGTTTTTGTTTGTAGTGCAATTTGTTTTCTTTTTGTGATATTGGCGAATTTGAAAATGAAGGCAAGAAAACTTTAAAATTTCGTTTGATTTTGTGGTTGCGCCCTTTTGCTAGATTTCCATGTTCACCGCTGGTCTAGTCAATAGTTGATTATTTAGTGTATGCACCCTAGAATTCTGATCTTTTTCGTATGTTAGACCATTCAACACATAACCAAACTTTTATGCGCTTTGCGTATTCTTCGTCATACCATCAGTTTTTCTTATGGAATCTCGAAAACTGCAGGCGTTAGTTACTTCAAGTTGTGTAGCCAGATACTTGGTAGTCTATGGTTATTCTCCAGGTACGCGGTTTTTCTAATTCAAATTCAAAGAGGCTACATTTTCCTGCTAGCACTTAAGTTTTCATGCATGATTTATGTGTTAGTCATCGGGTAAGTTTCATTGCCTTTGTTCAGTAGGTCATAAAATTCTTCTTCTAAGCATTATGCCCTTTATGCACTTTAACTAACTTTTACATGACTTTCCCAAAAAATATTTTCCATTTCCCCCCCATTTTTTACAATCATTATGACAACTGCATCAAGCTTTTATACTAAGTGCTAATATTTTACCTTCAAACATGCTCCAGAGTAAGATCATTCGCTTCTAGATCAAAATTTGTAAGTATGCGGCAATTGTGTTCTTCTTTTAATTCTGATTTTATCAGAACCACAGAAGAAAGCAATTTGTAGCTGTCAGTAACAAATTCTTATTTTAATCTAAGATAACAATAGAATGGTATATATATCTGTGTGGTATATCTGTTTTCAAAGAAAGGTTCAGAGATTTTAGTTGAACGATATCAGTCTTTCAAAAGGACTACTGCTTCCATTTTTTAAAAAAAAAAAAAAAATATAATTCAACGACGACAAAGCAAAAACTCTTTTCAAATGTACGATTTTTAATTTATAGTTAAAATTTTTCAGTTTCAGTGTTAATTATCGTAATTATCTCTCGATCACTAATTATATTTTTAAAGCTGCAGTTTACATTAAAACGTTTTTAATTCTTACATTAAAGTACACCCCCAACTTTAAGCAACACATATTTACAACAATGTGCCATTATATGACGCTGGTTTTGTTTTTATATTTTTGTTGCCGCTGCTGCCTGTTGCTATCGTTATGCAATCGATTGCCGCATGACTTCCAGTGTCTGTAGTGGGGCTGCATGACGCGCTGCAGCAGAATTGCTGAGCGCTTGAGTACCTGCTGCAAGAGTACAAGAGAAATTGTTGCAAAATCATTCTTTGCGCACACAATTGATGGTTGCAGGAGAAATGCAACTTAGATTAAGGGGCAACTGTTGGAGAAAATATCCTTCTTCTTCATGGAAGGAATTGACCGTTTTGAAGAGAATACATTGGTAAAATAAAATAGAGCAGAGCAAAACGGAAGAAATTTGCAGCAAGAATTTATGGAAAATCATATTTTCAAATTTGCAAAGAAATATCGCCTAAAGAATCTACTGTAAAAGATAGTTTGGTATTATTTATATATAAAAAAATAATTGCTTAGAACTTCATGCTACATCTATACTATATTTTCCGGCTTAAATTTCTATCTATAAACTGTAAAACGATTCGGTACAAAAAAAAAACATTTTGAAATCTATTTAGTATTCTTCGCAATTCGTTTCCATGTTTCTGTTGTTTTCAATAATTGCACGCTCCTCTGCATATCAACTTCAATACATTTCAACGGATTTATTCCAAAAGTCGTGTCACATAATTTTTTCTTTTTGTGTAATTTTTTTCTGTTGAAAAATTGATCAAACACAAAAACAAAAAAATTACCCAAAAATGATTTAATAATTTCATGAAGGATAAAAGTGTGTGCATCACATCTCCTTGTGGATTTTAAGGCTGCATATGATAGAGTGAACCAACTGGACTTGTATAAGGCTATGTCAAAGCATAAAATTCTTACGAAATGAGTCAATTATGCCAAATAACGCTTGAAAAAATGCGACGAGCAACAATATATAAATGTATATGTAAGTAATTTGAACTGTTCCAAACCTGCATTACATTTCGTTATGCAGTAAGTCGCATATCTTTAGTAATCTTCGAAAAAGGTGAAGAAAAATCTGTCGTTCCTTATTTTTTGGAGAGTGAACGTATTTCCGCAGCAAACTTAAATTTTTGTATAAAAAATTAAAATATGCTAAAAAAGTAAAAAAAAAATAGATCATTCGGATAAAATTAAATAAAATTTTGATATTGTGATTAACAGAAATTTTTTATATTATTTGCAAAAACTGTTATGGAATTTGGGTTTTGATGAATGGGTTTTTCAAATGAAAAATTTTAACTATATTACTTAAAAAAAAGTGTCAGCTAAGTGTACTGCAGGCATATTGCGCTGTAATTTTACTAAATAAAATAATAAAGCTTAGATACAGTCGAAATACTGAAAATACACCGAATGTATCTACTGCAAGTGAGGAAACTGCACCAAAATCTTGCCGAATGTACCGACGACGATTTTTCACGACGCAAATGTATTGAAAAAAGTACAAAAGTAAAGAAAACCGATGACAATTTTTCCTCCCCCCAAGCGTTTGCGCCTTTCCGCCCTAGTTACATCACTGTCGTCATGATAATTAGAAATTGTATGAACCATATAAAATGTATTGAGCTATTTCATCAAATATTATATTTTTATCGCGATAAAAATTATGAATTAACCGATTTCGCAAATTTTATATGAGGGGCAAATGCTTGTACAATTATTTTTTGACCTGTGTTGCTTGTGATAACATATAGTTATTACAGAATCAGTTACTCAAAAAAACTCATAATGCCACGACGTCCTCTTAAACGATGATCAAAACTTTCAGTTTCTTTATTTTATGTTATGTGCAGTGACTCATGTAATTCTTTTGAGTGTACGTTCCAGATAAAAACTTAGAGCTTAAAATTTTGTCATTATTATACCCTACATAGTGGAAATATTCATTTAGTACTTTCTATTACAATACAAAGATGATTCTTGATAAGCCGCAGCTCTGAGGTTGATCCGCAAATTTCTCTCTGTCTGTCCGTCGAAAAAACTACTTAAACTTAAATATATGTTTAGCTTATATGATTGAAAATGGCCAAAATTAGCTTAAAGACGAGCCCACAGCCCACAAAAAACTCATCCCACCTCGCGTTTATTAGCATATCTTCGTGATAGAGAGATAGAGTCTTAATGGTTTCGAAAATACATGTTGATTATAAAGAGAGTTTCTTACTTGTATGGTACAACAGTACCAGATTTTTATAATTCGTTACAATTTTCATGGGTCTCAAAATGTGCTGTAGCAAAAAATTTTGTTTCCATTTTTGGCTCCAAATATTTGACAATTTCCCTTAAGTTAAATTCATAGCTAAACCATCGAAAAAGATTTTGTGAAATTACTTTGGGTGAGTTTAGATAAATTTTTGAATCTTATGCTTTATCTATGCTCATCTAAATATTTTCATAATTTTTCATCTTCGCAAATATTCTTTACCGCTAATCTTGTGATAAGAAAAACTCTTTATGTTATACCTACAAGTGCTTATTTGTGCATCGCTGACATTAATTTAATCGGAAAATTAAAGCAGGTCAAATGTAATTAGTGCGCTGCCAAATTTTTCGACGAAATCAATTCAAAATCATTCTGTTGCACTATAGATACTTATAAATATGTACAGTATACATGTGAAAGCGTGTTCACATATTACCTTACATGTTTGCATTTTAAGTACGTGTGAGTGCATACATGAATGCACAAACACATCAGTGCACATGATTGTAAGTATTCATATACGAGTACACACAGCAATTTATTATTATGATATTCGCATCAAAATTCAGTTTTCCTGGATATCAGCAAAAATTGGTGGTGCGCAGCAAACCACAACAAATATTAACAACAGCATCAGCATCAGCATCAGCAACAGCAGCAATTGCAGCAACACCATTATACACCAAATACGTTAAAATGTCACGTATGTCACAGCCAATGCATTTATACTGCACGTCACTTGTTTGCGCGTACGTATGCAATTGTATGCATTTTCTGTTTACGTTGCAAATTATGTCCTTTTGCATCCTTGCACTATGGCTGGCTTCTGCTGCTGCTGCTGCTGCTGGACGCGATATGATAATGTCACTTGGTCTTCTGTTTTCTGTCTGAATTTCTCTCCATCTGTCTGTTTGTTTCATTGGTATCTTCATCTTCGTTAGTTTTGCGTGCAAGTGGCTGCTGCTTATATCACTCACTTCATTCACTTGGCATTTCCTTTGTTGTATCAAGTAGTAGCAGCAGTAGCATCATTATTATTATTATCCTTATTTGACGCTGTGTCGCTATGTTTCCTTAACTTTTCGTAATAACATTTAAATGCATTCATTGCCAAAACTTATCATACATTCATGAAATTTTACTAAAACAGCAATAACAAAAACAACAAACAGCAATATTTTCTTGTCAAACATTTTTTGGGTGATATGAAGGAAACAAAAATGTGGAACAATGTAATGTCGTTGGACTAATCGGTAGAATGACTATAAGCTAAACAAGTTGCGGTTCCTAAGGAAGTTTACCAAAATTTAAGCTTTAAAACTTTCATATCAAAGTTAGTGTTAAGGCACGTCGATTGAAAGTAATCAGTAGCCACATTTCATTAACGTTATTGGCAGTACCCTTGTAAACGCATGGAAGCTATATATTATTGTCGCAAAAAAAGGTAAACAGGAACCTATGTCGTAATTGCAATTTCGATCCGCTGTCGCTAGTGGCTTATTGCTCTCTGTAGAGGATCAGAATTATGAAAATATCTCAGAAAACCAACAAGCGACTACAATGATGAGCTTTGCAGAAAAATATCATATAATTGAAACTCTTCCAGGGGCTAAACAATTACAATGCAAGCGATGCCACGAAACTTGTCGTTTTCAATGCGTTAAGTGTAATGTCACTCTGCAGACTAAGCACTGTTTTCTTGCATATCATAAGTGAGTTTTTTTTTCAATAAACTGTATACATTGGAAAAATCAGGTTATTTTTTGAACACAAATTTTTTTTTTTTAATAAATCTAAATAAAATTCTGCTTTATTTTTAACACAATCACGAGCAAAACTTACAGCTGAAAACGGAAATTGACATTTTTTTGTATACGTCACAGGCCAGCGTTGCTTTAAAGCATCTCCTCGTTCCGACTAAAGAAAAAATCGGAAAATTCTTTTGAGTGCAGAATTGTCATATTGGTGCTCAAAATAGAATAGAATGCAATAAATTTTAAAATAGGTCAACGGGTTCTGGTACCGGCCCGAAATGAAATAAAATAAATAATAAAAAAAAATTTAATCTGGACAGTATTTGGACCAAAAACTAAATTTTGTAGCGTTATTGACAATTTCATTTTTTTCTTATATATAGGTTTAAAAAATACGGGAAAATTTTTTATCGATACATAGGGAAAATCGAAAATAAAGAGAAAAACTTTGTATAAGAAAAAAGTCAAATTTTCTTAATTTATTTACTCAAATGCCAAAAATCTTAGGTTTATTTTTTTTTTAAATGAGGACATACTCGAATATGAATAAATTTTCGAAATTCGATTGTTCCCGAAGAATTCTATATTACGAGTTTTATTGAACATTCAATGTACAACTATATCTTAATACTTGGACATCAAAAATCATCGTAAATTTTTTTAGTATTTATTCAAAATAGGGGGGAATGAAACTTATTTCAATCGAATGGCAGTGTTAGATAAATGTGCACAAACTACAAATATTAGGTGTGTTTCGCCATTAAGGCAGGTAAAATAAATAGAACATACTCACACACATACATGATTTCCGCATACAAGCCGCATTAACCAATACAATTAAAACATTTTGATAACGTTCATGGCTGTATGGGCTACATTAAAGTTTTTTGCGTTGCTAATAGCCTTAACAAAATTAAGATTTTATCTAAGAAATGCAAACGTATACATATAAATGTACATATGTATATTGAGTTTTTGGGTAGTTCTTAATAATAATAACACTAGTGAAATGAAATTTTGGGAACATCGACTGATGTCAACCAATGCTAATTTGGGGTCGCTGAGTTCGAATCTGCCATCAGATTTTGGCCAATAGGTTAGGGTTTCCAGGCAACGAAAAATGAAGTGGTAATCGACACGATTACGAACGCTGTTCTACGACAACATTTATCATTTATTTTTTCAATCGATCTTCATGAAGTGGCATTGTTAATTTCAAATTATTGTGTATACCGAGTGTTCCCGAAGAATTCTAGAATATCAGATTTTTTTGAACATGTCTAATGTACAAGACACTTATGTGTAAGCCACTTATCTTTTGAAAAAATTTCCCAGAATCAAAAAAAAAAATTAAAAATTTTTGTGAAATTTTTGTGACTAATTTTTTATATTATTGCTCACACCCTGAATTTTGCAAAAAATTTTTGAGTCATAATTTTTAAGCTTCATATTTACAAGAACTTGTGATTTCCCACTTACTGCTGCCAATGACTTGAGAAAACAATATAGTATGCATAGTAATGATGACAACATCATTACAAACTCTTTCAATAACAACAACACAAACTGTTTCATCATCAACTGCAACAATAATAACATAAAAAAAAGCAAAAATATCACTTGCATTGTACAAACAAATAAAACTCAAAAGATGCAATGGCATTTCTGACAGAATGCATTTAATCGCATGTATGGCGCCAACTTTAGCACCATGAAGTAGCAGCAACTAGCACTTTGATGTTGCTGCTTATTCAACTATATTTTACACAAATTACACATTTATAGAAAGCCGGCAATGAATGTACAAAGCAACATTGCTTCTAGGACAAAAATCACCCATGCACCAGTATTCATAATGCGCTCAGTTTTTATCATAATCCGCTTGTTGTTCTTCATACTAACAGTGTTGCGTTAAATTATATTTCGCTTTAGTTGAAGTTAATACATATATTACAGCAAAAACATTGTTAGTGACTTGGGGAGGTCAGGTAGGGCAACATGAGTACATACAAATCACAAATAACGTACAATACATAGTATGGATGCAGCAAAAATCTAAAATATGAATCAAAATGCCTTACCTCACTGTGTATGACTACCACTTGCAACATTAGATGAGCGAAGGACACTAAGAATGCAAAACACTTGCACTTATATTTGTAAAAGTTTTAGCGCATAAGAAAATTTCATCTCATTTTGGATATCGTAAGAACAAATATTCCTCTTTTCTTATGACATTTTTCTTTAATATTTTTCGTTTGGATCGAGAATCCTCCTTATTTGCTCAAAGTTTATTATAGATATTTCCGCATCAATTGGCTAACAGAAAAAAGTTTTAGCTGTATGAGGCATGGTGACATTTGTTACGTCTAAAAATCAAGAGTGATTTTATTCCATCTGCAATATTAATATAATAAACTTTTTGAAAATAACTTTCGGGAGTATTACATGCACTTTCGGTCATCTAACAATTTGTAGTTGTCTAGTATTTATGTATTTAGACATTAATGGACTTAGCTTATATCTGTTGTAAGTCAAAACTTCATCTTGATATGACGTTTTCTGTAGTACTGTTTTCAAAGAACTTTTGGGAAAACAATATTCAGGACTCTTTGAACAGAATTGACAGCACTAAATTGAAAATAGGCTTGCGAGCTGGAGTTTATGTTCAGAACACTAACGTCAACCTAAATTATAGGCTACCTCCTGACTACAATATCTTTGAGCGGAGTTGCAGGCAACAAGTATGATGTCTCTGGAAGAATACGACAATTAAATAAGACTTTACTTTGACAGCTAGTGAGTTTTTAAATCTTTAACCAGCTATAAGAATGATTATAAATCGGTCCTAATATGCAATAATTTGCTACCAGATTTTATTTTGTGAAATATGTCTTTTATAAGTGCCACAATGAAGTATCAGTCTAATTGGCAAATATGTTTTATGTTTCTTGTGTTTTTTTTTTTAATTAAAAAATTTTGTCTCTTTATGTTGCCAAAAAAAAAGTACATTCCGACTCTAAATCAAATACATTCACAAACATCCTAAATGCCATCACCGTCCTAGGTAATTTGCATAATTAATGTTCGGTATTTTTCTTAACTGATATAGTGAAATTATAGATAATTTGACCCGAGCAATCTATCTGCAACTTGTTATGTAAAAATTTAATTTTCAATCCTGTCCTATAAAGTGTCAAAATACAAATACAAAATATTGCTCCTGATTATTTGCAAAATCAATACATGAGCATTTTCCAGCGATTGATGCAATAAAATATCGTTACCAAAAATGTCTAACTTTGAAAGTTAGGTTTAAAGTTTATCCTTACCCCCACCGCAAAAATGTTCACATGTCAAAAATGTATTTCCATATATTTTCATTTTTCCACTACTGCTACGGATGAGTCGCATAGACCAAGTCATCTTACCTTACATGTCCTGACATTAACATAATCTAATTGGATTTCCCGCTGAAGGAAATGATGAATTACTTGTTTTAGATGTGGGACTATAGAAATGTCTGCAAACATTTGATTTTATTTTCATTCATCACTTTTTTAAAGTGTCCTCATCAGTTTACATACAATATAAAAATGGAAATTTCACTCAAGATACATTTTTTACGAATATCAGATATTTATATAAGCCCTTAATACACTAAATATATTTCCGAGTCTAAGAAGGAAAAAAAAATCCAAGAAGAAAAAATCTAAATTGGAGAAATAATTGGTTAGATTGGGTAACGAATGATTAGCTTTCTATACAATATATTTAGAATTGCAGAGTTAAAGTTACTCAAGATCATAAACAAATATATTTGAGTTACTTATCTAGGTAAGAGAAAAGATATTAAATAGCGGAGTTAAAAATTTAAAAAGCACAAAACCTTTACGCAAATAAGTTCGAAAATGATCCCAAGTGAGCATTTTTCAGCTGTTTAGATAAAAACGAAGCTACCTGCATAGTAAAAGCATCAGTAATGATGGTAATAACAAGTTAAATAACACTAACAAATGCTGATATCAACAAGGATGTAATACAATAAGTGACGCATTCAAGTTCATCGCACACATGAGACATGTGGCGGGAGAAAATAACGAAAATTATATGCAAAAATAATGTAAGATAATGGAAAAACACAAATTTAATAATGAAGTAACCACAGGACCGAATAACAAAGATAAAAAGGATTATACGGAGAAGAAAATCATGTTAATAAACAATGGCGGAAAATGCAGACTTAAAGTTTTTTATATGAAAATTTATATTCTTCATTTTCTTTAAAAACATATAAGAGATGAGGCTATAAAAAGCGAAAAGACACTTCACTTCACATCACATCACATCACATCACATCACATCACATCACATCACATCACATCACATCACATCACATCACATCACATCACATCACATCACATCACATCACATCACATCACATCACATCACATCACATCACATCACATCACATCACATCACATCACATCACATCACATCACATCACATCACATCACATCACATCACATCACATCAAACCACATCACATCACATCACATCACATCACATCACATCACATCACATCACATCACATCACATCACATCACATCACATCACATCACATCACATCACATCACATCACATCACATCACATCACATCACATCACATCACATCACATCACATCACATCACATCACATCACATCACATCACATCACATCACATCACATCACATCACATCACATCACATCACATCACATCACATCACATCACATCACATCACATCACATCACATCAAACCACATCACATCACATCACATCACATCACATCACATCACATCACATCACATCACATCACATCACATCACATCACATCACATCACATCACATCACATCACATCACATCACATCACATCACATCACATCACATCACATCACATCACATCACATCACATCACATCACATCACATCACATCACATCACATCACATCACATCACATCACATCACATCACATCACATCACATCACATCACATCACATCACATCACATCACATCACATCACATCACATCACATCACATCACATCACATCACATCACATCACATCACATCACATCACATCACATCACATCACATCACATCACATCACATCACATCACATCACATCACATCACATCACATCACATCACATCACATCACATCACATCACATCACATCACATCACATCACATCACATCACATCACATCACATCACATCACATCACATCACATCACTTCACTTCACTTCACTTCACTTCACTTCGCTTCGCTTCACTTCACTTCACTTCACTTCACTTCACTTCACTTCACTTCACTTCACTTCACTTCACTTCACTTCACTCCACTTCACTTTAGCTTCAGCGTAGTTTTTATCAAAAATTTTAAAAATTCTTGCTGGTTATTCAAATGTTGTTTTAAAAGCGCGGCTACTGGTAGTCCCTGTACTAGACTTTTGACACAAAGTAATGCAGTACCATACATTTCGGTTATAAAAAAATCTTGCATATCCCAGCCAACACTTAAAAAATTATTGCATTACGCTTAATGACTCTTCTAGAAATTAAATTATAAATAATTTGTTATTCATACAGTTAGTTATGTTATGATTTTAAATTATTATATTGTTGTACATATATGTCGTATACATGTGTATGACAGCAAATTTATATATGTTCAGCAAACATTTTCCATCACATCATAGCATTCGAAATTGAGATATGACTTTTAAGCGACTAAAAATGTTTGTTGGGAAGCGCATGCTCAATTGTATGTAAGTACGTGGTGTTTTTTATTACCTCATTCTGGCTTTAGTTGCAAATACTTCTGCAAAGTAATTGTGGAAGGCTTTTTTCCTTAAATTGGTTCGCTGAAGATATACCCTCAGGATAAATAACAATAAACGTTTCGTTTACTCATGTACGTGAAATAAAGAAATCAACAACAACATCAACAGCACCGGCTACAAAAACAATAGCAACAATAACTCTAACCTATATACAAGTGTATATACATATATAAAGACAAAGGTTAGCGCCATTTACACATACTTAAGCATATAAAGCACACACGCACATCCTTAACCCTTTTGTATAAACATTATGGAAAAGTATGCTGCATTTTCTTCCAAATTGTTGACTTCTTGTTTTATTTTAGAATGTATTTTATAGTTTTCAGTTGTATTTAAAAGACAAGGTTAGATTGAAGTAGCGCAGAATAAAAGTTAGCTTATTTTGACGATGTGATTTATTTCGTTAAAACGAGACAGCTATCTGAAAAATACGCGCAGGATCAATTTATTGGATTTTATTCGAGCCTTGACCCTCAATAAGGATTTTAATCCAAAGACCACCTCAATCGTCTTGAAATAATAAGAAAAAGGTTTGAAGTCGTCGTTGGAAGTGTTATGCCAGAGCAATGGAATAAATTTAAGCTCCAGTTCGATACAAGCTCTGTGTTTATAAAAATCAATTATTTCTTCTAACGATTTTTTTTGTTAATAGTATCTGTAATGAACGATTTGGAAAACATTTTCATTAGCAACATTGCTAATTTCAATTTCAATTTTAATTTCCGGTACTACAATTAGTCTCAATCTTTCAAAATGATATTGAAATCTTAATTCTTTTGAAGTCAGTTTATTAATATTGTAGTTCATTTACAAACTTGGTTGTTATAATGATTCTTTTAAAATCTAAGATGAATTCTTTTTGAAAATGAAATAGCTTTATTTTGTAATAATGGAACTTTAAACACTGGCAGTGTTTTCCTTGGGTAAAAAGGTGTTAGGATATTTTTATATGGGATCTTGCGATTACTTTTCCCTTAAACTAAGATGATGGTGGGGTGGGTTATAAAGCGAGAGCCTGCATAACATCTAGCGGCTTAGTTGTGTGTGTTTTACTTATATGACATTGAGTATATTGTTTTGGTACAGGTTTTAACGATCTTTTTCGCGTGTAACATATTTTTTTGTAAAATTTTTGGGTAAAAGTTTCTATAAATTCCAGGGACTCTGAAATAATATGTGCTGTGTATGGGTACTGGTGGTGAAATGTCACGAACCTCCCCAGACTGAAAGCTAGCTGAATAGACGGGTCCCGCCCCGACCTGCCTTCCGCCAGTCCACAGCCCATCCCTATGAGGTTAGATACATTCATACACATTACATATCCCATACTCTTCGTGGAGCACAGCAGTTTCACAATACTCCGTTAGCGCGGAATTGTGTAGCAGAGATGCCACCTAAGATCCCTTTGAATAGAAATATCAGACAACAATCGTTTCGGAAAAGTTTAAAAGTGGGATAATAGAGCATCTACTCATGTACCTACAGGAGCTTTTAAGGGTTAAAATATATCTACTATCATCCCTCTTTGCTTTCTCATCATTTTTATTGCTGTACTTTTGTGTTTTGCTGGCATTTTAATGAGCCAAATGAAGCAAATTTTAATGACTGCCTTTAATGTCGCTTCAACCTTGTTGGTTTATTCGTGCAAAGAGCAAATGAGTGAGTGAGTGGGTGGCTGTCGACCAGATCACGTTGGCGGTGTATGTGGTGGAGTAACACCATCGGGTTGTTAAATCTTTTATGCGTTTATTTTTTAATATACGATCGAAAAGCTATAACAGCGCTGGAGTTTTAAGTAACGTTGGGGACTTATAGGAATTTATAAAGGTATAAATTTTATCACAAAAGTTTCTTTTTCTACATGTGTACTAGGGTGTGCCATTTTTGAGCAACTTTATTTTTTCAACTAAAAAACAGGCTTAAAACTTTCAGAAAGGTGAAAAGAGAAGCCTCTAAAAATTTGAGCTCTAAATATTAACATTTAGAGGTGCCTGTTTCGAACTTTCCATTTTCCATATAAATTACATGGAAAAAAAAATGATTTTTTTTTTCTTATTGTTGTAGCTTGACATGAGAGCATTGTAGAAATGAACTGAAACATTATTATAGTAGGAAATTGAACGCTCTACAAAAAAAAAATTTTTATTATTTTATTATTTGATTAACTGTTAAACAAAAGAAATTATGCATTAGGCTCAGTAAAATTATAGACTAAAATTTTTTTTTTTTTTTTTTTTTTTTTGTAGAGTGTTCAATTTAATACTAAAATAATCTTACAGATCATTTTTACAATGCTCTCATGTCAAGCTACAACAATAAGAAAAATAAATCTTTTTTTTTTCCATGTAATTTATATGGAAAATGGAAAGTTAGAAACAGGCACCTCTAAATGTTAATATTAAAAGCTCAAATTTTTAGAGGCTTCTCTTTTCACCTTTCTGAAAGTTTTAAGCCTGTTTTTAGTTGAAAAAATAAAGTTGCTCAAAAATGGCATACCCTAATGTGTACCCAAGAATTTTCAAACGCAAGTCTGTTTTGAACGTCTTGAAGTTTGACTAAGAGTTACAATCAAACGAAAAGATGGTTTGTTTAAGATGATTTTTAAATTTGTTGCTTCGAAAATTATAAAAAGCTTGACAGTAGTGAGTACCTGCTTGTAATATTTTTCCTTATAAATTATCTTCTACCTCAAAGTTCAAATTACGATGGTTCCTTTCACAATAAGTAGTCATACAATCAGACATTGTTTTGCTTTGCCAATTAACAGTGCAATAATTTGTAAAAAAAAATACATTCTGAAAGACTTATGCTTTCGCGCCATGCTCACAGTCAATCTGAACCAATCATTTCATGCACATTACAACAACACATAATTATTATCATACTCATAATGCTAGTCATCCTTATTATCTACTTGTCGTACGCAAGCATCATCATCCTTATTAGCGAGAAATCCAAGCAATGCCTTGTAACTCTAAAACCAAGAGCGTACTTTACTTCGTCTTCAACTACAACTTGAGTTTTTCTTTTCTTTCCGTCAATACCACAAAATTTTTGGTAAATGCTGAATTCGCTTCCCTTACTCCTCTGACTACCAGTTTTTTCACATTTGTTTTTATTTCTTAAACCAAAGATTGAAATTTTCTGCCGTTGTAGAAGTAGACTAATAAAAGGATAATGATTATTATTGTTTTTGGCAGCCGCTTAAGAGACTCTGCCATGGCAACCTATCGTTTATTTGCAATTCTCTTCTGTGCAAAAGCTACTACTAAGAAAAACTTTTTAATAGAAAGCTAAAGTTAAGGCTTTGAGTGCTGGAGTCAGAAGATGAGTCAGAAGTACATACTTAGATGAAAGTGTGTAAAGTTTTTTTCTTTTCTGATAATTAAATTTTGTAGACATTTTAATTAAGGGCTTTGAATGTAATTTGTTACGAAAGGGTAAGAGAACTAAAAAAAAAGTTTATATTTTTATCTTTCTATAACAAGTTAAAGGATTAAGTTTAATGAAATATGAAATGGTAGTTTGTGAGGTGAAAAAATCGTTTGAAGTTTAAAACAACATGAAAACACTAGCAGAAACCTTAGGTGAGGCAAAAAGGTTTCGTTATTATAATGGTGTTTGAGATTTTGTTGCCATTGGCATTTTCGATGAATTTGTAAAAAATTTGAGATTTATATCTGCTGGCACATTCAAGACTTTATAGAGCCTTATTCGAGAAAAGAAAATAATTGTGTAGTAGTGTCTCATAAATTTTCACAATTTTTGCGAATTTTTTTATATATAACAATTTAAAAACTACAGTCATATTGTCCAAGAACTATGATGGAATTTCAAACCTACCGCGTTCCATACTAAAAACCGGCCTATTGGCAAACAATCAGGTTGTATTGAGGATTTTCCAATATTTGCACGATCTGAGTCAGAACTAGGCTCAGTGAATTTGTCATAATTGAAATGGTTTGCTAGGATGTAAGCATTTACTAAGACAAATGTGTTAACTTTTTTATTCGATTTCATTTAAATTCGTTCAATCGGTTACAAAGAATCTATTAAACTAATTTTCAATGATTTGAGACGCAGTGAAGAAGCTTTTCTTGTCGCATCTGGGTCAGAGTCATGAAACTGGAAGCTGCATTTGGCCTAGTTAATCTGAGAACCGACAAGACAAGAATTCAGGTGAGTTTCCCGAAAACATTTTGTAAAGCAAGGAATAGTTATAATCTCACCATAACAAAGTGCTACCAAATCCAAATTTTTTGGTTCAAAAATCGCTAGAAAGCGCAAATCTGGTCGAAAATAAACAATTTTAATTTTAAATTAAAGTAACCTATGGCAACCAATTTTCGGAGACCAAAATTTAAAAAAAAAGTTATGTTAAATGCCAAGAAACATTTTTACAATATTTTTTGGTTAAAATATAGCTGGAGAGCACAAATAGCTTTGCTTAAAACTCGATTTGGTTTCGCCAAAAATTAAATACCCTATGTCTTCATTAGCAGTAGAAGCGCACGTACGTCATAAATTTTTATTTAATTTTAGATTCTTCCACCACGCTACATGCTGGCTGGTATCACTGAACGTATTCACATTGTACTTATTTGGAACTATTTACCTAAATAGCTTTGTGTGTAGTGTTTTGGAACCAATGCTCGTATGAGAGATTCTATGCGCTCTATTCGAACCATTTTTTGTATTTGTGTGATATGTGGTTTCATTACCTTAAATAATTCTCTGAGTATAGCGTTTATAAGTTTCTGCATTTATAGGAGGTCCTACGCCATCTTGTCGAAATTTACTTACTCTTTCTCCAGAGCTTGTTCAATTTATTTTTAGTTTATGTGAAAAATTTGGTTGCACTACATCAAACATCTCTATTTATAAGCGGAAATAGCATCAATAAATCAATTTCGTTCATATTTAATCCCTCGACACTTCCAGGGCAACGGTTGTGACATTTTAAGACTTATTTTCATTCATATCTTTTCAGACAAGTGTGAGAATGCAATTTCATCTCTTGTAACAAGTACCTATTCATTATAAATATGTATGTATATATAATTTGACAACTACACCAAAGCCTCGATTTGCGTCGTCCCGATTTGCGTCGTTTATAAATTTTCGGATTTTCAGAGTTGCGTCGTTAAAATTAAAATTTTCTTTGAATAATTTTAAAATATTTTTTTCAGTGCAATTATCAGGGCTTCAAATTCAAATTGCTTCAAATTCTAATTATTTAATGGGGAACCCAATATTTATGAGTAAATCATATGTTTTTCGATTGAAAATTAGTTTTAATAGATTTTTGATACAGAAACATCTTGAATTTATATTAAATTTAGTTTTAAAAAAATTTTAATAACTTATCCGCAATGAATAATAAACGAAAACATATAAGTTTGTAATTAAAACTAGAAATTTTAAAACGTTTTAAATCTGGTGAAAATGCGATTGAAATTGTAAAAAAAATTGATTTGGCTCCTACAACTGTGAGAACAATTTGAACTTTTTAATTTAAACCATTTTTAATTTATACTTTATGAATTCTATGTTTTTAATTAAAAATGAATACAATTTTTGTTTTAAAAATATTAACATAAGACTTAAAAAGGTGTTGTTATTAAAAAATAACCATTTTTTTCATAAAACTTACAACCAGGAACCAATTAACAAAAAACTAGTACAAATACATGCAAAAATGATTTCGATTTGCGTCGTCTTTTTGCGGTCCCAATTAACGACGCAAATCGAGGCTTTGGTGTTTGTGTAATCAATTCAGAAAATTTCTTTAAAGTGTGACGTTCAAAAAGTTTTTTTTCAATATTTTGAGTTCAAATTGCCTAAAATTTTGCAGGGATTAGTTATAAATTGATATTATTTTAGAAGTACTTTATATGTTCCTTATTAGAATCATGAGTAACTTTTAGCTTAAACTTAAACAAATATTAGATAAAAAGCAATTCCAACAATATCACGGGTGTGACATCCAAATCTAACGAGTGTGACAATAATTTTATAGTAAAATATGAAGCAAAAAAAATTTTTACTAAAAAAAAAAAATAATAATAAAGGACATTCAATATGTGATGAAGATTTTGTATCTATTACTACTCCACAAGCAATGCTTGGATTAATATACAAAATTTTTGATATGAATTTTTATTTTTCGAGAAGTGGTTAGTTAAGCTGGAAGTATCGCCCTAGAACTTTGCATACAATACAACTATCATTCAATTAGTTTTTTTGTAATGGTGCTATTCACTTATCCAGTTACAGACAGCAGGACATGGCTAAATCGACTCAGCTAATGACGCTCATCAAGAATATAAACTTTTCTATAGCTGCCACGCCCTCGCTACAAATGAAATGACAATATAAATATTCTCTGAGGATCGACGTTCCTTTTGAAGTGAAATGGGCGCATTTTTACTTTGTGTTATAAAAACTTTCTGAATGTTTAACACTGCTCATATTTTGTTCAGTGTTTCTTGGGTTTGGTTTCGTTTCAATTTATTTTCCATTGCTTCAATGTGATATCTATTACCATAGCGAGAGGAGTAACGGACAGAGAGAAAAACAAAAGCTTTCTAAAAATATTAACCTTTCATAAAATGAAAATTAGTCACATAATACGCTAAAATATTCACATTTTCCGTAGAATAAATCTCTCAAAAGCCAAGTTCGAAATATGTTTCAAAAAAGTTTAAATAATCACCCAATGTTTTAGGACTTAAATGCTAAACTATCATTTTATGAATTACACAAATGTGGGTGAAATTTTCATTATATTTTCTCACTTTCGTTACTTGTTTTTCGTTACATTTTTATTAAACATTTTGGTTTACATTTTTAATTTTTACTTTTTGTTGCCTGGCTACCAGCTGCACACTAACGACGACATCAACGGAAAATACAGCAATGAAGACAACAAACAGCACAAGCAGCAATTAGTTCAGTGCAAGCGCCAACCTTTGGCCTGCTATATTTTTCTATTTCTTGTTTATTTTTTATTTTCTTCCCAATAACTGTTTTTGTCTTTATTGCCATATTAAACATGAACAATAAGTCCATATATTATTTAGGTATATATGGAGGCATATGTTTCAATATACACAAGAAAATATATTTTCTCAAAAGAAAATTATTAATTAAACTATTTAAGTCAACGGAAAAGTTGAGTTCAAAATCGTATTATGGCGAATTGAAGGGTTTTTTTTATTAATTAATGTCTTCAGCAAACCTCAGCTTGTCTCAGGTATAAGTACAAAATATATTAAAACTGTTCAAGAATAAAAAATGAAATATTTACCTGTATTGGAAAGCATGATAAAAAATCATTTTTTTATCATGCATATTTTTTCTTTAAAACTAGAAAATTTAATAGATTTTATCCTTGCATAAAGCATGAGGCGTTTGATTGTAAATTTTTAAATTTACAAAATCGTTTGTTTAAGATCGTTTACTTACAAAAAATAAATCATCTATTTAATGAAGGATAATATTTTTTCTCTGCATATGCAAGTTTATGTGCTTCTCAGTGTCTCTGAAAAAAAAGGAAATTAAAATTTAAAAACATTTGAGTACAAATTGCTTTCTATTCTTTGCACAATGAAATTTTCCCTGGGCACTACGTTGTATACTTTGTTTTGTTTTTGTCGATGATGGTACTTTCGAACTTTGCCGACATCTCTGCAGGCGCATCTCTACATTGTTCTTCTTACCAAAGTACTACTACGCGTTTAGTTTTGCTTCATTGTTGGGTGTTTTGTTGATGTTGTAATTTTTCTCCAATGTTAATTTTATGATTAATGATTGTAACATTTCGACATTGTGCATATGCTACCAACAATAAGTGCAACAAATAAAAACCCAGACTATAAAACAACTAAACACCAGCAGCAAACGACAATAAAAAAGGATATATGAAAACTACATAAAATCAAGAACAGTGGGGTCATATGTTGTGATTTTATATAAATAAGTTTACAATTTAAAATTTTTAAGATTTTTTTTAAGAATGAACTCCAAACACTCTGAAAATATTACAAAAAGAATCAAATGATTCACAATTCGTGTGTTATTATCTCTGCGTTTTTAAAGAATTGCACAGATTTTCCAAGGCTTGAATGGGAAAAGGGTGAATATTACAGTGTCATCTTATAAAGTATCGGTGTTTGGAAGAACAATATGTTTAAGGTTCCATCCATTTTAAAAACAAAAATAAAATTCTTCATTTATTTCAATGCAATAATTTTTTTAAATAAATAATAAACACCTGAAGATGTTTAGATCCAACGGGCGAAAAGTTGGGAAAATGATTTAAAAAAATTTTTGTTTGCTAATTCATTTATCACAAATGACCAAAAGGGCTCAAAGAAAACATTTTCCACAAAATATCATAAATAAAAAGGGCATTCATTCGTCCCGCTGCACAATAGAAATATAAGTATATTTGTGGATTCCAAAACCCTTTAAGATCAGTACTTTTCAAAAATTTTATTGTTGTTTTTTTTTTTTTTATTTTAGCGCTTAGGAAAAAATATTTATGGTAGCTCATTTTTGAAAACATCAAAACAATTATATTTTTGGATTCTATGAAAATAATCAAAGAAACAACAATTATCATTATTTGAAAGAAAAAATTTCAATTGGAGTTTTTACAAGGTTTTGAAAATGGTCAAATGTATAGGAAATTTAAAAAAAATCATCTAATTGAAGAAAAAAATTCTTATCGAGTCCCGCATTGATGTTAACAAATATCGTAAGAAAGTCTTATTGTCTTGCAGTATCTGTTGAAAAATTCAACGAGTTGTGCCAGTTCCTTGTGAAATCTCATTTTGAAAACTAATCTTCGAGAAGAAAAATTATAAATAAAAATCAGTTTAGTCAAGAGGACACTAGCTTTAAATACATTTATATACACATGTATATAAATAGTGAAAATAATGAAGAAGAAACATAAAAAATTTGTTAACTTTTAAAAAACTTTATATAATAAACAAAATCCAGTAAAAAAGTCGGTGAACAAACTTATCAATTTTCAAAATACAAATTCATTTTTAAAATTAATATAGGTCCACCATACCACATTCTAAACTGCTGATGAAATTTTTTCCTTATATACAGGCTGAAAAAGTAAAGGTACTTTTTTTCGATACTTCCTTATGTGTAGAAAAGGAAAATGGAAGATTTTAAAAAAAATTATGTAGACGGAAAAAAGTTAATTTTCTTAAATTTTTTACACAAATTCCAAAAAAATTAAAATTTCGCAGGTTTGGTAGCAACCATAGGACTATTTTGTTTTTATATTTTTAATGAGAATATACTAGAGTACAAATACATTTTCAATATTCGTGAATTCTAAAACTTGACCTTATTTTGAACATGTCTAATGTTTATAGGTTATGCTAAGCACCACACAAAATATGCACGGGGCGTGGCACTTTCCATCAAACAAAAAAATTAAAATGGTATTTCTTCGTAACTCGGTGATACTCGCAAAATTTGAACGTGATAAGACCACGGGACACTTCCATGGGCACCTTCCATGCAATGAAAATAATTAAAACGCTATATCTGGTAACTTGTGGTAGCAAGAGTTTTAAAATTTGGATCAATGGTGTATATTGTGTATGAATGTTGACTGTGCCAATCAAAATGTGAACGGCATTGTGTATTGGGGCGTGGTTCCTCCAATGTAACAAAAATGTTTAAATTGCTATTCTTGGTACTTATACCAAATTGTGAAATTCGGTGCAATTGTCTGCAGTAAGGACTGTGTAGATGTAAGCGAGATTGTACAACAGGAGGTGAGCGGACTAAGCCGCGAGAACAGTTTATATATATATACATATGTATATATACATATAAATATCTACATACATATGTAAAACAAAGTCGATTTAGTTACAACATTTGTTATTCAAGAACGGCGGGACCGATCTTAATTACCTCTGATTTGATGGACTTTTCTCCACCTCGAATAGAACATTCACTTTACAACTTTTATTTAGGGTGGCCGTAATAAAAAAATTTCTTTAAAATATCATTTTCTCAAAGAGCGCTTAATCGATTCACATGAAACTTACCACGTGTCGTTCATATTAGGAGACATGCTAAGGCTACAAAAATTTAAGTTGAGATGCATGTTTAGGGTGGCTCTCATACCAACAAATTTTTAGATATAATTTTCACGAAGCCAGCTAATCGATTCACATTGAATTTAAACCACTTGCAAAACTTAAATTTAGGGTGATTCACACACAAAAATATCTTTAAAATGGCATTTTCACAAAGTTCACTTAATCCATTCAATTGAATGTAAACCACGTGTCTTTTATGTTAAAAGGCATAGCTTAAGCTATAAAACTTTTATTTAGGGTGGCTCTCACACAAAAATGTTTTAAAAATAAAATTTTCACTAAGACCGGTTAATCGATTCACACTGAATTTAAGCCATGTAGCTTTTATATAAAGATACATAGCTAAGGCTACATAGCTTTTATTTAGGGTGGTCCTCATTCAAAAATAATTTTTTATGTATCATTTTCTTGAATACAGCTTAATCGATTCACACCATTCAATTTCAAAAGAAAACACCACCATACCACGCCTTCCATATGCGAATAAAACAACATTTTGTATATATCGCCAACTATTTGATGCAGATGAATGAGACTTGGTACGTATAAAATACAAAGGCTATGTCAAATTAAACTAATCGCTTCAACTATTATTTACTGTTATTTTGGCACTGTAAGGGCATATCAATATCTGCTATGCATACTATATGTACATATGTAAAAGAGTATAGACAAAAGTTAGTTTCACTGGAAAAATGGGCTGTTTTGTTTTTACATTCAATGGCATGAGTTCATACAACATCGCGCCGGGACAGCTAGTCTGTGTATAAAGAATAGTTAAGTTCGTTTTTAAAAATTTTTGTGTGCTATGCGAGATTTATTCTTAAAATTTTTCATTAGACGTCAATCTGAGATTAATGTTCCTAAATGTAAAAATGCTGACTTAATGCAATTTTGAAGTAGCCTCACCCTTATGAGATCAGTGTCGTCAGACTGAAATAGAGCAAAGCACTTAAGCCGTCAATTAACGAAAAGACAGTCGCCTTAAGGCTGAACATTTCTGGATTTGAAACATTAATTTTTTACCTTGCACCAAACCATTATTTGAACCCAATGTTCGATGAAGACTATAAATAAATGGAGATATTGAATCTTAGGAATTTTTTCTTTGGCCGGAGCTACTTTTCGATTTGATGCATAATATTTGTAGCAACTCACTAGGATTAAATTTTTCATCGTTTTGATTGACTGTTTGTTTCTGTTGCCAACACTCGAAACTTTGTGATTTTTTTGAGATTTCTCATTTAAAATCGAAAACTTTCGGCTCTGACAGTTTTTTTCTGTTTTATTAAGTTTTCCGATACTTTTCGATATTTCTTGAATTATTCGATACAATTCTTTATATATCGACGATCTGATGCTGGTCGTCATCTGCAAAAATTTTTTCTTTTTGCAAATAAATTTATCTTCTTTTAACTTAATACATTTATCGAATTATAAACTTTAAAGTTTTCAACAATTTATAAATATTTAATACTATGATTTCATAATATATTCCATCCGGATGTTTGAAAAGTGCCGCTGTATAACCACAAATATCTATTTCAGTGTTTGCTAATTTGTGTAAAATTTTTAAAATTGACTTATGTACAAAACAAAGAAAATTGAAAAGCGGCCAAATTTGCATCTTACTTGAGAATAATTGAATAAAAACGCCTATTAAAATCACTCATACGACACCAACTGCTCCAAGCAATAAAAGCGACAGCGATAGCAGACTTTGCTTTGTCTCTGCACTGCCAGCAACTTGTTAAATTTAGAAATCTAATCTAATTTTTTTATATTCCCTCTTAAAATTTTCCACAATTACTGCAAAATTTTAAAAGCAAATTCAATTTCCTTATCCAATTTCCGATGAGCACCAGCAGTAACAGCAAAAGCACTGGGTGCTACTGCTGTGGCATTGATGAAAACCAAAAGCAACAGTTGCCGGAAGGACAAATGCACGCATACATTGTAAGACAGAGAAACATATACATACATACAAATATTCATAGCAAATCTAAAAGTGTACTGCGAACAATCCCGCACATCCATATACAGGCAAGGCAAACAAATCACAGGCTGTCATTTGTTTCAGGCTGCTATAAAAAAGATATTTAGTTAAATAAAAATAGACCAAAGCTCATATGAGCCAACTAAAAAAAAACAGTAAGCAGCGCAGCAAAAATGAATTAGAAAAAAAAGATCGTGAAATAGGATAATGGCAAATAAATGGAAATTGGTAAGCAACAGTTTGAATGCAAGCAACAAATGGAAGTTAAACAAAGAAGTGGGCAAAAAAATGTAAACTAAATTTTATGTGATTTGCCAACAAATATTGTAAATAAACCAATTGAGTGGATTCAATGGCTATGCAAGTGAAATATAGAGTGGATCAAATTATATGAATTTTGAAATAAAAAGACACTACACAAGTGTAACATTTTAAAGTTTTGTTTTTGAAGTAAGTGATATTAATGATTTATGTTGATATAACACTGATAAAAATGCATATGATTTGTGTTAAATTCGAACGATTATTAAACAAGAAATTCGTCGTCTTTAAGTTTTTACATACTTTGATTTATCGTTTAGCGTGGTGGAGGAGAGACAGCGCAAATTAAAAGAGAGTCAAATGAAGCCAAGATTCAGCCGCGTGGCTTAGAAAATTAAAGGCTACATCGATTCTACCGGAAACTTGGCATCTTCTAAAATCTGTCACAATTCGTAAGGACTTTAGCAGTAGGTACCCTAAACATGTCAAAAAAGTCATTCTCAAGTGACTCTCTACAGAACCTACATAAAATCATATTGCTTAATATTAGTCATATATTAGCCAGGGTTTTTATCGTTCTGGTTAAACTAAACTTTCATGCAAATGTGTGAACCATTTTCTAGTTCATTTGATTGAAATTTTTTGGTCTAAATTTGTACGCAACTAAAGAACAGAACAGGTTCTGTTCAATCCAGAAAGTTAATATATCAAATAAGTTTAAAATCAACACAAAAAAATATTTTTAAAAGATTCTTGGCTGCAAAAAATGTCTAAATAGAAAAAAAAGAAAGCAATAGTTTGTGTGAAATAGAAGGGAAAAGTGAAAAAATCGTAAAATAAAGTGGAAAATAGGTTTTGCTACATCTGTTGGTAGTGCGCGCATACGAGTTTAGCAAAAATAGCTATTATTTATGACCAAATTTCTTCAAACTTATTGTATGTACCAAAAGTTGCTTCTGACTATTGCCAGTGCGGCATGCTAGGATCGAAGTATGATACTCGTAAGCTTCATGAATCTTCCATGCTGTCGTGTTACTTTTATAATAAAAATAAGTTACAATACCTGTAAGTCCTTGAAACTACTGCGATCTGTATTGAAATCGTTAATTTATGATACTAAGATATATTGAACATTATTTGAAAATCCAACCAATCGTAAACGTATGGGATCAGTGTTGGCATTTCTGGTACATTGAACTTTTTTCAGTACATGTGCGTCGTGAAAGGACGTCGCCAGTACATTCAAAAAGATTTCAGTCATGTTGTGCACTTCGCGCATTTTCAGTTCACTGCGCATATTTGCAGTACATTTTCGGTACATTTTTAATACATTTGAACTATTTCTAAAAATTTTAAAATTTTAGTAAATTTAGCTGAAATCATATGTGTACTACTTCTATATTGCTACTAACCTACCTGCACAGTGTGTTTGAAATCCGACATGATTGTTGACTGTTGGTGGTTCTTAATGAAGAAAATTTCAATTTTTTAATTAGAAAAAAGTTATAACAAAAAAAAAAGTCAACCGCTACTGTTTTTCATTAAAATCAATTGTCAATTTTGAGTCATGCGCAGTAGAGTTGATAGCATTGAGCATCTTAAATAATGGGTGAACAGAAATTGGTTATAGCAATATAGAAGTATTACATATATGGCTGAAATTTACGTAGAGAACTGGAGAAAGCTTTGCTGAACCTTTTTGTTTTAAGCTTTGTTTGAATTTTAGTTATTTTAAGTAACTTTCTGATGTTTATGACTTTAAAAGTTCTTTTGCCATCTTAAATGACTCAATTCAAAATATTTCAACAAAACTCAAAAGTCATCACTGGTATGGATTGGAATGCAGAATGGTCTTATGCGGCATGGTACTTTATTCTACATTAAATTAAGGCATGATTCTCTATAATGAAGGAGAAATGACTTTCAGCATTCTTTCGTGAATTTGAAAGCCCATTACACAAAGTACTCTGACAAAACGATTTGTTTGAATATAACAAATGTATATTTCCTATACAGCAATTAAATATTTATTGGAGTCAAACATGGAGATCAAATAGTGTTATGTATATATATGTTGGTTGTAGTATTTTATGTTTGACTCAATCAAATTTTTAATAACCTTGTATCTAATATAATGTGTTATATTCAAATAAATCGTCTTTTCAGTGCATATTTATTCTCTCCGTCCGTTTGAGCGGGAAAAAATATATACAAGTTTTATAAGTGTTGCTTCCTGAATCCAACTGTCTGTAGAAATTAATAATATGAGAAAACCAAGCGAGATATTTTGATGGAATCTGGTAAAACCCTACCTCTTAAATTGTGCTCAATAGAAATGAAAATGGTCAAAATCTAGAGCTTACAAAAATCTGAGCCCATCCGATATTTTTTCCATATGTAATGCTTCTCGTAATTTCAAAAACAACTTTCATTAGCTTTGATATATTTTGATCTTTTGAAGAGCCGTAGCACTAGCACTACACGCTAAACTTCAAGGCATTATACTGATTGCTCTAGTTAAGAACTTCAAACGAAACTGAACAAAAGGTTTGAAGAAGAAGATGATATAAACGATTTAAGACAGATGAAGTTACTTAAGGTAATGCAACCAAATTACACAGAAATACTAAAATTCGTCCAGGCAAGCTCTAGGGAAAAGTGAGCGGATATTGACTAGGTACCTCTCAAATAATTAAAAAATTTAAAGAATAAAGAACAAAACATTATTATTCCAAATTAATTCTAGTTGCGGAAACAGCACGTTAGAACTATTAAAACAAATAAATTGTTATTATTTTTCATTTCTTGACAATAAAAACCATATGTTTAATACACTTCGAAAGCTTACGCTAAAAAGTTCCGCGCTGAGATCATTAACGATGGGGATATTAGACTTCAGCCATGAGAGTATTAGAGAAAAATCATTTCGAAAAGAAAATTTTTGCAGAAAAATCCACTTTTATGTGTCAAGTAACTTTATCTACATACATATATAAGCTGTAAAAAATATTTCGGGCGATTCTAAAATGTCAAGTTTAAGCTGGTGTGCGGTTTGTAAAAGAATCGTTTAGACTAACAATGAACTAAATGTTGGAAGATTTTGACAAGTTGTTATTGGTAAATCCAATAAAAGAAAAATCATTAAAACGATAAAATGAGACAAAATAGAAAAATTGTTCGAACACTAAATTACAAATGAGCGGCTTCTAATAAAATGGCGTACCACAAACTGCATAAAATAAAAATAAAATCCCTTTCCTGAAATGTTGACAAATTCAATGACAGCTAGCACATCAGGTTATCTGTACTCTATCCCAACAACAAATCCGGGTAAAGTGACCTTTTAGGAAAAATTTTATAATTTAACGCGCACTTCTAATAATGACGCTGTGTAGGGTATTTAATTTTTGGCGTGGCCAAAGATAACACTATCACTCATATAATTATTACATATAATTTCATTGTTCTTAGAAAATATATATCGACATGCATATAAGTAATATTACCGCAAATATCGGCCAAAAACGACATTCGCTTGATTACGGCAGCATTTTTATCGAATTTCATGAAAAAATTTCGACCTCGTTCAGTTAAGATCCACCTTGTTGAACATGTTTTCGAATTTGTATTTTTAAATGAACATCAACTGCACTTGAAAATTTTGCGGACTGCACGCACGCACATGTATACAACGTATCCTTGCACAACTTTGTACCATACGCTTCCTGTTCGACACTAGCACTGAGTTGGTCGGTTGGTTGGTGTTGAAAACGAAAAACCACTTCATAAATAATTCATTTGCGAACTCTTTTTTTCCTGTTTTTTTTATTTTTTATTTTTATATGAATTCCTTAACTACTGATGCTACTGCTGCTGCTGCCGCTTCTTCCAAAGCTTCCGTTTCCGTTTTTGTGATTTTTTTTCCATTTATTGGTCTCATACTTTTAGCGTTTTATACCGAACGCATCAAATACGACACGAACAAAGGATTTCACGCCTCTGTTAGCGTAAAATTGCTTTTCTATTTGTCTATTTCATTTGTTTCAATGTATGTACTCTGTTTTATGCGCAGTATCTTCCTTTGTATGTTTGTTTATGTGAATCTTCAATATGAGTACATATTTGATTTTGCTGCAATTTTTTTTTGCTTTAGTTTCTTGCATTTAAGTAATTCAATTTCCATTTAGTAAGTTGTAGGTTTTGATGGTTTATCTGATTGTCGCTTGGTGAAACACGTTTTTCATATGCGTTGTTTTATTTTTAACAAAAAAAAAATTATTGTGCTTTGCAAAATTTGTCAATGTATTTTTGACAATAGGCAGAAAATATTGCACAACATATAGTTTCTTAACAAAAAAACATTAGAGATTAAGGATAAATCCTTTCAAACAAATTACTTGTCACAATATATACAATTTTCTGCGTTTATTCCTTAAAAACACACGCCAAATATATGATATCATTTAAAAAAATTATTTCCTTGGGTATTTGTCTCTCAACAAATTTTGAAATATTTTTTCTCAGTAGAAGAAATCATAGAACAATCAAGATGGTGCTACCCAAAACATTAAGTATGGCCTAAAATTTCATGATAATTTTTATTTCAAACTCTAAGACTAAATTTGAGAAAACTTTTTATATTATTAAAAAAAAAAAAATAAAAAAATATTAAAACATTGAGACTAATAGCTCTTTAAATACAAACTTAACAACCATTGCATACTTTTGAGCTACTATTGAAAGCATGTTCCCCACCAAATGATGCTGCTTTGTCAGAAACACCTGACAAAGTAGCAGCTATACATAAAATGCGCGAGCAATTGAAGTGAAAGCAAGTCGATTTTATTGCAAGTAAAAACTTTGTTAACTACTACAAAGTAGAACGCGAGGTGGATAAAGATGAAAAAAGAAAATAAACAAAGATGAGGGCGAAAAACGTAAACATTTAAAACTTTGCGCACAACTGACAGCCATAAACACATGAAAAGAACATGAGGCTGACATGCAAAAGGAACGCACACACACACACACCACATACGTTTAGTACCGGTGCAAGGATGCTGTGGATGCAGCACAAACTGGCGCAATACCTGATGCCACCTGTATATTTTTTTCTGTAAAGTTTTGAAAGAAATCCTTGTTGAAGAAAGTTCTCCTATTTTACTTGCAATATTTTCTTACACGCTGCATAAAGTTTTCCCTTAATATTGATTGAATTGAAGTATTTTGTTGCATACTTTGTGGCGGCTGTCGTTATTGTGTATGAATTCAAAACTTTGTTTTTTTTTTCGCTTAATAGCGTGTTGCGCCAAATTGCTCTAGCGCAGCATACAAGAAAGTTTTTAAAAGGTATTTAATTGCTTATTGGGGTGAGGACAAAAAGGGGGTAGGAAGTACATATTGCAGAAGTTGAAGAGAAAGGAAATTTGTTTGCACTCGTTTAAGTAAATCGATCATTTCGGAAGCAACATAAATTTTGGAAATAATATTGCACAGGAATCAATAAAAACTACATAAACTGACAACAAATTTTGCGAAATTAAATTAAATTTAAAGGGATTTATCTAATTTGTTTCCTATTTTGTATGTAAGGGAGGCTCGGGACCCTAGAAAGAAGCGTTTTTCACCCGAAAATGGGTACCCAGACCCCATTTTTGGAAAGAAATTTTGTTTTGTCAAACGAAACATGGCTTCAAAAATACTTTTGGACATCAGTACGGGAGGGCTAGGACCCTGCAAAGAATCATTTTGACCCGAAAATGGGTCCCGTACCATGGTACCCGTTTTTGACCTATTTTAGGGAAACAATTTTGTTTTTTCAAAGAAAAGATAGCTCGAAAAATAGTTGTTGATATGCATAACTTGTTTTGTTCTTTACGTATCAAATTTCTTTTATTAACAAATCGCCAGAGTTCCGATGTCGGTCCATTACATTCGGTGAATGCTTTGTTACTTTATTATGTAACAGCTAGGCCTTTTTCTTTTTAAAGTGAAAGGCAAGTGGCGCTTTTTAATGTTAATCAGTGTATCAAACGTATTGTATTATTATTAATTGTCCGTCTTCAATTTTCCATGGATTATTCCAACTGGTTTAACTTATTTATTTGAAAACATTTATTTTCCACATTTTGTGTAAGCTAGGTATGTTTTTCATCCATTTTAATAACTTTCGAAGTCTCTGATTTTTCTTTCGATATGCTGATAATTACTTACGATTTTTGCTTACTCAGACGTCAAAGTGTTTAAGTGTTTACCACAGTTTTGTAAGTAAGTAAAAATTTATTTGGACTAAAAAAAAACTTCAATATTGAGACCATAAAGTACTGACTGAAACCTACATTGTAAATTATACTCAATGAAATTGTAAAACATAAAGTAATAAAAATGAAATTATTAAAGAACAATCGAAAAAATTGTCGGCATAGGATCTCTTTTTGCAACGCACTGACTTTCATTAATTTTGCGTCGTCCGTTTTTATTAATTTACTGTCATGCTTTGTTGTCACTTGCAAATATAATTTACAGTCGGTTTTAATTTATTTTTCCAACTTTGCTTTTTTATTTTTGCTTAAAATTTTTATTCAATATACTGCTATCATGCACTGACTGCCACAATGGACACATCCTCCCATGCTCTTAAGCCACCTACATATATCAGATCGTCCTTTTTTTAAGCGCGCGTTTATTAATTTTTAAGCAATTTTATCGCTTGTTTATCGTCGCGTAGATGACATGTCACGTGATTGTGCAGCAAACAATACAAACACATGAACACACACAAACATGTAAATTAAAAAATCATTGTTCTAGGGAAAATTAAAATTAAGCAGCAAAAATAAAGTGAAATTAAAAAAAAATATAAAGACAAAAACAATAAAAATGCGCAGTCGAACACAATAAATACCGTAGACCGCACTGTCGGCCAAATAGGGCTGCCAGATGCATGCATAATGCAGTAGCAGTGGCAACAAGCGAAAGCATCATCGAGGACAGACACATACAAGCAGCGTGAAAAAAAAGATGCAAATTATTTTAAAAAAAACAAAAAAAAAAGTATAAAAAGGATTTTAACTCATTACGTTTGGCTACTCCTCTTTGTCTTCTGTTACAACATGAGAAATGTTAAATTTATGCAAATTTATTTGATTTTGATGGTTTGAATTAAATGTGTTTTTTAATTAAGAAACCAACGTATGCAATAAAAAGCAGCTTCAATACTTAAGTTAGTCAGTCGCACTTTGTTCTGTTGGTGTCAATTAAATGCATCAAATATCTGCATCGATAGTTTTGAAAAGATAGACGTGCTTCTTATTTATTTTAATATATGCAAAAGTTAGCTAAAACCTTAAGGTCTGTAGCTTGCAAGAAATCTACATGTGCAGATTACTTCGAAAAATTTCTGAAGCGGTTATTCTGTATTTCTTATGAGTCACTTTTTTTATAGCGGGTGATCTTTTTGCTATTTGGTTTCTTAGTGACCAGTGTTTTATGACACCTCACGCGTGATTCGTAACATGCGTCATCGCCAAAAATGCTCAATAAGATTTGCCATTTTACTATAAATAGACTAACAAACGAACAACGCTTGCAAATCATTAGATTTTATCATGAAAAGTCGTTCTCTGTGAGAAATGTGATTTAATAGTAAAATTTTCATCAGTGACGAAGCACATTTTTGACTCAATGGGTACATCAACAAACATAATTGCCGAATTTGTTCTAAAGAGTAGCCAAAGGCAGCTCAAGAGCTACAAATGCACCCTGAAAAATGGTTTGTGGGCCGGCGGCATCATTGGACCGTACTTTTTCAAAAATAATGAAAATCGCAATGAAGCAAGGTACCGTGCTATGATTACCGACTTTTTTTTGCCCAAAATGGAAGAATTGGACTTGTTTGACATGTGATTTCAACAAGACGGTGCCACCTGCCGCACAGAATGCGTTGCCATGGACCTATTCAGAAGCGAGTGTGGACTAGATTATTTTGTGTGGGGCTACATGAAGTCTCTCGTATACAGGGATATGCCAGTCAAAATTGCAGCCCTGGAAGATAACACTACAGCTGCTATTAGTGGGATAGCCGCCAAAATGCTGGGAAAAGTATGTCGAAATTACATGAAATGATATTTAAAACGTGAATGAAAGCAATTGATGTATCACTCCAAGTAATTATTTCATTCGCTATCACAAATTTTCTGTTCTTTTTCCAATTTTCAAGAACCAAATGCTTAAGAAATCACCCGTTGTAATAAAAGACAGGTTGACTTGCTTTATGTTAAATGCAATAACGAAGGTCTGCCGCAGTTGAAAATTTACTTTAAATATCTACCTCGTTTACTATTTTGATTTTTATAAAAACAATATCTAATACCAGTAAAGATATTACTTTACGGTTTCTTCAATAAAATCTCAGTCAACATCGTTTTCTAAATAGTTCTAAAATTTTAAGTTTTGATTAATTGAACATTATTTGATCGAACTTAAAAGTCATTAGCAGACATCGATAGTCATGTGAACTTACACAAACCGAGCCAGTGATGGCATTTGGATTTTATGAAAATGTTCTCAATGTAGTCTTCAAACGTACTATTTAGAGGCCGCATGTTCTCTTTCGTCTTGAATACCCAATTTTACTAAATTTTACAAAGTTTTCTAAAAATCACTAAAAATAGCAAGGTCTTCAATTTTGCCATCTTAAAAGCCATTGCAAATTGAGATAATTATACATTAAATTACTAAACCTACTCATTGCAATAACTTTCATTTACATAAAAAAAGATAATTTGTAAAAACTGTCCAAATGTAGCATAAGTGTTCTCACAGTTCGCCAAATATATTAAAAATTCGGCAAAGGTACCAAATGTACTGAAGATGATTTTTCAGGAAGCAAATGCTCCGAAAAAAGTAAATATAACGAAAATTGCATCACTGATTGAAACTCCCACCATTCCGTGTAAAACATTTTTTGACTTTTGGCCACCCTAACACTTGAGCCATTAGGGATGTGACCTTGAGGTGTACAAAGTATTTTCGAATACGAATTCTTCGATTCAAAGCTTAACATGGATTATATTAAATCAGAGTCTAAAATTTTGTATCGACAAATTATTTCCGATTGATGTCTGGTTTTTTTTTTTAATTATGTTACTTGGTACTTAAGCTTGGTTGCTGATGTCGAAACTAGCGTTTTTCGCTCCATGTTTGTTCACAGTTGCTCATAGAAAAAAAAGCAATGTTCTTACGACGATTGACAGTATAATTGTGTTGCTATTGCTAAGAAATTATTGTTACTACAATTAAGTAATTTGGTTATTTGTTGTATTTTGTAAGGATTTTTTAATTTGCAAGTGCTTATTGCTTTTATTTTCAAATCGGCTTAAATGATTTTGATGAACTTATGGATTTTGTTTATAAAACTATTATGTAAGAATATTAGAAGATGAAACTAATTTTGAATGATAGCACCCAAGTCGTGTTAGGTCAAGGTTCTCAAAAACGGTTTTATATTGGCGAAAACAGCCAATTTTGAAGTGTAAGAACCTGGTTTACCATTATTATTTAAACTATTATGAAAACAAAATTTCGATCTGTGGCACCATTTCCAAAGTTGTCGTATTTAATTGAGGCCTAGTTCAGTTAATCGTATAGCAAAAAAATATCTCAAGGTCTCAGTTTTTTGCATAATAGGTTAGCATACAAAACGAAGTGATGACCATAATGTTAAACTTTGATTTGTGGGCTTTGAGAAGCTAAACTTTTTAAATACACTTAAATCGGATATTTGCAGACTAAAATATATTCGGAGAACCCCGCACCCCTAGTGGCTGAAATTTGGGTTGTGGTGCTATCTTTCATGGTACTTTAACGTCTCGAAATTTGAGCAATATCAGATGTTTTTTAAATTTTATACGTATGTTAAACGTGTTATGTCATTTACAAACAGTAAATTTAGAAAAAATTTACTTAACTTTTCTTTAAAACATGTAAAAGCCCACGATGTGGTATATAAATCAATTTAATCTAATCTACCATTTGCTTATGAATTAAAAAAAGATTGCCACGTGTATCGTGCAATGTTAAAGTGTAGTAATTATATATTTTGAAAAAACAAATTTTTGAAAAACAAATTTTTTAGTCATATCTTTTTTTATAAAGAAGAAGTAACTACATTAATTGTACTAAGTTCCCAAAGATGACATTACTTGTTTACTTACGTGAAGATATTTCAAAATTCAATTTTAAGGAGATAATTCACTTTAACAATAAAGACTTATATATCCAGTAAGTGGAGCCAGGAAAATATTAAGGTAATTCGCAAGTTATCGTAGAGTCGTAAATCGTAAGTTCAATTTTGATATGGCATGTGTGAAATGACTCCAGGTGTCAATCTCTTTTTGTATTCGATTCTCTCAACAAACACTTCTCTAAAAAAATGTTTGTTTTCATCCTCTTTTTCAATAAAATAGAATTCTGAATGCAGCTACCAAAAACTATAAATGGAGAATTGTATTGTTTAATTTTACCTATGAGCTAATGTAAAATATAATCAGATACAACAAATAGCACTTCCTATGACATTCTGTGAATTACCAAATTGTTTTTGTGGTATTTTCCCAGAATCACTATCCCAAACAAACACAAACAAATCTGCTAAAAGATAAAAAGTTTATATGAAACCTTAAGATTTCCATTGATATAAAAGGAGCTCAAATTGAATTTAAGTCACTTATATAACTAGGTTATTGAGTAAACAATTATAGCGAGCGCAAGCAATTTGAGGTGGACTTTTATTTACACAAAGAGCATGGATATCTCAAAATTCTGACGTGTCGAAAAAAAAAATTAAAATTAATAAGTGCGAATCACTCCAAAATTTTTAAATACTGCCTCGCATGAAATCTGGGTTAAAAACTCTTGGTTTATTTTCCAATATTATTTCAAATTTTGAATTTGTTTGAAACGCAATCTTTCTTCCATAATATTTTTTTTCCACTAAGACTTTATATACAAATGTTTTTCTTGAATTAAAACGGAAGTTATTCAAAAACATTTTTGCTGCACTTAACAACATTTTTAATATCCGGCTCAACACAAATACAAACAGCAATGAAGAAAGAAAAATAAACACAAACGAAAAAAAAAAGCCGTCAACACAACACAACGCAACGGAATGGAACGCAACATAACGCATTGCATGAACACGGCGGAAGTTTGTTTGAAATAAAAATTTAAGTTTTCTTTGCCGGATATTGAGTTTATAAAATTAAAATATAAACGTTGATGTTTCGCATTACTTTCAGTTCTTGCCGTGAAGTGAATACAAGGTGACCAAAAATAAGACATCCTAAGGAAAAAAAATCAGCTGAGGTTTTATAGCTTACCCTGTAAAATTGAAGCATTTCACAATATTTTTCTAACATGCATGCCAAGCCCACTTCAATATAAAAAGGAGCTCATTTTCTCTAAATAAAAGCAAACATCCGCCGGAAGTTGACATTTTATAAAATTATGTACTTTCAAGTGAGCCCCAAAAGCCATGAAGCACAGCATATGTGTGCGTTAGTAAAATTCGAGTTTTCTTTTCGGTAAACTGTTGACTTAAGAAAAGTCCTTTTCACTGTGCTGAAAAATTGCAAAAGATAGCTAATTTTTTCTATTGATAGATATAAATCAATTTGTGTGTCATAAAATTAATGGATATTCAGTTGGATGATAGTAATTTTTTTGTGAAGTTTGAAAATTGCAAAGTTTTTAATCGTTTACTCTTAAAGTTAAATTACACAAAAGTAGGTACGAATGTTTCCATTAACATTTTTTTATACGAATATTTTTCTTTTAAATGATTTTTCTTGACCTTTTGCTTAATTAATTTAGCCCTCATTTATTATCGCTACGTGCATTGTATTTGATTAGTTTTTGTTACGTTTATTCTGCTTTGTTTTTGATACCTTTCCATTGCAAGTGTCTAGGGTTGCCACTAATGATATGCGCTACCTTAGTTATTCAATATATTCGGAGATATCTACTAAAATATCTTCAAGAAAAAATCTACCATAAGATAACGCAGTTAAGAACCGACTTTAATTTAATTATGCTGAGCTATGTGATTTTTTAGTGATAACGCAGTTAGCGTAAAATGAGACTTTTTATCACTGGCAACTCTGCTGTATTTACTAATGCTATAGCAAGTAAGAAATATATTTCACAAATATTTGTCTGCTAGTGGCGCTCCTTGACATTTCATTTCGTTGCTCTTTGTTGTAATTTTACTTTCTTTTTCAAACAAAACCAATGCCTATAAGAAAAAACCAAAGTAAAATCATAGAAGCAAAAAAAAAAAAACTCCACATTTAATCCTTTGGAGATTCGAATTAGATCTATTTGGTCACCAGTTGCTTGCCAAAGACCATCGACCATCCAACGCGACACAATGCTTGGCTCCAATAGTGAAACGTGTGATCGAATAAATTTTTATCTCTTCTGCCAGTAGCATAGAAAATAAGCAATTGAATAAAATAAATTCAATGAAGAGAAGAGAAGAGAGAAGAACTCCTTCAAGTATTGCAAATTGTTTCAATATTATAAGAATTTTCTGTCAATTTTTGGTGTTTGTTTGTTCTTGGTTAGCTAAGAGCCTTTGATCCTTGAAAATAGACAGCACTGTGTTACAATTTAAGTGAGATAATTCAAGTTATTTGCTCTATTGTAATATTTTTAGCACAAATATAGTGCTACATATAATGTATTATCATGGATATCTCAAAAATATTGTGTACTCGAAAACTACAAATTCCACAAACATACCATCATCAACAATTAAGGACTCAGTTTTAAAAAGTTAATGTTTACATTGAAATGAATACATTAATTATAATATTCATAAGAAAATAATGGTCCTTCCAAACATAATAAATATTTTCGGTGCATTTATGCGGCGGCAATAATTTGATTTTTGTAGAGCCGCTGTTAAGAAAAAAGCATTACATCCAAGACTGTTTCGACTGCACTTAAGAAGTTTGAAGAGGACTTAGTTGATACTCAAAAGGCAGGTTCTAAGATGAAGAAAATCTTACTGTGACCAAACATTTTTGGCGAAAAGTGGCTAATTGCTCCAACATTTGCACACAACGCCAAAAGAAAGCTGTTTTAAATATTTTCGAGGTGAAAAATGTTCCAGACTGAAATGCCATGAAGATCAATATGAAAAACCACCGCACAAGAAACGAAAAAAAAAACTCAAATGCTGCATAATGGATTATCAAACCTAAGTTTTACCAAAATTTTCATAATTTTATGGCTGGAGGAAGTAGAAAATATACTTTATATTTGCTATTTTCAATTGTGGCGAATGCAGCAAGTTTTTCAAGTGTCACGGATATAACAAACTTCGATTTTGACATTATAGAATGTTAAAATAAAAGACTTAAGTCATTCTTAAGCTAACGTGAGGATACCGAGTCATAAGTTTAAGACTTAATTGAGTCTTGTGGGCCTTTTTTTTTGATTTTTTTGAAAATTTTAATATGTGATGATGTGATGAGATCAGTATTTCTTTCAATATTTGATGAAATTTGCCTCCAGAAAATTAAGTACTTTATTTTAGTAAATTTTTAAATATCAAATGAAAATTTGAAAACTTTTCTATAAAAATGGCGGCATGAGCTATGAAGCCTAGGGTGCCAAAGTCGTGAATTCGCCCAAAGTGCGAATGAAACTTTAGCACAAATATTACAAGCAGCACCGAAATTTCAATTATTTCAAATACCACAAATAGTACGAATACCATAAATACTTCAAACATCACTTCAATTAAAAATAGCACCAATATTACGAATGCTATAAATACTACAAAAGTTATAAATGATGCAAACACACGACAGTACAAATACAACGAACAATATATTAATTGAAAAGATTATAAATACTTTCATAACTTCTTATCATTGAAACAAAAACTAATTATACTTTCAATGACATAAGTACTTCAGAAACTATGAAAACGAGGACTATAAGATAAGATAAAATAATACAATATTTTTTTAAATAGTATATATTTATATTTAACACCTCATATGCTTAATTTAACAATGTTGCAAAATCAAAAATTTTTTAAATATTGCATTTTTTAAATATTTACTACTAATGCCACACATTCTGCAAATATTACATTTATGAAAAATATCGCAAATAACTTGAATATTAGATATATCACAAATATTACAAATACCACAAATACGACAAATACTTCGAATACTAAAAATACTGTAAAAATTACCAATACTAAAAATACTTCAAACATTACTTGTGTTAATAAATTTTGTTGCATCGTGTAATACTTTTTTCCTGCAGACGAAAAACATTTGTCTCACTGTCTTGGCTGCTGTCCAAAAAACCATTTGTTGCTTAGTTGGCAATGCTACTAACGGAAACTATTTACCCACATTGGAGCTTCTGTTGTTCTTGTTCTTGTAGTTAACGATCCTTGCTGATGTTGTTGTCGCCATTGTTGTTGTTGACAGTATGTGTTGCGGTTGTTTTTCCAACGATTGGTTTTCATTTAGGTTTTTTCCTAAGCTGCATCATTGAGAACACATACATACATACATATTTTGCTGCTACTGCTGTTGGTGTAATTGATAATATGTCAAGTGTGTCCTTGTTGCAAAGCATCTTCGACATTTTGAGTGTCCATTTTTTTTTGCTGCTGCTGCAACTCTTGTTGCTTTTT